>CM075348.1:164912608-166410480 GCA_037693485.1 Kitagawia praeruptora | reverse complement strand
CCTAAACCCTAAACCCTAAACCCTAAACCCTAAACCCTAAACCCTAAACCCTAAACCCTAAACCCTAAACCCTAAACCCTAAACCCTAAACCCTAAACCCTAAACCCTAAACCCTAAACCCTAAACCCTAAACCCTAAACCCTAAACCCTAAACCCTAAACCCTAAACCCTAAACCCTAAACCCTAAACCCTAAACCCTAAACCCTAAACCCTAAACCCTAAACCCTAAACCCTAAACCCTAAACCCTAAACCCTAAACCCTAAACCTCTAAACCCTAAACCCTAAACCCTAAACCCTAAACCCTAAACCCTAAACCCTAAACCCTAAACCCTAAACCCTAAACCCTAAACCCTAAACCCTAAACCCTAAACCCTAAACCCTAAACCCTAAACCCTAAACCCTAAACCCTAAACCCTAAACCCTAAACCCTAAACCCTAAACCCTAAACCCTAAACCCTAAACCCTAAACCCTAAACCCTAAACCCTAAACCCTAAACCCTAAACCCTAAACCCTAAACCCTAAACCCTAAACCCTAAACCCTAAACCCTAAACCCTAAACCCTAAACCCTAAACCCTAAACCCTAAACCCTAAACCCTAAACCCTAAACCCTAAACCCTAAACCCTAAACCCTAAACCCTAAACCCTAAACCCTAAACCCTAAACCCTAAACCCTAAACCCTAAACCCTAAACCCTAAACCCTAAACCCTAAACCCTAAACCCTAAACCCTAAACCCTAAACCCTAAACCCTAAACCCTAAACCCTAAACCCTAAACCCTAAACCCTAAACCCTAAACCCTAAACCCTAAACCCTAAACCCTAAACCCTAAACCCTAAACCCTAAACCCTAAACCCTAAACCCTAAACCCTAAACCCTAAACCCTAAACCCTAAACCCTAAACCCTAAACCCTAAACCCTAAACCCTAAACCCTAAACCCTAAACCCTAAACCCTAAACCCTAAACCCTAAACCCTAAACCCTAAACCCTAAACCCTAAACCCTAAACCCTAAACCCTAAACCCTAAACCCTAAACCCTAAACCCTAAACCCTAAACCCTAAACCCTAAACCCTAAACCCTAAACCCTAAACCCTAAACCCTAAACCCTAAACCCTAAACCCTAAACCCTAAACCCTAAACCCTAAACCCTAAACCCTAAACCCTAAACCCTAAACCCTAAACCCTAAACCCTAAACCCTAAACCCTAAACCCTAAACCCTAAACCCTAAACCCTAAACCCTAAACCCTAAACCCTAAACCCTAAACCCTAAACCCTAAACCCTAAACCCTAAACCCTAAACCCTAAACCCTAAACCCTAAACCCTAAACCCTAAACCCTAAACCCTAAACCCTAAACCCTAAACCCTAAACCCTAAACCCTAAACCCTAAACCCTAAACCCTAAACCCTAAACCCTAAACCCTAAACCCTAAACCCTAAACCCTAAACCCTAAACCCTAAACCCTAAACCCTAAACCCTAAACCCTAAACCCTAAACCCTAAACCCTAAACCCTAAACCCTAAACCCTAAACCCTAAACCCTAAACCCTAAACCCTAAACCCTAAACCCTAAACCCTAAACCCTAAACCCTAAACCCTAAACCCTAAACCCTAAACCCTAAACCCTAAACCCTAAACCCTAAACCCTAAACCCTAAACCCTAAACCCTAAACCCTAAACCCTAAACCCTAAACCCTAAACCCTAAACCCTAAACCCTAAACCCTAAACCCTAAACCCTAAACCCTAAACCCTAAACCCTAAACCCTAAACCCTAAACCCTAAACCCTAAACCCTAAACCCTAAACCCTAAACCCTAAACCCTAAACCCTAAACCCTAAACCCTAAACCCTAAACCCTAAACCCTAAACCCTAAACCCTAAACCCTAAACCCTAAACCCTAAACCCTAAACCCTAAACCCTAAACCCTAAACCCTAAACCCTAAACCCTAAACCCTAAACCCTAAACCCTAAACCCTAAACCCTAAACCCTAAACCCTAAACCCTAAACCCTAAACCCTAAACCCTAAACCCTAAACCCTAAACCCTAAACCCTAAACCCTAAACCCTAAACCCTAAACCCTAAACCCTAAACCCTAAACCCTAAACCCTAAACCCTAAACCCTAAACCCTAAACCCTAAACCCTAAACCCTAAACCCTAAACCCTAAACCCTAAACCCTAAACCCTAAACCCTAAACCCTAAACCCTAAACCCTAAACCCTAAACCCTAAACCCTAAACCCTAAACCCTAAACCCTAAACCCTAAACCCTAAACCCTAAACCCTAAACCCTAAACCCTAAACCCTAAACCCTAAACCCTAAACCCTAAACCCTAAACCCTAAACCCTAAACCCTAAACCCTAAACCCTAAACCCTAAACCCTAAACCCTAAACCCTAAACCCTAAACCCTAAACCCTAAACCCTAAACCCTAAACCCTAAACCCTAAACCCTAAACCCTAAACCCTAAACCCTAAACCCTAAACCCTAAACCCTAAACCCTAAACCCTAAACCCTAAACCCTAAACCCTAAACCCTAAACCCTAAACCCTAAACCCTAAACCCTAAACCCTAAACCCTAAACCCTAAACCCTAAACCCTAAACCCTAAACCCTAAACCCTAAACCCTAAACCCTAAACCCTAAACCCTAAACCCTAAACCCTAAACCCTAAACCCTAAACCCTAAACCCTAAACCCTAAACCCTAAACCCTAAACCCTAAACCCTAAACCCTAAACCCTAAACCCTAAACCCTAAACCCTAAACCCTAAACCCTAAACCCTAAACCCTAAACCCTAAACCCTAAACCCTAAACCCTAAACCCTAAACCCTAAACCCTAAACCCTAAACCCTAAACCCTAAACCCTAAACCCTAAACCCTAAACCCTAAACCCTAAACCCTAAACCCTAAACCCTAAACCCTAAACCCTAAACCCTAAACCCTAAACCCTAAACCCTAAACCCTAAACCCTAAACCCTAAACCCTAAACCCTAAACCCTAAACCCTAAACCCTAAACCCTAAACCCTAAACCCTAAACCCTAAACCCTAAACCCTAAACCCTAAACCCTAAACCCTAAACCCTAAACCCTAAACCCTAAACCCTAAACCCTAAACCCTAAACCCTAAACCCTAAACCCTAAACCCTAAACCCTAAACCCTAAACCCTAAACCCTAAACCCTAAACCCTAAACCCTAAACCCTAAACCCTAAACCCTAAACCCTAAACCCTAAACCCTAAACCCTAAACCCTAAACCCTAAACCCTAAACCCTAAACCCTAAACCCTAAACCCTAAACCCTAAACCCTAAACCCTAAACCCTAAACCCTAAACCCTAAACCCTAAACCCTAAACCCTAAACCCTAAACCCTAAACCCTAAACCCTAAACCCTAAACCCTAAACCCTAAACCCTAAACCCTAAACCCTAAACCCTAAACCCTAAACCCTAAACC
This sequence comes from Kitagawia praeruptora, assembly GCA_037693485.1. NCBI lineage: Eukaryota > Viridiplantae > Streptophyta > Magnoliopsida > Apiales > Apiaceae > Kitagawia > Kitagawia praeruptora. The sequence continues at coordinate 166,407,027 of CM075348.1, read as the reverse complement.
CTAAACCCTAAACCCTAAACCCTAAACCCTAAACCCTAAACCCTAAACCCTAAACCCTAAACCCTAAACCCTAAACCCTAAACCCTAAACCCTAAACCCTAAACCCTAAACCCTAAACCCTAAACCCTAAACCCTAAACCCTAAACCCTAAACCCTAAACCCTAAACCCTAAACCCTAAACCCTAAACCCTAAACCCTAAACCCTAAACCCTAAACCCTAAACCCTAAACCCTAAACCCTAAACCCTAAACCCTAAACCCTAAACCCTAAACCCTAAACCCTAAACCCTAAACCCTAAACCCTAAACCCTAAACCCTAAACCCTAAACCCTAAACCCTAAACCCTAAACCCTAAACCCTAAACCCTAAACCCTAAACCCTAAACCCTAAACCCTAAACCCTAAACCCTAAACCCTAAACCCTAAACCCTAAACCCTAAACCCTAAACCCTAAACCCTAAACCCTAAACCCTAAACCCTAAACCCTAAACCCTAAACCCTAAACCCTAAACCCTAAACCCTAAACCCTAAACCCTAAACCCTAAACCCTAAACCCTAAACCCTAAACCCTAAACCCTAAACCCTAAACCCTAAACCCTAAACCCTAAACCCTAAACCCTAAACCCTAAACCCTAAACCCTAAACCCTAAACCCTAAACCCTAAACCCTAAACCCTAAACCCTAAACCCTAAACCCTAAACCCTAAACCCTAAACCCTAAACCCTAAACCCTAAACCCTAAACCCTAAACCCTAAACCCTAAACCCTAAACCCTAAACCCTAAACCCTAAACCCTAAACCCTAAACCCTAAACCCTAAACCCTAAACCCTAAACCCTAAACCCTAAACCCTAAACCCTAAACCCTAAACCCTAAACCCTAAACCCTAAACCCTAAACCCTAAACCCTAAACCCTAAACCCTAAACCCTAAACCCTAAACCCTAAACCCTAAACCCTAAACCCTAAACCCTAAACCCTAAACCCTAAACCCTAAACCCTAAACCCTAAACCCTAAACCCTAAACCCTAAACCCTAAACCCTAAACCCTAAACCCTAAACCCTAAACCCTAAACCCTAAACCCTAAACCCTAAACCCTAAACCCTAAACCCTAAACCCTAAACCCTAAACCCTAAACCCTAAACCCTAAACCCTAAACCCTAAACCCTAAACCCTAAACCCTAAACCCTAAACCCTAAACCCTAAACCCTAAACCCTAAACCCTAAACCCTAAACCCTAAACCCTAAACCCTAAACCCTAAACCCTAAACCCTAAACCCTAAACCCTAAACCCTAAACCCTAAACCCTAAACCCTAAACCCTAAACCCTAAACCCTAAACCCTAAACCCTAAACCCTAAACCCTAAACCCTAAACCCTAAACCCTAAACCCTAAACCCTAAACCCTAAACCCTAAACCCTAAACCCTAAACCCTAAACCCTAAACCCTAAACCCTAAACCCTAAACCCTAAACCCTAAACCCTAAACCCTAAACCCTAAACCCTAAACCCTAAACCCTAAACCCTAAACCCTAAACCCTAAACCCTAAACCCTAAACCCTAAACCCTAAACCCTAAACCCTAAACCCTAAACCCTAAACCCTAAACCCTAAACCCTAAACCCTAAACCCTAAACCCTAAACCCTAAACCCTAAACCCTAAACCCTAAACCCTAAACCCTAAACCCTAAACCCTAAACCCTAAACCCTAAACCCTAAACCCTAAACCCTAAACCCTAAACCCTAAACCCTAAACCCTAAACCCTAAACCCTAAACCCTAAACCCTAAACCCTAAACCCTAAACCCTAAACCCTAAACCCTAAACCCTAAACCCTAAACCCTAAACCCTAAACCCTAAACCCTAAACCCTAAACCCTAAACCCTAAACCCTAAACCCTAAACCCTAAACCCTAAACCCTAAACCCTAAACCCTAAACCCTAAACCCTAAACCCTAAACCCTAAACCCTAAACCCTAAACCCTAAACCCTAAACCCTAAACCCTAAACCCTAAACCCTAAACCCTAAACCCTAAACCCTAAACCCTAAACCCTAAACCCTAAACCCTAAACCCTAAACCCTAAACCCTAAACCCTAAACCCTAAACCCTAAACCCTAAACCCTAAACCCTAAACCCTAAACCCTAAACCCTAAACCCTAAACCCTAAACCCTAAACCCTAAACCCTAAACCCTAAACCCTAAACCCTAAACCCTAAACCCTAAACCCTAAACCCTAAACCCTAAACCCTAAACCCTAAACCCTAAACCCTAAACCCTAAACCCTAAACCCTAAACCCTAAACCCTAAACCCTAAACCCTAAACCCTAAACCCTAAACCCTAAACCCTAAACCCTAAACCCTAAACCCTAAACCCTAAACCCTAAACCCTAAACCCTAAACCCTAAACCCTAAACCCTAAACCCTAAACCCTAAACCCTAAACCCTAAACCCTAAACCCTAAACCCTAAACCCTAAACCCTAAACCCTAAACCCTAAACCCTAAACCCTAAACCCTAAACCCTAAACCCTAAACCCTAAACCCTAAACCCTAAACCCTAAACCCTAAACCCTAAACCCTAAACCCTAAACCCTAAACCCTAAACCCTAAACCCTAAACCCTAAACCCTAAACCCTAAACCCTAAACCCTAAACCCTAAACCCTAAACCCTAAACCCTAAACCCTAAACCCTAAACCCTAAACCCTAAACCCTAAACCCTAAACCCTAAACCCTAAACCCTAAACCCTAAACCCTAAACCCTAAACCCTAAACCCTAAACCCTAAACCCTAAACCCTAAACCCTAAACCCTAAACCCTAAACCCTAAACCCTAAACCCTAAACCCTAAACCCTAAACCCTAAACCCTAAACCCTAAACCCTAAACCCTAAACCCTAAACCCTAAACCCTAAACCCTAAACCCTAAACCCTAAACCCTAAACCCTAAACCCTAAACCCTAAACCCTAAACCCTAAACCCTAAACCCTAAACCCTAAACCCTAAACCCTAAACCCTAAACCCTAAACCCTAAACCCTAAACCCTAAACCCTAAACCCTAAACCCTAAACCCTAAACCCTAAACCCTAAACCCTAAACCCTAAACCCTAAACCCTAAACCCTAAACCCTAAACCCTAAACCCTAAACCCTAAACCCTAAACCCTAAACCCTAAACCCTAAACCCTAAACCCTAAACCCTAAACCCTAAACCCTAAACCCTAAACCCTAAACCCTAAACCCTAAACCCTAAACCCTAAACCCTAAACCCTAAACCCTAAACCCTAAACCCTAAACCCTAAACCCTAAACCCTAAACCCTAAACCCTAAACCCTAAACCCTAAACCCTAAACCCTAAACCCTAAACCCTAAACCCTAAACCCTAAACCCTAAACCCTAAACCCTAAACCCTAAACCCTAAACCCTAAACCCTAAACCCTAAACCCTAAACCCTAAACCCTAAACCCTAAACCCTAAACCCTAAACCCTAAACCCTAAACCCTAAACCCTAAACCCTAAACCCTAAACCCTAAACCCTAAACCCTAAACCCTAAACCCTAAACCCTAAACCCTAAACCCTAAACCCTAAACCCTAAACCCTAAACCCTAAACCCTAAACCCTAAACCCTAAACCCTAAACCCTAAACCCTAAACCCTAAACCCTAAACCCTAAACCCTAAACCCTAAACCCTAAACCCTAAACCCTAAACCCTAAACCCTAAACCCTAAACCCTAAACCCTAAACCCTAAACCCTAAACCCTAAACCCTAAACCCTAAACCCTAAACCCTAAACCCTAAACCCTAAACCCTAAACCCTAAACCCTAAACCCTAAACCCTAAACCCTAAACCCTAAACCCTAAACCCTAAACCCTAAACCCTAAACCCTAAACCCTAAACCCTAAACCCTAAACCCTAAACCCTAAACCCTAAACCCTAAACCCTAAACCCTAAACCCTAAACCCTAAACCCTAAACCCTAAACCCTAAACCCTAAACCCTAAACCCTAAACCCTAAACCCTAAACCCTAAACCCTAAACCCTAAACCCTAAACCCTAAACCCTAAACCCTAAACCCTAAACCCTAAACCCTAAACCCTAAACCCTAAACCCTAAACCCTAAACCCTAAACCCTAAACCCTAAACCCTAAACCCTAAACCCTAAACCCTAAACCCTAAACCCTAAACCCTAAACCCTAAACCCTAAACCCTAAACCCTAAACCCTAAACCCTAAACCCTAAACCCTAAACCCTAAACCCTAAACCCTAAACCCTAAACCCTAAACCCTAAACCCTAAACCCTAAACCCTAAACCCTAAACCCTAAACCCTAAACCCTAAACCCTAAACCCTAAACCCTAAACCCTAAACCCTAAACCCTAAACCCTAAACCCTAAACCCTAAACCCTAAACCCTAAACCCTAAACCCTAAACCCTAAACCCTAAACCCTAAACCCTAAACCCTAAACCCTAAACCCTAAACCCTAAACCCTAAACCCTAAACCCTAAACCCTAAACCCTAAACCCTAAACCCTAAACCCTAAACCCTAAACCCTAAACCCTAAACCCTAAACCCTAAACCCTAAACCCTAAACCCTAAACCCTAAACCCTAAACCCTAAACCCTAAACCCTAAACCCTAAACCCTAAACCCTAAACCCTAAACCCTAAACCCTAAACCCTAAACCCTAAACCCTAAACCCTAAACCCTAAACCCTAAACCCTAAACCCTAAACCCTAAACCCTAAACCCTAAACCCTAAACCCTAAACCCTAAACCCTAAACCCTAAACCCTAAACCCTAAACCCTAAACCCTAAACCCTAAACCCTAAACCCTAAACCCTAAACCCTAAACCCTAAACCCTAAACCCTAAACCCTAAACCCTAAACCCTAAACCCTAAACCCTAAACCCTAAACCCTAAACCCTAAACCCTAAACCCTAAACCCTAAACCCTAAACCCTAAACCCTAAACCCTAAACCCTAAACCCTAAACCCTAAACCCTAAACCCTAAACCCTAAACCCTAAACCCTAAACCCTAAACCCTAAACCCTAAACCCTAAACCCTAAACCCTAAACCCTAAACCCTAAACCCTAAACCCTAAACCCTAAACCCTAAACCCTAAACCCTAAACCCTAAACCCTAAACCCTAAACCCTAAACCCTAAACCCTAAACCCTAAACCCTAAACCCTAAACCCTAAACCCTAAACCCTAAACCCTAAACCCTAAACCCTAAACCCTAAACCCTAAACCCTAAACCCTAAACCCTAAACCCTAAACCCTAAACCCTAAACCCTAAACCCTAAACCCTAAACCCTAAACCCTAAACCCTAAACCCTAAACCCTAAACCCTAAACCCTAAACCCTAAACCCTAAACCCTAAACCCTAAACCCTAAACCCTAAACCCTAAACCCTAAACCCTAAACCCTAAACCCTAAACCCTAAACCCTAAACCCTAAACCCTAAACCCTAAACCCTAAACCCTAAACCCTAAACCCTAAACCCTAAACCCTAAACCCTAAACCCTAAACCCTAAACCCTAAACCCTAAACCCTAAACCCTAAACCCTAAACCCTAAACCCTAAACCCTAAACCCTAAACCCTAAACCCTAAACCCTAAACCCTAAACCCTAAACCCTAAACCCTAAACCCTAAACCCTAAACCCTAAACCCTAAACCCTAAACCCTAAACCCTAAACCCTAAACCCTAAACCCTAAACCCTAAACCCTAAACCCTAAACCCTAAACCCTAAACCCTAAACCCTAAACCCTAAACCCTAAACCCTAAACCCTAAACCCTAAACCCTAAACCCTAAACCCTAAACCCTAAACCCTAAACCCTAAACCCTAAACCCTAAACCCTAAACCCTAAACCCTAAACCCTAAACCCTAAACCCTAAACCCTAAACCCTAAACCCTAAACCCTAAACCCTAAACCCTAAACCCTAAACCCTAAACCCTAAACCCTAAACCCTAAACCCTAAACCCTAAACCCTAAACCCTAAACCCTAAACCCTAAACCCTAAACCCTAAACCCTAAACCCTAAACCCTAAACCCTAAACCCTAAACCCTAAACCCTAAACCCTAAACCCTAAACCCTAAACCCTAAACCCTAAACCCTAAACCCTAAACCCTAAACCCTAAACCCTAAACCCTAAACCCTAAACCCTAAACCCTAAACCCTAAACCCTAAACCCTAAACCCTAAACCCTAAACCCTAAACCCTAAACCCTAAACCCTAAACCCTAAACCCTAAACCCTAAACCCTAAACCCTAAACCCTAAACCCTAAACCCTAAACCCTAAACCCTAAACCCTAAACCCTAAACCCTAAACCCTAAACCCTAAACCCTAAACCCTAAACCCTAAACCCTAAACCCTAAACCCTAAACCCTAAACCCTAAACCCTAAACCCTAAACCCTAAACCCTAAACCCTAAACCCTAAACCCTAAACCCTAAACCCTAAACCCTAAACCCTAAACCCTAAACCCTAAACCCTAAACCCTAAACCCTAAACCCTAAACCCTAAACCCTAAACCCTAAACCCTAAACCCTAAACCCTAAACCCTAAACCCTAAACCCTAAACCCTAAACCCTAAACCCTAAACCCTAAACCCTAAACCCTAAACCCTAAACCCTAAACCCTAAACCCTAAACCCTAAACCCTAAACCCTAAACCCTAAACCCTAAACCCTAAACCCTAAACCCTAAACCCTAAACCCTAAACCCTAAACCCTAAACCCTAAACCCTAAACCCTAAACCCTAAACCCTAAACCCTAAACCCTAAACCCTAAACCCTAAACCCTAAACCCTAAACCCTAAACCCTAAACCCTAAACCCTAAACCCCAAACCCTAAACCCCAAACCCTAAACCCCAAACCCTAAACCCCAACCCCTAAAACCCCAACCCCTAAAACCCCAACCCCTAAAACCCCAACCCCTAAACCCCAACCCCTAAACCCCAACCCCTAAACCCCAACCCCTAAACCCGAAACCCTAAACCCGAAACCCTAAACCCTAAACCCTAAACCCTAAACCCTAAACCCTAAACCCTAAACCCTAAACCCTAAACCCTAAACCCTAAACCCTAAACCCTAAACCCTAAACCCTAAACCCTAAACCCTAAACCCTAAACCCTAAACCCTAAACCCTAAACCCTAAACCCTAAACCCCTAAACCCTAAACCCCTAAACCCCTAAACCCCTAAACCCCTAAACCCTAAACCCTAAACCCTAAACCCTAAACCCTAAACCCTAAACCCTAAACCCTAAACCCTAAACCCTAAACCCCTAAACCCCTAAACCCTAAACCCTAAACCCTAAACCCTAAACCCCTAAAACCCTAAACCCTAAAACCCTAAAACCCTAAACCCTAAACCCTAAACCCTAAACCCTAAACCCTAAACCCTAAACCCTAAACCCTAAACCCTAAACCCTAAACCCTAAACCCTAAACCCTAAACCCTAAACCCTAAACCCTAAACCCAAACCCTAAACCCTATACCCTAAACCCTAAACCCTATACCCTATACCCTATACCCTATACCCTAAACCCTATACCCTATACCCTATACCCTATACCCTAAACCCTAAACCCTATACCCTAAACCCTAAACCCTAAACCCTAAACCCTAAACCCTAAACCCTAAACCCTAAACCCTAAACCCTAAAACCCTAAAACCCTAAACCCTAAACCCTAAACCCTAAACCCTAAACCACCCTAAACACTAAACCCTAAACCCTAAATTACTTACTTTTCAGTGGGCTGATTTAGTCCCTTTATGGGCTGATAATCTGTTGGCCCAAATGAAAAAGAAATACACCAAAATCACTTACTTTTCAGTGGGCTGATTTAGTGTGGCCCAACTAATGAAAATTACTAATAGGCTAGTAAATGTTGGCCCAAAAGAAATACACTGCTGCCTAAAATAATTAGAACATGGCAGTGTATTTTACAGAGAACGAGCATAGTGGGTGTGTTAAGCAACTGGGTGTGTGGACTCGTGGGTTGTGACCGAGTTTGATAGGTCTCTGCTTGTCTGAGCTGTGAGTTCAAGCTGGTGAACTCGGTTGATGAGCATCAACTGCTTGTGGAAGTATCTCACATACAAGGTGAAGCTGGGTTAGTGAATCAAAGGAGAATCAGTGAGTCGACTTTGCGAGTGAGTTTACTCGGAGTATGATGACTCGATTGTGGGAATGAGGTTTGATGTTTGTGGAAATGGTGTGGTTGATATGAAGGTTTTAACCGATTGTAGGTTGTAGCCTTGTTCGAGATGAGTAACCCACCAAGTGTTTGGTGAAATGATTCAAAGAGAAGAAGAGAAGGGATGCTTCCCGGAATATATGGTTATCACTGGAAATAATGGAGGTCAGGAGCTTAAAGTGCAGCGGAGATTTGGGGTACTGAAATGTAATTTTGCACGATTAAACATTCAATTTGCACGATTTGACAAAGTTGGGGTACTGAAATGTAATTTTGACAAAAATAGCTTTCCCAGATTCTTTTTCACGTGATATTGGGGTGGTGTGCAAAAAGTGTTACCCAATTAAAAATAAAACAAATTGAATGTTTTACTTTTAACAAATTGAATGCTTTATTTGATAAGCTAAAGATGAAAAGAATATGGGGAGCACAACTACAACTGGGCGAAGACAACGAAAGATGGGGTCACGCGCAGGAGCAAATATGTTAATATCAAGAGCAAATCGAATCAGAACAAAGCTTCAATCTGCACTCGAAGCTTTCTTACCAGCACGCAGGCCACGCCGGCGTTAAAGATAACCCCAACAATGAAACCCACTTCAATTTAAAGATTGTTTCTGGGAAATTTGATGGACAGCCACTAGTGAAACGACACCGTATGGTGAAGACCGATGGCACACCAAGTATTTGATAAATTGATTTAAAGAGATGGCAACGCCGGAAAGGATGACTGATGCCGGAAAGAATGGAGGCAACGGAATATGGTGAGTTTAATAGTGCAGCGGAGAGAAACGAGTCTATAGCTCTGATTTGTGGCCACCAACTGTTTGAGCAATTGTCTCAAAGACAACTGCCGGATCTTAATTTTGAGATTTGAGGTTAGGCTCTGATACCATGTAGAAAATATTAAGTTTCTGCCGGGGAAGGCAGTAATATTAAGTTTAGGTTATTTATTTCTTATAGTTTAGATTTTATTTTGTTCTGTGTAAAAAAAAAAAAAAAAAATTAAAATAACAAAAATATTAGTGTTAAATTTCAGTACATATTTATTTGTATTTACAGTTTAATTCGAAGCAAAGTAAGCCGCCCCTGCTTTTAGTTGTTCACCCTTGTTTTTACCAAACCCAGTTCAACCTCATTCCCCAGTTCTCATTCTCCTCTTCTCCTTATTCGAACCACCTTCCATCTCCTCCACCGCGCCATCACCCTTCTCCCATCGTCTGAGTCCTACCGCCTCCACCACTCTTCACCTCGACACCACCACTATACTCCTCCCTTTTCCCCTTCCTCCGCCTGCAATTCCACTCACCACATCACAACTCCACCCACTTCACCATCACTCACCCAACACCAAACAGACAATCGCGCAGTCACTACAGCTGCACCTCCTGCAAATTCTTTTCCCCCCCCATTCCGTCCATGTTTGAATGCTCGCTGAGTACCCAGTTTGTGTTGGGTTGATGTTGCGATTGTTGTTCGCGAAATCCTGGGTTTGTGCCGAGTGTTCTGCGACTCATTTGATGACTTATTTGCCGAGTTTGGCTGAGTTATGATGTACTAGTTTGTTACTAAATTGTTTTGAGCCGCTGAGTTTTCCGAGTTGTTTCGTTTAGTTGTAAAATCATTGCAGAGTTGTCGAGTTTGCGTTTCGTTACTAAGAGAATCAAGTTGCTGTTGTTAAATTTCAGTGTCGAATGATGAGTTCGATTTGTTAATACTAGTACTGCTGAGTTAGTTCTATTTGGTGGATGGTTTTGTGTTGCTTGTTTGTTGATAGTTGCTGTGACGGCTAGTTGCCGAGTAGATTAGATGAAAGTTTGTTATCGCGAGTTTACTGATGTTGTTGGTCGAGGCCGAGTTTTTGGTTGTTTACTTGTTTTAGTTTGTTTCGTTGTTAGATCAAAACTGTAGACCAAGCTGCATTTCTTCTGATGTTTGCTGTGTGATTTCTAAGTTTGGAGATTGTTTGGCTAGTCAATTTCAGAAAAAGGTCATGTCAAAATTTTCTCAAAAATGTTTTTGTAAATAAAATCCAATTTAATTAGTAAAAAAAAAAAAGAAAAAAGAAATAATAATAAAAAAAATAATAATAAATAAATAAATTTCTGGATTTAATTTAGATTTTAAATAGTTTTTAGTTAATTGTTAAAATTAGTTTTTAGATCTTTTCATTTTACTTCATTAGTTTAAAAGAGTTTAAATTTTAAAAGTTGTTTTGAGAATTATGGATTTTCCTGATAAAATATACATATTTCGGATTAATTTAAAATTTTCTTTTATTTACGATTTTGTTGTTTGAATATAATTAAAATTGGTGTTTTCGTTTTAGGTGCACAAACTCTTGCATGCGACGTACAGTAAGTGCTGGAAATCTAGAATTTGATCCGGAAATCGAACGCACTGCTCGAATCTTAAGGCGAAAGGCAAAGCAAAGGAAAGAAAAATCTAAGATGGCTGACGAAGATCGTGAAGTTGCTATTATTGATGAGACTTCAATTTGGGACCATGAGACACCAAATCCTGCTAATTGTATGTACAAAACTCCAGAGATTGGCGCAGCCCAATTCAACATTAATCCAAGCTTAATTCAGATGATCAGCAATCAAGCTTTTGAAGGAGACATTGAACTAGAGGACCCACACAGACATCTAGAGCGTTTCGTGCAGATGTGTGGCTCATTCAGAATCAATGGTGTTACGAGTGACAAGATTCGTCTCCATATGTTTCCCTATTCTATTAAGGGAAGAGCTTTGGAATGGTTTCAACAACTTCCAGACACTGCGGTTGCTACATGGGAGAGTATTTCTACTGCATTCTTGTCCAAATATTATCCTTCTGACAAGACGCAACAATTGAGGACTATGATTATGAGTTTTAAAGCACAACCGGGTGAAGGTCTATATAAGGCATGGGAGAGATTTAAGGCATTATTGAGAAAGTGTCCACATCATGGTTTGCAAGATTGGGAGGTCATTAGTACTTTTTATGGGGCCATGAATGCAGATATTCGTTTGAGTTTGGATGTGGCTGCTGGTGGAAATTTTAAGAAGGCACCAATTACACAGGCTAAAGCACTCCTTGAGGAATTGGCATCTAATAATTATTCATGGGCGCCTAGTGGGACAAGCTCAGCAAAAGCAGCACAAGATTCCGAGATGATCAACATGCTGGCTCTCAAATTGGATACTCTAACTCAGGAGATGCGAGGACAAAGGGCAAATGTGAATGCTATTTCTTCACCTATGGAAGGGTATAATAATTATGGTGCTAGTCAAAACTCTTATGTGCAACAATTTCCAGAAGAATCATCTTTTATTCAAGGAAGACAGCCGTGGCCTGTTCAGAATAACTCCTACTACAATCCAAATCAAAGGCCAAACAACAATCTTTCTTACAGTAATAATCATGCGGCTAATCCTTCTTATTCATTTCCAAGGCAGAATCAACCTCCTGGTTTTCAGTCACGACCACCGTATCAAGCACATCAGCAATATCAACCTCCGCCAAAGAAAGAACCAGCTGATTGGGAGGTTGCACTAAATAAGATTATGCAAGGAACTTCTGGGGCATTGTCTAATATGGAATCAAGAATAGATCAGATAGCATCATCTCAAAAGATGCTAGAAACACAGATTGGACAGATTGCCTCCAAAATTGGTGTTCGTGAGCAAGGTTCTCTTCCAAGTCAACCCGATCAGACTGGTAAGGAACAATGCAAATCAATTACTTTGAGGAGTGGAAAAGAGTTGCCCGACGTTGAGGTTCTTAAGCCTAAAGAGAGGGATGCTGAAAAAGAAGATGAGATAGTAGTGATTGATGCAGAAAAGTTAGAAAAAAAGAAGGAAGAAGAACCAGAAAAACCGTATGTTCCTCCACCACCTTATGTTCCTCCTATTCCATTTCCACAGAGACTTCACAACAGGCAGTTAGAGAAGCAGTACGAGAAGTTCTTGACCATGTTCCGGCAGTTGCATATTAATATTCCATTTGCTGACGCTTTGGCTCAAATGCCACTCTACGCCAAATTTCTTAAAGAAATGTTGTCCAGAAAAAGGAAACTTGAAGATGTGGAAACCATTACTCTCAATGCGGAATGTAGTGCAGTCATCCAAAAAGCAATTCCACAAAAATTAAAGGACCCTGGGAGTTTCTCTTTGCCATGCACTATTGGAAAAATGGAAAACATTAAAGCCTTGTGTGATTTAGGGGCTAGTGTGAGTTTGATGCCACACTCCATTTGTCGAAGACTTGGTCTTCGAGAGCTCAAGAAGACAAGAATCTCACTTCAGTTGGCTGATCGTACTATCAAGTATCCTTTGGGAGTTATTGAGGATGTACTTGTCAAAATGGATAAATTCTTTATCCCTTGTGATTTTGTTGTGTTGGAGATGGATGAAGATGTTGAGATGCCCATTATCTTGGGAAGACCATTCTTGGCTACTGCTGGAACTACAATTGATGTCAAAGCTGGAAAATTGACATTAAATGTGGGTGATGAGAAAGCTGATTTCGATCTTAACAAAGCTATGAAGATGCCTTCATTTGATGCTACATGTTTCACTGTTGACATATTGGATGAGATCGTAAGTCTTGAAGATGCAGAAGTGGAACAAACCTTAGATGATAAAGAAGTTGAAGAATCATTTGCACTTGATATGCAAGAAACAGGTACGCCGACAATTGAGATGGCATTTTCAATTTCAGAGGCACCTCAGGTAGAACTCAAACCTCTTCCTTCTAATTTAAGGCAATTTAAATCATCAATTGGCTGGATTTCATTAGAAGATAATCATAAACCTGTGATTGAGAAGACAAAGAAATGGCATGACATGCACATTAGACCGAAAGAGTTTGAAGTTGACCAACAAGTTCTACTGTTCAACTCAAGGCTACAACTCTTTCCAGGAAAATTGAAATCAAGATGGTCAGGACCATTTGAGATTGTGAAGGTATACCCTCATGGTGCTGTTGAGATTACTAGAGAGGGATCAGATGTGTTTAAGGTAAACGGGCAGCGATTGAAGCCATACTTTATTGGAGATGATATGGAGAGAAGAGATCTTGTTCTTCTCGATAATCCTCAAGCTTAAGTTCATCAACAGAGGCGTCGAGCTAATGACGTTAAACAAGCGCTATTTGGGAGGCAACCCAAGGAATTTTGTTGATTTGAATAATATTTTTGTGTGTTTGGACTATGCAGGAGGATCTTCATTTCAAGATGGATGCCTCAATGACATTTCTTGGTTGCACACTACCACCTCGACTATGACTCAGGGGAGTTCTTTCTTTTCTTCCTTGCATATTAGTCCATTGTGTTGTCATTTATATATATAGTTTGTTTCTTTAGGTTATATGTGGTTAGTGGTTGTTTCTTGTCAGTTGAGGGGTGTGTGTGTTCATTGTGATATAAAAAAAAAATTAAAAATTAAAAATTAAAAATCACAAAAATAATTCTGGCCTTGTAAAAAGATCACTTTTTGTAAGTTAGCTTGATACATCCATGCATGCTAAAAGAATCTTGTGTTATTGACACTTTTGATTGAGAAGTGATATGCTTTGTTCTTGTGCACACACTTTTACTAGCAAGTTGAAACTGGTAGACTTAATTGAATGTGGTAAGTGATTAGAATGACATGAATATGTGCAAGATGACTTGGTTTCCATGCTTTGAGTACAAGTAGGTGCGTTAGAGAGTCTTGTTACTTGGGATTGATTATGTTTTGTCACACCAAGCGAGTTTTGAGCCTATATGCATATCTTTTGCATTTCATATTCGTTTGCTTGAGTGTCCGCATGTTGTTTGCATTGCTAGCACTTGTTTGAGATCTTTCTTGAAATGCATGACATTATTTGATGATAAGATGATAAAGGCAGTTAGGTATAACCTCATAATTCCCATATTACCACACCATTTATACATGATCAATTAGTTGCCCCATTGAGCTTAATCATATTTTTTCGGTGACACACCACATTACTTGCCTAGACCTTTTTCTTGTATTGGCCTTACTTTATCTTGAACCTAATTGTCAAAGGCTAGTACAGTGCTTAAGGGAGTGATAAGGTGTGCAAAAAGGGGGGGGGTTTATTGATGATCATTACTTTTGGGAAAATATTGGGTTTGGTTGTTACTTGTTAGTCGAAGTTTGTAATAATATCAATGGATCATTGTTCTAGTTTATATTTAGCTCTCTCTAAAAAAAAAAAAAAAAAAAGAAAAAAAAAATATTTATTTATATGAGAGCATACTTATGTTTGTATGATCCTTTTTCATTCGACTAGTCAAGTTACTTGTTAAAAGAGAATAAAAAGATTCAAGTGTGGGGATTATAGATGGGGAGTTGAAAAATTTATGTTGTTGGGTACTAGCTTTTGACATTTAACCTGTTTTGGCTTTACTTGACATACCTTGTCCCTAGCCCCATTACAACCCGAATAAAGACCTTTTGATTATCATCAGTGGTGTGTTTTGCTTTAAAGTTAGATTGATACCAAATGTCAAGCATGCTTATGATTTTGTTGGAATAGAGTGATACACTTACCCTTGTTCTTGAGTGAATATTCTTTTGTGAGTGAAAGGTGAGTTATTACTTGTATTTTGTATTTGAGATCCCAAGTTTTGACTCAAAGATGTACTCTTGTGGGCTTAGCATGGTTACCAAATTATTCTTGCATCTGACATGGACTTTTGAGAACTTATGCATCTTCTTTGAGTTGACTATGTGAAAACTTGTACCTTCGACACCAAGGCATTGCATAATTCACTTTGATTCTTAAGTTGATGTGGCGTGAGAGGACTTGCATGTGTGGTGTGTATTGGCATTTGATCTTTCACATGAGCTAGATGGATTTTGGGGGTACATTCACTATAGGCCCTCACGAGACCTCACTCGTCCACTAGGGCTGCCTAGGGGTTTAAAGGGCTTGTTGCATATGCCAAATGCAACCGTGATCACCTACGGAAGTGGTAGTAGTAAGTAGTTATTTTATATTGATTTACTCGAGGACGAGCAAAGGTTAAGTTGGGGGGTATTTGATACATGCTAATTTTATGTACATTTTATAGCATGTTATCTCTCAATTATCCTTAGTTTGTAATAATTTTGTCCTTGATTAACATTGTTAGTAGCAGTTTAATTTGGATTGGATGCTAAAATGATTTTTTATGTTTTTAGGATAATTTTGGAAGAAAAAGGAGCCCAATTGCACATCACCAAGAGACCGTAGATTAATCCTGGACGAACAAGGAGGAAATAAGAATTGTCACTAAAACATGGGAAGTGATATATTCTTGAAGAAGGAATCCCGGTTGGAATTAATATAATTTTTGTGAAGCGAAAGGAGTTCGGTTCCAAGCCCTCAATTGTCCGCAGCTTAGGATTTAAGGATTTATTTATATTAATAAATATTTAATTTATTTAGAAAATTATATTTATAAGTATCTAATAATATTAGATATTTATTTTTATAATTTCTGGATTTAATTAAGTATTTATTAATTAAAAATTATAAGCTGTGCGGGTTAAAAAGCATTTTTACGGAGCTCGAAAGTATTAGTAGCCCACGTGACATGTTTACAAAATGCAAATGATTCAAAGTCATCAGAGTTGATTTTTGATTAAAGTAAAAGTTAGGCACCTCTGTCGGTTGGCAGCTGAATTCTTCAATACTGGTGTGCTAATTTGGCTTATAAAAAGATTTGTTTGCTAGAGGTTTGAAGAGGAATCCTCGTACTGAATGTAAAGGTTTTATTCTCTAAAGAAAATCTGTCAGCTTCTTTGGTAAATTTAGTTTTAAGTATACACTTTTATTTACTGTAATTTCTATTCCGGTTGGAGAGCAAGGATAGAAGGGATTTACTCCAAGCTTTAAGAGATTCTTCAAAGTTGTATTTTCTTTACTCTCAACTCTTTTAATTATGATTTTACCATTTATTATATGTTTATTTTATTTGTCTAGCATGATTAACTAATTTCATAATCCGAGAATTGGGTAGTATTCGTTGGTGATATATGTTTGTTTGATTGTGATAATAATTCTCTATTTTTGCTAATCTATCATTGAGGGCTTAACCCAATTAAGGGCGTAGCTAACCTTTAATTGTATTCATAGGTATTGTGATAAATTGGGAGATGAGTCATAATTCTTGTTCATGATTTGATAGACATAGTTTAATTATTGAATCGGGAGATTAATAAGAGGACTATGAAACTTATAATTCTCCGGTCTTAAAATCTAAAATTGTATTTCGATTGATCATGGGAGTGACTTTTGAAATATGGTTGTAGACATTATTTTGTATCTTGGGAGAAAACATTATAAAAATTAGAAGAATTGTTTTTAGCAAAATATGAGAAAAATATATATCACATGAAAATAGCATTATTGAACCAATTGAAGAACCCTATTTCTCGGATTGCTTTTCCTCATCAATTAAATTTTAGTTGTACTTGTTTAAAATTAGTTTATTTGAACACACCAATTATTTTTCACACTTCTAGATAATAAGAAATTAAAACTTGAACTTGTATTAATAGTCCTTCCCTGCGAACGAACTTCACTGCGAACCCTAAACTTAGATTAGCTGCATCTCTGCAGAAATATTCCAGACATCCAGCACATGACGAACACGGTTATTGCATTTAACTTTGAGGCTTAGCATTTTGAAACGCACTGCCTCTACTATTAGACCAATAATCTGCCTAGGAGAGCGATTGTGAGATTGAAACAATCTTACATTTCTCTCCTGCCAAATGAAATAAATTAACGAACCCAAAACCAACTTATTAACAGTGGTCACTAGCCCCTTGCCCTGCCATCTGTTAGCAAGAAAAAGCACAACCTGATCCCAGCTCAAATCGTCAGGAATAAACACCTCTTTTCGTCTGAAAAAACTGAGAATTTCTCGACAAAAGCCACAGCTAAAGAAAAGATGGTCTACAGAATCTCTCTGTCCCTGACAGAATGGACAAGCAACATTACCTTCCGTTTGCCAAACTTGCATTCTAACTTGGGTCATTAATTTATTCCTAATGGCCAACCACAAAATGAATGAGTGTTTTGGGATTGACTTAGGAAACCACACCAGATGAGCCCATTCAACCACAGGGTGCACTTCTCTAAAATCATTCCAAGTTGAATTAGAATTATACACTGCCAGACTTCCATTTCTAGAGAGCCATTTAGCCTTGTCAGTTCGATAGGCAATTATACGAACACTGACATTGCGTAAATCTGGCCATTTATTAATAACACCAGGAGGCCACACCACTGTACCATCGACCACAAAGTCCCCAACCTTATCCATGTCAGAGAAACCCAGGGATACAATCTCTCTAGAAGTGAATCTATCAGATAGAGGTCTGTTCATAACCCACAAGTCATGCCAAAAGAAAGTGTTCCTGCCATCTCCCACTTCCATTTTGAAAAAATTCTGAAAATCCATCCTGAGATTCAAGATACGCTTCCAGCTAGCTGACGCATCCCAAGCAATATTAATCTGCCAAAAACTTCTACCACGGAGTCGATAAGCATGAATCCATCGAACCCAAAGAGATTGCCTGTTAGAAATGATACTCCAAATATGGAAAGCCATCAGAGCTTTATTCCACGCATGTAAAGGTCTTATACCCAGCCCCCCTTCATTTTTAGGGCGACAAACATCCCTCCAAGCAACTTTAGCTTTCCCTTGAGATAATTCCACCCCACTCCAGATGAAGTTCCGAATAAGTTTTTCAATTTCTTTAGAGACTGATATTGGCAAGATAAAGACTGATGCCCAGTAGACTTGCATCGAAGACAACACTGATAAAGCCAACTGCAGCCTCCCAGTGAAAGACAACCATCTATTCTGCCAACTCTGAATACGAACTCGAACTTGGTCAATTAGAGGAGCACAATCAGAATGCCACAACCTGGTGGAGATTAAAAGGACTCCAAAATACTTAACAGGGAGGGAACCCACCTCAAACCTCATAATATTATTAATAAGCAGCTGATTTTCTGTTGACACTTTACAAAAGAAAGAACTGCTCTTGACTTCATTAGGCCACAGACCGGAAGCACCACCAAACTCATCAAGGCAATCCTTCAAAATTTGGACAGACCACGGGTCTCCATGAGAGAACAAGAACAAATCATCAGCAAAACAAAGATGGGAAATTTTCAGCTTGTCACATTTACTATGAAATTTGAACCTCCCATCTTCACCAATCCTCTTCTTCAAAATGATCGAGAGCACCTGCATAACTATAGTAAAAAGGTAGGGAGAAAGAGGGTCCCCCTGCCTAAGACCTTTCTCTCCTTAAAAAAACCACAAGACTGACCATTTACAATCACAGAGTAGGAAGGCGTTGTGACACATTCTCTAATCCAACCAATCATCCTCTCCAGAAACCCAAACAAATACAAAGCTTCAAACAGGAACTCCCAGTTAACACTATCGTAAGCTTTCTTAATATCAACCTTAAAAGCACACCTCGGAGTACCTTTCTGGCGGTGATAATTTCTGAGTAAATCCTGAGTCAAAAGAATATTGTCACTGATTCTCCTTCCCGGAATAAAAGCATTTTGATTATCATCAATGATGCAATCTAATGAGCCTTTTATCCTATTAGCCAGAATTTTCGACACACATTTATATAGAACATTGCATAACGCAATAGGACGGAAATCTCCAACCCCTTGAGGACAATCAGCTTTCGGGATTAAGGCAATAAGCGTAGCATTAACCTCTTTTAGGAGCTTACCAGTGCTAAAGAATTCCTTCACAGCGTGACAAACATCCTCTCCAATCACTGACCAAGCACTTTTGAAGAACTTTGCAGTGAAACCATCTGGGCCTGCGGCTTTGTCGTCTCCAAAAGAGAACATCACCTCTTTAATTTCTTCCACAGTAACCTCACTGAGCATATGGGCACACTGAACTGCAGGAACTTGCTTTTCAAAAAACTCAGCAATACTCAGAATGCTCTCAGAATTTGATTTAGTGCCAATTAGGCCTTTATAAAAGGAGACGAACTGGTCAGCCATATCATCCCCTTCAACAATCTCCCCTTGGACATTAAAAAGAGAAGTAACTTTGTTCTTATTCCTTTTCACTATGAGGCTTTTGTGAAAGAATTTATTATTTTGGTCTCCCACACGAAGCCATTGAATCTTGGACTTTTGCTTAAGCATACGCTCTTCTTCGAGTGCAGCCTCCCTATACTCCCGCGACACCCTAGCTTCCTCAAACTTCAGACTTTCATTAAAGGGGTCAACATCCCTAGTTAACTGCACCCTAACCAGGCCATCCTTCAAAACTTTAACCTTGGAACAAAGATTACCCGAAGCCCAAGTTTCATGACGGAACAAAGGTTTTAACCTTTTAAGCTTTTGAACCAGCCTATACATCTTAACACCTCCAACCTGGGCATTCCACCCTTGCTCCACTAAGGTCAGGAAGTTACTCCTATAAGTAAGGAAGTTCTGAAACTTGAAAGCCGATTTTTTTCTCACAGGAGGGTCGTTATTTAGATCAACAATAATGGGACTGTGATCACTCGTGCCCGCAGTTAGGAAAGTAGCTTTTGCTGAGTGGAATTTCCTCTGAAAAGCCACATTAACAAGCGCCCGGTCGAGCTTTTTAACGATCCCAACACCTTGAGGTGACCCAGACCACGTAAATCTGATCCCTGAAAAATGTAAGTCCATAACCTGAATTTTGTAAACGCATTCCCTGAACTCCTCCATCGCAGGAGATCTCCCAATAGCACCACCTAAGACTTCATCTTCATACAGCGTAGCATTGAAGTCACCAAGAATAATCCAAGGTGACTCCCCCACTAACTGACTAAACACATCTAACGAATGCCAAAGATTACGACGCGGGACATGATCATTAGCAGCGTAAACCACTGAGCAGAAGAAGTTCACTTGAGAAAGCTTCTGAGTGACCAAACAATGCATCACCTGGTCCGTACTAAATAACAACATTACTTCAAATAAATCGTCATCCCACCCTAAAACAATTCGACACCCTTTATTGCACAACTCTAAGTTTGACATCCAGCTCCAATGTCGAAACATGTTATTAAAAACAGATCCAACTTTGCGTTTATTAACATGAGTTTCCAAGATGCAGCAGATACCCACGTTATTAGACCTAATTAACTCCCGAACCTCTTTACACTTATAAGGTTGGTTAAATCCTCTGACATTCCAGCACAAAAGTCTACTCATTTAGAAAGATTAGAATTACCAGCTCGAATTCCCACTCCCCTTGACTCTCCAAACAGCTGATCGATAGCAAACTCTTCTTGCTCCTTTAGAGATGTACCATCATCATCGGACATTAAACAATCTTCACGATTCGTTGGAACAGAAAGGTCATCCATCATGAACTTCGATGTATCATCACCATCTGACTCCTCAACATCCTCAGAAGAACAGTCCTCATTAAATTTCTTATCATTCTGAAGTCTAAAAAACTTTGAACTTTTGTCAAAATCTATCTTGTTTACTTGTTTCTTAGCCCCCAGAGAAACTGAACCATAATTCTCTACAGTCTGAACCCCCATTTCACCTCCACTTTTGTTTCCAACCTTTCCAATATTTTCCCTGCCAACTACATTCTGACTACTCCCTGGATCTCCCATCACTTTGTCTTGTACCACAGTTGTAATCTTTTCCAATTTATCAATAATATTGGACTGAGCTAGCAGGTCAAATTGATTATTTAGCACCAACTTGTTAGTCTGAACTTCTAGATTATCCACCACATTTCCTGAGTCCAAAACTGCATATCTATTACTATGCAAAATTCCACCCCCTGTTTTCTCTATCTCCTTATTTACTCCAGAAGATTCACCCTTATAACCCCTCTGCAGAGGCCCACCATTAGCATCATTTGCAATTTTCCCTCGATTAACATAAGGATAGCTAAATTGTTTTTTCTTATTGTTCCAAGAATTCCTATTCCCCTGATGCAGACTCCCCTGTTTCTGTTGATCATATCTCTGACCCATTTTATCCTTTCCTTTGCGCTGAACTTCGATAAACTCCTCTTTTCCTTGCATCGCATTCTTTACTTCTAACTCCTCCCTTACTTTCTGCTCTTGAGTTGCAATGGATAGAGGACAAACCTGAATCGAATGCCCAAATATACTGCATGTAGGGCACCATGACGGACGCCAAGGATACTCAACTCTTAGCCGGACTATTAGCGATTCTTGACCATTTTCCCTAGGGATAGCAACAAACAAATGGTCCGGAAGGGGTTTATTCGCATCAACTTCAATTAGAAGTTTAGCAAAGCTAAGTCTACCAGAAGCTTCTTTGCACATTCTCTCCGTCAACCCATCTGCCAACAAAATGTTCCCAATTCCGCTACCAATTCGACTAAGACCAGCAGCATTCCAATATTGAAGAGGGATATTAAAAATTTTTACCCATAAAGGAATGGTTTTAGGAACATCTTTAGACAATACAATATGAGGGTACCATCTCTGCAAAATTAAAGGCTTACCTTCAATCATACAAACTTCATCCTCTAGTACTTCTAATAAATCTTCTTCTCCATCAAACTTAAAGAAAAAAAAGCCTTCATCATTCATAATGACCTCTTTCAGCCCTCGATTTCCCCAACGCCTCTTAGCTTGATACTCCATTTTATGAAACGCAATTCGTTTTTCAAAAAAATATCCTACCAAACAATTTTCCCATGGTTTTCTGCCTTGCAAATCAACACTGAGTGGGGGTCGAATCATTACACGACTACCATCAATCTCCGGACAGTGATACTCGAATTTCATTCTTTTCTTTTTGACCTTTTGTCGAACAGCTTCCGCCCATCTCTTGGAATTTTCCCCTTCTTTCTCAAATTGATGAGTTTTATATCCCTCTGTTATTCCCGTAGCTTCAACACCCATTACAGCATCCTGGCTCAAAATCTTTTCACTGCGACCATCTATCAAATAGGTTGTAGCCGCCTCCTGGTATTTATGCTCACCCTCCTCTTTAAAATCATTTACACCAGTAGATACATCTGTATCTCTTTCCATAAATCCGAACCCATCCTTCCAACTTGAATTTACTTTCGAGCTAATAGGAACTCCTACCTGTTCACTTATCTCCACATCTCCTTTTTCACTAACCGCTCCCTCCACACGAACTACAGTATTTTCGTTGCCCAAATCCATCGACCCATTACTAAAAATCAGAGAATTTTGGAGCACTAACATCACTTACTTGATTCGAATTTGTATCTTCTCCTATGAGGTCATTAACCTTACCCTCATCCATTCGACCAAGATAGCTTGTTCCCTTTTTCTTCAACTGAGATTCACTGCCATGAGTTCGATTAAGAATTTTTCTCGAGCTTTGACCTTTACCTCCATATGGATTGCCAGTTTTTTTTTCAGATCTAAGGTTAGATTGGGTTGGGGGCATAATAGATGCTAATATTCAAAACAAATCAGAAAGAAAACAAACAAAATTGTGGATTTTCTAGAAAATCGCCAGAAAAGAGGAAGGGGGGCTAGAGAGAAAATAACGAAGCATCTTTTTTTTAGGGTTTGGGGTTTAGGGTTTAGGGTTTAGGGTTTAGGGTTTAGGGTTTAGGGTTTAGGGTTTTAGGGTTTAGGGTTTTGGGGTTTAGGGTTTTGGGGTTTAGGGGTTTTGGGGTTTTGGATTTGGGGTTTGGGGTTTGGGGTTTGGGGTTTAGGGTTAGGGGTTTAGGGTTAGGGGTTAGGGGTTAGGGGTTTAGGGTTTAGGGTTTAGGGGTTTAGGGTTAGGGGTTTAGGGTTTAGGGTTTAGGGGTTTAGGGTTAGGGGTTTAGGGTTTAGGGTTTAGGGTTTGGGGTTTGGGGTTTGGGGTTTGGGGTTTGGGGTTTGGGGTTTGGGGTTTGGGGTTTGGGGTTTGGGGTTTGGGGTTTGGGGTTTGGGGTTTGGGGTTTGGGGTTTAGGGGTTTAGGGGTTTAGGGGTTTAGGGGTTTAGGGGTTTAGGGTTTAGGGTTTAGGGTTTAGGGTTTAGGGTTTAGGGTTTAGGGTTTTTTTTTTTTTCGGGTAAATGAGGCTTGGCCTCGAAGAATATATTAGAAAATCACAAAAATACAACAAGAGCAAAAACGCTCAAGTCAAAAACTAAAATTCCATTGGAACATACTCCAAGGAATAAAAATAACACAAAAAGCTTACAAATAATTTACCAAAAAAAGTCACTAACAGAGACAAAATAAAAAAGCAAAAGCACACCCACTCTGGAGACAAAATGTCAAAAGGATGGGCAACATTATCTTGAAAAGGACAACAACCACATGGCCATCCTTGAATAAACATCCCCCAAGCGTGCACTAAGTCATCCCACAACCATGACATTTGATGATCACTATAGCACACCATTGTTGACAATTTGTTGACCAGAAATGCACAGCAAATTCGGAAATAGCAACAGAAAGTAGCCCATGACTCCACCTTCACATGACTATCCAATCCAACCAAATCGTGCAACCTCCCCCAAATTCGAACAGGCCACAAAGGAGAAACACATGTGCCAAATAAAATAATAAAGACTCTATTTGGCCAAAGATTGCAATAATTATTATGAGGCACATTCCTCAAATGAAGACTCACCCTGTTAGAAGCTCGATCCAAGAGCTGAGAAAACCCCTCCTGTAACTCCGAATAAAATAAAATGCATGCCTGGTCGAACAAATAAATCCCAAAAATTTGACACACCACCCAATTAAACTTGCCAGACCTGGTGCAATGCCTTATCAAATAAGAAAATTCAAACAGCCCTGGAGGTCGAACCTTACAACAGCTAACAATCCGGGACTTTAAACCAAAAAGCCTCCACTGCATCTTCTGAGCACCATGGCACCTCTGGAAATAGCTTGATAAATTTCTATCCAGATAACAGAATTTTGAACCATACTGAGGAGACCAATTGCACCAAATCAGCAGGAAATTATCTCCCCTATACCTCCCCAAATCTGTCCTCAAAAACAGGTCAGGATGCCCACTTCCACAAGTTTTCTGAACTTCAAAAACTTGATTTAACCAGGCAAATTAACCCCCCGGATCGAATGGAAAAATGACTGCGCAAAAACATTTAACCACAGACCCATGGAACCCAGAAACAAAACAGGGCACACCCTCTAACCTCCCAGGCAGCCTACTATCAAAAGATAAATCCAAAAATGCAGAAAAGACACTGCTAGAAGCTCCATAACGAATTGAATTAAGGGCATAAGCACCACACCCCTGAACACCCATGACAGAAGAGAGAACAATCTCTATAACTCCTGCATTAACAGAACTCCAGAAAACCACCATTAGACTACTCTTCATTTGAGGTTCAAAAAATCTGGAGAAATTCTCCATTCTTGTAACACTATACGAACTCGAGGATTATCCCGAAGATTCAATCCCATGATTTTAAGTCTTACAGTTTCTTCAATATTTCCAATCAGATGTAAACTCGATCTTCTCGTTTTTTGGAAAAGCCTCCAATTTCGTTCTTGCCACAAGAAATAAATTAGTGCACTAAGGATCAATTTATTGACAACAGCATGAATAGATTTCCCCTTCCAAGTGCTAGCTGCTTTCTCAATAAATTCTTCCCAGGAGTTATGAGTTATATTGCAATATCCTTTCTTTGTAAAATGTGACAGGACCAGTATACTATACTGACAATTAAAGAAAAGGTGATCCCCTTCCAAGTGCTAGCTGCTTTCAGATGCATAGCTTTTCTCTCTTCTCTCTCCTCTCTACTGGCGATTCAAAAAAATCCATAATTTTGACCCAATTTTTTTCTGGCCTTTGTGTAATTTGCATCTGGAATTTTAGTTTTTGACTTGAGCGTTTTTGCTCTTGTTGTATTTTTGTGATTTTCTAATATATTCTTCGAGGCCAAGCCTCATTTACCCGAAAAAAAAAAAAACCCTAAACCCTAAACCCTAAACCCTAAACCCTAAACCCCTAAACCCCTAAACCCCTAAACCCCTAAACCCCTAAACCCCAAACCCCAAACCCCAAACCCCAAACCCCAAACCCCAAACCCCAAACCCCAAACCCCAAACCCCAAACCCCAAACCCCAAACCCCAAACCCCAAACCCCAAACCCCAAACCCTAAACCCTAAACCCTAAACCCCTAACCCTAAACCCCTAAACCCTAAACCCTAAACCCCTAACCCTAAACCCCTAAACCCTAAACCCTAAACCCCTAACCCCTAACCCTAAACCCCTAACCCTAAACCCCAAACCCCAAACCCCAAACCCCAAATCCAAAACCCCAAAACCCCTAAACCCCAAAACCCTAAACCCCAAAACCCTAAACCCTAAAACCCTAAACCCTAAACCCTAAACCCTAAACCCTAAACCCTAAACCCTAAACCCTAAACCCCAAACCCTAAAAAAAAAGATGCTTCGTTATTTTCTCTCTAGCCCCCCTTCCTCTTTTCTGGCGATTTTCTAGAAAATCCACAATTTTGTTTGTTTTCTTTCTGATTTGTTTTGAATATTAGCATCTATTATGCCCCCAACCCAATCTAACCTTAGATCTGAAAAAAAAACTGGCAATCCATATGGAGGTAAAGGTCAAAGCTCGAGAAAAATTCTTAATCGAACTCATGGCAGTGAATCTCAGTTGAAGAAAAAGGGAACAAGCTATCTTGGTCGAATGGATGAGGGTAAGGTTAATGACCTCATAGGAGAAGATACAAATTCGAATCAAGTAAGTGATGTTAGTGCTCCAAAAGGGGCGAATTATTCTCTGATTTTTAGTAATGGGTCGATGGATTTGGGCAACGAAAATACTGTAGTTCGTGTGGAGGGAGCGGTTAGTGAAAAAGGAGATGTGGAGATAAGTGAACAGGTAGGAGTTCCTATTAGCTCGAAAGTAAATTCAAGTTGGAAGGATGGGTTCGGATTTATGGAAAGAGATACAGATGTATCTACTGGTGTAAATGATTTTAAAGAGGAGGGTGAGCATAAATACCAGGAGGCGGCTACAACCTATTTGATAGATGGTCGCAGTGAAAAGATTTTGAGCCAGGATGCTGTAATGGGTGTTGAAGCTACGGGAATAACAGAGGGATATAAAACTCATCAATTTGAGAAAGAAGGGGAAAATTCCAAGAGATGGGCGGAAGCTGTTCGACAAAAGGTCAAAAAGAAAAGAATGAAATTCGAGTATCACTGTCCGGAGATTGATGGTAGTCGTGTAATGATTCGACCCCCACTCAGTGTTGATTTGCAAGGCAGAAAACCATGGGAAAATTGTTTGGTAGGATATTTTTTTGAAAAACGAATTGCGTTTCATAAAATGGAGTATCAAGCTAAGAGGCGTTGGGGAAATCGAGGGCTGAAAGAGGTCATTATGAATGATGAAGGCTTTTTTTTCTTTAAGTTTGATGGAGAAGAAGATTTATTAGAAGTACTAGAGGATGAAGTTTGTATGATTGAAGGTAAGCCTTTAATTTTGCAGAGATGGTACCCTCATATTGTATTGTCTAAAGATGTTCCTAAAACCATTCCTTTATGGGTAAAAATTTTTAATATCCCTCTTCAATATTGGAATGCTGCTGGTCTTAGTCGAATTGGTAGCGGAATTGGGAACATTTTGTTGGCAGATGGGTTGACGGAGAGAATGTGCAAAGAAGCTTCTGGTAGACTTAGCTTTGCTAAACTTCTAATTGAAGTTGATGCGAATAAACCCCTTCCGGACCATTTGTTTGTTGCTATCCCTAGGGAAAATGGTCAAGAATCGCTAATAGTCCGGCTAAGAGTTGAGTATCCTTGGCGTCCGTCATGGTGCCCTACATGCAGTATATTTGGGCATTCGATTCAGGTTTGTCCTCTATCCATTGCAACTCAAGAGCAGAAAGTAAGGGAGGAGTTAGAAGTAAAGAATGCGATGCAAGGAAAAGAGGAGTTTATCGAAGTTCAGCGCAAAGGAAAGGATAAAATGGGTCAGAGATATGATCAACAGAAACAGGGGAGTCTGCATCAGGGGAATAGGAATTCTTGGAACAATAAGAAAAAACAATTTAGCTATCCTTATGTTAATCGAGGGAAAATTGCAAATGATGCTAATGGTGGGCCTCTGCAGAGGGGTTATAAGGGTGAATCTTCTGGAGTAAATAAGGAGATAGAGAAAACAGGGGGTGGAATTTTGCATAGTAATAGATATGCAGTTTTGGACTCAGGAAATGTGGTGGATAATCTAGAAGTTCAGACTAACAAGTTGGTGCTAAATAATCAATTTGACCTGCTAGCTCAGTCCAATATTATTGATAAATTGGAAAAGATTACAACTGTGGTACAAGACAAAGTGATGGGAGATCCAGGGAGTAGTCAGAATGTAGTTGGCAGGGAAAATATTGGAAAGGTTGGAAACAAAAGTGGAGGTGAAATGGGGGTTCAGACTGTAGAGAATTATGGTTCAGTTTCTCTGGGGGCTAAGAAACAAGTAAACAAGATAGATTTTGACAAAAGTTCAAAGTTTTTTAGACTTCAGAATGATAAGAAATTTAATGAGGACTGTTCTTCTGAGGATGTTGAGGAGTCAGATGGTGATGATACATCGAAGTTCATGATGGATGACCTTTCTGTTCCAACGAATCGTGAAGATTGTTTAATGTCCGATGATGATGGTACATCTCTAAAGGAGCAAGAAGAGTTTGCTATCGATCAGCTGTTTGGAGAGTCGAGGGGAGTGGGAATTCGAGCTGGTAATTCTAATCTTTCTAAATGAGTAGACTTTTGTGCTGGAATGTCAGAGGATTTAACCAACCTTATAAGTGTAAAGAGGTTCGGGAGTTAATTAGGTCTAATAACGTGGGTATCTGCTGCATCTTGGAAACTCATGTTAATAAACGCAAAGTTGGATCTGTTTTTAATAACATGTTTCGACATTGGAGCTGGATGTCAAACTTAGAGTTGTGCAATAAAGGGTGTCGAATTGTTTTAGGGTGGGATGACGATTTATTTGAAGTAATGTTGTTATTTAGTACGGACCAGGTGATGCATTGTTTGGTCACTCAGAAGCTTTCTCAAGTGAACTTCTTCTGCTCAGTGGTTTACGCTGCTAATGATCATGTCCCGCGTCGTAATCTTTGGCATTCGTTAGATGTGTTTAGTCAGTTAGTGGGGCAGTCACCTTGGATTATTCTTGGTGACTTCAATGCTACGCTGTATGAAGATGAAGTCTTAGGTGGTGCTATTGGGAGATCTCCTGCGATGGAGGAGTTCAGGGAATGCGTTTACAAAATTCAGGTTATGGACTTACATTTTTCAGGGATCAGATTTACGTGGTCTGGGTCACCTCAAGGTGTTGGGATCGTTAAAAAGCTCGACCGGGCGCTTGTTAATGTGGCTTTTCAGAGGAAATTCCACTCAGCAAAAGCTACTTTCCTAACTGCGGGCACGAGTGATCACAGTCCCATTATTGTTGATCTAAATAACGACCCTCCTGTGAGAAAAAAATCGGCTTTCAAGTTTCAGAACTTCCTTACTTATAGGAGTAACTTCCTGACCTTAGTGGAGCAAGGGTGGAATGCCCAGGTTGGAGGTGTTAAGATGTATAGGCTGGTTCAAAAGCTTAAAAGGTTAAAACCTTTGTTCCGTCATGAAACTTGGGCTTCGGGTAATCTTTGTTCCAAGGTTAAAGTTTTGAAGGATGGCCTGGTTAGGGTGCAGTTAGCTAGGGATGTTGACCCCTTTAATGAAAGTCTGAAGTTTGAGGAAGCTAGGGTGTCGCGGGAGTATAGGGAGGCTGCACTCGAAGAAGAGCGTATGCTTAAGCAAAAGTCCAAGATTCAATGGCTTCGTGTGGGAGACCAAAATAATAAATTCTTTCACAAAAGCCTCATAGTGAAAAGGAATAAGAACAAAGTTACTTCTCTTTTTAATGTCCAAGGGGAGATTGTTGAAGGGGATGATATGGCTGACCAGTTCGTCTCCTTTTATAAAGGCCTAATTGGCACTAAATCAAATTCTGAGAGCATTCTGAGTATTGCTGAGTTTTTTGAAAAGCAAGTTCCTGCAGTTCAGTGTGCCCATATGCTCAGTGAGGTTACTGTGGAAGAAATTAAAGAGGTGATGTTCTCTTTTGGAGACGACAAAGCCGCAGGCCCAGATGGTTTCACTGCAAAGTTCTTCAAAAGTGCTTGGTCAGTGATTGGAGAGGATGTTTGTCACGCTGTGAAGGAATTCTTTAGCACTGGTAAGCTCCTAAAAGAGGTTAATGCTACGCTTATTGCCTTAATCCCGAAAGCTGATTGTCCTCAAGGGGTTGGAGATTTCCGTCCTATTGCGTTATGCAATGTTCTATATAAATGTGTGTCGAAAATTCTGGCTAATAGGATAAAAGGCTCATTAGATTGCATCATTGATGATAATCAAAATGCTTTTATTCCGGGAAGGAGAATCAGTGACAATATTCTTTTGACTCAGGATTTACTCAGAAATTATCACCGCCAGAAAGGTACTCCGAGGTGTGCTTTTAAGGTTGATATTGAGAAAGCTTACGATAGTGTTAACTGGGAGTTCCTGTTTGAAGCTTTGTATTTGTTTGGGTTTCTGGAGAGGATGATTGGTTGGATTAGAGAATGTGTCACAACGCCTTCCTACTCTGTGATTGTAAATGGTCAGTCTTGTGGTTTTTTTAAAGGAGAGAAAGGTCTTAGGCAGGGGGACCCTCTTTCTCCCTACCTTTTTACTATAGTTATGCAGGTGCTCTCGATCATTTTGAAGAAGAGGATTGGTGAAGATGGGAGGTTCAAATTTCATAGTAAATGTGACAAGCTGAAAATTTCCCATCTTTGTTTTGCTGATGATTTGTTCTTGTTCTCTCATGGAGACCCGTGGTCTGTCCAAATTTTGAAGGATTGCCTTGATGAGTTTGGTGGTGCTTCCGGTCTGTGGCCTAATGAAGTCAAGAGCAGTTCTTTCTTTTGTAAAGTGTCAACAGAAAATCAGCTGCTTATTAATAATATTATGAGGTTTGAGGTGGGTTCCCTCCCTGTTAAGTATTTTGGAGTCCTTTTAATCTCCACCAGGTTGTGGCATTCTGATTGTGCTCCTCTAATTGACCAAGTTCGAGTTCGTATTCAGAGTTGGCAGAATAGATGGTTGTCTTTCGCTGGGAGGCTGCAGTTGGCTTTATCAGTGTTGTCTTCGATGCAAGTCTACTGGGCATCAGTCTTTATCTTGCCAATATCAGTCTCTAAAGAAATTGAAAAACTTATTCGGAACTTCATCTGGAGTGGGGTGGAATTATCTCAAGGGAAAGCTAAAGTTGCTTGGAGGGATGTTTGTCGCCCTAAAAATGAAGGGGGGCTGGGTATAAGACCTTTACATGCGTGGAATAAAGCTCTGATGGCTTTCCATATTTGGAGTATCATTTCTAACAGGCAATCTCTTTGGGTTCGATGGATTCATGCTTATCGACTCCGTGGTAGAAGTTTTTGGCAGATTAATATTGCTTGGGATGCGTCAGCTAGCTGGAAGCGTATCTTGAATCTCAGGATGGATTTTCAGAATTTTTTCAAAATGGAAGTGGGAGATGGCAGGAACACTTTCTTTTGGCATGACTTGTGGGTTATGAACAGACCTCTATCTGATAGATTCACTTCTAGAGAGATTGTATCCCTGGGTTTCTCTGACATGGATAAGGTTGGGGACTTTGTGGTCGATGGTACAGTGGTGTGGCCTCCTGGTGTTATTAATAAATGGCCAGATTTACGCAATGTCAGTGTTCGTATAATTGCCTATCGAACTGACAAGGCTAAATGGCTCTCTAGAAATGGAAGTCTGGCAGTGTATAATTCTAATTCAACTTGGAATGATTTTAGAGAAGTGCACCCTGTGGTTGAATGGGCTCATCTGGTGTGGTTTCCTAAGTCAATCCCAAAACACTCATTCATTTTGTGGTTGGCCATTAGGAATAAATTAATGACCCAAGTTAGAATGCAAGTTTGGCAAACGGAAGGTAATGTTGCTTGTCCATTCTGTCAGGGACAGAGAGATTCTGTAGACCATCTTTTCTTTAGCTGTGGCTTTTGTCGAGAAATTCTCAGTTTTTTCAGACGAAAAGAGGTGTTTATTCCTGACGATTTGAGCTGGGATCAGGTTGTGCTTTTTCTTGCTAACAGATGGCAGGGCAAGGGGCTAGTGACCACTGTTAATAAGTTGGTTTTGGGTTCGTTAATTTATTTCATTTGGCAGGAGAGAAATGTAAGATTGTTTCAATCTCACAATCGCTCTCCTAGGCAGATTATTGGTCTAATAGTAGAGGCAGTGCGTTTCAAAATGCTAAGCCTCAAAGTTAAATGCAATAACCGTGTTCGTCATGTGCTGGATGTCTGGAATATTTCTGCAGAGATGCAGCTAATCTAACATGGGAGGTTTCCTGGTTTTTTATTCTTTTTTCTGGTTGCTTTTATTAGGTTTATTTCCTTTCGAACCTGGGGTCTGGGGTGTGGTTTCAAGGTGGAGATTTAACAGGCTCACGATGGTTTTTGTCATGAGTTTGGGGGTGTTTTGTTGCAGATTTGTACGAGAGGTGGTGCTTCACAAGGGTGTGGCCAATTTCGAAGTCTGGTCAGTTGTTTGGTCAGAATGTGGTCGAGTTCCTTTTGTGAGATCAAGATCAAGTCATGTGGATGGGATTTCTTTAATTCCCATGCTTTTATTGGTGGCCATCAAATTGCATATTTTTGGGTGGTTCAAAGTTTAATCATGAGGGGGCCGGTGGGAGTGGACTGTTACATGTGGAGTATGCCTTCTTTTTTGGATGGACAATCTGTCAAGATTATTTTTTTAGTGTTTCTTTTGGCTATGCTTGTGTCTAAAATGGCTTCCACTCTTATGTTTGGTGGAATTGTCTTAGTGCCTTTTGGGTTTGTTTTTTCTTTTTTGTTTGTTTTCCTTTGGAGATTTGTTCCATTGGATTTGTTTTCTTGGCCTTGAGTTTTTTGCTCTTGGTTTGTATATTCCTTTTATAATTTATAAAATTCCACGAGGCTAAGCCTCATTTACCCGGGAAAAAAAAAAACCCTAAAACCCTAAACCCTAAACCCTAAACCCTAAACCCTAAACCCTAAACCCTAAACCCTAAACCCCTAAAACCCTAAACCCCTAAAACCCTAAAACCCTAAACCCCTAACCCCTAAACCCTAAACCCTAAACCCTAAACCCTAAACCCTAAACCCCAAACCCCAAACCCCAAACCCCAAACCCCAAACCCCAAACCCCTAAACCCCAAACCCCGAAACCCCAAACCCCGAAACCCCAACCCCCAAACCCCCAACCCCCAACCCGAAACCCCGAACCCGAAACCCCGAACCCGAAACCCCGAACCCGAAACCCCGAACCCGAAACCCCGAACCCCGAACCCCGAACCCCGAACCCCGAACCCGAAACCCCGAACCCGAAACCCCGAACCCGAAACCCCAAACCCCAAACCCCAAACCCCAAACCCCAAACCCCAAACCCCCAACCCCAAAACACCCAAAACACCCAAAACACCCAAAACCCCCAAAACACCCAAAACCCCCAAAACCCAAAACCCCCCAAAACCCCCAACCCCAAACCCTAAACCCTAAACCCTAAACCCTAAACCCTAAACCCTAAACCCTAAACCCTAAACCCTAAACCCTAAACCCTAAACCCTAAACCCTAAACCCTAAACCCCAAACCCCAAACCCCAAACCCCAAACCCTAAACCCTAAACCCTAAAACCTAAAACCCTAAACCCTAAACCCTAAACCCTAAACCCTAAAAACCCTAAACCCTAAACCCAAAACCCAAAACCCTAAACCCTAAACCCTAAACCCTAAACCCTAAACCCTAAACCCTAAACCCTAAACCCTAAAACCCTAAACCCTAAACTCTAAAACCCTACAACCCTAAACCCTAAACCCTAAAACCCTAAACCCTAAACCCTAAACCCTAAACCCTAAAACCCTAAACCCTAAACCCTAAAACCCTAAACCCTAAACCCTAAACCCTAAGAGGCTAGGGTGGTCCTAGTCCAGCATTAAAGGCCAATGTGTTACCTAATTGGGAACCCAATTTCAAAGGAATGTGGACTTTACGTGGCTGATCACCCGTATTGTCCGTAATCAGGAGAATACTAAAATCAACTTAATTGTTTTTTAAAGGTTTTATTAAAGGTATGTTTTAAAAAGGGAATGGTTTTAAGAAAAGAAATGTTGTAGTGAAAAGGGATGAAAGAAAGGAATGTTTTGATAAGATATATATGTTTCAAGATAAATGGTCAGTAATTTCGGAATTTTTGATAGTAGAGTTAGTTGCTTTCTATCTTGATAAAATTGGGAATTCAGTAAAACAATGAGATTAAGGATGGATAGAAGTTTTCCAGTCATTCCCTTCTCGAGTAACATTGTACGTGAAAGGGGAGTAAGAATAATTGGGGAATTTCTTGATATTCTTTTTCTCAAAGTTTTATCTAAGGCCGTATAGTTGAAGAAAATGGAAAAGTTTTACTCTATGATTGAAATTGAATGATCTCTTGAGTTAAAGTATTCATTGATATTGTTCATCGATGAATTATCGTAATATCGTTGTTTCACTATATAATTAACTTGCTGAGCATTCTTTGGCTCACACTTGTTGTTTTTAAAATCTATCTTTTCAGTAAGCTACTTGGCGAGGCTTAGCCTACGCAGTTCAGAAAGTGGAAAGAAGAAGTAGGATGCTGTTATGAAGCTGACGTGGATCAGGGTATTTAGATTTAAAGTTTGATTTGTTGTATGTATATATAGTTTTAGTAGTTATAGTATGTATTTGATTAGTTGGCCTGGTATACTTCTATTCGAAGTTATACCAGTGATTTAAGTTTGTATAAGTTTTGTATATAGAGTTGTATTTAAGTTGGTTTTGGGTTTTCTTGTTTCTAGAACTGTAACCTAAGATCCTGAGTTGGGAGTTGGGGTCAAAGAGCTTTCAGTTGAGTTTTTATGTTTTATTTTAGTTTTAGTTGATTTCAGATTTTTAGTTTAGTATTCAGCAGGTTTATGTTGTATTTACGAATATATCATGGCCAATTTTTGTTAGAATTATTGAGTTTGTTAGCGTGACGCCCAAATCTATTGACCCCGGATTTGGGGGCGTTACAGGTTGGTATCAGAGCGAGGTTATAGTAAACTAGAAACGAGAGTGTGTAGGGGTGTGTATAGTTAAGTAAGCAACGTTAGAGTTCATTTAGGACTCGTGTTGGACTATTGGATATAGTACCAGTTAGTGAGTTAAGATGTGAGTGGTGACAGATAGTTGATCGGAGTTGGGTAGTAACCCTTGAGGCTGTAGGTAGTGGAACCTTCAGAGTCTAGTGCGAGTGACGACAACGTATAGAATAGATAACTTTAGGACGTGTAGCAGAAGAGTTTAGATCGAATGACGAGTCAGCGAAGGAGTCGACAAAGAAGATGTACATGGAGACCCTGGCAATACCTTCCTTTTCTTTTAATCAATATTCCTTTGATGAGTTTATTTTGACAATTGTCTTTCCCTGAAGTTGGATTTCCAGTTATGATGGAGGCTGTAATGCCTATTTCTTTTATTTCTAAACCCTGTCAAGTTTGATATATGAGTTTCGAAATTTCTTCATCAGTGAATAATCCTATTGTTGATAGATCATCATTTCTTAGTATTGTGCCAGTCATTTCTTTCCTGATTATCATTTTCTTCTGAAGTAGTACCCATGGAATCCGTTTAGTTGTAATCCAGGGTATGTCTGAGAATTTCTCATCAATTGATTGTTAATTCGATATTCGAATCTTTTTATGTTTCTTTACTCCAACTAAGGTGAACAACCCTATTTATAGGGGACACAAGGACTGTTTGTCTGTGTGATAGCAGTCTGATGGGACGCCATCACTTGTGTGTTGTGAAGTACAAGAAGGTTAATTACCTTTAGTCATGTCTTGAATAAGGCACGCAACAAGGTTCATTTGATCATATTGATCACTCAGTAATCTTTCATTTCAAAGAATATTTGTTTGAAAACTCATAAATTAATTCTACAATTGTGGAACCTTTGCTTCGATGTGAAATCGTTCTCTTCAAATATCATGAATCATAATATCTCGAGTAGTCTTGAGCGTATGCCGATCGAGTTTAGAATTCTAGTAACGCATGGCGTATAGTACTGCGATTAGAGTTCTATATAGAAAGATCAGTAGAGATCCCAGTATAGTAAATAAGTATCCAGAGTTCAGATTAGTAGAGTTACGGATGCAACCCGAGTTGGTAGTGTAAACCTCAGTAACCCTTCTTTACCTGATTCCGAGGACGGAATCCTTTTAAGGTGGGTAGAATGTAAGATCCCAGATTATTTTAGGATTTATTATTATTATTTTATTATTGTTTAATTATGTTAATTAGTATTTAAAGTATGGAATTGGATTTGAGAATATCGTTGTGGAATTCAACGATATTTAGTATTGAGTTTATATGAGTATATATTGAGTTATGTGTGCCAATGTGTGCCCCAGTATTTTATTGGTATTTTTAGTGATTTAAAAATATTTAAATCAAGTATTATTGATCTTCAAAAATCTTTATTTAATTATCGGAGGGCTTAAAAATCATGAAATCTTTTGTAAAATTATCTTTATATATTTATTGAGTTTTTAAAATTGTTGGGTTGATTAATTTGGGTGGTTGAGTATTTTAAAATGATTTTAAGAGTTTTATTGCAATTAAAAGATCAAAACTTTGAAAATTCATATTTAATTCATTTTTTATCCTAAAAATATTTTAAAAATATGTGGGTGTTCATAATTTTATACTCTTCATTTTTAAAAATGAAAAGTTTAATTTTCTGAAATTTTAATTAATTTCGATTTATAAAGTGGTTTATTTGTTTTAAAAGTGAATAAGTAGTGTTAGAATTGGGCCCGAAAGAAGTTGTAAGTAGTAATATAATAGAAATGGGCCAAGCCCATTTAGAAAAAAAGAGCAGCAGCCGAGAGTTCTAGAGCAGTCGGGGAGAAAGAAAGAAAGGGGAAGAAATTGGGGAAAAGAGAGATGAGATTTTGGGGGGTTTGATTTAATCAATTGAACCTATATATATATATATATATATATATATATATATATATATTCGTGTGTAATAGTGTGTGTGTGTATATATCAGTGCGTGTATGTATGTATTGAAGAGAAATCGGAGTCTGGGCAGCAAGGGGGGCGGCGTCGAGTCCGCCTGGCCGGAGGCGAGGGGCGACGCAGTCGCGGTTGCTGGTGGCAGGCGTGTGCGCGGCAGCAGTGGAGGAAGGAATGGAAGAAACCAGCGGGGAGGAGAACAATGGTGGCGATTGATTTTGTGTGATTTTCGGGCGAGTCGGAATCGAAATTGTATAATTCGTATTTTAATTTACGTATTTAATTGTGGTTATTTAATTGATTTTAAATTGTGAGATTATGTGTTAATTTTCATAATTAAATTAGTTGTGAAATTGCGAGTATTGTTTAATTGTTGTAATTATAATTAGATTTTAATGGTGAGATTAATGTGTTGATTTCCGAGATTGAATTCGGAGATTATGATTGTCATGATTAATTGTGTGTCCAATAATATAAGTGGGCTAATTGGTAAGTGTATGTGCTAAATGATCTTAGTGAATAAAGTTAGTGTTTTAGTGGAGAAATTGTTAATTGTTAGTTGTTAGTTCAAATTGTAAATGTTAATTGTTATATGCTAATTGCTAAAGTGTAATGGAATTGGTATGAGTTGTGGTCATTAGTGGGTAATTATCAGTTGCCGTATAATTTGTGGAGGTTATATGAGTTGCTAGTTGCATATGGTGATTGGTAGTGTATATGGGTTAAGTATGGTAAGTAAGTTATAAATGTTTTATTATCTTTCGGGAGTCCAAATTGGGATTTTTGGAGAATATTAGAGTATTAATAAATTGGATCATTGTTGGTTTAAACAACAAGTTATGTGATTTATGTGTAATAAGTGTTAGTGAGTTATTAAGGTGACGAATTGATTTCTAAATTGATCAAATGGTAAGTATGGGAATACGTGATACATGTTAAATGTTAGAATCTTATAATAATTAGAATTGTGCTAGGGGTTATGAGAAGATCATAAGTTTTTAAATGTCAATATTTAAAGGACTTGTGTAATTCTTTTCGACTAATCCCTAGGGCTTACGAATATCCATGATTAGCTATCACGAGTATAATTAATATACTTAAGTGATGTGATCATTGATATAGCGTAAGTAATAATTAGTGCTAGGGGTTGTTCCCTAGGGCTTACGAACATCAATGATTGGTTGTCACGTGTATCAGTAAAATGCGTGAGAAATACGATCATTGGTGTAGCGTAAGTAGTAGTGTTAATATAAATTATTATGTGCTAGGTGCCGCATGTCTGGGCGGATACTTTTCTTATGTGTTTACTTTTATGTTGCTGCAAGTTGAGGCAGCTTTATTTTTGCAAAAACAGGGTTGAATTGTATTTGAGGGGCTGTGCCCATAGTCCGATAAACGAATACTTCATGCCGAAATTTTCTAAAAATCCCCTATATTTAAAGTTATTTAAATTATTTGATTTAAAGATTTAAAGGCATGTATGTGTATGAGTGTTTAAGTGCATATGTGATGATTAATGAGGTGCGGGTATATATATTTATGTATGTATTGCTTTGCGAGTTGTAAGTAATTAGTTATCGATTGGGTTGTTTATGTGCTAAATAGTACTTTGTTATTATTTCGAGTATAATTAGGGATTCGATATGGACCCAGCGAGCGTGTTGACGAGACGATTAAAGAAAAATGAATGTATGTCGAGTAAAGACCGAAGTATAGTAAGTAGTGAATCGATGCATTGGAATCGAGGCAAGTATACTATCCTCACTTATTGTTCAAGTGATGTGAAACCTTCTGTGTTATTTAGTTGTTCTTTCGATATCCCTTCTTGCAAGCAATTATATTCTTCATATTTATTATGAATAATGTGAACATGTTCTGTTAATTATGCGATGTTTCTTTCAAATCATTTTGCTAGTGTTTATACCCTTTATTTTTATTCCAGTGACATTTTTCTTCTATTAATTTACAGACATTCATTCTCAAATTATTCTATCATTGTTTATTTTCATCACCTATCGTTCAGGTGTTAATTTCTTTTAAAATTATTTTATATCAATATTCATCGTCTTTATTAATTTTCCTCAAAGAACGTTTTTCTTCGAATTGTTGTAAATTAATTCGAGATTTATACTGTTGTTGAAGCATGTGTTGCTCAGTGATGGTTAAAATCGAGAATGAATTGAGATCTTCTTAATTATTCAAACTCATTATTGTCAGGCCGGTTCTGGCAGCTAAATCCTATGGGTGCTTAGCCGACAAGAGTGAGATTTTCGTGTAATTGAGGATTTCTTCAATCTTCTTTTGAACTTCAGATTTTCTCTAATCCATGATTCCTTATAAATTGCTGTGAATTTATAAAATCTTGACAATTGTTTTGTTCCTTAAATTATTGATGTTTTCCTTGTTGAGATATAATTCTGTTCTGTTGAGCTTCAGATTCCTTTATTGTAAGATTTCCTTATAAATTGTTGTTCAATTCTAGAACCTGAATAATTGCTCTGTTCCTTAATTAATTAATGTTTCCTTGTTGATATGTGATTCTGTTTTGCTGAGCTATACCCTGCTTAGTAAAATCTTATTGCTTTGTTGTCTTTAAATCTTTATATCAATTGTTTCCTTGATCCTTAATCTTCAAATGTTGCTCCCTAAAATGAAAATGGATTAATTAAAGATGATTTTAAAATTTCCTTATACTGGGCTGGTCTTTTGCCAGTGAGTTTAAGGACTTAAAAATGAAATGTTTTAAATTGTAAATAATAAATTGTTTATAAATTGGAAAAGCGTAAGAGGCTAGGGTGGTCCTAGTCCAGCACTTTTATTAAGCGTAAGAGGCTAGCGTGGTCCTAGTCCAGCACTTTTATTTAGCATAAGAGGCTATGGTGGTCCTAGTCCAGCATTAAAGGCCAATGTGTTGCCTAATTGGGAACCCAATTTCAAAGGAATGTGGACTTTACGTGGCTGATCACCCGTATTGTCCGTAATCAGGAGAATACTAAAATCAACTTAATTGTTTTTTAAAGGTTTTATTAAAGGTATGTTTTAAAAAGGGAATGGTTTTAAGAAAAGAAATGTTGTAGTGAAAAGGGATGAAAGAAAGGAATGTTTTGATAAGATATATATGTTTCAAGATAAATGGTCAGTAATTTCGGAATTTTTGATAGTAGAGTTAGTTGCTTTCTATCTTGATAAAATTGGGAATTCAGTAAAACAATGAGATTAAGGATGGATAGAAGTTTTCCAGTCATTCCCTTCTCGAGTAACATTGTACGTGAAAGGGGAGTAAGAATAATTGGGGAATTTCTTGATATTCTTTTTCTCAAAGTTTTATCTGAGGCCGTATAGTTGAAGAAAATGGAAAAGTTTTACTCTATGATTGAAATTGAATGATCTCTTGAGTTAAAGTATTCATTGATATTGTTCATCGATGAATTATCGTAATATCGTTGTTTCACTATATAATTAACTTGCTGAGCATTCTTTGGCTCACACTTGTTGTTTTTAAAATCTATCTTTTCAGTAAGCTAGTTGGCGAGGCTTAGCCTACGCAGTTCAGAAAGTGGAAAGAAGAAGCAGGATGCTGTTATGAAGCTGACGTGGATCAGGGTATTTAGATTTAAAGTTTGATTTGTTGTATGTATATATAGTTTTAGTAGTTATAGTATGTATTTGATTAGTTGGCCTGGTATACTTCTATTCGAAGTTATACCAGTGATATAAGTTTGTATAAGTTTTGTATATAGAGTTGTATTTAAGTTGGTTTTGGGTTTTCTTGTTTCTAGAACTGTAACCTAAGATCCTGAGTTGGGAGTTGGGGTCAAAGAGCTTTCAGTTGAGTTTTTATGTTTTATTTCAGTTTTAGTTGATTTCAGATTTTTAGTTTAGTATTCAACAGGTTTATGTTGTATTTACGAATACATCATGGCCAATTTTTGTTAGAATTATTGAGTTTGTTAGCGTGACTCCCAAATCTATTGACCCCGGATTTGGGGGTGTTACATTAATAGACTGACAGTTGTTATGCTTACTTTTATATTGATTGTGCTGATGAGAGCTGAGCAAGAAGTAGAGGCACATCCAAACTTACAAATATTTTGCCACACACAAATGTAATAATGTGACAGATCTGTTGTAAATGATGATCTTGAAATCAGAATACTCTGTTTCAAGAGGGTATTCCTGAAAACAGAGTACCTTTTTGTCACACAATAATACAGTCAATAGTTTTTAGGTTCCTTAAGCGAACAAAGGTCTAACATATGCAGAAAACTCTACTTTTAGTCACATAAAACTGTAGTGACCATAGGTTATTTCCCATTTAGCCACATCACAGAAAATGACTGTAGCCGTTTCGTAACATATAGACACAACAAAGAAGCGTTGCTATTTTTTGTCACACTTCTATCTCTCAAGTATGACTATAAATTTTGGATTTGGTCAAAGTCAAGATAAAACCATGCTGTTTTATCTCTCAATTGTCACACTTTTTTTAAATTGTGACTAAATCTGCCAAAAAATATGTTTTCGGTCACTCAAAAAATAATTACGTGGCTAAAACTTGGGACGATGACCTTTAGCCACTCGTTTTTTCCAAAGTGTCACAGCCCTTACTGTACAAAAGAGTGACGAAAGCCCAAATTTGACGTAGTGTTGGGAAGAAGTTGTTAATAATAGATTGTCGAGAGAAACTCAAGTCCCAGCACTTTTCTATTCTTATAATCCAATATGCAATTCAATGGGTTCCGTCAAGCTAGCTATATGCTGTGTATTGTCAACGACTTCTACATAAGGCGGTAAGATTATATCTTGAGCAGTTACATATCCAGGACCCCTGACACAAATAGAGGCGCCGCAATATTCATAAAGTAATGATAAAAAATTACACTAAAAATAAATCTTATATGAATCGATATGAATCATAGGATTAACTAAGGTATAATTTTTGTACAAATCTCGCTTTTTAGTCAGTTTGTTCAAAATCATTAACTAGTTTCAGTATGAAACTGATTGATTAGTTTCCATTTCAATAAAATTAAAAACATTTATAGGAAACTCTATAATATCTAACATTTTATATTTTCTATAAGATTTATATTTATCATTTATATTTACCAAAAAAGGGGGTAATTATCAAAAGGGGGTAAAATAAAATCAAATTTAATAAAAAAATAACGAAGATTTTTTTAACAAAACGTGTATCTTTTAACAGATTCATTACTTTAATTACTAGTTTGATTCGAATTTTAAAATGGAATTTCGAAGTATTCTTTACTCAAGTTTGACCAATTAATAGAAAAAATTAAAGTTTTCATTAGGCTTTTCATTAGGCAATGGGTTCTTAAAGGGTTCTTAAATCCTTCGGTCTATTTTATAACTGGGTATAAAGGCTATTATTTAGCGATACAAGAAAAGTCCTAGTTGTTGTACAGCTGCACAGTCCGCCTCCAGAGTGTTAGTCTGTGGGCAGAGACTTGTCATCGGGATTCTTGCTTTAATCCGTACCGGCATTCCTTTCATTTTAGCCTTATTCACGAAAGTATACGGAACAAGCTTACTGCTTTTAATTAACTTGTCGCTACTTCTGACCCCTCTCACACTCGTTTGAGTGGCTTGGAAAGATGAACAATGAGCTCATCAAAACGTGGAATGGTAAGCTCAAGAGTTGATAAAGTCAGAAGCACTTAGCCTTCTTAACTCCAATACGAATGCTGAAACTCGTGCAGCAGATCCCAAATCCAAAGTTCAACAAGTGGATGAGGCGCTAAACAATTCTAGAACTTCCACTTTAGCGGTCGAGCCCTATATAGATAGTATGGTTGTCAGATCAAGTATTTGTAATGCTGAAGCCAAACAAGGAGCATCTAGCAGAGGGCATCCAGTGGAAAATAGGGGAAAGACCAATGCTGTGTGAAGTTTATATAGTATTGTTAAGTTTCAAATTATTAGTAGTTGAGGAGTTTGTTTGTTATTGTGAACTTAAGAATATATTTATAGTTGAGGTAGTTGTGGATTTGGAGTTTGGTGTAGTAGTAGATTGTTAATGAATTATGCTTTTGGGTGAATGTTTTGTATTGCTAACTTTGATGGTATATAAATGTATTTGAATGCAATGTTGATTTTGGTAAATTTTTGGGCACAAACGTCACTTTTTAAACAAAACCGATGTTCCCGCAAAAAACTGACATCAATTTGAGTCTATACCACATCACCTAAAAACTGATGTCTAATTTTGCAATTTCATGGATTTATTTTACATCAGTTAAATAATGATGTGGTATACACTTTACAACATCGGTTTTTTAACCAAAACCGGTGTAGTATAGAGGTTGAGACATCGGTTCTGATTTAAGAACTAATGTTGTTGACAGCTATTAACATTGGTTAGGAACTGATGTAATAAGTAGCTTTTAACATCGGCCCTGAACCGATGTAAAACACATAGACTTTTAACCTCACACGGCAAGACATCGGTTTTGAAAATTTTTAACATCGGTCCAAAACTGATGTCTATTGACTGATTTGGCGTAGTGTATGTTTGATATATTATAGACTAGGTATGTTATTCCGGAAGGAGGACACAAGTGGGTCATGCACATAATTAATGAGGCTTGGAGGCGGCACAAGTCTTTGATGAAAAGAGCGCATTATAAAAAATATGCAACTGATGAGGAAAGGATTGAGAACAGGCCCAACACAATTCTTCTTGAAGATTTTAAAATGCTCTTGAAGTACTGGGGGGATGAATCAGTTCAGGTACTTCTTAAATGTGACAAAAATAGAGTGACCTAATTTGTATAATGCTAATTTAGTATTCTTGTGGCACATATAAAGTAGAAATAAAGAAAACTAATGATAATCACATAATTTAATGTAAATTAAACTGATGTGATTTAGTTAATAATAGTTGAATGATGGCCCTAAATTTTAATTTATTGAGATGGGTATATCAAGAATTTTCATATATTAGTTCACATTATCTTATTTAGTCAATAGAGCACGTGTAATAGTTCACATTATCTTGTTTACTCATAATCTTCTTCTTCTTTTTTTGCTAAGTTATTTACTCATAATCTTCATTTTCTCTTTTGTTTTATTTTTCAGTCCCTAGCCAAGGATAATGCAGCACGTCGTAATACAATAAGTGAGACACATACTATGGGTCCCAGAACTCATGCATAAGCTAAAGAAAAGCTAGTATGTCTTTTTTCTCAACTCCACGTTACAATAGATTGAACTTGAAGCTTTATTTGATTCTGATTCTTTTTTTTGCCACGATATTTGATTCTGATTCTTATTCACTTTTATCTGAATATTCTTGACCCTGCAGTGGTTATAGTTAAAATCTTGATGTTTATATTTTTGTTCTTGTAATTAAATTGGTCCTTATGAAGGTAATGTGCAGAACGCAAAGAAACTAATACTTGGATAAATTTTATTATTCCAAATTATATGAACTGATGCTATGATATAGTCTCTCTATGATTCCAAATTAATGATTCAATTTGTTGCTAATTAATTCTATGTGGGAGTTGCAAGTCTGTGCTAATTGATACTTGTCTATAAGTTTATGTTTTTTCTCCAATAAAGCTTTTCTAGATTTACATATATCCATGGATTGTATGTACCTAAGATTTGCTTATCCATAGGCAGTTAGATTTTTAAACTCTTAAGATTGCATGTTAAAAATTCTGTTTAATATTTGATAATGTTAATACTTGACAGAGAAAGAAGGACCCGAAACTTGCCAAGCCATCTGATGCTGAGATCTATTTAGAAACCTATAAACGAGAACCAGGGAAAACTTACAAGGTAGATATAATAGAACTGAGAACCAAATGTGTAAGTATATTATATCATGCATAAGTAGTTTGAATTCATGTATGGTTTCAAATATTAATGTAACCCTTCTTGTAGATGACAGTTCAGGAAGTGGTAAATGCTGGAAAAATTGATGAGGTCAATGCACTTGACTCTGGTGGGAGAACTCATGGACGGAACTAGTTAGTGGGTAGGAAAGGTAAAAAATCTGAGAATAATGCAACTCCTGCTCCTTCAGACAGTTATGTGCAGGAATTGACCATGAAAATAAAGCAAGATCTTGAGGCTGATTTGGAGGCCAAGGTGAATAGAAAAGTGAAAGAGAATATGTCATGGATGTTGAAAAAGCTTGGTGAAGCTAATCCAGATCATAAGTTCGATGTTAGAGACTTGTGTGCCACCGCTTCAAGTGATTATGATGAAAACGGTACTCCTATGACTCAAGGCGGTACCGAATAGCAATATGATTATGTGACTGTGTAATGGTTTCGTACTTTAAAAATTTAGACTTAATCGTATGATGTTAGATTCCTTTTGGATGTAAAATTAATGGTTTTATTAGGTATAAGTATGATGTTAGATTACTTGATGTATGGTGTGGATTGGATGTAACTTATTTGGTGGCTGGTAGAATGGTTTGAATGTTTTGGATTGATTTGAATGTATGCTGAAGTTTTAGATGGGTTTCTTTATGTATGAAAGAAGGTATTGCAGAAATTTTAATTT
Source organism: Kitagawia praeruptora (assembly GCA_037693485.1). Taxonomy (NCBI): domain Eukaryota; kingdom Viridiplantae; phylum Streptophyta; class Magnoliopsida; order Apiales; family Apiaceae; genus Kitagawia; species Kitagawia praeruptora. The sequence continues at coordinate 166,362,183 of CM075348.1, read as the reverse complement.
ATAGTGTTGCATTTGATATTTTTAGTGTTACATTTCTAGTGTTGCACAAGGAAATACAGTGTTGCATTTGATATCTTAGTGTTGCAATTCAAGAACATAGTACTATTGCATTAGGTAAACATTGTGTTGCATTTGATAAGAAACTAGTGTTATAAAAAGCTAATGAAAGCATTGCATTACACAGCTGTGGGCCCCATTGCTGACGTGGCATGTGGGCCCCACCGATAACATGGCGTGTGGGCCCCACTACTGGCAGGGCATGCTAGGCCCCACTGCTAACGTGGCATGTGGGCCCCCACTACTGACGTGGCATCTGGGACCCACTGTTGACGTGGCAAGCCAGCTAGATCCATTGCTGATGTGGAATTCTAGTGGGACCCACTTTCACGACCTAGATTTGGGACTGTAGCTAATGTCAAATGCAATGCTTTTTGTTGTTGCATTTACTAGCTATGGTGTTGCAATACATATATAATGCAATGCTTATTGTTGTTGCTATAGATGCTAAAAAAGCGTTGCATTATTTGTCTAATGCAATGACCGCAGATGCAATGTCCCCTGATGTTGCATTTGGTCTAATGCAACGCTTTTTTGGCATAAAATAACAGTAAACAAGGTGTTGCAAAAGAGCGTTTATGGCATAGTGTGTATTGTCAATATTTCACATAAGAAATCAAAAAATTTGTCTTATACGATATAAATATGATTAAATTTTAAAATTATAATTTAATTTTATATGAAAATCAAAAAAATATTGAATGGAAAGGTTTTTTTCTGAAAACAACAAATAGTTACATCTACTAGATGTTTCAATATATGTTTTACAAATTATTAAAATTTTATATTAGTAATAATTTCATATATAATTTGAAAAATAATATCATTAAATATAAAAAATTAATCATGCTAAAAACGTTAATTAGAGGTGTTGAGTAATACATTTCAACTTAGAACCCCTGTTACCTACATACTTGTAGTCTGTACTCTGTAGAGTTGTAGTTATGGTGAAATATATGAATCCAGTTATACTAGTTACCGAAAGTTTTGTTGTTACCTAATTTGTTTAAGAGAAATTGAGACTTTACATCCGTTATCTTTCTCACATTTATCAAAATGATCCTATATTTAAGATTATGATTCTAAAGATCACTCATCTTAAAATGTCATTTGGCTTTGCACTTTTTCATCAATTGTATTCTAATTGTGATGTTAACATTAGATTAGGAAGGGAATAAAGTTGGAATTATAAATTTTAATGATTAATATTGTGTATATTGTATATATATTGTGTTCATCACATCAAGAATCCTAATTCCAAATTAGAAAGGTAATTACATACACAATGATTTTCAAGTGTCACTCATAATCTTAACAAAATTTATGGATCATAAAAGTCTTTAAAAGTGATTTTACTTAATGTTTGAATGAAATATAATTCAAAAGAGCAACAATTAAAAAAGATTTTCACATTTTATAATTTTTTACTTAATATGTCTTTATCTAATAATATAATCAAAACTTTTATAGGTTTAAGGTTCGAATCCCGTTAATAACCACTACACCATAAAACGGATACATCAACGTTTGAAATACGTTGCAATATGCCCTAAATTCGTTGCAATAGGGTCTATGGCAACGATTATTGAAAAATTAGGCGTAAGGTTTGCTCTGGTTGCCATAGGTACCTTATGGCAACAAATTTAGTACCATATTGCAATGTTGAATTATCGTTGCAATTAGGGTATATGGCAACGATTTAATGGCTATAGCAACATGTTTAACACCATTGCAATATCTTGGAGGAGCTATGGCTTACTTTTTGTAACGATTTCTTTTGTGTTAATTGTTACAATACATGGACTATTGCAACATTTATGGACATATATGGCAACATTTATGTAACTATTGCAACGCTGAATAAAAAAACCGGCATGACCTTTAGATTTTATAAACATCCCCCAATTACAATTGGTATTTCAATTCATAACCAAAACCAACCAGCAGTTCGATCAGTTCCAACATCAATACACAAAATGACCAATTGTTCAAGCAAAATAACTAAGTTCAAAAGACAATCTAACTTAGGAATACATAATTAATAGACCAACTTAGTGGCCGGTTAATATTACATAAAAACTGAGTCATCATGGTGCTAGCGCTTCCTCCTCTTCTTCTTCCTCTTCAACTGCATCAGTCTCATCATCTCCATTGTCAACAGTAGTAGCACACAGTTCTTTGCATTGATACTCAGAGTTGGATTCTTCTCGGCCAATTTTGCAAGAATATTTTCCAATTTCTTGTTCATTTTGTCCTCCATTTCTGCAGCTAACTCATCTCTTAGCTATTTAAGTTGTGCAGAATTTTTTATGTCAATTTTTGACATATCTTTCCTTGTTTTCCTGGTTCTCCCACTCATGCCAACCAACCAATTTGGTCCCTGAGCTGCAAAATTCAGTTCAGGTCCTTCCCCTAGTTCTTGTTGACCCTCATCACCATCCGAACCTTCACCCTGCCAATATTCCAAGTAATCCAGAATGTAGAATTAAAAAATGAGAATTCACGGTATTTGATTTTTTAACAATAATTGTGTAGTACAATAACTTGAAAAAAATCAACTAATGTGTTACCTCATTATGACCCTTGTGGGTTTTAGGGTAAATTCGACCTTTTCTGGGTGTTGTAATGCTCTTAGTTTTCTTTTTCTAGCATTAAAGAATAGAGCGAGCCGGAAAGTAATTATATGTTAGTCATCAGTTTTCACAGAAATTAGATAAATTGATTATGAAACAGAATTATTAATGTCCCTAATTACCATACCATTTCTTTACCCCATTTGCAGGAAGCACTACGCCATAGATGGCCTATAGCAACCCCCAAACTGTGTTACCATAGACCCCTGTTTGAAGTTACCATAGGCCAAAATAGGGCTATGGTAACACTTCAGCTGTGTTAGGTTCTCAGCAGTAACTACAGGTATCTAAGGTAACATCAAAACACAACCTAAGGTAACATAGCAAATGTGGTTACTAAAGACCTCTATAGCAACATCTTAAACACTCTACAGCAACATAGTTTGTGTGTTACAATAGAGGATATAATTTTGCATATGGACAACTGTGGGGCCCACATCTAGGTGGGGTCCACAATCTATTGTAACACCCTCTTTTACCAATTGTAACACATTGAGTGTTACATAATTAAAATCATTTATAACTAATTTTAATAATAAAAAAAATTATGACATTTAAATATTCAAGAACCAAATTAATTACATTTCAATAACATCATCCAACATCATTTCAATAACATCATCTAGTACAAAACCAACCAAGTCATCCAAAAATATCTACCAACACTAGCTAATGAACAAAACTTAAAATGTACAAGTACTAGAGCACCAATCACACATTTAGTTACCCATTTGCTTTACTTGACCTCGTACAATACATTCGACAAAAGTTTGCAGCCATTAATCATGTTTAGAACTAATAAAACACAAGTACTTTGCTAGTTTACTTAATCTCAGATAGACGTCTCAGTCTTGAAAATGTATCCAGTCTCAGCAAAATGATCTTTCACCAATGCAAGAGCCATAGAGCGATGAGAAATCTTGTTCTTTTCTTCCTTTGGCATCTCAGCGTAACTACAGGAGCATATTAATCAGCTGTATAGTCTAATGTCATACAGTATATAAAACCATGGGAAAATGAGCATATAAATGAAAAAGTTCTGCCTACGTCTGATCATAGCCTTCTGGTTGAAAGATTGGGTCCCATCCAAAGTCATTTGGTCCCCTTGGAAGAACATGCAATCACAATCTATGCAAAACTTGAGATAGGTCAGCAACAAAAGATAAAGTCTGCAGCAGGAATAAACTGGCGTCACCATAAGGGCAGAAATCACGATATGTGCTTACTGTTTTTCCCAATAAAAGTCAAAGGCAATGATTGTATTATAGGTTATATAAGAAAACAGAAAATTTATTTAATTTTGATATTGTAATTTATTTAGTTTATATATAGCAACCTGATGCATAACAGTTAACAAGGTACTGTATAGTCCTGTTCCAAAAGCATACACTAGTAACACTATACAAGACTATGAAGCGGGAATGTCAAGTAAATCTTACCATCTCACTACCCTGCATTCAAAAACCAGGTTCAATCATTTGTATTATGTTACAAGAATGTCATAATTTGTGTATTATATCAGTAGTTCTTCCCACAAGAACCACATCTGCACTCAACTCTGAAAAAAGAAAGATTGCATAACCATGTTAAAATAACCTGTCAGATCTGTTGATTTGACATGAGACATGGAAAAAATAAGGGATTTGGGCATCATGAAAGGGGAGCCATAAAGGCTACGAGTTTCAATATAATGGTATTACGAGTATAACATTACCCTAAAGCAGTAATTGTTTGTATAATCAAAGACCAAGGGAACAGAAATTTCATAGCTTGAACGGAAAAAGCATAGATAAATTATAACAGTTATAGAGCTTACAGATGTAGAGACGGATAATAAATTCCTTCCACGCCTGTGCATACAACGATTATTTTGTCAGGCACTGCAGCTCGTCTTTGTTATTGACGGACCTGCTCGAATTGATAATATTCTTGACAAACATCCGCCTTACAAACATGCATGCGAATCAGAAGTTCTCATTCCAGATTCATTAATGTTAAAGTCTCCTATGCCCAAATTTACATACTTACATACCCTGGCTGAAACGATATAACATCAAACAGTAAGACACTATGCCCAAATTTTTAAACCAAAAATGGTAAACCGATGTCAAGTACCTGCCAGCCCAATCATTTTTAACAGGTAAAGCAGAACAGTTGATATGAAGGGAAAAAAGAGGCAAATCACAAGAACACTTGACCTAGAAACCAAAGTTGCATGAAGATTTAATTTTGTATACAATTTTCTACTATAGTGTTCTAGCAACTCCACTCATTACTGACTTTTGCAGTTGTGATGCGCAAGAATTTAATGATGTCCCCGACAAATATAGATTAATTATTTCGGCCAAAAAAAATATAGATTAATTATCATAAATAATAAACAAAGCAGAGTGAAAATAATTGTGCACTGTCAACAATTATGCAAATTCTGGAGTCACAAACATATATAGCAGCAAATTCTGGAGTCACAAACATATATAGCACTGTCAACTTCCATCTATCTAGCAGCAAATCCAGACTACATTACAAGAAAAGAACTAAATTACCTTCTGTTTGCACCATCCCCACTCATTGACATTCCCATCAGGGCCAATAATCGAGTTACATTTCCAACGGCCTGGATAAATAGATAAACGGTATTAGCACCACACTAGGATGGTTGATCAAATTCCCGTTATAGGCTTTTGCATTGTCCACACTAGGGCCAACCTCATTGGGGTCACCCTTGTAAGGCCATCCTGTCTCTGCAACTACAATCTCTATCTCCTTAAATCCCATTGAATTCAAGGATGATTTTACAGAATCAACCTACACAAACATAATGGTAACCATTTACTAATATAAACTTTTGTATTGTACATATACTGTGAAAATTATGCACTGTTCATCTTAATTGGTTTGTCAAAATGAAGAATCCTACACATGCCTATTTCTAGACTGCCCCTGTTTTTTTAAAAGAAAAAAGTTATGGAAAAATTTAAAAACTATGAACAGATAGATTAAGTGAAAAAGGAAGAATCTGACTATGAATCCAAATGTATGTTTCAGAAAAAATTCATAATGTAGCGGGGAGAGATTAGATCAGCTGTCCCATGCTTCAGAAGCTGCAGTGTTACACAAATAAATGAATTAGTCCAATTGAGATGTCCATGAATTTATGCAAACATAAGAATGGACAAAAGGTCTATAAAATAAAAATGGATTCAGAAATTGTAAAGAAATTCACCAGCAGCAGCAAGAGTCCAGTTCTTGTCATCACGAAGTGCCCAGAAAAAATAACCTCAAAGACCCAAATCAAGTGCCGTGGAGAGAACTGTGACATCCCAAATCAAGTGCTAAAGGAAGAGGAAGTAAATTTTAACAAATTACAAATTTAGATATAAACTGTAACCATCTACAATTCATTATTTTAACAAATCAAAATATCAATGTGAGAACTAATCTAGTACCTCAGGTAATACTCGTCTAGCTACCTTCACAACTAGCACCTGCACATGAAAAAAAAGACTTGTTAAACTAACATCAAACAAAAATAAGAGTGAAAGACAGAGGGAAAGAGAGATGGAGAATGAGACATAGAGAGAGAGAGAGAGAGAGAAATGGGGGAGAGATACATAAAGAGACAGGGGTAGAGAGAGACAGTGATACAGGGAGAGAGAGATAGAGAGAATGGGAGAGAGAGAGAGAGAGAGAAAAAGAGGGGGAGAGATACAGAGAGATATAGAGAAAGGGGGAGAGAGGGGGAGATGCAGAGAGAGAAAAAGATACAGAGAGATATAGAGCTTCCAACCCAGCTCAAACCCTAATTGAATCCTAATTGAATGAGAAGTGAGAAGCGAGAGAAATGAGAAAGGTGAGAGTAGCGACACTTGTGTTTTTCCCCAATTTCCCCGGTTTGTATTTGGTTAATTATTCCCGGTTCAAATTTTTCGTTTTGCCGCTCACTATTTTGTTTGCGCTCATCTCTCCTCAATAATTTACATTACTTTTCTTTTATTATTTTTTTAAAAAAATATTAATAATTTATTCAAATTTCTTGATATTAGATTATAATTATTAAATTTATTAATTTAATTATTTGTAATAATTCAAAGTTTATACAAATTATTATTTTCTCTATTAAATTTTTTAATGAATTTAGTTAAAATTTAATAATGTCTGGATATTACTTTATTTTAAAACCTTTTTATGTGAAATTTATAAACATAATTTAATATTTATGAAAAATCAATAATTTAATTATTTGATGGAATATTACGTTTTAAAAGGATGATTTTAATTATTTTGTTAAAATTAATTATTTTTAAAGTCAAATAATTATTAAATCATTAATTTTAAATAAAATAAAAATTTTGTTAATGAATACTCTATGGTAATACATCTCATGGTGTTACCAATTGTTAACACCTTTATAACTAAAGTAACATACTTTTGTATCTATGGTAACACCACAATCAAAAGGTTGCGATAGGTCAAAATTTTCATAGCTATGGTAACACCCGTAGTGGTAACACCCATGCCAAAAGGTTGCGATAGGCCATCTATGGCGTAGTGAAGGTTCTAAATATGCTAATTATTTACGACTTTACACTCCAGACATCCAGCCAAATATATACGAAGTCACAAATAATTATGAACGATAATGACAATATCTCCAGAGATAATTAGGACTATTACCATTTTTTATGCTGGAGATGGTGGTGCTTAGGTCTTCATATTCTGCACCAACAGCGTAAATTGATTTTTGTGTGCAGAAAAGAATTTCATAAACACCAAATTTATAGAACTATAGCGGAATTCAACTTTTTTATGAAAGTGTAAAACATAGAAGAAATAAAGTAGGGATAGTAGAGCCATTAACTTCTGAAATAAGTAGTAGAACTCACATTTGAATCTAAAGGGAAGTTGAAATATTGAAATAAGATAGCCACTACCAAGAAAATAGCACCAACAACAATCCCAAGAGATTCGGGCCTGTCAAACAATATTGTAAAAAACCTAAACAAAGCAACTCAGTTTTAGCATAAGGTCCAAGTAAATACAATCATTATACAACTTGAGGACATTTACACGAATATCAGAGTTTCAATTTGTAATAAAATATGAAGCTTATTGTAACTAAATTATGCACATAAAAATATGGTGTTCTTAAAATTATTCTAGCCTACAAATCTGCCAGGAGTAAATCCTACACAACACCTAGGTGTATTTAGTTTTCATTACAGTGATTTTATTTGTCCTAGTAAACAATATTTATATGCTAGAGAATACATGGTGACTCTATTTGTAGTCAAAACTTAAATTAATTTAGAATACCTTTAATTTTTTTGCTCTTCCATATAACTTTTCCAGAAGCTCTGGAGTCATGAATTTGTTCTCTAAAAGAAAACAGCAATGTGAGTGATAATATTTAAATATAAGATATCTCACTGCCTAAAGGTCTCACCACCAATAAAATAGTTAAACAACGTAAAAAAATCATAGAAGTTTGAACTCTAACTGAACATTCATTTACCAACTATGTATCTCAACACCAATATGACATATTCATACCTTGCTACTTGTTCAGAGAAATATCTTCTTGGCTGCTTCTGTCGGAGTACATGCAGATCTCCACCTGGACAATATTCCATAACTATACATGACAAATCATCTGAAATGAATTGTGCATACTAGCTTTGTTCCTTTCAGGAAAACAATAAGACATCACCAATTGTCAATTGCTATATCACACCCAATTGTAAAATCTTTGTTACTATTTTTAAGCCAAAGTCAGGCACAAGATTAGTTGAGAAGCTATAAATGCAATCTGTTAAGAAAATAAAACATGCTCCCTATTTCACCTACAGTTCCAAAAGCTCTATCATGAAGGAAAGTGAGCTATAGGTAATCCTAAACAAATATAGAGTATGCACCATACAATTGATAACTTCACAGAAACAAAGATTAGGCTTCCTTATCTAATTATACTACAAAACCAACACCCAACACCTACCGTTCACAAGTAAAGAAATATTAATGTTTGCAATATGTACAATAAATGGAAAGAACTAGAACAGTGAACTTACTTTTGGATACAAAGTCATGCCACGAATACCTTAAGTCAGTGATATCCAATATTATTCTTGTTGGTTTGACAAGGGGTCTTATCTGGACAACATTAAAAAGAATGTGATAAGACTTGCATATGATATCAACTCCTTTCACTGATAGAAATGACAGAACATTACCTGAAGGAAATAAGTGATTGTGAATTTGCCTCCGAGGACAATAAACCAGAAAAACATATACCTTCAACGTATGACAGAAATGAAGACGAAATATATTAATTATGCAAGAACTGGAGACATTCATATATATTTTATCTTCCCCAGAGTATAAAAACAAAGCTAATACGATAGAGCATAAAATCAACACAAAAAACAAAAAATAGAGTATAAATGTAATTCAAAACAAAAGAACGTAGCAGCCCAAACAAGTAAAATCTAAAATTTCTATAAACAAGAAATTACAATAAAATTAAAATTATTAAATAAAAATTAAAATCTGATTATAACCCGTAGATATGCAGAGAGATAGGATGAGAGATAAAGATACACAAAAAAGATAGAGTGAGAGAGATAAAGATGCAGAGTGATAACATAAAACAAGAACCCAATTAAGCCCCAATTATAACACAAAACATAAACCCAATTAATCCCCAATTAATCAATGCATTGCTTATCGATTAGAGAGATAACACACCTAGCTTGTTCGAGCTTGAGCGTTTGTCGAGCTTGAACCTTCAAGCTTGAACCCTAATTGTTAGTGTAGGTGCCCTAGAGGCAATACATTGTTTCTCGAAAAACCTTATGTCATTTGATTATTAAATAAATGTATTTATTATGACTCTAATTACTGCGATATTTGTTAGCATAATAAATGTCCTTAGAATAATGATACACATTATATAGTTTAAGTTTATAACTTGAATTTGAGATTATATAAAATATATCATATTCTTAAAGGTCCCTAGTCGAGTATTATTATACAGGACAATAATAATACATAAATAGACTAGTATGTTTTTGACTGATAATCACATCTCATTGGTTATAAGTATGGAGATACTAAAGTCAATACATAGGTACATGTAGGGTACATGGTACTGGACAGACCCACCGTGAGATTCTTCATGTTAATTAAGTCATAAGAAAGACTCACAGTGATAATGGTGTAATGATCCTTTGACTTGAGATCATTATATTTCTATACGAGGATAATATACTTTGACTACATTAAAAGTTACCTTTGACCGGGTAATGATAAAAGTGGACATCGGGTATATTGTGAATCGTATGAGAAATATGAATGATAGATAAAGGATTTAACCCTCCTATCAGATAGGAGAGATATTATTGGCCTCTTGATTGAGTGAGACTATAAAATGCATGGTCGTGCTCAAATAATGATTTGTCTTAATAGTCTACTCATGGATCAAGTAAACCCGGATTAAATTATGAAGAGGATGACAATAAACATGCCTCGAGTTTAATCTATAATATATGGTTAAAGGGATTATATTACACGGGTACATTAATCACAAAAGGTTTATCGAATCACGATTTAATTATTATTTAATTGGGTAGCAATGATGTATTACTAGATACCGCTCATTGTTTATAATTTTATTGGAGAATAAAATAATTGCAAAAATAAATAATAACCTACAGGGTCACACACATAGAACATTTTAAAGGAAGAATTAATTTGAATTATGAATTTAAATTAATTAATGATAAGTTGGATTTTATTATATTAATTAAGTGTGACTTAATTAAGATATAATGAATTACAAAGATATATGAGATATGTTTTTATGATTTTAATAATTAAGTTTGACTTAATTATTATTTATTTAAATAATAGGATTTGATTCTATTATTTAATAAATCAACTTGGGCTAGGTTTTTGACTTGGGCTTATAAGCTTCACACTATCATATAAATAGATGATGATAGCATTGGAGGCTGGAGATTTTTTTTTTTACGTGAAAAAAAAATACAGAAGCCGCAGACAATAAAAACCTAACCCTAAAAACATATCTTTCATTAGAGGCTAGTACCTCTCTTCCGGACAAGACGGTCTTGGGGTGTTCGTGTGGATACCGTAGAGGGGGCTTCGAAGAGGAGTGCTCAGTAATCGTGGGAGGTTTGCATCTCCATCGTTCTTTAATCGTAAAGCTTCGATAAGGTAATCGTTCTATCTACCATATTATCAATTTATTATACATGGATCCGGGGCTTGGTTTCGATATTTTATTTTACTGTTTCCGCTGCGTGTATGCGATCGAAACCAACAATGGTATCAGAGCTACTTGTATAATATGATAATCTGGTTATATGTGATGTATACGATATGATTCAGAAGTTATCAGAACTGTTTGTTTCTCCCCGGAACTATACTGTATGTTCATGCGTTTATATATAAACTACTATGATTCTGTGTAAGCTGCGTCTTTCTTTGGTCTATAATGATAAGATTAAATCATGGCTAAATGTCGAGATTTGAGAAACCAGTAACACGACTACATGATCAGTAATTACTAGTTCTGAGTTTTTCCCCCCCCCGGTGAACCCTACTGCATGCTATTTACGATCTGCATGATACGTTTTATACTTGTTTTGATTCGTTTAATGATCTGTTCTGTTTTAATGGGATTAAAACGTTATATTAACCTCTAAAATCCAGTTGGAGTCGAATCAGATACCCAGCAGTAAGGTCATGCATGTTTTACGTAAGTGTATACATACATGTTCATACAAACTATCCACTAGGTTTAGATTTTAAAACGTTCTAGAATCTATGATATATGATTGTATTGTTGCTGCTAAAGTGTTTGTGGGTCAATATATAAAGTCTGGAATCCAAATCGCGACTAACCATGATCACCCGATCGTACTGGGTCTTCTGGAAATCTGCAGAAAACATGATAGTACAGGTGATGCGCATACTGAGTATGCGTATCGATCTGAGTATAAGTGATACACGCATTCGAGGAATGCGTGTCTAATAAAATTAACAGAATATGTCTGTTGCGCATACTGTAGATGCGTTTCTGATGTTTTAATTAAAAAAAAAAAAAAAAAAAAAAATCAGCCAGGTTTTGCATGCTTAGATTAAATAATAAAATGTTAATGTTTTACTTGGAGTATGCAAAATTTTATTAATTAGTAATTTTGATTACTAAGTTAATATTTAAATTAATTTATTATTTGTGATTTGATCATATTTAATTTATGTTGTATAAAATTGTGTTTATACAATATGTGATGCTTTTAATTGCTATGTGAGCATGATGCATGGTTATGGCCCCAAGACCTAGTTTTAAATTTATTTTATTAATTTTAATTTATGGTTTGTAATAATTAAATACGACTTGCATGTCGTTTTTCTTTTTGTAATTATTTTATCTCGAATGCAACTCGAGTTCTTTTGTAAAATGTTTCAAGAGGAGCTTGGAGGCAATCAAGGCAGCTTTGGAAGCGAAGCAAGAGATTTTGTAATAATTAGTTATTACCACCATAGATTGACCTTGATTTTTCCATTAGCTTGGAAAAATCGCATAGGATTGGGCCATAACCATAGCATATTAATTTAGGTGATGCACTTTACATATGATGCATGTGTAGAGTAACAAATGTATGCATGTTTTAATTAGATTAATGATGTATGCATGTATTAGATACGTCACCTATGCCATGCTTGCCATGCTAAACAAGATAAAATCTGTAACGATTCGAGATCTTAAGATGAACAAACGATCATGAGATTTCTGTGTTTATGAAACACGGAATTAAATACGAATTTTCAATTATTTAGAAATGGGGAGATTTTGTCAAAAACAGGTTTTACCTGTAAGGAAGTTGGGTATTAAGTGAGGCCACTTGTGACTCCTCCAACAACCTGGAAATCAAACTATTGATGAATATTGATTTGAAGTATTTAATTCAAGGAAAAAATTGGGAATCTCTTTATGATGGGATCATGATCGTTTTAATTTTGAAACCCCTTAACAAAATATTAAGTTTTAATCGGATGCTTTCCAATGAATGAACACTCATCTAATCCTAGATCGATAAGGAAAATGACTGCCAGTGGCAGGGGACTCCTGTCTATCGTGGTGAGATGTGACGAATATAAGCGGTTATATTCGACCGTTGTATCATTGGGTTTAACTTAACTGAGTCGTCATAATAAGGTGAAAATAAACGGTTATATTCAATTATTATGAACTTAGAAGCATAGAGTTTGGTTCAAAATCTATTAGATAGACATGAACAATTGTTGTTCACCAAACTATCCAAGAATTATATATGATATAATTGACAAATGTTGTCTACCTAAATAATCATGTTTTAAGGACTTCCAGTGGTTGACTTAGGATATGACGAAATATGGATCTTGGCTCACTAGAAAGATTTATGGGATATTCTTTCCGATTTAATAGTAAGGGCTATTAATTTGATAAAAATAGTGGGAGATATATTATGAATATGTCATAATCATTTGAACATAATAATGATAACTCAGACAATCTAATGTTTATTTTGTGCTTTTAACATTGTAGATACTAAATAATGACAAACAACACAAACTCTCTATCCGTTCGATCAATCCTTGAGAAGGATAGATTGAAGGAGGATCTGAAGAAGAAGAAGGCTCAACAAGCTTCTACTTCAGGAGTATATGTTATAGAAGTCAATCTGTCTACTTCTACATCTTGGGTATTGGATACTGGATGTGCTTCTCACATTTGTATAAATGTGCAAGAACTGCAGAGAAGTAGGACTTTGGCTAAGGGAGAAGTGGACCTACGAGTAGGCAATGGAGCAAGAGTTGCTGCTTTAGCCGTAGGAACTTATTATTTATCTTTGCCCTCTGGGCTTGTTTTAGAACTTGAAGACTGTTTTTACGTGCCTGCGATTCGCAGAAACATTATTTCTGTTTCTTGTTTGGACAAGAAAGGTTTTTCGTTTATCATAAAGAACAATAGTTGCTCTTTCGTTTTGAATGATTTAACCTATGGTGTTGCGCATTTATTTAATGGTTTATATGTTCTTGATTTAGATAATCCTGTCTGTAACATAGAAAACAAACGACTTAAAGTTAATGACTCAAATCAAACATACCTCTGGCATTGTCGTCTAGGCCATATAAATGAGAAACGCATATCCAAATTACATAAGGATGGATACTTGGATAAGTTTGATTTTGAATCATACGAAAAATGCGAATCTTGTTTGCTTGGTAAGATGACTAAAGCCCCTTTTACTGGTAAGGGTCAAAGGGCCACTGAACGTTTGGAGCTAATACATAGTGATGTATGTGGCCCAATGCGTGTGATGGCTAGAGGAGGCTACTACTACTTCATAACATTTACTGATGACTTCAGTAGATATGGATATGTGTATCTTATGAAGAATAAATCCGATTCTTTTGAAAAATTCAAAGAATACAAGGCTGAAGTAGAGAAGCAAATAGGCGGAGGTGCAAGTATTAAAATCTTACGATCCGATCGTGGGGGTGAATACTTAAGCACCGAATTTAAAGAGTATTTAAAGGAGTGTGGTATTGTATCACAACTCACTCCGCCAGGTACACCTCAATGGAATGGAGTTTCAGAGAGGAGAAATCGTACTCTGTTGGACATGGTACGATCGATGATGAGTCATGGAGATCTTCCAATAAGTTTCTGGGGTTATGCTCTAGAAATAGCGGCTTTCACACTTAACCGTGTTCCAACCAAGAAGGTTCAAAAGACTCCATATGAGATATGGGAGGAGAAACGGTCAAGCATGAACTTTATGAAAGTTTGGGGATGCAAGGCGTTTGTAAAACGTCAAGTATCTGACAAGCTTGGACCTAAATCCGAAGAGTGCAATTTTGTGGGATACCCTAAAGAAATAAAGGCGTATTATTTTTATAGTCCTTCTGAGCAGAAAGTGTTCATTGCTCGAGATGCTGTCTTCATGGAAAGAGATTTTGTTTCCAAAAGAGACAGTGGGAGAACTATAAATCTCGATGAAGATCGAGAACCACAAAATAGCATTGAACCTGAGGAGGAACAAGAGCAGAATAATGATAATGCTCAAGAAACACAGGTTGTTCGTAGATCTTGTAGAATTCGCCATGAGCCAGAAAGATATGGATTTCTTTTGACTCAATGTGGGGATTTGATGCTCATAGATGAGGATGAGCCTCTCACATACCAAGATGCTATGAACAGTCCAGACTCTAAGAGATGGCTTGAAGCCATGAAATCCGAGATGGATTCCATGTACGAAAACCAAGTTTGGGATTTGGTTGATCCACCTGAAGGGGTAAAACCCGTAGGGTGCAAGTGGGTTTTCAAGAAGAAAACTGACATGGAAGGAAATGTTCAGACCTATAAAGCAAGACTGGTTGCGAAAGGGTTCAAACAAATTCATGGTATTGACTATGATGAAACTTTCTCACCAGTTGCCATGGTCAAGTCCATACGGATTTTGCTTGCAATTGCAGCATTCCATGATTACGAAATCTGGCAAATGGATGTCAAAACAGCTTTCCTTAATGGAAGCCTTGAAGAGGATGTGTACATGACATAACCTGAAGGTTTTGTCGATCCAAGGAATGTTGGCAAGGTATGTAAATTACGACGATCCATTTATAGATTGAAGCAAGCCTCTAGGAGATGGAATATTCGTTTTGATGAAACAGTCAAGGAGTATGGCTTTATTCAAAACGAGGATGAACCTTGTGTTTACAAGAAGGTCAGTGGGAGCCATGTGGCATTCATAGTACTGTATGTTGATGACATACTACTAATGGGGAATGACATACCTTCTCTAAAGGCTGTTAAGACTTGGTTAGGGAGCAATTTCTCTATGAAAGACTTAGGAGAGGCAACCTACATTCTAGGAATGAGGATCTATCGAGATAGATCTAAAAGGATGATCGGTCTAAGTCAGAGTACATACATTGATAAGGTTTTGCATCGTTTTGGTATGCAAAATGCTAAAAGGGGATATGTCCCTGTGTCTCAAGGAATAACGATTTCTAAAGACTAGTGTCCGAAATCATTAGATGAGAAGGACCACATGAATAAAGTTCCATATGCATCAGCAATTGGATCTATCATGTATGCAATGGTATGTACTCGCCCCGATGTTTCGTATGCTTTGAGCATGACGAGCAGATACCAGTCTAATCCAGGTGAAGGTCACTGGACGGCAGTCAAGAATATTCTAAAGTACCTGAAAAGGACTAAAGATTCATTCTTGGTGTATGGAGGAGAGGAGAAACTGGTTGTAAAGGGTTACACCGATGCGAGTTTCCAAACAGACAGGGATGATACTGTATCACAGTCTGGTTTTGTGTTTTGTCTAAATGGAGGTGCTGTAAGCTGGAAGAGTTCAAAGCAAGAAATAGTAGCTGATTCTACAGTGGAGGCTGAGTACATTGCAGCTTGTGAAGCGGCTAAGGAGGCAGTTTGGATTCGAAAATTCATTTCTGATTTGGAAGTGGTTCCATCGATTGCAGATCCCATTGATCTATACTGCGATAATAATGGGGCCATTGCACAGGCTAGAGAGCCTAGATCGCACTCCCGATCCAAACATATACTCAGAAGATATCACCTCATACGAGAGATTAATGAAAGGGGTGAAATACATATATGTAAAGTGCATAAAAATGATAACATTGCAGACCCACTGACCAAAGGCCTGTCGCAGCAGAAGCACGACGGTCACACTAGTTCCATGGGTATTAGATACATGGGTGATTGGCTCTAGTGCAAGTGGGAGATTGTTAGTGTAGGTGCCCTAGAGGCAATACATTGTTTCTCGAAAAACCTTATGTCATTTGATTATTAAATAAATGTATTTATTATGACTCTAATTACTGCGATATTTGTTAGCATAATAAATGTCCTTAGAATAATGATACACATTATATAGTTTAAGTTTATAACTTGAATTTGAGATTATATAATATATATCATATTCTTAAAGGTCCCTAGTCGAGTATTATTATACAGGACAATAATAATACATAAATAGACTAGTATGTTTTTGACTGATAATCACATCTCATTGGTTATAAGTATGGAGATACTAAAGTCAATACATAGGTACATGTAGGGTACATGGTACTGGACAGACCCACCGTGAGATTCTTCATGTTAATTAAGTCATAAGAAAGACTCACAGTGATAATGGTGTAATGATCCTTTGACTTGAGATCATTATATTTCTATACGAGGATAATATACTTTGACTACATTAAAAGTTACCTTTGACCGGGTAATGATAAAAGTGGACATCGGGTATATTGTGAATCGTATGAGAAATATGAATGATAGATAAAGGATTTAACCCTCCTATCAGATAGGAGAGATATTATTGGCCTCTTGATTGAGTGAGACTATAAAATGCATGGCCGTGCTCAAATAATGATTTGTCTTAATAGTCTACTCATGGATCAAGTAAACCCGGATTAAATTATGAAGAGGATGACAATAAACATGCCTCGAGTTTAATCTATAATATATGGTTAAAGGGATTATATTACACGGGTACATTAATCACAAAAGGTTTATCGAATCACGATTTAATTATTATTTAATTGGGTAGCAATGATGTATTACTAGATACCGCTCATTGTTTATAATTTTATTGGAGAATAAAATAATTGCCAAAATAAATAATAACCTACAGGGTCACACACATAGAACATTTTAAAGGAAGAATTAATTTGAATTATGAATTTAAATTAATTAATGATAAGTTGGATTTTATTATATTAATTAAGTGTGACTTAATTAAGATATAATGAAATACAAAGATATATGAGATATGTTTTTATGATTTTAATAATTAAGTTTGACTTAATTATTATTTATTTAAATAATAGGATTTGATTCTATTATTTAATAAATCAACTTGGGCTAGGTTTTTGACTTGGGCTTATAAGCTTCACACTATCATATAAATAGATGATGATAGCATTGGAGGCTGGAGATTTTTTTTTTACGTGAAAAAAAAATACAGAAGCCGCAGACAATAAAAACCTAACCCTAAAAACATATCTTTCATTAGAGGCTAGTACCTCTCTTCCGGACAAGACGGTCTTGGGGTGTTCGTGTGGATACCGTAGAGGGGGCTTCGAAGAGGAGTGCTCAGTAATCGTGGGAGGTTTGCATCTCCATCGTTCTTTAATCGTAAAGCTTCGATAAGGTAATCGTTCTATCTACCATATTATCAATTTATTATACATGGAACCGGGGCTTGGTTTCGATATTTTATTTTACTGTTTCCGCTGCGTGTATGCGATCGAAACCAACATTAATTCCCCTCTTTCCCTAATCCCCTAGTTCACTTATTTCCCCTCTTTCGCTCTTAGTTTTACTATCTGAATGTGTGTGTTTTTGTATCTGTGTTTTTATCTAAGTGTTGTGGAATAAAAACTAGGTTATAAAATTGCGGCTAGGGTTTATGTGTATTTAATGCCAAGGGTTGTTGAGCTTCGAGCTTTAATGGCTGTGCTTGCGTTTCGTGACTCAATCTGTCCTCACAAGATGCCTACGTATCTCTGTATTGTTAGAGAATCAATCCAAGACGTAGTTCTGTTTGTGAAGGATCAGGTCCTTATATAGGTGTTGAGAACCCTAGAATTCGGGTAGAATTAGATGTCTTGGCGGGCAAGTCACGGCTTAGGCCCAATTCTAGAGCCTTCTAACAGATAAGAAGATAAGTATTAGAGGTGTATGCCTTGGAGACCACTCCTGATGTGATTTAGTTTTCCTTATTGACTCAAATTCGAAGTCTTATTTTTGGCTGATTTTACAGCTACGAAATTAATATCAATTCAGGGATTTCGGGCCTCATTAATGGGCTTTAACCTTAGACCAACATAGGTTTAATTAATACAGCATTTAATGTATTTCTAGGGTTTATTTGCAGCCCATATCATTTGCCCCCCAACTTCTAGGAAAACTGATCAGGTTTTCATTGAAGTTACAATTGTCTATATTAAGATTCGGGATCATTTTTATCCCTTACCTGGGACTTTTCCTACCCTATTAATGGGATTTTATTTGTACACTAGTGTTTCACATGTATCGTCTTGGTTGTAAAGTGTGGAGCGACCTACACATTTACGACGATTTGTCTTATTCGAGACTTTAATTTGTGCTTGCTTTTTAGCAATTTCGGCACTTTTATAGAGCTTTCATGCATTTTTAGCATAAATTATCGCTCGAAAATATTTCTATAATTTCTCTCGTATTTTTCCGTACTTTTCCTAATATTTTATGAATTTTCGGGTACCCACATGTATTTTTTCTTAATTTTTCCTAATAATTTAGGAATTTTTCGGGTACCCACAGGTATTTTTCTTAATTTTTCCTAATAATTTAGGAATTTTTCGGGTACCCACAGGTATTTTTCTTAATTTTTCATAATAATTTAGGAATTTTTCGGGTACCCACAGGTATTTTTCTTAATTTTTCCTAATAATTTAGGAATTTTTCGGGTACCCACAGGTATTTTTCTTAATCTTTCCTAATAATTTATGAATTTTTCGAATACCCACAGGTATTCTTCTTAATTTTAAAGGGACTATTCCATTAACTAGAAAAGTCCAGGAGGCTTTTTGTTCAATTATAAAATTCAGGAAGAACTTTGTCAATTTATAAACTTGAGGAATCAATACGTCAGCTTTGCAAAGCTTGAGTACTAAACAGTACTTTTAGCCATTCATTTGTCATACACGCGCTTTCAGTTTTTGGCATTTCATTCGGCCACTTCACTTCATTCGGCCTTTTCAGTTTTTGTCTCTCACTCGGCATTTTCGTTCGGCTTTCTTTTTTTCTTTTTCTTTTTTTTTTTTAACTTTCCGATTGAAAGTTTAAAGTGGGGCCAGGTCATTTTAATGCTCCAAGTCGGCAATTCCAATCGTTTTTTTTTAAATTTCTGAATGAAAATTTAAAGTGGGGCCAGGCCATTTTTATGCTTGCAGTCGGCAATTCCATTCGTCCAAATTTTCATTCGGCATTTTTTTTCATAACAATTTTCGATTGAAAATTGCTATGGGGCCCAACCCTTTTTTGTGTTCCTGCTCGGCAATTTCGTTCGTATTTCAATTTTTATTTTTTTTAACAATTTCCGATTGAAAATTGCTATGGGGCCCAGCCCTTTTTTGTGTTTCGGCTCGGCAATCTCATTCGGATTTTGAGCCGTTCGAAAATTTATTTTTCGTACAGAAATTCGAATCGAATATGTTTGGAGCCTACTTTCGAAATTCCAGCCCCTGAAGACATGGATTGAGGTCACATTTTTGTCCTTTAACTTGATTATTAGGCCCGCTTATTCCATGAGTATTGAAAAATCCATATCTTTTTGCTCGTTGCTCCGATTTGAGCTTACAACATATCAAATCAAAGCTTGTTTCGAGCTCTAACTCCTTGCAATATTTTTAACTTATTTCTCGCATTTTTTCGAGCCTCCAAATGGATGGTACCTGGCCTTTTCGAGCCTTTGGTTGGACGAAACACGGCCTCTTTGAGCCTTCATATGGACGGAGTGTGGCGTTCACGAGCCTTCAGTCGGATGGAACGTGGCCTCTTCGAGCCTTTAGTTCCTTACAACTAGCTTCCCTGCCTCCGTGGCATCATTTGGCAACCAGCCATCCTGATGCTGTGCTTTGATAGGATCTATCCAGCATCCTCCAATCCCGTTAGGAGTAATAAGCTTAGAATCAATTGTAAGGGTTCTCAGAACTTGGAAGTACACGCTCTCAGAATGGGTCTCGACCTCTGAAGAAGTATACTGAGATAAGTCATCGACCTTTGTATTCTCCTCACTTGGGATATACTCAACGTGGCATTCGTCGAACTGGGCTATCGCAGATTTCACAATCCTCAAGTATTTGGCCATATTCTTTTCTCTAGACTCAAACTCTCCATTGACTTGTGAGATTACCTGCTTTGAGTCCCCACAGACTTTCAGGTTCTTCACCTTATGGGCTCTTGTCAATCCAAGGTCGGCTATCAGAGCTTCATACTCTGCCTCGTTGTAGGTTGTTTGGAAGTCCAACTTCAAGGCGTACTCAACCGCGAACCCATCGGGGCTTTGCAGTACTAAGTGCACCAACAAATCATGATTTTTTGGGGGCCTGTGGTGGGCTTGTGGATTACCCAAGTTGGCTGCATTTGGGCTAGTTTACTTTGGCTTATTTCCGATTCGGAATCGGGACTCGACCCGATTTTCGAAAAAGGCTCGGGATTTGACCCGGGTTGTCACATATGGTATCAGAGACGACTCTCGAAAGCTTGATTCGTCAAGTTGCCGGAGGTGGGGACACGAAGGTTGGTGGTATTATCCCACAATGGACAGAGGTCCGGAGGTGGGGACACGAAGCCAGCCGGTATTATCCCACAATGGCTAGGGAGGAACGATCTTGGACCTATGGGATTTCCGTTCGGCCTGACGAGGACGTCAGGAGTTTAAGTGGGGGAGTTTGTAACACCCCAGTCCCACATCGAGGAGATTTGGGACTTCTGTTCAGTTTATAAGGCAAAATACTACTACTAGTTGCACCAACAAATCATGATCTTTTGGGGGGCTTTCGTATCCGCGTTCGAGAAAAGATGGACGGAGAAGGCAATAATGGCAACAACAATCAGAATGGTAACAACAATGGTGATGGTGGAAATGTATTCGACCAGCTAGCTGAGACCCTAGCAACGCTCGTGAATCAACAACCCAAGCAGCAGAATATCGTTTCTCAGTTCAAGCGTTTGAACCCGCCAACTTTCGATGGGGCGACTGATCCGGCCATAGTCGAGATGTGGATACAGGAGATGGAAAAAGCTTTCGGACTTCTCGGTAGCAATGAGGAGCAGAAGGTCACCTTAGCTGTGTATCAATTGCAAGGAAGTGCTTACGACTGGTGGCTCATGGAGAAGAGAAAGAACGAGACTGCAACCACTGAGGGAGATCCGGAACCATACACCTGGGCAAAGTTCAAGAAGGAATTGGAAGACAAGTACTTTCCGAGAACCATTCGTCTGCAAAAAGAGAGGGATTTTATTCGGCTCGAGCAAGGTGGAAAGACTGTTACTGAATATGAAGCGGAATTTGCAAAGCTCTCGAAGTATGCGCCGACCTTAGTGGCAGATGAAAGCAGCCGAGCAAGAAGATTGGAAGAGGGACTTCGGACCGACATCAAGAATTCTGTGGCATCTTTTGAACTTCAGACGTACGAGGCTGTGCTCAACAAGGCTTTGGTAATCGAGAGAGGGCTAGCTGAATCTGAAAAGGCGACAAGCAACTGGAACAAGAAACGGTTCACTCCAACTGGTGGACAATCTTCTCAAGGGGGACCACTCAAGAAACCTTACGTGTATGACCGAATGAGAGGACAAGGAAATCAAGATAAGTGCACTAGGTGTGGCGGGAACCATGTTGATACAGAGTGTCGTTGGAACAGAGGTGCGTGCTTTCATTGCGGTGAAGTCGGACACAGGATTGCTCAATGCCCACATAATCCACCACCAAGGAAAGAAGCAGATAACAAAGATAACAAGACCACTGGACGTGTATTTATGCTCACGGAAAGTCGCGCGAACAATCGTAATTAAGGTATGATTTCTTTTCACTTGTAACCTATTTGATTATATTTTGTGAATTTGGGGACCAAATTTTTTAAGGAGGGGAGTATGTAAAATCCGTAATTTATTTTTATTAAATATTAGATTTTAAAGTAATTTTTAATTAAATATTTATTTTATTTAGAAAATTCTAGAATTCTAAAGGATAAGATTCGTTATATTTGGAAAGAAGAGTATTAATATTTTAATGAATCAATATCTTTTTATTTAAGTTAATTATGTGTGAATAGAATATTATATTTAGAAATTACTTGGGAGGTGTTGCAAATATTTTAGACGAAGCTTTAGAATTACCTAAATTATTTTAGGGATTAGAGGCCTATATAATAAACCCTTATAGAATAATTGAAAGGCTCGTACAGAATTTTGTCATCGAGGTACGTTACTCGATTGTAGTTTTATTAAGTACTCTTGCATATACATGTTTTAGCTTTTGTGCATCAATATTTGTTCTTCTAATAAGCGGCATCTTTTGTGTTCCTCCTGACCAAGGTGTTTTGTCCATACACATATCCTTAATTGTTTGTATGTCGAATAATAGATACTTGTACACTGGTTATGCCTTATTTCTTTACGTGACTTAAGAATTTCATGCTAATAACTGCTTGACATGTTTATATTGTAATTATGGTATACACCAATAAAGATTCATGACATACCCTTGCCAACTTAAATGATTTTTGTGCCAAAATTTGAGATTATAAATATTGATTCGATTGTTTATGTATATGATTTTTCTATTTGATTGTTTTCATGATATTAAAATCGGAGGACATTATAGCTATCTACTGTGATAAATCGAATTAGGGTGCATATAGTTAGTTTAGGGTGATAAATGATGTTCTCTTACATTGATTCTTTTATAAATTCTAAATGTTGTTTTGTTTAATTACTAAGTGGAAAATGTTTTGTAAACTTTGACATTTAAATTACTAAATATGTTTGATTTTGATAGAAGTATGATTAAAAATATTTTAAGATTAAATACGTGACCATTTTCTAGTTCTAATGTTTTATCTTACTTAAAATGTGATTTTGTTCATGAATTGGTATGAAATATTAATGGCCAGAATTCATGTTCCATGCACATTAGACTAGTTGACTCTATTAGTGGTAGCCATGCATGTATGTGTGATGTATCTGTTAAGTGCAAAAAGTGTTTAATTTAATATAAAACTCATGTTAAAGCTAGAAACATTGGTGGCTTTTTTGCAATTTGTATTTGATCCTGGACTAGTTGACGTGTTTATGTTATTGGGCTTTAAGGCCCGATTAGCTAATATATGTCTATGTTAGTGGTACCATTATTTTTAAGTGGGTGTTTATTTGTTAAAAGATAAGTGGTTAATTGTGTTTTGTTCTGTTAATTAAATTTATTTATAGGATTGTTCGTGAAATTAATTTTCAGTGTTTCGTATCCGCGTTCGAGGTAAGTGACTTTTCGTTGCTCACTAATATTATCAAATATGTTTTCTTATTTTGCAAAATATCTGTTTGATTTGATTATCGAAAATTGTGATATCGAATATTGATTTTGGAAAAAGAATTATTTTTAGAATTCCCCAGTTTTAGTTGCGTATCGAATCATAGAATCCGGTCACTGGATAGTGTGACATATAGAATCATAGAACCAGTTTACGCACGTTCCGGAACACATAGATACGTAAACTGGCCCCATCGAACATAGAACCGTGTCACTGGTTTAGTGTGACCGTAATTTAGAACTGTGGGAATAAAATATGATTTATCGTTTTTGATTTTTGTATCGATTTAAAGTTTCAGAAATTTTGTTCACTTTTAAAAATATTATTTTTGAGCCGTTGGACGATAGTTACTTGCTGGGCTTCGCAGCTCATTGTTTTAATATGTTTCAGGTTCAGACTTTTGGAAGCTTATTAAGATTAAAGATGTGGACTGTGTGGATTTCGTGCTAATTGGTTTAGATGCCATTATAGAAAAAGACTTATCAGATTATTTAATAAATTTTCAGTACTTTATTAGATATTGAATATTGGATTTGTGGAGCTGCGTCTCCGTTTTTATGATTTTGAATTATTAAGTTTGACCGCTGCTTTGACTTTTGGAATATTTGGATTATTTGAATAAAGAATTCGTTTTGTTTAAGTTTCGTAATTAGAATTAATAGTCCGAAAAGTCGGGCTGTTACAGTTGGTAGCCAAAGTAAACTGGCCCAAATGCCGCCAACTTGGGTAATCCACAAGCCCACCACAGGCCCCCAAAAGATCATGATTTGTTGGTGCACTTAGTAGTAGTACTTTACCTTATAAACTGAACAGAAGTCCCAAATTTTCTCGATGTGGGACTGGGGTGTTAATTACTTGGTGGTTACCTCATGAAGGTATCAATTATGTCCATATCGATCGCACATAATTTTTGGCATCAGCCATCATGCCTGGCCAATGGAATCCCAATTGGATCATCTTATGGGCAAGGGTCCTTCCCCCGAGTGCTGCCTACAGATTTTCACATGAGTTCTTTTCAAGGCTAAATTCACGTTTTGAGGCCTTAGTGTTCTTACTGACAACTTTCGTGCCTCCAAGGCATTGTCGGGTAACTGACCAGTTTCTTGGTGAGCCTTTGTAGGATCTATCCAACGGCTTTGCATACCTACATGTGTTATCAACTTTTAAATCAATTATTTGGGTCTCCAAGACTTGAAAGTAAACACTTTTGTATAATTCTCTATCTCTAGGGAGGCAAACTTGAATAAGGCATCGGCCTTCACGTTTTCTTCCTTATGGATGTATTTCACGTAACACTCATTGAATTGAGACAAGTTTCAAGTATTTTGTCGCGGTTCCAGCCCTAACCTCGAACTCACTGTTCACTCTTTGTACTACCGATCTTGAGTCTCCATAAACTTTAAGGTTTTAACCCTCGGGGCTCCGGCCAAACCAAGTATGGCTATCACGACTTTGCGTTCAGCCTCATTATTTGTCGTTGGAGAATCATGAACCCATCGGGGTATGTTCTTACTTAATTTTGTTTTCGGTTCTCTATCAAAATTGATCCTATACTCCTTGAGTACCGCTTCTGGATTCTCCTTCTCTCATCCCTTGCCCTCCTGGGGTACTACCTCCTGCCCCCTGACTTCTTGGTTGTCGATGGTCTATTCAACCACGAAGTCAGCGAGTTCTTGGGGTTTTCATTGTGGTTACTCTGTCTCATACAAGACTTTTCTCACGTAATAGATGGGTTTCTGAACCTTGTCTTTCTCTTTCACGAGGACAATACTCAAAGCCTCAAGCGCAACCAGGTATAGATACATAACTTTTCGTAATTCGGTTATGTTAACACGTGGAGGTTCCGTTTCAAGGATTGCTCTACCCTTATCGGGGTTGGCCTCAATTTCCATGCTTGGAGACTGTAAGAACCCAGATTTTTGGGTAGAATTAAAACTTTTATTATGTATTGATGTAAGAGTGAACAGTGGTTACAACTACAATGTAATACTGGCTTTAAAGAATGAATAATGAAAGGATATATATTCCAAGGTTATATGGCCTGAAGGATGCTATTGGGTGATAACTTAGATTAGAATAATCTATCTCCTAGAAAGTTAAGATGAGATTCCCTAGAGAGAAATAGACACCCTCATGTCGTCCAAATCAATATCTATTATAAGCCCAGCGGTTCCGTAAAAAGGTTAAGGAACACTCGAGGGTGAACTAGGTTCATTTTCCTAATTATAGGAATTAAATAAAAATAAGTGATGAATAGTGATTTTGGTGGAATTTGGAATATTATTATAATAATGTTATACCCGGTATTCGGAACGGATTTCTGAGTTCGTATTAGTGATCCAGGAGGAAAATAAGTGTATGTAAAAGCTGTCGGATTCAGAAAAAGAGCACTTTTATTTTCTCCGAGATTTCCCTGGACACTGTAAGACTTAAGGATTTATAAAAGGGAATTAAGGAATTTAAATTCGAGAAGTATTAAGAATGATGAAGAATAGTATTAGGAATATTAAGAAGGTTTTCGGTAAAACCCTAGTTAGAAACGAATGAGTTATTCCCTCGAACGATCAACGAATTGAGCAATAACCGGACAAAAGAATCAAGCAGAGGGCCAAGGGGCAACCATGTGCTAGTAGATAAGAGATTTATTATGTCAAGGAATTAAGGATTTTATTTATTTATGATTTGAGAAATTAGAATGAAAATCCTCGAGTTAGAATGATAAGCGTTTTAGAAATCGCTAGAACTTTATAACGAGATTAAGCGATAAAGCGAACGCGAAACGAATTACGGATTAAATATATAACGAGATGAGAAACACCACATGATCATCTAGGGTTTACTAATATTAGATTGGTGGAAAAGAAATGAGAAAAGAAAAGAAAAAGGAAAGGATGAGGTGTGTGATTTAGAATGAAACAACAAGGCTACATGTCACCACTCTTTTCTAACACACCATCAAGTCTTGACACTTGTAATTAGAGTGTATTAGCAGCCATAACACCCCACAAATATCACAAAATCATTTCACCAACAAGTCAAAAGAGAAAAAGGAGAGAAAGATCAAAAAACAACACCACCACCACCAAAACAATACCATTCGGCTTTTCTTGGAATTCAAAATCCAAAATCCCTCTTCCACTCCTTGTTTGATCTTGAAACTTTTATGGTGAGACTTACATTTCATATAAATGATCTCCTAAAAATCCTAGCTTCAATCTCTTCTTTTTCCATTTTCAAAAAAATCATTAAAGAGGAGGGTGAATAGTGTTCTTCAAGAACTAACTTTGATTTTCATGTTTCTTTGGTTGATCTTAGGTTTGTTAAAGCTAGACAAGGACCATACCAAGCTTTGTAAGGCCATATCACACCCTCAAGAAGGTATAATGATCTTGAAACCCTAGATCTTACTTTGAGACTATGCATGTTCTTGATGATTTAGTGTAGTTAGGGTGTTAGCATGACTATAAGCATGATTAGTTAGTGATTTGAGTTGATCTATGTAATTTGATGGGTATGTTGTTAAGGTCAGTGGATGTTGGACTTGTAAGATGGATAATACAATTATGAGATGTATGGTATGCTCGGTGTGGCTTGGTTTTAGTGTTATGATTAGTAGAACGTTCGATTTATAGCCGTCGTAATGCCCGATTTTCGTTCAATCTTGAAATCCGAATTTGACAGTAGATAAAACTCACTGCATAGCTTCGACTTATGCCATGATTAGCTAGATTATGTTATGAGCTTCGTTTTGATATAAAGATCGCATGAAACGGACTTACGGTTTAGGAGTTATGATTAAATTCGTAAAAGTGGTTCGGAACCGTAATCGAAAGTTCGTAATTGAAATTGATTCCCTTAAATGTCGTTTAATCAGTGGCGAATATTATTAATTAAATATTAGAGGTAAAAAGGAAGGTGTGGGAGAAAATCACATGTCGAATGGATCGTTTTCCGATTTTATAAAAATGTTTGAATCGAGGTTAAACGCGAACGAACCCCTTAAAGGTATGACTTTGGTTATAACTTAGAAAACGGGCGATAACACTTGAGGTATAATCTTGATTCGTAAACGACCAACCTTAGAACTTATACGACTTAAGTATATACCAAGTATAAGCATGATGACATGTCTTGATAATGAACGAATGTCGGATCGTATCGGTGATAAAAAGAGTTACACTAAAAGAGACGTAACGAGATAATTCGAAAACATGTTTCGATTTAAGTGGAGTTTATACTTAGCCTTTTTATAAGCGTTAAGTGGTTAATCTTAAATATTCTGATTGTTTATAGATTGTCGAGCTGACCCGGGACACATTACCCCTACCCGCACTCGATTCTCAGGCAAGTTTCCAATACTTGGAACTGTTGTTGTGATAATATATATGATGATTGTTTTATACATATGCCATAGAATGCATGCCTACTTTCAAGTTAATATTGAATTACTTGTTCCCCGAATTGATATCGGCTTATAGACTATATATGAAATATCAGTTATAAGCCGGATTGTTTGGTTAAGACCCTTAGCAAAGGGCGTATGATATTCATACTTCAAATATAGACCGGGAGTCGATATTTTGTAATATATAAATAGTCGTGGAAACCCGGAGGGATCCCAGCGACAAATTTATTACTTCGAGGATTTTTATTCGATTACGAATCCTTCGAGGAACGTTATTTGAGTATTACCTCAGTGAAGGAGTATTTAATGAATATTATTTTAATATTCATTTAGAATGTCATTTATTTAATGAATATTATTTTAATCATTCATTGGAGTTATTTAGTTAATGAATATTATTTTGAATATTCATTAGAGTTATTTAGATGAAGAATATCATTCCCAAATATTCATTTGGCTTATTTATTATTATTTGGAATATTCATTTGATCTTTATTTATTTAATGAATATTACTTTCGAATATTCATTTAAGGTTTGATTTACTTAATGAATATTATTTTAAAATATTCATTGGAAGTTCTATTTACTCAAGGAATATTACTTCGAATATTCCTTTAAAGTTTTGATTACTAAATGAATATTATTTTGGGATATTCATTTAGAATATTATTTGTTTAATGAATATTATTTTGGATATTCATTTAGAATATTATTTGTTAAATGAATATTATTTTGGGATATTCATTTAGAATATTATTTGTTTAATGAATATTATTTGGATATTCATTTGGAATGTTAATTGTTAAATGAATATTATTTTCAAATATTCATTTAAGGTTTGATTTATTCAGTAAATATTATTTTAAATATTTATTTAAGTTTATTTATTCAATGAATATTATTTTAAATATTCATTTAAGAAGAGATTTATTTAATAAATAATTCTATATATTCATTCGAGGATTACTTACGAGCAATATTATGATTTAATAATATTCCGTAATTATTATTAACTTAATAAATATTCTTGGAATATTTAATTAAATTCTTTTGAATTCTTTTTGTAATGATGTATATTATTCAAAGGTTATCCTTCACCTTCAGATATTATGTAAAATATTTCGAAGTCTTTTATGACTATTTATATCAAGGGGAGGTTCCTAAACTTTAATTTCATTTAAATCTATCTTAAAGAAGATTTAAATACTCGCTCAACTTCCAAACGTATATAAGGGGACCTCACTTGAGTGATGTTATTTATTGGACTGCCCGGTCCTATACTTGCTAAAACTATCTTGTCACTCACATCTTGATTCTTTCAAGCATCGATATGAGTCTTTTGGTTACCTCCTCAACGCTCGAGGGGTATCATTGATGTAACAAGTTTATATCCATTAACAAGCATCATCTTGGGAAATATTGGTGAATTTTCCGTTCCAATTAGATACGACTACTTTGTGGAGTCCTATCAACAAGTGTTACACTTGGGGAAAAGGGGAACGAACTTTACGTTTCAGAGTCATGGATGATATTCGAACTAGGAGACGCGTAAGTGGCCGAGTGGCGCCGGTCCAGAAATAGCCCAACCATTGGCTGAGGAGTTCCAGAGGGCGGTAGATAATTAAATCCGTCGGAGCTACCTTCTACATGTAGAGAACGACTGATGAGATGCATGACATACGACTGATCATCGTAAACGTCAGGGCATCTGGCGCGGCAATGCTCCCGTATTAGTTCATCTTCTAAAAGTGAGAAATTTCTGCAACACTGTTGGTCTTGGCAAGGTGAAAAAGTGTTGAAACCGGAATTGCAATATTTTTCCTGCAAGTTCCTCTTTTATGATAATTGAGAATATCCTACTTATCTTTTGCATAGCAGATATTTATTCAAAACAAATATATTTTTGAGTTACCTTGTAACTTCATCTCATACCTTATATTGGTACTACATCGTTAATGCATGGCATATGGTTTCAAAGATATTTTGAACTGTCATATATTATTGTCGTTCAATTATATTTTCGGTGGGCTATTGCTCACCCTTGCTTTATTTATTTATATTACAACAACAGCTAGATCTGATGGCCGCGCAAGGCGTACACAGCGTAAGCAGGTGTCAACCGTCAGAGGTTTACCGCTAAGGTCTTGGCTACCTTTATTGAGGATGTAACTACTGGTAGGCTAGTTGTTAGAAATTGAGCCTCAAATGTATTTTTATTATGGTATCTATTAATGGATGGCAAAGAGTATGTAATTGTACAATTGTAATTCTTTGGGTTGTAAGAACTCAAACTTGTGATTAATAATATTGTTGGTTACTCTGATTTCATCTCTGGGACTATAACGGGTGTGTTTTATGTTGTTGTTTTGGGTCACAAGGTTGTAATTTAAATTATGTTGGTTTCGTGGTTGGATATTGAGACCGTAACGACCAGATCCCTGACCCTGGATCTGGGGGTGTTACAGAGACCATCAAACCCAAACATTTTCCTGACCGTATGCTGAAGGGGCATTAAGTCGAATTTAATATCATCTTCTGGTGTCTTAACACCTCAAATGCCTCATGGGAATGTTCGATGTGATTTGCCTTATCGAGGCTCTTGATTAACATGTCATTTACATGGACTTTTATAGTCTTCCCAACAAGATACTCAAAAATCTTATTCATTTATTTTCGACATGTCGCCCCTTTGGGACGTCACCTTTATGCACTTTGATTTGGTTGTAACCACTGAATCCTAGCATTTCATGACCAGCTACTGCATTTGTCAATGTATCGTTCCTTGGTAGGGGGAAAGTAGTCACTGAGACAGGCATCATTCATATAAATGAAGTCCATACACATCCTTCATTCTCCATTGGCCTTCATGCCTCTTGGAGTCAAAGTTTCTTTTCTTCCGTTTCATCGTCTCCCTATTCGGGTGGACATCTAGTTTACGTAATCAATTAGGGATCGACCCCTGGCATATCAGCTACTTTCCAAGCAAACACAAACCGTTCTTTTGTAGGAACGCATACAATTCGTCCTTCAAGGATTCATTCAGCAATGCCCTACGTATGTAACTTTTCAGGTTCTTCAGGAACTAAGGGAATGGGGACCGAGTCCCTGATGAGGTTTCTTCTTTGTTTCTGATCTTTTTGGACATCCATGTCTTCAATCGGGAGGACCTGCCCCCCGACTTCATCAGGCCTCAAGGTGGCCGGATAGTAATGCTCTCTCTTTTCTTCATCAACTATATTCCTTGTAGGAAATTTGATCTTCAGGTCTTAGCTTGAGGCAACCGCCTTAAGCATGTCCTCCTAAGGATAACATTGTAAGCGATATTTGCTTTAATCATCAAAAGGTTCAACATCTGAGTGGCCTGCTTAGGCTCCCATTCTATTATCGTGGACAGCCGATCAATATTTCCTCTAACTCTCGACTCAACTCTATTGAACCCATAGATGGGCTTGTTGGAAGGGATCAATTGAGAATCATTGCATCTCATCTTCGAGAACGCATCATGAAAGATGTTCCATTGTCTATCAAGACTTATTTCACTTGCGATTTGCCTATCAGAGGTGTTACGACCAACGGACCATCATGAAGGCACTACACCCCTTCCAAGTCAAAACCATCAAAGGCAAATGCCGTTTCGGGTTTTTGCTCGTTATAGAGCTTCTTCTATAATGTACATGGCTTCTCGAGCGTAAGCTTTATGTGAGCTTCCCGACCGTCATCGGGTCTTTAGAAATCACGTTTATCATCGACCCCCCGGGACTGACAACATTTGTTCTTGTTTCTCTTCTCGGGATTAGCCCTTAGTGGTTTCGACCACAATGTCCATCAGGATTTGGCTCTTTGGAGTATTCAAATGTGCATAGCTAGTGAACCTCGATCCTTGATTATTCTTCTTCCAGGGAGAGTCAAAGTCTTTACTTGTTCTAGGATACATATCCTTAACATTCTACTCGTGACCACCTTCGCTTCTTGTTATTACCTCCATTGCCTCCAGCAAGGGTTGAGGCTTCCCTTTACGCTTTCCTTCTTGACGGCTACGGGACCTTCAAGGCTTCCTTGGTAATTCGCTTCATTTAATCCCTCAAGGATTCATTCTTTCCTTGTTCCACATCCATAGGGATGCAAAACGTTTCTCATGAACTTTCCATCAATGAATGGGGCGCAAATGCCCTTCTTAGTCCTTTAAAGAAGCCGATTGAGTTCAGGGGCAACCGACTTTGCCATCGTTGTGTCATGCCCCCCAGGGTTTGAGGGAACGCCTTATACTTGACTGCGTCAATCACGGGTGAAAATTAGTAGTGCATTGGAGGATGTCCTCATAGGATTAGTGGGATCTCCAGCCCTATCACACACCTCGGTATCGGGTGTCTTGAATTTCCTTGAGATATGAGCATTCATTATCTTGCTAGTGAAGGACAAGATTGGATCATCACGATCTCCTAGAGGCATCGAGCCATCGGGATCAGCCCTTTGTGAATCAACACGTCTCCTTCTAGGGGTATCGCTCGAATTAATAACATGGGGGATCCTAGCGCTTGGGGGTTGCCTAGCTTGTTGTATCTCAAAGTTTTTCTTCAATTTT
Source organism: Kitagawia praeruptora (assembly GCA_037693485.1). Classification (NCBI taxonomy): domain Eukaryota; kingdom Viridiplantae; phylum Streptophyta; class Magnoliopsida; order Apiales; family Apiaceae; genus Kitagawia; species Kitagawia praeruptora. The sequence continues at coordinate 166,329,325 of CM075348.1, read as the reverse complement.
CGGATATGCGCTTCATGAGCGAGTATCCTCCCTCTTGGAGTCTTGGGAGCCAATCCTTTGGATCCACGGGGCTGAGAAGGCCCTGACCCTCCTTCGAGCTCCTTGCCTGGTTCTCCATTTGAGATTGTTATCTTCATTAGTGGATGATGAATCGTCAACAATATAGGTTCTGAAAAAATCATGACTCCTTCATTGGTGTTCTAGGCTTCGCATACTAAGTGAACCTGGGTCATTGGTTGTTCGTAGGGGGAGAGTCAGAGTCTCTTCTAGTTCGGGGATACTTGTCCCTAGCATCATACTCTTGATTCGACCTTCTCTTCTTAGAGTTGTCGTTGTTCCAATTGCTAGTAACAGAAGTATCCTTCCTCATGTTGTCTTCAGCCTTAATATACTTGCTTGTTCTCGGCTGGAGCTCAGTCATGTCCTCTGGGGATGCTTGGCTAACGACATCTTAAATAGACGTTGGTCGTTCTATGCTGTAAGGCCACCAGGGCTATCTTGTTCTCTAGATCAGAGGTACCCAATGTCTCCTTGGTGAATCTCTTGATGTAATCCCTCAAGTTTTCAATCTTCCCTTGCACTTCGTTCATAAGAGAAGCAGAACTTTTCTCGTGGATTCCCCCACTAATGATCTGGCTGATGAAAGCGTCGCTTAGATCCTTAAAAGAGCAGATAGAGTTTAGGGGAAGACGACTGTACCAACGTCGAGCCATCCCGGCTAAGGTTTGGGGAAACTCCCTACGCTTAAGAGCGTCACTTACTGGTTGCAGAAGAAGTGCATTTGAAGAAGTTCTCACGTGATCTCTAAACCTCGGGCTTTATCTCGATTTCTTTCTTCAGAGGAAGAATCAAAGTAAGGTCCGGAGTAATCTCTAAACCTTTGGTTGTGCCGAGACCTCCCACATAAGGGGGGTCATATGGCTCGTGAGCGTGAAGTGGGGGTAGTTAGGTAGTCCAAACATAGGATTAATGTTCAAGGGGAACGCAATAGTTGAGATATGGGTTCCATGGGAAAGCGGGCGATCGCCTAGAGGGGCAATCACCATATGAAGGGAGTTCGCTCATTGTTCCTGAGGGTTCACCATTGAAGGCAGTGACCCTCGAGTTTGAGTTTATGTCCCCTGAAGATTCGTCTCTTGGGGCTAAATAGGAGGGATTTACGAACCTTCTCCTTGGGGTATCGACCCTTGTCCAGTGGTTGGTGGCACAGCGGTGCTAGTGTTAACCTCCTGACCTCATGGTTGAATCAAATCATTGGACTTAGCCATAAGGATCTCTGTCCTTGGGACCCAGTCCTTCTATGTATCTTTGAAGGCCTCTCCAAATTGACAAAGGGAATCTTTCCTATTCTTAATGTAGGAGGGCAATTGTACCTATGTTGTTCCTTTTCCAAGTCTTGTTTCAATTTTTGGATCTCAGCTTTATAAGTCTTAACCTTATCTTAAGTCGTTCTTGGCACTCTGCCCGAAGTTTCTCGAATACGCCCAACAATGGGTTCCTTGTCTACACGCCTCTTCCTCGGGGCTCAATCTCGATCATGCTTAGATGGTGAATCCTCAGTATAGGGTTCAGAATAATCTTCGTACCCTCCTTCGTAGATAGGGCCTAAGCCTGTGATGCATGGGTGTTTATATGGCTTGTGCCCTTGATATGCATGACCACTTCCTTTAATGCCTCCTGCGTTTGAGGGGTAGATGGGTAGCCCATAGGCTATATTCGTTCTTGCGAGAGTCACAGTGGTGAAGGTCTTTGCTTTATGGGGGTAGGCCGTATCCCAGAAGGGAAACAACCATTGAAAAGGATTCATCTCCTAGCCTTGGGGATTCATCCCTATGGGCTGCGATTGATATGTCAAATTATACCTAACCGCAAGCGCACGGTGTCTATTGCTAGTACAGATGGCAAGCGGGTCGAATCCACAAGGAGACAGGTTCTACTAATTCCTTTTCAGTTATCGCTAATTGTTTCAGGGACAAACGATTATGTGAAATTATTAATTAACTAATTAAACTAAATTAACACTAATTAAACAGATGATAAACAAATTAATTAAAACCTAGGGCAATCAGGTCCACCATGCTTACACAATTGGCTCTTAAGCTAAAGCAATCAATGTGATCCTATAACTAGAGTATGTTAATCTCTTTCAAGCATTAACACTCTCGAAACATTCAACACAATTAACCACTTTTAGTAATTCAATCAATCAGGTAATTAGAGTCAAGTTAATCTCTTTCAAGAATTAACGCTCTCAGAAATCCAATGATGCTTCCGCACTCAAATTCAATTCTGCTAATCGTATGTGTGCCTCTAGTAAGTAAATCTCTCGATCCATACTCCTATTTGCATATAATTAATCCATGATATTGGCCAATTACACAAATTAATGATTAAAACATATCAATCAGAATTAACCATAACCAATCAAACCACTATGAAAATCATGCCAATATTAGTGCAAACATGGCTTCCCTTTAAGCCCTAGAAATAACTACTCGCTAATAATTAAACAAGTAAAACAACTAGTAAAACAAGAAAACATAATTAAACTAATAAGAACAAAGAAAAGATTAAGAGAACAAAACCTTCAAACTTCAATGTTGTTACCCAAAAGAAGAGTCATGGTGTTTCTCTACATCTCCAAATAATAATACTAATCTACTCTAAACTATATTATCTGATCTAATATTACCTCCTAATAATTTTTCATCCCTCCAATAATTTGTCCCAAGATGTGTTTATATAGGCTCTAAATTTAGCCTCCAAACAATTGCCTTCTTAGAGTTGGAATAGAAGATGGCAAGTTTCCCACTTCAAATTGAATTTCTGGAAGCTGCTGGATTTTCTTGTAAAATTTGTAACTGATTTTTCTCCTCTGTTTCTGGGCTCTTCCAGTTGGATTTTGCTTACTGGGCCACCTCTGAATTAAAGATAATTCCCTAAGCTTCGCGTGGACAGTAAGATCGTCAAATTCTGACTTCTGGAACTCAAGATATGGTCCAAACAGTGCAGGCAGCCCGTATAACCCAATATTACGAATTTTCTCCTATTTTATCTCCAAAATAGCTCTTTTTGCTCCAAATCCTTCCAAGTTATGAATTCTTTATTTCCTACAATAAAACAATAAAATCTATTAAATAAAAATCCAAATCAATGCAAAACACAATAAATATGAGAATAAAATCATCTAAAATATGTATAAAAATATACTCTATCGAACATCCCCACACTTAGCATTTGCACGTCCTCGGGCAAATAAGTGAAATAAAAACTAAGTCCTAACAAACATCACTTTCGTAGATGACACGATTGCATTGAGCATATGCAACAAGCCGTTAAACCCCTAGGCAGCCCTAGTAGGACGAGTGTTGTCTCGTGAGGGTTTATAGTGAATGTACCCACAAAATTCATCCAACCATGCAAAAGATCAATTCTAACACAACACCACACACACAAGTCCTCTCATGCCACATCAACTTAAGAATCAAAGTAAACATATGATGTCTTGGTGTCGAAAGTGCAAGTATTCACGTAGTCTACTCAACCAACATGCAGAAGGTCATAAAAATTCATGTCAAGTGTAAAAATCGTTGGTAATCATGCTAAGCCCACAAGAAATACATCTTTAAGTCTAAACCCGGGATCTCCTATGCCAAAACAAGTAATAACTCACCTTTCACTCAAAAACGAATATTCACTCAAGAACAAGGTTAAGTGTATCACTCAATTCCAACAAAATCATAAACACAACTTGACACTCGCAATCAATCTCACTCTCAACACAACATACATCACTGACGACAATCAAAAGGTCTTTATTCGGGTTGTAGCGTGGGCTAGGGACAAGGTATGTCAAGTAAAGCTAAAACAGGTTAATGTCAAAAGCTAGTACCCAACAATAATTATTATTCAATTCCCTTTCTATTAAAACAAATACTTCCCCACACTTGGATTTTTCAATAACCCTTACATAATAACTTGACTAGTCGAATGAAGAAGGATCATACAAACATAAGAATGCTCTCAAATTTATTTTTTTCTTTTTTTTCTGTTTTTTTTTTCTTTCTTTTTTTTAGAGAGCTAAGGAATAAAGCAATGATCCATAGATATTTTTATGAATTTCGACTAGCAAGCATCAACCAAAATCAATATTCCCCAATGGTATGATCATCAATAACCCCCCCTTTTATGAACACCTTATTACTCCCTTAAGCACGATACTAGCCTTTGACAATTTAGGTTCAAATTCAATGTAAGGCCAATACAAGAAAAGGATATAGGCAAGTAACGTAGTGTGTCACCGAAAGAATAGGATTAGGCTCAATGGGTTAACTAATTGATCATGTATAAAAGGTTTAGATATATAGGAAATATGAGGTTAAACCTAAGTGCCTTTATCATCTCATCATCAAGTAATGTCATGCATTTCAAGAAAGATCTCAAGTAAGTGCTAGCAATGTAAACAACATGTGGACACTCAAGCAAACGAAAAATCATGCAAAAGATATGCATATAGGCTCAAAACTCACTTGGTGTGACAAAACATAATCAATCCCAGGTAACAAGACTCTCTAACGCACCTACTTGTACTCAAAGCATGAAAACCAAGTCATCTTGCACATATTCATGTCATTCTAATCACTTACAACATCCAATTAAGTCTACCAGCTTCAACTTGCTAGTGAAAGTGTGTGCACAAGAACAAAGCACGTCACTTCTCATACAAAAGCGTCAATAAACACAAGAATTCTACGCATGCATGGGTGTATCAAGCAAAATACAACAACTAATCAAATTGCATGGCTAGAATTATTTTTGGTATTTTTAATTTTTAATTTTTTTATTTTTTTTTTCCAATCATCGAGAACTCATCCCCACACTTAAGTGGTTCATTGTCCCCAATGAACTAATGAATAAGATACAAAACTACAACTAAAAACAAAATAAAACTACACTAAAAAGAAAAGAAAGAAAACTCCCCTGGAATTAAGGTGTCGGGTGTGCAAAACCATCCCTCATTTGCTTAGGAGCCATCCACTCACCACTTCCGAACCACTCACCAATCATATGAACCAACCCAACAATTTTTTTCCTCGCAAAAATCCCCTTTCCTTAGCAATTAGCCTCACATCAACCGATTAAATTTAACCTCCACCGTCGAAAACGAAAATTTCCCAACATTAGCACTATCTCTCCCATGCTTACAAGCCAAAAGAATCAATACCCAACTCACAAGAAGCTCCACCAAAAATTACCAAGCAATATCACACCAAAAATACCCCAATATATCAAGAATAATATAAATCCCAATTTACAAGAACACAAATTCGTAATCAAAATAAAATTTGAGAGAAGAAATAAACCCACTACGAATTAAAGAGGTGAACTTGCAATTAATTCCTCTTTAGAATTGAATTTTTGGAGATTTAAATAAAATAGAAGAGGAATTGGATTTGTATGGATAGGTGTGCATATATATAAGATGATGGATAGGTTGAATAAAAATTTTAATTGTGTAGGAGAGATTTGGAGAGGTTAGGATTTGATGTAGGATAGATATAGGAATTAGGGATTGAAAAAATTTGGATTAGGATTGAATTTGGGGTTGATTTTGTGGGCAAAAACACAATTCTCGGAAAAAATTTCTGGGCAGAGGGGGTATAACGCAGGAGCAGGCTGCGTTACAGGGTGGAATGGCGCGGAAACAGGGCTGTTGCGCAGATCCGTCCTGCGTTACTGGGGCTCCTGCGCGGCCTGGGCGCCTGATGCGCAGGCTCTTTCTGCGTGACAGGGCGCTTGATGCGCTGTTCTGGCGCCTGATGCGCGGTTACATTCTGCTGTACTCGTTTTTTTTTTTTTTTTTTTTTTTTTTGAACAAATTTTTTTTTTTTTTTCCTATACTAATACATGGGTTGCCTCCCACCAAGCGCTTCTTTAACGTCAATAGCTTGACCTCCTCAAAAATACTCCGGAAAAGGCGTAATATCCAATTTCTCGATCATAAACTCGTCACCACAAAAGTATCAAGAGTGTTAGTGAATGTCTTTATCCTGCAGAAAGTCTCCAAACAAGCATCAGTAAAATAAAATATGTCATTAATAAGCAATAGAGAGAGTGCTTGTGCAGTTTTGGAAAACTTTGTGATAAAACAGCGATAAAATTCAATACCACGGAAATATTGAACTCCCTTGACATAAGGTGGAGGTTCTGGTGGTGGCTTTTCTTCACTCCTCACTTTCACTGGAGTCATTCGGACATCTTGGCTTATCACATCATTGGCTAATAAGACACTTCCATATTTTCCCTCTTCCCGAGCTTGAAACGTAGGAGCCACTTTGTATGGATCCTCAACCAGAATTTGAGAAATATCATCTTGGACAGTATTTGTTATCACATCAACCTTGAAATAAGTAGTCTTGAGCAATGAAGCGTTGTAAGTAGAGGCTAGATCGAGAGCAAATTTATCAATAATTGGTAGCTTAGGCACGGGTTGTGGAAGAGAAACAACAACCATCTCTGTATTGCTTTCCTTTATAGCCTCATCATCAGTCACATTGTTCTCGGTAACAGCAACATCATTGATCTCGTCATCGGTGGCATGCTCCTTCTCTTTATCAATGGCCTCATCATCAATATACATGGAGAAACTATCATATTCCTGATCGCTTGTGAGATTGATAGCAATCAGGTCCTCTTCGGATCGGATAGATGATGATGGTAAATAGTCGAGCTGCACTGTAGTAGAAGAGTTAGCCAACTTTGCAATTTGAGATTCAATCGCCAAACTTTGAGTTTCTAATTCTTCAAAACTCTTTAGCATTTTATTCAAGATATCCCACATCTCATTTGTCTGATCAGCTTGCACATCTATGCTGGGTTGAGAAACATGTAGATCTTCTTGTAGAGGAGGATATTGATATTCTTGCTGTGGCGGCTGCTCATATGACTGATAATATTGTTGTTCAAACTGTTGCTGATTATGATATGAAAAATTTTGAGCACCATTGTCCTGGTAGTAGAAATCTGGTTGATTCACGCATTCTTGATCAAAAGTGTTTGAATACTGATTGTACCCATATCCTTCTTCAAAAGAATTCATTTGTCCCAACTGAGCACTTTGAGAATTATAGACATTGTAAGAGCATTCAAAACCAAAGTGACCCTGCACACCGCAAATTGGACAGAAGTTGTAAGTTTTAGGGGCCACTTGTGACATCTCATTGATACTCATTGGACGCATAGTGGGCTCTGTAGGGTTGAATGAGGCAATTTCTCGAGTATGTGCCTCCAACATGGAAGAGAGTAGTGCAAAAGTATCAACTTTACCCATTGCAAACCTGTAGACACTCAACAAAGCCAAGAAAACGTAGTAAAATCTGCCTCAATTGGAACAAAGATTCCAATGAGACAATGGAAACAATCTAAACAACTAAATTAAAATCAATAGAAACTCGCTGTCTCCCCGGCAGCGGCGCCAAAAACTTGATATGTCAAATTATACCTAACCGCAAGCGCACGGTGTCTATTGCTAGTACAGATGGCAAGCGGGTCGAATCCACAAGGAGACAGGTTCTACTAATTCCTTTTCCGTTATCGCTAATTGTTTCAGGGACAAACGATTATGTGAAATTATTAATTAACTAATTAAACTAAATTAACACTAATTAAACAGATGATAAACAAATTAATTAAAACCTAGGGCAATCAGGTCCACCATGCTTACACAATTGGCTCTTAAGCTAAAGCAATCAATGTGATCCTATAACTAGAGTATGTTAATCTCTTTCAAGCATTAACACTCTCGAAACATTCAACACAATTAACCACTTTTAGTAATTCAATCAATCAGGTAATTAGAGTCAAGTTAATCTCTTCCAAGAATTAACGCTCTCAGAAATCCAATGATGCTTCCGCACTCAAATTCAATTCTGCTAATCGTATGTGTGCCTCTAGTAAGTAAATCTCTCGATCCATACTCCTATTTGCATATAATTAATCCATGATATTGGCCAATTACACAAATTAATGATTAAAACATATCAATCAGAATTAACCATAACCAATCAAACCACTATGAAAATCATGCCAATATTAGTGCAAACATGGCTTCCCTTTAAGCCCTAGAAATAACTACTCGCTAATAATTAAACAAGTAAAACAACTAGTAAAACAAGAAAACATAATTAAACTAATAAGAACAAAGAAAAGATTAAGAGAACAAAACCTTCAAACTTCAATGTTGTTACCCAAAAGAAGAGTCATGGTGTTTCTCTACATCTCCAAATAATAATACCAATCTACTCTAAACTATATTATCTGATCTAATATTACCTCCTAATAATTTTTCATCCCTCCAATAATTTGTCCCAAGATGTGTTTATATAGGCTCTAAATTTAGCCTCCAAACAATTGTCTTCTTAGAGTTGGAATAGAAGATGGCAAGTTTCCCACTTCAAATTGAATTTCTGGAAGCTGCTGGATTTTCTTGTAAAATTCGTAACTGATTTTTCTCCTCTGTTTCTGGGCTCTTCCAGTTGGATTTTGCTTACTGGGCCACCTCTGAATTAAAGATAATTCCCTAAGCTTCGCGTGGACAGTAAGATCGTCAAATTCTGACTTCTGGAACTCAAGATATGGCCCAAACAGTGCAGGCAGCCCGTATAACCCAATATTACGAATTTTCTCCTATTTTATCTCCAAAATAGCTCTTTTTGCTCCAAATCCTTCCAAGTTATGAATTCTTTATTTCCTACAATAAAACAATAAAATCTATTAAATAAAAATCCAAATCAATGCAAAACACAATAAATATGAGAATAAAATCATCTAAAATATATATAAAAATATACTCTATCAGCGATCCCTTGACATGTGTTTCAGTATTTTTGGAGATTCGTCCTTGGGGTTAAGAACCCGAAATCTGGGTATTTTTTTAAGGGGTACAGACCCTTGTTCCATAGTCACAGGTATAGAACTAACAGAAGTGCTAGTGGTGGCGCATATAGTCACCGGTGTTCTCCGTGTATTCATCATGGTTGATGTTATCGTCCCACAGACGGCGCCAAATGTTGTGGAATAAAAACTAGGTTATAAAATTGCGGCTAGGGTTTATGTGTATTTAATGCCAAGGGTTATTGAGCTTCGAGCTTTAATGGCTGTGCTTGCGTTTCGTGACTCAATCTGTCCTCACAAGATGCCTACGTATCTCTGTATTGTTAGAGAATCAAGCCAAGACGTAGTTCTGTTTGTGAAGGATCAGGTCCTTATATAGGTGTTGAGAACCCTAGAATTCGGGTAGAATTAGATGTCTTGGCGGGCAAGTCACGGCTTAGGCCCAATTCTAGAGCCTTCTAACAGATAAGAAGATAAGTATTAGAGGTGTATGCCTTGGAGACCACTCCTGATGTGATTTAGTTTTCCTTATTGACTCAAATTCGAAGTCTTATTTTTGGCTGATTTTACAGCTACGAAATTAATATCAATTCAGGGATTTCGGGCCTCATTAATGGGCTTTAACCTTAGACCAACATAGGTTTAATTAATACAGCATTTAATGTATTTCTAGGGTTTATTTGCAGCCCATATCACTAAGTGTTTTTCTTTTTCTTTTTCTTTTTTTTAGTAGTCCAGCTTGTTTTATGAGCTCGGGTAAAATAATTCACATATCCCGCCTTAGCCCGCCAATACTTTTTGGTCCAAATTTATGGTTCTACAGCAACGATTTCTAATATCGTTGCGATTGATAACAAGTTTTGTTTAAGGTAACAATTTCTGAATTCAATTGCAATGCTTTTAAAAATCGTTACAATAGCTTTGAAATTGTAAAATTTTTTGAGGAAATAGCAACGCTTTTTGAAGTTTTTTTCAGAGTTGGTTGCAAAATCCATTTTATGGTGTAGTGAACATATTATTATTAAAATTTATATTATCTTATGAACTACTTCTAAAATTGTAAAATTCAATTACGTTAATAACATATTATAGTTAAAATTTATGTTATCTATTATTAACAACTATTATTAAACATTTATATTTATATTATCTTATATATATTGGTTCAATTCATGTTAACAACATTTATTTGCATGATATTTTAAAGTAAAAACAATAAACATTTATTTGCATGATATTTAAAAATTTTAAAAAATTATTCTCATAACTAGGGCTCTAGCCGCCACTTCTCCACCTTCCTGATCTTCATCCCCCTTCATCGTTTAATACTTTTCCGATTAAAGAATTTAAATATTCAATGTGTTAAGCGATCTAAAAGCAAAACGGATATTTTTTTAGCTCGTTTTTTGTTTCACAATCAGGTTGTAGTTGACAGTTCGGGAGTTTGTCCCGACTAGGTTACGATGTTTGAATACTAATAAAATTTTCTTGTTCGTCAAAAAAAAATTACTAAAATGTAATTAAAAATTTTACGGTTATACACTAATCTATACTATACTACTATAAGTAAAACAAGGTATATTTGGTTAATGGATTGATATGCCCGAGGATCCCCAGGGTTCTATGTGAGGTTAAAAGATTTACAATACAAATATAAGGGTATTTAGGTAAATTATTGAAAAAAATTGATATTTAAAAAATGCCCCTGTGAGACCACTTATTTTATAGGCTCTTTGTGTTATAATCTCAGGAGAGATCCCTGAGATTGTCCTCAGGCCCAGTTTTCTCTTTGGATAATTGATTGGTTAACGCCATCCAAAAACAATTGTTAACACCTTCTTTAAAAAACAAGTTAAAAAAACTGTATTGAAAATTTTAATTTAATTATTATAAACAGCAAAATTTACCAATAAGGAACAAAATATATTTAATTGTTAAAATCTTCCTAAAAATAATAAGTTGAAATGATTATATTAAAAAAAATTAATCTATTGATTATAAAGAACAAAATTTACCAATAAGGCACAAAAATATATAATTTATTAAAAATAAAAATCACTTGTTTTATAAGAATTATAAACGTTTTGAATTATATCCCGATTAGAATCATCGTCCGCACACACTTATATTTATGATTCTTTCTTCTACGATTTTTGTTTCAAATTCAATTAAATTATTTATAATTTATTAAAAATAAAAAATCACATGTTTTATAGAATTATAAATGTTTTCAATTATATCCCGATTAGAATAATCGTCCGCACACACTTATTTTACGATTTTTTCTTCTACTATTTTAGGTTACACTAAATAATTTTTTAAAACCATCTATTGAATTCTTAAGATATTTAACAATAAATTTATAAATAACGTTAAATTAATGATATTTATTTATATCACTAAATTAAATATGGAACATAGGTAAATTTAAAATTATAAATAAATTTTATTAAATTAAATTAAATTTTTTATTAAATTGAATAATTAATAAAGAAAAATGTTCCTAAAGTTAACTTTAGGAGAATTTCCTAAAGTTAACCTTTAAAATAAAGTGATTTTAAATATTTGTTACCTTTTATTTATAAGGGTCTCCCAAGGGACATTAATGATTTTAGAAAATTATGTGATGTGTCTTGATTTCAATGGTTAACTTTAGGAAATTCTCCTGTAGTTAACTATATGATCATTAAATCCTAATTAATATATTAATTCATGATAACTACAGGAAAACCTCGCTAAATTAATACTCTAGAAATTAATAATCTCTCTAAGTTAATAATTTCTTCTGGTCCCAACTTGGGCCAGTTCAAAAAATGATCAATTTCGATAAAATAATAAGATTTTTTTGAAAACCCTATACAAATATATATATGGTCCCAATAATATTATAAATTAATAGTTCCTTTATAATCATAAAAATATATGTATTACCTTTTGTAAAATATGATTCTAGGGTTCTTAAAATTTGAATCTATATAAAACTCATCTTTAACTATCTTTGTTGCATCCAAAATTTCGAATTTGGTGTTTTTGTAAAGCATTAAAAAGTTATTAATCAATGTTTTGATGTCTTGGGTGCTTCTTTACGTGAAAAATGTTCAATAAATGTTGTTTTATCCTTGATATCATCTAAATATATACGAATATTTACTTTGAATTTTGCAAATACTCATTAAATTTGCAATATATATTAAATTAATTGAATTAAGTATAAAACATAAATTGTACAATTCATTCTATTTAAATGTATATAATTGGAAATTAAATTTTTTGATGTCAAATATTCTCTATAAATTAATAATTATTAATTTATCGATTAATTATACCTCTCTAAATTAATAGAATTCTCCGATACCGACTACATTAATTTATAGAGGTTTTACTGTATATAAGATAGCTTTGCATGGAGGCTAGTATAATGTAAAAGGTAAGTAGTGCTATAGAATATAGATGCGTAAGAGCATCTCCAACAGTATCCTAACTCATTATTTAATTATAATATAAAATAGAGAAAAAGGATCCTGAGATATATCTCAGGAAACTTTTCCTAAGATACATGCAAAATATCCTTTAAATCTTGCTGGGCCCGCAGGGCTAATTAAAAATCTCTGAATTTACTAAAATACCCACCCCATTTTTATATATAAAAATTAGGTATCTTAGGGAACTTAACTGAGATATATCTCAGGCTCCCTACTCTCTATAAAATATTATATCCTAGTAACTTGCAACATAAATAAGTAGTTTTATCTCCAACAATATTTTCTATACTCATTACTTATTTGATATTTTATTATTAAAAGTACTTTCTATCATTAAAAGTACAACATACTAGAGAGAGAAAGAGAGTTTGTAATTTCTTACAATAAAATACAAGTTAGGTGAAGCTTAAAATAGGAGAGATTCCTTATTTTTAAGGAATAAGAGCAAGTCCAACAATGCCTTAGTTGGTTACCTATAAATATTATAAAATAAGGATTCCTAGTGGTTTAGGGACATTGTTTTGTGAGTAGTGCTAGGTACCCCGAATTGGTACCCAAAAAAAAAATCCCGAATGATGTGGCATGAATGAGTTGGCATTATAAATGATTTTAATTGGTGAGATTGATGTTACCCTGGCGGGTCCATTAAAATTATAGCCAACCAGGGAGTGACACATGTAATTTGGGAAAATTTTTGGGATCCAATTCGGGGAACCTAGCATTTTCCTTGTTTTGTATACCAACTCCAACAACAATTCCTATATTCATTTCAAAAGACAATTATTGGTGAAATGGAGTGAAATAATTATTTTATTGATGGAAATGAAGTTAGTGATGACTAAAGGTTCCCCAAAAGTAGGGAATGGCTAGTGGTTCCTAGTGTTTTAGGGAACCACTAAGACACTGTTGGAGCACTATTTTGTATCATATTCCCTAAATTCTAAGTTAAAAACTCAAATAGGAAAGCTGTTGGACTTGCTCTAAAGGGAGTGTCCTAGTGATTTAAGGAATCACTAGAACATTGTTGGAGCACTATTTTTACACTCATTCCTTAAAAATTAAGTTAGGAGCATGAATAACTAGTCTCTTGGAGATGCTCTAAGACATAGTAAGATATAAGAGTATCTCCACAAGATTTTTTATTCTAGTTCTTAAATCAAAAAATGAACAATGAAAAATGTTATTCCAAGAGACTCTTAGTTCTCTCTCTGCTCAATTTTAAAAGCCACTAGTAACTATCAACTTATATCTTAATAATAAAATATTCATGTCCACTAATTATTGCACAACTTTGGATTATAGTATGGTTGATTTATGAATAAATTAAAAATAATTGTTCGAGTATGACACATAAACCAATGTAATAACTTGCTAAAAACCATTTATTTATATTATTTTAAAAAGTAAATGCAGGAATCTCTTCTTTTTGAAGATGCTGTAAGGGTTTATGCGCTTGATCACACAAACACTGCGTGGTTATAAAAACAGCTGAAATAAAACCCAATTTCCCCCCTCCTCGCCCAAATAAAATCCTAATATTTCAAATTAAACCCTAACCCCTCCCTTAAGTAGCTCTACTCTCATTTCCTCTAGACGAATACCAATACAAATACTAACCCAACAAAATTCTCTCATTTTCTTTTTGTCATACTTTTCTGTTAGCTTAAGCAGCCAAAGAATGAACAAGTGTTTGGTCGCTAACTTCATGTTTTGATACATTATAACAAATAACAAACTTAGCACCACAAGCAAATATCACAACATTGATAAACATAGAAACCTAAACTAGTTCTCCCCAATGACACAAGGTATGCATGGAGGGCTTTTGGATTGATCTTCAGGAGTGATTTTCTGTAAGCAATTATCATGAAATGTGTGGCCACAATGAAGAACAGCAACAGGAGGTGAAATAGGTGGCCGCTCTACAGGTCCTTCTGGTGAGAATATAAGATCCCTTCTGCATATCAAGCACTTGTCACCAGTTGGTTCAGGCTGATCATCAATGCCTGTAAAAACTTCAAGTGGTTAATGCTTGTGTAAACAATCATACAGATACATCAGATAAGTAAAAGTACAGGTTGGCAGCCAACAGCGAATATTAGGCTGTTTCCCTTCTGTTTCAGGACATTGAATTTATAATGCAAAAGCATAAAAGGAAAATAGAACCAACATAGAAGACGATGGAATCCAGCTAGCTGCAGAAGAAAGGTGACTAAAATTGGGTCAAATAACAGAAGCTTGTTAACTTTTCAGCTAAAAAAACATAGCTGAGAGTGAAACAATCAAGCAAAAGAAAGTGAGAAGCCTATGCATGTCACATGCCTTGACGTGCATTAGCAAATGCATGGAAGCTCAAGCTTAGAGAAATCCCTTTACAGGTACATAATGGAGAATAACCCATCTGTGATACCAAAAAACAATTCTGCAACCAATCCTTAAGCAACTATGCAGTATCAATATGACTAGTATGAGCAGGCTACCTAAGCTAACACATCTTAGCTAGAAGTCCCTTGGGAATTCTTGGATCATATGGATTAAAACCTAGGAACCATGGGTGTGACACATGGACACGGGTCAAAGCCTTTACTTACATATGCCAGGCAAAAGCACAAGGGTAAAAAGGCCAATTCGCAGGAGGAAGGGCAAAACAGGGATTCACTCAATTAGTAAAGGGCAAAACAGAGAAATCAACAGGAGAAGGGGGGAATAAGGGTTAGGTGGAGAGAGGAGAAGATTATCCTGAGTTTTATTATCGTGTATTCTTATTTGGGAGAGAACTGATCTCTCGAAGTCAGTAGTTATCTTTTATTTTATGAACAGTTGTTAATCGAAATTCCATATCTGTGTGTAATTGAGATCGATTCAGTTTTACAATTGAAATTCATAGTTAGATTCATTACAAAGTGGTATCAGAGCGCAACGGTCCATGGCCCCAACTACTACACCTACCGTCGGACAGCGAGTGGAGGAATTAGAGGACGCTGTCGGCAACATGGAAGCTAAGGTCACAGATCTGGTGTCTAAAGCCGTCGAGAAGGCCGTCGGTGTTATGAAACACTCATTGTCAAACGGAGACAACGAAGCAGTGCAAGGGTGAGATGGAGGCGGTAGCGACCTGACTTGAGGGGCGGATTACCCGCTCTCGTGAACACCAGTAGCAATTACTGTACTCTGAGGAATGAACAGAATCAATTCTTCTCTGAGGTCAGATCTACTCTCACAAACTTTCAAAACCCTTTTAACACTAGTTTAGAGAAGGGTGAAGGGAGCGTAAACAATGGAGAGGTACGGATTAGAGAGCAGCCACACACACCACATAATGGGGTGGGTATGGGGTTTGTGATTGGGAGCCCAGTGGGTGAGCGTAGTATGTTTGGGGAAGCGGGATCAAGTGGAGGGCCGGGTAATTGGCGGTATAGGAAGTTGGATCTGCCGTTGTTTGATGGGACAGACCCGGATGGATGGGTCCTGCGGGTTGAACGGTACTTTGATTTTTATCGACTTACGGAGAATGAGCGATTGGACGCTGTTGTAGAGGCTGTTGTAGTGGCGTTAGAGGGGGATGCTTTAAGGTGGTACCAATGAGAGAATAATAGGCGGGTGATGGGAGGATCTGAAGACCTTTATATTGCGTCAATTTCGACCATCAACTAGAGGGTCTCTGTATGAGCAATGGCTTGCCACTACCCAAACCACTACTGTGGCTGACTATCGTCGCAAATTTATTGAGACTGCTGCTCCGTTGGAGAGGGTACCCGAGACCATTTTACTGGGGCAAATTTAAATGGTCTGAAGGATGAGATTAAGGCGGAGATTCGAATTCTCAACCCTGTGAGTCTGGAACAAGCAATGGAGTTAGCTCTACGAGAGGAACGTAACCAGTTAACGAGTCCTAAGAAATTTGGGGGAGTGTGTTTAAAACAGGGTCTTATTCGGTGTCTTTCAAAGGGTCTGGACAGGGTGGGTCAACAGGTTACAGGTCGCAGCAAGGGGCATCTTCAATCCGTAGTTGGGCATCTTTGGCAGGGGAATCTGAGGCCTCTGTAAGTTCCCCAAAGTCCACATCACAAAATTCAATCAAGACGAATGGGGAAATGAGGCGTTTAACTGACAAGGAGCTGCAAGAAAAGAGGGCTAAGGGGTTGTGTTTTAAGTGTGACGAGAAATGAATGATGGGTCATAGGTGCAAGAAACGGGAACTAAGTGTATTGTTAATTGATGAAGAAGATGAAGAGGGAGTTGACTGCAGCATTAGCGAAGCCCCCTGTCTCCAACTGAAGAGGTGGATGCGGAGGTACACGTTCCACCAGAAGTCTCTCTACACTCAGTTATTGGATTGTCGAATCCTATAAAACCATGAAGCGGCTACGTGGTACTATTAAGGGGAAGGAAGTGATTGTGATGATCAACCCCGGTGCAACGCATAACTTCATATCGTTATCAAAGGTTGAAGAATTGGGATTACAAGTGTCGGACTATGGAGGTTTTGGAATTGCTCTGGGAAACGGTGATTCAATTCGTGGAAAAGGATTGTGCAGAGGAGTGGAGTTGCAATTGGAAGGAGCTGTGGAAGTGAGAGATGATTTTTTGCCGCTAAAATTGGGTAACTCGGATAAAATCTTAGGGGTTCAGTGGTTGGAGACCTTGGGCAATGTGGTTAGCAATTGGAAAATCCAAGTGATGCAATATGAGGCGGAAGGCAGGACAGTGACTTTAGTATCCCTGGTTCACTCCAAAATTTCACTAAAAGCAATGTTGAAAACAATACGCAAAGAAGGGGGTGGGTTTTGTGTTGAGTTAAAGCAGGTGGAGAAATTGAGTGTCAACAGTGAGGTAGAAGGGCTAGCAATCCCTGGGTTTTTGAGAGAAACAGTGGGACAATTTCAATCTGTTTTCACCACTCCGAAAGGACTACCACCATCCAGGGGGCACGAACACGCTATTGTTCTAAAGGAGGGATCAAACCCAGTAGGGGTTCGCCCCTATCGCTATCCACAGGTCCAGAAAGACGAAATAGAGCGTTTAATACAATAAATGCTACGAGCAGGAACCATTAAGCCTTCGACCAGTCCGTATTCAAGCCCAGTTCTGCTAGTCAAAAAGAGAGATGGATCGTGGCGCTTCTACGTCGACTACAGGGCCCATGGAACTTGAAGTGAAAGCCATCCTCGAATGGCCCTGCCCATGGAACTTGAAGGAATTACAAGGGTTCCTTCGCCTTACCGGCTACTATTGAAAGTATGTGAGGCATTAAGAAGGATTCGTTTGGGTGGACTCCTGTAGCTACAGCAGCTTTCGAAAAGCTAAAACAAGCCATGGTCCAGCCCCCAGTGTTAGCAATGCCGAATTTTAAAAAACAGTTCGTCTTGGAGACAGATGCATCTGGGTTTGGGGTAGGGGCAGTGTTGATGCAAGATGGCTGATAAATGGATTTTATATCCATTTAGAGCGTTCCATATCGGCTTAAATTGATTCACTTGGCCTCAAGTTTGTTGTAGTTTTGATGTGTTTTGTTTAAATGTGCAGGGTTGTAGAAATGTCGATTAGAGTTAATGTTTCCATCAAATTTGGAGTTGATTTGTGCAATGGAATGAGTATGGAGTCAAGCTTTAAGATCTTACGAAGATTCCAAGTAAGGATAATTGACTACGGAAGTATTTGCAAAAAGAACCGAAGAAAACGGCCAAGAAACGAAGAAATTTAGGCAGAAAAACCAAGTTGTCAGCCAACAGAGCGCTGACAGCGCTTTCAGGGCGCAGAAACAATGTATGTACGATCAACAGGAGAAATCACTATCACCTTATAGTCGTCAACATAATACCCAAAGCTCACATTAACATTTGCCATTTTAAAATTTTTTGGCCGACCGGGCACTTCCTGTGCTCTTAAAAATTACTATATATGCAAGTCTAGTCTTACTATATATGATAATCAAAAACCCCAAATTATTATTTGTCTTAGCAATGAATTAAAACCATACATTGTTGCATAGGTACATCTACTGAATTGAAACTTAAACCAGATCTCTGCGGAACGAACTTAATTTATATCTGTCTTACTTGTGACCGCGTGCACTTGCGTGATTTTGTGTTAACAATGGCCGTCCCATAGCATTTTCTAGTAAGTTACTGGGCACACGAGCTCAACAAAAATTGGTCTACGAGAAGGAGCTCATGGCCATATGCTTGGCTGTTCAAAAGTGGTGTTTCTATCTCCTGGGAAGACATTTTGTGAACAGAACAGACCAACAGAGCATGCGTTACATTACTCAGCAACGAGAAATTGGAGCAGATTATCAGAAATGGGCGAGTAGGCTCCTTGGCATACTTGTCAAGGCGTAAAGACGAAACTAGGGGATAGCAAACCGCCTAGATGCCTAGGCGATAAGGCGCCCGCCTAGTCGTACATTAGGCGAGTTAGGCGTTTTGCTATATATAGGCATATATTTTAGATATTATGTCGATATATTTTAATTGGTTTTAATAATAATTACAATAATGTGAAGATTAGTTTATTTGAATGAATCAAATAGATTTTATATACTTTTGCTTGTTTAATTTCGAGACTTTTGTCACGAGTACGATGGTTCAATAGTACAATTTTATATATTTTACCAATAAAAGGAGAAATACGCAAAGTCGAATCATATATTACAAAAATGTTTTATATATAGTTGAACACCTAACTCGCCTAGGCATCGCCTAGGCACTGCTAACTCTCCTAGGCGCTGCCTAGGCACCGTCTACCTCGCCTAGGCGCCGCCTCGCCTAGGCACTGTCTACCTCGACCAGGCAATTAAAATCTAGGCGGTTCGGATGCCTTTTCAATTTTTACCGCCTTTTCGCCTAGGCGACGCCTATGCGATGCCTTGACAACTATGCTCCTTGGGTTCTCTTTTGAAATTCAGTTTAAACCTGGTAGTTCCAACCGGGTAGCGGATGCCTTGTCCAGTTGGGGAGGTTGAACTAGGATCACTAATTTCACAAGTAAATATTGATTGACGACTTTGGATACGGAGGTGCAGGGTGACTCGTTGCAGCAAATTAAAGGGGACCTGGAGACATGCCAGAAGGAGCACATGGGTTTTGTTGTGCAAGGTGATAAATTGTTTTATAAGGGGCGTTATGTGATCCCTCGAGCATCCACACTAATTCCCACACTTTTGAACTTGTATCATAACTCACGGGTTGGGGGACATGGCGGAGAAGTCAAGACGTACCTTCGATTGGCGGTTGACTGGTTTTGGATGGGTATGAGGAAGGATGTCACCATCTATTTGCAACAGTGTGTTACATGCCAACAGAACAAAGCTTCACAACAATCTCCAACTGGATTATTACAGCCTTTGCCTTTACCTACGCAGGTTTGGGATGACATCTCAATGGATTTCATTGAGGAATCGTCGTTATCATATAATGTTGATACTGTATTGATGGTAGTGGATCGTCTGTCAAAGTTTGCGCGCTTTGTGCCACTACATCACCAGTTTACTGCTCTTACAGTGGCTACAATCTTCCTCAAAGAAATAGTCCGTTTACATGGTTTTCCATTGTCCATAATTTTTTATCGTGACAGAATTTTTCTTAGCACTTTCTGGAAAGAGTTGTTCAAGTTTAAGGGTATTGATCTCAAGCGAAGCACGTCATATCACCCACAAACGGATGGACAAAGCGAGATTGTAAACAAAGCATTAGAATCATATTTGCGGTGTTTTGCTGGAGGGAAACCAAAATCATGGTCGAAATGGTTGCATTGGGCGGAGTACTCATAAAATAAAGCTCCCCACCTATCTAATAAATTTACACCTTTTAAAATCTTGTATGGGCGAGACCCACCACTAGTACGAAGGCTGGGAAAGGGGCAGTCCCCTGTTGATAGTGTAGAGGTGTTGCTGCAGGAACGAGATGCTATACTTGATGAGTTGCACCTTTATTTGTTAAAGGCACAACAGCTTATGAAAAACAATGCTGATTGTAAGCGTCGAGACGAGGTGTTTAAGGTGGGGGAGATGGTGTACATAAAGTTACAACCATATCGCCAACGGTCATTAGCTAAACGACCTTATGAGAAATTAGAAGCGAGGTATTATGGACCTTTTGAGGTGCTAAAACCAATTGGGCAGGTTGCTTATTTGCTGAAGTTGCCGGATTCGAGTAAAATCCATCCGGTGTTTCATATATCACAGCTCCAACGTGCTATTGGACCATTGCCAACCACACCTACTCTCCCCGCACAACTGAGTGCAGAGCTGGAAATGCTAGCAGAGCTTGAAGGGTTATTGGATGTTCGAACATCAAAGACTGGGAGGGGAATTGGAAGTTCTCATTAACTGGAAGGGTTTACCATTGTTTGAGGCTACTTGGGAAGACACATTATCACTGCAAGCTCGTTTCCCTACCTTCCACCTTGAGGACAAGGTGAAACTTTGGGAGGGGGGCAATGTGACACATGGACAAGGATCAAAGCCTTTACTTACATATATGCCAGGCAAAAGCACAAGGGTAAAAAGGCCAATTCGGAGGAGGAAGGGCAAACAGGGATTCACTCAATTAGTAAAGGGAAGGGAAAACAGAGAAATCAACAGGAGAGGGTTAGGTGGAGAGAGGAGAAGATTATGCTGAGTTTTATTATCGTGTGTTCTTATTTGGGAGAGAACTGACCTCTCGAAAGTCAGTAGTTATCTTTTATTTTATGAACAGTTGTTAATCAAAATTCCATATTTGTGTGTAATTGAGATCGATTCGGTTTTACAATTGACTAGCAAAAGCTTAGCAAATGGCTTAATTATATAAATAAAAATTAATAAGCAAATTAAAAAAGCTAGCAGTCAATTAAAGAAAGTAAAAAAATAATTAAACAGTCAGGGCTTTCAATTGAAGTTAAACACATAGTCAACACACCGTCAACACAAGATATACACATACATATATATACAGGCTATACACACAAATATATACAAACTTTATCACTAATTCGTTGTTCACATCTAATCATTTACAAAACACAGATCAAAGAGTCGATGACAACGATGAAGATGGAGATTAATAATACTTATCCAACTGACAAAGACGAAAATGATACAGAAAAACAACAGCGACTCCGGAGTTGCAATGTGAACGACATCAACGATAAGGAATGAGAGTTGGCGACGATTAGGTCGCCTCAGTTGTCCCTCCTCTCAGTCTTGTTTTAACTAAAGATCAACAAAAAAATTACAATTTCTGCCCTTCCCGCACCCCCACGAATCTGATCTGTGAAATACGAGGAAACGCCGCGTGGCGCACCCCGTACGTATCCAGCCGCACCCCCGCACCCCTACGTATTTAGTGTGCAGTACGTTAGGGGGGTGCCGCACCCCTGCTTTCTAGATTAAAACCATGGTAAGGTTTTGGAGGGAGGCCTTAATTCAGATATTATTTAACACTCCCTCTCAATTGTACGATTGAAGACAAACAAACAATTAATTATACAGATAGGGGTGGGATGACTTGAACCTGAAACCCCTCCCTAAACCGAGCTCTATTTTGGATTCTCGTGGAATAAGAGGAGCTGTATGAAGAAATCCTTAAGGTTTTAGAGGAAAAACCTTAAATGGATCACATATAATTCAACAAACTAAATTTCAGAAAAGACTGATATATTCATTTATTATGCTACTAAAAAAATGATAGAAAGTAACTTGATGGAGAATAACAGAACAAAATGCCTACCATTTTTGTCACTACTAAATATGCTAATAAATGACAGTATATGCCCTAGATTGCAACACCACATTTCTCTAGTTCTAATTTAATGTAGAATTGGAAGCATGTAAATGATAAACAGGGAAATACCTTGCCATTTTATATGAGGTAATGCAGACATCGAGGGATGAGCTGTAGATGCTGTAGGGAGCATAGCAGGAGCCTTCTGTGGTTTAAATGACATAGGAGGAACTGGTTTACCTGACACGGATGGAGGAACTGCCTTAAATGGCATGGAAGGAGGAATTGGTTTGCATGACGTGGAAGGAGGAATTGATTTGTATGACATGGAAGGAGGAATGGTTGGATTATGTGTTAGTTTCCTGTGATGAACCCAAGTAGCATCTAGAGGAGATTGTACCGCTCCTCTTTTAAGAGATGGCCAATTAAGAATTCCACAATTCTGAGGATCCTCATTGATCTTTGCAACTGGAAGAACTTGACCTGCATGCAATATTAGTAATTGCATTACTAGATGCTCCAAGTAGTTTTACCTTTGCCAAGTGTATACTAGTTAAAGGTAAAAACATGCATAGATGCTACATACCAGTAGTATACACGGGTCTCCAATTCTGAATAGGTAAGCTGCTTTGTGGTAGGCCTAATCTCAGGAAAACAATCATTAATATACACATCACAAGTGGAAACCAAAGTCAAACCAAATATTCAGGCTTTGAAATTATGCATACCATTTTCTGTTAAGGATCCCCCATAATTTGCAGAAGGCAGAACAGGCATGCCTGGAGAATGACCTATATAAAATAAATAAATAAACTGTTAAAGGAAAGTAAATTACATCACCGTAGCGCAAAAACCTTGGAGTTAGGAATGAAAATTACCATATGCTGAAGAAACGTGAAGATCTCGACAAACTGGAATGTTGTTGAAGGACTTGCAGTACTTACCTGTAAAAAGAGTGGAAATCACCATTATATTATTATGAAGTCAAATCCAAACATGAGTTGTTTAGGAAAAAACAATGTATCCAGCACTAAAAACAGTTGACTGTTGTAATTCAAAATTTCTTAACACCCAAGTTTCCCAACTCCAAGACAGAAAAAGAATACATGCGATGTTTGAGTTATTCCCACATGCGACCTGCACATTCATAAGAATCTTATCTTTGTATTGCACTATCGGTAAGATTTACATGTTCATACGTATCCCGCAGTGTATAACACTTTATAATCTTCAGCACCTAGTGAAAAATTCAATCTACGATTAAACTCGAAAAAAAGCGCACGAGTACAACAAAGATGCGTGCACTTATATTCTTGTTTGCATTTCATGAAGTTATTCCCTTCTCAAGTACCCATCTTCCCCAAGTAATAATACTAAACAGTAACCAAAGAGGTATTAGAAGAATATATACATGAAAAAAAAATACAGAAAGATAACCAAAAATTAGTCAAATGGTTTCACAGTTGTCAAAATATTCTTACTTGCTGCTTGAACACCCTTATCAATTGGGACAGAAGATCCTTCAGGCACCTGAGCACTGGTACCTTGAATCCCATGCCTCTTTGGAAATACAACACTTGTATCTACAGCAGGTCTATTATTATTCATCTGAAACTTATTAATATCCGGTAATACATGTATCACAGCAGCATCATCTAGACTGCCCTCATGAGCAGCAGAGACCCCTGATTAAAAGAAAACTGTGGATTAGTGAACGTTGAAGCTAAGGGCCGGAAAGGACTGCCCAGCATTCGGCCGCTACTTCACTATGAGACTCCTCATCAAGAATAATTTAGGAGGCACAGATCCAAGATCGAGCATATTAGTTAAACATTAGCACATCATAAAAGTGAACAAAAAGATACAAGCAAGCACAAAACAGATTTCATGCAACAATGGGCAGAAATTCAATTCATTATCCCAAAATAATAGTCTTTATCTAAAACATTTTGATGCGGGACAAGGGTGGAAAAGGGTTAACAAGGGAACAATTACCAATCTCCGAACACAAACAGCAGAACATAACAAATTCACATAATTTTTATAAAATACTCATATAATTTAACTTTAATTAATAGTGATGCTTATTGTAAATATAGATATTCAAATCAAAGAAACTAATCCTAATTGATAACCAATGCCTGATAATTATCAACTACTATATTTAATAAAGGGAATAAATACCTAATTTTTTAAATACTTTAAACTACTAACTAATTAACCAAAATATAAAAGATTAACTACTAAATCTTTAAGTGTATGTTCCGCAACATTCTCCTGGCCACTGAAAATACTTCTGCACGAGTTTTATATAAGCTAAGGATTAAAAACCACAAGCGAAGTGCAATATAGAAACTGCAATTATGTAGTCCACGAATAGAATGCAACACAAAAGTGAGGAACTTTAAAACTTTGAAGACTCAATGATTACGTCCGCAAAACAAAATCAATATGATCTGCTCCCTCCAAACCACTACTTCAAATCTAGCAAAACATGTCATTACTTAAATCTGTTATCTTCTGTGTTAAAGATCTTGTATACTCTAACTGCCAAATTAAATCACCATGCCCTTGGCACTTTTCGTATGATAACCTATAATCCGAGATACATGGACAATAATGGAAGTAAATTATTATAGCTTAACAATGTTTCTTACCACAAGATATCTCATAAGCAATAATGTTGGAGTTCTTTGTGGTGGCATTTCTTATTATTAGACAATAAGAATCAAAAGACAAGGGTCTTCTTAAAAATATTTCAGAACTTTCAGGTACCGGGATGTAGTTTGCCGAAATATATGAGAACATATGAAAAAAAAATTGGTGTCTGGCACCCCTCACACTAAAGATCGGGACAGAGGCTGCAGGCCGGTGCCTTGCAGATGCTAGACGCTGCTGGTGGTTTTTGGGGTTGCAGATGACAGCTTATGGTGGTTGCTGGTGACAGGTTATGGTGGTTGTTTGGGGCTGCTGGTGGCTAATGATGGTGGTAGTTGGTAGTGTTTGGAGGGTCAAACAACTGTCACTCGGATCTGAATACCACTTCGATGTAGGAAAAGGGGTTTAACAAGGAATAGATACCTATCTACTCATATATTAGGCCGAACACATAACAAATCTGCGATCTTAGTATAAAATACTCATATAATTCAGCTCTAATAATGCTGCTTATTTTTAAAATGATAGACTTTCTAATACTTGGTGAAGAAGTAACATTCTTAATAAAAGGAAACTAATACTAATTGATAATCACTATTTTATAATAATCTACTACTATATTTAATAAAGGTAATAATTCTTGCATACTAAAAACTACTAATTATTTGCAACTAATTTAGCTTTATTAAAAATATAGATTAATAATCAATAAAATCTTTGATTTCGTGTTCCGCATCACATTTCTTTAATTTCTTCTGTTTCATTAATACTTGAATGCCATCGGATTGTCACTTAAATATAGTTTTGAGTTTTGACCACAAGGAAATAGTAATTTGTAGATGAGATTAATCCCACAACATCTCGACATAAATATTACAGAAGTAAAATATAAAGTAAAGAATCAAGCAAATATTATCTGAACAAAATGAATAATGACTAAAGCACCTCAAACCATCAAACCCCTGTATCGCTAGCTGTAATACTCCCTACTGTAGCCATCTAAAGATTACATGTAGGAACAAGATATTGCTAAGCATCCAAGACAAGTTTTCCCAATCTAGTACAACCACACAAATCCTGTGAAATAATTTTATCCCTGTCTAATTAAAACCAGGATTTGCATTGATTGATCCTGGGTTGTCTGGTGGGAGCAATGGAAACATGAGCTTACTGCTTTTCGAAAAGACAACATTTTACATATCAAGCTTTGCAAAGGCCTACAACCATTATCAATGCTTCTGAACTAAACATCTTTTTACTAACACTTTACCGAAATGAGTTTGATCTTCTAAAGGAAGGACTATAATGCTTTAGGAATAGAGACAACTTCAACACTTCTTACCAACAATAGCCGAATGGACATGCAGGCATATTGCATGGCAACAAAATCTCACCAACCAAAATTCTATATGTCAATTTTAATAATGATTCTCCAAACAATAAAACTACAAAGGAATATTAACTGTAGGCAAAAAATCTTTAATAATCGCTACCTAAAGTGTTTACGTAGTTCTCTGAACATATTAAGATTAAGATGAATGAACTTAAACTTGACAAGCTTTAGAAATTTAGACAACCACACATCTAGTAATATAGATATTAGCAACGAGGATCACGAAACAGTAGACATAAGAATTGGAATAACATGCCTAACACATGTTCCAGGTTTTATAAAAAAGAAGACAAGTAACAAGTCCTCAGGACACAACCTCTTATGTATCGGTTTTTCGGTAACTACAAAACAAACCTATCAATGACAGTTGCTAAAATCCTTGGTCTTACCAACTACAACCTCGATAAAAATAATCAGCCTAAAATTGTGTCATGCTGATCAGAAAGAGTGCAAATTAATATGTCTGAGCACTTCAAAAATATAATACCCATACTATTCCCAATTTATACTTTAATCAAGACACTTACCAGATTAATTAACACACAACTCATTATCAACTAATGTATAGAAAATTATGAATTAATCGATGTTTTTCTGTTACATGCAAGGAGATAAGAAACTAGGATAACATACCCGAATGTCCATGCTGGATTCCTCTTTCTCCAGTTCTAAGAAGACGAGGGTACAAGATAGATGACGATGAAAGGTTTTGGGAACTTCCTATATTATGTAACTGATGGGGAGCTACTCCAGTAGCAGTGCCTGTACCGTTATGAGATCGTGATGCCAAAGTATTCATTCTGTTTTGCCCCAAAAGAGGGAAAGCAATTGAGCTGCTGCTATATGCCGAAGAAGATGCATACTGATCATCTTGAATGGTATCATATTTTGGATCCCTGTTACTTTCAGAAATTGAAATCCTGTTGTTGGGCAAAAAAAGCATGTTTCGTTGCATATCTTCTGATGGTGTCTGTAGAAGATGAAAAGGTCTTGAAATCAATCCAGTACTAGCAGAGGCAGCCGGATTGCCCTTGTAGGTTGAAGACCTATCATCTATGTTACCTTCAGGTCCTAGGCTGAGAAATCTCCCATGGATCTTCTTTAAACTACCAGTTTCATCCATGTTGGCTTTAGCATCCGTTACAGCTTCCATTTGCGGGATTCTATGGGAATGATGCAACAAAAATCTATTCCGTAAACTGGCAGAATGATTACTGCTCTGGGGCCTTGCAATTGTAGGAGTATTTGCATCCCCGCATTGCCTGTTGATTTGATAACCCGCTTGTGCACTGCTGGCCTCAGGAATCAGGAATCTACAGGCACTGACACTGGAAATTTCTTGTTCATTAGAGAGGTAAGAAAGGCTTGCGTCCTCCCGGGGTAAAGGATCAACTGGAAGAGGCAATTGACAGAAAGACGTAAAATCTGCTACACCATTGTAGTCATCACAACCAGAGAGCCCAAATTCGCTATTCTCAAAAGTTAACGGGAAAGTAGAGGCAGCCGGATTGCCCTTTTCGGTTAGTTTGTCACTCCACATTGATAATCTAAACTAGAAAAACAAGATAAAATAAGCAACCATTCAACTAAAACATGACTAGGCAAGCACTTAAATCAAAAAAATTCTAACAAATTTACTAGTAAAATCCCCTAGATAAGCATTGCAAAGTAACTAAAGTTAGTGTGTGTGTGTGTGTGTGTGTGTGTGTGAAACTGAATAATAAATATTGTTAAAACCAAAAAAGAAGATAAAGTAAACAACGTATTATTTGGGGATAAAAAAGCAAAAGGGTGTAGATACGAACGATCAAGTTATAAGTATTTCCTTAAAAATCTGAAAGATACTAATCAACAAAAGCATACAAAAGCATCAATCCAAATGGAACAAACAGCAAGCGTGAATAAAATCTAATTACAAAAAATTCAGACAAAATATATAAACAGAGGGAGTGAGGAAGAGGGAGGGAGAGAGAGAGAGGGAGAGAGAGAGAGAGGGAGGGAGAGAGAGAGAGAGGGAGGGAGAGAGAGAGAGAGAGAGAGAGAGAGAGAGAGAGAGAGGGAGGGAGGTCCGTACCAGTTACACAATGATCGAGAGGGAGAGGGAGAGGGGGTTTGGGGGTTTGAGTTGTGTAAGGTAGTACGAGGATTTGTGTTGTGTTGGCACTTTGGGTTTTAAAGGGTTCGGTCTGAGGGTCCACAAACACCGTACACATGGGACTTTAAACTCTCCACATAAGCAATCACGTGCCCCTTTTACTTGCAACATCTCCTCTTCTTGCCATCACGGGAGACCTTTTAACTATCATCTTGCCATCAGGGGAGACCTTTTAACTATCATTATTTCCTTTTTGAATGAAGAAAACGAATCACTAATTTAAGTATCCTTAAAAAGGTTCCAAGCCAAATTTCTAAAATTTAGATAAAATTTTTGAAACTGAATTTCAAATTTATGAGATTAAAAATAATTATATTACAAATAAATTGGCGTTATGATCAAATTTGAAAGTCTAACAAATATGAAAAAAAATTAATAACTTCTTCTGAAATTTCAAAGTTGATTTTAACAAGAATGAAATGCATATGCTTCAAAAAAAAAAAGAATGAAATGCATATTTTCACTCTTATTAAAATCAACTTTTAATTATATTATGTTATTATTTAGTTTAGGAGTTTTAATAGTATAGATATCATATATATTTTTCTTTATAATAATGAAGGATAAATAAGTAAAATCATTACGTACCAAAAAAAAGGTACCAAAACTTTTAATGTTTCGGGTTTTATAGAGTAGTATAGATAGATTACGTAGATTGATGTGCATAAAATATGTTAAATTAAATCGCAAGCACTTTATTTATACTTTATTTTCCTGAGGTTATCTCAGGAAAATTACCTGATGTAACTAAGATTCTCCATATTAATGCACGAGGGTATAATTGTAATTATAGGATTTTTTTAGAAAGCTTTCTATATTTACAAAAATGTCATAATGTATTTACACTACAACCTAACTTCAGGGGCTTTTTTCTCTTATAACATTTACTTTACGAACCACCGAAATTATAAACTTTTCACGTATTTTTAATTTTTGACTGACGTGAATTAGGATAATAATTTTGAAAAAGAATATTGATTATCTAATAAATAATTTAAATATAGAAAAAATTATAAAATTAATTTAAACATTTGAAAATAGCAACAAATAAAAATTCAATCTAGGAACAATACTTAAAAACAAACTACTGTACACAAAATAAGGATTATTTATTATAAGGGTGATGGTCCAAAATGATCCATTTTCAATTTTCATGGTCCTAACTATTCCATTTCAAAAATTCATTCCAAAATATCCCATGGATATCGCGTTTCGTCTGCCGCAACATGTGACACGCAATTTCATCTGGCGTATTCGGTGCCTAATGCGACATTTCGTGTGTCATATCTGGCCTGATACGGCAGACCATGTTCACAGTAACTCCTTCTGAGTCTAAGAAGAAGAGAACTAGAAGGACCAAAGCTATTGTCAGCCACCCTACTGTCTCCCAAAAGACTATAGAGCTTTACAGGGAAACAAACACATCCCTAGATGTTTTTTCTCAACAAGAAGTATCTATTGAAACTGGCCCGTCTCCCAGGGCATCTTGTAAAGAGTCTGCACAATCTCATGAACCCACTCATGAGGAGCTCCCACTTGCAGATACACACATGGAGTTAGGGCACAGTTGAGGATCTACCTTCTACTTTTGATGTTCCACATGTTACCTCTATGGAACAGCCAGAAATCTCTTCTACACTTCCATCTTCTTACTTCCATCTTCTTCCTTCCCTCCTACACCAATTGTTTCTTCTACTTTTAATTGTGTATTATTGCATGTAATAAAGAGAAGAAGAAAAGTGTACTTTTATAGAAGAAGAATACGATTATACCCTTCTATATAATTTTACTGGCCACAGTGCAATTTATTCTTATCTATACTATACTATTATAAGCGAAACATGCTATAATTGGTTAGTTGGTTGGTTGGTTAACGTCTTCCAAAAAAAATTGTTAACACCTTCCTAAAAATAACTATTATAAGCAAACTAAATTGATCATCCATAATAAAAAATAGATTCACAAAAATAAATAAATACATGCACGCGTTCTTAGTTCAAAAGTCTGCCTAATCTATACTATACTATTATAACCAAAATAGAGTATAATTGGTTGGTCGGTCAGTTGGACGTTAACACCTTCCAAAAAAGTTGGTTAGCACAATCCAAAAATAAAAAAATAAACTAAAATACATATTAAATTTTATTTTACAAAAAATCTATACTAAGCGAAATTTTATTTTACAAAAAATCTATACTATCTATCTATACTACTATTATAAGCGACTGAAAAAAATAAATTAAAATACATATAAAATTTTATTTTGCAAAAAATAAACCACATATGTAACTTAATAACAAACTCTTTTAATTACACTCCAATTAATATTTAATTACATACTATTTTAGTTATATTTGAGTTAAAATTCTTCACCTACACCCAACTTTTTTAGACTCTTTCAAATACTTGGAAACCAAATATTTTCAAAATCAATTTAACTAATTTTAATATCACATATTTATTAACAAATTTACAACAAATTTTAAATCAAAAATTTTACTGCGCCATACTCCCCTCAGTCAAATGGAGTGGCTGAGAGGAAGAATCGCACTCTCAAAGAAATGATGAATGCGATGTTGTTAAGCTTTGGACTTCCGCAGTCGATGTGGGGGAAGCCATCTTGAGTGCAAATCATCTTTTGAATATGATGATTCGCAAGAACAAGGATGCAAGTCTTTATGAAATGTGGAAGGAAAAGAAACCAAGTTACCAAAATCTGAAAGTGTGGGGGTGCCTTGCTAAGGTACTAATCCCTGCACCTAAGAAGGTGAAGATTGGTCCAAAGACTGTGGATTGTATCTTCATCGGATATCCACCACATAGTACTGCATATCGGTTTCTTGTATATGACTCGAAGATTCCTGAAATTCAAAAGAATACGATTATGGAGTCTAGGAATGCCTCATTCTTTGAGACGGTATTTCCTTGTAATCCTGGTATTGACCGCCCGACTACGTCTAAACGAAATCATGAGTCTATTGATGACGATAATGAAAGTGATAAAAGTGAAGACGAAAATGTGGGGGTAGTAAGAAGGAGCAAAAGACAAAGAAAGGAGAAATCCTTTGGATCAGAATTTCTAACTTATTTGCTCGAAGAAGGTGATCTGAAAACCTATAAGGAAGCGGTAACATCACCTGATGGACCTATGTGGAAGGAGGCCATCAAAAGTGAAGTTGATTCTATTCTACAGAATCATACTTGGGAGTTAGTGGATTTGCCAGCTGGATGCAAATCACTAGAAAGCAAGTGGGTGTTCAAGAAGAAGTTGAAACCCGATGGTACTATTGATAAGTACAAGGCTAGACTTGTAATCAAGGGATACAAACAACAAAAGGGCCATGACTATTTTGATACATATTCTCCAGTATCGAGAATAACGTCCATAAGGATGATGTTTGCTATCGCTGCAATGCGAAAATTAACAGTGCATCAAATGGATGTGAAAACAGCTTTTCTAAATGGAGATATAGATGAGGAAATCTATATGAAACAACCTGAAGGGTTTGTTATTCCTGGACAAGAAAGGAAAGTTTGTAGATTGATTAAGTCACTGTATGGCTTGAAGCAAGCACCTATGAAGTGGCATGAAAAATTTGATGAGGTCGTGTTGGCCAATGGCTTCAAGATCAATGAGTGTGATAGTTATGCCTACTACAAGGATGACGAGAATGGATATATTATGATGACGTTGTATGTAGATGATCTACTTATTGCTGGTAGCAATGACAAAGTGATCAAATCTACAAAGGATATGTTAAAATCAAGATTTAACATGAAAGACATGGGACTAGCAAATGTAATTCTAGGAATTCAAATTTCTAGGACATCTGAGGGTCTCGCACTGAGTCAACCACATTATGTTGACAAGATCCTTGAGAAGTTTCTGAAGGATGATTTTGAAAAAGCTAGGACACCTGTGGATATGACTTTGCATCTATCCAAGAACAAAGGTGTAGGAGTCTCCCAACTGGAATACTCAAGGATAATTGGTAGTCTGATGTACCTGATGAGTTGTACTAGACCAGACATTGCGTATTCAATTAGTAAGTTGAGTAGGTTTACGAGTAATCCGGGAGCTGATCACTGGAAGGCAATCATACGAGTACTAAGGTATTTGAGGGGAACTCGAGACTATGGTTTGCATTATGGCAGTTATCCAGCAATACTAGAAGGCTATACTGATGCAAACTGGATATCTAGCAAAAAGGCACTGAAGTTTACGAGTGGATACGTGTTTATACTAGCTGGAGCAACAGTGTCATGGAAGTCCTCCAAACAAACTATGATAACTCAGTCCACAATGGAAGCTGAGTTTATGGCATTAGAAAAATGCGCACAAGAGGCTGAATATTTACTTCAATTTCTGGAGGATATTCTGAGATGGTCGAAGCCTGTGACTGCAATAGGACTGCACTGTGATAGTCAGTCTGCTATTGGCAGGGCATAGAGCACAATGTATAATGGATAGTCCCGTCACATTCGACGACGACATAGTTCCATTAGACAGTTAATGTCAACCAGAATTATCAATATTGATTTTATACCGTCAAAGGATAATATCGCGGATCCGCTAACCAAAGTGTTATCAAGAGAACTGGTTGACAAATCATCAAGAGGGATGGGCCTTAAGCCTATTGTTTAACGGCATCATGGTGGACACCCAACCATTGCTGACTGGAGGTCCCAAGAACTTGGTTCAATGGGCCAACTAAATCATAATGACCAAATCACTGTGGGGGTAACCCCTGGCTTGTTCCTATGATGAAAAACAGTGAGACCCGTATGGTACAAGGGTGAGCTATTAAGCTTTTAATGATCTTTCGGTGAATACATGGAGTTCAAGATTTGAACGCATGGAATTCAGTTGAGTAAACGCGGGTTACTCTATAAGATAAAGATCACCTATGTGGGAGAGAAATGGGGCCGCTTCAAAGGAGAATTGCGAGGCACAATTCTTTAGAAACTCCTGCAGAACCAGGACGATGTTCCATGGCCAAAATGGACATAATCATGAGAGCTGAACGAGTCAGAAAGGGTATAGTGATAAGTATATCATCGTTTACATAAACGGTCGAATAGTTCAAAGACAAGTACGTCTACTGTCTACCAGTAAAGTCGGTATGCTTACTCAAACGAAGGTTCAAGGAGCATTCCCTACCTATCGTATGCTATATCTGATCGAAGAATTCTATCACCAAACCAAACTCCGTGTCTGTCTGTCTGGTTTGTGCTACTACATTATCAATCTCATCCATGTGGGGGATTGTTGGAAAATGTGGGTTTAGCCCCACATTGACTATTCTTTTTGAGCCTAGTTTTGAGTGGTCATATATTGTGTGTGCGCAATGGGTGATGCTTGGATTATGTTCTCCTCCGAGAGAGTTTTCCGAGGCATGTTTAATTACTCAAAATGGTTAAGGGATGAATGAGATATGATTGCTCAAAGATGGTCCCTTAAGAGTGGAAATGTTGTTTAGAAAATAGAAGTCCCACATTGAAATGGAAAAGGAGTTTCCATGACTTTATATAGTACAACACTTGAGTAGTGTTCACTTGTGTTGGCTAAGTGTTGCTCCATCTCCTACACGGGCGCGCAGGGGGGGTGCAAATTGTGGGCTTTCGAGGGGAAAACCGAGGCTTCGTAAGCCTTCGGGCTTTCCGCGTGTGCGACCTGCGGATACGAATGCAACATAAAATTGGGCCGGCTAAACCCAGACTAGTTTTGCTATTTTTATTATTTCCACTGGGCTTAAAATTAATAAATCAAAATCTGTTTTGATTAATTCGATCAAAATCTGTTTTGATTAATTCGTTGAAATCAGAATCGATTTGATTGATTTGATTAAATCCGAGATTTGATTTAATTACAGATATTGAGTAGTGCACAAGTCTTATCTCTAATCTTATCGTTACCGCCTATTTTAATTAACGCGTTAATTATTTTAGGCAGTTGTGTAGCGAACAAGATTTGTCAGTCCTATAAATACCCCCCTTAGGGTCTAGGTTTAATAATCGAATTTGCAGCCTAAACACATACCTCTCTCTCTCCCTGGTGATAGTTTCTTGCTCGTTCTTGCTCGCCGAAGGTGCCGCTTTCTACAATGCCATCGTTCTCTCATTTTATCCTAGGAGGCTATCGTTTCACACACACGGTGAGAGGCGAAATAGCTTTAAGGAGACAGCTCTTCCGCTGGACTCGAGATATTGTTGTATCCTTCTTCTTTATTTATCTGTTTTCACAGTTATACACCTATTTGTTATTCATGCACATATCGTTATTTATCAAAGATTGTTTCACAAAATCACATATGATATATTATGTACGCCATTAAGTGTTTCTTAAACTTACCAGAAAAAATGAGAGGATAATCTGATGTCTTTTGGAGCTGTACTATAACTAATTGTAAGAACCCAAATTTTCGGTAGAATTAAAAACTTTTTATATATTGATGAAAGAATGAACAGTGACTCCGACTACAAGGTATTACTGTATTAGCAATTAATGTGAATGGGTATAGATTTAAATGATTATATGTCATGAAGAATGTAACGGGTTGACAACCTAGATTAGAATAATCTATCTCCTAAGAAATAAGGTATGGCATTCCAAAGAGGAAGGAGATATTCTTGTGTCATCCAAATCGATATCTGTTAGTAGTCCAGTGGTTCCATGAAAGGGTTAAGGAATGCCCGAAAGAGAACAAGGACATTTTTATAAATATAAGGGATAAAAATGGAATAAAGAATGAATAGTGTTTTTTTGGTGAAAATAAGAATATTATTAGACGACGCTATATAGAAGTATTTAGAACGGATTTCTGAGTTCGTATTCATGATCCAGGGGCGATATAAGTGTATGTAAACGTCATCGGATTCAGAAAAATAGCACTTTTATTTTCTCCGAGATTTCCCTGGACACTGCAAGACTTGAGGATTTATTTAAAGGATTTAAGGAATTTAAATTTGAGAAGTATTAAGAAAGATGGAGAATGGTATTATAATTATTAAGAAGGTTTTCGGTAAAACCCTAACTAGAAACGATTGAGTTATTCCTCCGAACGATCAACGAATTGAGCAATAAACGGTCAAAGAATTAAGCAGAGAGCCAAAGGGAAACCATGTTCTAGTGGATAAAGGCAAGTAACCAAGTAGGTACATAAGCAACTAGCATACTTAAAGAATTAACCAAGTACTTAGCTTTATCTCATCTTAAACCACAAAACATCAACACTTGTCCAAGCAATTTCCATCATCCATGACCACATCACTTTGTTAAAGTAGCTTTATGCAAGATATTTTCAAAGCATCACAATAATTCAAGAGAACCAAGCAAGCAAAAGACCAACCAACACATTTCTCTCCCAAGAAGAAGCCATTCGGCTTTCTTCAAAATTCAAAGGAAGAAATCATCCTTCCCACCATTGTTTGATCCCCAAATTTTTACCATAGATCCTATATTTCATAAAAATGATACCCTAGAAATCTTAGCCTCAAACATCACTTTTTCCATTTTCAAAAAAATCATCAAAGTGGAGGATGAATAGTAACCTCAAGAACAAAACTTTTGGATCTTGATTTTGGTTGATGATCCAAGCTTCATGGAGGCTATACAAGGACTATACAAGGCTTACTAAGTGCATACACACCCCAAGGAAGGTATAAACCTCATTAACCCTAGATCTTACTTTGGGTATATGCTTGTTCTTGATGGATTTAAACTTAGTTATGTTATTAGTAAGTTATAAGCATGATTATAAGCATGATTAAGATTGGGTTTTGATAAATGTTAAAAATAGCTTAGATGAACGGAAAGGCATTGCTTGGCCTCAGTTCATGGTTATAAATCATGTATATGTTGTTTGGAGTAGATATCATGATTATTGGGAGGTTTGGAATTTGGTAAATATTCGATTTATAGCCGTCGTAATGCCGAAATTTCGTTAACCTTAAGAAAACGAATTTGACAGAACCTATAACTCACTGTTTAGCTTCGATTTTTGCCATGATAAGCTAGATTATGTTATAAGCTTCGTTTTGATATAAATTTCGTATGAAATGGACTTACGTTTTAGGAGTTATGATTAAATTCGTAACAGTGGTTTGAAACCGTAAACGAAAGTTCGTAACTGAAATTGGAATCCCTTAACATGACTAAGTCAGTGACGAATCATGGTAATTAAATATTAGAGGTCATAAGGAAGGCGTGAGAGAAAATCACAAGTAAAATGGATCGTTTTCCGATTTTATAAAAATGTTCGAATCGAGGTTAAGTGCGAAGAAACCACTTTTCGGAGGTAACACTTTTCACTAGAAGCTCCTGCCCTATTTTGGCAAAAATCCGAAAAATTAATCTTCTGATCTAAGTCCAATTTTGAGTTAGCTACCTTCTAGACATTCTCTAGACCATGTACGCGAAAACGGTGCGTCATTTGAGTTAACGGTTACCGAGTTTTGAACGTTTTAGTGAAAGAGGTGTGAATAGTAAAGATCCGTAGTTGACTGAACTTCGAAAATACATTTCACCTATCTAGACCCGTGGCTTCGAATTGAAAATTTTATGATAAATATTACAAATACCAAAGATGATTTTAGAAGTGGTTTCGTAATTAAATACATTTCCAGTGATTTATTAAAAGTGTTGAAGTGCGAGTCACGGAATAGTGATTCTCAGAGAAGTCAACTCTAGGGATACTACTTTGGCCACCCTTTTTGGCTAAGTTAAAAAGGGAATTTCGAGTCGACTAAAACACGAAACTTGTTAAGAATTATCAAGACCACATATTGGTGCAAAGAACGAGGTTATAATTGATTAAGTAAGATATACGAAAAATCCGACATTAAGAATGGGTTCGAGGTGTGTTTTGGACTAAACTTACATGACTTAAGTTAAGTTATACTTAACCTTCGAAATGTTAAGTGATTGACCTCGGTTATTGTGACTATTTATAGATCATTGGATTGACACGAGGCACACTACCCCTACAGGATTACCAGGCAAGTTTCCAATACCTTGGAACTGTTGTTGTGATAATATATATGATTGTTGTTATACATATGCCATAGCATGCATGCTTGTTTTCAAAGTATATTGGAATACTTGTTCCCTGAATTAATATTGGCTTATAGACTAGATATGGATTATCAGTTATAAGCAGGATTGTGTTGCTAGGACCCTTAGTGAAGGGCGTATGATATTTATTCTTTAAAATATGAGACCGGGAGTCGGTATTTTGTGTTATATAGATAGTCGTGGAAACCCGGAGGGATTCCAGCGACAGAGTAGTATTCATTTTTAGGAATGTTATTATTAAACATTATTTATATTTCCATAAAAGTATCAAATACTTGGAAATCTTTCGAGAAACGTTATTTGAGTATTATTTCAGTCGAGAAATATTAAATGAATATTATTTTTGAATATTCATTAGAGTTGATTATTAATGAATAATTACTTTGATATTCATTGGGATTTTATTCACTAAATGAATATCACTTTCGGATATTCATTTAAGTTTTATGTATTTGATAAATATTATTTTAAAAGTATTCTTTGGAAGTTCTAATTACTCAAGGAATATTATTTCGAATATTAAGGTTTTGATTACTAAATGAATATCATTTGGATATTTATTTAGAATATTATTTGTTAAATGAAAATTATTTGGATATTCATTTAGAACATTATTTGTTTAATGAATATAAATTGAATATTCATTTGGGATTTATTTATTAAATGAATATTATTTCAAATATTCATTTAAGATTTTATGTACTTGATGAATATTATTTTAAAATATTCATTTGGAGTTTTATTTACTTAAGGAATATTGTTTCGAATATTCCTTTAAAGTTTTGATTACGAAAAAAAATATTATTTGGCTATTCATTTAGTATATTATTTATTAAAAGAATATTATTTTCAAATATTCATTTAAGGTTTGATTTATTTAGTGAATATTATTTTAAATATTTATTTGAGTTTATTTAATTAATGAATATTATATTGAATATTCATTTAAAGAAGAGAGTTATTTAGTAAATAATTCTATGTATTTATTCGAGGATTACTTACGAGCAATATTATGATTTAATCATATTCCTTAATTATTATTGATTTAATAAATATTCATGGAATATTTATTTAAATTCTTTTAAGTTCTTTTGATAATAATTCATATTATTCAAAGATTATCTTTCATCTTCAGATATGGTGTAAAATAGTTCGGAGTATTTTATAACTATTTTTATCAAGGGGAGGTTCCCAAAACTTTATTTCCATTTAAATCTATCTTATAAGAAGATTTAAATACTCGCTCAACTTCCAAAAATATATAAAGGGACCTCACTTGGAGATGTTATTTATTGGACTGCCCGGTCCTATACTTGCTAAACTATCTTGTCACTCACATCTTGATTCTTTCAAACATCGATATGAATCTTTTTGGTTACCTCCTCAACGCTCGAGGGGTAAGATTGATGGAACAAGTGTCTATCCATTAACAAGCATCAGCTTGGGAAATATTGGTGAAATTTTCCTATCCAATTGGATACGACTACTTTGTGGAGTCCTATCAACAAGTACTATACTTGGGGAAAGGGGGACGAACTTTATGTTTCAGAGTTATGGATGTTATTCGAACTAGGAGACGCGTAAGTGGCCGAGTGGCGCCGGTCCAGCAATTAATGGCCCAACCGTTGGCTGTGGGGTTCCAGAGGGCGGGCGATCCATCGGTGCTTCCTTCTACATGTAGAGAACAAATGATGGGGAGCATGACATGCGACTGATCATCGTAAATGTTGTGGCTCCTGGCGCGGCAAGCTCCCGTATTAGTTCATCTTCCAAATTGGGAAATTTTCTACAACATTATCATTGTTGGCAGGTTTAAAAGTGTTCGAACTGGAATTGCAATATTCTTCTTGCAAGTTCCTCTATTATGAAAATTTGATAATATCTTGCTTATCTTTGACATAGCAGATATTTCTTCGGAACAAATATATTTTAAGTTACCTTGTAACTTCATCTCATACCTTATATTGGTAATACGTTCGTTAATGCATGGCATATGGTTTTAAAGATATTTTGGACTGTTATACATTATCACTGTTCAATTATATTTTGGTGGGCTATTGCTCACCTTTGCTTTATTTATTTATATCACAACAACAGCTAGATCAGATGGCCGCGCAAGGCGTACCCAACAAAGGCAGGTGTCAGCCGTCAGAGGATTAACCGATGAGGTCATAGCTACCATTGCTGAGGATGCAGCTTCGGGTAGGCTAGTTGTTAGCATTTGATCTTCTAATGTATTTATTATATGGCATATACCAATGGATGGCAAAGAATATGTAATGGTAAAATTGTAATTCTTTGGGTTGTAAGAACTCAAACTTGTGATTAATAATATTGATGGTTACTCTGATTTCATCTCTGGGACTATAACAGGTGTGTTTTATGTTGTTGTTTTGGGTCACAAGGTTGTAATTTAAATTATGTTGGTTTTATGGATGGATATTGAGACCGTAACGACCAGATCCCTGACCCTGGATCTGGGGGTGTTACAGAAATGGTATCAGAGAGAGCGTTATAAATCCCAGAGATGACATGACGTTAAAACAATAAATTCATTAAGATAATAAGAACTCTTGCCAAGTTCATAGTCAGACTACATAATGTAGTATTGACATATAAAACCCTTATGGGAACCCGAAAGTATCATGATAGTAACTTAGCTCGTTCTTGTATCGACTAGTAAGGCGACAGACCTTGGGGATTACGAGCAGTAACATAATGATGCTTGTTTTGATGTTGAAGATCGGATGGTGGATTCGATAGAGCACCCTACTGAGGACCCGGTTGAGGACCCAGCAGAGGAAGGGAATATTGATAAGTATAAGGAGTTTATCCTTAAGGAAATGAGGGCTACAGCCAGAGAGACTGTAAGAGTTAAGGTACAGTACCCAGAGAAGTGAGCGTAAAGAACTGAGATATTATTAAGAGAACTAAAGATGCATAATGGATTCATAGCAGGACTGCCGGATGAAGTACCAGCAATTAAGTCAAATTGGAAGGATTACTTGAGGTCTTATATGAGGATAGGTAAAGATCCTTAGAGACCTTCAGATTAATGAGAAAAGAGTTAGAGTGATACATGATTATCAAAGACAACAACAGGGGATAGGAAGCAGAGTCTCCAGGAGCAGTTAAGATAGAGGCAGCAAGTGCCATATCAGGTGATAAATGAATTAGTGTGAATATTGTTAATGATAATTCGCCATGAGAAGGCAGATTTCATAGGTCGTAATTTATAAAGTCAAACTGAGATTGGTAAGGTGGTTTGGTACAGGGAAATGTCCATTTTATGAATAAATCAACTTAGAAAATAAAGACATTGGAAGGCGATGGTATGATTGGATAAAGTATATAAGGAAGTAGTAAGCGAGACAATGATCTCAGAACCTATAAGAGGAGAAGACCAGTGACTCTGTGATAAACTAGTAATGAGGCCATCGTCAGGAACCAAGTATAAGTTTGGTTCAATTCAGTGGAAGGATGAACCAGAAACATTAGATGCATGTTATTCAAAGGAATATTAAATTCTTTCTTTTCCTTGAATGGATTATGGTAGTTACCTTAAGTTTATTCTGACACTGAATCATAAATGGATTAGGTAAGGCGAGCAGTGGTTGAGATGTAATTGAGAATGCTTTTAGATGAAACCTGAAGGAACAGGGTAGGCCAAGTTCTCGAAGTAAGAGTATTGGCAAAATGAAGTCCAGTTAATAGGACACATGATCAATAGGAGTAGTGTTGATCGACCCCACCAAGTTAAAGACAATTTCAAATGGAGAAAGGCCAACCACATCGGCAAAGGTGAGAAATTTCATAAGATTCACGAGGTATTACCAAAGATTTGCTCAGGACTTTACAAAGAGTGCAGTCCCGCAACCCGACTTATTGGTAAGACTAAAAGTTTGAACATACAAAATAAATATGAGAAAATCTTCCTGGAGCTAAAGATGAAATTGGTGACGACCCAGCGCTGACGTCGCCTAAATGGAAAAAGGAGAATTTTGCAATATTTTATGGTGCATCTCAAGCAGGGTAGGCACTGTGTTTATGCAGCATGGCAGTGTAACTTCGAATATATTTGGACAACACGGTTCACTAGATTCGGATGGCCTTGGTAGTGCCAATTTTGTGAAATGACTAACTTCGACGGTAGTGTTCCTTCTGAAACTAGTTGTTAGAACGACCGGTATTCGGTAGTGTCAATTATTATGACGAATATGTATCGGGAAGATGTGGCATGTTTTAGTTTGAAACTTTTGATTACCCTTCCAGGGGAGGTATTTATTTGACTTCTTTCCAATGGTTAAACTCCCAACTATATGTCAATCATTTCGTTATTATAACTGTTTCTGGTTTCACCCGCTTGGGTATTCCTAGAAATACTCTTCGGGTATCGAAATGGATCTTCTTAGTATCACCAGTGGGTGGATAGATTGACTGAAATTTCCCTAATCCTGGAAAGGAATTTGACAAATTTTAGTAAACCTTGTCTTTCTGATTATCGGAATACGTCACTAAAGAGAGTGGAAACTGGAGTGAACCCTACGGATTGGGTAAAGTAGCCGCTATACAGGTGGGTAGACATACCCCGATTATTACAGTTGAATGTAGGGATAAAATTATGAAGTTGAATGTAATTAAGAAACAAGCCGGACTGAGAAATTCTGGGATTGACTTAAATGAAAAGGTTGTTATGCCAGAAGTGTTAAGCTTTTGTGGTACGTGGAATTGATAAGATTAACTGAAAGAATAAAAGTAAAGGAAAGGTGACCGGAGACGGTACCGAGAAGTCGAGTGAGACTTATATGGAGTAAGGTTTTGGAAAGATCAAAATGTATCAAAGTAGAAGGCAATATGCCAGCAATTTCTAGAAAAGTAATGCTATTAGGCGACCCCTAAGCTCACATATTTAGCATGGCCAGATGGGGGCCAAGTCACAAAGGATTAGCAATTAACTAGACCAGCAATGAAAGGATATAGCGGGGTTGCTTCTAATCAAGCGCCAACCGCGAGGACTTTTGATATAAAATGAATTGAGATACATGATAATGGATTTTATAAATACCATGGATGTGTTAGGAATGAGGATGGTGACTAGTAAAGGTTATGAGGATTGTCAGAGATGGTGCAGTATGATGCATAACTGTTATCTGAAACTTAGTGTCCTCAAGAGGAGCATTAGGCATTAAGAGATTCACGTTGAACCCGACCAATATCTTCCTGAACATCCTTGCTACCATTACCAAGTTCTGTAAGAAAGAGCAGATAGACATGTGTTGTCTTTTAGAAGGTCATATAGACTAACATTCGTTTGAAAGAAGAGGTTAGCATTAGGCTACCTATAGACTATCAAGATGAGAATGATTAAAAGAGACCCTTATTAAGGATATATGATTGAATTGCCAAGTACAGGATATAAGTATTCCTTGAAACTAGAATTGAGGATAGAATGTCCATATATTAAGACGAACCCTGGGGGATGCACAAAGGATAGCATCACCCCTAACAATAGACATTTTGAATTCAGACGATATAAGTTGAATCGACCAAAGTAAAAAGAACCTGTAAGGATTTGTGGAAAGGAGTCTCGAAAAGTACATAGACAGAATTGTTATAAAATTGATTATTGATGTTCGATATACCCTGTACCCAGAAGATACAGGAGGGATGATGACGATGACCTAAGAAACCCTATAAGGGAAGAGGTAATGTTCTGAACTTCAAAGGGGAAGTTTGGTAAGGGATGAATGACAAGCAAGTTTATGTTGATGTATTTCTGTGTAAACAAGATAGAGGATTATGAGGTTGGAGAATCGTGATGCTGAAAAGTATCCTTGTGAGAAGGATTAACGAGGTTCGGAAAAGTGATTAAGTGAACTGCTAAGCTTCCAGTCTTATACTGGAGACATATGATTAATAATCTCACCAGCTTGTTCCAGCTATGATGCTGGAAGCTCTTCTGTAATTTTATCTGCTTCATGTAATATCTACGTCAAGTTCAGGAAGCATTCCCTATGGATAGGGAATATTGATTATTTTGTTTTCCTAGAGGATCTTGAATTGACAATTATGAAACCCGCATGTTTAGTGATTCAAGCACTGTGTAAACGATAAGCGATGGTGATTCTCCTGAGAAATTAGGTGATAACGACTGTGGAGATGTCGAATTGAAACTAAGTTAGAGAAATCATCAAGGTTTATTTTGGATGGTTTAATTTTGAAACAACAGGATATTTGAAATAAATGATTAGGCTATGATGGATCATAAAATGATTATAGTAGAAATAAAGACAAGTGACGGATAGAGATGGAAATGGAGTTGAGAATCAATAAGAGAGTCAGATAGGCGGGCTCATGAGAAGCTCCAGTAATGAAGCGAGAAAAGTATGGAATTGGCAGGGCAAGGGTATTGGCCAAAACGGAAAGTTGGAATTAGGAGCAAAAATGACATACAAATTGACTCCTTTTAAGTTTGGAAAATTCGAAGATATATGGAATAGATTGATTGAGTAATAAAGAGACTCATGGAATGAGAAGGTGAAATCTAGATGGTTGAACAAAGGAAAATTTGACCCAAACGTGTAACACGTATTGAGTAAAGGTGACGAGTGTCTCAATACTGAGATGACGGTGGAAGTTAACCAACAGAAGTAAATTAGAATTAGATAATACGAAGAATGTGATTGATAAAGAAAAGATTGGGAAATAATGGAATGTGAAGCAAGAAATGTTATGAATGGATTGATGAATGAGTTTTTCTAATGAACTCTCGGAATGACAACTCGATAGTGTTAGAATTATGAATATGAAAGAGCCAGTGTCGTGGCGTGGAATATCAGTAATAGTAATGTCAAGCGAGAAATCCAAGATTTAACCTGAGAGGTTGAAGGATTTTTCCAAAAGTAAGTGATGCTAAGATCGAGCAGGAATATAAGCCCATAGAATGATGGACAGAGCAGCAATGACATGTGATATGTGAGATTACGATAAAGAAGTATTTGATACGAATACGATTATCTTTCTTCGCTAATAAACCTCTATAGTTCAGAGGTGAATTCTAAGTATGATATTTCGACAATCATGAAAATTTTCTTACATAATTCTTTGAAATTCTTTTCTTTTCTTCTTCCTTATTTATTTTCTTTTAAATTGAGAAGAACAACCCTTTAAGGAGGGGAGGTACTGCTACGTGACGATCTGTCTGTGTGATAGAAGTCTAAGTGGAATGCCATTAATTGTTTAATTGTTTGTCAAGTACTAAAGGCTGGCCCCCTTCTGTACTAACTATGCAATATAACAAATGTTCATTGATCATAGTGATCTCTCAATAAATTCTTCTAATTTTATATATTGAGCGAGATTGCGAAGATTAAAGCAGTCAGGAATTGCAAAATTACGAGTGAGGTAATCTCCGGAATTCGTAGCGCGTTAGTGATACCGAAGTCACTGCACGTACCAATAAGGTTAATAGTATAAGACCGGACAAGAGCATATACCGGATAATGTGTTGTGTGAAAGTACCAAGGAA
The DNA here is from genome assembly GCA_037693485.1 of Kitagawia praeruptora. NCBI lineage: Eukaryota > Viridiplantae > Streptophyta > Magnoliopsida > Apiales > Apiaceae > Kitagawia > Kitagawia praeruptora. The sequence continues at coordinate 166,284,440 of CM075348.1, read as the reverse complement.
TTGGTAGGACGTATAAAGGGTGTATTGTAACACCAGTACGAGGCGCTTTAGAAAAATTGGAATGTGTAAGGATCGACCAGAGAATTGGAAAATGAAATAACCAACAAGTACCCCATTTGTCTTCTACCTGATTCCGGGACGGAATCCTTTTAAGGAGGGGAGACTGTAAGAACCCGAATTTTCGGTAGAATTAAAAACTTTTTATATATTGATGAAAGAATGAACAGTGACTCCGACTACAAGGTATTACTGTATTAGCAATTAATGTGAATGGGTATAGATTTAAATGATTATATGTCATGAAGAATGCAACGGGTTGACAACCTAGATTAGAATAATCTATCTCCTAAGAAATAAGGTATGGCATTCCAAAGAGGAAGGAGATATTCTTGTGTCATCCAAATCGATATCTGTTAGTAGTCCAGTGGTTCCATGAAAGGGTTAAGGAATGCCCGAAAGAGAACAAGGACATTTTTATAAATATAAGGGATAAAAATGGAATAAAGAATGAATAGTGTTTTTTGGTGAAAATAAGAATATTATTAGACGACGCTATATAGAAGTATTTAGAACGGATTTCTGAGTTCGTATTCATGATCTAGGGGCGATATAAGTGTATGTAAACGTCATCGGATTTAGAAAAATAGCACTTTTATTTTCTCCGAGATTTCCCTGGACACTGCAAGACTTGAGGATTTATTTAAAGGATTTAAGGAATTTAAATTTGAGAAGTATTAAGAAAGATGGAGAATGGTATTATAATTATTAAGAAGGTTTTCGGTAAAACCCTAACTAGAAACGATTGAGTTATTCCTCCGAACGATCAACGAATTGAGCAATAAACGGTCAAAGAATTAAGCAGAGAGCCAAAGGGAAACCATGTTCTAGTGGATAAAGGCAAGTAACCAAGTAGTTACATAAGCAACTAGCATACTTAAAGAATTAACCAAGTACTTAGCTTTATCTCATCTTAAACCACAAAACATCAACACTTGTCCAAGCAATTTCCATCATCCATGACCACATCACTTTGTTAAAGTAGCTTTATGCAAGATATTTTCAAAGCATCACAATAATTCAAGAGAACCAAGCAAGCAAAAGACCAACCAACACATTTCTCTCCCAAGAAGAAGCCATTCGGCTTTCTTCAAAATTCAAAGGAAGAAATCATCCTTCCCACCATTGTTTGATCCCCAAATTTTTACCATAGATCCTATATTTCATAAAAATGATACCCTAGAAATCTTAGCCTCAAACATCACTTTTTCCAGTTTCAAAAAAATCATCAAAGTGGAGGATGAATAGTAACCTCAAGAACAAAACTTTTGGATCTTGATTTTGGTTGATGATCCAAGCTTCATGGAGGCTATACAAGGACTATACAAGGCTTACTAAGTGCATACACACCCCAAGGAAGGTATAAACCTCATGAACCCTAGATCTTACTTTGGGTATATGCTTGTTCTTGATGGATTTAAACTTAGTTATGTTATTAGTAAGTTATAAGCATGATTATAAGCATGATTAAGATTGGGTTTTGATAAATGTTAAAAATAGCTTAGATGAATGGAAAGGCATTGCTTGGCCTCAGTTCATGGTTATAAATCATGTATATGTTGTTTGGAGTAGATATCATGATTATTGGGAGGTTTGGAATTTGGTAAATATTCGATTTATAGCCGTCGTAATGCCGAAATTTCGTTAACCTTAAGAAAACGAATTTGACAGAACCTATAACTCACTGTTTAGCTTCGATTTTTGCCATGATAAGCTAGATTATGTTATAAGCTTCGTTTTGATATAAAGTTCGTATGAAATGGACTTACGGTTTAGGAGTTATGATTAAATTCGTAATAGTGGTTTGAAACCGTAAACGAAAGTTCGTAACTGAAATTGGAATCCCTTAACATGACTAAGTCAGTGACGAATCATGGTAATTAAATATTAGAGGTCATAAGGAAGGCGTGAGAGAAAACCATAAGTAAAATGGATCGTTTTCCGATTTTATAAAAATGTTCGAATCGAGGTTAAGTGCGAAGAAACCACTTTTCGGAGGTAACACTTTTCACTAGAAGCTCCTGCCCTGTTTTGGCAAAAATCCGAAAAATTAATCTTCTGATCTAAGTCCAATTTTGAGTTAGATACCTTCTAGACATTCTCTAGACCATGTACGCGAAAACGGTGCGTCATTTGAGTTAACGGTTACCGAGTTATGAACGTTTTAGTGAAAGAGGTGTGAATAGTAAAGATCCGTAGTTGACTGAACTTCGAAAATACATTTCACCTATCTAGACCCGTGGCTTCGAATTGAAAATTTTATGATAAATATTACAAATACCAAAGATGATTTAAGAAGTGGTTTCGTAATTAAATACGTTTCCAGTGATTTATTAAAAGTGTTGAAGTGCGAGTCACGGAATAGTGATTCTCAGAGAAGTCAACTCTAGGGATACTACTTTGGCCACCCTTTTTGGCTAAGTTAAAAAGGGAATTTCGAGTCGACTAAAACACGAAACTTGTTAAAAATTATCAAGACCACATATTGGTGCAAAGAACGAGGTTATAATTGATTAAGTAAGATATACGAAAAATCCGACATTAAGAATGGGTTCGAGGTGTGTTTTGGACTAAACTTACATGACTTAAGTTAAGTTATACTTAACCTTCGAAATGTTAAGTAATTGACCTCGGTTATTGTGACTATTTATAGATCATTGGATTGACACGAGGCACACTACCCCTACAGGATTACCAGGCAAGTTTCCAATACCTTGGAACGTTATTTGAGTATTATTTCAGTCGAGAAATATTAAATGAATATTATTTTTGAATATTCATTAGAGTTGATTATTAATGAATAATTACTTTGATATTCATTGGGATTTTATTCACTAAATGAATATCACTTTCGGATATTCATTTAAGTTTTATGTATTTGATAAATATTATTTTAAAAGTATTCTTTGGAAGTTCTAATTACTCAAGGAATATTATTTCGAATATTAAGGTTTTGATTACTAAATGAATATCATTTGGATATTTATTTAGAATATTATTTGTTAAATGAAAATTATTTGGATATTCATTTAGAACATTATTTGTTTAATGAATATAAATTGAATATTCATTTGGGATTTATTTATTAAATGAATATTATTTCAAATATTCATTTAAGATTTTATGTACTTGATGAATATTATTTTAAAATATTCATTTGGAGTTTTATTTACTTAAGGAATATTGTTTCGAATATTCCTTTAAAGTTTTGATTACGAAAAAAAATATTATTTGGCTATTCATTTAGTATATTATTTATTAAATGAATATTATTTTCAAATATTCATTTAAGGTTTGATTTATTTAGTGAATATTATTTTAAATATTTATTTGAGTTTATTTAATTAATGAATATTATATTGAATATTCATTTAAAGAAGAGAGTTATTTAGTAAATAATTCTATGTATTTATTCGAGGATTACTTACGAGCAATATTATGATTTAATCATATTCCTTAATTATTATTGATTTAATAAATATTCTTGGAATATTTATTTAAATTCTTTTAAGTTCTTTTTATAATAATTCATATTATTCAAAGATTATCTTTCATCTTCAGATATGGTGTAAAATAGTTCGGAGTATTTTATAACTATTTTTATCAAGGGGAGGTTCCAAAAACTTTATTTCCATTTAAATCTATCTTATAAGAAGATTTAAATACTCGCTCAACTTCCAAAAATATATAAGGGGACCTCACTTGGAGATGTTATTTATTGGACTGTCCGGTCCTATACTTGCTAAACTATCTTGTCACTCACATCTTGATTCTTTCAAACATCGATATGAATCTTTTTGGTTACCTCCTCAACGCTCGAGGGGTAAGATTGATGGAACAAGTGTCTATCCATTAACAAGCATCAGCTTGGGAAATATTGGTGAAATTTTCCTTTCCAATTAGATACGACTACTTTGTGGAGTCCTATCAACAAGTACTATACTTGGGGAAAGGGGGACGAACTTTATGTTTCAGAGTTATGGATGTTATTCGAACTAGGAGACGCGTAAGTGGCCGAGTGACGCCGGTCCAGCAATTAATGGCCCAACCGTTGGCCGGGGGGTTCCAGAGGGCGGGCGATCCGTCGGTGCTTCCTTCTACATGTAGAGAACAAATGATGGGGAGCATGACATGCGACTGATCATCGTAAATGTTGTGGCTCCTGGCGCGGCAAGCTCCCGTATTAGTTCATCTTCCAAATTAGGAAATTTTCTGCAACATTATCATTGTTGGCAGGTTTAAAAGTGTTCGAACTGGAATTGCAATATTCTTCTTGCAAGTTCCTCTATTATGAAAATTTGATAATATCTTACTTATCTTTGACATAGCAGATATTTCTTCGGAACAAATATATTTTAAGTTACCTTGTAACTTCATCTCATACCTTATATTGGTAATACGTTCGTTAATGCATGGCATATGGTTTCAAAGATATTTTGGACTGTTATACATTATCACTGTTCAATTATATTTTGGTGGGCTATTGCTCACCCTTGCTTTATTTATTTATATCACAACAACAGCTAGATCAGATGGCCGCGCAAGGCGTACCCAACATAGGCAGGTGTCAGCCGTCAGAGGATTAACCGATGAGGTCATAGCTACCATTGCTGAGGATGCAGCTTCTGGTAGGCTAGTTGTTAGCATTTGATCTTCTAATGTATTTATTATATGGCATATACCAATGGATGGCAAAGAATCTGTAATGGTAAAATTGTAATTCTTTGGGTTGTAAGAACTCAAACTTGTGATTAATAATATTGATGGTTACTCTGATTTCATCTCTGGGACTATAACAGGTGTGTTTTATGTTGTTGTTTTGGGTCACAAGGTTGTAATTTAAATTATGTTGGTTTTATGGATGGATATTGAGACCGTAACGACCAGATCCCTGACCCTGGATCTGGGGGTGTTACACTAATCGTGGATGGTTTGCGCCTTACATGAACACTGATTAAATTTAAAAGGACAATGTTGATGCATCATCAAGAACATCATATATGAAATAATGTATAATTGTAGTAAGCTAATAAGGTGTGGGAACGGTGGCGTTAACTTTAACTTGGAATTGTCAACGGACCACGTTGAGCGATGACTGCTATAAAAGTTGCCAATAAATAGGATGATGTACATGAATATTAAAAACATTCAAAATCGAGACTATAGGACAAAGATGTAGAGGTACCTAAAGGATTACCTGATAAATTTTGGTGCCTCTTTGGGATCTTGGTATCACAATATTTGATCCAATTTTGAAACTGGAATCACACTATTAACTAATTAATTAATAACGAAAATGCGACAAATCACTGTAAACTTTAATAACAATCCAAAACCAAAAGCAGTGTTAACTCATGAATAGAGGTAGTGAGACCGAGTACAACATAAAATTAAAATGTTCAATTTACCTGATAGAGAACTTGATTCATAATATCGCCTTTGTGATTAGTTAACATTCAGGTCACGGTCTTCTGGATATATATTATATGTTGACCGAGAACCACCAAAATTATCAACCTTGTTGATATGACATTTGAATACTAAAGGAAAATAACAAAAAAGTACACACAAAAAGAATGAAATCATAGCAAACTATATCATTCTGAGAGACACTACTAACATTGCTGAGAGAGATGCATGACTGGTTTGACAAAAGGCTTCATTCAGAACCTAAAAAAACATGAAAAAGACACTACAATTCACTTCTGCAATATAAACATCGAACATGTTAAAACTAATAACCTACTAACCTATTTGAATCGTTGTTGATTTCCTTTTTCAGACCTTTCTTCCATGTGTGTGTTGCGATTCAGAATCTGATGTCGAAAATCAATTAAAACCCACGAAACCATCAAAAATTTGAAGGATGCAATTTGAATTTGATAATAAATTACAGGTGTATGTAACAATGGAGAAGAACTATGTATATTTTGCTATTAATAAACAGGTAAATTGACTAAGAAAATAGACGCTGAAAAGAAAATGACAATTTCATTCCCCAAGTTGCTTTACAATGAGGCTAAGATTGGCTTATATAGGAAGTGCAATTCCCGCCAACCAATATTACAGATTTAACAAAAGGGAAATAAAAGAGCATATATCTATCCACTTGCATACATCGCCACGTCACATTTCTAGAAGATGCTTGCAACGATGTCGTTTGGCTCAGCTGTGGTCAACCCTTTAGTCAATAATTTAATAAATAAAAGAAGGAATTAGGTTTTTATGTCTCTCTCTTAACATTGCCCCTTTCTTGAGCGGCGATGTCCTCATCGACGAATCTGGGAAAACTCCGGCGAAGAGCATTGTAATCAACCCAAGAAGCGTCTTCAGGGGTCATTCCTTCCCACTGCACAAGAACGGATACGATAGTAGCATTATTCCTGTTTATCAGTTTCCGATCCAAGATCTTGGTGGGATAGGCCGGAGAAGGAAAATCGGTGGTCACCGGTGGATCTATTTGATGGAAGTCTGTTGGGCCTATCTTCTTCTTAAGTAAAGAAACATGAAAAGTGTCATGAATCTTGGCAGTTGCAGGCAATTGAAGTCGGTAAGCTACCTCTCCAACTTTTTTCAAGATTTTATACGACCCAAAATAACGAGGCGTAAATTTGTTGTCTTTGACGTTTTTCAACGATGTCTGTTTGAAAGCTTGAAGCTTTAAAAAGACTTCATCGCCTTCCTCAAAAACGCACTCTGTTCGTCACTTATCGGCGTAATATTTCATTCCTTCTTGTGCTTTTTGCAGGTTGATTTTCAATAGCTTATGGATCTCAGTTCGCTGCTGGAGAAATGTGTTCACACAATTATTTGGAGATTTGCCGGCTTGGTGGTAGTTAAAGCTTGGAGCTTGTCTTCCATATAGAGCCATATAAGGAGTCATGTTAATGGCGGAATGTTGGTTGGTATTGTACCACCATTCGGCCATTGGAAGCCAACGCTGCCACTGGTTGGGGCGTTGATAAGTCAAGCAGCACAAATACATCTCGAGGCACTGGTTGAATCGCTCACTTTGCCCATCGGATTGAGGATGGTAGGCGGTAGTGAGCCTAGTAGAGGCCCCAAGTTTCTTGAAGAGTTCAGACCAAAATTGTGAGGTAAAAATCTTGTCTCGATTGCTTCTGGCGGTCCATAGAGTTTAAAGACATTATCTAACAGTAGTTGGGCGACTTGTGATGCAGAGAAAGGATGTTGTAGAGCAAGTACGTGAGCATATTTCGTATACTTGTCGACTACAACCAAGATAGTTTCTTTGCCTCCTGACTTCGGAAGAGATTCAATGAAATCCATGGTGATCGTACTCCAGGATCTATCCGGAATCAGAATTGGCTGCAGGAGACCTAGATAAGGAACATGTTCACCTTTACATCTTTGACAAATCTCACAACCCTGCACCCATTTGGTCACATCAGTAGTAAGACTTGACCACCAAAAGAAACTACTGACTCGTTTGATGGTAGCGTTGATGCCTGAGTGGCCACCTTCCGAACCCCCATGTAGGTTGTTCATTACTTGTTATCGTAGAGCCCCTAGTTGCCTAACTACAAGTTTGCCTTGAAACCTTAAATCTCCATCTTTGAGTGTATACTCAGAAGGCGTTTTGTTGTCGACAGCCAACTGGGAGAGGATGTCTTTAAAGTCAGTGTCTAGGGCCCATGACTCTCGCAAGTCTAACTTTCACTGTGGTGTCACCATGGTAATGGCTTTGGACTCTAGTTCGTGAGTCTGACTGTTGTCATGTAAGCGAGAGAGAAAATCAGCGGCGACATTGTCTCGTCCTCTCTTGTAGACTATCGTATAGTCGAACCCGAGCAAACTTTGTCAACCACTTTTGTTGCATAAGTGTTGTAATCTTTTGACTGAGGAGGTGCTTAATGGCCTCTTGGTCTATTTTTATTACAAAAGGTCGGCCCAAGAGATACCCTCGCCATTTGTTAACAGCCAAAACCACTACGAGAAGTTCCTTTTCGTAGGTCGACAGACCCATATTTCTATGTGAAAAAGCCTTGTTAAAGAAGGCCAAGGGGCGTCCTTCTTGCATTAAAATGGCTCATGCCCCTGTCATACATGCATCAGACTCGACCACAAAACCTTTAGAAAAATCTGCGATGCCCAATACCAGAGTCTGACTCATGGCAGATTTCAATTTGTCGAAGGCCATTTGTGCCTGTTCTCCCCAGCGAAATGCCCTTTTCTTGAGAAGATCAGTGAGGGGCTTGCTAATAACACCATAGTTGCGTACAAAACGGCGATAGTACCCCGTTAATCCCAAAAAACCACGAAGGGATTTGATGTTAACTGGAGTAGGCCACGTAGTCATAGCTTCTATCTTTTTGGAGTCTACTTCGACCCCTTTATCACTGATAACATGGCCTAGGTACTCCACGTAACTTTGAGAGAAGGCGCATTTGCTGAGTTTAACATATAGACTATTTCGTTGGAGGACTTGAAACACTAACTTGAGATGTTGAAGGTGGTCCTCCTGATTAGCACTGTAGATCAGAATGTCATCAAAGAAAACGCATACGAACTTACCAATATAGGGTCCAAACACTTCATTCATAACACATTGAAATGTGGATGGGGCGTTGGTGAGGCCGAAAGGCATCACCAAAAATTTGTAATGCCCCAAGGGTGTCTTGAATGCTGTCTTATAGGTATCCGTAGCGTTGACTCGAATCTGGTGATAACCACTGCGTAAATCGAGTTTACTGAACACCTTGATGCCATGTAGTTGATCTAGCATCTCTTCAATGAGTGGAATAGGGAAGCGGTTTTTTATAGTGATGGCATTTAAAGCCCTATAATCCACACAAAAATGCCACGTATTTTCTTTCTTTTTGACAAGCAAAACAGGTGAAGCATAAGGAGATTGACTATGCTTTATTATACCACTTTCGAGCATCTCTTTGACCATCTTTTCAATCTCTATTTTCTGCAGGTATGGGCATTTGTAAGGGTTAAGGTTGACTGGTGCACTGCCTTCCATAATTGGGATCAGATGGTCTTGTGGGCGTTGGGGTGGAAGGCCTTTGGGCTTTTGAAAGACCTGAGGAAATTCCTCCAAGAGAGGTTTAACCTGAGCAGGAATTGTAGTGGGTGGAACTTCCTCTGGTTGTGATACTTCGATAGCTGCTAGCTGCACTAAGAAACAGGCCTGTGCTCCCACTTGGCCTAGGTTGTCTTTATCGAGTACCACTTGGACATCTTGAACTGGTTTCTTGGACTACTGGAGGACAACAGTTTTGCCTTGCCATTTGAGGGTCATTTCTTGAGTAGAGAAGTCAAATCATACGGGACTGACTTGTTGTAACCACTGTATGCCAAGGATGGCATCGTATCCTCCTAAAGGTAACACAAAAAAATCTGAAATAAAGTATGTATTACCTGCTTTCCATGTAAGGCTCACTATTTTACGAGTGCACTGAGTGACTGACCCATCTACCAGGGAAATTTTCATTGCAGGACATGACTCCATACGGAAGCCCAGCTGCTTAGCTAAAGTGTGAGATAAAAAATTATGGGTGGAACCCGTATCAACTAGCATGGCATGAGCAGACATTCCTCCTTCTTCAGTGTCATCCAATTGTACCTCAATCTCCGAATCATTATCTTCGTCTCCAACCATTAGGTATAATTGTGGTTTACGACATTTGTGCCCACGAGTGTAAACTTCATCGCAATTGTAGCATAGTCCTTTTTCTCTGCGTTTAGCCATTTCTTGGGAAGAAATTTTCTTAATCTCTGGCCACTTGTTTGGCACCACTGATCTCTCTGTCTCTTTAGTATAGCTGCCTGCATTTGTAGAGACTGGAGAGTTAAATTTTGTTGATGTGCCCTCATTAATCCATTTCTGACTTGTGATATTGTATACTTTTGTAGGTGCACGAACCCTTTTCTCCAACATTTCGATGAGGGCCTCCTGCTCACGTGCCTTCTCCATTGCTTCACTTAAGGTTTTAGGTTTGTAGACATATAATGCCTATTGAATATCATCCCTTAGGCCACTGAGAAAGCTGGATAAATAGAAGTCATCTGTCTACAACATATGTCTCAACATGACATACCCTCTTAGTTCCTCAAATTCAGCAATATAGGCTTTAACTGTACCAGTTTGCATGAGTTTATTGAATTTGCCCACTAAATTCTCTTGAGTGCCAGAAGAAAACCTCTGCAGCAACTGGTCCACAAGACTTTCCCAGGTGAGTACCAACTGGTCCTGTTGTATAGTCTGGAACCAATGATCCGCCTCTCCCTCCAAATATAATGAAGCAAACAGTACTTTAGTGTAAGTATCCATTCCAGGGTTTAACATGAAAAACTTGCCAGCCTTAACTACCCAGCTACGAGCATTGCTCCCATCAAATTTTAGAAATTCTACTTTAGGAAGTTTATATGGGGTACCCATCCGAGATCTACAAGAATTATGTTCTCGTTTTGGTTAAAAGTACTCAGGGTAGGACCTGGTGGGTTTGGTGTATGGGAATAATTGGTATATGGAACTTGTTGTCGTGGAAAACCCAGAACAGGGTTATACTGGGGTATGTTGAATGATGGTTGTTGGTGTATATCTGGTTGACCCATGGTTGTGGGAAGTATGGTGGAAGTGGGTGGGTTCTGTGTGAACAGAGGGGTGGGGTGCATAATCACAGGGGTGTGGTCATCGTAGGAAATGGACGAGGAACAGTACCCCCAAACTGTATAGTATGTGCTGATGATTTAATAGGAGGTGTGACATGGGTATTTGTGGTTGAAACTGAATTATGAAAAGAGTGGGTATGTGGTGATTGCATACCTGGTTGTTGGGTTTTAATGGCGGCAACCAACTCCTTGATCTGAGCTGTCAATTCGGTCCTATCTGATTTCACCTCGTCTGCCAGACCGTTGACATTTCTTCCCATCTCCGACATCTATATAGCCAGATATGCCATCTGAGACTTGTACTCGGTTTATTTTTGTATGGTGCAATTTCTTACCTCTTCTAGATGTGATTCTAGAAGCTTTAAGTCCTTTTCGTGTTTAGCTAGAGATGGCCCAGCCGTTGCTCTGATACCAGTTGTAACAATGGAGAAGAACTATGTATATTTTGCTATTAATAAACAGGTAAATTGACTAAGAAAATAGATGCTGAAAAGAAAATGACAATTTCATTCCCCAAGTTGCTTTACAATGAGGCAAAGATTGGCTTACATAGGAAGTGCAATTCCCGCCAACCAATATTACTGATTTAACAAAAGGGAAATAAAAGAGCATATATCTATCCACTTGCATACATCGCCATGTCACAATTCTAGAAGATGCTTGCAACGATGTCGTTTGGCTCAGCTGTGGTCAACCCTTCAGTCAATAATTTAATAAATAAAGGAAGGAATTAGGTTTTTATGACCCTCTCTTAACAGTGTATGCATAATAACAATAAATTACAGAAATCTCGGTTGAAATTGTGGATATTTAGAAATTTGAAGTCACAGGTGTATGCACAGGCCACAACTACTTCCGGATCCAACCGAACAGTAAAAAAACCCATATTTAGAAGGAAAAATAACTTGATTTATGTAATCGGGTCACAACGGGTCATCCATTAACCCAGTTTACTGTGGAAAATGACCAAGAAACCCCTATTTTAAGGACATTTTTTGTAAATTCTTTATTTTACTGAATAATTATGACACGTATGGTATAGTTGGGTATAAGACTAATTGTGGTAATGATTGAAAATATATGGCTTAATCAAACATGATTATTGTAACACTTGGTTCTCTTATATCAATATCAATATCAATATCAATCAATATATTCTTAATGTCTGCTAGTATTGCATTTTGAAAATTATTGCTTTTATCTTTCATTGTTTTAATCTTCTTTATTTCTTTGATACCCTTTTTTGTCATTACACAGGAAAATTACTGCTTTTATCCTTTATTTTTTTTATCTTCTTTATTTCTTTGATGACCCTTTTTGTCATTACAGAGCGACCCAATTTAAATTTGATCGACCCAAATCTAAATCTATACTATTTTTTTTAATTACACAACATTTTGATCGACCAAATTGGATTGACCCAAATCTAAACCTCTACAATTATCCTTCATTTTTTTAAATAATATAATTAATGATAATTAGCCGATTGCCTTTTCAATTAAAAGATGTTTACTTATAATTTATATGATATTACCTTTTATAAATACCTAAAATATCATATCTTCCAATCAATAAATTTTCTCTATCTTCTAATCAGCATTTGGAGCGATCTAATTGGATCAACCCAAATCTAAACCTATACTATTATCCTTCATTTTTTATTAATAATATAATTAATGATAATTAGCTGATTGCCATTTTCAATTAAAAGATGTTTACTTATAATCGATGATATTACCTTTTATAAATACCTAAAATATCATATCTTCCAATCAATAATATTTTTCTCTCTAAATAAAACACATTAACTTTTAATTTAAAACATAATATTACAATAATTAATACATACCCCAAAACTGTAAACATCTGATTTTTTCATATCTTAACAAAATAGATTTCATAGTAGTTGATTCCACCTCCTTAGCTCGAATGAATAGATAACAATCATCGGCAAACAGGAGATGTGAAATTGCAGGATCCCCCCTCGCAATTACACAGCCATTAATCAAGCCCACTGCTTCATTTCTTCTAATCATCGAGCTTAGACCTTCCACACAAAGAATATAGAGATAAGGCGATATAGGATCACCTTGTCTTAACCCACGATCCGGTTGCACATTTCCAAAAACTTCACCATTATAGAGAAAGCTACAAGAGACAGATTTTATACACCTCAGCACTCGAGCTACCCAAACTACACTAAAACCAAACTTAGATAACATGTGCTCCAAGAAGTTCCATTCAAGCCTATCATAGGCTTTCGACACATCCAATTTAAGGGCAGCAACTCCTTGTTTTCCTTGAGTTTTCCGCTTAATATAATGATTTATCTCAAATGCAATTAACACGTTATCCGTCAGTAACCGCCCTTCAACAAACGCGCTCTGCTTGTCCGAGATTAAAGAATTTAAGCACGGCTTTAATCGAATTGATAAAACTTTAGAAAGAATCCTAAATAGCACGTTACACAGAGAGATGAGTCTCATGTCTGTCATCTGTTCAGGATGCTTGACTTTAGGGATGAGACATACCAATGTGTGATTCAACCCCTCTGGCAGGAGACCTTCCAAAATAATCCGATTACAGAAGTTAGTTACATCAGTTCCAACTATGGGCCAAAAGGATTGATAAAAAGTAGGATTCAATCCGTCTGGTCCGGGTGATTTATCTGCATGCATAGAAAAGACAGCCTTTCTAACCTCATCCACTGAAACTGGCACCATTAGCGACTCATTTTGCTCCTCAGTAACTCTAGGAACTATATCTCGTTCCGTTAATCCTTCTTGGCTGTCAGAGGTTTTAAATAAGTCCACGAAGTAATCATTAATTATTTGCTGAACTTCCTCCACTTCTTCTTTCCAGGTACCATCTTTATCATTCAATTTAGTCACTGTATTGTTCCTCCTCCGACTTGACGCATATCTATGGAAAAAATGAGAGTTCTGGTCCCCTTCGCTCAACCAGAACTGTTTTGCCCTTTGTTGCCAATACACTTCCTATCTTTTTAACAATTCATGATAACCTTGTCTCGCTATATTATACTGTCTGAAACCATATGCATCCTTACGAGATCTAAATCGTCTCAAATCAGTTCTGAGCTTTTACAGCTTATGCTTAAACTCTTTTACAATACCACCCCCCATTCCTCCAATTTAATGCTACACTTGTTGATTTTAGAAAGTATATCTTCCTCTATCAAACCATTCCAGCTTGCTTCAACAATATCCCTATAATCCTTTTCTCGGAGCTACAAATTCTCGAATTTGAACCTTTTACTCTTTGGCACATAAATCCTTCGATTAAGCTGTAAGAACAGAGGTCGATGATATGAGGTGGAAACATCAACAACTCGTAATTCTGCATCTGGAAAGAGATTTCGCCAACTAATATTCGCCAGCCCCCTATCAAGGCGTTCCTGCATCCAATTCACCATACCCCGACCTCGTTCCCATGTGAAAAAAATTCCTGTAAAACCCAAATCTTGTAGCTCACATTCTTCAACTACATTACAAAATCAATCTAAAAGCCCCTGTGGGTACACACGACCCCCCAATTTCTCAGTAGCATACATCAAGTCATTGAAGTCACCTAATACACACCATGGGAGGTTTGAATCATGTGCTAAGCCCCTCTATAAATTCCATGACTCTTGTCTTCTTTGTCTTTCCGGACAACCATAAAAACCTGTGTATCTCCATCGACCCACCTGCTCCACATAGACTTCAACATCTATAAAGTTTTCACATGAGCCCTTAATCTCAATTGTATTATCTCCTTTCCAAAACAAAGCAACCCCTCCTCCATGTCGATTTGTTTCCACCACACAGCAATTCGTAAACCCAACTTTCTTGCAAACATTCTCTACTCTACTTTTTTTAACAAAAATTTCTGAAAGAAATACTAAGCTAGGCCTGAATTGTTTCACCAATTCCTTTAAGAATCTCACTACTCGTGGGTTGGCCAGCCCACGACAGTTCCATGCTAAAATACTCATTTGGTATGACAGGTCTCTTCTAGAGAGCCCGCCACAATCAAGTTTTTTGAATTGTCTCCAAATTTTCCTTCCTTGTTTATATCCACCATATTTTTTAAGAGTCCCACAGTTATCATATGGCTTGGCCCAGTCTCATGTTCCACATTATCCATCACACGCCTCCTTTTTCAGTCAAAAATGATCATTTTACCTGAACTGAAAGTATTGCTTCCTGTCAAATCCCTTTGGTTTTGTAGCAGAAGCAATCTTTCACTTTCCTCCTGCTCCCGCGTAACAATCCTATTTGCCTCATTCTCCCCTTGGTTTTCGCGAGAACTCCCATCAACTTCCATGGATTTCATCTCCGTCGTTCCACTATCCTGATTGTTGTTCGATATTCCAGCACGAGCAGTATGTGTTGCCCACTGATTTTCTCCCTGGTTTGCAGTACGTAACCACCTTGCACCTGTACCAACTTTTGCACTGCGTGTTGGGGCTCTCAACCAAACACCATATGCGCGTTCGACCATCTTCTCTGGATTTGCATATAC
This sequence comes from Kitagawia praeruptora, assembly GCA_037693485.1. Lineage (NCBI taxonomy): Eukaryota > Viridiplantae > Streptophyta > Magnoliopsida > Apiales > Apiaceae > Kitagawia > Kitagawia praeruptora. The sequence goes on along the minus strand of CM075348.1, from coordinate 166,269,218 downwards.
CACGCAACAATCTCTATTTGAATGTCCTATTATCCCACAGACAAAACAAAAGGAAGGCAATCTCTCATACTTAAAGTTGATCCAATTCCAATTAGTACCATCCCTTTTGAGCTTCATCCTCCTTTTGATCGGTTTATCAATATTCATAGTTACTCTAATACGAACATGATCTTTCCACGTGCTAGCAAAATTTACAGGGTCAGACTTAATATATTGACCAAAAGATTCCCCTATATTCTTCAGAACATTCTCAGATATGTATCCTGTTTGAATATCATATATTTGGACCCACATATCTGCCTCCTACAGATTAACCAGATGCGGATCTTCATTCTCCATCAGTTGATGATACACTAGCATACTCTGTTCAAAGGACCACGAGCCTCCTTCCAACACCTTTTGCAAATCCAATACATGATAGAAGACGAACGAAAAATGAAAGTTCCCCAGGTCGTGTATCTCCATCCCCTCCTTCGGTCTCCAAAGTGATGCCATAACATTTTGCATTGCACCAAAATTGATATTCTTCTCAGTTAAGAACCTCCCTATTAAGACATAAGTAGGGGTCTTATTTGTTACTACCTCCTCCCCTGCTATTACCCCTCTCTCCTCCTCATCCTCCAATGTCATATTCGAATACAAAGCTTCCATTGATTGGTTAGTTCTCTCCATGGATATAGTCAAATAGAGCGAAAAAAATAGAGAACAATCTTAAACGGAAAAGAACAAAAGGATAAACGAGACTTGTCAATCTGATAGACAAAACGATGCCCTTACTTAATTATAAATAAATAATTTTCCAATAACTAATCAATTTTCTTTTTCAAGTAAAACATATTAAAATAATCAATTTTCTTTAAAAAAAAACGATATCTTTTCTATTTCCTTTAGCTAAAATCTATATTTTTCCAATTACATGGTACCATCGGTCGGTACATATTGTTACTTAATTACCCTTACTTAATTATAAATAAAATTTCTCCTAATAACTAATCAATTTCTGTTTTCAAGTAAAACATATTAAAATTATCAATTTCTCTAAATTGCATTTTTAATTTTTACTAATCGAGAAAACTAAATATACAACTCAATTGCATTTTAAATTTTACTAATAGTGGAAATTAAATATCACTAACAAAATATAATAAAAATTCGTATACAACGAATAATATCCGTTAGATTTTTATTTTAAAATTTGAACTATTATACACTTATATAAAGGAGAAACTAGGGGATATAAATCTCTTCTATTATCCTTCATTTTTTTATTAATAATATAATTAATGATAATTAACAGATTCCCTTTTTCAATTAAAAGATGTTTACTTATAATTTATATGATATTACCTTTTATAAATACCTAAAATATCATATCTTCCAATCAATAATTTTTTTTCTCTCTAATCAACATTATTGGAGCGATCCAATTGGATCAACCCAAATCTAAACCTCTACTATTATCCTTCATTTTTTATTAATAATATAATTAATGATAATTATCTGATTACCTTTTTCAATTAAAAGATGTTTACTTATAATTGATGATATTACCTTTTATAAATTCCTAAAATATCATATCTTCCAATCAATAATTTTTTTCTCTCTAATTAAAACACGTTGACTTTTAATTTAAAACATAATATTGCAATAATTAATACATACCCAAAAATATGACATCATATCTTCTAACCACTAACAAAATATAATAAAAATTCGTATACAATGAATAATATCCGTTAGATTTTTAGTTAAAAATTAGAACTGTTAGATCTAATGATTAAATATATTACATGTTTAAATTTATTTACTAATTACATACCCAAAAAAATGACATCATATCTTCTAACCACTAACAAAATATAATAAAAATTCGTATGCAACGAATAATATCCGTTAGATTTTTATTTAAAATTAGAACTGTTAGATCTAATGATTAAATATGTTACATGATTAAATTTATTTACTAAAATTTCAATGTTAGAATTCCGTCAACGATACTATTATCTTTCATTTTCTTAATCTTCTTTATTTCTTTGATGCCCCTTTTTACCATTACACAGCATTTGGAGCGACCCAATTTAGATTGGATCGACCCAAATCTAAACATATACTATTTTTTGTCATTACACAACATTTGGAGTAACTCAATTGGATCGACCCAAATCTAAACCTCTATTATTATCCTTTATTTTTTTATTTTTCTTTATTTCTTTGATTCTCCTTTTTATCATTACTGATCAAATCTATCTTTGTCATTTTTCACCTTCAAGTCCAAGCCGCTCAAATCTTCACACTGCTGGATACACACTGCTGGAATATATTTAGACTTTTGCAAGCAACATGTAAGCTATATACTCTAAAACAAACACACAATCAACTTTGATTTTGACAGGCATAGTGATATATCTATACCAAAAATTCGTAATAGCAAGTATGGCTTATGATGGTTTAAATAAAAGACAGACACGAATATAAAGTGATTTACCTTTAGATTCCTAACTTGATAAGGACATCCAAATGGTATAAAAGATTAGCTTACAACTTTCTTGGTCTCGGTCTTGACAGGTTCTGCATCTCCCATTACTACATCAGCCTCCTAAAATCGTACAAAAAATGAAACCCAAGAAGCATATCATACAAAAAATTGGTGAAATGAGTAGATAACCTAATTTTTATTCATAAAGTGATGGTAAACAGATGTGTGACTTGGGGAGAAAGGGAAAGGAAATATACCTTTTTGCTTGTAGTTGTTCACGAAAGCTTTTTTGTAAGAGACGCATTAAGTACAGGATACTACAAAACCATGGTGACCAATTCATATAAAAAATCATTGAAATAAGATGGTGCATCATAACAGTTTTACTTTAAAATCCCTCATCCACTGTTGTACTTACAACTTACTTATTTTTTGGACAGGAACTAACTGACTATGGGTCTACTTGCAAGGTATACTTGCAAATAATTGTCTCCACTATCAACCACTGAAGAAGAGTTTGGTTGAAATTTGTACGTAAATCAGTCATCAACCTAGATTTATCCAAAATTAAGATGGTTAGAAAGTGTTAATCCCAGATTACACACTTGTATAATTGTAGAAGGGGGGGTTGAATACAATTCTTGATAGTTATAAATTTCTGATAAAAACCACAGAAATCTATAAGGAAATAATTGCTGAATAAGAAATGGTTCACAAACACATAAAAAATCAGGTGGTTGAATGTACCACCTGAGACTTTTATTTGAAGAAAACTCTGTGATACAAATGTACACAGCTTCTGTTTTTACAACTCTTTGCTTCTAAGGATATTCAAGAAACCCTAAGCAAATATGTCTGTTTTCTTAGTTTCTAAAGAGTTGCTACACTTGGTTATATATCCCAAGTTTACAAGTACTACAGGAATAAGATAATATTAATCTAATTCAAGTTGACTTGCTACTCCACTCCAAATCCACATGTAGCCGAAAGGTTGTCCTTGTGAACAGATATGTCCCCTGCACCTTTCTTGTATGTACTGTGTAAATGGAATGTTTCTTTCTTCTGTGTTTCGAAAGTATGGCTGCCATACTGCTTTTTATACCTACTATCAACACATGTGATCTGTCAGTCAAACCTATCCTTGTCAACTGCTAATTTCCAGCTAGCATAGGAGAAAGTGTTAATGATTATCCATTGATATTGTGCACAATCATCCGTTGATGGTAGTTTGAGCTGTATCCATTGATAGATTAGATTTGAGTTGTATCCGTTGATAGAGTCCAGTTCTCATCCGTTGATACACTTTCACTTAGACAGAATTACATAGCATAGCTTATTTACAATTGGCTACCCTATTATGCCTATCCATTGATGGTCAACATGACTCTGAATAAAAACACTATCAACTGATAAATAGAGATATTGCAGTATTCTACAAAACCTCATCCGTTGATGAGCTACCTGTCAACGAATAGAGTTATAGAGTCTTATCCATTGACAGTTACAAAACTTGACTAATACAATTTTGCTTGAATGTTAAGTTATCATCAACTACAACATATTCCTAACAATCTCCCCCAATTTATACTTGATGGCAATAAAGCATAAATTCAGGACCTTGATGATAACAAAACATTCTTAAAGATTTATACACTACAGTATGCAAAAATTGTATTAAGCTACAAAAGTTAAAATACAGAAAGCTTTAAGAAACTTATTAGAGAGGTGCTCCTTTAGATTGAGCAAATTAATGATGTTTCCTCTCTCTGGTTGGCTGCACCCTTGACTTTCCTTCCTTGGCAGAGTTGGACTCAATTTGCACTTGGAGTTGCCTATAAAAGGCATCTTCTTCAACAACTTTTGGATTTAGCTTTAGTTGTAACCATCTTAGGTATTCAGAACTAGCCTTTGATAGTTGGTCTTCTAACCTGAAGAATCTCCTAGTGCCCTCTTCATCCCTGAACTCCATCATCCAAAAAGGTTGAATGTGGATTTTCTGTCCATTGTATGGGATCTTCATTTTCTTTGGTAGACTTGAGGGTGAGTTCCATTTTCTCCTTATTTCTTCTATTCTGCTAATAATCTCCTTTCTAGCTGTCTCAGAGAATCCTGTGTGTCTCTTGAATGCTGAGAACACTTTGGTCAATGTGTGATAATTCTCTCCAAGAACCTTCTGTAATGGCCATGTCCTCTGATTTCCTCCCTTGTAGACAAACACTAATCTCTCAGGCAGATTCTTGTACTTGTCAATTCCTCTTACTTCTGACAGTTCATCCAAATATAGATTCATGCCAGAGTATTCTTCAATTTTTGCCTGATAGATAAAGTCTTCTTTATTTTCCAAGGTTGGTTGTTTGACAATAGCAGGTACCCTAGCAACTTGAACTGGTCCCTTTGAAAGTTGCTTCCTTGGAGCCCTTTTCTTCTGTTTTGGATTCAGCAAGAATGAAGGAACTTCAATTGAATCAAAATTCATTGGTTCTTCTTTAGGCATTATGGGGTCACCATGAAAGTTCACAGATGGGTTGATTACTGTTGCAGATATAGATACTGATGAGCCAGTGGTTTCTTTTTCTGGAGAGGGTTCTCGAGAAAGAACCCTTTTGGTTTTAGCTTTCCTTCTTTTAGGTTTGGATTTGGGGACTTCCTCAGGTTCCCTCATCTCATCCTCTACCTCATCCATTAACTCCTGAGCCAGCCTGGCCCTCTTTTCATCTGAGTTTTCATGTTGATTTTCTGTACTTGGATGTGCTTCCCTTTGGATTCTGGAGACTTCTTCTCTTTTAGCTTCCACAAATCTAGGATGGTTGTTGGATATATTTAATACTTTTCCATTCCTTATAATTACAGCCATCCAATCTCTTACATTCTTATTTGTCTGCTCTTTGAACTCTATGATTGTTTTTCCCATTAGCTTTTCTTCATCATTCTTGGGAAATGGGTAGTCCAATTGAAGCTTGTTCTTCTCATTTTCCTTTGGTGGTGAGTAGGCTCTGGTTTTGATGATTGGTTCAAATTCTTTGACATGTGATGGCTCAGTATCATAGAATGTAGGAGCCACAATCTCTTGAGTGAGCACCTTCATGATTGTGGTTGATATTGTTGGAGCAGAAGATTGAGCATTAAGAAACAGAGATGATGCAATTGATTCATTGATCATCCTCTCTGTCCTTAGAATTCTTTCATTAGTCTCCTTGTTGATCTTTTCCAAAGCTTCTATTCTGGCTTGCCTTTCACCATCTGAGATTTCTTCTAAACTTTGAATCTCAGGCAAAGCCACTTGTTTTTTCACAGGGGAAGCTTTTAGTTCAAAATCTGTTGGATTGACCTCTACAATTGGCTGTTGATCCCCCTCAATCTGTGATATCTTACTACTGGTAGCTTGAATTGGACCAGATGTTGCAGCATCTTCTTTGCTTGTTCCCATTTTCTCCCCCTTTTTGTTAGCATCAAGGGTTGGTGGTGAAGCTGCAAGTAGCATTTCCAGTAGTTGAGTTTGTTTTGATTGGTTGGCAATGATAGTCCTCATTTGAGATTCCATACTATCCACTCTTGAGGAAAGAAGCTGAACAGACTTAGCTAGGCTATCTTCTTTGAGAAGTTTGCTGGTAAGCACCTTCTGAGTGGTAGTAGGAGCTAGTGCCTCAATCCTGGCATCTAGTGCTATCTTCATATCTCTAATTGCATATTTGACCTCCTCCTGTTGTGTTCTTCGAATAACAGATTGCATCTTTTGTAATTTCAATGAGGCCATAACCTGCTCAAGAACAGTCTTTCTCTGTGGTTCTGCAGTTTGGTGCTCAACCTTAGCAGATTGATATTGCTTCATGATTTCCACATTGAGATCTCCAAGTTCAGTGGCATTGGAAAACATCCATTCTGAAGTCTCCTCCTCATTAATTTCTTCACCATCTGAACTTTGACTGTCATCACTGCCAAACTCTTCACTGTCAGCTTCTGAAGGCAGAGCTGTTAAAGCTTCTTTTACTCTTTATAGAGATTCTGAGGTGTGCACTAGTTGCATTGCCTCCTCTGCCTCCACATTACCATGTTGTGCCATGACTTGATAGGCAGAAATAGGATGAGTAAAGGTTTCAGGTTCCAAAGAGATGGAGTCAATAATTGACTGATATTCTTGTCGAAAATCCATCTCTTTGGAAGCTTCATTATCCTCCATTAACTCACTTGCAATGGCTGAATCATCCTGCCTTATTTCTCCTGTAGTCCCTTCTCTCCTCTCATCTCTCTTTTCTTGCATCAGGGGCTCCCCCTGGCTCACACCTCTCACACCCTCACCTTCACCTACTAAGGTGGAACTCTCTTGCTCTCCTTTTGCCTGACCGGAAGAAATGGTCAGCCTCTAATTATTTTTCTCTCCTTTTTCCTGCTCACAAGGCAGCCTCTCACTCCCTTCCCTCATTCCTAAAAGTGTTTCAACTACTACAAACTCCTCCACAGTTGACATGGGAATGTCACATTTTGCAGTGGTAGAGAGAGTTTCAACGGATATAGTGTATCCGTTGATGTAGAAGTTATTGCTGTCAACGGATGATTAGTTGTAGACACATCCGTTGATGGGAAAACACTTATAAATGGATGAAGGATATCCGTTGATGAAGGAAAAAGAGTATCCGCTGAAGTTAAAACCAACACTGAATCTGTGGTGATTGCTGTACTGTGTGTGCACCCTGTGATTCCCCAATGGTTTTGGATTTTACTCTTCTACCATAGGTTTTTGAGTGAGAGCTATCTGTGTCTCTTGCCCTTTTGTGCAGTGTTCCTGGAATAGAACTTAAATCAGTAGTCACACCCTGTTGAGAAGATGTAACTAGAATTTGGCTTGAAGGTTCACTAACAGTCTTTTGAGAGACTGAAATGTTGGTTGCACCTGCCTCATCTTCCTTATCCTTAGGGCTTCTTTGATGTTCACCCTGTCCCTCACCACTCACTACCACCTTCACACTCCCCTCAAGAGTTTTGGTAGTTTTTGCAACAGGTGCTTTTTGAGAAACACCTGAGGTTTGTCTTTTAGATTGTGATTTTGAGACTTTGGATTTAGTCACTTGGGTAGGAGCCTGTTTGGTCACAGCCACAGACTCCATTGTGACACTGGAAGGCAAAGAAATTTGGGGGTTGGAGATAGGAGTTTCAGGGTTGAAAATAGTTACCTGAACAATTGGTAGATATACCAATTGTACTCCTGCATTTAGGTACATTCGAATCAAATCACTTAAGACTCTCTTCTCCTGAACAAAACAATTGAACTTGCTATCCGGGCTAGCAATGGATAGCTCATTCTCAAATACATGCAGTGCTAGGAGCATAAAAAATCTAGCAAAATAAATATTCTTGCTCCTAGTTTCCTTTTTACTTAATTTAGCTGCTATCTCATACATGACTAGTGTGCCAAAATTATAGAATTTATCAGTCAAAAGCATACATAGCATAACTAGCATGGAATTGGTAACAACATCAAAGTTACTAATCTTGCCAGAAAAAGTTTTAATGAAGGCATCACAGAAATAACTCCATTCTTTAACCATACCTTTCCTAACAATTTTCCCTAAGTTCTCAGTACTAAGGGTATAATTTATGGAATTAAGCATGGTAACAATTTCGGCATTACTGGGTACTTTCAGACAGTTATTCTCAGGCAATTTTAAACAAGCAGTTATCACATCAGAATTAACTACATAGTTTTTACCCTTCAAAGAAAAAGCAAGTGTACCGTCTGTGCCATTATACTCAACAGATGCCCACACCTCTTCAATTACCTCATGGATTAGAGGAGTGGTGGCAGTCATAGCATATGACAGTTTGCATTTCTTCACGAAATTCATCATGGTGTGATATGCTTCTGGAGCGTTCACTGTATCAACAAAGGCCACGAAATTGTTCTTCTCATAGGTAAACCCAGTGGAAGACATCATCTTAACAATAGGCACCATTGAAGTGTTTGAGCTTTTGTTGCAGAGAGAGTTTTAGTGAAGAAGATGCAGTTAACTTATGAAATTCTTGAAAATGAATAAAGGTGAGATGTGAGAGCACAAGACAGCCTTTTTTATTTTTCGATAATTAGAAATGAAATAATTAAAAGTAATTACCTCATTGGACAAAAGTAACTGTCAGATAATAAATGAAAAGAAAAGAAGTACAGCCGTGACTAATTATACACGTTTACCAACGGCTATATAAAAAAATATGTATATCAACGGATAAAGATTGGACGGTTGAGAAAACAGTTTATCCATCGATGACGTGGATAACCTGTTATCCGTTGACATACGAAAATGTAGTAATGTGTTTATACTACCAACGGATAAAAGGATATCCGTTGATAAGCAAATTTTGCCTTAAACAAAATTTCTGCTAAGAGTATTTCTGAGAGTTTTTAATTCTCAAGTAGATCAAAACACATTTCTAGCTGCAATGCAGTATGATTAGATACCACTAGGAATTATGAAAAATTAAGCATACCTAGTTCACCTACCAACCTTGTGAAAGAAGATTCATCAAGAGGCTTGGTGAAGATATCTGCAATATGCATTTCACTTGGCACAAAGTGCATTTCTACTGTACCATTCATCACATGCTCTCTAATGAAGTGGTTTTTGATGTCAATATGCTTGGTTCTCGAATGTTGCACTGGATTCTCTGTGATGGCAATAGCACTAGTGTTGTCACAGAAAAATGGAATCTTCTCAACTTTTAGACCATAGTCAATAAGTTGATTTTTCATCCAAAGAATCTGTGCACAACAACTTCCAGCCGCAATGTACTCAGCTTCGGCTGTAGAGGTGGAGACTGAGTTTTGTTTCTTACTGAACCATGACACAATCCTGTTCCCTAGAAATTGACAAGAGCCTGTAGTACTTTTCCTATCAATTCTGCAACCTGCATAGTCTGCATCTGAATAGCCAATTAGATCAAACCCAGAATCTCTTGGGTACCAAATGCCAAGGTTTGGTGTTCCCTTGAGATACCTGAAAATTCTCTTAATAGCAATCAAGTGAGACTCTCTAGGATCAGCTTGAAATCTAGCACAAAGACATGTGGAAAACATTATATCAGGTCTACTAGCTGTTAGATATAGAAGTGAGCCTACCATGCCTCTATAGCTTGAGATGTCCACAGATTTTTCCTTAGTATTCAGTTCAAGCTTAGTTGCAGTGGCCATAGGTGTTTTTGCAGAGGCACAATCCATTAAGTCAAATTTCCTTAAAAGATCATAAATATATTTTGTTTGACTTATGAAAATTCCCTCATTGACTTGCTTTACTTGTAAACCAAGAAAGTAAGTTAATTCACCCATCATGCTCATTTCATACCTACTTTGCATAAGTTTGGCAAACCTTTTGCAAAGCTTCTCATCTGTAGACCCAAAAATAATATCATCTACATAGATTTGAACAAGTATTGAAGAACCATTGACATTTCTGTGAAATAAGGTTTTATCTACTGTACCTCTAGTGAAGTGATTCTCCAAAAGAAATTGAGATAAAGTGTCATACCAGGCTCTTGGTGCTTGCTTCAAACCATAAAGTGCTTTCAAGAGAAGATATACATATTCTGGAAATTCTGGATCTTCAAAGCCAGGAGGTTGATGGACATATACCTCTTATTCCAGTTCCCCATTTAGAAAGGCACTTTTGACATCCATCTGATAGACTTTGAAATTGGCATGTGCTGCATAGGCTAGGAAAATTCTAATTGCCTCAAGTCTTGCCACTGGAGCAAAAGTTTCATCAAAATCTATTCCTTCTTCTTGAGAATAGCCCTTTGCCACTAATCTAGCTTTGTTCCTCACAATTATGCCATTTTCATCAGTCTTATTCTTGAGAACCCATTTGGTACCTATGATACCTCTATTATCAGGTTTGGGCACAAGCTTCCATACTTTATTTCTCTCAAATTGGTTTAGCTCTTCTTGCATTGCTAAGACCCAATCTGGATCTAGAAGGGCATCTTCCACTTTCTTAGGTTCCTCTTGAGACAGGAAACTACTGTATAGACATTCTTCTTGTGTGGCCCTCCTAGTTTGGACTCTTGAGTTTGAGTCACCAATGATTAACTCAAAAGGATGATCTCTGGTCCATTTTCTTGAAGGTGGAAGGTTTGACCTAGATGAGGTTGCTTCATCTACATGAACATGATCTTGTTGATTGATTATTAAGTTTTGACTTTGAGAAACTCCCCTGAGTTTGTTATCCTTGCGGAATTATGAAGTTGACTGTTAACAGATGCATCATTTTGTCTATCAACGGATGCTCCATTTTGCCTGTCGACGGATGCATGAGAATGCCTGTCAACGGATGCATCTGATGCTCCAGTATGACTGTCAATGGATGCTTCATTTCCAGTGTTAGCATCACTTCTAGTTGGTCCAACAACTCTAGGTGAATTTCCATGGCCATGATCTTCATTTTCCTCATCAAAATCAATGTACATTCTACCTTCTACCTCATTCTCAAATCTCAATTCTTCATGGAAGCCTTCATCATTTAGACCTAGAATCTTTTGATCATCAAACACAACATGTACAGATTCCATAACAATGTTGATTCTTAGATTGTAGACTCTATAAGCTTTCCCTGCTACATATCCAACAAAGATAGCTTCATCTGCCTTTGCTTCAAATTTGCCCAAGTTATCTCCATGATTTCTTAGCACAAAACACTTGCATCCAAAGACATGAAGAAAAGCTAGCATTGGTTTCTTATTGGTGAATAACTGATAAGGAGTCATTCCTCTAGCTTGATTGATCAAGGAAATATTCTGAGTGAAGCAGGCAGTGTTGACAGCTTCAGCCCAGAAATATGTTGGCAATCTTGATTCACTTAACATTGTTCTAGCTGCTTCAATGAGAGTTCTATTTTTCTTTCAACAACCCCATTTTGTTGAGGTGTTCTAGCAGCAGAAAACTCATGGACAATTCCATTCTCTTCACAGAAAATCTTCATTGTGGAATTTTTGAATTCAGTACCATTGTCACTCCTGATTCTTTGAACTTTTACTTCAGAACCATTGTTTACTAGTCTGAGATGATTGATGATGATTTCACTTGCACAATCTTTGGAGTGCAGAAAGAAAGTCCATGTAAATTTAGAAAAATCATCTACAATCACCAGACAGTATTTCTTCTTTGAAATGGACATGACATTTACTGGACCAAATAAGTCCATATGCAGCAGTTGAAGGGGCTTAACAATGGATGACTCTGTCTTGCTTTTGAAAGATGATTTCTTTTGTTTCCCTAATTGGCAGGCATCACACTATCCATCCTTGATGAACTCCAATTGATGGATTCCTCTAGCAAGATCTTTTCTTACCAAATCATTCATAACTTTAAAATTCAAATGTGATAGCTTTTTATGCCATAGCCAACTCTCATCCTTGCTTGCTTTGCTGAAGAGACAAGTAATGGATTCTGAGCATACTGAGTTGAAGTCAGCTATGTAAACATTTCCTTTTCTAAAGCCTATCAATACCACATTGTTGTTTTCCTTGTTAGAAACAACACAGGCTTCTTTAGTGAACTTTACTTCATAGTCTTTGTCACAAATCTGACTGACACTCAGCAAATTGTGCTTTAAACCTTCAACTAAAGCCACTTCTTCAATGATGACATTGTCCTTTGAAATCAAGCCATATCCCTTAGTATATCCTTTGCTGTCATCTCCAAAGGTAATTCTAGGGCCAGCTTCCTCTTTGAACTCTGTGAGCAGGGTTGAATCTCCTGTCATATGCCTAGAACATCCACTGTCTAGGTACCATAGATTCCTCTTATTTCCCTGCACACATTCCAAAATACAAATCAAGTTGATTTTAGTACCCCAAGTTTCCTTGGGTCCTTTCTTGTTAGCCTTTGGTTTTACACTCTTAGCAATCTTCACTTTGGGTGTAGATGCTTGAGTGATAGGTTTTGACAGATGCTCATTTGCATAAATATTTGATGCATGCATTTGTGGAAAATTGGCATACATATTATCCATGCTAGGAATGCTCCATGACATTTGTGGCATATTCACAGATTGAAAATAAGGATTAGGCACATATGGCATGTTCACATATGGATTTGAAAAACTAGCATTCTGATACAAACCAGGCATTGCAGGCATACTTGGCATAGATTGAGGTACATGAACAGGAGTCCTTTTAACAGACTTGCAGTTAGAAGATAGGTGATTGCCACTATTTCAATTACCACAAGTTTTCCTAGGAGCAAACTTGTCAGGAGAGTAATTGTTTTTCTTGTTAATGCCTATCTTACCATTTCTGTTCTTTTTCTTTTTACCCTCAGTCTCTACCTTTTCATTAACTGATTTACCAATAGCCTTTTTGTCAAGTAAATCACCTGCCTTAGCCTCCTCACTTGATTTGGCTTGGCTACTTTCACCAGAAACAAAGTTCTTGGCTACTGGACCATACTGATTATTCAGTTTCTTGAGTTCCTTCTTACTAATAGACTTTTTGTTAGTCGACAGATACCTCTCATCCGTTGATGGTTCATCTGTCAACGGATGATCACTATCCGTTGATTCGCAAATAGTCTCTAGATCCTCAAGGCAAGGTTCTAGCTCCTTTTTCTTTTGAGTCCAGGTATCCCTTACAAATGATTCTATTCCCTGGACTTCTATTATGTTTTGAGAAACATTCCTACTACTTTGAAATTTAGCAATTATCCCTTGTTCTTTTTCAAGCTGGTCTCTTAAAATCAGTTCTCTTTTTAACAGAGCTTCAAGTTCACTTTTAGCATTATTGCAATCAACTCTCATTTTCTCAAATTCTAGAAATTGAGTTTCTAGAGCAGCATTTCTATCACTTAAAAACAGATTAGTCTCTTTAATCCTATTGTTCTCTTTAGTAAGTGATTTAAGAGTAACACTCAAGTGATATAGTTCAGTAGACATATCATCTATAACACTATTGCATTCCTCTTTGGTGAGCTCAGAGAGATTAGTAGAAAATACCTGATTGCTAGCTGAACTTGCTTCCTGCTCAGAATCAGCCATTAATGCAAGGTTGACAAACTCAGCATCATCATCAGAATGATTTCCATCAGCAGCCCAGTCATACTCTTGGGTCATGAATGCCTTTCCTTTCTGTCTGAGAAGATCAAAATATTTCTTCTTATAGTCAACATTTTCAGTTGGCTTTCCCTTGTTCTCAGATCTAGGCTTCCTGCATTCACTTATCATCTGACCAACAATTCCACAATTGTAGCATTTAATTTTGGATTTATCCACATAGTTGCTTGTGGAAAAATCCTTGTTAAATGGCTTAGCCACCCCAGAGTTTCTTCTGAATTTTAGCTTAGAGAATCTCCTAGATAGAAAAGCTAAATGCTCATCTATCTCATCCAATTCATCCTGCTGAAGGACACTCATTTCGTCAGACACCTTTTCCTTGCTTTTGCTTGATTCTGCTCTACCTTCACAAACCTCCCTGTTTGGTGTAGATTTAGCAGCTTCAGTCCTCTTCTCCTCCTTCTGCTCCAATTTGGCAACAAGTGCAACTGACCCACTTTTCTTTTGGGCCTTCTCAATTTCTTCATCCTGCTCCATTTCTAGTTCATATGTCTTTAAAGTTCCATAGAGCCTTTCAAGAGTAAATGACTTGTACTCTTGAGTGTTTCTTAGAGAAACAGTCATAGGCTTCCACTCTTTGGGCAGTGATCTCAAAAATTTGAGATTAGAATCTTTCACTTGGTAGATTTTTCCATATAGTTTCAAGCCATTCAGTAGCTTTTGAAATCTACTAAATGTGTCATTCAATGTCTCTCCATTCTTGAAATGGAAGTGCTCATACTGTTGGATCAGTAGCTGCATCTTGTTTTCCCTTACCTGTTCTGTACCTTCACAAAGGGTTTGAACAATGTCCCATACTTCCTTGGAGGTAGTACAGTTGATAACATTGTCAACCATGTCTGTTTCTAACCCATTAAACAGAATATTCATGGTCTTTTTATCTTTGTGGACTTCTGCAACATCCTCAGTACTCCACTCAGAAACAGGTTTGGGAATGTAAGTGTCTGGTGCATCTGCAACAAGACCAACTCTTGAAGCAGCCTTCATTGGAACATGAGGACCCTTCTCAATGCAATCTACAAAGCCTACATCAATAGACATGAGATGTAGACGCATTTTTACTTTCCAGTGAAAGTAATTTTCTCTATCAAGAACCGGTATCTTCACTCCATAATCCTTCTTAGACATGTTGGAAGTATGTTGATCTTTAGACTTCAAATATATTAGAAGCTTGCTCTGATACCAATTGTTAATCCCAGATTACACACTTGTATAATTGTAGAAGGGGGGGGTTGAATACAATTCTTGATAGTTATAAATTTCTGATAAAAACCACAGAAATCTATAAGGAAATAATTGCTGAATAAGAAATGGTTCACAAACACATAAAAAATCAGGTGGTTGAATGTACCACCTCAGACTTTTATTTGAAGAAAACTCTGTGATACAAATCTACACAGCTTCTGTTTTTACAACTCTTTGCTTCTAAGGATATTCAAGAAACCCTAAGCAAATATGTCTGTTTTCTTAGTTTCTAAAGAGTTGCTACACTTGGTTATATATCCCAAGTTTACAAGTACTACAGGAATAAGATAATATTAATCTAATTCAAGTTGACTTGCTACTCCACTCCAAATCCACATGTAGCCGAAAGGTTGTCCTTGTGAACAGATATGTCCCCTGCACCTTTCTTGTATGTACTGTGTAAATAGAATGTTTCTTTCTTCTGTGTTTCGAAAGTATGGCTGCCATACTGCTTTTTATACCTACTATCAACCCATGTGATCTGTCAGTCAAACCTGTCCTTGTCAACTTCTAATTTCCAGCTAGCATAGGAGAAAGTGTTAATGATTATCCGTTGATATTGTGCACAATCATCCGTTGATGATAGTTTGAGCTGTATCCGTTGATAGATTAGATTTGAGTTGTATCCGTTGATAGAGTCCAGTTCTCATCCGTTGATACACTTTCACTTAGATAGAATTACATAGCATAGCTTATTTACAATTGGCTACCCTATTCTGCCTATCCATTGATGGTCAACATGACTCTGAATAAAAACACTATCAACTGATAAATAGAGATATTGCAGTATGCTACAAAACCTCATCCGTTGATGAGCTACCTGTCAACGAATAGAGTTATAGAGTCTTATCCGTTGACAGTTACAAAACTTGACTAATACAATTTTGCTTGAATGTTAAGTTATCATCAACTACAACATATTCCTAACAGAAAGATATACCAGGAGCATCAAGTTCTTCAAGCTTTTCAGCCACCACATCTTTTAGTCGGCAACGTTTTCAAGACTCTAAACATTATAAACCGCCATAGTATTAGCATGTACTTTAAATGTTTTCCTATCCTTGAAATTCAATACCAAACATATGATCATTACCTTCCATAGGTCTATATCTGAATACAACCCAATTGGATGAATATTGCTCTTGACTGTTCCTTGAAATAGAATAGGATCTTGTGAAATAATCGTGAAACGGAACCTAAGATCATGCAGGCCAAGCTTGCATATGTCAAGGCCATCAATTATTATTTTACCACCAGAAGGGTCCACCAACTTAAAGGAAACTTTAATAAAAATTGACTTCCACTTCCACTTGAATATCTTACCTGCAAGGAACACCAACATAATTCTATTTTCTGATCTTCACGTTCTGGAAAATAAATAAATCTAAGTGTACACAATTGTATAAATGAATTAACAATAAAAACAAAGATCATAAAATTAGATTGATAAAAAAGCGAATGTGAGATGAAGAAAGAAATAAATCATACCAAATTAGCCATTGCAATAAAGGGATTAGGGAACCAATTATTTAGCTTTTTAGCATACAAAAATATCCATACTCCCATAAGATTTACAATTGCAAAAAAAGAAAAAAAGCATCGTTAACCACGTATATATAAATACACGTATGGGTACAATATCTTATAACCCGAAAACACGATAAGAAAAATGGAATCTAATCAGGTTCAAGAACAAAATAACACTAACCTGATACTCTAGTAAGGATAACGAGGAGAGGATCCGAGATGAGACGTTTCCATAAATCTCCAATCAATTTGAATGTTTGTCATGAGGAGATGATACGATTTGAATTCAAATTACAAATCACTTTTCAATAATATATGCCTAATCAGAATAAGAACAGAGGAAGGTGTTACAGAATAACCTAATGAGTAGTACTAAATATTTTTCATGCTTTAATTGTAATTCAGTAAGTTTAAACCCAAATAGATGTATATAGAACATACAATTCATCGCAGGTTTAAACCAAAATAAAATAATCAAACCTCTTTTAGAAATTTAATCAAACAATTGGACTACAAAAAATTTTTGAACAGTGAGATATATATATATAAACATTGAAGAATCATTACCCATTCTTTTGAGAAGATATAATATGCTGAACACATCATAATAACTGGAAAAGAAAATCACCCATTGATTACCTGATAAAATAGAAAGATATCATTAGTGAGTATAATGAATCGTTAAATCAAGAACTATAGAATAAAATCATGAAGAACATAGTAAATACATAGATATAGAATCAAGAGAAAATGATCTAAATGTAAATAAATGAATAATAGCACATGATAGAAATTCAAATTCATGAAGGAGGAGAAGAACAGGAGAAGAAGAGAGCGCATAAAATAAAAGGAGGAGATAGGAGAAGAAGAAGGCAAATCAAACCTCTTCAGGCAAATAAAGGATGACACAACAAACGTAAAACGTAACATCAAGTCCAAGATAATGGCATTTTCTGTTTCAGCAGCTGACAATAACTGGGTTACCTCCGTTTTCCATTAGCAGATGATGGGCAAAGATGAAGATCAATGTTTTAAACGCTGATAATCTATAACGTCGATGAAGATGAAAAAATGTAACAAATTGCCATAAAGAAAGGAATGATTTGGTGGCACAATATGTGAAAATGGCTGAGATAAGGTCTGGGATTGATTTTGAAATTAAAACATATAACAACTTGCCATATAAAAATGAATGAATCAAATAATGCCTCAATATATGCAAAGATACGAATTTGATTGATTGGGTTGTATTATATGGATCCGGGTCAAGTAATATCCACCTATAATGTTGTTAAAGCATCAAGAAGGTATAAATACTCTTGCCTTTTTTATATTTATGATGGATATTGTTTGGTTTAGTGATTAAGTGGTATAAATGTTAAGATTATGATGTTATATGTGTTTGTAAGTGATTAAAGTTGAATATGGAAGGAGTATGTGCTTGTAACCATGGTTGGTAAGATGACCACATGGTGTAGGTGATGGTGTATAAGGTGGATGATTGATTTGGAGGAGTTGGATTTTTGGAATGTATGAAAATATAGCCGTTATAATGTCCGATTTTCGTTAGACCAAATAAATGCCCTGTTTTTTGAGCAACAGATGCATACGTTAGGTTCCTGTTTAGGACACCAACTGACCATGAGATGATAGAGCTTGGTTCATAGATCGTTTTGATATAAAGTGCATTAAAATTTGATGTACGGTTTAGGAGAAAAGTCAGTTTTAGTAAAAGGCGTTCGGAAGCCGAGAAACCGTAGTTGTGTTAACTTTGAGGCTATAACTACCATACTTATACATTATTAAAAATTATAAAATTTTGGAATATTGCAGTAGGGTAGTTAAAGAGGAATTACCAGTTGACCTTGTAGTAAAATTCGAAATCCATATTTTCTGAGAATTTTTATAATTAAGTGTGGTCGTTAGGGGAAATGGTGAAAACCCCTGAAACTTCGATTGAGTTTATAAATGGTTAAGTTCTTGAACCTTTGGGGTAATAGTGATACGTTAAACATATATTAAAGTGTCAAGGGTAATGTTATAATGTAAAATATAATAGGAGATGAGATGGGTAATATCCATGTGAAAATGGGTAATAAAGTTGGGTAGAAAAAAGTGGAGCCGGGTCAAGTGGTGTGAAAAAAACAAAGGAAAACCCATTGGATAGTATCCATAGGAAATGGGCAAGTTTTGGAATTAAGATATATAGATAAGCAAAATAAAGTATATGTGGTTAGTTGGTTGGTTGCTTAATACCTTTAAAAAAAAAGGTTAAAACCTTCCTAAAAATAACAAATAAAGAAGATTGTGTTACACATATTAATTTATTTATTATGAATAACAAAATTTACCAATTAGGTACAAAATTTTTTTAAAAAAGAATTAAAAAACGTGTTAAAAATTCCAAATTCAGTTAAGTTATATATAATTTATTAAAAATAAAACAAAAAATTTGAATGTAAGTATATACGATACTTCCATTTATATTTATATTATTATGACAAAATATAGTCATAATTCGAACAATATATCATATAATTAAACGATTATTATTTAATAATATATATTATGTCAATATTATATTATAAATAAATAATTTTATTTAATTTTAATAAAGTCGTGCATCGCACGAGTTATAGACTAGTATATAAATAAAGAGTAAATCTTGGTGTACACTCTTATGCATTACTAAAACACTAATAGTATTAAAAAGTGCCCCTAGTGGGGTCCATTTTAAGAAAATTAAAAATTAAAAATATAATTATTGAGTAATATACTAGTCCTATAATTTAGGAAGTGTTTTAGTAGTCTATACGGTGTAGTTCAAGATTTATTCTTAAATAAAATACATACAAATTTGGCTAGGAGAGGGTGGGAAAAGTCCCTTTTGGTTTTGCATTTGCTAGGGTTTAAGCAAGCACTCCTCCATTGCTTTATTTTCAAAATCCCATGGCTTTTTGGGGTCAACCCTTTTCTTCTCCACTTCTTATATATTGTTGTGGAATAAAAACTAGGTTAGTATGTATTTAATGCTAGGGTTCGTGAGCTTCGTGCTTTAATTGTTGTTTCCGTGTTTCGAGACTGATCGGTCCTCACAGAGTGCCTACGTATCTCGTTATTGAGAATCAAGTCAAGACGTAGTTCTGAGAATGAGGGGTTAGGCCCTTTATATAGCTTAGAAGCCTTAGAATCGTAGTAGGGTTAGGAGACTTGATGGACAAGCCACCTCCTTGAGGAAGGTTCTAGACTCCTTCCTTATAGGAGTTAGTTTCCATGTTGAGTTAGGTGCCTTGGAAGCTAAGTCAGACAGGAGTAATATCCTTATTTGACTCTTATTTGCTGAGCTGTTTATTACCCTTAATATTAATTATGAAATTAATATTTAAAACAGGGTTCGGGCCCTGTTGGTGGTCCCCACGTTTGGACCATCCTGGGTTTAATTAAAGCCACATTAAATGTGTCTTTAGGGCTTACTTTTAGCCCATATCATTTGCCCCCCAACTTCTAGGAAAACTGATAAGGTTTTCCTTGAAGTTTTAACTACCTTTTTCGAGACTCGGTTAAAGACTTATCTTTATACACTAGTGTTTCATGAATATCATCTTGGTGTAAAGTGTGGAGCGACCGACACATTTACGATGATGTTTAATCGATGCTACTCGGCACTAATTAGCCTTAAACGATGTTAAGCGATGCTAAACAGCATTAAACGGTGCTAAACGGTGCTAAACGGCACTAAATGGCACTAAACGGTGCTAAACGGCCTTGGACTCAACTTCTGGTCCAGCTTAGTTTTCATATTCGAAATGACATCGGGATCGACTTTTGACATCGAAACGAAGACCGATCGGCTGAAGCTTCCCGGGTGCCCCGTTCTTCCGGTCCCCGTTCTTCCCGTCCCCGGTCGACTGGAGCCTTCCTGGTGCCTCGGTCGGCTGGTCCTCGGTCTTCTGGTCCCCGGTCTGCTGGAGCCTATTCGGCACTGAACGGTGCTAAATGGCGCTTAACGACGCTTAACGATGCTAAATGACATTCAACATCGACACGATCCCGGGACCGATTTCAACATCGACAGGACCCCGAGACCGACTTCGTGACGACCTTGGCTCCTCCAGGACCTTGGCTTTCATCTTGAATATCAGCCTTCAACTTTAATACCAGAACATCAATGTTAATACTCGAATGCTAACTGGCACTAAATGGTACTAAATGGCGCTAATGGCACTAACGGTGCTAACGACACTAATGGTGCTATCGGCACTAATGGCGCTAGCGGCATTAAATAACGCTAACAGAACTAAACGATGCTAACGGCACTAAACGCCTTTGGCCTCAACTTCAGTTTCATTTTCATGTTTAAAACGTTAGAAAGAAACTTCAGCATCAACCTTGAGCATCACGATCGGTCGGCTAGGGTCATCGACCTTGAGCATCACCCTTGATCAGCCGGCTCATCGACCTTGAAGGCTAGCAATTAGTCGGCTGAAGGCCTTGTTGGCTTCTATTTGGTAGCAATTAGTCAGCCAAATGTTGTCCAAGACCGTAGAAAATTCAATAAGCTTCGCGTGGACTATAAGATCATCCAAATCTGATATCTGGAACTCAAGATATGACCTAAACAGCGTAGACAACAGGATTGAGTTCCCCGTCGGCCTAAGGGCTTCAAAATGCCTCAGTCCACCTATACCCAATCGGCCAAGGATCTCCAAGACTGTGGGAAATTCAGAGAGCTTCGCGTGGACTGTAAGATCGTCCAAATCGGACATCCGGAGCTCAAGATATGGCCCAAACAGCGTTGAAGGCTCGAACTGAGTTCCCAGTCGGCCTAAGGGCTTCAAAATGCTTCAGTTGGCCAATACTCAGTCGGCCGAGGGTCTCCAAGACCGTGGAAAATTCAGAGAGCTTCGCGTGGACTGTAAGATCGTCCAAATCTGATATCAGGAGCTCAAGATATGGCCCAAACAGCGTTGAAGGGTCTAGTTTCAGGCCGAGGAAGGTAAGGCTACGAACATCAACCTCAGGAATCGATCATCAACCTCAGGACTCGATCATCAACCTTAGTCGGCTGATGGCCTCCTCGGGAGGTCAGTCGGCCTGTGGTCGGTTGGCCGGAGGTCGGTTGGCCAGAGGTCGGTCTGCCGGAGCCCTCCTTGGGAGCTCGATCGGCCAGCTCTCGGTCGGTTGAAGGTCGATCATCAACCTCAAGACTTGATCATCAACCTCAGTTGGCTGGAGCGAAAGCTCGATCGGCCGGAGCCTTCCTTGGGAGCTTAGTCGGCCGGCTCTCGATTTATCATATTGAACATCACGTTTTGAACATCAGCGTTGAACATCTGAACACCAACTTCAGCCAGCTGGAGCCTCCCTCGGAGCTCGGTCGGCCGGCTCTCGATCGGCTGGGGCCTCCCTCGAGAGCTCGGTCGGCCTTTTCTCGGTCCTTGAACTTCAACGTTAGTAGGTGAACGTCAATATTTGGACCTCAATGTCAGTATTCGATCGTCGAATGTCATTATTAAATTTGATGACCAAACAGACATCCTTGACTTCAAACTGGCTTTCATAACTTTCGTGACCTTCTGGGCCTTAACTCGCTTGTTGAATCCTTGGTTTTAAACCTTGAATCCATTCATGGTTGTCGGTTATAACCAACCATTCATTCTCATTCTAAGATGTGGATCTTGTGATGAAGCTTTTTCGTTCTTGCCCCCTTACTTTATATGGTGGAGGTCTTGCTTCTCGGTTGACCGTTCAAGAAGTTCATTTGCCACTCAACACTTGACTTCAAGTTTGGTGTGCCTTGGCTAGTTGTCAATCCTCTATCTTGATTCTAGGATTCCAACCTTATTCATATGTTCATAGGACCTTGCTTTGGTTTGAATTTGATTGACGGGACTTGATTCATGGCCTTAAATTCAAATGACAAGCTCGATTGGAGGAAGACAACCTTGTTGGTCATCAGGGCTTAAATTTTGTGTTGTGATTTAAAGTTCAAGGCTTCAATCCTTAGTCTTGGAATGTATTCTCCATACTATTCTTTGTAGTAATAGCCTTTTAACTAATCTTCTTGATTTTGTTTTTGACGCACCATCAAAATAGAGCACCCACTATTCTTTCAGGGTCATGTTTTCATCTCCATTCTATTTTCTAGTCTTTTATCCTCTTGGGTTAATACCTCTTACCCCCCGACTTCTTGGTTGTTAATAGTACATTCAACCATGAAGTCAGTTAACGCCTGAGCCTTAATGGTCGTCTGAAGCTTATATGTGATGTCAAAATCTCCTAACTCAATTGCCCACTTTATTAGCCTTCAATTGGCTTTCGGGCTATGCAATACGGTTTTTCAATTGGTAGTCCATCGGGACTTCAACCTTTGTCTTGGTTCCATCTTTGGTTCTTGCTTTTCTTGATTCTAGGTCAAGGATTCAAGGTTGATTCCTCGATTTAAATCTCAAATAAGACAATCATGTGGGCTTCTTGCCTTTTAACTCCTGAGACGAGAGTTTGCTTGAACTTGTTTATCCTTGTTTAAGGTTCTTTATTGGTCTTCTACCTTAGATTCTCCATCCAAGTCTTTTTGAAAATATTGAAGAGTAGCTAGTCCTTAGCCTCCACAGCCTTGCATGGCTTTGATTGCCACATGTGGCTTTATTAACTTGTCTTTTATCCCGGGTTCTTGAAGGACTTTAAACACTTATTTGGTTGTGTTGTAACCTAACTATTGACCCTTCGGGGTTTTTATTTATGCATTTGTTTGGTTCCATTCACGTATTCTTTTATTTTCTGTACTTGGTCATCTTTGAATTACACACATCAGGTGCTTGGTACATAAGTAAAATCACATAATCAATGAATGGAAAACAAACTTGCATTAATAACTTGAAATGGGTTCAACCCTTACATAGAGTACTATTGTCCTACTCGGAGCAACATGCTCTACGATGGTTTCAGCGAACCTTATTTCTACTTCTACCAGATAAATATGAAGCTAAGTCCTACTAGGATAATTTGAGCCCATTGGGGCTTTGCAAGACTAGGCCTGCACCTCTTGATTTTGTTTTTGATGCTCCATCAAAATAGAGCACCCACCACTCCTGGTCTCCTCCTTCTTATTCTAAAGTTCACTTCCAGCTTGGGGTACTATCTCCTACCCCCCGACTTCTTGGTTGCCAATGGTACATTAGAACACAAAGTCAGTTAACGCCTTAGCCTCAATGGTTGTCCGAGGCTTCTATGTGATGTCCTCTGCTAGCCTTTCTTGTTGTTCCTTACTCCATCAGGCCTTAACGAGGCTATATAACAGCTTTGGGCCATCTTTTGATAACCTTTATGTTCTCCAACACCATTCCTGGTTGGGAATTGATCTTCATATGATAAGTTGAGGCAACAGCCTTGAATGCATGAAGTCCAGTCCTTCCGAGGATAGCATTGTATGTTGAAACCGCCTTGATTACCAGGAAGTTCAACATCTGAGTGGCCTCATTGGGCTCCTGTCCAATGGTTACAGGCAATTGAATAGTCCCTTCAACTTTGGATTCTATTCCATTAAATCCATATATAGGCATGTTATTGAGGGTCAACTGAGAATCATTGTACCCCATCTTCACAAATGCATCATTAAACAGAATGTCAACGGAAGTTCCATTGTCTATCAATACTCGCTTCACCTCTGAGTTTTCAATCACAGAAGTTATGACCAACGGGTCGTCATGAGGGAACTTCACCCCTTCCAAGTCTGAGTCATCAAAACTAACCATTACTCCAGTTTTTACATGCTTCGGGGCCTCTCCCACGATGTGCATCACTTCTCTGGCATAAGCCTTCCAAGAATTCCTTGTTGTGTCGGCCGTAGTCGGGCCTACTGATATCATGTTGATTACTGGCCCTAGGGACTGTGGGTTGTGATCTTGATCGTCATCCCTTTTATAATCTGTAATTTGATTACTACGATCTTCACCCTTAGTGAAGTGGCTCAGTTTCCCTCTACAGATCAAAAACTCGATCTCATCTTTGAGTTGCTTGCAATCATCAATGTCAAGCCCCACATCTCTGTGGAATCTATAATATTGATTCTTGTTTCTCTTTGTGGGATCACCCCTAAGTGGCATCAGCTATCGGAAATCCTTATCCTTCTCAATGTCCAACAAGATTCGATTCCTATGAGTATTCAACCTTGTAAACTCAATGAACCTTGGTCCTTGGTTCTTCTTAGGGGCAGAGTCAGAGTCCTCGCTAGTTCGGGGATACTTGTCCCTAGCATCATACTCCTGGTCATCATACTCCTGGTCTTGCTTTCGTTTCTTGGAGTCGTTGTTACCTCCTCCTCCACTTGTTGTGGCTTCTTTCTTCACGCTATCTTCAGCTTTAATATACTTGTCATCCCTTCATTGGAGTTAAGCCATATTCTCAGGAGGATGCTTTGCTAATGACCTTTTAAAGAAGTGGTCAGTGGTTCCGTGCTCCAAGGCCACCATGGCTACCTTATTTTCTAAGTCAGTAATATTTAGTGTCTCCTTATTAAATCTCTTGAGGTAATCCCTCAAATTTTCGTTCTTTCCTTGTACCACATACATAAGAGATGCGGAGCTTTTCTCTTGAACTCTTCCGCTAATGAATTGGTTGACAAAGGCAGTACTCAACTCCTTAAAAGAGCCAATCAAATTTATAGGCAACCGGCTATACCATCTTTGAGCCATGCCCGCCAGGGTTTGAGGGAACGCCCTACACTTGAGAGCGTCACTAATAGGCTGCAACAGCAGTGCATTCGATAATGTTCTTACATGGTTTGCGGGATC
This sequence comes from Kitagawia praeruptora, assembly GCA_037693485.1. Classification (NCBI taxonomy): domain Eukaryota; kingdom Viridiplantae; phylum Streptophyta; class Magnoliopsida; order Apiales; family Apiaceae; genus Kitagawia; species Kitagawia praeruptora. The sequence goes on along the minus strand of CM075348.1, from coordinate 166,244,091 downwards.
ATCCATTCCATCATAAGCCTTTATAGTAGGCATCTTAAACTTCCTAGAGATGTGTGCATTCATCACCTCCTCGGTGAATGGTGGTGTATGATCATCAGGATCTCTTAGTTGCATCAACTCTTTGGGGTCACCCTTGGGGGCCTCTGCCCTAGTTGCTCTTCCCGTTGGGACGTTAGCCCTTCTCTTCTTCCTTGGAGGCCTTTCCAAATCTATAATGGGAATCCTTTCTGTGGTAGGAGGAGGTTGATATTGATTCAATCTCGCTTTCTCTCTCGCCATGTCATCCTTTAATTTTAGGATCTCGGCCTCATGAGCCTTGATCCTCTCAGCAGTTGTCAAAGGGGGTCAATCATGGATTCGTCGAGTATGCCTTATAGGCTCCTTGATTGGATGTCGCTTCCTCGGGGCTTGATCATGATCGTCATCCTCAGATGAAGAATCATCAGTATAAGGACCAGAGTAGTCATAATATCCTTGATCAGGGCCCAAGCCTCTAATGTAAGGAGGGTGATACGGCTCATGTATCTGCAGGGCATGGCCACTTGGCCCAGCACCTCGAGTATTTAAAGAGTAGTTAGGCATCCCGTATACCGGATTCGTACTTCTAGGGTGATCTGTAGTAGAGATCTGCACCCCCGAAGAGGGTTGGTCTCCTTGTTTGGATGGACAACCACGGGTAGAGTTCTCTCAACATGGAGAGTCGTCCTTATAGGTTGAGAAACTTGAGGTTGAGCGATTGTCCCAGTTGATGGGGGTACATACCCTTGTTCAAGTGAAGTAGAGGTGACGGTGGTCGCCTCGGTTGTGATTGGTGTCCTTCGTGTTTGAACCATGGTTGATGTTGTCTTCCCACAGATGGTGCCAAATGTTGTGGAATAAAAACTAGGTTAGTATGTATTTAATGCTAGGGTTCATGAGCTTCGTGCTTTAATGGCTGTTTTCGTGTTTCGAGACTGATCGGTCCTCACAGAGTGCCTACGTATCTCGTTATTGAGAATCAAGCCAAGACGTAGTTCTGAGAATGAGGGGTCAAGCCCTTTATATATGCTGAGAAGCCTTAGAATCGTAGTAGGGTTAGGAGACTTGATGGAAAAGCCACCTCATTGAGGAAGGTTCTAGACTCCTTCCTTGTAGGAGTCAGTTTTCATGTTGAGTTAGGTGCCTTGGAGGCTAAGTCAGGCAGGAGTAATATCCTTATTTGACTCTTATTTGTTGAGCTATTTATTACCTTTAATATTAATTACGAAATTAATATTTAAAATAGGGTTTAGACCCTGTTGGTGGGCCTCACGTTTGGACCATCCTGGGTTTAATTAATGACACATTAAATGTGTTTTTAGGGCTTACTTTTAGCCCATATCACATATACATACACATATATCTGTGTCTTTTTTTCTTACTTTTAATTACTGATAAGTGGATTTTATATCCACTTGGATCGCTTCAATTCGGCTTAAATTGATTGTCTTGGACTCAAGTTTGTGGTAGTTTTGATATGTTTTTATTAGTTGTGCAAGTTTGCGAATTATCAATTAGGTTTGATGTTTTTGTTGATTGGGAGAGTTGAATTCTAGCATGGAAGCAAAATACGTTTCCTAAACTGATTCTGTTTTTAAGGAAAATTCGTAGCTGACTTTTCTTCAGTATTTTTTGGCCGTTCCAGTTGTATTTGGACATCTGGACCACTTTAGAATGATATAGAATCTCGTTAGCTTCGCGTGGACTGTAAGATCGCCCAAAACGGACTTGTAGAACTCAAGATATGGCCAAAATAAAAATCCGAAATCTGGTAGAATTTTTATGCGCTGGGAGCACGTAAACACGCGCCTGGAGCGCGTGGAACAGCAAGTTTGTGCGCTGGGAGCGCGTATTTGTGCGTTGGGAGCGCGTGATTCCGCCTGAAAATTCCAGAAATTCCTATTTTGCCCTTTTTCGAAGTGTAATTGTATTTTTGGTATTAAAACCTATTTCTAGTTGTATTGTAGGTTAATTTTCTTGCTTGGCAAGATATCTAGGCCTATAAAAACACATCTTAGCCTTGTAAATCGTATAGTTTTATTATTGTAACATAGAATTGCAAGGGAGAAAAGGAGAAGGAGATTCAACGCTCGTGACAAGCAACGGATCAAGATCTACTTCATCTTTTGTGTTCTTTTCCTATTAATATTATTACTTCCATTCATACTTTGTTTAATATCATGTTTTCATCAAATCCCATGGTGACGAACGGTTCAATTATGAACTAATCGTTGTCATGGGATTCTAACGGATTTATCTATGTAACTTAGTAGTTTGATTGCTTTAAAGATATATGTGTGGTGAATTCTTGATATCCTCGTATGGTTATCTTAATGATTTTAGATGCGTAGCTAACATCTAAATTGAATTGTTAATCTCTTGTGAAGTGAAAGTGGATCTTGAGATTTAGAACTTGCCATGTTAGCATAGGTTCATGATTGTTTATCAACATGATTTGTAGTGTAAGATGAAAATACTTATGCTGCCCTGTGTGATCTTCATGGATAACTTGCTCTTCAACCGTTATGTTTTCAAATTATATAGACATATAGGGTCTAAGCATAATTGGTGTCTATTCATCTTCTATCTTTTTTTGTGGATGTATGGGTAGTTTGGTATACGTATGCTGACAGGTAGCGTGTACTTGTTTCGTGTTATCCGATTAGATATCAAAACCATCACATACATGGATTAAAGGCATCAACTCTAGGCAAAGTAGATAATGAAGTTAGAGTCCCATGTTTATTCTCATATAAGTAATTCAATTTTAATTCTCGTTAGTTAGCTAATTCTTAGTTTAATAATTTGCATCTTGGTTTAGTTTAGATAATCAAATCTCAAATTGTTAATTGTCTAAGCAGCGAATTAAAACCATACATTGTTGCATAGGTACTATACTGAATTAAAAACCAGATCTCTGTGTGAACGAACTTGACTTATATCTGTATTACTTGTGACCACGTACGCTTGTGTGATTTAGTGCGAACAATTACTATGTTTGTTTTATTTTTATTGTTCTGTTTTTCAGGATTGTTAATGATACAGAATGTGTTGTGTTTATGATAATATGTAATAATGATATATATAAAGTAAACTCTGAATCTCCAAAGATGAAGAAACAAAACTCAAAACTCTGAATCTCCAAAGATGGAGAAACAAAACTCTAACTCTGAATCTCCGAATGGAGAAACAAAACTCAAACCCTGAATTAACTCCTGAATTCGATTCTCAAAGCTACCGAATAGCCAAAATTTTATTATCAATATCGTCTCCCAAAAGATTACAAGATGAGAGTATATATAGCCTAAATAAATAACCTTATCCAGGTTGAAATCCAAAAAGGAATTTAAGAGCAGGTAGAATTTAGCTAATACTTGAACCCAACTAGGAAACCATTAAAATCCTGGTCTAACTTGAAATATAAAATCGTAAGTGCTTAAAACAAGAAAAACCCATTCAAGTGAAAGGTAAAAACTTGCAAGCCAAATATCTATTTTCTAAATAAAGTCCATAAATAGTTGGACTTATTATTAATAAACTAAATAGTTAGAACTCGTTTAACTAATACCTATAGTATATTTTCTGAATACTAGATAGGAATAAAGTATATAGAACCTCTATATTACTTCCACTTCAATTCCTCATCATTCTCCCTTTGTTGGAAAAAACTCGCCCACGAGTTTTGTAGAACACAATGATTACCATGCATGACTTAGATGGATCAAAAAAAAAATCACACATCTTCAAAAGCGACGGAGGTGCAAAGAACTGTGAAAACATGTTTTTAGGTGAATGCGGCTTAATCAAGGATTCTGGAATTATAAAGTCAACATGTTCGACCTCAATGATATCATCAATTTGTTTTTCTCGAACAAGGAAAATTTTCTCCACATGAGATTTTTCACCTTTATCAACATCAAGAACCCCACTACTCTCGTGCTCTACACAACTTGAAGATTGTGGTATGATCACATTATCATTATCTGATTGATTTTTCACATGTATATCTTCACCTTGAACAATATCCCTTTCAACTTCATCTCTCTTGACTACTTTATCTTGTGTGTATTCCTTTGGACCAAAGCGGTTATTCAATTTCCTTTTCATCTCATTCCAAGTTTTGATTCTAGGAGCGCTTTCCTTCATGAGCTTCGTCTTCAAAGTGTCAAACCATAGAGATGCATATCTTGTTAGCTTCATGTTGGCAATTTTATAAGACTTCTGATCATCAAAACCTTTATAGTCAAAGATTTTTTCCATCTGTCTCACCCATTCTAAGAAATCCTTGGCATCACCTGCTCCACTAAATTCTGGTACATCCCACTTCAAGCTTTTATCATCATCATTGTTGTTAGTGGGTGGAGGGTTTCTTATAAATGTAATAACCCTAACTTTAGCAATGCTATAGTGATCACATGAATAGTAAATTTGGAGGATTTAAAGAAATGGTATGTAAGTACTCTATACTTGAAACAGAAAATGAGTAAACAGAAACCATATTAGTGATAAACTATAAAAATAAGTGACTCAAAATGACGATAGATTTCAGAAATTCCTGAATGTGGATTTTAAGGATTTTGATGTCGAATCAGCTTCTATTGGATATTAAGGAGCATAGAGATGTGAAAGGAATTATATATGGAGGAATTAGTGAATTAGGGTAAACTAAGGGATTATTAAGTTAAGAAAATACCAAGGGAATTTGGATTGTTAAATGATTTCAGAACCACTGAGATAATGAGGTATATTCGAAACGAATCACAATTAGACGAGTATGGAAACCAAACAACCAAGATTAGTAATATAACAAGGGTACATACCACATTATATTATCCAAGATTATTAACCTAATACTTAGAAAATCAAAATGGGATTTATTGGATCATCAAAGTGACATCATCATCCACTAACACATGTTTAAGGGGTAAATTAGTATTTTAGCATGGTTTTTAACCACAAAAATCTTCAAGGATCCACAAGACTCTAGAATTATCAAGATATTAGCAAGATAAGATCAAGGATTAACAAAAAAATCTCTCCACTCTCTTCCTCATTCTATTCGGCCAAAACAAGAAAAAAAGAAGAAAATAAAAACACAAACCCTAGCTCTCTTCAACTACAAATCTAAGGAAAAATCATGGAGACTCTTGGAGGTTAGAAAGGATTACCCACCAAGTTTCAAGGCCAACCATCATCATTTACATAGGTAATAAATTGATCAAAGTTGATGGATGAATAGTGATGAATAGTAGTTTTCAAGAACTAACATTGTTTTTATGGTTTCTTTAGTTGATCCAAGTTAGTATAAGGGTGATTAAGCATATCCCAAGGCTTGTTAAGGGTTGTTAAAGCTTCAAGAAGGTATAATCCCAAGGTCCTCTAGTATTACTTTGCTTACATGATAGATTATAGAAAGTTTAGTGATTAAAGTTATGTTTCATGATGATCCATGTGTTTAAAAGTGTTTTTATTGTATATGAAAGGAGTATGTGCTTGTAACCATGGTTGGTAAGATGAACACATGGTGTAGGTGATGGTGTATAAGGTGGATGATTGGTTTGGAGGAGTTGGATTTTGGAAAGTATGAAAATATAGCCGTTATAACGCCCGATTTTCATTAAACCAAATAGATGCCCTGTTTTTGGCACCCATATTCACACGGTAGGTTCCTGTCCAATGCACCAACTGATCATGAAAGGATATAGCTTGGTTCATAGATTGTTTTGATATAAGGTGCGTTAAAATCTGATGAACGGTTTAGGAGAAAAATCAGTTTTAATGAAAGACGTTCGAAAACCGAGAAATCGTAATTGTGTCAACTTTGAGGCTATAATTACCATACCTATACATTTTTAAAAGTCACGAAATTTTGGGATATGGTAGTAGTGTGATCAGAGAACTAGTTCCAGTTGACCTTACATGAAAATTCGAAATTTATAATTTATAAGAATTTTTACAGTTGAGCATGGTTGTTAATGGGAAATGGTGAACCAACATAGAAAACCTTGATTTAACCTAAAATGGTTAGATTCTTGGAACACTTGGGTTATAAATAACATGTTACTCACATAGTAAGCATTAAGGGTGTAGTTATATAAAAGGTGAAGTGAGAAAGGGATGTAGTATGCTAATGACGGTCATTTCATGTTTATAGAAACTCCGGGAGAGCCGCGAGCCATACCTTCAGGACACCGAGATCGAGGCAAGATTTCTTCTATCCTTACTTTGGAAAACTACTTATCTTCAAATTGAAATGATTTCATGGAATATATTCATGTCATTCTATTGTTGCTATATTATTAATGAATTTATTCCCTAATTTTGGGAATTAAAGAGAGATGGATATGAACTATGGATTATGAGTATGAATATAGATATGATCATGCATAAAGTGAACATGCTTTATGATTAAGAGAATATGAAAGAATGATATCAGTTGTTATCTAGAGTTATATGAAAGAATGGTATCAGTTGTTATCTAAGGTTATATGATTTATAATGTTATTCTTTTAAATATTGTGCATTAATAAGTATTATTTGATTATTATCTACTACTTTTAAAAGTAGATGGAATATTATATATATATATATATATATATATATATATATATATAAGAGTATTGGATTTCATTGAATACAGAGGAGATGTCTGAGTCATATCTAAAGTTTTATGATATATATATATTCTAAAGGTGATGATAAATGTGAAATTGTGTTTTATAAATGGAATAATGATTTGAAAAAAAGGGGGATGTCAACAGTAAGCGTAAGAGGCTGTGTGGGAGTGGCACAGTCCGGCATTGCAACAGTAAGCGTAAGAGGCTGTGTGGAAGTGGCACAGTCCGACACCCAATATTTTATTACGACACGAAGATGCCAAGGGAGGATGTAACAGGTGGCCTTCCTTCAGGGTTGATAACCAGGTAGGATCATCCCTTCTACTAGTAGTAAACAGGGAGCGGGTACGGTCAGGCGACTGATCATCGTCCTACGTATCTGGCGCTAGTAGATATCCCCAAAACTTGAAAGAAAGAATTGAAAATGGTTTTCAGATTTCTATACTGAAAACAGAAAAAAAAATGATATGAAATGATGGAATTATTGTTACAGATGAAGAGAAACTGATTTTATATTAATTTATATGATTGTTGCATAAGAAGGAAATGGGAAGATGATGACGAGAAATTTGTTCAAGTTTTCATATTATCTTGAAAGATTACACTGAAATGGTATACTGATTGTTATAGCATTTAAGAAGAGAAACTGACATGATATGATATTAGAAGAGAGACTGATATTATAATACTATAAAATTCTTTTCGTACAAAGATAATTGGAAAGTATATATATTGAATGAAAATAACATTTCTCTCCATAATAACTGAAAATTGTTTTGTTTAATATATATATGATGATTTATTTTCCTTTGATGCTAGTTGATAGAATTTATCTTGCTGAGCTATTTTAGCTCATTCTTGCTACTTATGTATATAACAGCTAGGTATGCCTATAACGCCTTAGAAATTTCGATTTTATTTATTTATTTATTATAAATTATAAATTATAGTATGTGAGTATTGTTGGAAAGTGGAATGTATGTGAATTTGGGCTTATGTGCTTATGTGATGATCTGGATAAGTTGTAAAGGCCCATGTATTTTTATTTGTAATTTTGAGGATTGAGTATATTTAAATCATGTATTTTTGATCCTCTGTAAATTTTATAAAATTATCGGAGGGATTAAAAATCATGAAATCTTTTGTAATATTATCTTTATAATATTATTTAGTTTTTAAAATGGTTGGGTGAATTAATTTGGATGTTTCGGTATTTGTAACACCCCCAAATCCAAGGTCAGGGATATGGTCGTTACGGTCTGAATATCCATCCATAAAACCAACATAATTTAAATTACAACCTTGTGACCCAAAACAACAGCATAAAACACACCCGTTATAGTCCCAAAGATGAAATTAGAGTAACCATCAATATTATTAATCACAAGTTTGAGTTCTTACAACCCAAAGAATTACAATTTTACCATTACATACTCTTTGCCATCCATTGGTATATGCCATATAATAAATACATTTGATGTGCAAATGCTAACAACTAGCCTACCAGAAGCTGCATCTTCAACAGTGGTAGCTATGACCTCAGCGGTTAATCCTCTGACGGCTGACACCTGCCTATGCTGAGTACGCCTTACGCGACCATCTGATCTAGTTGTTGTTGTGATATAAATAAATAAAGCAAGGGTGAGCAATAGCCCACCAAAAATATAATTGAACAGTGATAATATATAACAGTCCAAAATATCTTTGAAATCATATGACATGCATTAACGAACGTAGTACCAATATAAGGTATGAGATGAAGTTACAAGGTAACTCAAAATATAATTGTTCCGAAGAAATATCTGCTATGTCAAAGATAAGCAAGATATAATCAAATTTTCATAATAGAGGAACTTGCAGGAAGAATATTGCAATTCCAGTTCAAACACTTTTCAAACCTGCCAACAATGACAATGTTGCAGGAAATTTTCAACATTGAGAGATGAACTAATACTGGAGTTTGACGCGCCAGGAGACATAGCATTTACACGATGATCAGTCACATGTTATGCTCCCCCATCTCTTGTTCTCTACATGTAGAAGGAAGCACTGACGGATTTACTTGTCTACCGCCCTCTGGAACCCCGCGTCCAACGGTTAGGCCATTTGCTGGACCGGCGCCACTGGGTCACTTACGCATCTCCTAGTTCATTTCACATCCATAACTTTGAAACGAAAAGTTCGTCCCCCTTTCCCCAAGTATAACACTTGTTGATAAAACTCCACAAAGTAGTCGTATCTAATTGGAAAGGAAAATTCACCAATATTTCCCAAGCTGTTGCTTGTTAATGGATACCAACTTGTTCCATCAATTCTTACCCCTCGAGCGTTGTGGAGGTAAGCAAACAGATTCATATCGATGTTTGAAAGAATCAAGATGTGAGTGACAAGATAGTTTAACAAGTATAGGACTGGGCAGTCCAATAAATAACATCTCTCAAGTGAGGTCCCCTTATATATTTTTGGAAGTTGAGCGAGTATTTAAATCTTCTTTAAGATAGATTTAAATGAAAATAAAGTTTGGGAACCTCCCCTTGATAAAAATAGTCATAAAATACTCCGAAATATTTTACACCATATCTGAAGGTGAAAGATAATATTTGAATAATATGAATTATTATAAAAAGAACTTAAAAGAATTTAAATAAATATTCCAAGAATATTTATTAAATCAATAATAATTAAGGAATATGATTAAATCATAATATTGCTCGGAAGTAATCCTCGAATAAATATATAGAATCATTTACTAAATAACTCTCTTCTTTAAATGAATATTCAATATAATATTCATTAATTAAATAAACTCAAATAAATATTTAAAATAATATTCACTAAATAAATCAAACCTTAAATGAATATTTGAAAATAATATTCATTTAATAAATAATATTCCAAATGAAAAGCCAAATAATATTCTTTTAGTAATCAAAACTTTAAAGGAATATTCGAAGCAATATTCCTTAAGTAAATAGAACTTCAAATGAATATTTTAAAATAATATTCATCAAGTACATAAAATCTTAAATGAATATTCAAAATAATATTCATTTAATAAATAAATTTCCAAGAATATTAAAGTAATTATTCATTGAATAATCAAACTCTAAATGAATATTCGAAACTAATATTCATTTAAGTAATTAAAGCTCAAATGAATATTAAAATAATATTCAGTAAAGAAATATACGCGAATGAATATTCAAAATAATATTGATATAGTACTTCTCGATTGAGATAATATTCAAATAGCAATCCTCGAATAATTCCCAAGTAATCAATACTCTATGGAAATATAAATAATGTTCATAATTAACATTCCTCAAATAAGCTGTCACTGGAATCCCTCCGGGTTTCCACGACTATCTCTATATCCTAAAATACCGACTTCCGATCTATATTTAAAGAATGAATATCATACGCCCTTCATTAAGGGTCTTGACAAAACAATCCGGCTTATAACTGATAATTCATATCTAGTCTATAGGCCAATATCAGTTCAGGGAACAAGTATTCCAATATACTTTGAAAACAAGCATGCATGCTACGGCATATGTATAACAACAATCATATATATTATCACAACAACAGTTCCAAGGTATTGGAAACTTGCCTGGCAATCCTATAGGGGTAGTGTGCCTCGTGTCAATCCGGTGATCTATACATAGTCACAATAACCGAGGTCAATCAATTAACACTTTTTAAAAGGCTAAGTATAACTTAACTTAAGTCGAAACACGTTTTCGAGTTATCTCGTTAAACACCCTTTAGTGCAATTCTCTTTATTATCGCTATGCCCCGTCATTCGTTTGCTACTAAGACACGTCGTCATACTTACACTTTGTATCTACTTACATCATATAAATTCTAAGCTCGGTCGTTTACGAATCAAGATTATACCTCGAGTTTTATCGCTCGTTTTCTAAGTTATAACCAAAGTCATACTTTTAAGGGGTTCGTTCGCGTTTAACCTCGATTCGAACATTTTTATAAAATCGGAAAACGATGCGTTCGACATGTGGTTTTCTCTCACACCTTCGTTTTTACCTCTAATATTTAATTATCAAGGTTGTCCACTGATTTCATAGTATTAAAGAAATCCAATTTCAGTTACGAACTTTCATTTACGGTTTCGAACCACTTTTACGAATTTAATCATAACTCCTAAACCGTAAATCCATTTCACACGATATTTATATCAAAATGAAGCTTATAACATAATCTATCTTGTATTGGTATAATATGAAACTGGACAGTGAGTTAAGGCTACTGTCAAACACGGTTTCTTAAGGTTTAACGAAAATCGGGCATTACGACGGCTATAAATCGAACGTTCCAAAAATCGCAACACCAAGCCACACGGGGCATCCATACAACTCATATACCTGATTATCAACTTAACAAGTCCAGAAGTTCATCACTTATTCATCATATGTATCATATTGCTTAATCACTAAATTACTAGAAAACCATGCTTATAATCATCATCATAACCTTAACTACACTAAACTATCAAGAACATGCTTAAATCTTCAAAACAAAAGCTAGGGTTTTGATGAGATATACCTTCATTGGTGAGTGCTAGAGCCTTACTAAACCTTGATCTAGTCCTTAGAACTCCTTACAACCTTAAACTAGCAAGAATCATCAAGAACATAGTTAGTGATTTTTGGATCTGCTATAACCCAGTTGAAAGATCATGAAAACCGAGGGCCTTACCGAGGTTTTCTGGACGAGGCTTCTAAAGGAGAGTTGTAGAGCATCTAACCAGATTTCCAACAAGCTAAAGAACACCAAATTTCATTGATTAATGAAGGAGATATGGCCGTTTGAAAATAGTACAGAAGCTTTTAAGGATTCTGGGCAGGTTGGTTCTTCAACTTGGGGAGGAGATTTGACTAGGCTATACTCATCATCTTGCCATGAAAGTTTGAGCGAATGTTCTCCATACTATGAGGGAGATGTGGTTAAAATTTGGTGATTTTGTCATGGATAGAAATGTAGATATGAATTTTCTTTGAGTGGTGTTTATGCTAGGCAGTTTGTGGAGAAAGGAGAGAAATGGAGTTGTTTGCTTTGTTTTGCTCTCATCCTTGAATTATTGGTGATAATATCTCATAAAGTGACTGTGTTGATCTCCTTGGTTCTTGTGCTAGGTGTGTTGAAGAAGCTTGGTTGATATTTGTTGTGTTTTTGAATTGATTTAAGTGATTTAACCACTTAAATCCTAAATTGTTTTGATTTAATCTTCGATTAAATCATTCCATCCAATTGATATAATCCTCTTCATGATCATGTAGAATATTTAATCTTGTTATGAACCCAATCCAAAATCCATAATTTGTTCGCTTAATCGCTTAATCTCGTTGTAAAATTTCAACGGTTTCTAGAACGTTCGTTTCAGTGTCTCAGTGGTTTTCGTTCTAAATTCTCAAATCAAATATAATAAAATTCTAAAATATTAAATCCTCAAATTTAAAATTCGCTATCGGTTCAAATATTACACCAAAATAGAATTTGGAATTTCTGAATTCCGATCGTCTTTAGATACACTTATTTACTCCGTGTATCACTAATATGACTTCGAAATATCCATACCATGTCCCATACATAGGTGACATGAAAAATTTTCTCATTCCTCGAAAATTACTATTCATCCAGAAAAACACTATTCACTACTTTTTCTATTTTTACCCCTTGTACTTAGAAAATGATCTTGTGCTTTCTCGAGCATACCTTATCCCTTTGGCGGAGTTCTCGGGTTTATACCAGAATCGATTTGGATGACATGAGAATATTCCTATCTTAAGATACCATCGTTATCTCTCTGGGAGATAGATTATTCTTATCTATGCTGTCAACCAATTGCATTGTTCATGGTACATAAACATTGGAATCCTCATTTAATAAAATTATTCAATCATTAAACCATTGATACATCGTAGTCATAACCACTATTCAGTTATACACTAGTACATAATAAAAGTTTCAATTCCTACCAAAAATCTGGGTTCTTACAGTCTCCCCTCCTTAAAAGGATTCCGTCCCGGAATCAGGTAGAATCAAAGAGTTACTTGTTGGTCATTTCACTTTCCAGTTCCCCGGTCATCCTTAATCGTTCCAATACTCTTATAGCACACTTCACTAGTGCTATAATATATCCTTTATCTTTTTTCATCAACTTTGCTACTTTTCGTACAATACACTATCCGGGTTATGCTCTTACTCAGTCATATACCACTTGCCTTATTGGTATCGGTAGTGACTTTGGTATCACTATCGCGCTGCAAATTTTGGAGATAACCTCACTCGTAATTATGCAATTCCTGATCGCTTTAATCTTCGCAATCTCGATCAATATATAGAATTAGAAGAATTTATTGAGAGATCACTATGATCAGTGAACATTTGTCCTATTGCATAGTTAGTACAGAAGGTGGCCAGCCTTTAGTACTTGACAAACAATTTAGACAAGCTATGGTATCCCACTTAGACTCCTATCACATAGACAGACAGTCACGTAGCAGTACCTCCCCTCCTTAAAAGGGTTGTTTTTCTCAATTTAGAAGAAGATAAATAAGGGAGAAGAAAAAGGAAAGAATTTTAAAGAATTATATAAGAAAATTTTCATGATTGTCAAAAATATCATACTTAGAATTTACCTCTGAACTATAGAGGTTTAGTAGAGAAGAAAAATAATCGTATTCATATCAAATACTACTTTATCGTAATCTCACATATCACATGTCCTTGCTGCTCTGTCCATCATTCTATGGACCTATACTCTTGTTCGATATCAGCATCACTTACTTTTGGAAAATCTTTCAACCTCTCAGGTTAAATCTTGGATTTCTCGCTTAACATTATTATTACTGACATTTCACGCCACGACACTGGCTCTTTCATATTCATAATACTAACACTATCAGGTTGTCATTCCGAGAGCTCGTTAGGAAAAACCCATTCATCAATCCATTCATAACATTTCTTGCTTCACATTCCATAATTATTTCCCCATCTTTTCTTTATGAATCACATTCTTCTTATTGTCTAATTCTTATTCACTTCTATTATTTAACCCCACTGTCATGCCATTATCGAAACACCCATCACCTTTACTTAATAACGTCACATTTTTGGGGTTAAACTTTCCTTTGTTCAACCGTCTAGATTTCACTTTCTCATTCATGAGTCTCCTTATTACTCAACCGATCTTATTCCAAATTTTCTCGAATTTTCCAAACTCAAAAGTAGTTAATCCTTATGTCATTTATGCTTTCAATTTCAACGTTCCATTGTGACCAATACTTACAATGTCAATCTCATACTTTTTCTCGCTTCATTACTGGGGTTTCTCAGGAGTCCGTATATCCACTCCCTTATTGATTCCTCAACTCTATATTTGGCTCTATCAGTTAATTGTCTTCATTTCTACTATAATCATTCTATGAACCATCATAGCCGGATCATTTATTAGAAATACCCCATCGTTTCCCAAAATTAAACCATCCGAAATCGACCTGGACGATTTTTCTAACTTAGATTCAATTCGACATTTCTGCAGTCGTTAACACCTAATTTCTCAGAAGGGTCATCATTGCTTATCATTTACGCAGTGTTTTTAATAGCTAAACATACAGGTTTCATAATTGTCAATTCAAGATCCTCTAGGAAAACAAAATAATCAATATTCCCTATCCATAAGGAACGCTTCCTGAACTTGACGTAGATATTACATGAAGCAGATAAAATTGTAGAAGAGCTTCCAGCATCGCAACTGGAACCGACTGGTGAGATTATTAATCATATATCTCCAGTAGAAGACTAGAAGCTTAGCGGTTTGCTTAATCATTTGCCAACCTCATTATTCTCTATCTTGTTTGCACAGAATATACCCACATAAAATTGCTTGTCATTCATCAACATGCCAATTAGCTTATCAATATCAGTACCAATCTATCTTCTGTATTCAGTCATCCCTTATTACCTCATCTCTTCTCTTTCTTTCTAAAATAAAGGAGAGTCGCTTGGGGAATTTGGTCTGACCTGTCGCAGAAACTTCTAGTGTCGGTAATGTGCTGCATACAAAATCAGGACTCGAATGTTTACTTAAACTATCCTTACAGTTGATCCTCGCAAAATCATCAGGGGAACGTAAATTCCTCCATCACAATCCGACCTTCAAGGCCCTTCTCATTTTCACGCTATTTCTTTAGTATGAGCATATATACTTACTCCCTTATACTTAAGGTGTCGGCCACCTCATTGGCCTTTCCTGAATATAATAATTTCTTGAAATCAATGATTTCTAGATCTATTCCAACTCAGGGTGGCAGCACCCTCCCTTGAATTATGCTAAATGAGAGAAAACATATTCCAGTCTTTTTCCAAAAGTCATTGCTTCCACCTTTCTGTATGAACTTTATCACGGTTACTCCTAACCCTACCTAGGATATTTCTTATCTTAGTCCTTTCTTATTTCAGGATAATCTTAACCTTAATGGTTCAATCCATACTTGCTCATGTTTTCATACATGCTTCATCTGGCCTTATTGTTACTATGTCATACATTCCTTACCAAACTTCCCTTTTGAAGTTCAGAATATTACCTCTTCCCTTATAAGGTTTCTTAGGTCATCCTCATCATTCCTCATGTATCTTCTAGGTACAGGGTATATAAAACATCATCAATCAATTCTATAACAATTCTATCTATATACTTTTCGAGACTCCTTTCCACAAATCCTTACAGGCTATTGATACTTTGGTCGATTCAATTTATATCGTCTTAATTCACATTGTCTTTATTAGGGGTGATGCTATCCTTTGTGCATCCCCCATGGTTCGTCTTAATATATGTACATTCTTTCCTCAATTCTATTTTCAAGGAATACTTATATCCTATAATTGGCAATCCAATCATATATCCTTAATAAGGGTCTCTTTTCAATCATTCCCATCTTGATAATCTATAGGCAGCTTAATGCTAATCTCTTCTTTCAAACGAATGTCAGTCTATATGATCTTCCAAAAGACAACACATGTCTGTCTTCTCTTTCTTACAGAACTTGGTAATGGTAGTAAGGATGTTCTGGAAGATATTGGTCGTGTTCAACGTGAATCTCTTAGTGCCTAATGCTCCTCTTGAGGACATTAAGTTTTAGATAGCATTTATGCATCATACTGCACCATCTTTGACAATCTTCGTAACTTTCCATTGGTCACTATCCTCAATCCTAATACGTCCATGGTATATATAAAATCCATCATCATGTATCTCAATTCATTTTATATCAAAAGCCCTCACGGTTGGCACTTGATTAGAGGCATCCCGCTTTGTCCTTTCATTGCTAGTTCAGTCACTTGATAATCCTTAGTGACTGTAACACCCCCAGATTCGGGGTCAGGGATCTGGTCGTTACGGTCTCAATCTCCATCCACAAAACCAACATAATCTAAATTACAACCTTGTGACCCAAAACAACAACATAAAACACACCCGTTATAGTCCCAGAGATGAAATCAGAGTAACCAACAATATTATTAATCACAAGTTTGAGTTCTTACAACCCAAAGAATTACAATTAACCATTACAAACTCTTTGCCATCCATTTGTATATATCATATAATAAATACACTTGATACTCAAATGCTAACAACTAGCCTACCAGTAGCTGCCTCTTCAGCAATGGTAGCTATGACCTCAGCGATCATTCCTCTGACGGCTGTCACTTGCTTACGCTGAGTGCGCCTTGCGCGGCCATCTGATCTAGCTGTTGTTGTGATATAAATAAATAAAGCAAGGGTGAGCAATAGCCAACCTAAAAGAATATAACTGAACAGTAATAATATATAACAGTTCAAAATATCTTTGATTCCATATGCCATGCATTAATGACCGCATTACCAATATAAGGTATTAGATGTAGTTACAAAGTAACTTAAAATATAATTGATCCGAAGAAATATCTGCTATGGCAAAGATAAGCAAGATATCATCAAATTTTCATGATAGAGGAACTTGCTGGAAGAATATTGCAATTCCAGTTCAAGTACTTTTCAAACCTGCCAACAATGATAATGTTGCAGAAAATTTCCCAATTTGGAAGATGAACTAATACGGGAGCTTTGCCGCGCCAGGAGCCACAACATTTACGATGATCAGTCGCATGTCATGCTCCCCATCATTTGTTCTCTACATGTAGAAGGAAGCACCGACGGATCGCCCGCCCTCTGGAACCCCCCGGCCAACGGTTGGGCCATTAGTTGCTGGACCGGTGCCACTCGGCCACTTACGCGTCTCCTAGTTCGAATAATATCCATGACTCTGAAACATAAAGTTCGTCCCCCTTTCCCCAAGTATAGTACTTGTTGATAGGACTCCACAAAGTAGTCGTATCTAATTGGAAAGGAAAATTTCACCAATATTTCCCAAGCTGATGCTTGTTAATGGATATAAACTTGTTCCATCAATCTTACCCCTCGAGCGTTGAGGAGGTAACCAAACAGACTCATATCGATGTTTGAAAGAATCAAGATGTGAGTGACGAGATAGTTTAGCAAGTATAGGACCGGGCAGTCCAATAAATAACATCTCTCAAGTGAGGTCCCCTTATATACGTTTGGAAGTTGAGCGAATATTTAAATTTTCTTTAAGATAGATTTAAATGAAAATAGAGTTTTTGGAACCTCCCCTTGATAAAAATAGTCATAAAATACTCCAAAATATTTTACACCATATCCGAAGGTGATAGATAATCTTTGAATAACATGAATCATTATAAAAGGACTTAAAAGAATTTAAATAAATATTCTAAGAACATTTATTAACTCAATATTAATTAAGGAATATGAATAAATCATAATATTACTCGTAAGTAATCCTCAAATGAATATTTAGAATTATTTACTAAATAACTCTCTTCTTTAAATGAATATTCAAAATAATATTCATTAATTAAATAAACTCAAATAAATGTTTAAAATAATGTTCACTAAATAAATCCAATCTTAATTGGATATTTGAAAATAATAATGTTTATTGATGAAATAAACATCCCTTGGATACTTGATATAATATTCATTGAATCAATAATGAATATTCAACTTAAGAATGATACTTATTGATGAAATAATTGTCGACTGAATATTTGAGACAATATTCATTAAATAAATAATGAATATTCAATCTTAATAATATATATCGAAGAAATGATTATCGAATGAATATTCGAAATTATGTTCAATAATTGAATCGACTTTAAATGAATGTCGAAGATAATATTTATCGTCTCAATGGAATATTCAAAATAATATTTATCGAGGAACTGGAGTTCGAATCAATGTTCAACTAATATTTATAAAATAAATAGAGATTGAATGAATATTCGAAATAATATTCATTTAAATAAATAAGGCTCGAATGAATATTAGAATAATATTCATTAAATAAATAAACTCGAATGAATATTCAAAATAATATTTATTGAAGAAATAAGAATGGATATTCTCTAAGTAAATAACTTAACTGAGGGTTAGAAATAATATTCGAATATTAAATCGACTTTAGATGAATATTAAAGATAATGTTCATCGAATAATTAAATATCTGATGAATAACCCGAATAATATTTATCAAATAATCTTAAAGGAATATCTCAATAATATTCGCCAGAGAATAAATGGGAAATATTTACTTAATTATTTTCCTCTGAAAATAATGTCAATATATCAAGAAATAACGACTCCCGGTCTATAATCAAGGAATGAGGTTCAGATGCCCTTCGTTTAAGGGTCTTAGAAATTTCCGGCTTATAACTGATATAATAACTATCTAACTCATAAGCCAACAATAATTCAGGGAACAAGTATATCAATATGACTTTGAAAGTAGGCATGCATGCTATGGCATATGTGTAGCAGAAAGCATATATATATATATAATCACAACAACAGTCTTTTAAAAGGATTTGAAACTTGCCTGGAAATCGAGTGTGGGTAGGGGTAGTGGTAGCGTGTCCCGGGTCAGCCTGGTGATCTATAAAGAGCCAAGGCATTCGGGATTAATCACTTAACACTTTACAAGATGATATATAGACTTCACTTAAGTCGAAACACGCTTTCGCATTATCTTGTTATACACCTCTAGTGTAACTCTTTTTATCACCGATGTGGTTCGACATACGTTCGGTATTATGACCCGTCATTGTACCCACACTTAATACGTACTTAAGCCATGTAAGTTTTAATGTCGATCATTTACGAATCAAGATTGTACTACGAGTTTTATCGTCCGTTTTCTAAGTTATTAACCAAAGTCATAATCAAGCATGCTTCTAGTGGTTCGTTCGCGTTTAACCTTGATTCGAACATTTTTATAAAATCGTAAAACGATCCTTTTAATGCAAGGTTTTCTCTCACACCTTCCTTATCATCTCTAGTATTTAATTACGATGGTTCGATACTGCATTACCGAATTTATACAGGTTCAATTCCGATTACGAACTGGTGCTCTCGTTTACGAACCACTTATCTTAATTCGACCATAACTCCTAAACCGTATATCCATTTCACTCGATCTTTATATCAAAACGAAGCTCGTAACATGAACTAACTAAACATAGCAAAATCCGGGACTGGACAGCAAGGTAATGCTACTGCTATTCACGGTTTCTTAAGGTTAACGACAATCGGGCATTACGACGGCTATGTTTACATGATTTCCAAATTTCAAACCATCCAATAATCATAGTTTCCACTCCAAACAACATATACATGATATTCAACCATGAACTAAGACCAAGCAATGTCTTTCCGTTCATCTAAACTAATTTAACAATTATCAAAGCCCAAATATAAACTTAATGTCTTAAACATGCATATAACTATAAAACTCCATGAAAACTCATGTTTCATCCAAGGGTTTCAAGTGTTATACCTTCCTTGATGTATGAATGAACTTAGTAATCCTTGGTTAGTCCTTATCTAGCCTTAATATAGCTTGATCTAGCCAAAGAAATCAAGAAAAGAAAAGTTAGTTCATAAGAATACTATTCATCAAGAACTTTGATCATGGTTTTGATCTAGTTAAACACCTTGGTTGATGATGATCTCTTGGATTTACCTTCTACTTGATACTAGCTTTGATTTAAGCTCAAGATTGAAGTGAATGGATGGTTGGAAGTGGAGATCTCCTCCTAGAAAGGAGCTTGGCCGAGAGCTCTTGTAGCTTGGTGGTGGTGGTTTTTGTTTTTGGTGTTAATGTGCTAATAATGCTATACACTTGATATATAATGGATGCATCTCTTCTTAATGTGTTGTCACTCATCCATAGGTGCCACTTGTTGGCTTCGTATTGGACCATGTGTTGCTTCCACATTAAACAAGTCCATTTTTGCAAAAGTTCACTTATATCACCTAGCTTGTAGTTGACTTACAAACATGTCACTTAGGTTTCTCCTTTTTCCACCAATTGCACTTGTTTGTCTCTTGGTTATTTTGTTTGTTTCTTTGTCCGGTTATTACTCAATTTCCTTGCTTGTTCGGATGAATAACTCATTCGTTTCTAGTTAGGGTTTCACCGGAAACCTTCTTAATAATTATAATACCATCCTCCATCTTACTTAATACTTCTCGAATTTAAATTCCTTAAATCCCTTCTATAAATCCTTAAGTCTTGCAGGGTCCAGGGAAATCTCGGAGAAAATGAAAGCGCTATTTTTCTGAATCTGATATCGTTTACATACACTTATCGTGTTCCTGGATCATGAATACGAACTCGAAAATCTGTTCTGAACACTTCTATATAGCGTCGTCCAATAATATACCCATGTCCACCAAAATCACTATTCACACTTCATTAATCCTTTTATTCCTTATATATACTAATAATGTCCTGGTCCTCTTTAGGGCGTTCCTTAACCCTTTTTCGGAACCACTGGACTAATAACAGATATTGATTTAGATGACACAAGAATAATCTTTCTTGGAATAATATACTTATATCCTTAGGAGATAGATCATTCTTATCTATGCTGTTAACCAAAGTATTCTTCATGACATATAAATATTTGAATTTAAATCCATCCCATTCATTTAATAGACATTCGTTACATTGCAGTCATAACCACCATTCACTCCTTATATTTTTACATAAGAAAAAGTTTTAATTCTGCCAAAAATATGGGTTCTTACAGTCTCCCCTCCTTAAAAGGATTCCGTCCCGGAATCAGGTAGAAGGCAATTGGGTACTTGTTGGTTATTTCACTTTCCAATTCTCTGGTCGATCCTTACACATTCCAATCTTTCTAAAGCACATCGTACTGGTGTTACAATACACCCTTTATACGTTCTACCAATTCTTTTGTACTTTCACACAACACATTATCCGGTATATGTTCTTGTCCGGTCTTATTCTATTAACCTTATTGGTACGTGAAGTGACTTCGGTATCACTAACGCGCTACGAATTCCGGAGATAACCTCACTCGTAATTTTGCAATTCCTGACCGCTTTAATCTTCGCAATCTCGCTCAATATATAGAATTAGTAGAATTGTTGAGAGATCACTATGATCAATGAACATTTGTTATATTGCATAGTTAGTACAGAAGGGGGCCAGCCTTTAGTACTTGACAAGCAATTAAACAATTAATGGCATTCCACTTAGACTTCTATCACACAGACAGATCGTCACGTAGTAGTACCTCCCCTCCTTAAAGGGTTGTTCTTCTCAACTTAGAAGAAGATAAGTAAGGGAGAAGAGAAGGAAAGAATTTCAAAGAACTATATAAGAAAATTTTCATGATTGTCAAAATATCATACTTAGAATTTGCCTCTGAACTATAGAGGTTAATTAGAGAAGAAAAATAATCGTATTCGTATAAAATACTACTTTTTCATAATCTCACATCTCACATGTCCTTGCCACTCTGTCCATTATTCTGTGGACCTATATTCTTGTTCGATATTAGTATCACCTACTTTTGGAAAATCCTTCAACCTTTCAGGTTAAAATCATGGATTTCTTGCTTGACATTATTATTACTGGCATTTCACGCCACAACACTGGCCATTTCATATTCATAATTCTAACACCATCAGATTGTCATTCCGATAGCTCCTTAGGAAAACCCATTCATCAATCCATTCATAACATTCCTTGCTTCACTTCCATAATTATTTCTCAATCTTTTCTTTATCAATCACATCTTTCGTATTATCTAACTCTTATTTACTTTTGTTGTTTACCTCCACCTTCATCTCAGGGTTGAGGCACTCGTCACCTTTATTCAATACGTGTTATACGTTTGGGGCCAAATTTTCCTTTGTTCAACCATCTAGATTTCACTTTTTCATTCCCTGAGTCTCTTTATTACTCAATCCATCTATTCCAATTTTCCTCGACTTTTCCAAACTTAACATGAGTTAATCTTTATGTCATTTATGCTTTAAATTTCAGCTTTCCATTATGACCGATATCTCCAATGTCAACCTCATACTTTTCTTACCTCATTTCTGGGGTTTCTCAGGAGTCCGCATATCTCTTCCTTTATTGATTCTCAATTCTATGATCATTCCTACCAGTCCCTTGGTTTCTATTTATACTATAATCACTCTATGAACTATCATGGCATTACCATTTATTTCAAGCATCATGTCATTCCCAAACTTAAACCGTCCGAAATAAACCTGGACGATTTCTTTAACTTGGATTCAATACAATCTATTTGTCTTTTATTCTGACATTTCCACAGTTGTTATCATCTAATTTCTCAGAAGGATCACCATCGTTTATCGTTTACGCAATGTTTTTAGTAGCTAAACATACATGTTTCATAATTGTCATTCCAAGATCCTCTAGGAAAGCAAAATAATCAATATTCCCTATCCATAAGGAACGCTTCCTGAACTTGATGTAGATGTTACATGAAGCAGATAAAATTGCAGAGAGGCTTCAAGCATCGCAGCTATAATAGGTTGAGGAGATTTTTAATCGTACATCTCTAACTGAAGACTTGAAGCTCAGCGTCTTACTTAATCACTTTAAAAATCTTGTTTATCCTTAATACAGGGATACCTTTCAGCATCACGAATCTTTAACCTCATGTACTCTATCTTGGTTGCGCAGAAATACACCAACATAAACTTGCTTGTCATTCATCCTCATGCCATTTAGCTTATCAGTATTTGTACCATCTCTGTTTCTGGTCATCTACTACCAATTCCTTGTTACTTAACTTCCCCCCACTCTTTCCAAAGGAAAGACGAGTTCCTTGGGGAATTTGGTCTGGCCTGTCGTAGAGCCTCATAATGTCGGTAATGTGCTACTGGCAACATCAGGAATCGAATCTTTACTTAAACTATTCTTATAGTTGATCCTGGCACAATCATTAGACGGAACGTAACTTCCTCTACCGCCTTATGACCATCAAGGTCCTTACCTTATCATTCTATTACTTTGGTATGAGCATTTATACTTACTCCCCTATACTTAAAGTGTCGGCCACCTCGTTAGCCTTTCCTGATTATAATAATTTCTTGAGATCAATGTTCTCTGGATCTATTCCAACTCATGGTAGAAGCATTCTCCCTTAAATTCTGCTGAATCAGAGAAGGCATCTATCAGTCTTTTCCAAAAGTCATTGCTTCCACCTTTCTAGTGTGAACTTTACTACCGGTACTCCCAATCATACTTAGGATATTTCCTTACTTAAATCCCTTCTTGTTTTTGGATAATCTCAACCTTATTGGTTCAATTCATACTTCCTCATGGTTTCACACATGCTTTCTCTGGCCTTATTGTTACTATGTCATACATTCCTTACCAAACTTCCCTTATAAGGTTTCTTAGGTCATCCTCATCATTTCTCCTTTATCTTCTTGGTAAAGGGTATATCAAACATCATCAATCAATTCTATAACAATTATGTCTTTATACTTTTCGAGACTCCTTTCCTCAAATCTTTATGGTTATTGATGCTTTGGTCAATTCAACTTATATCGTCTGATTTCACAATATCTTTATTAGGGGTGATGTTATCCCTTGTGCATCCCCCAATGTTCGTCTAAATATATGGAAATTCTATCCTCAATTCTATCTTCAAGGAATACATACATCATGTTCTTGGAAGTTCACTCATATATTCTTAATAAGGGTCTCTTTTCAATCATTCTCATCTTGATAATCTATAGGTAGCCTAATGCTAACCTCTTCTTTCAAACGAATGTCAGTCTATATAACCTTCCAAAAGACAACATATGTCTATTTGTCTTCCTTACAGAACTTGGTAATGGTAGAAATGATGCTCTGGAAGATATTGGTCATGTTCAACGTGAATCTCTTAGTGTCTAATGCTCTTTTTGAGGACGCTAAGCTTCAGATAACATTTATACATCATACTACGCCATCTTTGACAATCTTCGTAACTCTTCATTGGTCACTATCCTCAATCCTAATACGCCCATGGTATATATAAAATCCATCATCCTGCATTTCAATTCATTTTACATCAAAAGTTCTTGCAGTTGGCGCTTGGTTAGAAGCAGCCCTGCTTTGTCCTTTCATTGCTGGTCTAGTCATTTAATAATCCCTTGTGACCTGGCCTCAACTGGCCATCCTAAAATATGTGAGTTTAGGGGTCGGCTAATAGCATTACTTTTCTAGCAATTGCTGGCATAGTTCCTTCTACTTTGATACATTTTGATCTTTTCAAAACTTTACTCCATATAAGTCTCACTCGACTTCTCGGTACCGTCTCCGGTCACCTTTCCTTTACTTTTATTCTTTCAGTTATTCTTATCAATTCTGTAACACCCCCAAATCCGGGGTCAAGGATTTGGTAGCTACGCGGAAATTCTCAATGTCAAATTACCTGTTTAACGACATTAAACCATCTGTAATCATTAAAACTGAAATATAACTCTGCGACCCCAACCACCAAGCATCTTTTAGGTCATAGGGCTAGAAACAAGAACTAAAATATTTACATTTTCATTACATCCATTCTATTACATCGCACTATGTCTTACAAATCTTATACTACTAGTATAGCTTCGTTGGGAAGTACACCAGTAACTAGTACTACTCAGTACAAAGTAATATATAATACACATCAATTTACCTACATATAACTTACTCCAGCTATAGCTTTTCTGGATCATATCATCTCCATAAGGGCGTACTGCCTGCTTCTTCTGAGCCATGCAGATAAGCCTCAACCGTCTACCTTCCTCTGAAAGGTTAATATTTGAAACAAGCAAGAATGAGCGAAAGAATTGCTCAGCAAGTTAATAATAGAACTTCACAATATATATATCAATACGCACAAGGGTATTCAATATTTAACGATATTTAATATCATTTCTGAAACATTTAACTATGGAATTTCATTAAGGAAAGTATAACATTTGAAATAGCGTCAAATGAACAACTCAGGATTATGCTAACCATAGTAAGCTTCATACCTTAGCAAAATGGTATAAGTTGTAGTCCCAATAACCTTTAATAAAACTCTTCAAAATATACAGTTCAATATACTGCTACTACAAGTGTTTTCATGAAATAGAAACCAAACTATAAAAAGATCCCCTTTTTAGTATTCCACAAGTCTGAAAGTGTATACATATAAGTATATCATTTTTATCACCACACCCTACAGTTCAATATTCTGTATGGGATATAACTTCTTTAACCACTTGATAAGTTTAAGATTCATAGGTAACTGATAGTAAGAGAGTCAACATTTTTGAAATGACCCATTTATAAGGTACCAAATCAATACCTCTCGAGCTTGAAAATGTTTATATATAAGTATATCATTTTTACCAAAACATTTGATGGATCAAGATACTTCACCTCAGCAATATAATAACAATTCTAAAATATCTTTGAAACTGTATGCTATGCATTGACGGACATGGTGCTAGTATATTGTAAAAGATGGAGTTATAAGATAGTTCAATATAACCTTTCCGGAAAATATCTGCTATATAGAAATAAGCAGAGTATCAACATATAACTTAAAAGATGAAGTTATAAGGTGATCCAATATCAAAAACCTCCTTATCACAACTCATGTTATGTAAGGTATCAACAAAGTCATCAATTATAAGATAAAAGATGAAGTTACAAGGTAACTCAAATTAATTTTCCATGGGAATATTTGTTGTGCCGAAGATAAGCAAGATATTATCAATTTTCATAACAGAGGAACTTGCAGGAAGAAAATTTGCAATTCCAGTTCAGACACTTTTTAACCGTGCCAACAATGATAATGTTGCAGAAATTTCCAATTTTGAAAGATGAACTAATACGGGAGCATTGCTGCGCCAGATGCCCTGACGTTTACGATGATCAGTCGTATGTCATGCACCTCATCAGTCGTTCTCTACATGTAGAAGGTAGCTCCGACGGATTTACTTGTCTACCGCCCTCTGGAACTCCTAAGCCAACGGTTGGGCTATTGCTGGGTCGGCGCCACTCGACCACTTACGCGTCTCCTAGTTCAATTGACATCCATAACTCTGAAACATAAAGTTTGTCCCCCTTTCCCCAAGTATAATACTTGTTGATAAGACTCCACAAAGTAGTCGTATCTAGTTGGAAAGGAAAATTCACCAATACTTCCCAAGCTGATGCTTGTTAATGGACATAAACTTGTTCCAACAATCTTACCCCTCGAATGATGAGTGGGTACACAAGGTTCAATGTCTCATAGCAACCCAATTGCGAACGAAAGAATAGTTTCAAAGAAATTATGACCAAGAAGTCATCAAGATAGATAACATTTCTCAAGTAAGGTTCCCTTACGATTTAACGGATAGAATTGAATGAAGAATGGAATCTTGAGAACCTTTCTTGATAATAGTATTAATAATAAGACTCCGAAATAATTTACATAATATTTGGAGGTCGGAAATAGCATGTGAATGAAGTAAATCATTCTTGAAACGAGTTAGAAGAATTAAATAAATATTCCAAGGAATATTTATTAAGTCAAAAATATTGAAGGAATAATCTTAATATAAAATATGGCTCAACGGGATATTCGAAAAGATATTGATTAAATAAATAATGATCGAATGAATATTCGAAATAATATTCATTGATTAACTTAATTAAATACTTAAGGAATATTCAAAATAATATTTGATGAATAAATTGACCCTGAGTGAATATTAAAGATGATATTCATTAAATAAAGTTCAAATGAATATTTAAAATAATATTCATTTACTAAATAATCTCGAATGAATATTCAAAATAATGTTCATTAAGTAACTATCTCAAATGAATATTTAAAATATTATTCATTAAATAAATAAGGGAAAATATTTACTTAAATATTTTCCTCTGAAAGTAATCATGATATATCAAGAAATACTGACTCTTGATCTATATTTAAGGAATTTAAGTCATACGTCCTTCACTAAAGGCATTTGAACTAATATCTCATATCTAGCTTATAAGCCACTATCAACTCGTAGTCAAGTATCATAATATACTTTTGAAAACAGTTATGCCTTCCAATAGCATATTTAACATAAATAATATTCATATGGTATTTCTCGACTGAGATAATACTCAACTAACATTACTCGAAAGATTTAGCAAGCAAATACAATTTCTCGAATGATATCGTATTCAAATAATAATCCTCGAATGGTTTCCAAGTAATTAATACTTTATGGAAATATAATAATGTTTATAAATAACATTCCTCAAATCATTTTCAAGTACTTAATCCTTTCTGGAAATATAATTAGTATATATTAATAGTTTTCCTCAAGATGACTAGTACTTTGCCGCTGGAATCCCTCCGGGTTTCCACGACTATCACTATATTCACAAAATACCAACTCCCGGTTTAAAGTCGAAAACAATGAATATGCTCTTATATCTAGAGCTACAAGACATACCGGTTCGTAAATGCTTAACTTTAAAGACCGCATATAATCCAAATGTCAAATTCTATTTCAACAGGAAATAAGATTATAGCAAAATTGTTTAACAATATTCCTGGCAAATGCAGTATCAAATAATATTACAAAGCATAGGTTTTGATACTTGCATAGATAGAATCAAACTATAATATTTTAATAACTATGAAAGTATTTAAATAACCTCCCAATAACATTTTATACCCTTTAAAACAATTAGGGTATCTAATAAATCAATACATAATGATATTGAATAAAAATATTCAATAGCCCCTTATTAAAGGAAAATTTAAATTACTAATCGCTAATATAGTGAATATTCAAATAATTTTTACTACTAATATCGAAATATGTAATAACCTCAAAAGACCCAATTGTAACTCTTGGAATATTTCTATTTCTAATCAAAACCAATACATTAACTCTCCGGCAATTCCCGGACTTTAAGTAATTTATCAAAATAATTATCACTGACTCTCGGTCGATAAGGAGTAAATGCTACATATGAAAATCCTTTTTTAAATGAACATGATAAATAATATTCATTGAGTTAGATAACTCTACCAAATAGCATACATCAATATCCTTCTAGATATTCTTAATCGAAAGTATCCCAAGTATAATATTTGCAATATTCTATAAACAAGATACAGATTAAGGGGGGGTGAGTCATAAAATATCGATCTCCGTCGACAACTTTTTAAGTCATGGGATTTTGACAATTGGCATAAGCAGAATTTAATAACATTAGCAAAGTCCAAAAATATACTGGTGTTGATGAGTAAGCACATGATTGGAGAGCTTGCAACTATGGATTTAAATCTAGTCCACACATTTCATATATTCGAAAATACCGATACTCTGAACGATAGAGTATGCATAAATAAACTTGCCTCTAGTCCTTAGCAGAAAATAGAACCCGCGAATAAATCCTTCGCAACTCGCCCAAGCATTTCCATGGAGGTAGTTTACCTTTCTTTATACGACGCCACGATCTTCCCTTTTTGATGTACGTCGATCCACTTGATTATACCCTAATGGCACTGAAATAGTTACGAGTACGTGTCAGTCCAACCTCGTATCTCGAGTAGACAAAACTCGGAATTACCACTAAGTCACCTAAAGTCGTACTATAGTTGTTATCCCTATAGTTGACTACTCAAATACCACTTATTGCACATAACGCATTTAGTAAAATAAAATGACAAGGACATGGCCTCCTCACTAAAGTCACATAATACATCCTTAATCCTCAAGACACATTTAATACTTGACTTAGCACATAAATCCTCGAGGAAACAATTAACCCTCAAAATAATTCACATAGCACACGTTCACATAATAGTTAACATCCACTTCATGCCTCTTGACCATTGTAATTAAATAAGTTAAATAAATTTAATTGCAGGGGATTTTCAGAAAATTTTGGCATGTAGTATTCGTTTATCGGACTATGGGCTCAGCCCCTCCATGCCAACAAAACAATTTATAACCCTGCTTTTGATAAAATAAAAGCTGCCTCAACTTGCAGCAACATAAAAGTAAACATATAAGAAAAGTACCCGCCCAGACATGCGGCAACTAGCACATAAGGAAAAGTACCCGCCCAAACATGCGGCAACTAGCACATAAGGAAAAGTACCCGCCCAGACATGCGGCAACTAGCACATAAGGAAAAGTAAACTAAGTTTATCCACATTTAAGCCAACACCACGTAGTTGGCACTTATACTATCAACATATACTATAACTTGATTCATACCATTTAGCACTTAGCCAATTAGCCATTCATATAATTACACCTCCTATAACAATAACTATTACAATTAGCAATTTATCCACTAAAATGCTTTAACTTTAATCACTAAGATCATTTAGCACATAAGCATTTACAATTAGTCAAACCATGTAACTCCACATATTATCCGACAACTCATAATTACTCACTAACAATTAACAATTAGCACTTAGCAATTTATCGACAACTCCGACCATTAATAATTAACAATTATAATTGCCAACTAGCAACTAACAAATAATATTTAATAATCGCTAATCCGTACCTTCAACCGGGCCCGCAATTAATCTCATCAATTATAATTACCCACTAACAATTATAATTGACACATCTAGACTCTCCGAATTAAATCACCAAATTCAAATAATACTTATAATTTAGCATACTAAGTTAATTACGAAATTTAACACATCTAACTCGCAATTTAATAACTAATTAAATCGCAATTATAATCTCGCAATTAATCATGAAAATCAACAATTAAACTCGCAATTTAAATAAAATTAAATTACGACAATTAAATATATAATTTAAAGATACAAGTTTATACCCCTCGATTCCGATTCGAGTCGCCCAAAATCAAGTCACCGGAAAAACTTTCCACCATCTCCCTCCCTTCTCTCTCTCTCTCTCTCTCTCTCTTTCTCTCTCTCTCTCTCTCTCTCTCTCTCTCTCTCTCTCTCTCTCTCTCTCTCTCCGCTGCATAGCAGCCTCCCCACCTCTCTTCCTTCCTTCCGGCGTGACACCACCACCACACAACCCCACCGTCGGCCTCTCCCTCTTCCCCCCGTGCGCGACCTGCCTCCTACAACCCCAAACCGCGCGGCTTCAACCCACATAAACACACATCACACGCACTTACATACATACACGCATATAGATATACGTATAGGTTCAATTGATTCGAAATCTAAGCCCCATAATCTCTTTTCTCCCCCCCGATGTCTCTCTCCCCGCTGTTCTTCCCCCCTCCCCTGATTCTTTTGTTTTTGCGCGGCTACTGTGTGTGTTTCGGTGTGTGTACGTATATGTTGTGTGTTTTAACCTAATGGGCTTGGCCCATTACTATTTGCTACTACTAATTGTAACCCACTTCTAATTTAAACCGGCAAAATATTACTCGGGTAAAATAATAATTTTTGAGCTAAAATAATTTTGATCAGTAAAATTTTAAAACTCAACATAATTAAATACTAGAATATTTTTAAAGACTTTTGGAGAAAGAATTAGAATTAAATCTAAATTTTCTAAATTGATATGCATTTTACAAATATTAATAGTTTATAAAAACAATTCATAAAAATAATAATTGTGATTCATATTTCACAATTTACAGGGCTTTATAAAAATACTACAAACACTATTGTTTTAGTAAAATCTCAAATTCTTGATTTTATATATTAATCAAGTAATTTCTGCAATTCCCCAAATAATTAAAACAATCATTTTCTAAGGATTTTAAAATCTCTAAATTATTTAGTAATTTATAATAAAATCTTTACTAAATAATTCCACACTCCAAAAATTAAATCTTTGCTCGAATAAACTATTGACTCGAGATATCTTACTCGGACAATAAAATTTGAAAAAGGAGGACCAGGTTCCACTTAACCGAAAATAATTAAATAATTAAATAAAATAAAGAAAAAAAATTCCTCCTCATTTTAGGAAAACATTATTATTATTGAAATAATAATAAAATCATTTCTTGAAAAATCCGGGTTATTACAGTCTACCCTCCTTAAAAGGATTCCGTCCACGGAATCAGCTAAGGCCACTACTGGGATTTCTTAATTCTTTCATCATCAACACTTGTTCTGCCAAACCGGAGATAGTGTCCATTTGTAAACAACTTCTCCGAAACCTCAACCCAACCATAGGATCTCTATTTGACACAGTTGTCACTTGGAGTCTTACCACGTTATTCTTTTCACACATGTGTCTTGGCCAACTTTCCATTATCATACAATCCTTGAGAGAGAGAGTTCGCTGATTCTATTCACATACACTATTGAGAGAGAAAAAGTACTAATTCCATTAACATATAACATTGAGAGGGAAAGAACTAAATAATTCTAATGATACGTCACTGATATTCTATTTGCCTTGGGATTCGCTCTAGCTCTCGGCGATTCCGTTGCAATTCTAGTTTCTATCAGCGAGTTTTGACTTGGCCGACCTGGTTGGCATCCCCTTGACTGTATTAGAGATAACCAGAATTATGGAGCTTTGAAAAGATATCTGTCATATCAAGGCTATTGCCACACATTGGAGATTATAAGGTCATGAGTGTTAAAGTAAACCTTATTTGAAATAAGAGAATTTACTGAGAGATCAATATGATCATAGGAACTCACGTTGCGTGTCTCAGTTAAGACATTACTAAAGGTAATTAGTCTTCTTGTATTTCACAACTCACAAGTGACGGCGTCCCGTCAGACTCCCATCACACAGACAGAAAGTCCTTGTGGCCCCTAAATGTATAGGGTTGTTCGTCTCAGTGGAAATTGAGAAATATGAAAGAAATTCAAAGTAAAGTTAATAATTATTGCATTTTGACAATTAATTCTCAAAGGGACACCTTGGAGTTGAATTGAACGGATTCCAAAGGTGTGATTTCCAAAGAAAAGGATAACCAGAAAGATACTGGTATTCAATAATCAAGTGGTGCTATATCACCATAGAATCATCCACTATTGAAGGAAAGTGGAGGTTTGAAATAACATCCTTCGATAGGGCTTCAGAAATCTGAAGGTAGGGATAATGACAGATTCTTGTACAATCGAAATTAAATATGGTTTAACACAAGTATTAAAGAATAACTTCGAAGAGGGAATATACGCTTTTATCAAAATTCTCGCTTGGAGAGAGGTCAAATAGATCATAGATTAGGGAGGTAATCAAAATATTAATGCACGGGGAGGTGTCAAATAATTCACAGATTGGGGAGTTAATAAACATAATTGCAAATGGGGAGATGTCAAATAATTTAGACTGGGGAGGTAATCAAAATGATTCCCAAATGGGGAGGGTAATGCCAAGGTCTCCACGGATGCCTTTTATGTCGGCTCCTCTGACGGATAATTGTTCGATTGTAACGCTCTTCTTTTCCACGCACACTCTAAGGTGCTCGATAACAAACGTCATCGTCGACTCGTAATAGTCGCTAAAGATTCAACCATCGACGCTTACAAACGCAAGGAGTTCTACTCGACTCGGCGCAAGCATCTCACGCAAGCGTTCTATTCTTTGAGAAGACTTCGATACGGTGTCGCCCCTAGCAACGACGAATTCCACATGTCGAATGGGTGATATTCCGGAACATTGCTGGAAATACATACTTAGATTCAGTCACCATTATAACCGTATTTATACCACATGTTCCTGTCCTCATGACAATTCCATGTGCTACTTAAGCTAACACCTTTGGCATAACGACCTTCGTACTAGTCTTTCTCAGACTTTCTCAGTCCGTCTTGGTTCTTAAAATATATCTCATCTTCACCATTTTTACTTCTATAATTTTGAGACAATCGGTGTCTATCCACCAATCCATTCATAATATTACCTTAAACTCTATCAAGCTCGTGAGGGTTTTAAATACCCGCAACTTCGACTGATAACCTTTCATAGTGATCTTATTTTACTTCCCTTTCGGAATTTTAACAATACGGATACTATCTCAACTCATCATTGTCATAATACTGGATGCCGACTTTCTATCCTTCATCATCATATTGAAATTTCCTATAGTTCGGAGAATACATAACTGTTTCAATGAATCCCCTAAAATCATCTTAATTTCAGGTCTCGGGCGATCTATGCCCTCGCCAACCCATACTTCACTCTAGGAATCCTTTAGCAGACATTCATTACCACCAGAAGTGAAGTCTGTATTCACATATTCCTTGACATAGCCTTCCAATCTTAACTTAATCATTGGTACTATATCCAATAGTCCAACGAGAACTCTATATGAGTTCTGACGTTCTCACATAACTATACACACTCCTACTCACTCTCGTTTCTAGTTTACTATAACCTACTCTCTGATACCATTTCTGTAACACCCCCAAATCCGGGGTCAAGGATTTGGTAGCTACGCGGAAATTCTCAATGTCAAATTACCTGTTTAACGACATTAAACCATCTGTAATCATTAAAACTGAAATATAACTCTGCGACCCCAACCACCAAGCATCTTTTAGGTCATAGGGCTAGAAACAAGAACTAAAATATTTACATTTTCATTACATCCATTCTATTACATCGCACTATGTCTTACAAATCTTATACTACTAGTATAGCTTCGTTGGGAAGTACACCAGTAACTAGTACTACTCAGTACAAAGTAATATATAATACACATCAATTTACCTACATATAACTTACTCCAGCTATAGCTTTTCTGGATCATATCATCTCCATAAGGGCGTACTGCCTGCTTCTTCTGAGCCATGCAGATAAGCCTCAACCGTCTACCTTCCTCTGAAAGGTTAATATTTGAAACAAGCAAGAATGAGCGAAAGAATTGCTCAGCAAGTTAATAATAGAACTTCACAATATATATCAATACGCACAAGGGTATTCAATATTTAACGATATTTAATATCATTTCTGAAACATTTAACTATGGAATTTCATTAAGGAAAGTATAACATTTGAAATAGCGTCAAATGAACAACTCAGGATTATGCTAACCATAGTAAGCTTCATACCTTAGCAAAATGGTATAAGTTGTAGTCCCAATAACCTTTAATAAAACTCTTCAAAATATACAGTTCAATATACTGCTACTACAAGTGTTTTCATGAAATAGAAACCAAACTATAAAAAGATCCCCTTTTTAGTATTCCACAAGTCTGAAAGTGTATACATATAAGTATATCATTTTTATCACCACACCCTACAGTTCAATAT
This sequence comes from Kitagawia praeruptora, assembly GCA_037693485.1. Lineage (NCBI taxonomy): Eukaryota > Viridiplantae > Streptophyta > Magnoliopsida > Apiales > Apiaceae > Kitagawia > Kitagawia praeruptora. The sequence continues at coordinate 166,209,798 of CM075348.1, read as the reverse complement.
TCTGTATGGGATATAACTTCTTTAACCACTTGATAAGTTTAAGATTCATAGGTAACTGATAGTAAGAGAGTCAACATTTTTGAAATGACCCATTTATAAGGTACCAAATCAATACCTCTCGAGCTTGAAAATGTTTATATATAAGTATATCATTTTTACCAAAACATTTGATGGATCAAGATACTTCACCTCAGCAATATAATAACAATTCTAAAATATCTTTGAAACTGTATGCTATGCATTGACGGACATGGTGCTAGTATATTGTAAAAGATGGAGTTATAAGATAGTTCAATATAACCTTTCCGGAAAATATCTGCTATATAGAAATAAGCAGAATATCAACATATAACTTAAAAGATGAAGTTATAAGGTGATCCAATATCAAAAACCTCCTTATCACAACTCATGTTATGTAAGGTATCAACAAAGTCATCAATTATAAGATAAAAGATGAAGTTACAAGGTAACTCAAATTAATTTTCCATGGGAATATTTGTTGTGCCGAAGATAAGCAAGATATTATCAATTTTCATAACAGAGGAACTTGCAGGAAGAAAATTTGCAATTCCAGTTCAGACACTTTTTAACCGTGCCAACAATGATAATGTTGCAGAAATTTCCAATTTTGAAAGATGAACTAATACGGGAGCATTGCTGCGCCAGATGCCCTGACGTTTACGATGATCAGTCGTATGTCATGCACCTCATCAGTCGTTCTCTACATGTAGAAGGTAGCTCCGACGGATTTACTTGTCTACCGCCCTCTGGAACTCCTAAGCCAACGGTTGGGCTACTGCTGGGTCGGCGCCACTCGACCACTTACGCGTCTCCTAGTTCAATTGACATCCATAACTCTGAAACATAAAGTTTGTCCCCCTTTCCCCAAGTATAATACTTGTTGATAAGACTCCACAAAGTAGTCGTATCTAGTTGGAAAGGAAAATTCACCAATACTTCCCAAGCTGATGCTTGTTAATGGACATAAACTTGTTCCAACAATCTTACCCCTCGAATGATGAGTGGGTACACAAGGTTCAATGTCTCATAGCAACCCAATTGCGAACGAAAGAATAGTTTCAAAGAAATTATGACCAAGAAGTCATCAAGATAGATAACATTTCTCAAGTAAGGTTCCCTTACGATTTAACGGATAGAATTGAATGAAGAATGGAATCTTGAGAACCTTTCTTGATAATAGTATTAATAATAAGACTCCGAAATAATTTACATAATATTTGGAGGTCGGAAATAGCATGTGAATGAAGTAAATCATTCTTGAAACGAGTTAGAAGAATTAAATAAATATTCCAAGGAATATTTATTAAGTCAAAAATATTGAAGGAATAATCTTAATATAAAATATGGCTCAACGGGATATTCGAAAAGATATTGATTAAATAAATAATGATCGAATGAATATTCGAAATAATATTCATTGATTAACTTAATTAAATACTTAAGGAATATTCAAAATAATATTCGATGAATAAATTGACCCTGAGTGAATATTAAAGATGATATTCATTAAATAAAGTTCAAATGAATATTTAAAATAATATTCATTTACTAAATAATCTCGAATGAATATTCAAAATAATGTTCATTAAGTAACTATCTCAAATGAATATTTAAAATATTATTCATTAAATAAATAAGGGAAAATATTTACTTAAATATTTTCCTCTGAAAGTAATCATGATATATCAAGAAATACTGACTCTTGATCTATATTTAAGGAATTTAAGTCATACGTCCTTCACTAAAGGCATTTGAACTAATATCTCATATCTAGCTTATAAGCCACTATCAACTCGTAGTCAAGTATCATAATATACTTTTGAAAACAGTTATGCCTTCCAATAGCATATTTAACATAAATAATATTCATATGGTATTTCTCGACTGAGATAATACTCAACTAACATTACTCGAAAGATTTAGCAAGCAAATACAATTTCTCGAATGATATCGTATTCAAATAATAATCCTCGAATGGTTTCCAAGTAATTAATACTTTATGGAAATATAATAATGTTTATAAATAACATTCCTCAAATCATTTTCAAGTACTTAATCCTTTCTGGAAATATAATTAGTATATATTAATAGTTTTCCTCAAGATGACTAGTACTTTGCCGCTGGAATCCCTCCGGGTTTCCACGACTATCACTATATTCACAAAATACCAACTCCCGGTTTAAAGTCGAAAACAATGAATATGCTCTTATATCTAGAGCTACAAGACATACCGGTTCGTAAATGCTTAACTTTAAAGACCGCATATAATCCAAATGTCAAATTCTATTTCAACAGGAAATAAGATTATAGCAAAATTGTTTAACAATATTCCTGGCAAATGCAGTATCAAATAATATTACAAAGCATAGGTTTTGATACTTGCATAGATAGAATCAAACTATAATATTTTAATAACTATGAAAGTATTTAAATAACCTCCCAATAACATTTTATACCCTTTAAAACAATTAGGGTATCTAATAAATAAATACATAATGATATTGAATAAAAATATTCAATAGCCCCTTATTAAAGGAAAATTTAAATTACTAATCGCTAATATAGTGAATATTCAAATAATTTTTACTACTAATATCGAAATATGTAATAACCTCAAAAGACCCAATTGTAACTCTTGGAATATTTCTATTTCTAATCAAAACCAATACATTAACTCTCCGGCAATTCCCGGACTTTAAGTAATTTATCAAAATAATTATCACTGACTCTCGGTCGATAAGGAGTAAATGCTACATATGAAAATCCTTTTTAAATGAACATGATAAATAATATTCATTGAGTTAGATAACTCTACCAAATAGCATACATCAATATCCTTCTAGATATTCTTAATCGAAAGTATCCCAAGTATAATATTTGCAATATTCTATAAACAAGATACAGATTAAGGGGGGGTGAGTCATAAAATATCGATCTCCGTCGACAACTTTTTAAGTCATGGGATTTTGACAATTGGCATAAGCAGAATTTAATAACATTAGCAAAGTCCAAAAATATACTAGTGTTGATGAGTAAGCACATGATTGGAGAGCTTGCAACTATGGATTTAAATCTAGTCCACACATTTCATATATTCGAAAATACCGATACTCTGAACGATAGAGTATGCATAAATAAACTTGCCTCTAGTCCTTAGCAGAAAATAGAACCCGCGAATAAATCCTTCGCAACTCGCCCAAGCATTTCCATGGAGGTAGTTTACCTTTCTTTATACGACGCCACGATCTTCCCTTTTTGATGTACGTCGATCCACTTGATTATACCCTAATGGCACTGAAATAGTTACGAGTACGTGTCAGTCCAACCTCGTATCTCGAGTAGACAAAACTCGGAATTACCACTAAGTCACCTAAAGTCGTACTATAGTTGTTATCCCTATAGTTGACTACTCAAATACCACTTATTGCACATAACGCATTTAGTAAAATAAAATGACAAGGACATGGCCTCCTCACTAAAGTCACATAATACATCCTTAATCCTCAAGACACATTTAATACTTGACTTAGCACATAAATCCTCGAGGAAACAATTAACCCTCAAAATAATTCACATAGCACACGTTCACATAATAGTTAACATCCACTTCATGCCTCTAGACCATTGTAATTAAATAAGTTAAATAAATTTAATTGCAGGGGATTTTCAGAAAATTTCGGCATGTAGTATTCGTTTATCGGACTATGGGCTCAGCCCCTCCATGCCAACAAAACAATTTATAACCCTGCTTTTGATAAAATAAAAGCTGCCTCAACTTGCAGCAACATAAAAGTAAACATATAAGAAAAGTACCCGCCCAGACATGCGGCAACTAGCACATAAGGAAAAGTACCCGCCCAAACATGCGGCAACTAGCACATAAGGAAAAGTACCCGCCCAGACATGCGGCAACTAGCACATAAGGAAAAGTAAACTAAGTTTATCCACATTTAAGCCAACACCACGTAGTTGGCACTTATACTATCAACATATACTATAACTTGATTCATACCATTTAGCACTTAGCCAATTAGCCATTCATATAATTACACCTCCTATAACAATAACTATTACAATTAGCAATTTATCCACTAAAATGCTTTAACTTTAATCACTAAGATCATTTAGCACATAAGCATTTACAATTAGTCAAACCATGTAACTCCACATATTATCCGACAACTCATAATTACTCACTAACAATTAACAATTAGCACTTAGCAATTTATCGACAACTCCGACCATTAATAATTAACAATTATAATTGCCAACTAGCAACTAACAAATAATATTTAATAATCGCTAATCCGTACCTTCAACCGGGCCCGCAATTAATCTCATCAATTATAATTACCCACTAACAATTATAATTGACACATCTAGACTCTCCGAATTAAATCACCAAATTCAAATAATACTTATAATTTAGCATACTAAGTTAATTACGAAATTTAACACATCTAACTCGCAATTTAATAACTAATTAAATCGCAATTATAATCTCGCAATTAATCATGAAAATCAACAATTAAACTCGCAATTTAAATAAAATTAAATTACGACAATTAAATATATAATTTAAAGATACAAGTTTATACCCCTCGATTCCGATTCGAGTCGCCCAAAATCAAGTCACCGGAAAAACTTTCCACCATCTCCCTCCCTTCTCTCTCTCTCTCTCTCTCTCTCTCTCTCTCTCTCTCTCTCTCTCTCTCTCTCTCTCTCTCTCTCTCTCTCCGCTGCATAGCAGCCTCCCCACCTCTCTTCCTTCCTTCCGGCGTGACACCACCACCACACAACCCCACCGTCGGCCTCTCCCTCTTCCCCCCGTGCGCGACCTGCCTCCTACAACCCCAAACCGCGCGGCTTCAACCCACATAAACACACATCACACGCACTTACATACATACACGCATATAGATATACGTATAGGTTCAATTGATTCGAAATCTAAGCCCCATAATCTCTTTTCTCCCCCCCCGATGTCTCTCTCCCCGTTGTTCTTCCCCCCTCCCCTGATTCTTTTGTTTTTGCGCGGCTACTGTGTGTGTTTCGGTGTGTGTACGTATATGTTGTGTGTTTTAACCTAATGGGCTTGGCCCATTACTATTTGCTACTACTAATTGTAACCCACTTCTAATTTAAACCGGCAAAATATTACTCGGGTAAAATAATAATTTTTGAGCTAAAATAATTTTGATCAGTAAAATTTTAAAACTCAACATAATTAAATACTAGAATATTTTTAAAGACTTTTGGAGAAAGAATTAGAATTAAATCTAAATTTTCTAAATTGATATGCATTTTACAAATATTAATAGTTTATAAAAACAATTCATAAAAATAATAATTGTGATTCATATTTCACAATTTACAGGGCTTTATAAAAATACTACAAACACTATTGTTTTAGTAAAATCTCAAATTCTTGATTTTATATATTAATCAAGTAATTTCTGCAATTCCCCAAATAATTAAAACAATCATTTTCTAAGGATTTTAAAATCTCTAAATTATTTAGTAATTTATAATAAAATCTTTACTAAATAATTCCACACTCCAAAAATTAAATCTTTGCTCGAATAAACTATTGACTCGAGATATCTTACTCGGACAATAAAATTTGAAAAAGGAGGACCAGGTTCCACTTAACCGAAAATAATTAAATAATTAAATAAAATAAAGAAAAAAAATTCCTCCTCATTTTAGGAAAACATTATTATTATTGAAATAATAATAAAATCATTTCTTGAAAAATCCGAGTTATTACAAATTCCACGTACCACAATAGCTTAACACTTCTGGCATAACAACCTTTTCATTTCAGTCAATCCCAGAATTTCTCAGTCCGGCTTGTTTCTTAATTACATTCAACTGTAATAATCGGGGTCTGCCTACCAACCTGTATAGCAGCTACTTTACCCAATCCGTAGGGTTCACTCCAGTTTCCACTCTCTTTAGTGACGTATTCCGATAATCAGAAAGACAAGGTTTTCTAAAATTTGTCAAATTCCTTTCCAGGATTAGGGAAATTTCAGTCAATCTATCCACCCACTGGTGATACTAAGAAGATCCATTTCGATACCCGAAGAGTATTTCTAGGAATATCCAAGCGGGTGGAACCATAAACTGTTATAATAATGAAATGATTGACCTAAAGTTGGGAGTTTAACCATTGGAAAGAAACCAAATATATACCTCCCCTATAAGGGAAATCAAAAAGTTTAAACCTAAAACATGCCACAACTTCCCGATACATATTCATCTTAATAATCGATACTACCGAATACCGGTCATTCTAACAACTAGTTTTTTTTTTTGAAGGAACACTACTGTCGTAGTTAATCGTCCCACAAAATTTGCACTATCAAGGCCATCCGAATCTGGTAAACCGTGTTGTCCAAATATATATCCGAAATTACACTGCTATGCAATATAAGCACAGTGCCTACCCTGCGTGAGATGCACCATAAAACAGTGCAAAATTCTCCTCCTTTCATTTAGGCAACGCCAACGCTGGGTCGTCACCAATTTCATCTTTAGCTCCATGAAGATTTTCTCATATTTATCTTGTCCATTCAAACTCTTTAATCTTACAATTAAGTCGGGTGACGGGACTACACTCTTTGTAAAGTCCTGAGCAAATCTTGGGTGATACCTCGTGAGTTTATGAAATTTCTTACCTTTTCCAGTGGGGTTGCCCAGTCTCCATTTGAAACTATCTTTAACTTGGTGGGGCCGACCAACACTACTCCTATTGATCATATGTCCTATTAACTGGACTTCATTTTGCCAACACTCTTACTTCGAGAACTTGGCCTACACCTGTTCTTTCAGGTTTCATTTAAAAGATTTCTCAATTACATCTCCACCACTGCTAGCCTTACCTAATCCATTTAAGATTCAGTGTCAGAATAAACTTAAGGTAACTACCATAATCCATTCAAGAAAAAGAAGGAATTTAATATTCCTTTGAATCACATGCATCTAATGTTTCTGGTTCATCATTCCACTGAATTGAACTAGACTTATACTTGGTTCCTGACGATAGCCTTAATACTAGTTTATCACAGACTAACTGGTCTTCTCCTCTTATAGGTTCTGAGATCATTGTCTCGCTTACTACTTCCTTATATCCTTTATCCAATCATGCCATCACCTTCCAATGTCTTTATTTTCTAAGTTGATCCATTCATAAAATGGACATTTCCTTGAGCCAAACCACCTCACTAATCTCAGTCTGACTTTATAAATTATAACTTATGAAATCTGCATTCTCATGGTGAATTACCATTACAATATTCACACTAATTCATTTATCACCTGATATGGCACTTGCTGCCTCTATCTTAACTGCTCCTGGAGACTCTGCTCCTTGTCCTCTATTGTTGACTTTGGTAATCATGTACCACTCTATCTCTTTCCTCATTAATCTAAAGGTCTCTAAGGATTTTAATCTATCCCCGTATAGGATCTCAAGTAATTCCTCAAATCCATCCTGCCTGCTGGTACTTCATCTAGCAGTCTAGCTACGAATCCAATACGCATCCTTAGTTCTCTTAATAATATCTCAGTTCTGTATGCTCACTTTTATGAGCACTATACCTTAACTCTTACAGTCTCTCTGGCTGTAGCCCTCATTTCCTTAAGTGTAAACTCTTTATACTTATCAATATTCCCTTCCTCTGCTGGGACCTCAACCGGGTCCTCAGTAGGGTGCTCTATCGAATCCACCATCCGATCTTCAACATCAAAACAAGCATCATTATGTTACTGCTCGTAATCCCCAAGGTCTATCGCCTTACTAGTCGATACAAGAACGAGCTAAGTTACTATCATGATACTTTAGGGTTCCCATAAGGGTTTTATATGTCAATACTACATTATGTAGTCTGACTATGAACTTGGCAAGAGTTCTTATTATCTTAATAAATTTATTGTTTTAACGTCACATCATCTCTGGGATTTATAACGCTCTCTCTGATACCATTTCTGTAACACCCCCAGATCCGGGGTCAGGGATCTGGTCGTTACGGTCTCAATCTCCATCCACAAAACTAACATAATCTAAATTACAACCTTGTGACCCAAAACAACAACATAAAACACACCCGTTATAGTCCCAGAGATGAAATCAGAGTAACCAACAATATTATTAATCACAAGTTTGAGTTCTTACAACCCAAAGAATTACAATTAACCATTACAAACTCTTTGCCATCCATTTGTATATGTCATATAATAAATACACTTGATACTCAAATGCTAACAACTAGCCTACTAGTAGCTGCCTCTTCAGCAATGGTAGCTATGACCTCAGCGATCATTCCTCTGACGGCTGTCACCTGCTTACGCTGAGTGCGCCTTGCGCGGCCATCTGATCTAGCTGTTGTTGTGATATAAATAAATAAAGCAAGGGTGAGCAATAGCCCACCTAAAAGAATATAACTGAACAGTAATAATATATAACAGTTCAAAATATCTTTGATTCCATATGCCATGCATTAATGACCGCATTACCAATATAAGGTATTAGATGTAGTTACAAAGTAACTTAAAATATAATTGATCCGAAGAAATATCTTCTATGGCAAAGATAAGCAAGATATCATCAAATTTTCATGATAGAGGAACTTGCTGGAAGAATATTGCAATTCCAGTTCAAGTACTTTTCAAACCTGCCAACAATGTTAATGTTGTAGAAAATTTCCCAATTTGGAAGATGAACTAATACGGGAGCTTTGCCGCGCCAGGAGCCACAACATTTACGATGATCAGTCGCATGTCATGCTCCCCATCATTTGTTCTCTACATGTAGAAGGAAGCACCGACGGATCGCCCGCCCTCTGGAACCCCCCGGCCAACGGTTGGGCCATTAGTTGCTGGACCGGCGCCACTCGGCCACTTACGCGTCTCCTAGTTCGAATAATATCCATGACTCTGAAACATAAAGTTCGTCCCCCTTTCCCCAAGTATAGTACTTGTTGATAGGACTCCACAAAGTAGTCGTATCTAATTGGAAAGGAAAATTTCACCAATATTTCCCAAGCTGATGCTTGTTAATGGATATAAACTTGTTCCATCAATCTTACCCCTCGAGCATTGAGGAGGTAACCAAACAGACTCATATCGATGTTTGAAAGAATCAAGATGTGAGTGATGAGATAGTTTAGCAAGTATAGGACCGGGCAGTCCAATAAATAACATCTCTCAAGTGAGGTCCCCTTATATACGTTTGGAAGTTGAGCGAGTATTTAAATCTTCTTTAAGATAGATTTAAATGAAAATAGAGTTTTGGGAACCTCCCCTTGATAAAAATAGTCATAAAATACTCCAAAATATTTTACACCATATCCGAAGGTGACAGATAATCTTTGAATAATATGAATCATTATAAAAGGACTTAAAAGAATATTTATTCTAAGAACATTTATTAACTCAATATTAATTAAGGAATATGAATAAATCATAATATTACTCGTAAGTAATCCTCGAATGAATATTTAGAATTATTTACTAAATAACTCTCTTCTTTAAATGAATATTCAAAATAATATTCATTAATTAAATAAACTCAAATAAATGTTTAAAATAATGTTCACTAAATAAATCCAATCTTAATTGGATATTTGAAAATAATAATGTTTATTGATGAAATAAACATCCCTTGGATACTTGATATAATATTCATTGAATCAATAATGAATATTCAACTTAAGAATGATACTTATTGATGAAATAATTGTCGACTGAATATTTGAGACAATATTCATTAAATAAATAATGAATATTCAATCTTAATAATATATATCGAAGAAATGATTATCGAATGAATATTCGAAATTATGTTCAATAATTGAATCGACTTTAAATGAATGTCGAAGATAATATTTATCGTCTCAATGGAATATTCAAAATAATATTTATCGAGGAACTGGAGTTCGAATCAATGTTCAACTAATATTTATAAAATAAATAGAGATTGAATGAATATTCGAAATAATATTCATTCAAATAAATAAGGCTCGAATGAATATTAGAATAGTATTCATTAAATAAATAAATCGAATGAATATTCAAAATAATACTAATTGAAGAAATAAGAATGGATATTCTCTAAGTAAATAACTTAACTGAGGGTTCGAAATAATATTCGAATATTAAATCGACTTTAGATGAATATTAAAGATAATGTTCATCGAATAATTAAATATCTGATGAATAACCCGAATAATATTTATCAAATAATCTTAAAGGAATATCTCAATAATATTCGCCAGAGAATAAATGGGAAATATTTACTTAATTATTTTCCTCTGAAAATAATGTCAATATATCAAGAAATAACGACTCCCGGTCTATAATCAAGGAATGAGGTTCAGATGCCCTTCGTTTAAGGGTCTTAGAAATTTCCGGCTTATAACCGATATAATAACTATCTAACTCATAAGCCAACAATAATTCAGGGAACAAGTATATCAATATGACTTTGAAAGTAGGCATGCATGCTATGGCATATGTGTAGCAGAAAGCATATATATATATATAATCACAACAACAGTCTTTTAAAAGGATTTGAAACTTGCCTGGAAATCGAGTGTGGGTAGGGGTAGTGGTAGCGTGTCCCGGGTCAGCCTGGTGATCTATAAAGAGCCAAGGCATTCGGGATTAATCACTTAACACTTTACAAGATGATATATAGACTTCACTTAAGTCGAAACACGCTTTCGCATTATCTTGTTATACACCTCTAGTGTAACTCTTTTTATCACCGATGTGGTTCGACATACGTTCGCTATTATGACCCGTCATTGTACCCACACTTAATACGTACTTAAGCCATGTAAGTTTTAATGTCGATCATTTACGAATCAAGATTGTACTACGAGTTTTATCGTCCGTTTTCTAAGTTATTAACCAAAGTCATAATCAAGCATGCTTCTAGTGGTTCGTTCGCGTTTAACCTTGATTCGAACATTTTTATAAAATCGTAAAACGATCCTTTTAACGCAAGGTTTTCTCTCACACCTTCCTTATCATCTCTAGTATTTAATTACGATGGTTCGCTACTGCATTACCGAATTTATACAGGTTCAATTCCAATTACGAACTGGTGCTCTCGTTTACGAACCACTTATCTTAATTCGACCATAACTCCTAAACCGTATATCCATTTCACTCGATCTTTATATCAAAACGAAGCTCGTAACATGAACTAACTAAACATAGCAAAATCCGGGACTGGACAGCAAGGTAATGCTACTTCTATTCACGGTTTCTTAAGGTTAACGACAATCGGGCATTACGACGGCTATGTTTACATGATTTCCAAATTTCAAACCATCCAATAATCATAGTTTCCACTCCAAACAACATATACATGATATTCAACCATGAACTAAGACCAAGCAATGTCTTTCCGTTCATCTAAACTAATTTAACAATTATCAAAGCCCAAATATAAACTTAATGTCTTAAACATGCATATAACTATAAAACTCCATGAAAACTCATGTTTCATCCAAGGGTTTCAAGTGTTATACCTTCCTTGATGTATGAATGAACTTAGTAATCCTTGGTTAGTCCTTATCTAGCCTTAATATAGCTTGATCTAGCCAAAGAAATCAAGAAAAGAAAAGTTAGTTCATAAGAACACTATTCATCAAGAACTTTGATCATGGTTTTGATCTAGTTAAACACCTTGGTTGATGATGATCTCTTGGATTTACCTTCTACTTGATACTAGCTTTGATTTAAGCTCAAGATTGAAGTGAATGGATGGTTGGAAGTGGAGATCTCCTCCTAGAAAGGAGCTTGGCCGAGAGCTCTTGTAGCTTGGTGGTGGTGGTTTTTGTTTTTGGTGTTAATGTGCTAATAATGCTATACACTTGATATATAATGGATGCATCTCTTCTTAATGTGTTGTCACTCATCCATAGGTGCCACTTGTTGGCTTCGTATTGGACCATGTGTTGCTTCCACATTAAACAAGTCCATTTTTGCAAAAGTTCACTTATATCACCTAGCTTGTAGTTGACTTACAAACATGTCACTTAGGTTTCTCCTTTTTCCACCAATTGCACTTGTTTGTCTCTTGGTTATTTTGTTTGTTTCTTTGTCCGGTTATTACTCAATTTCCTTGCTTGTTCGGATGAATAACTCATTCGTTTCTAGTTAGGGTTTCACCGGAAACCTTCTTAATAATTATAATACCATCCTCCATCTTACTTAATACTTCTCGAATTTAAATTCCTTAAATCCCTTCTATAAATCCTTAAGTCTTGTAGAGTCCAGGGAAATCTCGGAGAAAATGAAAGTGCTATTTTTCTGAATCTGATATCGTTTACATACACTTATCTTGTTCCTGGATCATGAATACGAACTCGAAAATCTGTTCTGAACACTTCTATATAACGTCGTCCAATAATATACCCATGTCCACCAAAATCACTATTCACACTTCATTAATCCTTTTATTCCTTATATATACTAATAATGTCCTGGTCCTCTTTAGGGCGTTCTTAACCCTTTTTCGGAACCACTGGACTAATAACAGATATTGATTTAGATGACACAAGAATAATCTTTCTTGGAATAATATACTTATATCCTTAGGAGATAGATCATTCTTATCTATGCTGTTAACCAAAGTATTCTTCATGACATATAAATATTTGAATTTAAATCCATCCCATTCATTTAATAGACATTCGTTACATTGCAGTCATAACCACCATTCACTCCTTATATTTTTACATAAGAAAAAGTTTTAATTCTGCCGAAAATCTGGGTTCTTACAGTGACTTTGCCCCAACTGGCCATGCTAAAATATGTGCGTTTAGGGGTCGGCTAATAGCATTACTTTTCTAGCAATTTCTTGCATAATGCCTTCTACTTTGATATCTTTTGATCTTTTCAAAACTTTACTCCATATAAGTCTCAATCGAATTCTCGGTACCGTCTCCGGTCACCTTTCCTTTACTTTTATTCTTTCAGCTATTCTTATTAATTTCACGTGCCACAAAAGCTTAACACTTCTGGCATAACAACCTTTTCATTTAAGTCAATCCTGGAATTTCTCAATCCGGCTTGTTTCTTAATTACATTTCCCTTTTTCCGTCAAATCTCAACTTCATAATTTTATCCCTACATTCAACTGTAATAATCGGGGTCTGTCTACCAACCTGTATAGCGGCTACCTTACCCCATCCACAGGGTTCGCTCCAATTTCCACTCTTTCCGGTGACGTCTTCTAATAATCAGAAAGACAAGGTTTGCCAAATTTGTTGAAGTTCTTCCCAGAATCAGGGAAATTTCAGTCAATCTATCCACCCACTGGTAACATTAAGAAGATCCACTTCGATAACCGAAGAATATTTCTAGGAACATCCAAGCGGGTGGAACCATAAACAATTATAATAACGAAATGATTGACATAAAGTTGGGAGTCTATCCATTGGAAAGGAACTAATTATATACATCCCATAAAAGGAAAATCAAAGTTCCACGCTGAAACATGCCACATCTTCCCGGTACATATTCGTCATAATAGTCGATGCTTCCGAATACCAGTCTACCTAACAACTAGTCTCAGAAGGAACACTACCATCGGAATTAGTCATTACACAAAATTGGCACTACCAAGGCTATCCGAATCTGGTGAACCGTGCTGTCCGAATACATCCGCAATCACCCTACCGTGTTGCACAAGCACAGCGCCTAAACCTGTACGAGGTGCATCCTAATAAATTTCCAAAATTTTCCTTCCTCCATTAGATAACGCCAATGCTGGGTCGTCACCAATTTTATCTTTAACTCCAGGGAGATTTTCTCCCCATTTATCTTGTACATTCAAACTTTTAGTCTTACAATTAAGTCGGGTTACGGGACTACACTCTTTGTAAAGTCCTGAGCAAATCTTGGGTAATACCTCGTGAATCTTATGGAATTTCTCCCATTTGCCAGTGTGGTTGGCCAATCTCCATTTGAAATTGTCTTTAACTTGGTGGGGTCGATCAATCACTACTTGCTATTGATCATATGTCTTATTATCTAGACTTCATTTTGTCAAAACTCTTACTTCGGGAACATGGCCTACACCTGTTCTTTCAGGTTTCATGTAAAAACATTCTCAATTACATCTCAACCACTGCTCGCCTTACCTAATCCATTTATGATTCAGTGTCAGAATAAACTTAAGGTAACTACCATAATCCATTCAAGGAAAAGAAAGAATTTAATATTCCTTTGAATCACATGCATCTAATGTTTCTGGTTTATCATTCACGGAATTGAGCTAAACTTATACTTGGTTCCTGATGATAGCCTCATTATTAGTTTATCATAGACTCACTGGTCTTCTCCTCTTGTAGGTTCTGAGATCATTGTCTCGCATACTACTTCCTTATATACTTTATCCAATCATACCATCACCTTCCAATGTCTTTATTTTCTAAGTTGATCCATTCATAAAATGAACATTTCCCTAAACCAAACCACCTCATCAATCCAAGTTTGATTTTATAACCTCTGAAATCTACCTTCTAATGGTGAATTACCATTAACAATATTCACACTAATCCATTTTTCACATGATATGGCACTTGCTGCTTCTATCTCAACTGCTCCTGAAGACTCTGCTCCATGTCCTCTATCTTTGTCTTTGATAATCATGTACCACTCTAACTCTTTTCTCATTAATCTATAGGTCTCTAAGGATCTTTATCTATCCCCATATAAGACCTTAAGTAATCTTTCCAATTCGTTTTAATTGCTGGTACTTCATCCGGCAATCCAGCTATGAATCCAATATGCATCTTTAGTTCTCTTAATAATATCTCAGTTCTTTACGCTCACTTCTCTGAGCACTATACCTTAACTCTTACAGTCTCTCTGGCTGCAGCCCTCATTTCCTCAAAGGTAAACTTCCTTATCTTTAATGGGATTCTCCTCCTCTGCTAAAACCTCTTCCGGTTCCTCAGAAGAGTACTCTATCGAATCCACCATCCGATCGTCAGCATGTAATCAAGCATCATCGCGCTGCTGCTCATACGCCTCAAGGTCTGTCGCCTTACTAGTCGGTACGAGAACGAGCTTAAGTTACTAATATGATACTTAAGAGTTCCCATAAGGGTTTTATATGTCAATACTACCTTAAGTAGTCCGACTAAGAACTTGGCAAGAGTTCTTATTATATTAGTGAATTTTTTGTTTTAACGTCGCGTCATCTTTGGGATATATAACGCTCTCTCTGATACCATTTCTATAACACCCCCAGATCCAAGGTCAGGGATCTGGTCGTTACGGTCTCAATATCCATCCATAAAACCAACATAATTTAAATTACAACCTTGTGACCCAAAACAACAGCATAAAACACACCCGTTATAGTCCCAAAGATGAAATCAGAGTAACCATCAATATTATTAATCACAAGTTTGAGTTCTTACAACCAAAAGAATTACAATTTTACCATTACATACTCTTTGCCATCCATTGGTATATGCCATATAATAAATACATTTGATGTGCAAATGCTAACAACTAGCCTACCAGAAGCTGCATCTTCAGCAGTGGTAGCTATGACCTCAGCGGTTAATCCTCTGATGGCTGACACCTGCCTATGCTGAGTACGCCTTGCGCGACCATCTGATCTAGTTGTTGTTGTGATATAAATAAATAAAGCAAGGGTGAGCAATAGCCCACCAAAAATATAATTGAACAGTGATAATATATAACAATCCAAAATATCTTTGAAACCATATGACATGCATTAACGAACGTAGTACCAATATAAGGTATGAGATGAAGTTACAAGGTAACTCAAAATATAATTGTTCCGAAGAAATATCTGCTATGTCAAAGATAAGCAAGATATAATCAAATTTTCATAATAGAGGAACTTGCAGGAAGAATATTGCAATTCCAGTTCAAACACTTTTCAAACTTGCCAACAATGATAATGTTGCAGGAAATTTTCAACATTGAGAGATGAACTAATACTGGAGTTTGATGCGCCAGGAGACATAGCATTTACACGATGATCAGTCGCATGTTATGCTCCCCCACCTCTTGTTCTCTACATGTAGAAGGAAGCACCGACGGATTTACTTGTCTACCGCCCTCTGGAACCCCCCGGCCAACGGTTGGGCCACTTACGCATCTCCTAGTTCATTTCACATCCATAATTTTGAAACGAAAAGTTCGTCCCCCTTTCCCCAAGTATAACATTTGTTAATAAAACTCCACAAAGTAGTCGTATCTAATTGGAAAGGAAAATTCACCAATATTTCCCAAGCTGCTGCTTGTTAATGGATACCAACTTGTTCCATCAATTCTTACCTGTCGAGCGTTGAGGAGGTAAGCAAATAGATTCATATCGATGTTTGAAAGAATCAAGATGTGAGTGACAAGATAGTTTAGCAAGTATAGGACCGGGCAGTCCAATAAATAACATCTCTCAAGTGAGGTCCCCTTATATATTTTTGGAAGTTGAGCGATTATTTCAATCTTCTTTAAGATAGATTTAAATGAAAATAAAGTTTGGGAACCTCCCCTTGATAAAAATAGTCATAAAATACTCCGAAATATTTTACACCATATCTGAAGGTGAAAGATAATATTTGAATAATATGAATTATTATAAAAAGAACTTAAAAGAATTTAAATAAATATTCCAAGAATATTTATTAAATCAATAATAATTAAGGAATATGATTAAATCATAATATTGCTCGGAAGTAATCCTCGAATAAATATATAGAATCATTTACTAAATAACTCTCTTCTTTAAATGAATATTCAATATAATATTCATTAATTAAATAAACTCAAATAAATATTTAAAATAATATTCACTAAATAAATCAAACCTTAAATGAATATTTGAAAATAATATTCATTTAATAAATAATATTCCAAATGAATAGCCAAATAATATTCTTTTAGTAATAAAAACTTTAAAGGAATATTCGAAGCAATATTCCTTAAGTAAATAGAACTTCAAATGAATATTTTAAAATAATATTCATGAAGTACATAAAATCTTAAATGAATATTCAAAATAATATTCATTTAATAAATAAATTTCAAAGAATATTAAAGTAATTATTCATTGAATAATCAAACTCTAAATGAATATTCGAAACTAATATTCATTTAAGTAATTAAAGCTCAAATGAATATTAAAATAATATTCAGTAAAGAAATATACGCGAATGAATATTCAAAATAATATTCATATAGTACTTCTCGATTGAGATAATATTCAAATAGCAATCCTCGAATAATTTCCAAGTAATCAATACTCTATGGAAATATAAATAATGTTCATAATTAACAATCCTCAAATAAGCTGTCACTGGAATCCCTCCGGGTTTCCACGACTATCTCTATATCCTAAAATACCGACTCCCGGTCTATATTTAAAGAATGAATATCATACGCCCTTCACTAAGGGTCTTGACAAAACAATCCGGCTTATAACTGATAATTCATATCTAGTCTATAGGCCAATATCAGTTCAGGGAACAAGTATTCCAATATACTTTGAAAACAAGCATGCATGCTATGGCATATGTATAACAACAATCATATATATTATCACAACAACAGTTCCAAGGTATTGGAAACTTGTCTGGCAATCCTGTAGGGGTAGTGTGCCTCGTGTCAATCCGGTGATCTATACATAGTCACAATAACCGAGGTCAATCACTTAACACTTTTTAAAAGGCTAAGTATAACTTAACTTGAGTCAAAACACGTTTTCGAGTTATCTCGTTAAACACCCTTTAGTGCAATTCTCTTTATTATCGCTATGCCCCGTCATTCGTTTGCTACTAAGACACGTCGTCATATTTACACTTTGTATCTACTTAAGTCGTATAAATTCTTAGCTCGGTCGTTTACGAATCAAGATTATACCTCGAGTTTTATCGCCCATTTTCTAAGTTATAACCAAAGTCATACTTTTAAGGGGTTCGTTCGCGTTTAACCTCGATTCGAACATTTTTATAAAATCGGAAAACGATCCGTTCGACATGTGGTTTTCTCTCACACCTTCCTTTTTACCTCTAATATTTAATTATTAAGGTTTTCCACTGATTTCATAGTATTAAAGAAATCCAATATCAGTTACGAACTTTCGTTTACGGTTTCGAACCACTTTTACGAATTTAATCATAACTCCTAAACCGTAAATCCATTTCACACGATCTTTATATCAAAACGAATCTTATAACATAATCTATCTTGTATTCGTATAATATGAAACTGGACAGTGAGTTAAGGCTACTGTCAAACACGGTTTCTTAAGGTTTAACGAAAATCGGGCATTACGACGGCTATAAATCGAACGTTCCAAAAATCGTAAGATCAATACCAAGCCACACGGGGCATCCATACAACTCATATACCTGATTATCAACTTAACAAGTCCAGAAGTTCATCGCTTATTCATCATATGTATCATATTGCTTAATCACTAAATTACTAGCAAACCATGCTTATAATCATCATCATAACCTTAACTACACTAAACTATCAAGAACATGCTTAAATCTTCAAAACAAAAGCTAGGGTTTTGATGAGATGTACCTTCCTTGGTGAGTGCTAGAGCCTTACTAAGCCTTGATCTAGTCCTTAGAACTCCTTACAACCTTAAACTAGCAAGAATCATCAAGAACATAGTTAGTGATTTGTGGATCTGCTATAACCCAGTTGAAAGATCATGAAAAACGAGGGCCTTACCGAGGTTTTCTGGACGAGGCTTCTAAAGGAGAGTTGTAGAGAATCTAACCAGATTTCCAACAAGCTAAAGAACACCAAATTGCATTGAGTAATCAAGGAGATATGGCCGTTTGAAAATCAGTACAGAAATTGTCAAGGATTCTGGGCAGGTTGGTTCTTCAACTTGGTGAGGAGATTTGACTAGGCTATACTCATCATCTTGCCATGAAATTTTGAGAGAATATTCTCCATACTATGAGGGAGCTGTGGTTAAAATTTGGTGATTTTGTCATGGATAGAAATGGAGATATGAATTTTCTTTGAGTGGTGTTTATGCTAGGCAGTTTGTGGAGAAAGGAGAGAAATGGAGTTGTTTGCTTTGTTTTGCTCTCATCCTTGAATTATTGGTGATAATATCTCATAAAGTGACTGTGTTGATCTCCTTGGTTCTTGTGCTAGGTGTGTTGAAGAAGCTTGGTTGATATTTGTTGTGTTTTTGAATTGATTTAAATGATTTAACCACTTAAATCCTAAATTGCATGATTATGTATAATATTTAATCTTGTTATGAACCCAATCCAAAATCCATAATTCGTTCGCTTAATCGCTTAATCTCGTTGTAAAATTTCAACGGTTTCTAGAACGTTCGTTTCAGTGTCTTAGTGGTTTTCGTTCTAAATTCTCAAATCAAATATAATAAAATTCAAAAATATTAAATTCTCAAATTTAATATCTCATTTCTTGAATATAATAATATATAATTCGCTGTCGGTTCAAATATTACACCAAAATATAATTTCGAATTTCTGAATTCCGATCGTCTTTACATACACTTATTTACTCCGTCGATCACTAATATGACTTCGAAATATCCATACCATGTCCCATACATAGGTGACATGAAAAATTTTCTCATTCCTCGAAAATCACTATTCATCCAGAAAAACACTATTTACTACTTTTTCTATTTTTACCCCTTGTACTTAGAAAATGATCTTGCGCTTTCTCGAGCATACCTTATCCCTTTGGCGGAGTTCTCGGGTTTATACCAGAATCGATTTGGATGACATGAGAATATTCCTATCTTAAGATACCATCGTTATCTCTCTGGGAGATAGATTATTCTTATCTATGCTGTCAACCAATTGCATTGTTCATGGTACATAAACATTGGAATCCTCATTTAATAAAATTATTCAATCATTAAACCATTGATACATCGCAGTCATAACCACTATTCAGTTATACACTAGTACATAATAAAAGTTTTAATTCCTACCAAAAATCTGGGTTCTTACAGTCTCCCCTCTTTAAAAGGATTTCGTCCCGGAATCAGGTAGAATCAAAGAGTTACTTGTTGGTCATTTCACTTTCTAGTTCCCCGATCATCCTTAATCGTTCCAATACTCTTACAGCACACTTCACTAGTGCTATAATATATCCTTTATTCTTTTTAGAAAAAAATTGGAAAAAAATCGGAAAGGAGACATGGCCAAGAGCAGAGTACGAGTAGAAAGATAAGCAGAAGGACAAGTAGCGAAGTCGGCGAGTGTATGAAGGATTTCGTCCCGGAATCAGGTAGAATCAAAGAGTTACTTGTTGGTCATTTCACTTTCCAGTTCCCCGATCATCCTTAATCGTTCCAATACTCTTACAGCACACTTCACTAGTGCTATAATATATCCTTTATCCTTTTTAGAAAAAAATTGGAAAAAAATCGGAAAGGAGACATGGCCAAGAGCAGAGTACGAGTAAAAAGATAAGCAGAAGGACAAGTAGCGAAGTCGACGAGTGTATGAAGTAAGGAATGACATGAATTTAAGTCGAGGATCCATGGTAGGATCAGGAACTCCGTAAATCGAGGCAAGTGTTTTGCTCTTCACTTATCTTTCAAGTGATGCAGTTCAATTTCTTGTTATAGTATATGATGAGAATAAAGTATATTTAGAAAATGTAATGCTTCTTCAATTAGCGAGAAAATGTTGATTTCCCACCCTCAGTTCAACTATTAAATTTTTAACGAGCCTCCCCAATAACTTTTTCTACACAATATCTTACGCATGGTATGTCGTTGGATTCCTCAGTGGAATACCATTCCTTTGCTATCTGCGATTGTATTTAAGAAATTCGTTGAATAGAGATAATCCAGATTTCAAAATACCTGTCAACGAAATTCCCGATTTTAAACATATCTTACCCAAGTGGTGTTTTCTTTAAACTAATTCAAAAATAAATTTTCTTGGGATTATCTCACAAATGATCTTTTTAAACTATTTCATTCGCTTTTGTTGAGTCCAACTATACAAAATGTTGGAAGATTTTATTAAATGCCTAGTCCTCGACTATATCCTTGTTCTATGTTACAATTTAAATTGTTGTTATTCAAATCACAATTGTTTTCCTTTATCGTCGCCAATTCGACCTTCTCTATAATCGAGTTATTGATGTTATGTCTCCAAATGCTTATACCTATCTTGTTGATATGAATTCATAGTATTACTCTTTATAATCTTCTCCCCAATTATTATCGAACTTGTCGATATCTACTGAAAATCTTGGTTATTCGTTTATTCCCCTCTATTGTATCGAACTTGTCGATACTTGATGATAGTAAATGCTCCCCCGTTGAATTTTCAATTACGAGTTGTATTCCTGGAACGTGAGTTTTCCAGTTATTGGTTGACACAGGGTAGTCGATTGTCCCGACCCCTGGCTTGAGTATTAAAGATAGAATTGGAAGTTTTTATTAAATAAAAATATTTTCATGACTTAGGACGCCAGTCAGAGTATGTGTATGATATTTTAGGCCAAAAGAGGCCTTGGATCCAGTTGAGTATTTGGATATACCAAGAGAGTATATCCGGAGTTTTAGTGTGACTGATCATCCACTTTAACTCTTTGCGTCGAAGTGAAAAATCCAATTCTAATCTATAAATTGAGTATCCAGTTGGACTTTGATTCTTATTGCTTGACCAGGAATTTCCCAAGTATTCTTATCGAATGGTTATCATTCGATCTTGAGTTTTCGAGTATCAGTATTGAATTGTTAAAGCCTGGTTTCTTTGAAGTTACAATGTTTATTCTGATTGAATAAAACTCCTATCCGTTCTAGTTCCTGTTGCACCTCAGTAATGGTGAAGTATTGGCTCTCGTGGCAATTTAAAAGTATCATCATGGATTCTTTCACAGTATGAGCTGAAATTTTTTTGTTATCAGATTTGTTTCGATATTGAATTGTTATCACCTTATGCACTTGTTGAGCATTGTTGGCTCACTCTTGCTTTTGTTTGTTTTCCTCAGTTAATAGTGGAGTTAAGTAAATCTAGTAGTGGACAGTGAGTATTGATCTCCGGGCAGCAAGAAGAGGCAGTCGAGTTATAGATTTCGCCAGACAGTGGATTGCGAATTGTCAAGGTTGGAGATATAGTTAGATAGTGATTTCACTTATTCATAATTGTATATTTTTATTATTATTCTGAGATTGAGTTGTAGTAATGTAATTTGATAGTTTGTTTCATACCATAACCTGTAAGAGATCTTGGTTTAAGGGGTTTTTATTATTAATGTTGTTTATTTTCAGAGATGTATAATATTGTTTATTGGTTAGTGGCTGTAACACCCCCAGATCCAGGGTCAGGGATCTGGTCGTTACGGTCTCAATATCCAACCACAAAACCAACATAATTTAAATTACAACCTTGTGACCCAAAACAACAACATAAAACACACCCATTATAGTCCCAGAGATGAAATCAGAGTAACCAATCAATATTATTAATCACAAGTTTGAGTTCTTACAACCCAAAGAATTACAATTGTACAATTACATACTCTTTGCCATCCATTAATAGATACCATAATATAAATACATTTGAGGCTCAATTGCTAACAACTAGCCTACCAGTAGTTGCATCCTCAACAACGGTAGCCAAGACCTTAGCGGTAAACCTCTGATGGTTGACACCTGCTTACGCTGTGTGCGCCTTGCGCGGCCATCTGATCTAGCTGTTGTTGTAATATAAATAAATAAAGCAAGGGTGAGCAATAGCCCACCAAAAATACAATTGAACGACAATAATATATGACAGTTCAAAATATCTTTGAAACCATATGCCATGCATTAACGATGTAGTACCAATATAAGGTATGAGATGAAGTTACAAGGTAACTCAAAAATATATTTGTTTTGAATAAATATCTGCTATGCAAAAGATAAGCAAGATATTCTCAATTATCATAAAAGAGGAACTTGCAGGAAAAATATTGCAATTCCGGTTTCAACACTTTTTCACCTTGCCAACACCAACAGTGTTGCAGAAATTTCTTACTTTTAGAAGATTAACTAATACGGGAGCATTGCCGCGCCAGATGCCCTGACGTTTACGAT
The DNA here is from genome assembly GCA_037693485.1 of Kitagawia praeruptora. Taxonomy (NCBI): domain Eukaryota; kingdom Viridiplantae; phylum Streptophyta; class Magnoliopsida; order Apiales; family Apiaceae; genus Kitagawia; species Kitagawia praeruptora. Next base: position 166,186,664 of record CM075348.1, on the reverse strand, counting down.
GATCAGTCGTATGTCATGCATCTCATCAGTCGTTCTCTACATGTAGAAGGTAGCTCCGACGGAATTACTTATCTACCGCCCTCTGGAACTCCTCAGCCAACGGTGGGGCTATTGCTGGACCGGCGCCACTCGGCCACTTACGCGTCTCCTAGTTCGAATATCATCCATGACTCTGAAACGTAAAGTTCGTTCCCCTTTTTCCCCAAGTATAACACTTGTTGATAGGACTCCACAAAGTAGTCGTATCTAATTGGAAAGGAAAATTCACCAATATTTCCCAAGCTGATGCTTGTTAATGGATATAAACTTGTTACATCAATCATACCCCTCGAGCGTTGAGGAGGTAACCAAAAGACTCATATCGATGCTTGAAAGAATCAAGATGTGAGTGACAAGATAGTTTTAGCAAGTATAGGACCGGGCAGTCCAATAAATAACATCTCCAAGTGAGGTCCCCTTATATAATTTTTGGAAGTTGAGCGAGTATTTAAATCTTCTTATAAGATAGATTTAAACGAAAATAAAGTTTTGGGGACCTCCCCTTGATAAAATAGTCATAAAAGACTTTGAAATATTTTACATAATATCTGAAGGTGAAGGATAACCTTTGAATAATATAATTCATTACAAAAAGAATTCAAAAGAATTTTATTAAATATTCCAAGAATATTTATTAAGTCAATAATAATTACGGAATATTATTAAATCATAATATTGCTCGTAAGTAATCCTCGAATGAATATATAGAATTATTTATTAAATAAATCTCTTCTTAAATGAATATTTAAAATAATATTCATTGAATAAATAAACTTACATAAATATTTAAAATAATATTTACTGACTAAATCAAACCTTAAATGAATATTTGAAAATAATATTCATTTGACAAATAACGCTCCAAATGAATATCCAAAATAATATTCATTTCACAATTAATATTCCAAATGAATATCCGAATAATGTTCATTTAGTAATCAAAACTTTAAAGAAATATTCAAAACAATATTCCATAAGTAATTAGAACTTCAACTGAATATTTTAAAATAATATTCGTTAAGTAAATAAAACCTTAAACGAATATTCAAATAATATTCATTTAATAAATACTATTCTAAATGAATATCCAATTAATATTCATTCAGTAATCAATACTCTCAAGGAATATTTGAAATAATGTTCCTTAAGTAATTAGAATTTCAAAGAAATATCTTAAAGTAATATTCATTGAATAGATAAAACCTTAAATGAATATTCGAAAGTAATATTCATTTAATAAACAATATTCTAAATGAATCTTGAAATAATATTCATGAAATAATCAAACTCTAAATGAATATTCGAAATAATATTCATTTAATATCTCTCGACTGAGATAATACTCAAATAACATTTCTCGAAAGATTTCCAAGTAAATAATACTTTATGGAAATATAATTAATGTTTAATAATAACATTCCTCAAACGGAATACTAATCTGTCGTTGGAATCCCTCCGGGTTTCCAAGACTACATCTATATCTCAAAATACCGACTCCCGGTCTACATTTAAAGAATGAATATCACATGCCCTTCACTAAGGGTCTTAACCAAAAGTCCGGCTTATACTGATATATCGTATCTAATCTATAAGCCAATATCAATTCAGGGAACAAGTATTGCAATATAACTTGAAAGTAGACATGCATGCTATGGCATATGTATACAACAATCATCATATATATATTATCACAACAACAGTTCCAAGTATTGGAAACTTGCCTGGAAATCGAGTACGAGTAGGGGTAGTAGTAGCGTGTCCCGGGTCAGCCTGATGATCTATAATTAGCCAAGGCATTCGGGATTAATCACTTAACACCTTTCAAAAGGTTACGCATAAACTTTACTTAAATCGAAACACGTTTTCAAGTCGTTTCGTTATACCCCTTTAATTCACTCTTACTATTGCTTTTATTACCCGATACTTGTTCGTTACTAAAGCATGACATTACACTTACATATGGTAAGTATTTAAATCGTATAAGTTTTAAAGTCGAAAGATTAGACCTCGATATTTATCGATCGTTTTCTAAGTGGTTTACCGAAGTTATAACCAAGTATACCTCTTAGGGGTACTTTCGTACTTAACCTAGATTCGAACATTTTTATAAAATCGGAAAACGATCCATTTGACATGCGGTCTTCTCCCACACCTTCCTTTTTATCTCTATTATTTAATTATTAAGATTCGCCACTGATTTCGCAATATTAAAGGGATCCAATTTCGGTTACGAACTTTTGATTACGGTTCCGAACCACTTTTACGAATTTAATCATAACTCCTAAACCGTAAGTCCGTTTCATGCGATCTTTATATCAAAACGAAGCTCATAACATAATCTAGCTAATCATGGCAAAAGTCGAAGCTAATCAGTGAGTTATAGCTTCTGTCAAATTCGTGTTCTTAAGGTTAACGAAATTTCGGCATTACGACGGCTATAAATCGAATATATCTAAATTCCAAACCCTCCAATAATCAAGGTATCCATCCCAAACAACATATACATGATATATCACCATGAACTGAGGCCAAGCAATGCCTTTCCGTTCATCTAAACTATTTTTAACATTTATCAAATCTAAATCACAATCATGCTTATAATCATGCTAATATCACATCTTATACTAAAACCCATCAAGAGCATGCAAAATCTCAAGGTAAAGTCTAGGGTTTCAAGTTGCTATACCTTCCTTGGAGTATGATCTAGCCTCACTATGCTTGGTATGATCCTTATAGGTGCTTAAGCTTGCTAAATCAACCATGAAAAATAAGAAAAAACAAGATTAGTTCATAGAATCACTATTCACCCTCCTCTTGGATGAATTCTTTGAAAATGGAAACAAAGGTGTTTGGCTTTGAAATTTTTAGGAGATCACTTTTATGAATTATGGAACTCACCATAAAAATTACAAGGTCAAGTGATGGTTGGAAGCTTGATTTTTGTTTTGGAATTTAAGGAAGGGCCGAATGGTGTTTAAAGGGGGGGGAGAGTATTTGCCTTGGTTGCTCTTTCAATATAGCATAAAGTGAAGAGTTTAAGATAATATCTCATCTTAAGGCTACTTTATTAAAGTAGTGTGGTGTTGGATGAGGATTTACCATGACAAGTGTTGATCATTGGATGGTTAAGGCTTAACCAAGTGGTTTGTTTTCTAAGTACTTAGTTGATCTCTAAGGGTTCTAGTTAGTCTTGTAACTAGAATGGTTACTAGATATTTTCTAGTAGCTTGCTCAAGACTCTTGCTTCCTCTGCTTGTTTCTTTGTCCGTTTATTGCTTAATTCGTTGATCGTTCGAGGGAATAACTCATTCGTTTCTAGTTAGGGTTTTACCGAAAACCTTCTTAATATTTATTATACTATTCCTCATCTTTCTTAATACTTCTCGAATTTAAAATCCTTAAATTCCTTTTATAATTCCTTATGTCTTGCAGTGTCCAGGGAATTCTTGGAGAAAATAAAAGTGCTCTTTTTCTGAATCCGACAGCTTTTACATACACTTATTTTCTTCCGGGATCACTAATACGAATTCAGAAATCCATTCCGAATACCGGGTATAACATTATTATAATAATATTCCAAATTCCACCAAAATCACTATTCATCACTTATTTTTATTTAATTCCTATAATTAGGAAAATGAACCTGGTTCACCCTCGAGTGTTCCTTAACCTTTTTACGGAACCGCTGGGCTTATAATAGATATTGATTTGGATGACATGAGGGTATCTATTTCTCTCTAGGGAATCTTATCTTAACTTTCTAGGAGATAGATTATTCTAATCTAAGTTATCACCCAATAGCATCCTTCAGGCCATATAACCTGGGAATATATATCCTTTCATTATTCATCCTTTAAAGCCAGTATTACCTTGTAGTTGTAACCACTGTTCACTCTTACATCAATACATAATAAAAGTTTTAATTCTACCCAAAAATCTGGGTTCTTACAGTGGCCCCATATCTGTACCCTGGATTTTGGGATGCTATAAGTTGGTATCAGAGCTACATGTTATGGTCACTGAAACAAATAGGAAGGTTAGGGTACGTGTATAGGATAGATGTCGGGTAGAACGGTTTAGGATAAGGATCGATACTTCGGTAAGCGTTGCGACGTTAATCGGTCTTTCGGTATATCGCGCGAGTAGAAGTTCGAATCGTGTAAGGATCGAGCTTTTAGTAAAACAGTGATCCTGAAGCGGCCTAAGCTAAGTGGGTAGCTGGAGTTATTAGTTCGGGAGGCGTTATCTCGAGATTTTTGCGTAGAATTTAGGACATTCTACGAGATTAGTTTCGATGTAAACGTTTCGAAGATAGTACGAGAAGGTTAAGAATGCGAAGTGAGAAGCGAGTATTAGCAAGGATTGAAGGTAAAGCGTAATTGTGCACCCCTAGTTATTGATTTGTTCAAAGTTATTACCTGAAGAAATTTCATAATCTTTCTTTGAATTGTCGTAAATTAATTCCCGATTAGCATCGTTGCTGAGGCATTCGTTGCGCAGTGACGGTTCAAAAATCGAGAATGAATTGAGATCTTCTTATTTATTCAACTCATTATTGTCAGGCCGGTTTGGCAGCTAAGTATAGTAGTGCTTAGTCGACAAGAGTGAGGTTATGGATAATTAGGAATTTCTTGAATATTAATCTGATCAATAATTGATGCATCCACTGAAAAGTCTTGTATTCATCAATCGATGATGAGTTTTGTATACCAGATTTATCCGAATTCAATCTCATTTTCGTCAGAAATATTTATATTTCCAGATGATACTTGATCCATCTTTACAGAAAGATTTTTGAAACTCTTGAATTCCTTCCATTACCATGAATGCTTGAATTTCTCTATTTTAGCTGAGATGAACAACCTATGTAAATAGGGATTCAGGGACATCTTATCTTTGTGATGGGAGTCCAGTGGGATGCCACTGATTGTGTTTGTCATGGAAGTACTAAAGACTGGCCATCTTTATGTACTGTGGTGGTTAACCAAGTGACAAATGCAACCTGAAAATAGCTCAAAGATCATATTGATCTCTTGGATAAATTCCTTTATAAAAGTTTTGTCAAACAAACTCAGTCTATATTCATATTTTATACCCCATTCAATTTGTTGACCTCCTTTGTCGGAGATTCGATGATTTCAGAATTACTAGCAATGAAAAGATGTGTAGATAGACGTGACGACGTCTTAAGTGATTGAAACTACAATTATGTTGATGAAGAATTGGTTGTGCAAGTTTAAGAATTTGGTGACTAAGACAAATATGTCATGTCAAATTTGATTGTTTACTGGACCAATAAGACATATACAAGATTTGAGGCTAATGAGAATTGAATAAAAGAAAAGAGAAGTGAATAAGAGCACATATCAGATATTGAAAGCGAACGGAGAATAATAATGAAGATGTTGGTATAAGACATCCCATGTAAGGCGGAGGTAGTAAATGGAATACCATAAGATGGTAGAATCAAGGAGAGATGATTTGAGTAAAACAGAGTAAGGCAGAACGGAAAGGTTGGTAAGAATTATCAAGGGTTAAGATTGAATGAGGGATAAGGTGAATATGTGGAGTAAATGACTTATGCAAAGCCAGTGTGAGAAGTCATGGTTAACAAAGATGGTAGAAAGTTAACCGGGATGAAGTAGAATGTCAGTAAGGTGGAAGGCAGAGAAATCAGAAAGTTTCCAGAATTGACTAAATAAGACATGCAGAATTTAGTTAAGAAAAGAAGGTGGAATCCCGAAGATGTGGAGTTAAAAGGGAAAAGGCATCGTAGTTGCCTACAGAAAGAGAATTAGCAGAGATTAACGAGATCCCATGATCAGAAAATAAGATTTCGGGAGTAAAATCCCTAGAGATTTTATTGAGAGAAATGTGGAAAGTTGTGGTTGTAACTAGAAGGGCAGTATGATGATAAGTAGTAGAGTCAGAAGTCAAATTAATGTGTGATGAGTTTGGAAAGATGGAAATTTTGTCAGAAATAGTATCATATTAACCTTAGTGAAATTATGAAAGGAGTAATAAGACTACTCTTATAATTATCAAAGAATTGAGAAATTCAAGACGATTATAAAGGAAGTTGTCAGGAAGTGGATTGTGAAGACTATATAAAGAGTCGAATATGATTTGGGAGTGGATTTATTTTCTATCAATGAAAGGGAGATTTTAATCTTAAGAAATGTGAAAATGATGTTAGCAACCAAGCAGATCCAGAAATATTGATATTAAAGGAATGAAGTCGTTTTGTATAAGAAGAAGGTAGCAGAAATGAGATGATTAGGTAAAGCATATTTCAATGAATAAGATTTCAAACAGTAATTGGACGAAGAATTTGATATGATCGTAGATCACAAATCAAGATGTTCGAAGGTTAGTGAAGCGTAGGTAATCCAATGGAGAATGACTTTGAAAGGTTCCAAGTATGCAGAATCCCAATGTGAGTGGTGTTAAGTGTCGAAGTCGTAATGGGTAGAGTCAAATCTGAAGACTCGTCAAGTATGCAGAGTGAAGAATTGAAGTTGACTCCAGAAGGAACGGATTAGTGTATTACGAATAAGATATATATGATTTAAGGAGAATGGTTATCAGTTCGAAACGGTCACTCAGTAAAATAATGAGATGAAAGATGGATAGAGATTTTCTGATTATTCCCTTCTCGAGTAACATTGCACGTGAAAGAGAAGTAAGGATGATTAAAGATTTCTTAATATTCTTTACCTCAGAATTTTATCTGAGGAAGGTTCATTTCATGAGATGTAAATAAGTGGCGATGCAGGTTAAGTGGAAGATTCATGTTGATAAAGGCGGGAGTTGTTGGAAATCGTTGAGGAATTGTTTTATGATTAGTATCGAGTGAAGCTGTGACGGCGGAAGAATTGGCAATAAGTTGGATATCTCAATCCTGTGTTGTACTAAGTGAAGTCACAGTCAAGGTGACAAGTATATTAGTTATCAAAAGCTGAAAATTATCGAGGTTATGTCCTCCAAAGATTCGGCAAACCAGACTATTTTATAAGAAAGGGAATCCAGTTGTTAATTGAATTATGCTTGATGTGTTTATAAGGGCGTACGTGTTTGGTTATAGTATTCGATTGCAAGGAGGTAACGGAAAGTGGAAGAAATAATGTTAAGTTCCCAAATTGGGTACTCGGTAAGAATATGGGATTAAAGACAAGAAGAAACTTTTGATTATTCCCTTCTCGATCGACATAGTACTTGAAAGCGGAATGGAAGCGATCAGAGAATTTCTGGAGATTCTTTCTCGAAGTTCTATTTAAAGTCGTGTGGTTATAAGTAAAGCGGGGGAATGATACCAAGCGCAAGTGTAGATCGTGGTAAATATAGGCAAAATGCACTGCAGTATTATTGCGAAAGATTTGCGTGGTGATATAAGTTTTGACGCAGAGTATGGTTCAATATGCGAATAAGTATATCGATTGTCGAGGAAAGATATTCGTTTCCGTGAGTTAAACGACTAGAGTTAAAAAGACTCGGAAGTCAAAGTTTAAAGTTATTTCGGAATTGTAAATCTCATAGAATGAGCTTATTAATGAATGAGTTAGTATGATGGATTCCTAGAGTTGAAGAGGCAACCTGGGAAGTGAAAGTAAGATGTTTGAGAAAATTGTTATTGGTGTCCTTAGCGTTGATTATGAGGACAGAATCCTATTAAGGGGGGAAGGATATAACGCCATAGAAATTTCAATTTTTTTATTATTTATTTATTATAAATTATAGTATGTGAGTATTGTTGGAAAGTGGAATGTATGTGAATTTGTGCTTATGTGCTTATGTGATGATCTGGATAAGTTGTAAAGGCCCATGTATTTTTATTTGTATTTTTTAGGATTGAGTATATTTAAATCATGTATTTTTTATCCTCTGTAAATTTTATAAAATTATCGGAGGGATTAAAAATCATGAAATCTTTTGTAATATTATCTTTATAATATTATTTAGTTTTTAAAATGGTTGGGTGAATTAATTTGGATGTTTCGGTATTTTAGAATGATTTTAAGAGTTTTATTTTATTTAAAGGATCAAAACTTTGAAAATTCATATTTAATTCATTTTTGATCCGAAAAATATTTTAAAAATATGTGGGTGTTCATAATTTTATATTCTTTATTTTAAATATGAAAAGTGTAATTTTTCCGAATATTTTATTTAATTGGGTTTATTATAGTTGTTTACTAGTGTATAATTGGGCCGTCAAGAGAATATAGTAATAACAAAGAAATGGGCCAAGCCCATTAGGAGATGTAAGAGCAGTACAGCAGCTAGAAGAGTCGAGAAAAACGCAGAAGAAGAAAATAAAAAGAAGAGAGAAGAAAAAGAAATTTGGGGAGGGAGAAGAAGAGAGTGGGAAGCAAATTGGCATACATATATATACAAATCGTGTGTGTATACCATATTCGTGTGTGTAATAGTGTGTGTGTGTATGTGTGTATATAATTGGTGCGTGTATGTATGTATAGATGGAGGAGGGAGTCGATGCAGCAGGAAGGAAGGGGAAGTGACCACCGCGCGGTGGCGGGTGGCCGGCGGTGGTGGCGGCTGGCAGAGAGGAGGCGGCCAGGAGGAAGAAGAAGGAGGGGAAGAGGGCTGTTGGTGTTGTGCGCAGAGAGAGAGAGAGAGAGAGTGAGAGAGAGAGAGAGAGAGAGAGGAAGGGAAGAGAGATTGTTAGGGGAAATTAGAAAAAAATCGGAAAGGAGACATGGCCAAGAGCAGAGTACGAGTAAAAAGATAAGCAGAAGGACAAGTAGCAAAGTCGACGAGTGTATGAAGTAAGGAATGACATGAATTTAAGTCGAGGATCCATGGTAGGATCAGGAACTCCGTAAATCGAGGCAAGTGTTTTGCTCTTCACTTATCTTTCAAGTGATGCAGTTCAATTTCTTGTTATAGTATATGATGAGAATAAAGTATATTTAGAAAATGTAATGCTTCTTCAATTAACGGGAAAATGTTTATTTCCCACCCTCAGTTCAACTATTAAATTTTTAACTAGCCTCCCCAATAACTTTTTCTACACAATATCTTACGCATGGTATGTCGTTGGATTCCTCAGTGGAATACCATTCCTTTGCTATCTGCGATTGTATTTAAGAAATTCGTTGAATAGAGATAACCAGATTTCAAAATACCTGTCAACGAAATTCCCGATTTTAAACATATCTTACCCAAGTGGTGTTTTCTTTAAACCAATTCACAAATAAATTTTCTTGGGATTATCTCACAAATGATCTTTTTAAACTATTTCATTCGCTTATGTTGAGTCTAACTATACAAAATGTTGGAAGATTTTATTAAATGCCTAGTCCTCGACTATATCCTTGTCCTATGTTACAGTTTAAATTGTTATTATTCAAATCGCAATTGTTTTCCTTTATCGTCGCCAATTCGACCTTCTCTGTAATCGAGTTATTGATGTTATGTCTCCAACTGCTTATACCTATCTTGTTGATATGAATTCATAGTATTACTCTTTATAATCTTCTCCCCAATTATTATCGAACTTGTCGATATGTACTGAAAATCTTGGTTATTCGTTTATTCCCCTGTATTGTATCGAACTTGTCGATACTTGATGATAGTAAATGCTCCCCCGTTGAATTTTCAATTACGAGTTGTATTCCTGGAACGTGAGTTTTCCAGTTATTGGTTGACACAGGGTAGTCGATTGTCCCGACCCCTGGCTTGACTATTAAAGATAGAATTGGAAGTTTTTATTAAATAAAAATGTTTTCATGACTGAGGACGCCAGTCAGAGTATGAGTATGATATTTTAGGCCAAAAGAGGCCTTGGATCCAGTTGAGTATTTGGATATACCAAGAGAGTATATCCGGAGTTTTAGTGTGACTGATCATCCACTTTAACTCGTTGCGTCGAAGTGAAAAATCCAATTCTAATCTATAAATTGAGTATCCAGTTGGACTTTCATTCTTATTGCTTGACCAGGAATTTCCCAAGTATTCTTATCGAATGGTTATCATTTGATCTTGAGTTTTTGAGTATCAGTATTGAATTGTTAAAGCCTGGTTTCTTTGAAGTTACAATGTTTATTCTGATTGAATAAAACTCCTATCCGTTCTAGTTCCTGTTGCACCTCAGTAATGGTGAAGTATTGGCCCTCGTGGCAATTTAAAAGTATCATCATAGATTCTTTCACAGTATGAGCTGAAATGTTTTTGTTATCAGATTTGTTTCGATATTGAATTGTTATCACCTTATGCACTTGCTGAGCATTGTTGGCTCACTCTTGCTTTTGTTTGTTTTCCTCAGTTAATAGTGGAGTTAAGTAAATCTAGTAGTGGACAGTGAGTATTGATCTCCGGGCAGCGAGAAGAGGCAGTCGAGTTATAGATTTCGCCAGACAGTGGATTGTGAATTGTCAAGGTTTGAGATATACTTAGATAGTGATTTCACTTATTCACAAATGTATATTTTTATTATTATTCTGAGATTGAGTTGTAGTAATGTAATTCGATAGTTTGTTTCATACCATAACCTGTAAGGGATCTTGGTTTAAGGGGTTTTTATTATTAATGTTGTTTATTTTCAGAGATGTATAATATTGTTTATTGATTAGTGGCCCCATATCTGTACCCTGGATTTTGGGATGCTACAATGCCGATACTCCGTACCACGCCCCGCAAGAGGGTAAGGGAAAGGCGACCTTTTGAGAGCACGCTGGCACCGATTCCAGAGGTAGCATAGAGGCAGACCGGTTCTGGTAGCCTTATGTATAATTAATTGTGTAAGCATGTAATAAACTTTTGATTGTTGAAATGCTTCATGTCGAAGTATTATTCAACAATGTATTTAAGTATGATCCTGGTTTGTAATAACTTCTTTAAACTCTAAACTCTTGATATCGTGGATGTTGTTCTCCGAGCATATAACTGGTGTGTGTGTTAATATTATTAAGTATGGGGGTCTATTGTATGAGTTTTATTATGCATTTATATTCCAGCTGCAAAGAGAAGAATATTAATAAAGGGAAATTGGTCCGTGACGGCCTGGATTCCTGACCCCGAATTTGGGGCTGTCACAATAAAGCCTCTGCGAAGAGGTGTATTTTCTACCGTAGCAATAACACCCTCAATCCTCTCGTTTGTAACTTGTAAACCATCAATACTCTCGTTTGTAGCTCGTAAACTTGCCTGCAGTTCTTTTGTACTTTTTGTAAATTGCTCTACCACATAAGCAAGTTGCTCAGTAATATTTCTAAGAGACAACTTCAAGAAATCTCCATCTGATCCTTCAAGTTTTAAATCTTCTTCCCTTGCCATTAACGTGCAACCATACAAACCCAAGAATTAATATACCAAATTCAAAGATTTGACATCGATGAACAGTACCGTAAACAGTGTCGATGAACAGACCATGACCAGTGACAATGAACAGTACCCGTGAACAGTAGCTTCTTTTTTTTGGCAGAAACCCTAGATCTCCCAACAATTAAGAAATTGATAGAGAAACCTTGGATCTCGATACCAAATTGATACGGAACGTGATATGTTTAAGATAATATGTAATAATGATAAATATAAAGTAAACTCTGAATTTCCAAAGATGGAGAAACAAAACTCAAAACTCTGAATCTCCAAACGGAGAAACAAAACTCAAACTCTGAATTCGATTCTCAAAGCTATCGAAGCCAAAATTTTATTATCAATCTCGTCTCCCAAAAGATTACAAGATGAGAGTATATATAGGCTAAATAAATAACCTTAGACTGGTTGGAATCCAAAAAGGAATTCAAGAGCAGCTAGAATTTAGCTAATACCTGAACCCAACTAGGAAACTATTAAAATCCTGGTCTAACTTGAAATATAAAATCCTAAGCGCTTAAAATAAAAAAAAACCCTTTCAAGTGAAAGGTAAAAACTTGCAAGGCAAATATCTACTTTCTCAATTAAGTACATAAACAATTGGACTTATTATTAGTAAACTAAATAATTAGAACTCGTTTAACTAATACCTATAATATATTTTCTGAATACTAGATATAAATAAAGTGTATAGAAACTCTATTTTACTTTCACTTCTATTCCTCATCATTAGTTAACCTGGCTCTGATACCAAATTGATACGGAATGTGTTGTGTTTATGATAATATGTAATAATGATAAATATAAAGTAAACTCTGAATCTCCAAAGATGGAGAAACAAAACTCAAAACTCCGAATCTCCAAAGATGGAGAAACAAAACTCTAACTCTGAATCTCCGAATGGAGAAACAAAACTCAAACTCTGAATTCACTCCTGAATTCGATTCTCAAAGATACCGAATAGCCAAAATTTTATTATCAATATCGTCTCCCAAAAGATTACAAGATGAGAGTATATATAGCCTAAATAAATAACCTTATCCATGTTGAAATCCAAAAAGGAATTTAAGAACAGCTAGAATTTAGCTAATACTTGAACCCAACTAGGAAACCATTAAAATCCTGTTCTAACTTGAAATATAAAATCCTAAGTGCTTAAAACAAGAAAAACCCTTTCAAGTGAAAGGTAAAAACTTGCAAGCCAAATATCTATTTTCTCAATAAAGTCCATAAACAATTGGACTTATTATTAATAAACTAAATAATTAGAACTGGTTTAACTAATACCTATAATATATTTTCTGATATTTTCTGAATACTAGATAGAATAAAATATATAGAACGCCTATATTACTTCCATTTCTATTCCTCATCAGTTAAAGGCAAAATCTTTGTTGATTTTTTAGGAGTTCAAGTGAAGCCCGGAAGCCCATTTACTCTGAAATCTGATGCTGGGTTTCGAAGAAGACTACATATTTCTCAGGTTCCATCTTTTCTCTTGCCTTTGTTTTTATTTAAAGATTTTAATCTTTTTGGTGAAAACGTTATCTGGGGTTTTTTGTTTATAGTTAAAATGTATGTGTAGGATGAAATGTATATGTACGGGGTTTTTTTGGTGAAAATGTTATTTGGGTTTTTTTTGTCTATTGTTAAAATGTATCTGGATTGTTTTGGTTTTCTTTCGAGTTTTGGTATGGTTGAATTATAAAATTTTGTTTGTGTAAATAGGCCACATTGGCGGTTGGGACTTGGACAAAAACTAGTGTAGTCCAATGTAATGTTGGAAATAAGAGTCCTATTCTTTTGTGTGCGTTGTTGCCCGATAAGGCTGAGTCGTTGCAGCTAAATTTGGAATTTGATGAGCTTGAAGAAGTTATTTTTTCTGTTATTGGTCCTCGAGGCGTTTACCTTACGGGCTTTTTCACTGGTGATGCTCGTAACGATGATCATTCGTATCCTTTTCTTGTTTGTTAAAAGCTTAGCTACTATTCAACTACATATATGCAATTAGCACGCATTTTTCCTTTTAGGCTGTGATAATCCTCACGGTCGATTAATGGCTTCCGATCACTGTTCCGATCACTGTTCCGAGGGTACTTCACCTGAGTTTGGGTATCTGCAAAATAATGCTCGCCCGGGGGTGGTGGCCGTCAAGCACCTCCGGTGTGAGAATCAGTAATCGAAATAATAATAACCGAAATGGGTGAAAATGTATCTGTGTAAAGGGAGAGAATGAGTAGTAAATTTTGTGCTATTGAAATTGTCTCTCTCACCTTGTGTGTAGAATGGGGGTATTTATAGGCTAGGTCCTCTAATAACTGTTCACCCACTTGGTGACCCACTTGTTATGCCGTTAAAGCTACAGTGAGCCACTATTGGAACAGTGATTAGTGTCCCTTTCCCACATACCTCGATTCTAGCACAGCCGCTTTTGTCATAGCTTGAATGCTTTTGTGTCCCCTTAGTTGCCTTTATGGTCCCCTGCCTTAGTGAGCAAGGTAACAAGATATTTTGCAAATATATTTGTGTGAAGATATTTGTTTGTCAAGTGGATTGCTTTTAGTAAAGATAATATGAAATGACACATGTGTAATTTAATGAGTATTTGTTACAGGTGGATGCGCAATAGCGGTTGGCGGGTTTGCTCACAGCGGGTGCCCGCTGTAGGCTCATAGCGGGTACCTATCATTGCCCCCCACTCCTTCTGTGCGGTTTAGCGGACAGGAGGAGGAGAAAGTAAAGACATCGCTTTGTTTTGAGAAAATTTTTGAAAATGATACCTTGTGTGCCCCCCAAGTGTTGGCGGTCAACACTTAGGAGTTAGAAAATATTTGTGAAAATATGCCCCCCAAGTGTTGGCGGACAACACTTAGGAGTTGGGAAAAATTTGTGAAAATATGCCCCCCAAGTGTTGGCGGACAACACTTAGGAGTTAGAAAATATTTGTGAAAATATGTCCCCCAAGTGTTGGCGGACAACACTTAGGAGTTGGAAAAAATTTGTGAAAATATGCCCCCCAAGTGTTGGCGGACAACACTTAGGAGTTAGAAAATATTTGTGAAAATATGTGATTTTTTGACAACGGGTTAATGTGCTTGACGGGTGCGTTTTTTGAAACGTTTTTGTAATGCTTGTGAATAAATGTAATAATTGGTAATAAATGAGAATTTTGAAATAAATGAAGGAATAATATTAAATGTTAATAATAAGTGAAATGATAAGTTGTAGTGCGTATTAATGAGAAATGACCTTTGGGAGGAAAGAGAATGTACCTTTGTGATGTAATGTGTTATGAGTGAGTGGGAAGTTAATGCATAGTGGATAGTTTTGCTGGAAACGAGGCAGTTACTACCGGCTGTAAGAGTGACGTGGAGCAATCCTATCCATCCACGAAAATTTTTGCAACCTTTTCACCCTTATTACACGCGCCGCACGCGTATAAAAGATGGGTTTGTGTATCAATTGTTAAGGTTTTTACTGTCTTTCTTTGCCTTTTTCTCTCCCTTTTCTTTGTCTTCTTCGAGTACGTTGCTCTCCTTGTACTGGATTTGTCAAGTATTCCTGCCATTGAAGCCATATATAACCTCCTGATTTGAGGTAAGATTTCTTTGTAATTTTCTTTTGTGATTTCTGTTTCCTTCCATCATGCAATTTGTCTCTTCATATATAATTGGTTTTGTGTTCATGTTCTTTGTTTGCATGTTTCGGATATTTGTAAGTGAGAGTCGATTGTGTAACCTGTAAAGGTTTGGAATATGTGATTGTTGGTTGTGTATTTGTTATTGGTGTTTTGGTGGTTTCAATCCGTTTCCTGAATCGTGTGAAAATATGTGTATGATTTCATATTGTTCATAAGGTGTTTGTTTTTTGTATATATATGTGTATATATTCATAAGTGTTGTGTATATGGGTTTTTGATTTTAGGGTTTTGTTGTTTGTGGAGGGATTAGAATATGAAATGTTTGTTTCGATTAGAATGGAAAATTGTAGAAAAAATATGTGTGTACCAGACATTTGTGACGGCCATCTTCGTTGGTAGCGGTAATATCCGAAAAATTGCACTTTTGTCTGCAGATGGGTGATGAATTTGTTGATCCCGCTACTGGTGAGAAAAGGCCTTTAGTAAACATGTATGGGCGGTGGGCGGACATTGGTCAGCTTGGTTATACAACCGTGTTGCCGAGGAACCGCTATCAGTTCTTTGAAAGTTCCGAGAGTCTATGGCGGGCGACCAATGTGGCGCCGACCCCTTACTCGAAGGCGGATATGGATGCTGAATTTGCCGAATTTGCTCATTTGCAACAAGACAGCACATTTAGAGCCGAAGACTGGGGTGAGTATGTTGAAAGGATGTTGCGACTTGAAGATGGGTATTTCTGGAGACGGGCGGCACCCGGTGAGAAATTGTATCACCGTTTTGATGATGATTCTGTCTGCATTCCCTTAAGTCATTTCAGGGCGGGTTTAAGGTTTCCACCTCATAAGTTCTTGATGGATCTCTTTCGGTTGTATTTCCGCTGTCCGTTAGCTCAGATGTCTCCCAATTCAATAAGGTCCATTAACTGGTTTATAGCTAGTTGCGAGGCGCTGAACAAGCAGCCAACCTTTAGGGCTTTTTTCTGTTTGTTTGATGTTAAAGCCAGCCGTGCAAAACCCTTTTATGAGCTACAGTTTGTAAAGTCGCAAACTCGTATTGGAAAAGCTCTGAATGGGTTTCGCCCATTTGTGTTTCCCAAAGGCATGGCGGGTTGGCAGGAAGAGTTTCTGGTAGTTGGTGGCGGGGAGTTGGCTTGGCACAAGAATTTTGTGAAGAAAGTGGAGTGTGCGTACAAGACAGACCGTAATCGCCTTAGCCAGGTTGAGATAAACTATTTAGTAAAATTGGTAAAGGCATTGGGTGAGGTATGGAACGAAGGTAATTTGATTGACCCGGTTGATTTAAGAAGACATTGTTGTAAGTCCTTGTTTTGTCTTTGTCTTTTGGTTTCTTGTAATATTCTGTATGTGATGTTTTGTCGTGGTTTTCTTTTGTAGTGTTGGATCCCCGTAAAGTGGATTTGGAGCCTCATCCCACCTTGTCTATAGAGCAAGAGGCTAAGATGTATGCTGATTTTATGTTTCTTCAACCGCCCAGACCTAGGCGGGTTCGCGGAATGTTTGCGGCAGAAAACATTATAGATGCCTTTGACCTTTCAGGGCGAGGTGCTGGTGCAGGGCGGATGGAGCAAGGCGATGATGAAGAGCCCGTTGTTGCAGAAGAAGAGGTGCCTGCTAGTAATGCTGAGTCTGAGCAAGAAGAAACCGGAGAAGGTAGATATTCTGAGGAAGATCTGCAAGATGCCCAAGGTGATGGGTATGATGTTGAAGATGAAATGGAGGGGTCCGCTGAAAGGCGTGAAGATGAGCAATTTGTTGATAAAGATTTTGCTGTTGATTCTGATAGTGAAAGTGATGGTGCGGTTGCTAGGCGGGTAAGTGTGTCGCATACCGGTAGGGGTACTGGTGAGGATTCTGGTGTTCAATTGCCAGTTGAAGAGGCCGCTAATCAGAGAGAGATTCCTGCTTTAGTTGTGAAACCTGTGACGGTTGTTTCTGGCTCAGGCCAAGTAAGTGTGAGTATTGAGCGCGGCGAGAAAACGGCCGCTTTTAGAGATGAGGAGCCAATATTGAAAGCGACCGAAGTGACCACAACTGAGAGTCCTGAGATGCCCCTGCGTCGTTCAAAGAGGAAAATTGTGCCTGAGGCCAGTACCTCTAAACGAAGGCGTATTGAGCCTACCAAGGTGGTCGAGCCCGCTGTTGCGGAGAAAGTTGTGATTGAGGAGCCTGTTGAGAATGAGCCCGTTGGTGGTGATAGCGAGGATGACGATGAAGATTATTGTGAAGGTGATAGTGAAGATGGTTCTGAGAATGAGTCCGAGGATGGTTCCGAGGGTGAAGGTGATAACGGTGAAGAGGAGATCGTTTTCTACACAAGTAGTGACGACGAGGTAAACGACCTAGAAGTTGGATCCCGTCCAGGGTATGGTTTTCTTTTTAAATCTGGGCCCAACACCTTCTCCGTTGATTCTATGACCGATGATGATCTTTTGAGGATGAATGAATTGAGTTGGGAGCGGATGTGCCGTTTGTCCCAAAAATATGCTGCACGGGTAAGTCCTTTGTGTTTGTTCTTTAGACATTTTTGTAGAATTGGTATGAATCCATTCGTTTGTAAGTTGGCTGTTTTTTGTGTGTTTGCAGAATCAATGTATGTACACTGGGTTGATGGCTCGTGGGAATATGTACCGTGGTAGCAATCTTGCCTTGAAAGAGAGGATCAAAAGGTTGGAGGAAGAGCTGTCCGCTGAGAAATACTTGAAGAATAATGCTGCCAGGGCTTTACATGAAATTGAGATTGAGAGAAATGATCTTAAAGCCAGCTATGAGTATAGTGCTGATCTGCGGCGGTTTTTAGCGGAAGATAAGATAGAACTTAAGGCCGCCAATGCTAGCTTGTCTGAACAGGTGAAGAATTTGAGCACCTTACTGAAATTTGAGAAAGAACGTGCTGAAGAGGCTGAGGCTCATCTTGATTCTCGTCCAACAGAGGCCAATGCTATTTTGAAGTTTCGGAATAGTGCCGAGTTTGCGGAAATTGTGAAGGCTGAGGTTGCCAAGGCTGTTATAGAACGGCAGGAGCCCGCTGAGAATGTGCCTGAGATTGGGCTATTACGAACCGAGGTCGCAAGATTGAAGGCCAAAGTGAAGAAATCAAAGCGTAAAGCCAGAGCCCTGAAAGCCCGCTTAGGAAGAACCGAAAGAAAGAGTGTTGGGTGCCAGGCTGATGTGGCCGTTGTTGGGCCGGGTGCAGAGACCGCCAATGTGGAGATGGTTGTCATGGATAGCGCCAAGCCCGTTGAGAGCCCTTTAGCAATAGAAGGTGTAACTCCAATGCCGCTAATAGCGGCCGTGCATACTGAGATTAATTCTGAAGTGGATAGTATTATGCAGCCTGTTGATTCTGAAAAGAAGCAAGTGGATATTGCTAGTGGAACCGGGACGGCGGAAGAATCTGATGTCGCGATAGAACCCCTTAGTGCCATAGCCAGTGCGTATGACAGTGAAGATGAAGATTCAGAACCGTTAAGGGGTATAGGGGGTCCCTTGAGCGCATCCCGTTGGGCGTAGTTTATTTTTTGTAACTAGGTAAGAATTTGTTTGGACATGTTTTGGAATCTCTCTGCGGGTGTGTCCGCTGTGCGATTTGTGAAACATTTCGTGTTGATAATTTTTGTGTTTGTGAATTCGGTATTTTTGTTGCGAACTATAACTGGATGTGTGTTTGTATTTTTGTGTCAAAGTATGTAGTAAATATGTGTGGGAAAATGTTTACCTTGACTTTGAAAATTTGACTGTGGGAGTTTGTTTTCAGCATTTAATACTGCATTGGAGTCAAAAGAATTTTGACTGAGCTTTTACTTCAGTCTGCATGGGAACTGTAATTTTTTGACTGAAGATGCTTTCACCCTCCTCTCTCTTCTTTTTACCTCCCTATAAATAGGTTGGTTGCTTGTATATGTAGATCATCCCTTCTCCAAATTTATTTGAAAACCTCTTGTTCCCTATGTCGAAGAAGTTGGCAATTTCTGATATGGATGACGACTTTACCCCATTTCCATGGGGGCGTGAACTGGCTATGTCAGAGTATACAGAAGCCAGTTGGAGAGCTTGGGCCAACATTTGGGAAGAGCAGGGGGATGCTTATAATGCCGAGGAATGCCGTAAGGCTGCTCGGAAAGCTGCTGCTGCCCGTGCTGCTAAAGAGGCAAAAGATAAGCCGGAGACGGATGTAATTGATTTCCGTTTCCGAGCTCCTCCTCAGGGTGAAAGCTCCAAGAAAGGTGCAGATGCTAAGGATGAAGCCCCCCAAGCATGAAGGATTCGTAGATGTAGGAGTCTATAATCCTTGTACTAACATGCTTGTAATAAAATTATTTTATGAATAAAATAATCATTCCTCCTTTGCATTCAACTGTTTTCCATTTTTGTTTTGCTTTGAATCGTATTGCCTTCATATTTATGTAAGCATTTCCATTGTAGATTGTTTGTAGTGTCTGTAAGAACCCAGATTTTTGGGTAGAATTAAAACTTTTTATTATGTATTGATGTAAGAGTGAATAGTGGTTACAACTACAATGTAATACTGGTTTTGATGAATGAATAACGAAAGGATATAGATTCCAAGGTTATATATCCTGAAGGATGCTATTGGGTGATAACTTAGATTAGAATAATCTATCTCCTAGAAAGTTAAGATAAGATTCCCTAGAGAGAAATAGATACCCTCATGTCATCCAGATCGATATCGGTTACAAGTACGGAGGTTCCATGAAAGAGTTAAGGAACGCTCGAGGAAGCACAAAGATATTTTCTAAGTACCAGGACTAAAAAGAGAATAAGTGATGAATAGTGTTTTTGATAGAAATAAGAATATTATGAGGCGACACTATATAGAAGTACCCGGAATGAATTTCTGAGTTCGTATTAGTGATCCGAGGGGAAAATAAGTGTATGTAAAGACTGTCAGATTCTGAAAAATAGTACTTTTATTTTCTCCGAGTTTTTCCCTAGACACTGATAGATTAAGGATTTAATACTTAATATTTGAGGAATATTAATTGGAGGATATTAATGAAAGATAGAAATTATAATAGAATCATTACAGAGGTTTCCGGTAAAACCCTAACTAGGAATCCTTGAGATATTCCTACAAATGATCAATAAAGCGGAGCAATAACCGAACAAAGAAACACGCAGGGAAGCTAGATTCATGCATGTGCTACTAAGGAAAATATCTAGTAACTATCTAGTTACAAAAGTAACTAGAATCAAGTGAAGTAACCATGTACTTAAAAAGCAAACTACTTGGTTAGCCTTAGCACCACCCATTGATCAACACTTGTCTTGAAAATTGCATCATCTAGTGCATCATCCCTTTAATAATTCAACCAAGATGAGATAATATCCTAGGCTCATCTACTTTATGCCTTATTCAAGAAACCAACACAAAAAAATATCAAGAACTCCACCATTATACCCATTCAACTCCTCTTGAAATTCAAGAACAAAAATCCACCTTTCAACCATTGTTTGATCTTGAAACTTTTATGGTAGATCTTATATTTCAGGAAAATGATACCCTAGAAATATTAGCCTCAAACACCACTTTTTCCATTTTCAAATAAATCCTTGAAGATGAGGGTGAATAGTGATTTCAAGAACAAATTCTTGGATCTTGATTTCTTGGATGATCTAAGCTTGGTTAAGGGTATACAAGGACTATACAAGGCTTAGCAAGCTCTTACACACATCATGGAAGGTATATCTCACCAAAACCCTAGCTTGTAATTTGAGACTTATGATTGTCTTGATTGGGTTTAGATTAGGAGCATGTTTGGCAAACATTGCTTAAAGTAAAAATTAGCTTTAAGTTGTTTTTGGAGTGTTTGTGTACCTTGGCTTTAAGCCCGCTTTAAGTTAAAAAACTGCTTAAAGTCATAAGCTCCTTTTAGGTACTTTTGACTTATGACTTATGACTTATGGATTTTTTTTTTTAATTTTTTTTTTTCACGATTCTTGTAAAGCTTAAATATCATGAATTTAAAATTTTTTAAAGTCAAATTTCACTTTAAGTCAAAATTATTAAACCCCCATTTAACTTTAAGTAAAATTATCCAAACACTTTCATTCAACTTAAAGTAAACAACTTCACTTTCTCCTTTAAGTTAAAAACACCTCCATTAAGTCAAAAGTAACTTATTTTAAGCAATCCCAAACACCCTCTAGTATGATATTGATGATGATTATAAGCATGATTATGTAGTTAGTTTTGTGATTTAAGAAGCATGTTGATATTGGTGGTAAAATCAGTAGCTATTGGACTTATGAGATGAGTTATATGATGATAAGTTGTTTAGATGCCCGGTGTGGCTTGGTTGGATTGATTCGAGTTTTGGAATGTCCGAGTTATAGTCGTCGTAATGCCCGATTATTGTTAATCTTAAGAAACCGTATTTGACAGTAGCATGAACTCCATGTCTAGCTTCATATCCTACCATTTTTGGATAGAGTATGTTATAAGCTTCGTTTTGATATAAAGATCATGTGAAACGGACTTACGGTTTAGGAGTTATGGTTTAATTCGTAAAAGATGTTCGAAACCAGTTCGTAACTGAAATTGGAATCCCTTAACATGACTAAGTCAGTGACGAAACATGGTAATTAAATATTAGAGGTCATAAGGAAGGCGTGAGAGAAAACCACAAGTAAAATGGATCATTTTCCGATTTTATAAAAATGTTCGAATCGAGGTTAAGTGCGAAGAAACCACTTTTCAGAGATAACACTATTCATTCGAATGCTCCTGCCTTGTTTTAGTAAAATCTGGAAAACTTTATCTTCTGAACAAAGTCAGATTTTGAGCTAGCCACCTTATAGACATTCTCTAGAGTATGTACGCGAAAACGGTGCGTCATTTGAGTTAACGGTTACCGAGTTATGAACGTTTTAGTGAAAGAGGTGGGAATAGTGAAAATCCGTCGTTGACTGAACTTCGAAAATACATTTCACCTATCTAGACCCGTGTTTTCGAATTGGAAATTTTATGATAAATATTACAAATACCAAAGATGATTTTAAAAATGGTTTCACAATTAAATACGTTTCTCGTGATTTATTAAAAGTGTTGAAGTGTGAGTCACGGAATAGTAATTCTTAGAAAAGTCAACTCTAGGGGTACTACTTTGGCCACCCATTTTGGATAGATTAAAAGAGGAATCTCGAGTCGACTAAAACATGAAACTTGTTAAGAATTATCAAGACAACATATTGCTGCAAAGAACGAGGCTATAAATGATTAAGTGAGATGTACGAAAGATCCGACATTAAGGATGGATTCGAGTGTTGGATTATAGCGGTATTAATAAGAGTTATGTTAGGGTTTGCCTAACGAGATAATTGGAAAATGTGTTTTAGCCTAAGTTAAATATATACTTAGCATGTTGAAGTGTTAAAGTGATTAACCTCGGATATTGTGACTATTTCTAGATCACCGGATTGAACCGAGGTACACTACACCCACAGGATTACCAGGCAAGTTTCAAATCCTTTCTAAAGGCTGTTGTTGTGATAATATATATATATATATAATTGTTGTTATACATATGACATAGCATGCATGCCTACTTTCAAGTTATATTGCAATACTTGTTCCCTGAATTGATATTGGTTTATAGACTAGATACGATATATCAGTATAAGCCGGATTTTTGGTTAAGACCCTTAGTGAAGGGCATGTGATATTCATTCTTTAAATGTAGACCGGGAGTCGGTATTTTGAGATATAGATGTAGTCGTGGAAACCCAGAGGGATACCAGCAACAAATTAGTATTCCTTTTGAGGAATGTTATTATTAAACATTAATTATATTTCCATAAAGTATTAATTACTTGGAAATCTTTCGAGAAATGTTATTTTAGTATTATCTCAGTCGAGAGATATTAAAGGAATACTATTTCGAATATTCATTTAGAGTTTGATTATTTCATGAATATTATTTCAAGATTCATTTAGAATATTGTTTATTAAATGAATATTACTTTCGAATATTCATTTAAGGTTTTACCTATTCAATGAATATCACTTTAAGATATTCCTTTGAAATTCTAATTACTTAAGGAACATTATTTCAAACATTCCTTGAGAGTATTGATTACTAAATGAATATTATTTGGAATAATTATTTATTAAATGAATATTATTTGAATATTCATTTAAAGTTTTATTTACTTAATGAATATTATTTTAAAATATTCAATTGGAGTTCTAATTATTTAAGGAATATTATTTTGAATATTTCTTTAAAGTTTTGATTACTAAATGAATATTAATTGGATATTCATTTAGAATACATTTATTAAATGAATATTATTTGCAAATATTCATTTAAGGTTTGATTTATTTAGTGAATATTAATTTAAATATTTACTTGAGTTTTATTTAATTAATGAATATTATATTGAATATTCATTTAAAGAAGAGAATTATTTAGTAAACGATTCTATATATTTATTTGAGGATTACTTACGAGAAATATTATGATTTAATCATATCCCTTAATTATTATTGATAAAATAAATATTCTTGGAATATTTATTTAAATTCTTTTAAGTTCTTTCTATAATAATTCATATTACTCAAAGATTATCTTTCACCTTCAGATATGGTGTAAAATATTTCGGAATATCTTATGACTACTTATATCAAGGGGAGGTTCCTAAACTTTAATTTCATTTAAATCTATCTTAAAGAAGATTTAAATACTCGCTCAACTTCCAAACGTATATAAGGGGACCTCACTTGAGCGATGTTATTTATTGGACTGCCCGGTCATATACTTGCTAAACTATCTTGTCACTCACATCATGATTCATCCAAACATCTATATGAGTCTTTTGGTTACCTCTTCAACGCTCGAGGGGTAAGATTGATGGAACAAGTTTATATCCATTAACAAGCATCAGCTTGGGAAATATTGGTGAATTTCCCTTTCCAATTAGATACGACTACTTTGTGGAGTCCTATCAACAAGTGTTATACTTGGGGAAAAGGGGAACGAACTTTACGTTTCAGAGTCATGGATAATATTCGAACTAGGAGACGCGTAAGTGGCCGAGTGGCGCCGGTCCAGCAATAGCCCAACCGTTGGCTGAGGAGTTCCGGAGGGCGGTAGACAAGTCAATCCGTCGGAGCTACCTTCTACATGTAGAGAACGACTGATGAGATGCATGACATACGACTGATCATCGTAAATGTCAGGGCATCTGGCGCGGCAATGCTCCCGTATTAGTTCATCTTCCAAAAGTGAGAAATTCTACAACGCTATTGGTGTTGGCAAGGTGAAAAAGTGTTGAAACTGGAATTGCAATATTTTTCCTGCAAGTTCCTCTTTTATGATAATTGAGAATATCTTGCTTATCTTTTGTATAGCAGATATGTCCACAAAATATATATGTTGAGTTACCTAGTAACTTCATCTTTTAAGTTATACTGGCATCATTTCCGTAAATGCATGGCATATGGTTTCAAAGATATTTTGGACTGTTATATACTATTACTGTTCAATTATATTTGTGGTGGGCTATTGCTCACCCTTGCTTTATTTATTTATATCACAACAACAGTTAGATCAGATGGCCGCACAAGGTGCACTTGGTGCGAGCAGGTGTCAGCCGTCAGAGGATTAACCGCTGAGATCTTAGCTACCATTGCTGAAGAGTAAGCTATTGGTAGGCTAGTTGTTAGATTTTGTATATCAAATGTATTATTGATTTGGTATATATAAATGGACGGCAAAGAGTACGTAAATTATTAATGTAATTTCTTGGGTTGTAAGAACTCAATTGTGTGATTAATAAAATTTGGTTACTCTGATTACATCTCTGGGACTATAACGGGTGTGTTCTATATTGTTGTTTGGGTCACAAGGTTGTAATTTAAATTATGTTGGTTTTGTGGATGGAGGTTAAGACCGTAACGACCAGATCCCTGACCCCGGATCTGGGGGTGTTACAGAAATGGTATCAGAGAGAGCGTTATAAATCCCAGAGATGACGCGACGTTAAAACAATAAATTCATTAAGATAATAAGAACTCTTGCCAAGTTCATAGTCGGACTACATAATGTAGTATTGACATATAAAACCCGTATGGGAACCCTAAAGTATCATGATAGTAACTTAGCTCGTTCTTGTATCGACTAGTAAGGCGACAGACCTTGGGGATTACGAGCAGTAACACAATGATGCTTGTTTTGATACTGAAGATCGGATGGTGGATTCGATAGAGTACCCTACTGAGGACCCGGAAGAGGTTCCAGCAGAAAAGGAGAATATTGATAAGTATAAGGAGTTTACACTTAAGGAAATGAGGGCTAAGCCAGAGAGACTGTAAGAGTTAAGGTATAGTGCTCAGCAAAGTGAGCGTAAAGAACTGAGATATTATTAAGAGAACTAAAGATGCATATTGGATTCATAGCCGGACTACCGGATGAAGTACCAACAAGTAAGATGGATTTGAGGAATTACTCAAGATCTTATGTAATGATAGATAAGAAACCTTGGAGACTTTCAGATTAATGAGAAAGGAGTTAGAACGATGCATGATTATCAAAGACATTGATATAGGACGGGGAGCAGAGCCCCTAGGAATAATTAAGACATAGGTGGCAAGTGCCATATCTTCGGATAAATGGATTAGTGTGAATATTGTCAATGGTAATTCGCCATGAGAAGACAGATTTCATAGGTTTTAATTTATGAAACCAAATTGAGATTGTTAAGGTGATTCTATTCAGGGAAATGCCCATCTTATAAATGGAGCAACTTAGAAAGTAAAGACATTGGGAAGTAATGGCCCGATTGGATAAGGTTATACAAGAGGAAAAGACCAGTGAGTTTGTGATATAATCGTAACAAGACTATTGTCAGAGATTAAGTATAGGGTTATTTTAACTCAGTGGAATGAGGAACCAGAGGCGTTAGATATATGTGGTTTAGGAGAATATTAAATTCTTTATTTTCCTTGACTGGATTATAGTGGTTGCATTAGTTACTCCAATGCGGAATCATAAATGGATCGGGTAATACGATTAGTGGTTAAGAAATAACGGAAAATATTTTAGATGAGACCTAAAGGAGGTAAGTGTCTGCCAAGTTCTCTGAGTATGAGTTCGGGCAATTGAAGTTCCGTTATTAGGACATGCGATCAATAATTGAGTAGTGTGGGTGGACCCCGTCGATTTAAAGGCAGTTTCAGGTGAGAAAGGTCAACCACACCAACAAAGGACTAAGAAGTTGAGTAGGCAGAAAAATGGGAGGAAATCTTCCTGGAGCTAAAAGATGAAATTAGTGACGACCCAACGTTGGCGTTGCCTAAATGGAAGAAGGAGAACATTTGGATATATTACGATGCATCTCATACCAGATTAGGCATTGTGCTTATTGTAAGAACCCAGATTTTTGGTAGAATTTAAAACTTTTTATTATGTAATAATGTGGGAATGAATAGTGGTTATGACTGCGATGTAACGAAGATCTATTAAATGAATGGAATGGATTTGAATTCAATTATTTATATGTCATGCAGAATACTTTTGGTTGACGGAACAGATAAGAATGATCTATCTCCTAAGAATATAAGTATATTACTTCAAGTAAGGATTATTCTTATGTCATCCAAATCAATATCTATTATAAGTCCAGCGGTTCCGTAAAAAGGTTAAGAAGCACCCGAGAGTGAACCAGGTTCATTTTCCTAATTATTAGAATTAAATAAAAATAAGTGATGAATAGTGATTTTGGTGGAATTTGGAATATTATTATAATAATGTTATACCCGGTATTCGGAACGGATTTCTGAGTTCGTATTAGTGATCCAGGAAGAATATAAGTGTATGTAAAAGCTGTCGGATTCAGAAAAAGAGCACTTTCATTTTCTCCGAGATTTCCCTGGACACTGCAAGACTTAAGGATTTATAAAAGGGAATTAAGGAATTTAAATTCAAGAAGTATTACGAAAGATGAGGTATAGTATTATAAATATTAAGAAGGTTTTCGGTAAAACCCTAACTAGAAACGAATGAGTTATTCCCTCGAACGATCAACGAATTAAGCAATAAACGGACAAGGAATCAAGCAGAGGAGGCAAGATGCATGCATGTGTGCAAGTGACAAATATCTAGAAACCATATAGTTACTTAAGTAACCAATACTTAGTGAATCAACTAAGTACTTAGAAAACAAACCACTTGGTTAAGCCTTAACCATCCAATCTTCAACACTTGTCATGGTAAACCCTCATCCAACAATGCACACTTTAATAAAGTAGTCTTAAGATGAGATATTATCATAAAACTCTCCACTTTATGCAATATTGGAAGAGCAAACAAAACAATTCTCTCCCCCCCATCAAGAACAAACATTCGGCTATCTCCTTAATTCAAAAACCAAAACCCTACTTCCAACCATCTTTTGATCTTGTAACTTTTATGGTGAGACTTACATTTCACATAAATGATCTCCTCAAAATCCTAGCTTCAATCTCTTCCTTTTCCATTTTCAAAAAAATGATTTAAGAGGAGGGTGAATAGTGTTTTCATGAACTAATCTTGTTTTTTCTTGTTTTTCATGGTTGATTTAGCAAGCTTAAGCACCTCTAAGGATCATACCAAGCATAGTGAGGCTAGATCATACTCCAAGGAAGGTATAGCAACTTGAAACCCTAGGCTTTACTTTGAGATTTTGCATGATCTTGGTGGGTTTTAGTATGAGATGTGTTATTAGCATGATTATAAGCTTGGTTGTGATTTAGATTTCATAAATGTTAAAAATAGTTTAGATGAACGGAAAGGCATTGCTTGGCCTCAGTTCATGGTGATATATCATGTATATGTTGTTTGGGATGGATACCTTGATTATTGGAAGGTTTGGAATTTAGACATATTCAATTTATAGCCGTCGTAATGCCGGAATTTAGTTAACATTAAGATCACGAATTTGACAGAAGGTTTAACTCACTGATTAGCTTCGACTTTTGCCATGATTAGCTAGATTATGTTATGAGCTTCGTTTTGATATAAAGATCGCATGAAACGGACTTACGGTTTAGGAGTTATGATTAAATTCGTAAAAGGGGTTCGGAACCGTAATCAAAAGTTCGTAACCGAAATTGGATCCCTTTAATATTGCGAAATCAGTGGCGAATCTTAATAATTAAATAATAGAGATAAAAAGGAAGGTGTGGGAGAAGACCGCATGTCAAATGGATCGTTTTCCGATTTTATAAAAATGTTTGAATCTAGGTTAAGTACGAAAGTACCCCTAAGAGGTATACTTGGTTATAACTTCGGTAAACCACTTAGAAAACGATCGATAAATATCGAGGTCTAATCTTTCGACTTTAAAACTTATACGATTTAAATACTTACCATATGTAAGTATAAGGTCATGCTTTAGTAACGAACAAGTGTCGGGTAATAAAGGCAATAATAAGAGTGAATTAGAGGGGTATAACGAAACAACTTGAAAACGTGTTTCGATTTAAGTTAAGTTTATACGTAACCTTTTGAAAGGTGTTAAGTGATTAATCCCGAATGCCTTGGCTAATTATAGATCATCAGGCCGACCCGGGACACGCTACTACTACCCCTCCTCGTACTCGATTTCCAGGCAAGTTTTCGAACCTTTCTTTTTAAAGGCTGTTGTTGTGAATATATATATATATGTATGTGTTTTCAGTATACATATGCCATAGCATGCATGCCTGTTCTCGAATTATTTTGAAAATGCTTGTTCCCTGTATTATTGTTGGCTTATAAGTTAGACAGTTATTATATCAATTATAAGCCGGAAATTTCTAAGACCCTTAAGCGAAGGGCATCTGAATCTCATTCTTTGACTATAGACCGGGAGTCGTTATTCCTTGATATATTGATATTATTTTCAGAGGAAAATAACTAAGTAAATATTTTCCATCTATTATTT
Organism: Kitagawia praeruptora; assembly: GCA_037693485.1. NCBI lineage: Eukaryota > Viridiplantae > Streptophyta > Magnoliopsida > Apiales > Apiaceae > Kitagawia > Kitagawia praeruptora. The sequence continues at coordinate 166,157,705 of CM075348.1, read as the reverse complement.
GGTGAATATTATTGGAATATTCCCTTGAGATTATTTGATAAATATTATTCGAATTATCCCTCGGATGTTTATTTATTCGAGGAATATTATATGTTTAATATTCATCTAAAGTCGATTAAATATTCGAATATTATTTCGAACTCTCAGTTAAGTTATTTAATTGGAGAATATTCATTCTTATCTACTCGATAAATATTATTTTGAATATTCATTCGAGTTTATTTATTTAATGAATATTATCTAAATATTCATTCGAGCCTTATTTATTTAAATGAATATTAATTCGAATATTCATTCAATCCCTATTTATTTTATAAATATCATTTGAACTTTGATTCAAACTCCAGTTATTAAATAAATATTACTTTGAATATTCCCTTGAGATAAGGAATATTACTTTCGACCTTTATTTAATTCGATTTAATTATCGAACATAATTTCAAATATTCATTCAATAATCATTTCTTCGATAAATATTATTAAGTTGAATATTCATTATTTATTCAATGAATATTGTCCCAAATATTAAGTCGATGATTATTCCATCAATATGTGTCCTTCTTGAGTTGAATATTCTCTATTGATTCAATAAATATTATCTCCAACGTCCATCTGACTGTTACTCCTTCAATAAACATTGTTATTGATTCGAATATTCATTATTTGTTCAATGAATATTATTCTGAATATTTATTCAAAGATTATTCCGAGCAACCCTTTTTCAATGCCTATTACTTAATAAATATTCTTGGAATATTTATTTAATTCTTCTAACTCGTTCCAAGATATTTGGTTTCATTTACATAGTATCACCAACCCTCGAATATTATATAAATTATTTCAGAGTCCTATTATTATTATTATATTATCAAGGAAAGGTTCTCAGTGATTCCATTCTCCCTTCGATTCTATTATAAGGGAACCCTACTTGAGGAATGTTATTTATCTTGTGACTGCCCGGTCATAAATTATTCGTTCACTCGCAACTTGGTTGCTATTATCCATGGCATTACGTGTACCCACTCATTATTCGAGGGGTAAGAATGTTGGAACAAGTCATTATCCATTAACAAGCAGTAGCTTGGGAAATATTGGTAAATTTTCCTTTCCATTTAGATATGACTACCTGGTGGAGTCTTATCAACAAGTATTATACTTGGGGAAAGGGGGACGAACTTTATGTTTCAAAGTTATGGGTATGGAATGAACTAGGAGACGCGTAAGTGGCCGAGTGGCGCCGGTCCAGCAATAGCCCAACCGTTGGCTTAGGAGTTCCAGAGGGCGGTAAACAAGTAAATCCGTCGGAGCTACCTTCTACATGTAGAGAACGACTGATGAGATGCATGACATACGGCTGATCCCCGTAAACGTCAGGGCATCTGGCGCGGCAATGCTCCCGTATTAGTTCATCACTCAATGTTGGAAATTTTCTGCAACATCATCATAGTTGGCAGAGTTGAAAAGTATTTCAAACTGGAATTGCAATATCATTCTGCAAGTTCCTATTTTTATGAAAATGATGCTACCTTGCTTATTTTAGCATAGCATATGCTTCCACAAAATATACATTTATTGAGTTACCTTGTAACTTCATCCTTTATATTAAACTGGCAACATTTTCTCTAATGCATGGCATATGATTTCAAACATATCTTTGAACTGTCTTATATATTACTGCACAGTTATATATTGTTGGTGGGCTGTTGCTCACCCTTGCTTATTTATTATGTCACAACAACAGCTAGGTCACATGGCTCGCGTCAGGCGCACTCGGCGCAAGCAGGTTACCCGCCCCGCAGGGCTCCCCGTTGATATCATCGCTGCCATTGCTGAGGTAGCATAGCTCAGCAGCCTTGATTTCCAGTTTACTTATATGTATCAATAATGATTAATCAACGGCAAAACTTTTAAACTTATGATGTTATTCTTTTGGCTTGTAATAACTTTTATTCGTAACCAGTAATGCAAGACGTATTTCAATTTCATCTCTGGGACTATAACTGTGTGTGTGTGAGTGGTTATTATTGTGGGGTCACAGCAGGTGATTTATTTATTGTGGACTCGAGTAAAGTATTAATCATGGAAAATAAGACCGTAACGACCCGATCCCGGACCCCGGATCTGGGGGTGTTACACTTATATAGTACGATAGCGTAATCTCGAATATATTTGAACAACACGGTTCACCAGATTCGGATGGCCATGGAAGTGCCAATTTTGTGGAATGACTAACCCCGACGGTAGTGTTCCTTCTGAGACTAGTTGTTAAGAAGACCGGTATTTGGTAGTATCGACTAATAGGACGAATATGTATCGGGAAGATGTGGCATGTTTCAGTTTGAAACTTTGACTTCCCTTCTAAGGGATGTACATATATTGGGATCCTTTCCAGTAGTAAACTTCTGAGTTATGTCGATCATTCTATAATTATAACTGCTTACGGTTCGACCTGCTTGGATGTCCCTAGAACTATTCTTCGGGTATCGACATAGACCTTCCCAGTGTCACCAGTGGGTGGATAGATTGACTAAATTTTCCCAAATTCTGGAAAGGAATTCAACGAATTTTGGCAAACCTTGTCTTTCTGATTATCAAAGAATGTCACTAAAAAGGGTGGAAACCAAAGCAAACCCGATGGATTGAGTAAGGTAGCCGCTATATGGACTGATAGTCAAACCCCGGTTATTACGATTGATTCTAGAGATAAACTGATGAAGTTGAGATTGGATGATAAAAAGAGAAATGTAATTAAGAAGCGAGCCGGACTGAGAAATTCCGGGATTGACTTAAATAAAAAGGTTGTTATGCCAGAAGTGTTAAGCTTTTGTGGCACGTGAAATTGATAAGAATAGTTGAAAGAATAAAAGTAAAGGAAAGGTGACCGGAGACGGTACCGAGAAGTCGATTGAGACTTATATGGAGTAAAGTTTTGAAAAGATCAAAAGGTATCAAAGTAGAAGGCAGTATGCAAGTAATTGCTAGAAGAGTAATGCTTTTAGCCGACCCCTAAACTCATATATTTTAGTATGGCCAGTTGAGGCCAAGTCACAAAGGATTAGCAAGAGACTAGACCAGCAACGAAAGGACAAAGCGGGGTAGCTTCTAACCAAGCGCCAACCGCGAGAACTTGATATAAAATAAATTGAGATACATGATGATGGACTTTATAAATGCCATGGGTGTATTCGGATTAAGGATAATGACCAAGGAATGTTATGTAGATTATCAGATATAATGCAGTGTGATGCATAAATGTTATCTGAAACTTAGTGTCCTCAAGAAAAGCATTAGGCACTAAGAGATTCACGTTGAACACGACCAATATCTTCCAGAACATCATTGCTACCATTACCAAGTCCTGTAAGAAAGAGCAGATAGACATATTTTGTCTTTTGGAAGGTCATGTAGACCGACATTCAGAAGAAGAGGTTAGCATTAAGCTACCTATAGATGATTAAGATGAGAGTGATTGAAAAGAGACCTTTATTAGGGATATATAATTGGATAGCCAGTTACAGGATGTATGTATTCCTTCAAAATAGAATTGAGGATAGAATGTCCAGAGATTAAGACGAACCCTGGGGGAATGCACAAAGGATAGCATCAACCCTAATAAAGACATTGTGAAATCAGACGATATAAGTTGAATCGACAAGGTATCAATAACCTATAAGGATTTGTGAAAAGAAGTCTCAAAAAGTACATAGACAGAATTGTTATAGAGTTGATTAATGATGTTTGATGTACCCTGTACCCAGAAGATAGAGGAGGAATGATGAGGATGACCTAAGAAACCTTATAAGGGAAGAGGTAATATTCCGAACTTCAAAAAGGGAAGTTTGGTAAGGAATGTATGACATAGTAACAATAAGGCCAGATGAAGCATGTGTGAAACCATGAGAAAGTATGGATTGAACCAATAAGGTTGAGATTTTCCTAAAATAAGAAAGGACTGAGATAAGAAATATCCTAGATATGATTGGGAGTAACCGTGATAAAGTTCCCACAGAAAGGTGGAAGCAATGATTTTTGGAAAAAGACTGGAATATGTTTTCTCTCATCTAGCAGAGTTCAAGGGAGGATGCTCCTACCCTGAGTTGGAATAGATCCAGAAAATATGGATTTCAAGAAAATATTAAATTCAGGAAAGGCCAATGAGGTGGCCGACACTTTAAGTATAAGGGAGTAAGTATATATGCTCATACTAAAGAGATAGAATGATAGTGTAAAGGACCTTGATGGTCATAATGTGGTAGAGGAAGTTACATTCCGTCTGATGATTGTGCCAGGATCAACGATAAGAATAGTTTAAGTAAAGATTCGATTCCTGATGTTGCCGGTAGCACATTACCGACACTAGAAGGCTCTACGACAGGCCAGACCAAATTCCCCAAGAGACTCGCCTTTTCTTTGGAAAGAGAGAGGGGAGGTTAAGTAACAATGAATTGGTAGTAGATGACCAGAAATAGAGATGGTACAAATACTGATAAGCTAAATGGCATGATGATGAATGACAAGAAAGTTATTGTTGGTGTATTTATGTGCAAACAAGATAGAGAATTATGAGGTTGTCAAGTGATTAAGTAAAACGCTGAGCTTCCAGTCTTCAACTAGAGATATACGATTAATAATCTCACCAACCTATCCTAGCTGCAACGCTTGAAGCTCTTCTGCAGTTCTATCTTCTTTACGTGATATCTATATCAAGTTCAAGAAGTATTCCTTATGGGTAAGGAGTAGTGATTATTTTGTCTTCCTAAGAGAGTGGTGATTTGACAAATCATGAAACCCGTATGTCTAGCTATTAAAGCCCTACGTAAATGATAAACGATGACGATTATTCATGGACCACATTAATGTAGTGGTGATTTTCTACGGAATTAGATGACGACTATGGAAGGGTCGGAATTGAATCTAAGTTAGAAAAATCATCCAGGTTTGTTACGGATGGTTTAAATTTTGGAATGACATGATATTTGAAATACTGATTAGGATATGATGGTCCATAGAAAGATGGACAGAACACCGAGAATGCGTTAACACACGAGATTATGATAAAATAGTATTTATTATGATTACGACTATTTTCTTCTTTGACAAACCTCTATAGTTCAGGGGTAATTCTAAGTATGATATTTTGCAATCAAAAAAAAAAAAAAAAATTCTACGAATCTTTGAAATTCTTTTCTTTTCTTCTCACTTATTCATATTCTTCTGAATTGAGGAGAACAACCCTTTAAGGAGGGGAGGTACCGCTACGTGACGATCTGTCTGTGTGATAGAAGTCTAAGTGGAATGCCATTAATTGTTTAATTGCTTATCAAGTACTAAAGGCTGGCCCCCTTCTGTACTAACTATGCAATATAACAAAAGTTCATTGATCATAGTGATCTCTCAATAAATTTTCCACTTCAATATATATAGATCCAGATTGCGAAGGTAAAAGCGATAAGGAACGAAGTACGAGTAAGGTTATCTCCGAATTCGTAGCGCGATAGTGATACCGAAGTCACTGCACGTACCAATAAGGAAAATAGTATATGACTGGGTAAGAGCATAACCCGGGTAATGTGTTGTACGAAAGTATCAAAGAATGGGTAGAACGGATAAAGGGTGTATTGTAACACCAGTACGATGTGCTTTAGAAAGATTGGAATGTGTAAGGATCGACCAGAGAATTGGAAAGCAAAATAACCAACAAGTACCCAATTGCCTTCTACCTGATTCCGGGACGGAATCTTTTTAAGGAGGGGAGACTGTAAGAACCCAGATTTTTGGGTAGAATTAAAACTTTTTATTATGTATTGATGTAAGAGTGAATAGTGGTTACAACTACAATGTAATACTGGTTTTGATGAATGAATAACGAAAGGATATAGATTCCAAGGTTATATATCCTGAAGGATGCTATTGGGTGATAACTTAGATTAGAATAATCTATCTCCTAGAAAGTTAAGATAAGATTCCCTAGAGAGAAATAGATACCCTCATGTCATCCAGATCGATATCGGTTACAAGTACGGAGGTTCCATGAAAGAGTTAAGGAACGCTCGAGGAAGCACAAAGATATTTTCTAAGTACCAGGACTAAAAAGAGAATAAGTGATGAATAGTGTTTTTTATAGAAATAAGAATATTATGAGGCGACACTATATAGAAGTACCCGGAATGAATTTCTGAGTTCGTATTAGTGATCCGAGGGGAAAATAAGTGTATGTAAAGATTGTCAGATTCTGAAAAATAGTACTTTTATTTTCTCCGAGTTTTTCCCTAGACACTGATAGATTAAGGATTTAATACTTAATATTTGAGGAATATTAATTGGAGGATATTAATGAAAGATAGAAATTATAATAGAATCATTACAGAGGTTTCCGGTAAAACCCTAACTAGGAATCCTTGAGATATTCCTACAAATGATCAATAAAGCGGAGCAATAACCGAACAAAGAAACACGCAGGGAAGCTAGATTCATGCATGTGCTACTAAGGAAAATATCTAGTAACTATCTAGTTACAAAAGTAACTAGAATCAAGTGAAGTAACCATGTACTTAAAAAGCAAACTACTTGGTTAGCCTTAGCACCACCCATTGATCAACACTTGTCTTGAAAATTGCATCATCTAGTGCATCATCCCTTTAATAATTCAACCAAGATGAGATAATATCCTAGGCTCATCTACTTTATGCCTTATTCAAGAAACCAACACAAAAAAATATCAAGAACTCCACCATTATACCCATTCAACTCCTCTTCAAATTCAAGAACAAAAATCCACCTTTCAACCATTGTTTGATCTTGAAACTTTTATGGTAGATCTTATATTTCAGGAAAATGATACCCTAGAAATATTAGCCTCAAACACCACTTTTTCCATTTTCAAATAAATCCTTGAAGATGAGGGTGAATAGTGATTTCAAGAACAAATTCTTGGATCTTGATTTCTTGGATGATCTAAGCTTGGTTAAGGGTATACAAGGACTATACAAGGCTTAGCAAGCTCTTACACACATCATGGAAGGTATATCTCACCAAAACCCTAGCTTGTAATTTGAGACTTATGATTGTCTTGATTGGGTTTAGATTAGTATGATATTGATGATGATTATAAGCATGATTATGTAGTTAGTTTTGTGATTTAAGAAGCATGTTGATATTGGTGGTAAAATCAGTAGCTATTGGACTTATGAGATGAGTTATATGATGATAAGTTGTTTAGATGCCCGGTGTGGCTTGGTTGGATTGATTCGAGTTTTGGAATGTCCGAGTTATAGTCGTCGTAATGCCCGATTATTGTTAATCTTAAGAAACCGTATTTGACAGTAGCATGAACTCCATGTCTAGCTTCATATCCTGCCATTTTTGGATAGAGTATGTTATAAGCTTCGTTTTGATATAAAGATCATGTGAAACGGACTTACGGGTTAGGAGTTATGGTTTAATTCGTAAAAGAGGTTCGAAACCAGTTCGTAACTGAAATTGGAATCCCTTAACATGACTAAGTCAGTGACGAAACATGGTAATTAAATATTAGAGGTCATAAGGAAGGCGTGAGAGAAAACCACAAGTAAAATGGATCATTTTCCGATTTTATAAAAATGTTCGAATCGAGGTTAAGTGCGAAGAAACCACTTTTCAGAGATAACACTATTCATTCGAATGCTCCTGCCTTGTTTTAGTAAAATCTGGAAAACTTTATCTTCTGAACAAAGTCAGATTTTGAGCTAGCCACCTTATAGACATTCTCTAGAGTATGTACGCGAAAACGGTGCGTCATTTGAGTTAACGGTTACCGAGTTATGAACGTTTTAGTGAAAGAGGTGGGAATAGTGAAAATCCGTCGTTGACTGAACTTCGAAAATACATTTCACCTATCTAGACCCGTGTTTTCGAATTGGAAATTTTATGATAAATATTACAAATACCAAAGATGATTTTAAAAATGGTTTCACAATTAAATACGTTTCTCGTGATTTATTAAAAGTGTTGAAGTGTGAGTCACGGAATAGTAATTCTTAGAAAAGTCAACTCTAGGGGTACTACTTTGGCCACCCATTTTGGATAGATTAAAAGAGGAATCTCGAGTCGACTAAAACATGAAACTTGTTAAGAATTATCAAGACAACATATTGCTACAAAGAACGAGGCTATAAATGATTAAGTGAGATGTACGAAAGATCCGACATTAAGGATGGATTCGAGTGTTGGATTATAGCGGTATTAATAAGAGTTATGTTAGGGTTTGCCTAACGAGATAATTGGAAAATGTGTTTTAGCCTAAGTTAAATATATACTTAGCATGTCGAAGTGTTAAAGTGATTAACCTCGGATATTGTGACTATTTCTAGATCACCGGATTGAACCGAGGTACACTACACCCACAGGATTACCAGGCAAGTTTCAAATCCTTTCTAAAGGCTGTTGTTGTGATAATATATATATATATATATAATTGTTGTTATACATATGACATAGCATGCATGCCTACTTTCAAGTTATATTGCAATACTTGTTCCCTGAATTGATATTGGTTTATAGACTAGATACGATATATCAGTATAAGCCGGATTTTTGGTTAAGACCCTTAGTGAAGGGCATGTGATATTCATTCTTTAAATGTAGACCGGGAGTCGGTATTTTGAGATATAGATGTAGTCGTGGAAACCCAGAGGGATACCAGCGACAAATTAGTATTCCTTTTGAGGAATGTTATTATTAAACATTAATTATATTTCCATAAAGTATTAATTACTTGGAAATCTTTCGAGAAATGTTATTTTAGTATTATCTCAGTCGAGAGATATTAAAGGAATACTATTTCGAATATTCATTTAGAGTTTGATTATTTCATGAATATTATTTCAAGATTCATTTAGAATATTGTTTATTAAATGAATATTACTTTCGAATATTCATTTAAGGTTTTACCTATTCAATGAATATCACTTTAAGATATTCCTTTGAAATTCTAATTACTTAAGGAACATTATTTCAAACATTCCTTGAGAGTATTGATTACTAAATGAATATTATTTGGAATAATTATTTATTAAATGAATATTATTTGAATATTCATTTAAAGTTTTATTTACTTAATGAATATTATTTTAAAATATTCAATTGGAGTTCTAATTATTTAAGGAATATTATTTTGAATATTTCTTTAAAGTTTTGATTACTAAATGAATATTAATTGGATATTCATTTAGAATACATTTATTAAATGAATATTATTTGCAAATATTCATTTAAGGTTTGATTTATTTAGTGAATATTAATTTAAATATTTACTTGAGTTTTATTTAATTAATGAATATTATATTGAATATTCATTTAAAGAAGAGAATTATTTAGTAAACGATTCTATATATTTATTTGAGGATTACTTACGAGAAATATTATGATTTAATCATATCCCTTAATTATTATTGATAAAATAAATATTCTTGGAATATTTATTTAAATTCTTTTAAGTTCTTTCTATAATAATTCATATTACTCAAAGATTATCTTTCACCTTCAGATATGGTGTAAAATATTTCGGAATATCTTATGACTACTTATATCAAGGGGAGGTTCCTAAACTTTAATTTCATTTAAATCTATCTTAAAGAAGATTTAAATACTCGCTCAACTTCCAAACGTATATAAGGGGACCTCACTTGAGCGATGTTATTTATTGGACTGCCCGGTCATATACTTGCTAAACTATCTTGTCACTCACATCATGATTCATCCAAACATCTATATGAGTCTTTTGGTTACCTCTTCAACGCTCGAGGGGTAAGATTGATGGAACAAGTTTATATCCATTAACAAGCATCAGCTTGGGAAATATTGGTGAATTTCCCTTTCCAATTAGATACGACTACTTTGTGGAGTCCTATCAACAAGTGTTATACTTGGGGAAAAGGGGAACGAACTTTACGTTTCAGAGTCATGGATAATATTCGAACTAGGAGACGCGTAAGTGGCCGAGTGGCGCCGGTCCAGCAATAGCCCAACCGTTGGCTGAGGAGTTCCGGAGGGCGGTAGACAAGTCAATCCGTCGGAGCTACCTTCTACATGTAGAGAACGACTGATGAGATGCATGACATACGACTGATCATCGTAAATGTCAGGGCATCTGGCGCGGCAATGCTCCCGTATTAGTTCATCTTCCAAAAGTGAGAAATTCTACAACGCTATTGGTGTTGGCAAGGTGAAAAAGTGTTGAAACTGGAATTGCAATATTTTTCCTGCAAGTTCCTCTTTTATGATAATTGAGAATATCTTGCTTATCTTTTGTATAGCAGATATGTCCACAAAATATATATGTTGAGTTACCTAGTAACTTCATCTTTTAAGTTATACTGGCATCATTTCCGTAAATGCATGGCATATGGTTTCAAAGATATTTTGGACTGTTATATACTATTACTGTTCAATTATATTTGTGGTGGGCTATTGCTCACCCTTGCTTTATTTATTTATATCACAACAACAGTTAGATCAGATGGCCGCACAAGGTGCACTTGGTGCGAGCAGGTGTCAGCCGTCAGAGGATTAACCGCTGAGATCTTAGCTACCATTGCTGAAGAGTAAGCTATTGGTAGGCTAGTTGTTAGATTTTGTATATCAAATGTATTATTGATTTGGTATATATAAATGGACGGCAAAGAGTACGTAAATTATTAATGTAATTTCTTGGGTTGTAAGAACTCAATTGTGTGATTAATAAAATTTGGTTACTCTGATTACATCTCTGGGACTATAACGGGTGTGTTCTATATTGTTGTTTGGGTCACAAGGTTGTAATTTAAATTATGTTGGTTTTGTGGATGGAGGTTAAGACCGTAACGACCAGATCCCTGACCCCGGATCTGGGGGTGTTACAGTGTCTGTCTCTTGGCGGGTTTTTTGCCGTAATAAGTGCCCGTCAAGGGTGCTTTATTGTTTCTTGTCGAGAGTTGTAGACTGAAATTCACAGCTGTCTTTATGCCCGTTTAGGGGACTTAACTCTTTCTTGAAGTATCGAGTACTTGTGCCCTGATATTTTCTTGTCAATTGGCCGTAAGAAACAATTTTCGTAACTTCTGCTGTAAGATTCCGTCTTTTGTTTGCAAGACTTGTAAGATGTTGATATCTTTACAAAATTGCTCACTGTGAGTTGGTAGTTGTCCGTCGACGCCCTTAGTAACGTCTGTAAACATTGTTTGTGGGAACTGTCCGTAGACGAATTGTGTAGATTTGGGATTTGTAATTGTGTAATGGTCCGCAGAGGGACTTTGTAATATTTGCAATGTGGAACTTGTGTAAATGTCCGCAGAGGGACTTTGTAATTTGTAACTTGTGTAAATGTCCGCAGAGGGACTTTGTAATGGTTGTAATTTGTAACATGTGTAAATGTCCGCAGAGGGACTGTGTAATGGTTGCAATTTGTAACATGTGTAAATGTCCGCAGAGGGACTGTGTAATGGTTGTAATTTGTAACATGTGTAAATGTCCGCAGAGGGACTGTGTAATGGTTGCAATTTGTAACATGTGTAAATGTCCGCAGAGGGACTGTGTAATGGTTGTAATTTGTAACATGTGTAAATGTCCACAGAGGGACTTTGTAATGGTTGTAATTTGTAACATGTGTAAATGTCCGCAGAGGGACTTTGTAATGGTTGTAATTTGTAACATGTGTAAATGTCCACAGAGGGACTGTGTAATGGTTGCAATTTGTAATATGTGTAAATGTCCACAGAGGGACTTTGTAATGGTTGTAATTTGTAACATGTGTAAATGTCCACAGAGGGACTGTGTAATGGTTGTAATTTGTAACATGTGTAAATGTCCGCAGAGGGACTGTGTAATGGTTGCAATTTGTAACATGTGTAAATGTCCGCAGAGGGACTGTGTAATGGTTGCAATTTGTAACATGTGTAAATGTCCACAGAGGGACTTTGTAATGGTTGTAATTTGTAACATATGTAAATGTCCACAGAGGGACTGTGTAATGGTTGTAATTTGTAACATGTGTAAATGTCCGCAGAGGGACTGTGTAATGGTTGCAATTTGTAACATGTGTAAATGTCCACAAAGGGACTTTGTAATGTAGACCAGTTTTTTTTTTTTTTTTTTGTAAAAGTATTTCATTGAAAATATAGTTTCCTTTGTTACAAAGAAAACAGAGAGAGAAGACCGTCTAACCATCTATTGATAATATTTCCGCAGTTTGTCGCCGTGCCAAGTGTTGTTGACTTCGGTGCCATTTAGATAGGCTAGTTTGTAAGAACCCAGCCTGAGTACTTTGATGATTTTGTAGGGTCCTTCCCATTTTGGCATAAGTTTGCCAGTGTGTCTGGGGTCGGATGCCTCAGTTGCTCTGTTAACCAAATCGCCTTCTATATAGGCTTTGATTCTTGCCTTTTTGCCGAAGAATTCTTTTGTTTTTTCTTTGTAAGCGGTCATTTTCTCAACAGCGGTTTCTCTGACTTCATCTAGAAGGTCAAGATTCGTTTTAAGTCCTTGAGTATTTGCCTCCTCTTCAAAGTTGAGGGCACGGTAGGATGGTGAACCAATTTCGACGGGTGCCAGTGCTTCTGTGCCAAAGGCTAGTTTGAAAGGAGATTCCCCCGTACTTGTCCTGGGTGATGTGCGATAAGCCCAAAGAACATTGGGTAATTCATAAGGCCATTTTCTCTTTGAAGTAGTCAGTCTTTTCTCTAGACCTCGAACGATGATGCGGTTAGTGACCTCAACCTGCCCGTTGGTTTGAGGATGGCAAACGAATGCTTTCTTATGTTTGATCCCGTGGTCGGACAGGAATTTAGTAAATTTTGAGCCTACAAACTGCGTACCGTTGTCAGAGATGAGTATTACTGGGATTCCAAATCTTGTGATGACTTGCTCTTCAACAAAACGAATGGCGTCATCTTGTGTAATGTGTTTAAGAGCCTTTGCTTCCGCCCATTTCGTCATGTAATCAATGGCGACCATAACATACTGTAAGTCACCTTTGGCTTTAGGGAATGGTCCCATGATGTCAATGCCCCAGATTGCAAAAGGTATTGGGGATAATATGGCCGCTGGGAGTGCCGGTGACTTTCTGGACATATTGCTGAATAGTTGACACTGGCGGCATCTTTTAGTGAAGTTTTTGCATTCTTTGTGCATTTTCGGCCAATAATAGCCTTGTCTGAGTATTTTGTGTGCTAATGCTTTGCCCGCCATGTGATCACCACAAATGCCTTCGTGGACCTCTCTTATACAATATAAGGCTTCTTCTTCGTCTACACATTTAAGTATAGGGGAGTCAAAACTTCTCTTGTATAAAATACCCTCCCGAAGAAAGTATTTCGTTGCTTGTGATTTGACTATTTTTGCTTTGAGTCTGTCCTCCGGTAATGTGCCATTTTCCAGGTAACAAATGTAAGGGGTCATCCAACTATCCCTTGGCGGGCTTATTTCCATGATATCCAGTTTGCTTGTACTTGGGACAGTTAACTCTTCAAAGTAAACCGTGTCCGCCTCCGCTTTCTCGCCTTGTGTTAATTTAGATAACATGTCCGCAACTGTGTTATCCATTCTGTCTATTTGTTCAAGAGAGTATTCTTCAAACTGAGTTAGCATTGCCTGAATTATTTCCTGATATTTGCTGAGATTGCTATCTTTTGTTGAATAGTCTCCTGTTGTTTGTCGAACAACCAGCTGCGAGTCGCTATAGATGGTTATCTTTTTTGCCTGTAAATTTTTTGCCAATGCCAAACCGGCCAAAAGTGCCTCATATTCCGCTTGATTGTTTGTGGCTTTGAAATTTAGCTGTATGGCTTGTTTGACTTGAAAACCGTCAGGGCTAGTCAAGATGAGCCCTGCCCCACAACGGGTGTTTGTAGAGGAACCATCGACATACAACTGCCAATTGGTGTCCGCGGCTGTGTTTGTCTTTGCGGGTGCCTCTTTTTCATATGTGGCGAATGAACATTCAACCATAAAATCAGCCAACGCTTGTGCCTTGATGGCGGTTCTTGGTATGTATTTGAGATCGAATTGACCAAGTTCTACTGCCCAGTTAATCAACCTACCTGATAAATCTGGTTTGTGAAGTATTTTTCTTAGCGGTTGATCTGTGATGATTCTGATTTGTCTTCCTTGAAAATAGTGTCGCAATTTTCTGCTTGCCATGACCAAAGCTAGAGCAAATTTTTGGACGTTGGGATAGCGGGTTTCCGCGTCTTTGAGCACTTGGCTGACATAGTAGACTGGTTTTTGCTCACCATTTTCTTCTTTGATAAGTACCGCCCCCACGGCTTTGTCTGTTGCGGATAAGTAGAGTGATAACGGTTCTGAGGGGGCTGCAACCGCCAGTAACGGAGTAGAGGAAAGATAAGTTTTGAGATCCTCAAAGGCTTTTTGACACTCCGCTGTCCAAGATATTTTATTGGTTTTTGTGGCCCCTTTCAAGGTGTCGAAGAATGGAAGGCACCTGTCTGCCAATTTTGCTATGAACCTTCTGAGGGCGGCCAACCTCCCCGTTAGTTTTTGTATTTCCTTTAAGGTTTTGGGTGGTTGCATGTCGATTATGGCCTTTATTTTCTCAGGATTGGCCTCAATACCTCTGTGAGAAACCAAGAAACCCAGGAATTTGCCGGCATCAAGTGCGAATGCACACTTATCCGGGTTGAGTTTCATATTGTGTTTCCTGAGGGTGGAAAAACATTCTTCCAAGTCCTGGAGGTGGGAATCCGTTAGGAGAGATTTTACTATGAGATCATCCACATATACCTCCATATTTCGGCCCAACTGTCCGCTAAAGATTCGATTCATGGTTTTTTGGAAGGTGGCTCCGGCATTGATCAATCCAAATGGCATCACTTTGTAACAATATACCCCCCTATGCGTGATGAAAGCCGTTTTCTCTCTGTCTTCTGGAGTCATTTTGATTTGGTTGTAGCCTGAGTAGGCGTCCATGAAACTTAGCATTAGATGACCCGCTGTGGCATCAATGAGTTGGTCTATCGAAGGGAGAGGATATGGGTCCTTTGGGCATGCTGCGTTCAAATCGGTGTAATCGACGCATATCCTCCATTTTCCATTAGCTTTCTTTACCAATACTACATTTGCAACCCACTTAGGGTAGGTGACCTCGCAAATCAGGTCTGCGTCCAAGAGTTTGTCAATTTCAATATCAATGGCCCGCTGTCGCTCTGACGCAAAGTTTCTTCGTTTCTGTATTTTCGGTGTTTTGTCTGGATCCACATTTAGCTTATGGATTGCCACGGATTCATCTAATCCTGGCATATCCTTTGGACTCCACGCAAAGACGTCTGCGTACTTTCTCAAGAGGTCGGTGAGACCCTTTTTAAGATAGAGTCCAAACCCGCACATATACTGACAGTCTTGTTTGTGTCTCCGGGTATGATTCCTATTTTCTCTGTCTGTACCGCCGGGGTTATTGGCGGGTTCTCTTCTCTTTTGAGACATTTCATTAGATTGGCATCAATTCTTGGCGGGTCTTCTGTCAACGGATCATGCCCGTCAATAAATTGTACCTCTTTTCTCCTTTTGTTGTTGGCACGTTGGTGGGCATCGTGCCTCTGTCTTTTTGCCTGTCTCCTGCTTTGAGCTTTCTCTCTGTTGACATTGCTGGGCTCGGATTTTCCCAAGGTAAGTGCAATGCCGTAACACCTTTTAGAGGTTTCAAAATCCCCTTTGATTTCTCCTATCCCATTCGAAGTAGGGAACTTGATTTTGAGATGAGGGGTAGAAGTAATTGCCTTTAACAAGTTCAATGTGGGTCTCCCCAAGATCATGTTGTAGGAGGAGGCTGTGTTAATGACATAGAATTTGATGATCCTGCAAACTTGTCTGGGAGATTCCCCAAAATAGACAGGGAGCCGTGCAATGCCTGCTATCGGGACAGCGTTGTGGCCGAACCCGTAAAGCGGAGTTTCATCAGGACATGTTTCTAATTTTTCGTCACTTAGCTTTAGCCTGTCCCAGGTGTGTTGGAAACAAATGTCAACCGAGGAACCGTTATCGACCAGAACCCTTTTGACCTCATTCTGGGCAATGCCCAAAGATATGACTAGTGCCTCAGTGTGATTGGGATTGATGCCTTCATAGTCTGCATCTGTGAAAGTAATGACGTTTGGCGGACCCTCAGATATGGCATAGACGGTCTGTTCCTCTCTAGGTGGCGAGACCTGTCCGCCAAACACGGTATGTACTATGTTTTTGTTGTGTCCTTGAGAGGAGGACGGGCCAAGTATTTGCCTGGGCAAGTATTGAGATAAGTTGCCTGCCTTGACTTGTTTTTCCAGAAAATACTTGAGGGAAAGACAGTTATCTGTAAAATGCCCATGTGTTTCGTGATAATCGCAGTGCTTGTCTTTGGGCCTGTCATCAGGTGAAGAGTGCATTGGGGCCGGTGGAAAGTAGAAAGGTTTCCCTTTAATTTCTCGTAAGATGGTTGCTCTTAGGAGAGTAAATTCGGTCCATTTTGGCTCCGGACGCCTATCTGATCTTTGGGGGTTTAAGGGCCCTTGGCGGTCCCTGACTGGTGCTGATGGTTGAGGTCTTTGGGCGGGCGGCGGCCCGTGAGTGGTTTGTACTTGATGCAAGGCGGGTGATTGCCTTTGGTAAGGCGTGTACCTTTCTCTTTGGAAATATGGTGTGGGAGCGGGTGGTGCCCTAGATTGTTTAAGTACGTTGAGAGACTCGATTTCGTTGATGGATTGAGATGCCAAGTCATACGCCTTTGCCAGAGTAGTGGGTTTAATTTCCATGAGACGGCATACGTACTTCTCGCATTCGTAAGGGTTGAGGCCTCTCCTCAGATGGACCAAAGCCTCTGTTTCATTGACACAGACAACTTTGTTGACAGCTTCCTTGAAACGGTCAATGTAGTTTTGTAAGGTTTCACCATTACGTTGTGCAACGGTTTCAAGAAATACGGTATGAACTTCGTGTTGTTGGTTTGCTTTGAATTTGTTGAGAAATAATTTCTTAAATTCCAACCAAGTATCTATGGACCTGGTGGATATCCTGCAAAACCATCTTTGGGCGTTGCCGCGGAGAGTTGCGGCGAAGAATCGACATCGTGTCAGGTCATTATACTCGTAGTGGAGAGCCAGCTGGTCGAAATAGCTAAGGTGCTCCTCCGGGTCTCCCAGCCCGTCAAAAGAGTTGAAGCTGTGATGTTTGATGCTTTTTTGCCGTGGCTCAGCCTCTAGCCTTGCTGTGAATGGTGTTCCACCCATATCTTGTTCGCTATTTCCTTCTATTTTATTCTTGAGTTCCAATATGGTCTATAACATTTCTGCGTTTGATGGTTGTGTTATTTCGGGTTGCTTTGAGCGGACAGGAGGTTGCTGTTGGTTCTTTTGTGCTTCGTATTCAGCCACTACCTTGTCGTAGGCGGCTTTTTTGTCAATGATTATTTTTCTGAGGTCTCTATGCCTTCTGTTCTGCTCCCACACTTCAGGGGGATGGTGATTCTTGTTGTGTCTGTCGTGCTTAGTATTTTGAGACGAGCCTAGGCGAGAGAAAGCAGAGTTCGCCTCGCGGGGTTTGCTGTTTGCCTCATCATGATTGTCAAGCGGGTTGATGGGTGGGTTTGCTTGTTTTGTTAAGGATTTTGGTACGGCCTGAGGAAGGGTTGCGGCTATTTGCATGATTAAGTCAATTTGTTGTTGGTTACAGCCTGTGAGATTAAGACTAAGAATTTGCTCTCGCCCGTCGTCCTTGGGCGGGTTCTCTGGCGGGTTGACTGGCGGGATTACAGTTGCATTTTCCTCGTGTTCTTGTTCATCTGGGTGTAGTATTGGGATTTCCATTTAATGTTTTTGAGGTGTTTTTTGATTTGTGTTTTGAGGGTGTGAATAGCTACTGTGTAGGTAGAGCAGGTGGTGGGTTTTTCTTCAAGAAAAAATCCCCCTCCTTCTAGCGCCAAATGATAATCCTCACGGTCGATTAATGGCTTCCGATCACTGTTCCGAGGGTACTTCACCTGAGTTTGGGTATCTGCAAAATAATGCTCGCCCGGGGGTGGTGGTCGTCAAGCACCTCCGGTGTGAGAATCAGTAATCGAAATAATAATAACCGAAACGGGTGAAAATGTATCTGTGTAAAGGGAGAGAATGAGTAGTAAATTTTGTGCTATTGAAATTGTCTCTCTCACCTTGTGTGTAGAATGGGGGTATTTATAGGCTAGGTCCTCTAATAACTGTTCACCCACTTGGTGACCCACTTGTTATGCCGTTAAAGCTACAGTGAGCCACTATTGGAACAGTGATTAGTGTCCCTTTCCCACATACCTCGATTCTAGCACAGCCGCTTTTGTCATAGCTTGAATGCTTTTGTGTCCCCTTAGTTGCCTTTATGGTCCCCTGCCTTAGTGAGCAAGGTAACAAGATATTTTGCAAATATATTTGTGTGAAGATATTTGTTTGTCAAGTGGATTGCTTTTAGTAAAGATAATATGAAATGACACATGTGTAATTTAATGAGTATTTGTTACAGGTGGATGCGCAATAGCGGTTGACGGGTTTGCTCACAGCGGGTGCCCGCTGTAGGCTCATAGCGGGTACCTATCAGGCTGTTATGTAGAACGATTTTGTATCTATCTTCTTTGTTTTGGAAAAGAACTGATCATTTCACAAAAAAAAGTTGGGTTGAACATACATAAAATGAGGTAACTTATTAAAAACCAATTGTTTACTTGAACTTTTGTTCTCTGTTTTCTTTATCTTTATGTTAAAAAGCAGGGGTAACTTCACACTTTTCTAGTTTTCCAGTTAATTTTGCATTGTTTGTACATATTGTTTGGATATATGTATACTTGTTATTACAAACTTTAACAGTGATCTAGTACTAAACTCAAAAAAAAAAATTGGTCATTTATTAACAATAGTATTCACAACTCAGTCTTATAAATCGGACTAGTGAGTATGAATTGTTATTATGTCATGTTCAAAATTATTTCGATTTCCTTTACCTGATGGCAAAAGAGAATCATATGGGGAGGATATTAACTCGCAAAACGAGGAATCTGTTGCACATAGTGGTGAAGAGGAGTATGAATCTAGTTTTATCGATGATGATGATGAGATGAAAGTTTTTCCACCTTCCGCTGTTTTAATTGGAGGTATGTCTGGCCCTGTTTGGCAATTAGCTGATAGCTGTTAGCTGATAGCGGATTGAATTAGCTGTTTTGACTAGCGGATTGAATTAGCTGTTTTGACTAGCGGATTGAAAATAGCTGTTTTGAATAAAAGTGTTTGGTAAATAGCTTTTTGAATAACTTTTTATGATAAATAGCAAACCTCTAATTGAAAAAGCTCCTAAAAGGAGCTTTTTCAAAATTAGCTTTTTGATCCCAAACCTCTAACTCAAACCTCTAACAACCAAACACTCACATTAGAGGTTTCATTTGGTCAAACCTCTAATCTACCCCCAAACCTCTAATTTTATCTCAAACCTCTAACTTCCAAACACCCCATAGCCTTTTACTTTCCAACATATGATCCGTATCTTATTTTTCAGTTTCCCATGAAACTTTGAGATGAAAAGCAATGTGGTGTGCTGTGTTTAAAATAGTTTAAAGTCAGATAATTGAGCATTTACTAAATAATTTGAACTTTTGAAGCATGATCTTTACCTTGTTTTTAATTATTGACACATGGTTTTATCGTTATAGCAGATGATGATGATGTTTATAAGCAAAGGAACAAGACAAACACGAACCAAAGGCTCAAGAAAAGGTCCCAGGTTGTTGAATCGGATGACGAGTCTATTTCCTGGAAGCAAAACACTGGAAGTTGCATTAGAAGTGTTTACGTGACTGATAGTGAGGACGGTTTCCCAATTTCATCTGTTTATAAGAACAAAAAAGCTGCAAAAAATCTAGTATCTGAATCCAATGCATGCGGTGATGTATCAAATCTAAAGGTTGATCGTCCAGTTAGAAATGATGATCCAAAAAGGTGAGCTTTATGAACTGATTGGTTGTACATAATTTCAACTCAACTTAATTACTTCTTAGGTAACTGTTGGTCGTGCTTACAAAGAGTTGACCTTTAATTTGTCTTTCTTAATGACATTGGATCGATAGTTTTAAGATAAGTAGCCCCTTAGTTTGTTGTTGTGAGATCTTGAAGAGATTCCATCTCTGCAGTTTTTGCCCATGAAATGTTATGATTTCAACTCTAGTTATTAATTACTATAAAAAGAAAAAGAATTTAGCAATTGCTCAGAGTTGAAATTGTAATTGTTGTATATATGTGAACTACAAACAGTCCTATATTACCACATGTTTAGAAATAGTGATTTGTTATGATAGTAATGAAGAGATGTTGGGCAAATCATTTTTTGCTTGATTTTCTTGAGATTATCATGTGTTATGTATTTTATGAGTTTATGCTATTTGCTATCTGCCTGATAGTGTGCAAGAGGCTCAGTAGGGCTGGGCATTGGGCCTGCTATTTACTCATTCTACTCTCTAATGGAGTCAATCTTTAAAACAGGACTACGCCAAAGAAAAAAAGCAAGGGTGCTGTGAAGGAAGGGAAAACTTTTGAAGCTGATCCTGGCAACCACAGTAATGAAGGCGGTGAAATTAAACAAAGTGAGGAGAAAACCAATGACATGGCTTTTGATCAGGATCCCATTGTAACTAATGAGATTGATAATGATTCAGGCATGAATACGTGAGTAATTAATATTCGTATGTGGGTAAATGCATGCAATAAACTGTATATGTGTTATCCATTTTTTTGCCACTGATTGCTGTGGAATATTGTTGACTTGTGGTCGAGGATTTTCAAAAAAAAATTGGATAGAACTGTGTAAGTTAATGTATTTTCAGTAAGTGCATTGAAATTGTTTGTTTTACTCTTGTAATAATGAATCTTAAAAGGATTTAGAATATGGTCAGAGTTGATATTGTCATTGCTAGTAAACTGCTATATTATACAATGGATGGGAAAAATGAGTTGCTCTGATAGTCATGAAATGATGTTAGACAAATCTGTTTTGGCCTGATTTTCAGGTTCTATCTAGATGATGAGTTTTTTATTTTTGTTATATGGTTAAGTGTTTTATGAGGATAACTGCTGCAGGGAAATATTAACTGTCTTCACGCCTTCTGATAAAGCCACCTTTTGTAAACATGACTGTGTCAAAGAAAAAAGGTAAGCTCCTAATGAAGAGAATTTTTTTGAATTTGATGCTACTGACCACAGTAATCCAGACGATAAAGCCATGAAAAATGAGTCAAAAGACTAGTGACATAGCTGTCTATCAGGATCCAGTTGTTGGTAATGGGATTCATGTTGATCCAGACACTAATAAGTGAGTGACTTTATTTTGTTATATATATTTTTTAAATTGTTAGATACATGTAGTGAATTGCATGTCTGCTGATATCTGGCTGTGAGTGTTTCACGAGCTTAAGAACTGCAGATCTATATTAACTGGTTTGTACTTCTGATAAAAGTCACCTTTTGTAAACAGGACCACGCCAAAGGAAAAAGGCAAGGGAGTTTCAAATAAAGTTCAAATTCTTGAAGCTGATGCTTTTGACCACAGTAATCCAGACCATAAAGCCAAGAAAAGTGAGGAAAAGACTAACGAAATAGCTATTGGTCAGGATCTAATCGTAACTAATGAGATTGATGTCGATCCAGGCACTAATAAGTGAGTGATGATGCTTTCTTTTAAATTATTAGATATATGCAGTCAAGGTTTTGTCTGTTATGCATTTATACCTTCTACAATCTGCTACAGCAGGAGATCCAACCTTTTGCCTTCCCCTGAATTGGGCCTAGAAAGTGGTGCGAAACCAAAAAAGAAAAGGATGGAACTTTCTAAGGAGGAGAAAATCCCAGAAGCAAATACTGATATGGACCAGCATCTGCGTGAGGGAAAGGAAATTGTTCGAAAGCCATCTTATAAGTCGTGAGACCTTTTTTTCTTTTTCTTTTGACATCTAATCCCTGCATATGTTCTTAAGAGTTCTATCATTATATCTTTAGCATAAATTGATGGTAAATGGTAGAGCTTATGATATTTCAATTATTCATTTTTACTAAAACTGTCTATAATTATTTTGTATATTTTTTTGAAGCAGTGAGATTGGATTCTCAGCTGGTCCTGCCGTGAAAGAAGGCTCTGATAAACCAAAAAAGAAGAGGAGAAAAAAAGAACTGTTTGTATTTAACTAGATTAATGATTGCAAAGGATGTTTAGAAGATTTACCTTAATCGCTACGGTGCAAGCTATTGAAATCCACAATCTTCTATTGTATTCCTTTACTCCCTTGAACGAAGCGTGGCCTTCGATCTCCAAGGTTTAGCCTCCAAGCTCTAGAATTCAGAACCCTTATTCGAGGCATAATGAGTATTTATAGGCTACAATAGGGATCAAGGAGTAAATTAGGTCGGGCCTTCTAATGATAACTTGGGCCAAGCCCTTTATCATTAATATTAATTAACTCCACTAAATAATTAATATTGTACGACCCACCTAATTCCGTTAATTTATTTAATTAATTAAATCGACTCCTTTATTATTTGCTTATTAAATTCCCCATGTTTAAAATATTGCGTGTCCATTAATTAAATAAATTACTTATAAATCATTTAATTAATATCTTTTATCCTCGATCATCCACTCAACCTTTATTTAATTATGCCGGAATAAATCCACCTGCAGGGTTTCACATAATTAAATCTTTTTGAGTTTTCAAGGGGACATCATTAACCCGAATATTATAAGGACATGGATTCTTTTTATAAATAATATTCACCGTGTATATAATTCCATCACCCAAAATATATTGATATAATTCAAAAGAATTATTTCATATATAAATCAAAGCATGTAAATAATATACACGTGTCAATTACTATATCAGGATTAAGAACCTAAGCATTAATAATAACATAGAATCTTAGTTCTCCTTCTTAATCAGTATAAAGGAACAATTCTAAATTTGATCCCGTTCAATATACACAAAGTATACCTAATCTAAATAATACTACAACCATACCAGTGGATTGTCCAACACCACCTGTGCTGTGAACCTTATTATATTATATAAATCGCATTTAACAATCTAATATTCTGTATCCCATTTGATACTAGATTGTCCACAATATATAATATCAGACAGCATGTAAACATTCAAATGATTCTCAATAAAACTGGGCCAGAAATAAATGTATATACTTCAAATAAATATTTTCATTATACACTAACAATCTCCCACTTATACTCAAAATATTCTATGAGTATATCAGTGTTTATTTAATCCACTATTACACAAAAAACTATGTGTCCATCCATCTAACTCCTATCGCTTCCACATGCATGTCAAAAGCCTTTGTTGGCAAGCTCTTCGTGAAAAGATCTGCCCGGTTGTCTTCTGATGATATGTTAGCCACAACTATATCTCCTCCTTGACGATTCCACGTATGAGATGATACTTACGTTCAATATGTTTAGCTGTTTTGTGGTCTCGCGGTTCCTTCGAATTTGCCATAGCACCAATGTTATCACAATACACTATCAAGCTCCTAGGCAAATTAGGTACCACATCCAAGTCCAAAAGAAAGTTCCTAAACCATACAGCCTCCTTAGCAGCCTCAGAGGCCGCCACATACTCGGCTTCCATGGTGGAGTCTGCAATGCATTTCTGCTTTACACTCCTCCATATAACGGCTCCACCTCCCAAAGTAAAAACATATCTCGAGGTTGATTTCCTCTTATCCCTATCTGATTGAAAATCTGAATCAGTATATCTCAAAGGAAATAGATCTGAGGCCTTGTAAATTAACATATACTCCTTAGACCTTCTCAGGTACTTGAGAATAGTTTTTACTGCACTCCAATGTTCCTGACCTGGGTTCGATTGATATCTACTAACCATGCCTACAGCAAAGCAGATGTCAAGCCTCGTACATAACATAGCATACATTAATCTTCCACAGGCCGAAGCATAAGGAACTACTTTCATGCTCTCTATATCCTGAGGTGTCGAAGGACACTGCTTCTTAGATAGAGCAACTCCTTGCTTAAAAGGTAGAAAACCTTTCTTGGAGTTTTGCATGTTAAAACGAGCTAATACTTCATCAATGTAAGGCTATTGAGATAAAGCCAACATCCTTTTCTTGCGATCCCTTATTACTTTGATCCCAAGGATGTATGCCGCTTCGCCTAAGTCCTTCATGTCAAATTGTTTGAACAACCATGCCTTTACTGATGACATCTTAACATTGTTTCCAATGAGTAAAATGTCATCTACATATAGTACTAGAAAAACCGCTGCATTACCCTCACTTCTCTT
This sequence comes from Kitagawia praeruptora, assembly GCA_037693485.1. Classification (NCBI taxonomy): domain Eukaryota; kingdom Viridiplantae; phylum Streptophyta; class Magnoliopsida; order Apiales; family Apiaceae; genus Kitagawia; species Kitagawia praeruptora. The sequence continues at coordinate 166,133,392 of CM075348.1, read as the reverse complement.
ATACACGCATGATTCGCTTGGACTTTGATCAAATCCATATAACTGGACTGCCTGATCAAAACGAATATTCCAGTCCCTAGAATCTTGTTTAAGTCCATAAATAGACCTCTTAAGATTACATACCAAATGTTCTTGGCCTTCCTTAATGAACCCTTTTGGTTGCTACATATAGATGGTTTCCTCAAGACTTCCATTAAGGAAAGCTGTCTTGACATCCATTTGCCAAATCCCATAATCGAGATGAGCTGCTATAGATAAAAGAATCCGGATCGACTTAAGCATAACAACCGGTGAAAAGGTTTCCTCATAATCGATCCCTTCTTTCTGAGTGTACCCTTTTGCAACAAGTCGTGCTTTTCAGGATTTTACCTTTTTATTAGATCCTCTTTTCTTCTTGTAGATCCACCTACATCCAACGGGTTTTACACCTTTAGGTGGTTCCACGAGCTCCCAAAATTGATTGGAATACATAGATTCCATCTCAGATTCCATTGCCTTTTGCCAAAGATCTGCATCTTTATCTAGAATTGCCTCTTCGTATGTCCTGGGATCCTCATCATGTTCACCAGAGACCAAGTCCGAGGACTCTCCCAAAAACATGAATTTTTCAGGTTGTCGAACAACCCTCCCACCACGACGAGGCACTGGTGCAATACTAGTGTCAAGTTATGCATTTTCTTGTGGTTGTTCTACTTGTACTATTGGCACTTGGGGATTATCTGTCCCTCCCACTAAATCCTCTAAAACAACACTACTCATGGGTTTGTGGTTTATTATATAGTCTTCCTCTAAGAATCTAGTATTGGTGCTAATAATGATATCTCGATCCCTAGGACTATAAAATGAATAACCTTTCGTTCCCATGGGATTGCCTACAAACAGCCTTACTTCTGTACGAGATTCTAGCTTGGTCACGTTCTTGTTCAGCACATGTACTGGACAACCCCAAATCCGAATATGTCTTAGACTTGGTTTGCTACCAGTCCATAATTCTATTGGAGTCTTGGGAACCGACTTAGAAGGTACCAAGTTTAGAAAATAAGCCATTGTTTTTATAGCATATCCCCAGAACGACTTGGATAAATCCGAATAACTCATCATCGATCTAACACTCTCTAAAAGAGTCTGATTCCTTCTCTCTGCTACACCATTCTGCTGAGGTGTGCCAGGTGCAAACAACTGGGATGTAATCCAATTTTCTGATAAATATTCCATAAATTCTCCAAGCAAGTATTCGCCACCACGATCTGATCGTAGTGACTTGATACACTTTCCAAGATGTCGCTTCTCCGCACTTGCTTTGTACTCTTTGAATTTTTCAAAGCACTCAAACTTACGGCGCAACAAATAAATGTACTCATATCTAGAATAATCGTCAATGAAAGTGACAAAATACTCATAACCTCCTCTTGCTTGGATACTCATAGGTCCACATAAATCAGTATGAACCAATTCTAACACTTTTTTGGCTCTATTCCCCTTTGCTTTAAAAGGCCTATTAGTCATCTTACTTTCCAAGCAGGATTCACAAACTGGAAATGGCTCCACTGCCAACGAGCTTAATGGCCCATCTACTACCAGTCTTTGAATCCTCCTCAAGTTAATATGACCTAATCTTAAGTGCCAAAGATATGTTTGGTTCAATTCAGAAGGTTTCTTTATTTTATTTGAGCTAGAAAGAATGTTATTAGTTTCCTTTTGTTGCAACATTGGTTGGATATGATTAATAATATATAAATTGTCTTGCAATGTACCAGAACATATAACTCGTTTATTCATCATAATAGAAACATTACGATCTAAACAAACATTATAACCATCCATGGCAAGTTTAGAAATCGAAATCAAATTCCTTCTAAACGAAAGTACATAAAGACAATTGTTCAAAACCAAATCCTATCATCGCCAAAAGATAATGTAATTATTACAACTGCAACTACTGCTACTTTCGTAGCATCTCTCATGAACACATATATCTCGCCATCTCTAAGCATTCTGGTTTGCTGGAACCCCTGCAGAGAGTTACAAACATGGTTAGTGGCTCATGTATCTACACACCAAGTGCTCGTAGATATAGCCGTTATAGATATAAGTTTCTGTAACTAGAGAAAGAGACATACCAGTATTGTTTGTCTTCTTAGGAAGAGGACAATCCTGTTTCCAGTGACCTGACTGCTTGCACCTGAAGCACTTGCCCTTAGGCTTTTTCATAGCACCTTGAACTCCCACTACATTAGCAACCTTTGCAGTTTTCTGTGTCTGAACCTTTTTCTTCTTCTTGCCTTTCGGCTTAGAGGAAGAAGCTTTCTCAGCCACATTCACTTGAACATTCTGTTTAAAGAGTCCTTCAACTGCCTGAAGTTCTGTCAGAAGTTTCGCGAGACTATACATCATTTTGTTCATGGTGTAATTCAAGCGAAACTGCTCAAAACTTTTGGGCAGACTCATAAGGATGATATCGATCTGGGTTTCCCCATCAATATCAGCACCAAGGATCTCTATCTCATTCAGATGAGACATCATCCTGAGAACATGATCCCTTACAGGTGTTCCTTTAGCCATCTGAGTGTTCATTAAAGCCTTCATTGCTACTTGCCTAGCAGCCCTATTCTGTTCTCCAAAAAGTTCTTTGAGATTAAAGAGCATATCTGAAGCAGTGGCCATAGCCTGATGCTAATGTTGCAAAACACCCGACATTGTTGGCAGAATGTAACATCGCGACATCTCATCAGCCTTAACCCACCGCTTATAATGCTCCTTCTCACTTTCAGGAGAATCTTCAGCAGGCTTATCTGGCTTGGGTTCATAAGTGCAAAATTTGTACTCCTGAGCAGTCAACACTATGTCCAAATTACGTTTCCATTCAATATAGTTTGGTCTAGTAAGTTTGTTATCCTTAAGTATGGTGAATAATGGATTAAAGCCCATAATGATCTAATCCTGAGAATCATACATGTAACACATAATCAGACGGTTGCACAAATCTTAAAAACCTATTGGTTTCCTCTAACAATTAATTAAAATTAATGCACTAATATTTAAACACCATAAGTATCTGGTACGCCACGATGGGTGACATATATACCACTTAAATTCGCTTACATATTACTTCGGTCCTATTACTAAATAATACGCCACGTTAGGGTAGACTATATATTATTTTTCATAGCTAAGTGTATACCATTATCAAATCTTAAATTAATAACAATAAGACTGGATGCCACCATTAAATATTTCAAATCAATAATCGATAATAGGATAATTCCCAGATCAGGGGGAGCATTGTCAAGAGGCGTCACTTAAGACCCCTTTCTAGACAGAATCATCCTTTCTCTGAATATCGAAAATCTATATTCAATCATTGGTACCCTTCTAATTAATCGAATTCTATGAAACTTGGTACGCCACGTTGGGTGGCAAGTATACCTTTCAATATTCGTAATTTAATTTAAGAATTTTGTTCTAGTAATTTCCACAACCTTTTAATAATACCGTAAATAGTACGCCACGATGGGTGATCATATATACTATCTACATTATTTAAAAGGTTATTTTACATACAAAATAATGAAGACCATGGGATTTAATTCTCAATTAATTCCCTCACCCACTTAGAATTTTTATTAAAAAATTGAGTAATTTTAAAATTAAATGGGACCTATGTCGTTACAATTATGTCTAACATGCATTCAAAACACACACATAATTTAACAACATATAACATTTAATTAAAGCAATAAATAAAAATTTATGTCCATGTCATCCTAATTATGTTAAACATGCAATTAAAAATTACACACATAATAATTATTTAAATCAATAATTAAAAAACTAAATAATAGAATTAGAAATTAAAATAATAATTAAATCCACTATTATGGCCCCAAAATTAATTTGCTACAGCCTTGCTCGGAATTGTTGTTGGCCACTTCGAAAGTAAACCAAGTGCCTGCCAATCAAAATATTAGAAAAACTAAATAAATATTTCAATTCCTGTCATGCGCCTGTTAGTGAGTTGCTGAGCCATGGTTGTGACCCACTCGCCCGTGGTGCATGTACCGCGCGTGTGATTTACGCGCCTCTGGTCTCGCGCCTGGATGTTGTTGCTGTCTATCACTTTTTTGCCTAACTATGGTCTCTTCTCTGTTCATATTGAAGGACCGCTAGGAACAAAAAAAAATGCACCAGAAGCTTACGTAGCGGAAGCAATTATGTCCGGTTTTGATTTCCAGTCAAATATGTAATTATTAAAAAGTATCCGGATTTTTACAAAATTCATCAAACAATTACATAAAAAATAGGTCTAATACTAAACTAATTTTGTAAAATATATTCTAACATGATCAACCCTCGTGATTTACAACCATGATAAACCACGTGGAAACCAAACAAAATAACCATGATTAAACCACATGGGATCCAAACACATAATTAAAATACATGGTCGTAATAGTGGATAACAACCTGCAAAAAATGTAACACAAGCATACCACTATACATACACAACCAATTTTAATTACGACATGGACATCATCAAACACAAACACAAGTCCACTAAACCTCAGGCTCTAGATGCAAATTGTTGGTCCCTTTGGATCATAGTGATTTGTATTTAACTAGTTTAATGATTACAAAAGATCGATGTTTAGAAGATTTACCTTAATCGCTACGGTGCAAGCAATTCAAATCCACAATCTTCTATTGTATTCCTTTACTCCTTTGAACGAAGCGTGGCCTTCGATCCTCCAAGGTTTATGTAATAACCCTAACCTTAGAAATGCTATAGTGATTAAATGAATAGTAAATTTTGAGGATTTAGGAAAATGGTATGTAGGTACCCTATGAGTGAAATAGAAAATGAGTAAACAGAAACCATATTAGTGATGTACAATGAAAATAAGTGACTCGAAACGATGACGGATTTCAGAAATTCCTGAGTGTGGATTTTAAGAATTTTCGATTTCAATTGCGACTCTATGGAATGTGATATTAAGGAGTATGGAAATATTAGAGGGTTTATATCTTGAGGAAATAATGAAGTTAGGTAAGACAAGGGATTATCAAGTCAAGGAAATGCAAGGGAATTTGGATTTTTAAACGATTTCAAAACCACTTGGGATAACGAGATATATTCGAAACAAATCGCAATTAGACGAGTATGGGAACAAAATAACCAAGATTATTAATATAACAAGGATATATACCACATTATTATTTACTAAGATTATTAGCATTTTACTTTAAAATCAAGAAATGAGAGTATTAGATCATCCAAGTGACATCATTAGTCATATCATCTTCCACTAACACTTAATCAAGGGCAACTTAGTCATTTCACATGAGGATTATCCATAACCTTCCACAAGTATCTCTAAAACTCTAGAATTTTCAAGATTTGTGCAAGTTAAGATCAAAGAAACCAAGAACAATCTCTCCCCCTCCATTTCTTGCAATTCGGCCAAAACAGTAACAGCTCAGTAAAACGAGCATAACTCTTTCGTTGCTCAGCCAAATTTTGCGTTATATAGCTTTTTAGAAATCCCATGAGATAATCTACAACTCTTATTTCACAAGATTCTTCCAGAAAATCAAGGTAAGGGGCTCGTTTTTCATGTTCTTTCAGATGGGTTATAGAAACTCCGAAAATTCTAAGTATGTTCTTGATGTTTCTTGTTAGTTTAAGATGTTATAAGGTTATATCAAGGCTTCTCAAGGACTACAAGCCTTTGTTAAGAGTGTTCAAGCTTCAAGGAAGGTATGGAGTTCATGAACCTTTAGTATTATCTAGAGTTTATGATGATTTATAGTTAGTTTAGTAGTTAAGTGTATATTAAGCATGAAATCATGATTATGTGTATGTTATAAGTGATTGATTGAATATGGAAGTGTTGTAAGAGATTGTAACCATGGTTGGTATGATGACCACATGGTGTAGGGTTTGGTATGTGTGTTGGATGTTGGATTTGGAGGAGTTATAAGATGGAAAGTAAGAAAATATAGCCGTTATAATGTCCGATTTTAGTTAGACCTATAGATTCTCTGTTTTTTAGACCAATACTGGTAGGGTTTGGTTTCTGCCCATAGTATCAACTGACTATGAGAGGATAGAGCTTAGTTCATAGATCGTTTTGATATAAAGTACGTTAAAATCTGATGAATGGTTCAGGAGAAAAGTGAATTTTAGTGAAAGACGTTCGAAAACCGAGAAAACGTAATTGTATCAACTTTGAGGCTATAATTGACATACTTAAACATTCTTAAAAATTATAAAATTTTGGGAGGATATAGTAGGTTGACCAGAGAAGCATTACCCACTGATCTTGGGTGAAAATTCGAATTTATTAATTTATGAGAAATTTTACAGTCGAGAGTGGTTGTTAAGAAAATGGTGTAAATCGCTAAAACTTTGATTGATTCTAAGAATGGTTAAGTTCTTGGAACTTCTGGAGTATGAATGATATGGTATTATTATATAAGTTTTAGGAGGTTAAATGGAATATATTCTAACGATGATCCTTTTCGTGTCTTTATAACTCAGGACGAACCACGGGTCATTCCTCTGGGATTTAGAGATCGAGGCAAGATTTCTTCTATCCTTTCTTTGACAAATTATTTATCTTCAAAGAAAAATGATTTCATGTAATATATATGTGATTCTATTATTACTATATTGTTAAGGATTTGTTATCCAGATTTTTGGAAATTAAAGGAAGATGTATATGAATATGAGTATGGATATGGATTAAAGGAAGCAAGATTTCTTTTATCCTTATTTTGATAAACTGTTTATGTTCAAAGGAAATGGTTTTGGTGGATAATATATGAATCTTGTATGATGAGATGATTAGGGATATATTCCCTGTTTATTGAGATTTTTGAATATGGATTATGGATATGGATAGGAATATGAATAGAGCGAATATACTTTATGTTTTAAAGGGATATGAAAGAATGGTATCAGTTGTTATCTAGAGTTATATGTTTATAATATTATGTTAAAAATATTCTTTTTAAATAATTATGATTTAATAAATATTATTTGATTATTATTTAACACTTTTAAAATAGATGGAATATTTTATGTATATAAGAGCGTATTTGATTTCATTAAATATAGAGGAGATGTTTGAGTCATAATCAAAGTATTATGACATATATATTTTTAAAGGTGATGATAAATGGAAATGGAAATGATATATGTGAATGGAAATGTGAATGGATATGTGAATGGAAATGGAAATGGAAACGGAAAAATAGAAAATGTGGAATGGTGTTTTATAAATGGAATAATGATTTGACAAAAAGGGGGATTGCAACAGAAAGTGTAAGAGGCTGTGTGCGGAACAGTCCAGCACTCAATATTTTATTACGGCCCAAGAGTTGCCGAAGGAGGATGTTGCGGGTGGCCTTCCTCCAGGGTTGATGACCAGGTGGGATCATCCCTTCTACTAGTAGTAAACAGAGAGCAGGTACGCTCAGGCGACTGATCATCGTCCTACGTATCTAACGCTAGCGGATATCCCAAAACTTTTAAAAGAAGAATTGATGATGGTTTTCAGATTTGTATACTGAAAAAGGGAAATAGTATGAAATGATGGAATTGTTTTTATAGTAAGAAGAGAAACTGAATTTATATTATTCTATATGTCTTTTTCTTATAAACGAAAATGGAAAGATTATATTGAGAGATTTTGTGCAGGTGATATATTACCTTGAAATATTATACTGAGATGATGTAATGGTTTTAATTATTTTAGAAGAGAAACTGAGAGAAACTGATATTATGTTATATTAGAAGAGGAACTGATATTGGAATGCTATATATTTCTTTTAGTATGAAAATATTTGGAAGGAGTATTTATCAAATAAAAATAAATTCTTTTCATAATAATTATGATTTGTCTTCTGTTTATTATACAGATATATTTATGTTTTCCTTTGATGCTAGTTTATAAAATTTATCTTGCTGAGCTATTATAGCTCACTCTTGCTATTTATTTATATAACAGCTAGATCAGGTGCCGAAACGTCGCAGTACAACCCGGAAGAGGGTAAAGGGGAAGTCTACCTTATGAGAAAGTATCGACACCTGTTCTCAAGATAGTATATACTTATATATGGGTGTGATGATATTATTGTGGGGTCATTTGTGTGAGTATTAAATAGGATAAAAAAAGATCAATAGATATTTTTAATAAAGGGAAATTGGAGCGTGATGACCTGGATTCCTGACCCCGGATCTGGGGCTGTCACAGTTTGGTATCAGAGCTTAGAGTCATAATGCTCAGGAACAATAGTGATAATAATAAATATATAAGTAATAATATAAATTGTGAACTCACATCGAGTTCAAGGGTGATTTATCGAACGAAGCGTTTATTCTAAGTAGTGATTATAATTTTATAGATTATTACTAATAAAAGTTTATGTTTTAGTATAGGGAGAGGAGATTGGTGAGCCAAAGTTATGGGTATTTAAAGTCTTCTTGTGTTTAAGGGAGTTTGAAGAAATATTGTAAGTGGATTGGTGAACAGACACTGATTGTTTCAATTGATTGTGGAGATGAAATGCTGAAACTAAGATTTGTCGGTAAAGTCAAGATATACCTTAAGGACCAAGATAGACTGAGAAATTTTGAGAATGACTTAAATGAAAAGGTTATTATGCTAAAAGGGAATATTTGAGGTATCGGGAAGTGTACGTTAGAAAATATTGTGAGTATGCGTGGTATGTTAGAATATACAATTATAAAGTATAGTTTTAAAAAGGTCATTGATACCGGAGCATTGTCAGGATAAGACGATCAACATTACGTAAGTATATCGATTAGAAGGTTGTGTTCTATTATGGATAAAGGCAGAGAGTATCGAGCCAAGTCACGACTAGGTAAATGAGGATAATTGGGAATAGCAGACGATAGGTTAAGGCTACATGGTGAGTGCCAAATTTAAGAAATTTTGGAGAGTACGCAGTCTAAGATATAAATAGTATTTGAGGAAAACCTTCCATTATTGGGATTTTCAATTGGGCAGAGGCTATTAACAATACCTATTTTCAAGCTCCTAAAGCCCTGCTAAATTATATTATTGAGTTTCAAATTTTCCTCCACTGGTGAGTAATTCCAGGGTGATCTATCACCTCTTATTCAAAAAGGGCCTGTATCTTTTCAAAACTTTTTGGTACCCTTGAAATGTGTTTCAAAATTGTATTTTATCTATCTTAGTCAAAATATTCCTCTAAAATTATTCTCGGAAGATGGTATTTATCATCGTGATTTAAATTTTCCTCTATATTTCTTACTCTAACTAAGAGGAACAACCCTATATGTATACACAAGGACGATCTGTCTGTGTGATAGAAAGTCGGAGGGGACGCCCTCACTTGTGTGACGTACGGGTTCTTCTATCATATTGATTTCCCAAATATTCTTTTATTTCGAATAAGAGCTATTTAAAACTCTTAATCTTTGAAATTGTTGTGGGACCCTTGCTTGTTTCTGGGTTCCTTTCAATTCAAAGTCTCTTAAATTCTATCAATTGTTTTGAATATAGAAGATTTCATTAATGGATGGAAGCAATGTTTATAGTATACGTGATTATACAAGGGAACTGGAGATTCCAAGGGAAATTTCAATAAGAGATAACTAGAACTGGAAGCGTTTCGATATAAGAGAGGAAGGAATTTCGCGAGAAGAAATGGGTATATTTGATGATTAGTAAGAGAAAAGAATATGAGGAATTTTAAGGTATAATTGAGATTTACTATTGAGAGTAAGGTGCATTTTGAGGATAGAGTCAGAATAAGGATAAACAAAAGAAGTTGGGATAATTAATAAAGGATTCGAGGTGCAATAACTTTTAGTGGGGGAAGGCCAATATTGTGACTAATACCCTAAGTAGCAAAGAGAGAGATTAAAGATGTTAATCATTCAAAGGATTAATCCAAAAAGGTGTGAATGAGTAAAACTTGAGGTAAAGATCTTGATGAGAATAATAAAGGGAAATTACAGAGGTGGAGTAGATAGTATATCATGAAAGAACTAAGGTGAATCAGCAAGATGTAAAGAGCGTATAGTGAACAATAGATATATGGGATAAGGTATCCGGAGGAAATTGCAGATACGCTCTAATTTAACCTCTTAAGTGTAAATGTTTGGTTAGGGATCGACTAAGTCAATGAATGGTGTAAATGGACTGATAATATAGATAAGAATAATCTATCTGTGAGAAAGTAAACTATGGTGATATAAGAAAGTGTGTTATTCTCATGTCATCCAAATCAATAACTGTTAAGGGTCTGAGAACTCTATAGAAAGGAGATTAAGAGTATGAGAGAAGGTGTGAGAATATTTTTAAGGATGAAGGAAAAGTACATGCTCGTATAGTTACGAACAGGAAATATATATTATAACCAATATTTTCTTACAATTGTTTTAGGAAATATTAGTAGAGTTTATTTTCTGGAAAATTTTACAGAGATGAGATATATGAATATTGAGGTGTTAATATTTATGTCATGATAGAGATCAAAATATAGACGAACCATGTAACACCCCCAGATCCAGGGTCAGGGATCTGGTCGTTACGGTCTCAATATCCAACCACAAAACCAACATAACTTAAATTACAACCTTGTGACCCAAAACAACAACATAAAACACACCCGTTATAGTCCCAGAGATGAAATCAGAGTAACCAACAATATTATTAATCACAAGTTTGAGTTCTTACAACCCAAAGAATTACAATTGTACAATTACATACTCTTTGCCATCCATTAATAGATACCATAATATAAATACATTTGAGGCTCAATTGCTAACAACTAGCCTACCAGTAGTTGCATCCTCAACAAAGGTAGCCAAGACCTTAGCGGTAAACCTCTGACGGTTGACACCTGCTTACGCTTCGTGCGCCTTGCGCGGCCATCTGATCTAGCTGTTGTTGTGATATAAATAAATAAAGCAATGGTGAGCAATAGCCCACCAGAAATATAATTGAACAGTGATAATATATGACAGTCCAAAATATCTTTGAAACCATATGCCATGCATTAACGATGTAGTACCAATATAAGGTATGAGATGAAGTTACAAGGTAACTCAAAAATATATTTGTTTTGAATAAATATCTGCTATGCAAAAGATAAGCAAGATATTCTCAATTATCATAAAAGAGGAACTTGCAGGAAATATATTGCAATTCCGGTTTCAACACTTTTTCACCTTGCCAACACCAACAGTGTTGCAGAAATTTCTCACTTTTAGAAGATGAACTAATACGGGAGCATTGCCGCGCCAGATGCCCTGACGTTTACGATGATCAGTCGTAGGTCATGCATCTCATCAGTCGTTCTCTACATGTAGAAGGTAGCTCCGACGGATTTAATTATCTACCGCCCTCTGGAACTCCTCAGCCAACGGTTGGGCTATTGCTGGACCGGCGCCACTCGGCCACTTACGCGTCTCCTAGTTCGAATATCATCCATGACTCTGAAACGTAAAGTTCGTTCCCCTTTTCCCCAAGTGTAACACTTGTTGATAGGACTCCACAAAGTAGTCGTATCTAATTGGAAAGGAAAATTCACCAATATTTCCCAAGCTGATGCTTGTTAATGGATATAAACTTGTTACATCAATCATACCCCTCGAGCGTTGAGGAGGTAACCAAAAGACTCATATCGATGCTTGAAAGAATCAAGATGTGAGTGACAAGATAGTTTTAGCAAGTATAGGACCGGGCAGTCCAATAAATAACATCTCCAAGTGAGGTCCCCTTATATATTTTTGGAAGTTGAGCGAGTATTTAAATCTTCTTATAAGATAGATTTAAATGGAAATAAAGTTTTGGGAACCTCCCCTTGATAAAAATAGTCATAAAATACTCCGAACTATTCTACACCATATCTGAAGATGAAAGATAATCTTTGAATAATATGAATTATTATAAAAAGAACTTAAAAGAATTTAAATAAATATTCCAAGAATATTTATTAAATCAATAATAATTAAGGAATATGATTAAATCATAATATTGCTCGTAAGTAATCCTCGAATAAATACATAAAATTATTTACTAAATAACTCTCTTCTTTAAATGAATATTCAATATAATATTCATTAATTAGATAAACTCAAATAAATATTTAAAATAATATTCACTAAATAAATCAAACCTTAAATGAATATTTGAAAATAATATTCATTTAATAAATAATATACTAAATGAATAGCCAAATAATATTCTTTTCGTAATCAAAACTTTAAAGGAACATTCGAAACAATATTCCTTAAGTAAATAAAACTCCAAATGAATATTTTAAAATAATATTCATCAAGTACATAAAATCTTAAATGAATATTTGAAATAATATTCATTTAATAAATAAATCCCAAATGAATATTCAATTGATATTCATTAAACAAATAATGTTCTAAATGAATATCCAAATAATTTTCATTTAACAAATAATATTCTAAATAATATCCAAATGATATTCATTTAGTAATCAAAACCTTAATATTCGAAATACTATTCCTTGAGTAATTAGAACTTCCAAAGAATACTTTTAAAATAATATTTATCAAATTCATAAAACTTAAATGAATATCCGAAAGTGATATTCATTTAGTGAATAAAATCCCAATGAATATCAAAGTAATTATTCATTAATAATCAACTCTAATCAATATTCAAAAATAATATTCATTTAATATTTCTCGACTGAAATAATACTCAAATAACATTTCTCGAAAGATTTCCAAGTATTTGATACTTTTATGGAAATATAAATAATGTTTAATAATAACATTCCTCAAAATGAATACTACTCTGTCGTTGGAATCCCTCCGGGTTTCCACGACTATCTATATAACACAAAATACCGACTCCCGGTCTCATATTTAAAGAATAAATATCATACGCCCTTCACTAAGGGTCCTAGCAACACAATCCTGCTTATAACTGATAATCCATATCTAGTCTATAAGCCAATATTAATTCAGGGAACAAGTATTCCAATATACTTTGAAAACAAACATGCATGCTATGGCATATGTATAACAACAATCATATATATATATATATTATAACAACAACAATTCCAAGGTATTGGAAACTTGCCTGAGAATCGAGTGCGGGTAGGGGTAATGTGTCCCGGGTCAGCTCGACAATCTATAAACAATCAGAATGTAAGAACCCAGATTTTTGGGTAGAATTAAAACTTTTATTATGTATTGATGAAAGAGTGAACAGTGGTTACAACTACAATGTAATACTGGCTTTAAAGAATGAATAATGAAAGGATATATATTCCAAGGTTATATGACCTGAAGGATGCTATTGGGTGATAACTTAGATTAGAATAATCTATCTCCTAGAAAGTTAAGATAAGATTCCCTAGAGAGAAATAGATACCCTCATGTCATCCAAATCAATATCTATTATAAGCCCAGCGGTTCCGTAAAAAGGTTAAGGAACACTCGAGGGTGAACCAGGTTCATTTTCCTAATTATAGGAATTAAATAAAAATAAGTGATGAATAGTGATTTTGGTGGAATTTGGAATATTATTATAATAATGTTATACCCGGTATTCGGAATGGATTTCTGAGTTCGTATTAGTGATCCAGGAGGAAAATAAGTGTATGTAAAAGCTGTCGGATTCAGAAACAGAGCACTTTCATTTTCTCCGAGAATTCCCTGGACACTGCCAAACTTAAGGATTTATTTAAGGGATTTAAGGAATTTAAATTCGAGAAGTATTAAGTAAGATGGAGGATGGTATTATAATTATTAAGAAGGTTTTCGGTAAAACCCTAACTAGAAACGAATGAGTTATTCCCTCAAACGAGCAACGAATTAAGTAATAAACGGACAAAGAAACAAGCAGGGAAGCTAGATTCATGCATGTGCTACTAAGGAAAATATCTAGTAACTATCTAGTTACAAATGTAACTAGAATCAAGTGAAGTAACCATGTACTTAGAAAGTAAACTACTTGGTTAGCCTTAGCACCACCCATTGATCAACACTTGTCTTGCAAATTGCATCATCTAGTGCATCATCCCTTTAATAATTCAACCAAGATGAGATAATATCCTAGGCTCATCCACTTTATGCATTATTCATGAACCAACACAAAAAAATGTCAAGAACTCCTCCAAGAACACCCATTCGGCTTTTAGCCTAAATCCAAGATCAAAATCCAACCTCCCACCATTGTTTGATCACCAAACTTTTATCCTAGATCCTATATTTCATAAAAATGATACCCTAAAAATCTTAGCCTCAAAATCCTTTGTTTCCATTTTCAATAAAATCATCAAAGTTAAGGGTGAATAGTAACATCAAGAACAAAATTCTTGGATCTTGAATTTTTGGATGGTCTAAGCTTGGTTAAGGGTGGACATGGACTATACAAGGCTTAGCAAGGTCTTTAACATTCTACAAAGAAGGTATAAACCTCATGAAACCCTAGTTTGACTTTGAGTTTTAATGATGTTCTTGATGGATCTAAGTAGTTATGATTATGGTGATGTTATAAGCATGATTAGTTAGTGGTTTAATGATTTTAGTAAGAGATGATGATCTTGTTGGTTTAACATGTTGTTCTTGGACTGATAAGGATGTTAATCATGTGTACAAGTTGTATTGGTGCCCGGTGTGGCTTGGTTTAGTGTTACGATTAGTAGAACGTTCGATTTATAGCCGTCGTAATGCCCGATTTTCGTTTATTCTTGAAATCCGAACTTGACAGAAGATATAACTCACTGCATAGCTTCGACTTATGCCATGATTAGCTAGATTATGTTACAAGCTTCGTTTTGATATAAAGATCGCATGAAATGGACTTACGGTTTAGGAGTTATGATTAAATTCGTAAAAGTGGTTCGAAATCGTAAACGAAAGTTCGTAATTGAAATTGATTCCCTTAAATGTCGTTTAATCAGTGGCGAATCTTATTAATTAAATATTAGAGGTAAAAAGGAAGGTGTGGGAGAAAACCACATGTCGAATGGATCGTTTTCCAATTTTATAAAAATGTTTGAATCGAGGTTAAACGCGAACGAAACCCTTAAAGGCATGACTTTGGTTATAACTTAGAAAACGGGCGATAACACTCGAGGTATAATCTTGATTCGTAAACGAACAACCTTAGAACTTATACGACTTAAGTATGTACCAAGTATAAGCATGATGACATGTCTTGATAATGAACGAATGTCGGATCATATCGGTGATAAAATGAGTTACACTAAAAGAGACGTAACGAGATAACTTGAAAACATGTTTCGATTTAAGTGGAGTTTATACTTAGCCTTTTAATAAGCGTTAAGTGGTTAATCTTAAATATTCTGATTGTTTATAGATTGTCGAGCTGACCCGGGACACATTACCCCTACCCGCACTCGATTCTCAGGCAAGTTTCCAATACTTGGAACTGTTGTTGTGATAATATATATATGATAATTGTTGTATACATATGCCATAGCATGCATGTTTACTTTCAAGTATATTGGAATACTTGTTCCCTGAATTAATATTCGCTTATAGACTAGATATGGATTATCAGATATAAGCATGATTGTTTTGGTAGGACCCTTAGTGAAGGGCATATGATATGTATTCTTTAAATATAGACCGGGAGTCGGTATTTTGAGATATAGATGTAGTCGTGGAAACCCGGAGGGATTCCAGCGACAGATTAGTATTCCTTTTGAGGAATGTTATTATTAAACATTAATTATATTCCCATAAAGTATTAATTACTTGGAAATCTTTCGAGAAATGTTATTTGAGTATTATCTCAGTCGAGAAATATTAAATGAATATTATTTCGAATATTCATTTAGGGTTTGATTATTTCATGAATATTATTTCAAGATTCATTTAGAATATTGTTTATTAAATGAATATTACTTTCGAATATTCATTTAAGGTTTTATCTATTCAATGAATATTACTTTAAGATATTCCTTTGAAATTCTAATTACTTAAGGATCATTATTTCAAATATTCCTTGAGAGTATTGATTACTAAGTGAATATAATTGGGATATTCATTTAGAATAGTATTTATTAAATGAATATTATTTGGATATTCATTTAAGGTTTTATTTACTTAATGAATAGTATTTTAAAATATTCAGTTGAAGTTCTAATTACTTATGGAATATTGTTTTGAATATTTCTTTAAAGTTTTGATTACTAAATGAATATTAATTGGATATTCATTTAGAATACTATTTATTTAATGAACATTATTTTCAAATATTCATTTAAGGTTGGATTTACTTAATGATCATTGTTTTAAATATTTAATTGAGTTTATCTATTTATCGAATATCATCTTGAATATTCATTGGAAGTTTTATTTATTTAATGAATATTATTTTGAATATTCATTTAAGAAGAGATTTATTAATAAATAATTTTATACATTCATTCGAGGATTACTTACGAGTAATATTATGATTTAAAAATAGTCCTTAATTATTATTGAATTAATAAATATTCTTGGAATATTTATGTAATTCTTTTAAATTCTCTTTATAATGATTTATATCATACAAAGATTATCTTTTACCTTCAGATATTATGTAAAATATTTCGAAGTCTTTTATGACTATTTATATCAAGGGGAGGTTCCTAAACTTTAATTTCATTTAAATCTATCTTAAAGAAGATTTAAATACTCGCTCAACTTCCAAACGTATATAAGGGGACCTCACTTGAGTGATGTTATTTATTGGACTGCCCGGTCCTATACTTGCTAAAACTATCTTGTCACTCACATCTTGATTCTTTCAAGCATCGATATGAGTCTTTTGGTTACCTCCTCAACGCTCGAGGGGTATGATTGATGTAACAAGTTTATATCCATTAACAAGCATCAGCTTGGGAAATATTGGTGAATTTTCCTTTCCAATTAGATACGACTACTTTGTGGAGTCCTATCAACAAGTGTTACACTTGGGGAAAAAGGGGAACGAACTTTACGTTTCAGAGTCATGGATGATATTCGAACTAGGAGACGCGTAAGTGGCCGAGTGGCGCCGGTCCAGCAATAGCCCCACCGTTGGCTGAGGAGTTCCAGAGGGCGGTAGATAAGTAATTCCGTCGGAGCTACCTTCTACATGTAGAGAACGACTGATGAGATGCATGACATACGACTGATCATCGTAAACGTCAGGGCATCTGGCGCGGCAATGCTCCCGTATTAGTTCATCTTCTAAAAGTGAGAAATTTCTGCTACACTGTTGGTGTTGGCAAGGTGAAAAAGTGTTGAAACCGTAATTGCAATATTTTTCCTGCAAGTTCCTCTTTTATGATAATTGAGAATATCTTGCTTATCTTTTACATAGCAGATATTTATTCAAAACAAATATATTTTTGAGTTACCTTGTAACTTCATCTCATATCTTATATTGGTACTACATCGTTAATGCATGGCATATGGTTTCAAAGATATTTTGGACTGTTATATATTATCACTGTTCAATTATATTTCTGGTGGGCTATTGCTCACCCTTGCTTTATTTATTTATATCACAACAACAGCTAGATCAGATGGCAGCGCAAGGGCACACAGCGTAAGCAGGTGTCAACTGTCAGAGGTTTACCGCTAAGGTCTTGGCTACCTTTGTTGAGGATGCAACTACTGGTAGACTAGTTGTTAGCAATTGAGCCTCAAATGTATTTATATTATGGTATCTATTAATGGATGGCAAAGAATATGTAATTGTACAATTGTAATTCTTTGGGTTGTAAGAACTCAAACTTGTGATTAATAATATTGTTGGTTACTCTGATTTCATCTCTGGGACTATAACGGGTGTGTTTTATGTTGTTGTTTTGGGTCACAAGGTTGTAATTTAAATTATGTTGGTTTTGTGGATGGATATTGAGACCGTAACGACCAGATCCCTGACCCTGGATCTGGGGGTGTTACAGAAATGGTATCAGAGAGAGCGTTATATATCCCAGAGATGATGCGACGTTAAAACAATAAATTCATTAAGATAATAAGAACTCTTGCCATGTTCATAGTCAGACTACATAATGTAGTATTGACATATAAAACCCTTATGGGAACCCTAAAGTATCATGATAGTAACTTAGCTCGTTCTTGTATTGACTAGTAAGGCGACAGACCTTGGGAATTACGAGCAGTAACACAATGATGCTTGTTTTGATGCTGAAGATCGGATGGTGGATTCGATAGAGTACCCTACTGAGGACCCGGAAGAGGTTCCAGCAGAGGAGGAGGATATTGATTAGTATAAGGAGTTTACAATTAAGGAATGAGGGCTACAGCCAGAGATACTGTAAGGGTTAAGGTATAGTGCTCAGAAAAGTGAGCATAAAGAGCTGAGATATTATTAAGAGAATTAAAGATGCGTATTGGATTCATAGCGGGACTGCTAGATGAAGTACCAGCAGGTAAGATGGATTTGAGGAATTACTTGAGATCTTATATAGGGATAGATAAGATTCCTTGGAGACTTTCAGATTAATGAGAAAGGAATTAAAATGATGCATGATTATCAAAGACATTGATATAGGACGGGGAGCAGAGTCCCTAGGAACAGTTAAGACATAGGTGGCAAGTGCCATATCTTCAGATAAATGAATTAGTGTGAATGTGGTTAAGGATAATTCGCCATGAGAAGGCAGATTTCATAAGTGATAATTTGTAAAGTCAAACTTAGATTAATGAGGTGGTTGGGTTCAAGAAAATGTCCATTTTATGAATGGATCAACTTAGAAAATAAAGACATTGAAAGGTGATGGCATGATTGAATAAAGTATATAAGGAAATAGTAAGCAAGACAATGATCTCAGAACCTACAAGACTAAAAGACCAGTGAGTCTATGATAAACTAGTAATGAGGCTATCGTCAAGAAACCAAGTATAAGTTCAGTTCAATTCAGTGAAATGATGAACCAGAAACATTAGTTGCATGTGATTCAGAAGAATATTAAATTCTTTCTTTTCCTTGAATGGATTATGGTAGTTAACTTAAGTTTATTCTGACACTGAATCATAAATGGATTAGGCAAGGCGAGCAGTGGTCGAGATGTAATTGAGAATGCTTCTAGGTGCAACCTGATAGAACAGGTGTAGGACATGTTCTCGAAATAAGAGTTTTGGCAAAATAAAGTCCAGCAATAGGACACATGATCAATAAGAGTAGTGTTGGTCGGCCCTATCAAGTTAAAGACAGTTTCAAATGAAGATTGGCCAACCACACTGGCAAAGGTGAGAAATTTCGTAAAATTCACAAGGTATTACCAAAGATTTGCTCAAGACCTTACAGAAAGTGTAGTCCCGTAACCCGACTTATTATAAGAATAAAAGTTTGAATGGACAAGATAAACGTGAGAAGATCTTCCTGGAGCTAAAGGTAAAGTTGGTGATGACCAGGGTTGGCGTTGCCTAATGGAAGAAGGAAACTTTGGGAGATATTATGATGCAACTCATACAGGTATAGGTCTGCGCTTATGCAGCACGACAGCGTAATTTCGAATACATTTAGACAACGCAGTTCATCGGATTCGGATGGCCTTGGTAGTGCCAATGTTGAGGAACGACTAACCCCGACGGTAGTGTTCCTTCTGAGACTAGTTGTTAAGAAGACTGGTATTTGGTAGTATCGACTAATAGGACGGAAATGTATCGGGAAGGTGTGGCATGTTACTAGTGGGTGAATAGATTAACTGAAATTTCCCTAATCCTGGAAAGGAATTCGACGAATTCTGGCAAACCTTGTCTTTCTGATTATCTGAATACGTCACCGAAGAGAATGGAAACTGGAGCGAACCCTATGGATTGGGTTGGATAGCCACTATGCAGGCTGGTAGACAGACCCCGATTATTATGACTCATAGG
Organism: Kitagawia praeruptora; assembly: GCA_037693485.1. NCBI lineage: Eukaryota > Viridiplantae > Streptophyta > Magnoliopsida > Apiales > Apiaceae > Kitagawia > Kitagawia praeruptora. Next base: position 166,113,501 of record CM075348.1, on the reverse strand, counting down.
GATAAAATTATGAAGTTGAGATTTGAAGGAAAAAGGGAAATGTAATTAAGAAACAAGCCGGACTGAGAAATTCCGGGATTGACTGAAATGAAAAGGTTGTTATGCTAGAAGTGTTAAGCTTACGTGGTACGTGAAATTGATAAGAGAAGTTGAAATGATAAAAAATAAAGGAAAGGTGACCGGAGACGGTACCGAGAAGTCAAGTGAGACTTATATGGAGTAAAATTTTGAAAAGATCAAAAGGTATCAAAGTAGAAGGCACTATGCCAGCAATTGCTAGAAAAGTAATGCTATTAGCCGACCCCTAAACTCACATATTTTAGCATGGCCATTGGGGCCAAGTCACTAAGGATTATCAATTGACTGAATCAATAATGTAAGGACAAAGCGGGGTGCTTCTAATCAAGTGCCAACCGCGAGGGCTTTTGATATAAAATGAATTGAGATACAGGATGATGGATTTATATATATACCATGGACGTATCAGGATTGAGGGTAGTGACCACTGAAAAGTTACGAAAATTACCAAAGTTAGTGCACTGTGATGCATAAATGTTATCTGAAGCTTAGTGTCCTCAAAAAAAAGAGCATTAGGCATTAAGAGATTCACGTTGAACACGACCAATATCTTCCAGAACATCCTTGCTACCATTACCAAGTTCTGTAAGAAAGAGCAGATAGACATGTGTTGTCTTTTAGAAGGTCATATAGACTAACATTCGTTTGAAAGTAGAGGTTAGCCTTAGGCTACCTATAGACTATCAAGATGAGAATGATTAAAAGAGACCCTTATTAAGGATATATGATTGAATTGCCAAGTACAGGATATAAGTATTCCTTGAAACTAGAATTGAGGAAGGAATGTCCATATATTAAGACAAACCCTGGGGGATGCACAAAGGATAGCATCACCCCTAACTATAGGCATTGTAAATTCAGGCGATATAAGTTGAATCGACCAATGTATCAATAACCTGTAAGGATTTGTGGAAAGGAGCCTCTAAAGGTACATAGACAGAATTGTTATCGAATTGATTAATGATGTTTGATATACCCTGTAACCAGGAGATACAGGAGGAATGATGAGGATGGCCTAAGAAACCTTACAAGGGAAGTTGGTAATGAATGTATGACATAGTAACAATACGGCCAGAGGAATTAGGAGTGAAACCATGAGAAAGTATGGATTGAACCAATAAGGTTGAGATTATCCTAAAACAAGAAGGGATTTAAGTAAGGAAATATCCTAGGTATGATTGGGAGTACTGGTAGTAAAGTTCACACTAGAAAGGTGGAAGCAATGACTTTTGGAAAAGACTGATAGATGTTTTCTCTCATTCAGCAGAATTTAAGGGAGAATGCTTCCACCCTGAGTTCGAATAGATCTAGAAAACATTGATCTCAAGAAATTATTATAATCAGGAAAGGCCAACGAGGTGGCCGACACTTTAAGTATAGGGGAGTAAGTATAAATGCTCAGACCAAAGAAATAGAATGATAATGTAAGTACCTTGATGGTCATGATGTGGTAGAGGAAGTTACATTCCGTCTAATGATTTTGCCAGGATCAACTATAAGAATAGTTTAAGTAAAGATTCGATTCCTGATGTTGCCAGTAGCACATCATCGACATTAGGAGGCTCTACGACAGACCAGACCAAATTCCCCAAGAGACTCGCCTTTTCTTTGGAAAGAGAGAGGGGAGGTTAAGTAACAATGAATTGGTAGTAAATGACCAGAAATAGAGAGGGGACAAATACTGATAAGCCAAATGGCACGATGATGAATGACAAGCAAGTTTATGTTGGTGTATTCCTGTGCAAACAAGATAGAGAATTATGAGGTTGGCAAGCGATTAAGCAAACCGATAAGCTTTTAGTCTTCTACCGGAGATATATGATTAATAATCTCACCAGCCTGTTCCAGCTGCGATACTGGAAGCTTTCCTACAATTTTATCTGCTTCATGTAATATCTACGTCAAGTTCAGGAAGCGTTCCTTATGGATAGGAAATAGTGATTATTTTGTTTTCCTAGAGGATCTTGAATTGATAATTATGATGCTTAGTTATTAAAGCACTGCGTAAACGATAAGCGATGGTGATCCTTCTGAGAAATTAGGTGGTAACGACTGTGGAAATGTCGAATTGAATCTAAGTTAGAGAAATCATCCAGGTTATTTCGGATGGTGTAATTTCTGGAACGACGGGATATTTGAAATGAAGAATTAGGTTATGATGGTTCATAAGATGATTATAGTAGAAATAAAGACAAGAGAGTCAGAGAGGCGGGCCCATGAGAATCCCTAGTAATGAAGCGAGAAAAGTATGGAATTAGCAGGGCAAGGGTATTGGCTAAAACAGAAAGTTGGGATTAGGAGCATAAATGACATACAAATTGACTCCTTAGTAAGTTTGGAAAATTCGAGAAAATATGAAATAGATTGACTGAGTAATAAAGAGACTCATGAAATGAAAAAGTGAAATCTAGATGATTGAACAAAGGAAAATTTGGCCCCAAACGTGTAACACGTATTGAATAAAGGTGACGAGTGCCTCAACTCTGAGATGAAGGTGGAAATAAACAACAAAAGGTAAATAAGAATTAGATAATACGAAGGATGTGATTGATAAAGAAAAGATTGGGAAATAATGATGGAAGTGAAGCAAGGAATGCTATGAATGGATTGATGAATGGGTTTTCCTAATGAGCTATCGGAATGACAACCTGATGGTGTTAGAATTATGAATATGAAATGGCCAGTGTCGTGGCGTGAAATGCCAGTAATAAAAATGTCAAGCGAGAAATCCATGATTTTAACCTGAGAGGTTGAAGGATTTTCCAAAAGTAAGTAATGCTAATATCAAACAAGAGTATAGGTCCATAGAATGATGGACAGAGAAACAAGGACATGTGATATGTGAGATTACGATAAAGTAGTATTTGATACGAATACGACTACTTTCTTCCCTAATAAACCTCTATAGTTCAGAGGTAAATTCTGAGTATGGTATTTTGACAATCATGAAAATCTTCTTATATAATTCTCTGAAATTCTTTCCTTTTTATATCCCTTATTTATTTTCCTCTAAATTGAGAAGAACAACCCTTTAAGGAGGGGAGGTACTACTACGTGACTCTCTGTCTGTGTGATAGGAGTCTAAGTGGAATGCCATTAATTGTTTAATTGCTTGTCAAGTACTAGAGGCTGGCCCCCTTCTGTACTAGCTATGCAATGTAACAAATGTTCATTGATCACAGTGATCTCTCGATAAATTTTTTCCACCTAAATATATATACATCGAGATTGCGAAGATTAAAGCGATCAGGAATTGCAAAATTACGAGTGAGGTTATCTCCGGAATTCGTAGCGCCTTAGTGATACCGAAGTCACTGCACGTACCAATAAGGTTAATAGTGTAAGACCGGACAAGAGCGTATACCGGATAATGTGTTATGCGAAAGTATCAAAGAATTGGTAGAACGGATAAAGGGTGTATTGTAACACCAGTACGATGTGCTTTAGAAAGATTGGAATGTGTAAGGATCGACCAGAGAATTGGAAAGCGAAATAACCAACAAGTACCCAATTGTCTTCTACCTGATTCCGGGACGGAATCCTTTTAAGGAGGGGAGACTGTAAGAACCCAGATTTTTGGGTAGAATTAAAACTTTTATTATGTATTGATGAAAGAGTGAACAGTGGTTACAACTACAATGTAATACTGGCTTTAAAGAATGAATAATGAAAGGATATATATTCCAAGGTTATATGACCTGAAGGATGCTATTGGGTGATAACTTAGATTAGAATAATCTATCTCCTAGAAAGTTAAGATAAGATTCCCTAGAGAGAAATAGATACCCTCATGTCATCCAAATCAATATCTATTATAAGCCCAGCGGTTCCGTAAAAAGGTTAAGGAACACTCGAGGGTGAACCAGGTTCATTTTCCTAATTATAGGAATTAAATAAAAATAAGTGATGAATAGTGATTTTGGTGGAATTTGGAATATTATTATAATAATGTTATACCCGGTATTCGGAATGGATTTCTGAGTTCGTATTAGTGATCCAGGAGGAAAATAAGTGTATGTAAAAGATGTCGGATTCAGAAACAGAGCACTTTCATTTTCTCCGAGAATTCCCTGGACACTGCCAAACTTAAGGATTTATTTAAGGGATTTAAGGAATTTAAATTCGAGAAGTATTAAGTAAGATGGAGGATGGTATTATAATTATTAAGAAGGTTTTCGGTAAAACCCTAACTAGAAACGAATGAGTTATTCCCTCAAACGAGCAACGAATTAAGTAATAAACGGACAAAGAAACAAGCAGGGAAGCTAGATTCATGCATGTGCTACTAAGGAAAATATCTAGTAACTATCTAGTTACAAATGTAACTAGAATCAAGTGAAGTAACCATGTACTTAGAAAGTAAACTACTTGGTTAGCCTTAGCACCACCCATTGATCAACACTTGTCTTGCAAATTGCATCATCTAGTGCATCATCCCTTTAATAATTCAACCAAGATGAGATAATATCCTAGGCTCATCCACTTTATGCATTATTCATGAACCAACACAAAAAAATGTCAAGAACTCCTCCAAGAACACCCATTCGGCTTTTAGCCTAAATCCAAGATCAAAATCCAACCTCCCACCATTGTTTGATCACCAAACTTTTATCCTAGATCCTATATTTCATAAAAATGATACCCTAAAAATCTTAGCCTCAAAATCCTTTGTTTCCATTTTCAATAAAATCATCAAAGTTAAGGGTGAATAGTAACATCAAGAACAAAATTCTTGGATCTTGAATTTTTGGATGGTCTAAGCTTGGTTAAGGGTGGACATGGACTATACAAGGCTTAGCAAGGTATTTAACATTCTACAAAGAAGGTATAAACCTCATGAAACCCTAGTTTGACTTTGAGTTTTAATGATGTTCTTGATGGATCTAAGTAGTTATGATTATGGTGATGTTATAAGCATGATTAGTTAGTGGTTTAATGATTTTAGTAAGAGATGATGATCTTGTTGGTTTAACATGTTGTTCTTTGACTGATAAGGATGTTAATCATGTGTACAAGTTGTATTGGTGCCCGGTGTGGCTTGGTTTAGTGTTACGATTAGTAGAACGTTCGATTTATAGCCGTCGTAATGCCCGATTTTCGTTTAATCTTGAAATCCGAACTTGACAGAAGATATAACTCACTGCATAGCTTCGACTTATGCCATGATTAGCTAGATTATGTTACAAGCTTCGTTTTGATATAAAGATCGCATGAAATGGACTTACGGTTTAGGAGTTATGATTAAATTCGTAAAAGTGGTTCGAAATCGTAAACGAAAGTTCGTAATTGAAATTGATTCCCTTAAATGTCGTTTAATCAGTGGCGAATCTTATTAATTAAATATTAGAGGTAAAAAGGAAGGTGTGGGAGAAAACCACATGTCGAATGGATCGTTTTCCAATTTTATAAAAATGTTTGAATCGAGGTTAAACGCGAACGAAACCCTTAAAGGCATGACTTTGGTTATAACTTAGAAAACGGGCGATAACACTCGAGGTATAATCTTGATTCGTAAACGAACAACCTTAGAACTTATACGACTTAAGTATGTACCAAGTATAAGCATGATGACATGTCTTGATAATGAACGAATGTCGGATCATATCGGTGATAAAAAGAGTTACACTAAAAGAGACGTAACGAGATAACTTGAAAACATGTTTCGATTTAAGTGGAGTTTATACTTAGCCTTTTAATAAGCGTTAAGTGGTTAATCTTAAATATTCTGATTGTTTATAGATTGTCGAGCTGACCCGGGACACATTACCCCTACCCGCACTCGATTCTCAGGCAAGTTTCCAATACTTGGAACTGTTGTTGTGATAATATATATATGATAATTGTTGTATACATATGCCATAGCATGCATGTTTACTTTCAAGTATATTGGAATACTTGTTCCCTGAATTAATATTCGCTTATAGACTAGATATGGATTATCAGATATAAGCATGATTGTTTTGGTAGGACCCTTAGTGAAGGGCATATGATATGTATTCTTTAAATATAGACCGGGAGTCGGTATTTTGAGATATAGATGTAGTCGTGGAAACCCGGAGGGATTCCAGCGACAGATTAGTATTCCTTTTGAGGAATGTTATTATTAAACATTAATTATATTCCCATAAAGTATTAATTACTTGGAAATCTTTCGAGAAATGTTATTTGAGTATTATCTCAGTCGAGAAATATTAAATGAATATTATTTCGAATATTCATTTAGGGTTTGATTATTTCATGAATATTATTTCAAGATTCATTTAGAATATTGTTTATTAAATGAATATTACTTTCGAATATTCATTTAAGGTTTTATCTATTCAATGAATATTACTTTAAGATATTCCTTTGAAATTCTAATTACTTAAGGATCATTATTTCAAATATTCCTTGAGAGTATTGATTACTAAGTGAATATAATTGGGATATTCATTTAGAATAGTATTTATTAAATGAATATTATTTGGATATTCATTTAAGGTTTTATTTACTTAATGAATAGTATTTTAAAATATTCAGTTGAAGTTCTAATTACTTATGGAATATTGTTTTGAATATTTCTTTAAAGTTTTGATTACTAAATGAATATTAATTGGATATTCATTTAGAATACTATTTATTTAATGAACATTATTTTCAAATATTCATTTAAGGTTGGATTTACTTAATGATCATTGTTTTAAATATTTAATTGAGTTTATCTATTTATCGAATATCATCTTGAATATTCATTGGAAGTTTTATTTATTTAATGAATATTATTTTGAATATTCATTTAAGAAGAGATTTATTAATAAATAATTTTATACATTCATTCGAGGATTACTTACGAGTAATATTATGATTTAAAAATAGTCCTTAATTATTATTGAATTAATAAATATTCTTGGAATATTTATGTAATTCTTTTAAATTCTCTTTATAATGATTTATATCATACAAAGATTATCTTTTACCTTCAGATATTATGTAAAATATTTCGAAGTCTTTTATGACTATTTATATCAAGGGGAGGTTCCTAAACTTTAATTTCATTTAAATCTATCTTAAAGAAGATTTAAATACTCGCTCAACTTCCAAACGTATATAAGGGGACCTCACTTGAGTGATGTTATTTATTGGACTGCCCGGTCCTATACTTGCTAAAACTATCTTGTCACTCACATCTTGATTCTTTCAAGCATCGATATGAGTCTTTTGGTTACCTCCTCAACGCTCGAGGGGTATGATTGATGTAACAAGTTTATATCCATTAACAAGCATCAGCTTGGGAAATATTGGTGAATTTTCCTTTCCAATTAGATACGACTACTTTGTGGAGTCCTATCAACCAGTGTTACACTTGGGGAAAAAGGGGAACGAACTTTACGTTTCAGAGTCATGGATGATATTCGAACTAGGAGACGCGTAAGTGGCCGAGTGGCGCCGGTCCAGCAATAGCCCCACCGTTGGCTGAGGAGTTCCAGAGGGCGGTAGATAAGTAATTCCGTCGGAGCTACCTTCTACATGTAGAGAACGACTGATGAGATGCATGACATACGACTGATCATCGTAAACGTCAGGGCATCTGGCGCGGCAATGCTCCCGTATTAGTTCATCTTCTAAAAGTGAGAAATTTCTGCTACACTGTTGGTGTTGGCAAGGTGAAAAAGTGTTGAAACCGGAATTGCAATATTTTTCCTGCAAGTTCCTCTTTTATGATAATTGAGAATATCTTGCTTATCTTTTACATAGCAGATATTTATTCAAAACAAATATATTTTTGAGTTACCTTGTAACTTCATCTCATATCTTATATTGGTACTACATCGTTAATGCATGGCATATGGTTTCAAAGATATTTTGGACTGTTATATATTATCACTGTTCAATTATATTTCTGGTGGGCTATTGCTCACCCTATTGCTCACCCTTGCTTTATTTATTTATATCACAACAACAGCTAGATCAGATGGCAGCGCAAGGGCACACAGCGTAAGCAGGTGTCAACTGTCAGAGGTTTACCGCTAAGGTCTTGGCTACCTTTGTTGAGGATGCAACTACTGGTAGACTAGTTGTTAGCAATTGAGCCTCAAATGTATTTATATTATGGTATCTATTAATGGATGGCAAAGAATATGTAATTGTACAATTGTAATTCTTTGGGTTGTAAGAACTCAAACTTGTGATTAATAATATTGTTGGTTACTCTGATTTCATCTCTGGGACTATAACGGGTGTGTTTTATGTTGTTGTTTTGGGTCACAAGGTTGTAATTTAAATTATGTTGGTTTTGTGGATGGATATTGAGACCGTAACGACCAGATCCCTGACCCTGGATCTGGGGGTGTTACACAGAATATTTAAGATTAACCACTTAACGCTTATTAAAAGGCTAAGTATAAACTCCACTTAAATCGAAACATGTTTTCGAGTTATCTCGTTACGTCTCTTTTAGTGTAACTCTTTTTATCACCGATACGATCCGACATTCGTTCGTTATCAAGACATGTCATCATGCTTATACTTGGTATATACTTAATTCGTATAAGTCCTAAGGTTGGTCGTTTACGAATCAAGATTATACCTCGAGTGTTATCGCCCGTTTTCTAAGTTATAACCAAAATCATACCTTTAAGGGGTTCGTTCGCGTTTAATCTCGATTCGAACATTTCTATAAAATCGAAAAACGATCTTTTTAATACGAGGTATTTTCTCACACCATCCTTATGATCTCTAATTTTTAATTATCAAGATTCGCCACTGATTTCGTGGTAATAAAGGGATCCAATTTCAGTTACGAACTTTCGTTTACGGTTTCGAACCACTTTTACGAATTTAATCATAAATCCTAAACCGTAAATTGAAATGCTTCGATTCTTTCGCCAAAGTGATCTATGTTCAAAAATCTAGCAGTAGGGTTCATTATCTTGCCAAGAACAGAGAGTTATGGCTACTGTCCAGTTCGGGTTCTTAGTGTTAATGAAAATCGGCATTACGACGGCTACGAATCGAGCGTTCTAAAAATCATAACAACAATACCAAGCCACACCGGGCACAAATCCAACTTATACACATGATTATCATCTTTATCAGTCCAAGAATATCATGTTAAACCAACAAGATCATCATCTCTTACTAAAATCATTAAACCACTAACTAATCATGCTTATAACATCACCATAATCATAACTACTTAGATCCATCAAGAACATCACCAAAACTCAAAGTCAAACTAAGGGTTTATGAGGTTTATACCTTCCTTGTAGAGTGTTAAAGACCTTGCTAAGCCTTGTATAGACCTTGTACACCCTTTACCAAGCTTAGATCATCCAAGAAATCAAGATCCAAGAATTTTGTTCTTGAAAATCACTATTCACCCTAGGCTTTGATGATTTGTTTGAAAATGGAAACAAAGGAGATTGGAGCTAGGATTTTGAGGAGATCATTTTTATGAATTATAGGACTCACATAAAAAGTTTCAAGATCAAAGGATGGTTGGAAGTGGGATTTTGGTTCTTGATTTATGCTAATAGCCGAATGGAGCAAAGGTGGAGAGTTTGATGTTTTTGCTTGGTTTCTTTTGATTTAGTCTCATCCATTCTCATCCACTTACAACATAATATCTTGTATAAAGCTACTTTAATAAATTAGTGAGGTGTTGGATGAGGAAATGGCAAGACATGTGTTGAAAATGTGGTGGTTTAGAGCTTAACTAGGTAGTTGCTTGCTAAGTACTTAGTTGCATTCTCTAAGATGCTAGTTCCTTGATTCTAGTTTGGTTACTAGATATTTTCTAGTAGCTTGCACAAGACTCTTGCTCCCTCTGCTTGTTTCTTTGTCCGTTTATTGCTTAATTCGTTGATCGTTCGAGGGAATAACTCATTCGTTTCTAGTTAGGGTTTTACCGAAAACCTTCTTGATAATTCTAATACTATTCTTCATCTTTCTTAATACTTCTCGAATTTAAATTCCTTAATTCCCTTTTATAAATCCTTAAGTCTTGCAGTGTCTAGGGAAATCTCGGAGAAAATAAAAGTGCTCTTTTTCTGAATCCGACAGCTTTTACATACACTTATTTTCCTCCTGGATCACTAATACGAACTCAGAAATCCGTTCCGAATACCGGGTATAACATTATTATAATAATATTCCAAATTCCACCAAAATCACTATTCATCACTTATTTTTATTTAATTCCTATAATTAGGAAAATGAACCTGGTTCACCCTCGAGTGTTCCTTAACCTTTTTACGGAACCGCTGGGCTTATAATAGATATTGATTTGGATGACACAAGAATAATCTTACTTGGAGTAATCTTCTCATATTCTTAGGAGATAGATCATTCTTATCTATGTTGTCAACCAGAGGTATTCTGCATGACATATAATAATTGAATCCAAATCCATTCCATTCATTAAATAGACAGTCGTTACATCGCAGTCATAACCACTATTCATTCCCATATTATTACATAATAAAAAGTTTTAATTCTACCCAAAAATCTGGGTTCTTACAGTCTCCCCTCCTTAAAAGGATTCCGTCCCGGAATCAAGTAGAAGACAATTGGGTACTTGTTGGTTATTTCGCTTTCCAATTCTCTGGTCGATCCTTACACATTCTAATCTTTCTAAAGCACATCATACTGGTGTTACAACACACCTTTTATCCGTTCTACCAATTCTTTGATACTTTCGCATAACACATCTTCCGGTATACGCTCTTGTCCGTTCTTATACTATTAACCTTATTGGTACGTGCAGTGACTTCAGTATCACTAAGGCGCTACGAATTCCGGAGATAACCTCACTCAATTTTTTTTTTTTTTTTTTTTTTGCAATTTCCTGATCGCTTTAATCTTCGCAATCTCGATGTGTATATATTGAATTAGAAGAATTTACTGAGAGATCACTATGATCAATGAACATTTGTTATATTGCATAGCTAGTACAGAAGGGGGCCAGCCTTTAGTACTTGACAAGCAATTAAACAATTAATGGCATTCCACTTAGACTCCTATCACACAGACAGAGAGTCACGTAGTATTACCTCCCCTCCTTAAAGGGTTGTTCTTCTCAATTTAGAAGAAGATAAATAAGGGAGAAGAAAAGAACGAATTTCAAAGAATCATATATGAAAGTTTTCATGATTGTCAAAATATCATACTTAGAATTTACCTCTGAACTATAGAGGTTTATTAGAGAAGAGAAATAATCATATTCGTATCAAATTCCACTTTTTCGTAATCTCACACATCACACGTCCTTGTTGCTCTGTCCATCATTCTATGGACCTATACTCTTGCTTGATATTAGCACCACTTACTTTTTGGAAAATCCTTCAACCTCTCATGTTAAATCTTGGATTTCCCGCTTGACATTATTATTACTCACATTTCACGCCCCGACACTGGCTCTTTCATACTCATAATTCTAACACTATCAGGTTGTCATTCCGAGTGCTCGTTAGGAAAAACCCATTCATCAATCCATTCATAACATTTCTTGCTTCACATTCCATAATTATTTCCCATTCTTTTCTTTATCAATCACATCCATCTTATCATATAGTTCTCATTCACTTCTGTTATTGAACTCCACCGTCACCTTATTAGGGGAACGCGTGTTACCTTTATTCAATCATCTAGATTTCACTTTCTCATTCCATGAGTCTCTTTTATTACTCAATTAAACTATTCCATATTTCCTCGGATTTTCCAAACTTAAAAGGAGTCAATTTGTATGTCATTCATGCTCCTAATTCCAACTTTCCGCTTTGGCCAATACCCTTACCTTGCCAATTCCATACTCTTCTCGCTTCATTACTGGAGCTTCTCATGAGTCTGCCTATCTGACTCTCTTATTAATTCCCAATTCTATTTCCATCTCTATCAGTCTCTTGTCTTTATTTCTACTATAATCATTTTATGAACCATCATAACCTAATTCTTCATTTCAAATATCCCGTCGATCCAGAAATTACACCATCCGAAATAAACCTGGATGATTTCTCTAACTTAGATTCACTTCGACATTTCCACAGTCGTTACCACCTAATTTCTCAGAAGGATCACCATCGTTTATCGTTTACTTAGTGCTTTAACAACTAAGCATCATAATTGTCAATTCAAGATCCTCTAGGAAAACAAAATAATCACTATTCCCTATCCATAGGGAATGCTTCCTGAACTTGGACGTAGATATTACATGAAGCAGATAAAATTGCAGGAAAGCTTCCAGCATCGCAGCTGGAACAGGCTGGTGAGATTATTAATCATATATCTCCGGTAGAAGACTAAAAGTTTGGCGGTTTGCTTAATCGCTTGCCAATCTCATAATTCTCTATCTTGTTTGCACAGAAATACACCAACATAAACTTGCTTGTCATTCATCATCGTGCCATTTGGCTTATCAGTATTTGTACCATCTCTGTTTTTGGTCATCTACTACCAATTCCTTGTTACTTAACTTTCCCCCACTCATTCCAAAGGAAAGGCGAGTCTCTTGGGGAATTTGGTCTGGCCTGTCGTAGAGCCTCATAATGTCGATGATGTGCTAATGGCAACATCAGGAATCGAATCTTTACTTAAACTATTCTTATAGTTGATCCTGACACAATCATTAGACGGGATGTAACTTCCTCTACCACATTATGACCATCGAGGTCCTTACATTATCATTCTATTTCTTTGGTATGAGCATTTATACTTACTCCCCTATACTTAAAGTGTCGGCCACCTCGTTGGCCTTTCCTGATTATAATAATTTCTTGAGATCCATGTTTTCTGGATCTATTCCAACTCAGGGTGGAAGCATTCTCCCTTAAATTCTGCTGAATGAGAGAAAACATTTATCAGTCTTTTCCAAAAGTCATTGCTTCCACCTTTCTAGTGTGAACTTTACTACCAGTACTCCCAATCATACCTAGGATATTTTCTTACTTAAATCCCTTCTTGTTTTAGGATAATCTCAACCTTATTGGTTCAATCCATACTTTCTCATGGTTTCACACCTACTTCCTCTGGCCTTATTGTTACTATGTCATACATTCCTTACCAAACTTCCCTTTCTGAAGTTCAGAACATTACCTCTTCCCTTATAGGGTTCCTTAGGTCATCCTCATCATTCATCCTATATCTTCTGGGTACAGGGTATATCAAACATCATTAACCAATTCTATAACGATTCTGTCTATGTACTTTTCGAGACTCCTTTCCACAAATCCTTATAGGTTATTGATACATTGGTCGATTCAACTTATATCGTCTGATTTCACAGTGCCTATTGTTAGGGGTGATGCTATCCTTTGTGCATCCCCCAAGGTTCGTCTTAATATATGGACATTCTATGCTTAATTCTAGTTTCAAGGAATACTTATATCCTGTACTTGGCAATTCAATCATATATCCTTAATAAGGGTCTCTTTTAATCATTCTCATCTTGATAGTCTATAGGTAGACTAATGCTAACCTCTTCTTTCAAACGAATGTTAGTCTATATGACCTTCCAAAAGACAACACATGTCTATCTGCTCTTTCTTACAGAACTTGGTATTGGTAACAAGGATGTTCTGGAAGATATTGGTCGTGTTCAACGTGAATCTCTTAGTGTCTAATGCTCTTTTTGATGACGCTAAGCTTCAGATAACATTTTTGCATCATACTGCACCATCTCTGACAATCCTCATAACCTTTACTGGTCACCATCCTCATTCCTAACACATCCATGATATTTATAAGATCCATTATCATGTATCTCAATTCATTTTATATCAAAAGTCCTTGCGGTTGGCACTTGATTAGAAGCACCCCGCTTTGTCCTTACATTGCTGGTTCAGTCACTTGATATTTACTTGTGACTTGGCCTCAACAGCCACATTACAATATGTGAGTTTAGCTACTATCATTACTTTTCTAGCAATTACCGACATAGTGTCTTCTTCTTTGATACCTTTTGATCTTTTCAAAATTTTACTCCATATAAGTCTCACTTGACTTCTCGGTACCGTCTCTGGTCACCTTTCCTTTATTTTTTTTTTCATTTCAGCTTCTCTTATCGATTTCACGTACCACAAAAGCTTAACACTTCTGGCATAACAACCTTTTCATTTAAGTCAATCCCAGAATTTCTCAGTCCGGCTTGTTTCTTAAATACATTCAACTTCATAATTTTATCCCTACATTCAACTGTAATAATCGGGGTATGTCTACCCACCTGTATAGCGGCTACTTTACCCAATCCACAGGGTTCGCTCCAGTTTCCACTCTCTTCAATGACGTCTTTTGATAATCAGAAAGACAAGGTTTGCCAAAATTCGTTGAATTCCTTTCCAGAATTTGGGAAAATTTTAGTTAATCTATTCACCCACTAGTAACATGCCACATCTTCCCGATACATATTCGTCCTATTAGTCGATACTACCAAATACCAGTCTTCTTAACAACTAGTCTCAGAAGGAACACTACCGTCGGGGTTAGTCGTTCCTCAACATTGGCACTACCAAGGCCATCCGAATCCGATGAACTGCGCTGTCTAAATGTATTTGAAATTACGCTATCGTGCTGCATAAGCGCAGACCTATACCTGTATGAGTTGCATCATAATATCTCCCAAAGTTTCCTTCTTCCATTAGGCAACGCCAACCCTGGTCATCACCAACTTTACCTTTAGCTCCAGGAAGATTTTCTCACGTTTATCTTGTCCATTCAAACTTTTATTCTTATAATAAGTCGGGTTACGGGACTACACTTTCTGTAAAGTCCTGAGCAAATCTTTGGTAATACCTTGTGAATTTTATGAAATTTCTCACCTTTGCCAGTGTGGTTGGCCAATCTTCATTTGAAACTGTCTTTAACTTGGTAGGGCCGACCAACACTACTTTTATTGATCATGTGTCCTATTGCTGGACTTCATTTTACCAAAACTCTTATTTCGAGAACATGTCCTACACCTGTTCTATCAGGTTGCACCTAGAAGCATTCTCAATTACATCTCGACCACTGCTCGCCTTGCCTAATCCATTTATGATTCAGTGTCAGAATAAACTTAAGGTAACTACCATAATCCATTCAAGGAAAAGAAAGAATTTAATATTCTTCTGAATCACATGCAACTAATGTTTCTGGTTCATCATTTCACTGAATTGAACTGAACTTATACTTGGTTTCTTGACGATAGCCTCATTACTAGTTTATCATAGACTCACTGGTCTTTTAGTTTTGTAGGTTCTGAGATCATTGTCTCGCTTACTATTTCCTTATATACTTTATCTGTTCAGGCCATCACTTTCCAATGTCTTTTCTTTCTAAGTTGATCCATTTATAAGATGGGCATTTCCCTGAATAAAATCACCTTAACAATCTCAATTTGGTCTCATAAATTAAAACCTATGAAATCTGTCTTCTCACGGCGAATTACCATTGACAATATTCACGCTAATCCATTTATCTGAAGAGATGGCACTTGCCACCTAAGTCTTAACTGTTCCTAGGGACTCTGCTCCCCGTCCTATATCAATGTCTTTGATAATCATGCATCATTCTAATTCCTTTCTCATTAATCTGAAAGTCTCCAAGGATTCTTATCTATCCTTACATAAGATCTTGAGTAATTCCTCAAATCTATCTTACCTGCTGGTACTTCATCTAGCAGTCCCGCTATGAATCCAATACGCATCTTTAATTCTCTTAATAATAACTCAGCTCTTTATGCTCACTTTTCTGAGCACTATACCTTAACTCTTACAGTCTCTCTGGCTGTAGCCCTCATTCCTTAAGTGTAAACTCCTTATACTTATCAATATTCTCCTCCTCTGCTGGAACCTCTTCCGGGTCCTCAGTAGGGTACCCTATCGAATCTACCATCCGATCTTCAGCATCAAAACAAGCATCATTGAGTTACTTCTCGTAATCCCCAAGGTCTATCGCCTTACTAGTCGATACAAGAACGAGCTAAGTCACTATCATGATACTTAATAGTTCCCATAAGGGTTTTATACGTCAGTACTACATTAAGTAGTCCGACTATGAACTTGGCAAGAGTTCTTATTATCTTAATGAATTTATTGTTTTAACGTCGCATCATTTCTGGGATATATAACGCTCTCTCTGATACCATTTTTGTAACACCCCCAGATCCAGGGTCAGGGATCTGGTCGTTACGGTCTCAATATCCAACCACAAAACCAACATAACTTAAATTACAACCTTGTGACCCAAAACAACAACATAAAACACACCCGTTATAGTCCCAGAGATGAAATCAGAGTAACCAACAATATTATTAATCACAAGTTTGAGTTCTTACAACCCAAAGAATTACAATTGTACAATTACATACTCTTTGCCATCCATTAATAGATACCATAATATAAATACATTTGAGGCTCAATTGCTAACAACTAGCCTACCAGTAGTTGCATCCTCAACAAAGGTAGCCAAGACCTTAGCGGTAAACCTCTGACGGTTGACACCTGCTTACGCTGCGTGTGCCTTGCGCGGCCATCTGATCTAGCTGTTGTTGTGATATAAATAAATAAAGCAAGGGTGAGCAATAGCCCACCAGAAATATAATTGAACAGTGATAATATATGACAGTCCAAAATATCTTTGAAACCATATGCCATGCATTAACGATGTAGTACCAATATAAGGTATGAGATGAAGTTACAAGGTAACTCAAAAATATATTTGTTTTGAATAAATATCTGCTATGCAAAAGATAAGCAAGATATTCTCAATTATCATAAAAGAGGAACTTGCAGGAAAGATATTGCAATTCCGGTTTCAACACTTTTTCACCTTGCCAACACCAACAGTGTTGCAGAAATTTCTCACTTTTAGAAGATGAACTAATACGGGAGCATTGCCGCGCCAGATGCCCTGACGTTTACGATGATCAGTCGTAGGTCATGCATCTCATCAGTCGTTCTCTACATGTAGAAGGTAGCTCCGACGGATTTAATTATCTACCGCCCTCTGGAACTCCTCAGCCAACGGTTGGGCTATTGCTGGACCGGCGCCACTCGGCCACTTACGCGTCTCCTAGTTCGAATATCATCCATGACTCTGAAACGTAAAGTTTGTTCCCCTTTTCCCCAAGTGTAACACTTGTTGATAGGACTCCGCAAAGTAGTCGTATCTAATTGAAAAGGAAAATTCACCAATATTTCCCAAGCTGATGCTTGTTAATGGATATAAACTTGTTACATCAATCATACCCCTCGAGCGTTGAGGAGGTAACCAAAAGACTCATATCGATGCTTGAAAGAATCAAGATGTGAGTGACAAGATAGTTTTAGCAAGTATAGGACCGGGCAGTCCAATAAATAACATCTCCAAGTGAGGTCCCCTTATATATTTTTGGAAGTTGAGCGAGTATTTAAATCTTCTTATAAGATAGATTTAAATGGAAATAAAGTTTTGGGAACCTCCCCTTGATAAAAATAGTCATAAAATACTCCGAACTATTCTACACCATATCTGAAGATGAAAGATAATCTTTGAATAATATGAATTATTATAAAAAGAACTTAAAAGAATTTAAATAAATATTCCAAGAATATTTATTAAATCAATAATAATTAAGGAATATGATTAAATCATAATATTGCTCGTAAGTAATCCTCGAATAAATACATAAAATTATTTACTAAATAACTCTCTTCTTTAAATGAATATTCAATATAATATTCATTAATTAGATAAACTCAAATAAATATTTAAAATAATATTCACTAAATAAATCAAACCTTAAATGAATATTTGAAAATAATATTCATTTAATAAATAATATACTAAATGAATAGCCAAATAATATTCTTTTCGTAATCAAAACTTTAAAGGAACATTCGAAACAATATTCCTTAAGTAAATAAAACTCCAAATGAATATTTTAAAATAATATTCATCAAGTACATAAAATCTTAAATGAATATTTGAAATAATATTCATTTAATAAATAAATCCCAAATGAATATTCAATTGATATTCATTAAACAAATAATGTTCTAAATGAATATCCAAATAATTTTCATTTAACAAATAATATTCTAAATAATATCCAAATGATATTCATTTAGTAATCAAAACCTTAATATTCGAAATACTATTCCTTGAGTAATTAGAACTTCCAAAGAATACTTTTAAAATAATATTTATCAAATTCATAAAACTTAAATGAATATCCGAAAGTGATATTCATTTAGTGAATAAAATCCCAATGAATATCAAAGTAATTATTCATTAATAATCAACTCTAATGAATATTCAAAAATAATATTCATTTAATATTTCTCGACTGAAATAATACTCAAATAACATTTCTCGAAAGATTTCCAAGTATTTGATACTTTTATGGAAATATAAATAATGTTTAATAATAACATTCCTCAAAATGAATACTACTCTGTCGTTGGAATCCCTCCGGGTTTCCACGACTATCTATATAACACAAAATACCGACTCCCGGTCTCATATTTAAAGAATAAATATCATACGCCCTTCACTAAGGGTCCTAGCAACACAATCCTGCTTATAACTGATAATCCATATCTAGTCTATAAGCCAATATTAATTCAGGGAACAAGTATTCCAATATACTTTGAAAACAAACATGCATGCTATGGCATATGTATAACAACAATCATATATATATATATATATATATATATATATATATATATATATATATATATATATTATCACAACAACAATTCCAAGGTATTGGAAACTTGCCTGAGAATCGAGTGCGGGTAGGGGTAATGTGTCCCGGGTCAGCTCGACAATCTATAAACAATCAGAATATTTAAGATTAACCACTTAACTCTTATTAAAAGGCTAAGTATAAACTCCACTTAAATCGAAACATGTTTTCGAGTTATCTCGTTACGTCTCTTTTAGTGTAACTCTTTTTATCACCGATACGATCCGACATTCGTTCGTTATCAAGACATGTCATCATGCTTATACTTGGTATATACTTAAGTCGTATAAGTCCTAAGGTTGGTCGTTTACGAATCAAGATTATACCTCGAGTGTTATCGCCCGTTTTCTAAGTTATAACCAAAGTCATACCTTTAAGGGGTTCGTTCGCGTTTAATCTCGATTCGAACATTTTTATAAAATCGAAAACGATCTTTTTAATACGAGGTATTTTCTCACACCATCCTTATGATCTCTAATTTTTAATTATCAAGATTCGCCACTGATTTCGTGGTAATAAAGGGATCCAATTTCAGTTACGAACTTTCGTTTACGGTTTCGAACCACTTTTACGAATTTAATCATAACTCCTAAACCGTAAATTGAAATGCTTCGATTCTTTCGCCAAAGTGATCTATGTTCAAAAATCTAGCAGTAGGGTTCATTATCTTGCCAAGAACAGAGAGTTATGGCTACTGTCCAGTTCGGGTTCTTAGTGTTAATGAAAATCGGCATTACGACGGCTACGAATCGAGCGTTCTAAAAATCATAACAACAATACCAAGCCACACCGGGCACAAATCCAACTTATACACATGATTATCATCTTTATCAGTCCAAGAATATCATGTTAAACCAACAAGATCATCATCTCTTACTAAAATCATTAAACCACTAACTAATCATGCTTATAACATCACCATAATCATAACTACTTAGATCCATCAAGAACATCACCAAAACTCAAAGTCAAACTAAGGGTTTATGAGGTTTATACCTTCCTTGTAGAGTGTTAAAGACCTTGCTAAGCCTTGTATAGACCTTGTACACCCTTTACCAAGCTTAGATCATCCAAGAAATCAAGATCCAAGAATTTTGTTCTTGAAAATCACTATTCACCCTAGGCTTTGATGATTTGTTTGAAAATGGAAACAAAGGAGATTGGAGCTAGGATTTTGAGGAGATCATTTTTATGAATTATAGGACTCACATAAAAAGTTTCAAGATCAAAGGATGGTTGGAAGTGGGATTTTGGTTCTTGATTTATGCTAATAGCCGAATGGAGCAAAGGTGGAGAGTTTGATGTTTTTGCTTGGTTTCTTTTGATTTAGTCTCATCCATTCTCATCCACTTACAACATAATATCTTGTATAAAGCTACTTTAATAAATTAGTGAGGTGTTGGATGAGGAAATGGCAAGACATGTGTTGAAAATGTGGTGGTTTAGAGCTTAACTAGGTAGTTGCTTGCTAAGTACTTAGTTGCATTCTCTAAGATGCTAGTTCCTTGATTCTAGTTTGGTTACTAGATATTTTCTAGTAGCTTGCACAAGACTCTTGCTCCCTCTGCTTGTTTCTTTGTCCGTTTATTGCTTAATTCGTTGATCGTTCGAGGGAATAACTCATTCGTTTCTAGTTAGGGTTTTACCGAAAACCTTCTTGATAATTCTAATACTATTCTTCATCTTTCTTAATACTTCTCGAATTTAAATTCCTTAATTCCCTTTTATAAATCCTTAAGTCTTGCAGTGTCTAGGGAAATCTCGGAGAAAATAAAAGTGCTCTTTTTCTGAATCCGACAGCTTTTACATACACTTATTTTCCTCCTGGATCACTAATACGAACTCAGAAATCCGTTCCGAATACCGGGTATAACATTATTATAATAATATTCAAAATTCCACCAAAATCACTATTCATCACTTATTTTTATTTAATTCCTATAATTAGGAAAATGAACCTGGTTCACCCTCGAGTGTTCCTTAACCTTTTTACGGAACCGCTGGGCTTATAATAGATATTGATTTGGATGACACAAGAATAATCTTACTTGGAGTAATCTTCTCATATTCTTAGGAGATAGATCATTCTTATCTATGTTGTCAACCAAAGGTATTCTGCATGACATATAATAATTGAATCCAAATCCATTCCATTCATTAAATAGACAGTCGTTACATCGCAGTCATAACCACTATTCATTCCCATATTATTACATAATAAAAAGTTTTAATTCTACCCAAAAATCTGGGTTCTTACAAACCATAGTGAGATACACTACCATTCAGGGGAGGCCAATGTGGTGGCCCGTACCCTTAGTCGAAAGAGGAAGGAGAAATATGATAATATAGAATGACTGAATACAGGAGGAGATTTGCAAGAAAAAGATAGTGAAAGTGATGTTATTGATAAGCTAAATGGCATATGGATGAATGACAAGCAAGTTTATGTTGGTGTATTTTTGCGCAAATAAGATAGAGATATTATGAAAGAGCAAAAGGATAAAGGAAGTAGTGTAGAAGTTAGAAAGTCTCAGATGAGAAAGGTATTCATTGATATTTTCAACGTGATTCCGGGACGGAATCCTTTTAAGGGGGGAAGACTGTAATAACCCTAACCTTAGAAATGTTACAGTGATTAAATGAATAGTAAATTTTGAGGATTTAGGGAAGTGGTATGTAGGTACCCTATGAGTGAAACAGAAAATGAGTAAACAGAAACAATATTAGGGATTATCAAGTCAAGGAAATGTCAAGGGAATTTGGATTTTTAAACGATTTCAAAACCACTTGGATAACGAGGTATATTCGAAACAAATCGCAATTAGATGAGTATGGGAACAAAATAACCAAGATTATTAATATAACAAGGATATATAACACATTAGTATTTACTAAGATTATTAGCATTTTACTTAGAAAATCAAAAAATGAGAGTATTAGATCATCCAAGTGACATCATTAGTGATATCATCTTCCACTAACACTTAATCAAGGGAAACTTAGTCATTTCACATGAGGATTATCCATAACCTTCCACAAGTATCTCTAAAACTCTAGAATTTTCAAGATTTGTGCAAGATAAGATCAAAGAAACCAAAAACAATCTTTCCCCCTCCATTTCTTGCAATTCGGCCAAAACAGTAACAGCTCAGTAAAACGAGCATAACACCTTCATTGCTCAGCCAAATTTTTCTTTCTATAGCTTTTTAGAAATCCCATGAGATAATCTGCAACTTTTATTTCACAAGATTCTTCCATAAAAGCAAGGTAAGGGCTCGTTTTTCATGTTCTTTCAGCTGGGTTATAGAAACTCCGAAAATTCTAAGTATGTTCTTGATGTTTCTTGTTAGTTTAAGATGTTATAAGGTTATATCAAGGCTTCTCAAGGACTACAAGCCTTTGTTAATAGTGTTCAAGCTTCAAGGAAGGTATGGAGTTCATGAACCTTTAGTATTATCTAGAGTTTATGATGATTTATACTTATTTTAGTAGTTAAGTGTATATTAAGCATGAAATCATTGTTATGTGTATGTTATAAGTGATTGATTGAATATGGAAGTGTTGTGAGAGATTGTAACCATGGTTGGTATGATGACCACATGGTGTAGGGTTTGGTATGTGTGTTGGATGTTGGATTTGGAGGAGTTATAAGATGGAAAGTAAGAAAATATAGCCGTTATAATGTCCGATTTTAGTTAGACCTATAGATTCTCTGTTTTTTAGACCAATACTGGTAGGGTTTGGTTTCTGCCCATAGTATCAACTGACCATAAGAGGATAGAGCTTAGTTCATAGATCGTTTTGATATAAAGTACGTTAAAATCTGATGAATGGTTCAGGAGAAAAGTGAATTTTAGTGAAAGACGATCGAAAACCGAGAAAACGTAATTGTGTCAACTTTGAGGCTATAATTGACATACTTAAACATTCTTAAAAATTATAAAATTTTGGGAGAATATAGTAGGGTGATCAGAGAAGCATTACCCACTGATCTTGGGTGAAAATTCAGATTTATTAATTTATGAGAATTTTTACAGTCGAGAGTGGTTGTTAAGAAAATGGTGTAAATCGCTAAAACTTTGATTGAGTCTAAGAATGGTTAAGTTCTTGGAACTTATGGAGTATGAATGATATGGTATTATTATATAAGGGTTAGGAGGTTAAGTGGAATATATTCTAACGATGATCCTTTTCGTGTCTATATAACTCAGGACGAACCACGGGTCATTCCTCTGGGATTTAGAGATCGAGGCAAGATTTCTTCTATCCTTACTTTGAAAAATTATTTATCTTCAAAGAAAAATGATTTCATGGAATATATATGTGATTCTATTATTACTATATTGTTAAGGATTTGTTTTCCTGATTTTTGGAAATTAAAGGGAGATGTATATGAATATGAGTATGGATATGGATTAAAGGGAGCAAGATTTCTTTTATCCTTATTTTGATAAACTGTTTATGTTCAAAGGAAATGGTTTTGGTGGATAATATATGAATCTTGTATGATGAGATGATTAGGGATATATTCCCTGTTTACTCAGATTTTTGAATATGGATTATGGATATGGATACGAATATGAATAGAGCGAATATACTTTATGTTTTAAAGGGATATGAAAGAATGGTATCAGTTGTTATCTAGAGTTATATGTTTATAATATTATGTTAAAAATATTCTTTTTAAATAATTATGATTTAATAAATATTATTTGATTATTATTTAACACGTTTAAAATAGATGGAATATTTTATGTATATAAGAGCGTATTTGATTTCATTGAATACAGCGGAGATGTTTGAGTCATTATCAAAGTATTATGACATATATATTTTTAAAGGTGATGATAAATGAAAATGGAAATGATATATGTGAATGGAAATGTGAATGAAAATGTGAATAGATATGTGAATGGAAATGGAAACGGAAAAATAGAAAATGTGGAATGGTGTTTTATAAATGGAATAATGATTTGACAAAAAGGGGGATTGCAACAGAAAGCGTAAGAGGCTGTGTGCGGCACAGTCCAGCACTCAACATTTTATTACGGCCCAAGAGTTGCCGAAGGAGGATGTTGCGGGTGGCCTTCCTCCAGGGTTGATGACCAGGTGGGATCATCCCTTCTACTAGTAGTAAACAGAGAGCAGGTACGGTCAGGCGACTGATCATCGTCCTACGTATCTAACGCTAGCGGATATCCCCAAAACTTTTAAAAGAAGAATTGATGATGGTTTTCAGATTTGTATATTGAAAAAGGGAAATGGTATGAAATGATGGAATTGTTTTTACAGTAAGAAGAGAAACTGATTTTATATTATTCTATATGTCCTTTTCTTATAAACGAAAATGGAAAGATTATATTGAGAGATTTTGTGCAGGTGATATATTACCTTGAAATATTATACTGAGATGATGTAATGGTTTTTAGTTATTTTAGAAGAGAAACTGATATTATGTTACATTAGAAGAGGAACGGATATTAGAATGCTATATATTTCTTTTAATATGAAAATATTTGGAAGGAGTATTTATCAAATAAAAATAAATTCTTTTCATAATAATTATGATTTGTCTTCTGTTTATTATACAGATATATTTATGTTTTCCTTTGATGCTAGTTTATAAAATTTATCTTGCTGAGCTATTATAGCTCACTCTTGCTATTTATTTATATAACAGCTAGATCAGGTGCCGAAACGTCGCAGTACAACCCGGAAGAGGGTAAAGGGGAAGTCTACCTTATGAGAAAGTATCGACACCTGTTCTCAAGGTAGTATATACTTATATATGGGTGTGATAGATGGTATTCTGGGATTGTAATAATAGTTTATCTTTAACTGCTATCATTAATGGATGTTGTTCTCTCAGCATATGACTGGTGTGCGTGATGATATTATTATGGGGTCATTTGTGTGCGTATTAAATAGTATAAAAAAAAGATCAAGAGATATTGTTAATAAAGGGAAATTGAGCGTGATGACCTGAATTCCTGACCCCGGATCTGGGGCTGTCAAAGTTTAGCCTCCAAGCTCTAGAATTCAGAACCATTATTCTTGGAGGCATAATGAGTATTTATAGGCTACAATAGGGATCAAGGAGTAAATTAGGTCGGGCCTTCTAATGATTACTTGGGCCAAGCCCTTTATCATTAATATTAATTAACTCCAGTAAATAATTAATATTGTACCACCCACCTAATTCCGGTAATTTATTTAATTAATTAAATCGGCTCCTTTATTATTTGCTTATTAAATTCCCCATGTTTAAAATATCGCATGTCCATTAATTAAATAAATTACTGATAATTCATTTAATTAATATCTTTTATCCTCGATCATCCACTCAACCTTTATTTAATTATGCCGGAATAAATCCGCCTGCAGGGTTTCACATAATTAAATCTTTTTGAGCTTTCAAGGGGACATCATTAACCCGAATATTATCAGGACATGGATTCCTTTTATAAATAATATTCACCGTGTATTTAATTCCATCACCCAAAATATATTGATATAATTCAAAAGAATTATTTCATATATAAATCAAAGCATGTAAATAATATACACATGTCAATTACTATATCGGGATTAAGAACCTAATCATTAATAATAACATAGAATCTTAGTTCTCCTTCTTAATCAGTATAAGGGAATAATTCTAAATTTGATCACGTTCAATATACACAAAGTATACTAGTATTATTTATTAGTCAATATAAACTAATCTAAATAATACTACAGCCATACCAGTGGATTGTCCAACACCACCTGTGTTGTGAACCTTATTATATTATATAAACCGTATTTAATAATCTAATATTCTGTATCCCATTTGATACTAGATTGTCCACAATATATAAAATCAGACAGCATGTAAACATATTCAAATGATTCTCAATAAAACTGGGTCAGAAATAAATGTATATACTTCAAATTAATATTTTCACTATACACTAACAAGAACAACAGGGAACGCCTACTGAGAAGTGATCGAGTTAAATAGCTTCTGCTGAGATATGAATTTATTATTTGTCTCTGGTGATGTGAAACCATCCTTCTGCGTGTTACTTCATATCATATTTCATGTGAAGCATTGCATATCTAAGCATTTCTAGCCACAGCTTCTGTAATTTCTGTTTGTAGGGCACTTATATTTTTTTTTGTGCAAATTTCTGTATTTTCATAGTTTGAAGATTATTCCTTCAGTATTCTGATGTACATTTTAACTGGTGTGCTCGATGTACTTTAATTTTAACCATGTGTTAATTTTATTAATGTTTTTTGTGTCCAAAACATTTGTTGTGGGCAACAATCTTGTTATTCCTGAAAGAAAAGCTAATGAAAATACATCTGAGAAGGCAGCAAGAAAAAAAGAAGAAACAAAAGAGTAAAGTCCAGAAAAATGATGAAAATATGGATGTAACTGTCTCGTTGAACGGAGAAAAGGAGAATTCCATAAATGAAGTTCAGGAGGAGAATGTTATTTCTGGTTCATCTCGAGTAAGGACTTTGTCAAACAGACTGGTTATTGATGATTCGGAATCAAGGAAATCTGATGGAAAAGCAGCTGCACTAGGGAGAAAGGTAAGTAATGTTAAGTTCTTTTTTTACGTTTTATTGACCATACTGTTAATGAAACTCTCATTTGTAGATACACAGCTCAAGGTGCAGTACACATCCAAGTTAATGGTGAATGGAGAAATAATTGACTCGAATGGGAAAGCTCCTTACCGATTTCGCCTAGGTACTGCCAATGCCAAAAGGATTAGGTTTTGAGTGAAACACTTGAGTACTAACAATTTGGACTTTGATGTTTACAACATGATTGCGTAGAATCCCCCGCATTAAATATTTACTCCCAAATATTAAACTTCAATAAATTGAACAATTCAAATCATGTGCAAAAACATCGGAGTCCGAATTGTGATTAAGCTTAGATTGATGTTATACATTTTAACCCTTTAAATTTTAATATATTATATTTCCTCTTTGCACAGGTGATGAAGATGTTATGGAGGGTTGGAATATTGGTCTTGAGGGTAAATTTTACTTCAAATAGCTTTGTGCTACAGACATCGTTGTTCTTATAGATTTTTCTTGTATCAGTTTTACATTGGCCTAATTTTGTGATTTAACAGGCATGTGTGCTGGTGATAAGAGAAGGCTTGTTGTCCCACCATCGTTAGGGTAATATGCGAATCATCGGCTATATGTTTGTTGAATTGGAAGTTTATTTACCTTTGTTTCTCTTTTGGGGTATGACTTGTGTTGCAGTAAGTGGAGCAGGGGACTGCGGAAAATGTACCGCCGGACTCCTGGGTGATCTATGATGTTGAACTATTGAGTGTCCATTGAAGACCACTGCCTGCCATTTTTATCTAATGCTTTTGTTTACGTTAAACATTTTATTGTGGAAGTTTTTGTCAAGTTGGAAGTCATGGGTGGGTAATGTTGTGGGAGGCCAGATAAGATAGAGTAATTAGGGCATCTCCAATGGTCAACTCTATATCTTTTCTTTATATTTGAAGATAAACAACAACGACAAGACTTACTCAGTTATAATACCACTCAAAGTGGTGTCTGAGGAGGGTAGATGTACGCAGACCATGCCCCTATACAATAGGGAGGCTGTTTCCGAAGGACTTCATATTTGAAGATAAAAAGGTGTAAATTGGTCTCCAACGGACCTTTGCTCTATCTTTATTGATAAAGTAAACCACTGTTTATCTTCAAATATAGAACAACACTGTAGATTTGAAGGAATGAATCACATGGCTACACGTATTCAATCTGTAATTATTGACTCCTTTGATTTGATTTATTAATATGGGTACAAGAAGAAATATAAAATTTGAAGTAATATTTGGAATAATGGTTGGAGAGTAAATAGTGATCTGAAATAGAAAATGTGAAAATTTAGAGATAAAGTTAGGGGTGAGCAAAATTTTCCAAACCCGCCCAAACCGCCCAAACCAGAATTTACGGTTTTGTAACGGTTCGGGTTGGTAACGGTTTCGAATTTTTAAAAACCGAAAAATAATGGTTGGGTTCGGTTTGCCTTGTCAACCCGACCAATATAACCCGTTCCACCCGAATATATAATAATATATAATAATTAATTTTTATTATTATTTAATAAATATAATTCAAATTAATAATTAATATATAATTATATAAAAAGAAAAAAAATGTGCTTACAATAGTTACAATATGTAAAAAGACTAAATCGGTAAGTTTGTAACCCTATTTTTCTCAACTATCATTTTACCTAAACAACGTTATTTTGCTGGTCCGTAAGACTTTGTAACTTAATTACAATATTTTGGTGATATTTTGTGATGTCAGTCCATTGATGCATTATACAATTGTGTCGATTAATTTTTTACAAGTTTAAATTTTTTAAGTGGTTTAAAACCCAACCCGCCCAAACCAAACCGTTATAATTTGGACGGTTTTTTTTAGTACTAACGGTAACGGTTACGGTAACGGGTTGTTAAATTCCAAAACCGTAAAATATGGGTTGGGTGGTTTAGCCCTTTTAACCCGACCAACCCGACCATTGCTCACCCCTAGATAAAGTTATAAAATAGAGACATGATTGGAGATGGTCTTAGTAAATCACAACCAATGAGCATATGGTTTCGAGTATTAAGCACTTTTTGCAAATGAATACATGCTCTCTTGATTATTGATTACTACTCCCTCCGTCTCATTTTATGTGAACATTATTCCTTTTTGGGATTTCCTAAAAAGAATGAACCTAATATACTTACTATTTTTTAACACTAATTTTCACAATTACACTCACTACTTCTCTAT
This sequence comes from Kitagawia praeruptora, assembly GCA_037693485.1. Classification (NCBI taxonomy): domain Eukaryota; kingdom Viridiplantae; phylum Streptophyta; class Magnoliopsida; order Apiales; family Apiaceae; genus Kitagawia; species Kitagawia praeruptora. The sequence goes on along the minus strand of CM075348.1, from coordinate 166,084,922 downwards.
TTTATACTCTTTTTTTATTAAATAAACATTATTACACCCACTACTTTCCTCCACTATCTCAAATCTATTATTAAATATTAATAGGTCCCACCACTTTACCCACTTTTCAACTAACTTTACTATTTTTTTACTACCGTTTCCTAATCTCCGTGAAAGTCAAATCCATTCACATAATTTGGGACGGAGGGAGTATAATTTAAATCCAACCAGATGCTCTTGGATTACCAGAAAGGCAGAAGTCGTGCCAGACTTTGTGCTTAACTATTTATGATACTTGAAGAAACACTTTAACTAGTGGAAAAAATATTAACTTAAACATAGGACACTTTTAATATTGGACATGCAGTTATTATTTTGATGTTTTGGAGTTTAGAATAATGCTAGTTGTCACTTCAAAATAAAATGAATTTTGTGTTGTATACATTTCCATCCTGCACCGATGCTTTTAATATATCATGTATAATTCAATTTAAACCATGACCTAATCAATTCTTATTCTTAAGACATTTTTTTTATTCACTGATTCTTAAGACATTAGCATTTCATTCAAAGTTATTAGAGTTGAGCAATAGCAGAGGTTGGTCTATTCGAGTCTACAACCTCTCTTCTGCTTTAGTTTTTGAGATTAGCATGACATTTTTAAATGCAAGAAACTCTGTAAAACTTGCAGGGTCTTTCCCCATCCAGCATTTTCAAAGCTTATGCCAAAAAATCATTAAACTACTTTCGCTCCTGCAAATAAAAAGTCTTCACAGTTGAATGCGAATTCCTATTTCAGAGTTAAAGTCTTCTAAGTTGACACTTGACATGTCTACTAACTACAAAGTCTTAGAGTTGACATGGGTAAAATGGTTTAATCATAATTGAACTCGGGGTCAACTTGCAAGTGGGTCTCTGAACTGAAAAATTTTGCAGTCAACTAACTTTACTAATAAAAGGTTGCAATCGAGTAACTGCCGTTAAGTTTTTTAACGGATCGGACGGAATCGTGACATGGCATGCTGAGCTGTTAAAAAACGTATATGCTGGCTTGCTGAGTTGTTATGATTGAATTACCCAACCACTTAAATTGTAATACCCGACTGTAAGAACCCATATTTTTGATAGAATTAAAACTTTTTCTTATGTAATAATATGGAAGCGAATAGTGGTTACGACTACGATGTAACGGTTGTTCTAATAAATAAATAGAATGGATGTGGGTTCAAATATTTATATGTCATAAAGAATACCTTTGGTTGACAACATAGATAAGAATGATCTATCTCCTTAGGATATAAGTATATTACTTCAAGTAAGATTATTCTTGTGTCATCCAAATCAATATCTATTTATAAGTCCAGCGGTTCCATAAAAAGGTTAAGGAACACTCGAGAGTAAACCAGGTTCATTTTCCTAATTATAGGAATTAAATAAAAATAAGTGATGAATAGTTATTTTGGTGGAATTTGGAATATTATTATAATAATGCTATATCCGGTATTCGGAACGGATTTCTGAGTTCGTATTAGGGATCCAGGAGGAAAATAAGTGTATATAAAGGCTGTCGGATTCAGAAAAATAGCACTTTTATTTTCTCCGAGAATTCCCTGGACACTGCAAGACATAAGGAATTATAAAAGGGATTTAAGGAATTTAAATTCGAGAAGTATTAAGAAAGATGAGGAATAGTATTATAAATATTAAGAAGGTTTTCGGTAAAACCCTAACTAGAAACGAATGAGTTATTCCCTCGAACGATCTACGAATTAAGCAATAAACGGACAAAGAAACAAGCAGAGGGAGCAAGAGTCATGCATAAGCTACTATAAAATATCTAGTAACCAACATAGTTACAAGAGTAACTAGAATCAAGTGGATCAACTAAGTGCTTAGCAACCAAACTACTAGTTAGCCTTAAACCACCAAAAGATCAACACATGTCTTCCTAATTTCATCACCCCTTGCATCATCACTTTAATAAAGCAATCAAGGATGAGATATTATCTAAAACCATTCACTTTATGCATTATTGTTCAAGACAACCAAGCAAAAACACTAAACTCTCTCCAAGAACATCTATTCGGCCCAAGCCTTAATTCCAAAATCAAAACCCTACTTGCAACCATCATTTGATCTCCAAAATTTTATGGTGAGACTTACATTTCATATAAATGATCTCCTCAAAATCCTATCGTCAATCTCTTCTTTTTCCATTTTCAAAAAAATCATTAAAGAGGAAGATGAATAGTGTTCTTCAAGAACTAACTTTGATTTTCATGTTTCTTTGGTTGATCTTAGGTTTGTTAAGGCTAGACAAGGACCATACCAAGCTTTGTAAGGCTATATCACACTTTCAAAAAGGTATAATGATCTTGAAACCCTAGGTCTACTTTGAGATTTTGCATGTTCTTGGTGGATTTAGTATAAGTTATGATGTTAGTGATGTTATAAACATGATTATGTAGTAGATCTAATGGATTTAAGAGAGGATGATTATGTTGGTATAACATTGTGTTCTTGAACTTGTTGTGATGAGAATCATGTGTATAAGTTGTATTGGTGCCCGGTGTGGCTTGGTTTTAGTGTTACGATTAGTAGAACGTTCGATTTATAGCCGTCGTAATGCCCGATTTTCGTTTAATCTTGAAATCCGAACTTGACAGTAGATATAACTCACTGCTTAGCATCTACTTATTCCATGATAATCTAGATTATGTTATGAGCTTCGTTTTGATATAAAGATCGCATGAAACGGACTTACGGTTTAGGAGTTATGATTAAATTCATAAAAGTGGTTCGGAACCGTAATCAAAAGTTCGTAATTGGAATTGATTCCCTTAAAAGTCATTTAATCAGTGGAGAATCTTAATAATTAAATAATAGAGGTAAAAAGGAAGGTGTGGGAGAAAACCACATGTCGATTAGATCGTTTTCCGATTTTATAAAAATGTTCGAATGAAGGTTAAGTACGAAAGTACCCCTAAAGAGTATACTTGGTTATAACTACGGTAAACCACTTAGAAAACGATCGATAAATCTCGAGGTATAATCTTTCGACTTTAAAACTTTTACAAATCAAATACTTACCATATGTAAGGGTAATGACACGCTTTAGTAACGAACAAGTGTCGGATAATAAAAGCAATAATAAGAGTGAATTAGAGGGGTATAACGAAATGACTTGAAAACGTATTTCGATTTAAGTTAAGTTTATACTTAACCTTTTGAAATGTGTTAAGTGATTAATCCCGAATGCCTTGGCTATTTATAGATCATTAGGCTAACCCGGGACACGCTACCACTACCCCTACCCGTACTCGATTCCCAGGCAAGTTTCAAATCCTTGTTAAAAGGCTGTTGTTGTGAATATATATACATGTGCTTTCTGTTATACATATTCCATAGCATGCATGCCTACTTGAAAAATCATATTGATATACTTGTTCCATAAATTATTGTTGGCTTATAAGCTAGATGATTAATATATCAGTTATAAGCCAGAAATTTCTAAGACCCTTAAGCGAAGGGCATCTGAATCTCATTCTTCGACTATAGACCGGGAGTCGTTATTCCTTGATATATTGATATTACTTTCAGAGGAAAATATTTAAGTAAACATTTTCCATTTATTATCTGGCGAATATTATTGGAATATTTCCTTGGGATTATTTGATAAATATTATTCGGATTATTCATCAGATGTTTATTTATTCAAGGAATATTATATATTTAATATTCATCTAAAGTCGATTAAATATTCGAATATTATTCGAACTCAGTTAAGTTATTTAATTAAAGAACATTCAGTCTTATTTACTCAATAGATATTATCTTGAATATTCATTCGAGTTTAATTATTTAATGAATATTATTTTAATATTCATTCGAGCCTTATTTATTTAAATGAATATTATTTCGATTATTCGTTCAATCTTTATTTACTTTATAAATATTAGTTGAACATTGATTCGAACCCCAGTTATTCGATAAATATTATTTTGAATATTCCCTTGAGACAAGGAATATTATCTTCGACATTTATTTAAAGTCGATTCAATTATTGAACATAATTTTAAATATTCATTCGATAATCATTTCTTCGATAAATATTATTAAATTGAATATTCATTATTTATTCAATGAATATTGTCTCAAATATTAAATCGATAATTATTTCATCAATATGTATCCTTCTTGAGTTGAATATTCACTATTGATTCAATAAATATTATCTCAAATATCCATTTGATGATTACTCCATCAATAAACATTGTTATTAATTTGAATATTCATTATTTTTTCACTGAATATTATTCTGAATATTTATCCAAAGATTACTCCGAGTAACACTTTTCCAATATCTATGACTCAATAAATATTCTTAGAATATTTATTTAATTCTTCTAATTCGAATCAAAGACAATTTACTTCATTCACATAGCATCATCAACCTACGAATATTATATGAATTATTTCAAAGTCTTATTATTATTATAATATTATCAAGGAAGGTTCTCAGTAATTCCATTCTTCCTTCGATTCGAATATAAGGGAACCTGACTTGAAGAATGTTATTTATCTTGTGACTGCCCGGTCATAAATTATTCATTTCGTTTGCAACTTGGTTGCTATTATTCATGGAATTGTGTATACCCACTCATTATTCGAGGGGTAAGAATGTTGGAACAAGTTGGTATCCATTAACAAGCAGCAGCTTGGGAAATATTGGTGAATTTTCATTTCCAATTAGATACGACTACTTTGTGGAGTCTTATCAACAAGTATTATAGTTGGGGAAAGGGAGACGAACTTTACGTTTCAAAGTTTATGGATGTGAAATGAACTAGGAGATGCGTAAGTGACCCAATGGCGCCGGTCTAGCAAATGGCCCAACCGTTGGCCGAGGGGGTTCCAGAGGGCGGTAGACAAGTAAATCCGTCGGTGCTTCCTTCTACATGTAGTAAACAATAGGTGGGGAGCATAACATGTGACTGATCATCGTGTAAATGCTATGTCTCCTGGCGCGTCAAACTCCAGTATTAGTTCATCACTCAATGTTGGAAATTTTCTGCAACATCATCATAGTTGGGAGAGTTGAAAAGTATTTCAAACTGGAATTGCAATATCTTTCTTGCAAGTTCCTATTTTTATGAAAATGATGCTATCTTGCTTATTTTAGCATAGCATATGCTTCCACGAAATATATACCTGTTGAGTTACCTTGTAACTTCATCCTTTATATTAAACTGGCATTATATTCGCTAATGCATGGCATATAATTTCAAAACATATCTTTGAACTGTCTTATATATTACTGCACAGTTATATATTGTTGGTGGGCTATTGCTCACTCTTTCTTATTTATTATGTCACAACAACAGCTAGGTCGCATGGCCCGCGTCAGGCGCACTCGGCGCAAGCAGGTTACCCGCCCCACAGGGCTACCCGTTGATATCATCGCTGCCATTGCTGAGGTAGCATAGATCAGTAGCCTTTGGCTACCAGTTTAATTATATGTATCAATAATGATTAATCAACGACAAAACTCTTAAACTTATGATGTTATCCTTTTGGCTTGTAATAACTTTTATTCGTAAACCCGTAATGTGAGACTTATTTCAATTTCATCTCTGGGACTATAACTGTGTGTGTGTGAGTGGATATTATTGTGGGGTCACAGCATGTGATTTATTTATTGTGGACTTAAGTAAAGTATTAATCATGGAAAATAAGACCGTAATGACCCGATCCCGGACCCCGGATCTGGGGGTGTTACAGAAATGGTATCAGAGAGAGAGAGAGTTATATATCCCAAGAGATGATGCGACGTATATAATAATAAATTCAATAATATAATAAGAACTCTTGCCAAGTTCACCTAAAACCCTTATGGGAACTTTTAAGTATCATGATAGCAATATAGTTCGTCTTGTGTAGGCGAACGACATGGCTGCCCAGGAGGCATCTGCTAGACAGCATGATGAGGACATGTTCCGGACCAGAGACCCATACTATGAGCACTTGTGAAAGGTAGAGTGTGTAAACTTGTAACACTATAACTAATGTAACTCAACTAAAGGAAAAGATACTTAACCAGAAGACAATCAAGAACAAGAAGTCACAAAGAAATCAACACTAAATGAAGACAAGGTAATTGATACAATTCAACATGTTAACCATGATCAAGCCAAGAAGAGATCATTGAGAGAAGTTCAAGTCAAAGTTGTTCATGCCTCAGTGATTTGAAAAGTAAAGAATCAAGATCATAACTATCAGTATCAATAAGACAAATTGATTTCAAGTGAACAAGAAGGAAAGCAATAATTGGAAAGCCAAGTTACTAAGTGAATATGGTAATTTATTCGAGAAGCAGAAACACTATCAAGACTAGTCACTTATGAACCAGACCAGTGCATCAAGTGTCAGGACATTGATAGCAAGTTTATGTCAGTAATAAAGATCCATGTTCAAGAGCTTGCTGAAGAATAAAGAAGACATGAAGATATCGCAAGTTCAAGATGTGCATTGAAGTGTCAAGTTGAAAACCAGAATATTCTCTAAGTACTAAATGTTCTAGATGACCAAGTAGAATATTTCTAAGTAGAAGTTCTACTTAGAAGTTCGAGATGGCTAAGTAGAAATTCTCAAGTAGAAGTTCTACTTAGAGTGCAGCTTCAACATGACACATGGCATCTTCTGATTGGCAGATTTCCAAGCTTTCAAGATAAGGCAAGATTTATGTGGACATCATTGGGCCACGTACATCTTAGTCTTTGAAGACTACAGGACATAAATTACATGTAGTATAAATAGAAGTACTTGTGTAATGTTTTAAGTGAGAGCAATATTTGAGAAAACACAAGTAAAAGAGAGAGAGTGCATTCACAGAGCTTAGTATCATTCACTTCTCTCTGAACTTCTGTTATACTTTGTAATGAATGTTGTAGCAACCACTTCAAGTTATATATAAAACGTATATTTCTTGAATCTGTGTGTTCATTGATTGCATCGTATTTATTGCCTGTCAAATTCGAAAAGTTGTATTCACCCCCCCTCTACAACACATTTGGACCTAACAATTGGTATCAGAGCGGATGTTTAACATACAAAACATAGATCCTTGTGTTTGGTAGAAGATTCGTGAGTTTTCATTTTTCAGATCTACTTTTCATTTTCTTGAAAAGTGTGCTCTAATTCGTTGGTAGTGAAAACTCATCCGAAAAAATTATTTAAATACTCCAGGTGTGATTATTTAGCTTGGGTGTATTTTAATTAATTTTTGTGAATTAATCTGGGTTCATTGATATTTGGTGTTCTTGAGTGTTCATCATCTGTTCTTATCAAAGAAAATAACCCAACAACTTTTTGATCTCCTTTTCAAATAGTAAAAGAATAAAAAGGTGTTTTTGGACTTTTGATTTGTATTATTCACTGCCGAAAGTGTAACAAGACATACTCAGTACCTAGCATGTGGGTTAGGTGGGTTAGGTGAGTAAAGCATCAAAGTCAAAAAGGTGTTAAAGAGATAATATTGTTTATTCAATATTAAAGTAATCTGCAGAAAATTTACCAAGGACAAAAGTTCTACATAGAGTTTCTACTTGAGAGTTTCTACATAGAAATTCGACTTGAATAATTTCTACTTGGTGAAGTTCGACTTGGACAAAAATTTCTACTTAGAGAAATTTCGACTTAGGCAGAATTTCTACATATATATTCTACATAGCCTAGTCTTGGGTACTTGGAAACTTTTAGTGACCAGAATTGAAATGGCTCATAAAAATACATTCAAGATCCCAATGTTCAACCGAGATCACTATGAAGAATGGGTTTTCAGAATGAGACTCTACTTAGAGACAGTTAACCCTGAATATCTGGAAGTCCTTGATAAGGGTAAATTTGTTCCAATGGTGGCTATTCCTGAGCGTACAGAAGAAGACGAGGTTATCCCAGCTCGGTCAGAGCCTAAAAAGGCAGCGGATTTTTCAGCTGCTGACAAGGAGCAAATAGCTTATGATACTTCCGTACGACAAACCTTGATGGAATCCCTTGATCATGAAATGTTCAACATAGTCAAAGGTCTGACTACAGCAAAGAAGATTTGGGACAAGATAGAAGTTGTCATGGAAGGAACTGAAGAGGTTAGAAGTAACAAGACACTTATACTCAAGATGGAGTATGACACCTTCAGAATAAGAAAAGGAGAAAGCATAACAGACGTCTACCTAAGATTCAGTCAGTTGGTATTGGATTTGAATCTGAGAGGTGTAACTCTCCCCATGGTTGAGACCAATACGAGATATCTGAGAAACCAGCCTAAAAGCATTGAACATAGGGTCTACGCAGTAAGAGAAACCAGAGATTTGAATACAACCTCTCTGGAAGAATATTATGGAATTCTAAAGACCTATGAGCTGGAAACACTTCAAGATCAAGCATGGGACAATGATTCAAAAGGAAAAGAAATTGCATCAGGATTAGTTGCTGATGAGGAAGAGTCTAAGAAGGCAAGTATTGCAGAAAAGTCTAAATCATCACCTGCACCACATCAAGTCGATAATGATGACGAGTGCACATCTAACAGTGATGATGACTACTTCACCCAAGAAGAGCTGGACAACATGGACGATAGTGTCGTGGCATACATGGCAAGGAAGTTCAGCAACATGAGATTCAGAAAGAGCAACCGACCTCAGAGAAATTCTTCATCTTATTATCGGGCTGCTAAGGGTGGTGGTAGTTCGTCAGGCTTCAGAGGTAAAGGCAAAAGTACCAGCTACAAATCTCCTTTGGATTTCAAAATGAAGTTCAAATGCTATAACTGTGGTGAAGCTGGACACTTTGCTTCGGACTGCAAAAAGCCTAAACAGACTTATCCAAAAGAAACATTTGAAGCCCTCAAAAGCAAGTATGAATCGCTGATGAAGGAAAAACATGGAAAAATAGCTTTATTAGTAACAGAAGGAAGAGCTTGGGATGATTCAGATGAGGAAGATGTTACTCATGTAGCAAACTTTGCCCTCATGGCTGAGACATCAGAGGAACCAGAGGTACCAGTTCTAACCCTTAAAGTAGAAATGTCCATTGATGATTATAAGGAACAGAACGGGGCTCTTAGCGAAGAGATCTATATGTTATGCAAAAGCCTAGACACTTCTCAAAAGGAACAGAAAACACTTGTCGCCAAAAGCAGAATGCTTGAGGCAAAAGTGGAAGAGTTAGAGGCTGCTTGCACTGTAGATACTTCTCTAAGAGATTTTATTAAATCTTTGGAACACAAGCTCATCCTTAAGGAAGAAATAGAAGCATGTCTTAGGAACAAACTAGCTGAGTTAGAAGTTAAATGCGAAGCTTACAAACTAGCTGCTAGTAAAGTGCATGTAGATAGCGACACATTTAAGAAGATAACTGGAATAGGTATAGGACTTGACTATTCTGACTTATCTAAGAAAGATGGCAAGAGAATTATCGACCCTAGTTCCAGTGACCTTAAAAAGGATATTCCTAGCATTCTTAAATCTACTGTCAAACCTATCTTCAAACACCTTGTTCCTCAATTAGAAGAAGAGACTGAATTAATAGCTAGATATGAGATTGAGATGGAAGATCGTCAGGAAGCACAATCTATAACTCCTATCAAACAAGTTAAAATCAATTTCCCTAGAAATGAATCTAGAGCAGGAATAGGAGCTAAGGTTGTTAAACAACAAGGTAAGAGAGATAAAGGCATAAAAGAGGTTAAGGCTGAACGAATAAAGAAAGCATGTTATCACTGTAAATCTACTGAACATCTTTCTTATGCATGTAATGCTGCACATGCCATGCCTGCCACACATACAATGAATAATCTGCATAAGAATCATGCACAGTGTGGTCAACCTAATTGTATGCCATGTACTTTTAACATCATGCAAACTTTTGTGAATTTAATGAATGCATCTAGCCAGTCATGCTCAAATACTGCTGCTAGTTCAAATATCAAAAAGAAGCATGTGAGAGCCAAGATTGTCAGTCCTCCTAAAGTTAGGAGTGACAAACCTTCTCCTAAGACTGACAAATCTGTCAGGTCAGAGAAAGGAAAGGAGGAAGTCGAAAGCTCTAGTAATGTTAAGAAAAGTGCTTCTCCTGTTGTTAAATCTGTTGATTCTCGATCTTATCGAAAAGCCGGGCCCAATCAAAGTTGGGTTCCGAAGAACATCTAATCAATCTATCATTGCAGGGCATTAAGCAGAAAAGAAATAAAGTTATATGGGTGCTAGACAGTGGAGCATCGAGGCATATGACTGGAAACAAGTCCCTGCTTACAGAGTTGGTTATGAAGGCTGGCCCTTATGTTACCTTTGGAGATGACAGCATAGGTGTGACAAAGGGATATGGCAAACTAAAGACTGGTAATGTCATCATTGAAGATATTTCCTATGTTGAGGGACTGAAGCACAATCTGTTGAGTATTAGTCAATTCTGTGACAAAGGTTACGAGATTGTTTTCAACAAGAAAGGTGTATCAATCACTCACATAAAGGAAGGTTCATTGGCTTTAAGAGGAGTTCGAAAGGCAGATCTTTTTGTTGCAGATATGGATTCAGCAAATCAGAATGAGGTCACCTGTTTCTACAGCAGAGCTTCGGATGATGAAAGCTGGTTATGGCACAAAAAGTTATCTCACTTAAACTTCAAAACGATGAATGCTCTCGCGAGACGAGAATTGGTGAGAGATCTACCTCAAATGGAGTTCGCTCCTAAAGGACTCTGTGAAGCTTGTGAAATGGGAAAGTCGAAGCGAGCATCGCATAAAAGCAAAGAAATTTCTAGTATTACTGAGCCACTGCAACTTCTTCATATGGATTTGTTTGGCCCAGTAAATGTCCTATCTTTGTCTAGGAAAAGATATGCATTGGTAATCGTGGATGACTTCTCCAAGTATACATGGGTATTGTTCGCAATGACGAAAGATGAAGTACCTTTCCTAATCATTGATCACATCACTCAAATTGAGAATGTTTCAACACTTACTGTGAAGACGATTAGATCAGACAATGGCACTGAATTCAAAAACGCAGTATTGAATGACTTCTGTGTATCTAAGGGAATACGTCGTCAGTATTCAGCCCCGAGAACTCCACAGCAAAATGGAGTAGTTGAAAGGAAGAATAGAACATTGGTTGAAGCAGCAAGAACTTTGTTGTATGATTCGAAACTTCCTCTGTACTTCTGGGCAGAAGCAGTGAGTACCGTGTGTTACACTCAAAATAGAACCTTGATCATAAAAGATAAGGAAAAGACACCATGTGAGCTAATGAACAGCAGAAGACCAACCATCAAATACTTTCATGTCTTTGGAGCAAAATGCTATGTACTTATAGATGATGAAAATCTAGGCAAGTTTGCAGCAAAAGCTCGTGAAGGAATCTTTGTTGGTTACTCTACAGATGTGGTGGCAGCTTATAGAGTGTTCTTAGTGAATGATCGAAAAGTGACTGAAAGTTACAACGTCAGATTCGACGATACCAAACTCCCATCAATTTCGAGAGATTCTAGTGAACCTGAGTCCCTAAAATTTCAGAATCTGGACTTGGATGAAATTGAAGATGAACCTGAGTTGATTGTCCCATTAAATGTTCCAAATGTACGTGAAGAACCTGAGTCTAGTGGACAATCTAATTCTACAAGATCAGAAGAGACTTCTTCAGTACGGACCGGCAACAACTCAGGGGGAGTAAATAGCAGCTCAAGGACAAGTGTTCAAGGCTCGAGATGAGATGACACTAGTTCTGTAGGAGCTGGCACTAACTCAGGGGGAGTTAGTGAAAATATTCAAAGTAGTCAACACCACACCTCAGAAAGTCAAGCTGAATCATCAAGACAATTTCCTAGAGAACGGGTATGGAATAGAGACCATCCGTTTGAATTAATTATTGGTGATCCAGATGCTGGTGTGTCTACTAGAAGAACTGCAAGAGCTGACCTGGCTAATATTTGATTATATTCTGGGTTCTTATCCAAGCTTGAACCTAAAGAAATAGAAGAAGCTCTTGGTGATGCTGATTGGGTGATTGCAATGCAAGAGGAACTCAATCAGTTTGAAAGGCAGAAAGTTTGGAAACTGGTACCCCGACCAAAGAACAAATCAGTAATTGGAGCTAGGTGGGTATTCAGAAATAAAATGGATGAAAACGGACTTGTAACACGAAACAAGGCTCGTTTGGTTGCAAAAGGTTATTCTCAACGAGAAGGAATTGATTATGATGAAACCTATGCATCGGTTGCAAGACTTGAGGCAGTCAGGATGTTCTTGGCATTTGTAGCACATAAGAACTTCAAGGTTTTTCAGATGGATGTGAAAAGTGCCTTCCTGAACGGAGAGTTAGAAGAAGAAGTGTATCTGGAACAGCCGCCTGGCTTCATTGATCTAGAACTTGAAGATTTTGTGTATCTTCTCTTCAAATCTGTCTATGGCCTCAGGCAATCCCCAAGGCGATGGTATGAAACCCTATCCTTATTCTTAATTGAAAGTGGTTTTACTAGGGGAGTAATTGATAAAACATTGTTCTATAAAAGTGTAAAGAATGATTTAATACTTGTTCAAGTCTATGTGGACGATATTATTTTTGGGTCATCTAATGAGCGCTTGTGCGAGAAATTTGCTAAGCTAATGCAGGAGAAATATGAGATGAGCATGATGGGAGAGCTGTCCTTCTTCCTTGGATTACAGATCAGTCAGAGAAAAGATGGTATCTTTATCTGTCAATCCAAGTATGTCAAAGATTTACTCAAGAAGTACAATCTAGAAGATGCATCAGCAGCTAAGACTCCCATGGCAACAGCCACGAAGCTTGATGAAGACAAATCAGGTAAACCAGTTGATATCACAAGCTATCGAGGTATGATTGGCTCACTTCTCTATTTAACTGCAAGTAGACCAGATATAATGTTCACGACTTGTTTATGTGCAAGGTTCCAAGCGGATCCTAGAGAATCACATCTCGTAGCCGTCAAAAGAATTTTTAGGTATCTCAAGGGCACACCAAATCTAGGAATTTGGTACCCAAGAGATACAGGTTTTAATCTAATTGGCTATTCGGATTCAGACTATGCAGGTTGCAGGATTGATAGGAAAAGCACATCTGGTGCTTGTCAATTTCTTGGCAGAAGATTGGTGTCCTGGCAAAGTAAAAAGCAATATACAGTATCTACTTCTACTGCTGAAGCTGAGTACATTGCTGCTGGAAGCTGTGTAGCTCAAATACTGTGGATGAGAAACCAATTGAAGGATTATGGCATGGAGCACAAGAAAATTCCAATTATGTGTGACAACACAAGTGCCATTGCCATAACCAACAATCCTGTAGATCACTCAAGAACCAAGCACATCGACATCAGGTATCACTTCATAAGAGAACATGTCGAGGAGGGAACTGTGGAGCTACATTTTGTGCCCACAATGCAACAAATTGCAGATATATTCACCAAACCTCTTGATGAAGTAACATTCAATAGATTGGTTGGTGAATTGGGAATGCTTAACACAAGTTAGTAAACCCTTCTATCTGTAAAATCCATGTTTATGTTTGTATATGCATGCTAATTAATCATTATGTGCTTAGACTTTAAAATGCCTAATTAATGATTATTATAGTGTGCATATAGTGTCATTTTACATGAATTCATTGTGTTTTAAGTGTCTTTTATACCACAAATCTTTGAATTTATGTTTGTTAGATTGCATGATCATAGGGGGAGTTAAATTCATAATATTCTAAATTTTGCATGATTTTTAGATGAATTTACCTGTGTTTTTCATGTAATTAGAGGCCTTAGAATTATCAAGGAATGTTTTAATTATGTCATATATTAAAATCCTTGAATTGATATTTATATTAATTTGGCAATATTAAGTGTTGAGTTTTTCAAGAAGAATTGTCAAATTATTCTAAGTATCTTCAAAATTTCGAGTTAGTCTCTATCTCGAAACTCATCTCGAAATTCTACTTGGATTTCGATTTGAGCTTCCAGAGTGAAGTTTTGAAAATTCTAAGTCTGGGAAGAATTTCGAGTTAGTGTCTATCTCGAACTTCATCTCGAAATTCGACTTAGAGTTCGATTTCGAGTTACCAGTGTGCCTAGTTCTATCTTCAAAATATTCGAGATAAGGTCTATCTCGAACTTTATCTCGAAGGTTGAGATGAGGTTTCCATTAAGGGGATATTTTGAAAAGAACTGAGAATGACTTCGAGTTAGTTAATAACTTCGAGTTAGTCTCTATCTCGAAACTCAACTCGAATTTCGACTTGATGTTCGAGATAGAGTTCAGTTGGTTAAGGGGATTTTTCGAGTTAACTCCTAACTCGAAACTTATCTCGAATTTCGACTTAGAGTTCGAGATAGGTTTCCCTGGTGGTTTTGGCTGTTGATTGGTTCGTGTTTGTTTGTTCGAGTTAATCTCTAGAGTTCGACTTGAAAACTTCGAGATAGAAGTTCGACTTAAGTTCGAGATAAATTTCGAACTTGAGAACTTCGAGATAGATTTCGACTTGAGAACTTCGAGATAGAGTTCGACTTAAGTGTTCCCTGTATGGACTTAGTAATTTTCACTCTTTTTAACAGGGACATTTTTGTCATTTCACAATCATCTATATATACATCTCTAACTCGATGCATCATTCACTTTACCTAATTTCAATTTTACAGCAGCCTCTTCACAAAACAAGGCGATTTCACAAATTTCTTACCACTGTTCGTGATTTTTGTGATTAAACTCATACTAATCACGAATTACTGCCAATTTTTAGACTAATCTTGTCTGTGTTATCATAAATCTTTGTGTTGGTGTGTTTTGTACCCGTTCATATACACGCATATACATACACACAAACATCAGTTGTTTGTGTATCTGTTCAAAACACAATCTCCATATTTTCTATCTATATCCACAAACAGTTTCACTGGTATACACACACGATTAGACATCTTTATTGAAAATTCAGATTTACTAATTGGTTGTTGATTGAATCCCGTAGTTTAATTTTTCTAAAGGAACTTTGTTGTTCTTGATAAATTAAAAGGAATTCAACTGTTAATTCGAAAATTATTTGTTTTTCAAAAGAAAAAAAAAATATTCACATCTTTTAAAGAAAAACATTTAATTAAAATGGCTCACCAATTTTCACTTGCTAAAAACAATTTTTATAATATTTCTACGGAAATTGGTGATCAACTCCCGCGCTTTAAGTTTTGGATACGATTTCTCAATTTGTATTCCAAAGCTAGCCATGCTTTTACTGCTAAACCTACATTAGTACATGATGCTTTAAAGCAATTATGGACTAGTGCGGTTACTTTTGGGAGCAAATCAACCCCCTTCGGTTTCAGATTTACCTTAGCGGGTCAGGAATATGAGGTGACTGAAGAAATTGTCAACAGGGTTCTGCGATTCCCGATCAAAAATGCTTATGATCCAGAACCTACAGCTGCAGAACGCCTCAGATTCTTTGAAGAAATTGGATGTTATCCTTCTACTGGCCAGATCACAGGAAATATCCAAAAACAATTCTTCCATGTGGAATGGAATTATTTTTTCGAAGCCATCACAAGATGTTTTCGGGCACGCGAAAGAGATTTCCATCAAATTCCCATTCCCATGCAAAACTTTGGAATTGCCCTAGCAAGAGAACTGGATATAAATTATGGACGCATAGTTCTCTCTGAGATAGTGGCTATAATGGGATCTCCTGCAAGCAGAGACCTCAACACAACTGATGTTGTCTGCTGGTTTCCTCGGTTTCTACAGATGCTGATTAATGAGTTAATACCGAAGGATGCTCTTGCTGTTAGACAGGGATTTGCCAGAAGCCCAACATCTGCACCGCTAGGGATGGGCACTAAGTCACTTTCAACAATTGCAAATCAGGATAAACATCACGGGAAACTAATGTCAATTCCTGATACCATACAAACGTGGCTTACATATGATGCAGGGGTTACCACTTTGGCGGAATCATCGCAAGTTTCTTCATATGCTCAGAATCCGTCTGCTCATGCTGAGGCATTTGAAGGGATTCCTGATGAGCAAAGCGATGACGAACAAGGTAATGAATCAGGTAATCTCTCCCTGCATAATACTCATTCCTCTTCCTATGTATCTGATTCCGAGACCCAAGAGACTGCTAGCCCGCAGGATCTATCCCAGGGTGAGAGCCATATTTCTGAGTCTGACACACATTCTTATTCTCTTTCATCCTTGTTAGCGGAATCTAGAAAGCCAGCACATGTATATATAGGAAATGATGAGGAAAGTGACCCCGAAGAGCAACCTCTTACTCGAAAGAAAGCCAAATTTTCTCATGCTGCTACTTCCAAACCCCAGTCAAACCCTAGCGTGTCACACGCAACAACTCCACCTCACGAGAGTGGTTCACCCCTTGAACAATCTGCACATAGGGATTTTGATGAGGATTATGTACCTTTTGAAGATACTGTTGCTTCAAAAGGACATGAAGCTTTAAGAACTTCAGCCGTACCTTCACCGGTACGTACTGATGCTGCAAAGAAGATCGGTTCTGATGTTGTACAAGAACACTTTGCAGCCTCTCAGCCTGAGATTCCAACTCAGGAACCAACAGAAATTGATCCCATAACTGCAAATTATATTGTTTATCCAGTTTCTGCAGGTACTGCTTCTTACTTTGGATCAATGATTGAAGACATACACGAGTGTGAGACAGGGAGTGTGTGTGAGAGGTTAGGGAGAGAGGGACCTTCATTTTTAAGGCCCGAAACCGAGCGTCAAATACCAACAGAACGAGTATTAGAGCGAGGTCACCTAAACCAAACACCGTCCCTTAATATTGAAAATATTGATACACGTATGACTTCTATGGAAAATCAAATGAAGCAGTTCGGGCAGACGATGGGGCAGTTAGGGATGAATATTGGAAACAATCAAAGGGCTCTTGATGACTATGCAGCACGAATGGCAAGTCAAGCTACAGCGTTTGATGCTTTGACAAACATGGTCACTGACTTGGGCCATGCTGCTGGTGTCTTGGGAAGCACTCTAAACGAGAGGATGGGAGCAATGGAAACTACAATGGATACAATGGCTGTGGAGATCAGTAGAATGATGTTCGCAATCAGAAGTTTTGTGCCCCCGGAGTGTTTCGAGCCGCAACAACCTCCCCCTGATGCTGGTGCAGGTGGTGCTAGTGGAGAGGGAGCCTCTGGTTCTGGTTTTGGAGGTTATCATGCAGCTGGTAGATCTGAAGACCAAGGTGGCGTTCAGGATAACTCACCTAAGGGGGAGAGTGGAAAAGAGACGAGACAGCAGGCAGTTCATATCGAAGAAATTACAGAACATGCTGATCTTGTCAAGGAACCAGAAATTGAGCCGTCTGTTGATGAAGAGGCTCTGAGGAAGAGAAAGGGTAAGGCAATAATGGTTGAGCAAGATGAGCCATTAGTTGACCTGAGTCATCTTCAAGAAAAAGTACAGGAGGTACTTGACTCAGATTCCGATATGGAAGACGTACCTTTGGCACATGCTATAAAGAGATCTTTGGACGATCAAGGTGGAGGTGCTGGGATGTCTTTCGGAATGCCTGAAGAAGTTCCTGTTGATGAGGAAACCCTTAAATCTCAACAGTTAGCCTTGGAACAAGCTGAGTTCCATAAAATGAAGATGATGCAAGAACGTGCTGCGTTTCTAGAAAAGAAAGTGGAGCTACAAGGGAAGCAGTACGATCATGAGCTTGCAAGGCTAGCTGATCCTCAAGTAGATCTGGACAAGAGAAGGATAGGGCAGAAGTGGGATGAAGCAAGGAAGATATTGATGGGACCCTGTACGAAAGGAGTTCATAACAAGGAGGCAGATGACCTGTTCTACAACCTGAATTTGCAGAATCCAATGACTGCGGACTATATAAGTGCTTTGAAGAGATTAATTTCTAAAGTCAGGGTTGGATACAATGCAACGCTTAAGGAGTGGCAGGTTATTTTGTCTTTGGTAGAAGGAGTCCCAATGTCTTTCCTATATGTGGATGACCAATTCATAACGAGAAGATCTGCGTCAGAGTTTTTCTTGCTAGCAACAAAAATTCAATACTCTCAATCTGAGGAGCTAAGCATTCTATATAGGGATCAGTTAATGCAGCTAGCAGAGGACAAGGGTCCAGAATTCTCAGCGTATCCTAATGTTGTCCGGATGGTAGTAGACGGGAAAATGAAGAGGGTGAGCATGGAGGAAAAGGACTTAATGGAACTTTCAGTGGAATCTCTTAAAGCTGTCTGTAGACAAATGATGAGTAAGGGGTTCACTTCTGAGCTTAAAGAAAAATCTGTGAAGATCATTGAAAGAGTCATACTCAAGAAGAGCAATGAGGTGTGGAAGTGTGATATCATTGCTCCAAACCCTCTTGATAACGTGAAGATTGAGCCGGAGCTGATGGAGAAGAAATGGAATATTCTTCAAGCAATGAAGAATGTAGATGAAGCTCTGACTCTTCCTTCTGGAGAACTGGAACAAGGAGAGATAAGGGAGTCAGTTGGTGTTCCAGGAAGAGATAGTGTATACTGGATACATGCTTATGTTGATGATACAGCTGATGCCTTAGTATTCATAGATGCAGACCAGAATCAAACACTCTTGCATATGAGTAGAAAATGGCTGCTACAGACTCAAGATGCTGCATTTCTGGAGAGAGTATTATATGTGTTCAAATGGGGCGAAGTGGAAGATAAGTATGTTGAAGAAAAGCAAAGACTCATGAGTTACCTGTCTGAAGTAGTAGTGGAAAAGAAGCGAATGGAGCAAGATGCGGCTAGTGTCAACAATACTAACCGTGTCAAGGGCTATCCCAAAATGATCTATTGTCAGTTCAAAGCTGATAAAGCACATTGGAAACCTCAGC
This sequence comes from Kitagawia praeruptora, assembly GCA_037693485.1. NCBI lineage: Eukaryota > Viridiplantae > Streptophyta > Magnoliopsida > Apiales > Apiaceae > Kitagawia > Kitagawia praeruptora. The sequence goes on along the minus strand of CM075348.1, from coordinate 166,066,038 downwards.
TTATAATGAAGAACTTTGAGGACATTCCAAAGATCAGGACTACTCAGGAGGTGGACAAACTCAGAAGGCTTTTCAAACATCCTTACCCAGAGCCTAAGAATCCTCTAGAAATGGAAGCTGTAAGTCTGTTGAATCCTAGGTGGAAGCAGCTTCACGATCCAGTGTATAAGAAAGATCAGCAGCAGAAGGAGAAGCGCAGAAGGCAGAAAGAAGAGAAAGACCGAGCTGCTGAAGCTAGGAAGAGGAAACGGAATTAGGGTTGAAGGTCAGAGTGGTGTGAACTTGAAGTTGGAAAACCTTCATGTCTTTCAGTTGCTTTAACTCACTTGAGGAAAATTCACCTTAGAGTGGATCCAATAAGGTGATATAAGTTTGACTAAAAGATATGAAATAATCCAGGTGATAGGAATCATTCAAATGATCTTTAATTCGAGGTTCGAATTCTGTTTCTAGTTTAAGTTCTTTGTATTGTTTTCAAGTACTTTTCAATTGTATTTTATTCAAGAATGTAATGTTAATTATCTTTTCTCGTCTCATTGTTTAGTTGAGTTATCCTTCATTAATTTGAATGTCATTGTTAGACAATCAAATAGGGGGAGATTGAAAGGCAGAGTGTGTAAACTTGTAACACTATAACTAATGTAACTCAACTAAAGGAAAAGATACTTAACCAGAAGACAATCAAGAACAAGAAGTCACAAAGAAATCAACACTAAATGAAGACAAGGTAATTGATACAATTCAACATGTTAACCATGATCAAGCCAAGAAGAGATCATTGAGAGAAGTTCAAGTCAAAGTTGTTCATGCCTCAGTGATTTGAAAAGTAAAGAATCAAGATCATAACTATCAGTATCAATAAGACAAATTGATTTCAAGTGAACAAGAAGGAAAGCAATAATTGGAAAGCCAAGTTACTAAGTGAATATGGTAATTTATTCGAGAAGCAGAAACACTATCAAGACTAGTCACTTATGAACCAGACCAGTGCATCAAGTGTCAGGACATTGATAGCAAGTTTATGTCAGTAATAAAGATCCATGTTCAAGAGCTTGCTGAAGAATAAAGAAGACATGAAGATATCGCAAGTTCAAGATGTGCATTGAAGTGTCAAGTTGAAGACCAGAATATTCTCTAAGTACTAAATGTTCTAGATGACCAAGTAGAATATTTCTAAGTAGAAGTTCTACTTAGAAGTTCGAGATGGCTAAGTAGAAATTCTCAAGTAGAAGTTCTACTTAGAGTGCAGCTTCAACATGACACATGGCATCTTCTGATTGGCAGATTTCCAAGCTTTCAAGATAAGGCAAGATTTATGTGGACATCATTGGGCCACGTACATCTTAGTCTTTGAAGACTACAGGACATAGATTACATGTAGTATAAATAGAAGTACTTGTGTAATGTTTTAAGTGAGAGCAATTGTAACACCCCCAGATCCAGGGTCAGGGATCTGGTCGTTACGGTCTCAATATCCAACCACAAAACCAACATAATTTAAATTACAACCTTGTGACCCAAAACAACAACATATAACACACCCGTTATAGTCCCAGAGATGAAATCAGAGTAACCAACAATATTATTAATCACAAGTTTGAGTTCTTACAACCCAAAGAATTACAATTGTACAATTACATACTCTTTGCCATCCATTAATAGATACCATAATATAAATACATTTGAGGCTCAATTGCTAACAACTAGCCTACCAGTAGTTGCATCCTCAACAAAGGTAGCCAAGACCTTAGCGGTAAACCTCTGACGGTTGACACCTGCTTACGCTGCGTGCGCCTTGCGCGGCCATCTGATCTAGCTGTTGTTGTGATATAAATAAATAAAGCAAGGGTGAGCAATAGCCCACCAGAAATATAATTGAACAGTGATAATATATGACAGTCCAAAATATCTTTGAAACCATATGCCATGCATTAACGATGTAGTACCAATATAAGGTATGAGATGAAGTTACAAGGTAACTCAAAAATATATTTGTTTTGAATAAATATCTGCTATGCAAAAGATAAGCAAGATATTCTCAATTATCATAAAAGAGGAACTTGCAGGAAAGATATTGCAATTCCGGTTTCAACACTTTTTCACCTTGCCAACTCCAACAGTGTTGCAGAAATTTCTCACTTTTAGAAGATGAACTAATACGGGAGCATTGCCGTGCCAGATGCCCTGACGTTTACGATGATCAGTCGTATGTCATGCATCTCATCAGTCGTTCTCTACATGTAGAAGGTAGCTCCGACGGAATTACTTATCTACCGCCCTCTGGAACTCCTCAACCAACGGTGGGGCTATTGCTGGACCGGCGCCACTCGGCCACTTACGCGTCTCCTAGTTCGAATATCATCCATGACTCTGAAACGTAAAGTTCGTTCCCCTTTTTCCCCAAGTGTAACACTTGTTGATAGGACTCCACAAAGTAGTCGTATCTAATTGGAAAGGAAAATTCACCAATATTTCCCAAGCTGATGCTTGTTAATGGATATAAACTTGTTACATCAATCATACCCCTCGAGCGTTGAGGAGGTAACCAAAAGACTCATATCGATGCTTGAAAGAATCAAGATGTGAGTGACAAGATAGTTTTAGCAAGTATAGGACCGGGCAGTCCAATAAATAACATCCCTCAAGTGAGGTCCCCTTATATACGTTTGGAAGTTGAGCGAGTATTTAAATCTTCTTTAAGATAGATTTAAATGAAAATAAGGTTTGGGAACCTCCCCTTGATAAGAATAGTCATAAAATACTCCGAAATATTTTACACCTTATCTGAAGGTGATAGATAATCTTTGAATAGTATGAATCCTCAGAAAAAGAACTTAAAAGAATTTAAATAAATATTCCAAGAATATTTATTAAATCAATAATAATTAAGGAATATGAATAAATCATAACATTGCTCGTAAGTAATCCTCGAATAAATATATAGAATTATTTATTAAATAAGTCTCTTCTTAAATGAATATTTAAAATAATATTCCTTGAATAAATAAACTTAAATAAATATTTAAAATAATATTTACTGAATAAATCAAACCTTAAATGAATATTTGAAAATAATATTCATTTAATAAATAACATTCCAAATGAATATTCAAATAATATTCATTAAACCAATAATATTCTAAATGAATATCCAAAATAATATTCATTATACCGATAATATTCTAAATGGATATCCAAAATAATATTCATTAAACCAATAATATTCTAAATGAATATCCAAAATAATATTCATTAAACCAATAATATTCTAAATGAATATCCGAATAATATTCATTTAGTAATCAAAACTTTAAAGGAATATTCGAAGTAATATTCCTCGAGTAAATAGAACTTCCAATGAATATTTTAAAATAATATTCATTAAGTAAATCAAACCTTAAATGAATATTCGAAAGTAATATTCATTAAATAAATAAAGATCAAATGAATATTCCAAATAATAATAAGTAAGCCAAATGGATATTTGGGAATGATATTCGTCAACTAAATAACTCTAATGAATATTCAAAATAATATTCATTAACTAAATAACTCCAATGAATGATCAAAATAATATTCATTAAATAAATGACATTCTAAATGAATATTAAAATAATATTCATTAAATATTCCTTCACTGAGGTAATACTCAAATAACATTCCTCGAAGGATTCGTAATCGAATAAAAATCCTCGAAGTAATAAATTTGTCGCTGGGATCCCTCCGGGTTTCCACGACTATTTATATATTACAAAATATCGACTCCCGGTCTATATTTGAAGTATGAATATCATACGCCCTTTGCTAAGGGTCTTAACCAAACAATCCGGCTTATAACTGATATTTCATATATAGTCTATAAGCCGATATCAATTCGGGGAACAAGTAATTCAATATTAACTTGAAAGTAGGCATGCATGTTATGGCATATGTATAAAACAATCATCATATATATTATCACAACAACAGTTCCAAGTATTGGAAACTTGCCTGAGAATCGAGTGCGGGTAGGGGTAATGTGTCCCGGGTCAGCTCGACAATCTATAAACAATCAGAATATTTAAGATTAATCACTTAACGCTTCTTAAAAGGCTAAGTATAAACTCCACTTAAATCGAAATGTGCTTTCGAGTTATCTCGTTACGTCTCTTTTAGTGTAACTCTTTTTATCTCCGATACGATCCGATATTCGTTCATTATCAAGACATGTCATCATGCTTATACTTGGTATATACTTAAGTCGTACAAGTTCTAAGGTCGGTCGTTTATGAATCAAGATTATACCTCGAGTGTTATCGCCCGTTTTCTAAGTTATAACCAAAGTCATACCTTTAAGGGGTTCGTTCGCGTTTAACCTCGATTCAAACATTTTTATAAAATCGGAAAACGATCCATTTGACATGTGGTTTTCTCCCACACCTTCCTTTTTACCTCTAATATTTAATTAATAAGATTCGCCACTGATTAAACGACAATTAAGGGAATCAATTTCACTTACGAACTCTCGTTTACGATTTCGAACCACTTTTACGAATTTAATCATAACTCCTAAACCGTAAGTCCATTTCATGCGATCTTTATATCAAAACGAAGCTCATAACATAATCTAGCTAATCATGGCATAAGTCGAAGCTATGCAGTTAGTTAAAGCTACTGTCAATCTTGATTTCTTAAGATTAACGAAAATCGGGCATTATAACGGCTATGAATCGGACGTTCTAAAAATCGTAACAACACAACCAAGCCACACCGGTCATCAACACAACTCATAAACATGATTCTTATATCCACAAGTCCTAGCACCACTGGTCTTAATCCCCAAAATCATCAAGGACTTGAATCATGACTAAATAACTACTAAGAACAACTACATGATCATGTAAACATGCTTATACTAACATCATCATCAAATCTCATCTAAAACTCCATTAAAACTCAAATCAAAAACTTGGATTTTTTGAAGTTTATACCTTCCTTGGAGTGTGAACTAGTCTTACAAGTCTTGGTATGGTCCTTGGATTGCCTTAAGCTTGCTAGATCAATCATAAGAAACATGAAAATCAAAGATTAGTTCTTGAAATCACTATTCACCCTCATCTTTCTTGATTTATTTGAAAATGGAAAACATGGAGATTGAAGCTAAGATTTCTAGGAGATCAGTTTTATGAAATATAGGACTCACCATAAAAATTTGGAGATCAAATGATGGTTGGAAGTGTGATTTTGGTCCTTGAATTAAGGCAAAAGCCGAATGGAGCTTTTCAAGGGAGAGATGGAGTTTTTTTATTTTTGTTTGCTTGGTTCTCTTGCTTGTTCTCATCCAAAATGAATTATTGATGGGTGGTAGATAATATCTTGGCAATAAGCCACTTTAATAAAGTGATTGGGTCATCCATGATGCAAGTAAGTGGACAAGTGTTGTTGATTTGTGGTAAGATGAGAGATTCATGCTAAGTAAGTGGTTTGATCTCTAAGTGTTCTAGTTACTCTTGTAACTACTTGGTTACTAGATATTTTCTAGTAGCTTGCACAAGACTCTTGCTCCCTCTGCTTGTTTCTTTGTCCGTTTATTGCTTAATTCGTTGATCGTTCGAGGGAATAACTCATTCGTTTCTAGTTAGGGTTTTACCGAAAACCTTCTTAATATTTATAATACTATTCCTCATCTTTCTTAATACTTCTCGAATTTAAATTCCTTAATTCCCTTTTATAAATCCTTAAGTCTTGCAGTGTCTAGGGAAATCTCGGAGAAAATAAAAGTGCTCTTTTTCTGAATCCGACAGCTTTTACATACACTTATTTTCCTCCTGGATCACTAATACGAACTCAGAAATCCGTTCCGAATACCGGGTATAACATTATTATAATAATATTCCAAATTCCACCAAAATCACTATTCATCACTTATTTTTATTTAATTCCTATAATTAGGAAAATGAACCTGGTTCACCCTCGAGTGTTCCTTAACCTTTTTACGGAACCGCTGGGCTTATAATAGATATTGATTTGGATGACACAAGAATAATCTTACTTGGAGTAATCTTCTCATATTCTTAGGAGATAGATCATTCTTATCTATGTTGTCAACCAAAGGTATTCTGCATGACATATAATAATTGAATCCAAATCCATTCCATTCATTAAATAGACAGTCGTTACATCGCAGTCATAACCACTATTCATTCCCATATTATTACATAATAAAAAGTTTTAATTCTACCCAAAAATCTGGGTTCTTACAGTCTCCCCTCCTTAAAAGGATTCCGTCCCGGAATCAAGTAGAAGACAATTGGGTACTTGTTGGTTATTTCGCTTTCCAATTCTCTGGTCGATCCTTACACATTCCAATCTTTCTAAAGCACATCGTACTGGTGTTACAATACACCCTTTATCCGTCCTACCAATTCTTTGATACTTTCGCACAACACATCATCCGGTATACGCTCTTGTCCATTTTTATACTATTAACCTTATTGGTACGTGCAGTGACTTCGGTATCACTAACGCGCTATGAAGTTCGGAGATAACCTCACTCGTAATTTTGCAATTCCTAATCTTCGCAATCTCGATGAATATATATTGAATTAGAAGAATTTATTGAGAGATCACTATGATCAATGAACATTTGTTATATTGCATAGCTAGTACAGAAGGGGGCCAGCCTTTAGTACTTGACAAGCAATTAAACAATTAATGGCATTCCACTTAGACTCCTATCACACAGACAGAGAGTCACGTAGTACTACCTCCCCTCCTTAAAGGGTTGTTCTTCTCATTTTAGAAGAAGGTAAATAAGGGAAAAGAAAAGGAACGAATTTCAAAGAATCATATAAGAAAGTTTTCATGATTGTCAAAATATCATACTTAGAATTTTCCTCTGAACTATAGAGGTTTATTAGAGAAGAAAATAATCATATTTGTATCAAATTCCACTTTTTCGTAATCTCACATATCACATGTCCTTGTTTCTCTGTCCATCATTCTATGGACCTATACTCTTGTTTGATATTAGCATTACTTACTTTCGGAAAATCCTTCAACCTCTCAGGTTAAAATCATGGATTTCTCGCTTGACATTTTTATTACTGGCATTTCATGCCACGACACTGGCCATTCCATATTCATAATTCTAACACCATCAGGTTGTCATTCCGATAGCTCATTAGGAAAACCCATTCACCAATCCATTCATAACATTTCTTGCTTCACATTCCATAATTATTTCCCGTTCTTTTCTTTATCAATCACATCCATCTTATCATCTAGTTCTCATTCACTTCTGTTATTGAACTCCACCGTCACCTTATTAGGGGAACGCGTGTTACCTTTATTCAATATACGTGGCACGTTTGTGGTCAAACTTTCCTTTGTTCAACCATCTAGATTTCACTTTCTCATTCCAGGAGTCTCTTTTATTGCTCAATCAAACTATTCCATATTTCCTCGGATTTTCCAATCTTAAAAGGAGTCAATTTGTATGTCATTCATGCTCCTAATTCCAACCTTCCGCTTTGGCCAATACCCTTACCTTGCCAATTCCATACTCTTCTCGCTTCATTACTGGAGCTTCTCATGAGTCTGCCTATCTGACTCTCTTATTAATTCCCAATTCTATTTCCATCTCTATCAGTCTCTTGTCTTTATTTCTACTATAATCATTTTATGAACCATCATATCCTAATTCTTCATTTCAAATATCCCGTCGATCCAGAAATTACACCATCCGAAATAAACCTGGATGATTTCTCTAACTTAGGTTCACTTTGACATTTCCACAGTCGTTACCACCTAATTTCTCAGAAGGATCACCATCGTTTATCATTTACGCAGTGCTTTAATAACTAAGCATCATAATTGTCAATTCAAGATCCTCTAGGAAAACAAAATAATCACTATTTCCTATCCATAAGGAACGCTTCCTGAACTGGGCGTAGATATTACATGAAGCAGATAAAATTGCAGGAAAGCTTCCAGCATCGCAGCTGGAACAGGCTGGTGAGATTATTAATCATATATCTCCGGTAGAAGACTAAAAGCTTATCGGTTTGCTTAATCGCTTGCCAACCTCATAATTCTCTATCTTGTTTGCACAGAGATACACCAACATAAACTTGCTTGTCATTTATCATCGTGCCATTTGGCTTATCAGTATTTGTACCCTCTCTATTTCTGGTCATTTACTACCAATTCATTGTTACTTAACCTCCCCTCTCTCTTTCCAAAGAAAAGGCGAGTCTCTTGGGGAATTTGGTCTGGTCTATCGTAGAGCCTCCTAATGTCGGTAATGTGCTACTGGCAACATCAGGAATCGAATCTTTACTTAAACTATTCTTATAGTTGATCCTGGCAAAATCATTAGACGGAATGTAACTTCCTCTACCACATTATGACCATCAAGGTCCTTTACACTATCATTCTATCTCTCTAGTATGAGCATATATACTTACTCCCTTATACTTAAAGTGTCGGCCACCTCATTGGCCTTTCCTGAATATAATATTTTCTTGGAATCAATATTTTCTGGATCTATTCCAACTCAGGGTGGAAGCATTCTCCCTTAAATTCTGCTGAATGAGAGAAAGCATCTATCAGTCTTTCCCAAAAGTCATTGCTCCCACCTTTCTAGTGCGATCTTGACTACAGGTACTCCAAATCATACCTAGGAAATTTCCTTACTTAACTCCCTTCTTGTTTTTAGGATAATCTCAACCTTATTGGTTCAATCCATACTTTTACATGGTTTCACACATGCTTCCTCTGGCCTTATGGTTACTATGTCATACATTCCTTACCAAACTTCCCTTTTGAAGTTCAGAATATTGCCTCTTCCCTTGTAAGGTTTCTTAGGCCATCCTCATCATTCCTCCTGTATCTCCTGGTTACAGGGTATATCAAACATCATTAATCAATTCGATAACAATTCTGTCTATGTACTTTTAGAGACTTGATAAGTGGATTTTATATCCACTTGGAACATTCTAAGTCGGCTTAAATTGGTTGCTTTGACCTCAAGATTGTGGTAGTTTTGATGTGTTTGTTAATTGTGCAGGGTTGGAATAATGTTGATTAAGATCGTTGTTTCCGTTGCTTTTGGAGTTGGATTCGGGCCTAATGATATAGAATGGAGTCTTGTTATGGTTCACCATGAGGATTCCAAGCATAGAGGATTGAAAACGGAAGAGAATGCAAAAAGAACGGGAGCAAACGGAGCAAAAACGAAGGAGAAAAAGCTGAAAAACGAAGGAGAAAAGAACGGGACCAGAATTTGCCCGAGCAAAGTGCGCCAGATTTGAGCAAAGTGCTCGGGAATGACCAGATTTTGGCCGAGCAAAGTGCGCCAGTTCTTGAGCAAAGTGCTCGGGGACGTGCTGATTTTCCAGTTTTGCCCTTATTTGATCTGAAATTGTATTTTAAGTGTTTTTTGACATTAAAATCGTTTCCTAGTTGTTTTTTAGGTATTTTTTATTATTGGGCAAAGGTAGGAAACGTGTTTTTAGATATCATCATCCAACCCTTGTAATTAGAACAGAGAGACACGCACGTTAGTATTATTAAGCTAGGGTTTACAAGAGGAGAAAAGGAGAAGGAATTCCTCCAAGCTATTCTTGAACCTTTGTATTCTTCGATTGTGGGGATTAATTCTAAACCTTATTCTTCTTCTTCTCTATTTTATTTACTTGTTTATTTTAGAGTCATGTTTTCATTGGAACCCATGATGATGATTAGTTCGATCATGAACTAATTCGTTGTCATGGGGGTTTAGTGGACTTATTCATGAATTCTATGTGTTGAATCTTCTCGATGCCTTTAGTGTGATTGATGTGATATCCTATCATGGTTGATTTTAATTCGTTATAGGAGAGTAGCTAACTCCTGTAATTGTGTGTTAATTCTTGTTGAAGCGAAAGTGGAAATAAGAGTTTAGAACTTGCCATGTTAGCGTAGGTTTATGCGTGATAATATCATTCATAATTAGTGTCGTAACTCTAATCGTTTTATGACGACTATGTGATCAATTGAATGCTTGCACTTCAACCATTATGTTTTCAATCTTTATAGACATATAGGGACTAAGCATAATTGGGAGACTAAGTGATTTCTATCTTGATTGTGGATATGACTTAGGATGGTATTTGTTTAACGGAAGTTGGCTTATATCAGTTTTGTGTGTTCGATCAGGTGTTAATAAATCACATGAACAAGGCTAGGGATTGGAGACTATAGATGGATTGTTTAAAGAAACTAAATTCCCATGTTTTATTTGCATAAGTAATTCGATATAAATCTCAGTTCAAGTAGTTGATAATTAGTTATATTTCTTAGATAAATTTTAGTGATAACAACAATCCACTTATTTATTTGTTTTAGCATCGGAAAACAGTCATACATTGGTGAGTGAGTAGCTAGACAATACAACGAGTCCCTGTAGGAACGAACCTTATTTGCTATCTGTATTACTTGAGATCACGTGCACTTGCGTGTTGAGTTGGTCGTAACAAGTTTTTGGCGCCGCTGCCGGGGACGCGGTTTTATTTTGTTTAGTTTCAATATTTGCCATCAGTGGTCATTGAATTTCGGTGACTAGGACGTTTTCATAAAATTTCTTGTTGGTGAATTTCAGGTACTTGTTGAGAGTTTATGCGTACACGAGCTCGTGCACGTAGAGACGAACTAGCACGTACAGAAGAACTAGCTAGGAGAAGACTTGATTTCGATTTAAAAGACAATCTTGAAGCAAAGGAAGTTATGGCTAATCAAGAACCAGCAGCGAAGGCTTTGAGTGAATTCTCTCAGCCGAAAGTGGAGGACATCCATACTAGTATTGTTCGCCCAGCTATAGGGTCTAACAATTTCGAGCTAAGGCCAAACATCATTCAGATGATTCAGAACACAGTCCAGTTTGGGGGTGGTCCTGCTGAAGATCCCAATGCTCATATTAGGGACTTCCTTGAGATCTGTGACACCTTCAAATTCAACGGAGTTACAGATGACGCAATTAGATTGAGGCTATTTCCTTTCTCTCTTAAGGATAAAGCCAAGAGTTGGTTACATTCTATGCCATCAGGCTCTATTACAACATGGGCAGACTGTGCTCAAAAGTTCTTGACTAAGTATTTCTCCATGGCAAAGACAGCAGCTTATAGGAATGCAATTTCTCAGTTTGCTCAGCATTCCCAGGAATCTCTGGGAGAAGCTTGGGAGAGGTACAAGGAGATATTGGCACGTTGTCCTCATCATGGAATGCCGGATTGGATGATAATCAGCAATTTCTATAACGGGTTGGGAGCTCAGTCCCGCCCTATGTTAGATGCAGCTTCTGGAGGAGCGCTATGGGCAAAAAGCTATGAGGATGCTTATAATCTGATTGAAATGATGTCGGCCAATGAGTTTCAGAATCCTACTCAACGCTTGCCACCTGCTAAAGTGGCTGGAGTTCTTGACTTGGATGCAGCTACTGCTATTGCTGCCCAACTCAAAGCGTTGACAATGAAGGTAGATTCCCTTTCTAATCTTGGGACTAACCAGGTTGCTATGGTGTGTGAATTGTGTGCAGGGGCACATGACACAAATATGTGTGCTATCTCAGCTGAATCCGCACAATTTGTTAGTAATTTTCAAAGATCTCAGCAACCAGTGCCACAATTTTATCATCCCAACAATCGGAATCATCCTAACTTCAGTTGGAGCAACAATCAGGGAGGTGCTCAGCAACCACAAAATCAGCAGTTCAATGCAAGGCCAAGTAATCAGAACTATCAACCACCACCTTATGCTCCAAGGCAACCATTCAATCCACCGGGGTTTCAACCATCTCAAGGAACTTCATTGAATCAGTCTGAGAAGTCGGAATTGGAAGAGCTTCGAATGATGTATAAGAGTCAGGCAGTGTCATTGAAAACTTTAGAGAATCAAATTGGCCAGCTAGCCAATGCGTTGTTGAACCGTCAACCAGGAACGCTTCCGAGTGACACAGAGGTGAATCCAGGCAAGAAAGATCAAAAGGAACAGGTTCAGGCAATAACATTACGATCAGGAAGAAGTCTACAAGGTCAGAACGAAGAAAAAGCAACCGAGGAAAAACTTGAGTCTTCAGTTGAGGTCGAATCTGGATCTGAATTGCTTCCTAATGCTACTCCTTCAACTCCTATCATTCACAAGAGTGTTAACTCTCAAAAAGAAGTAGAAGATAAGGTGTTTCCACCTCCTCCATTCCCAAAACGAATTCAAAGGCAAAAGTTAGACAAGCAATTCGCTAAGTTCTTGGATGTATTCAAGAAGTTGCAGATTAACATACCATTTGCGGAGGCTCTTGAGCAAATGCCGAGCTATGCGAAGTTCATGAAGGGTATTCTCTCGAAGAAACTGAAACTTGAGGAGTTAGAGACCGTTGCCTTGACGGAGGAATGTAGTGCCATCTTGCAACAAAAGTTGCCGCCTAAGTTGAAGGATCCTGGAAGCTTCACCATTCCATGCACTATTGGAGACATCTCATTTAGCAAATGTTTGTGTGATTTGGGTGCAAGTATTAATCTCATGCCCTTATCAGTTTTCATGCAACTTGGTCTTCCAGAGCCAAGGCCCACTACCATGACTTTACAACTTGCTGACCGTTCTGTTACTTATCCGCGAGGGATAGTTGAGGATGTTTTGGTGAAGGTCGACAAGCTTATCTTTCCAGCCGACTTTGTTATTCTTGACTTCGAGGAAGACAAGAAGATCCCTATCATCTTGGGACGACCATTCTTGGCGACAGGCCGAACTCTTATCGATGTCCAAAAGGGGGAACTCACTATGAGGGTGCACGATCAAGATGTCACTTTTAATGTTTTCAATGCAATGAAGCTTCCAACTGACGATGAAGAGTGTTTCAAAATTGATATGGTCGACAAGGTGGTTAACCCCGCAACTCAACACTTGATAAAAGCTGATGTGTTGGAAAGAGTTCTTGCTAATGACTTGGAAGTTGAGACCGAAGAGGATGAAGAACAATTGAAATATCTTAATGCATCACCATGGAAGAAGTTTCAAAGCTCATTTGAATCATTGGGGTTGTCAGAATTGAAAAAGTCTCATGTTAGACTTAAGCCATCCATCGAGGAAGCACCTACATTGGAACTTAAGCCATTGCCTGAACATTTGAGGTATGCCTATCTTGGTGATTCTTCTACTTTACCTGTTATTATATCTTCTCAGCTTTCAGGAATAGAAGAGGAAAAACTATTGCGAATCTTAAGGGATTCCAAATCAGCCATTGGGTGGACTATAGCAGACATCAAGGGTATCAGTCCGTCGTACTGCATGCACAAAATTCCTTTGATAGAGGGAGCTAACCCTACAGTTGATAATCAAAGGAGACTGAATCCTGTCATGAAAGAAGTTGTGAAAAAGGAAATTCTTAAATGGCTTGACGCGGGCATTATCTACCCGATCTCTGATAGTTCTTGGGTGAGTCCGGTACAGTGTGTGCCTAAGAAGGGGGGCATGACAGTGGTGACTAATGAGAAGAACGAGCTCATTCCTACGCGAACAGTTACGGGTTGGAGGATTTGCATGGATTATCGGAAATTGAACAAGGCCACTCGGAAAGATCATTTCCCACTTCCATTCATTGATCAGATGCTCGACAGATTGGCTGGACATCAGTACTATTGCTTGCTTGATGGGTATTCTGGTTACAATCAGATTTGCATAGCACCCGAGGATCAGGAGAAGACTACATTCACTTGTCCATTTGGTACATTCGCATTCAGACGTGTTTCTTTCGGGTTGTGTGGTGCACCAGCTACTTTTCAAAGGTGCATGATGGCCATCTTCTCTGACATGATTGGAATTAATGTGGAAGTATTCATGGACGACTTCTCAGTCTTTGGGGATTCTTTTGATGAGTGCTTGGAAAACTTGAGTTTGGTTCTAAAACGTTGTGTGGAGACGAATCTTGTTCTAAATTGGGAAAAGTGCCATTTCATGGTGCAAGAAGGTGTCATTCTGGGACACAAGGTGTCGTGTAAAGGTTTGGAAGTTGACAAAGCAAAGGTGGAGACTATTGAGAACCTTCCTGCTCCCGTCTCAGTCAAGGGTATTCGCAGCTTTCTTGGTCATGCGGGATTCTACAGGCGCTTCATAAAGGATTTCTCAAAAATTTCTAAGCCGTTATGCAATCTTTTGGAAAAAGATGTACCATTCAAGTTTGATGAGGCTTGTTCACATGCGTTCGAGATCTTGAAGAAGAAACTAATTTCTGCTCCAGTTATTACAGCTCCTGATTGGAGTCAACCATTTGCTTTGATGTGTGATGCCAGCGATTATGCACTTGGGGCCGTTCTAGGCCAAAGGAAAGAAAAAGTGTTCCACGTTATTTACTATGCAAGTAAAACACTAACTGATGCTCAGTTGAACTACACGACCACTGAGAAGGAGCTACTTGCTATTGTCTACGGGTTTGAAAAGTTTCGCTCTTATCTGCTTGGTACAAAGGTGACAGTTTATACAGATCATGCTGCCATTCGCTATCTCCTTGCGAAGAAGGACTCTAAGCCAAGATTGATTCGTTGGGTTCTTCTGTTACAAGAATTCGATGTGGAAATCAAGGATAGAAAGGGGACGGAGAATCAGGTAGCTGACCATCTCTCTAGATTGGAAGATCATGGCAAGTCACCTAAAGACAACACGGTCATTAATGAGTTCTTCCCTGATGAGCAATTATTCAAAGTGCAAGATGATGAACCATGGTTTGCAGACTTCGTGAATTATCTAGTAAGCAACATCATTCCACCTGAGCTCTCTCATGCTCAAAGGAAGAAATTTTTGCACGATGTCAAGCAATATATTTGGGATGAACCGTTTTTGTTCAAGCAAGGAGCTGATCAGATTATTAGGCGTTGTGTTCCTTACGGTGAGACCGAGGCTATTCTAAGTGATTTTCATGCTACAGCTTATGGAGGTCATTATGCGGGTGAAAAGACAGCCACACGTATTCTTCAAGCAGGGTTCTATTGGCCAACTCTATTCAAGGATGCTCATCAGTTTGTGTTGAGGTGCGATCGATGTCAGCGAGTTGGTAATATTTCTCGTAGGGACGAGATGCCTCTGAATGTCATGATGGAGGTAGAGATCTTTGACGTGTGGGGAATCGACTTCATGGGACCGTTCATTCCGTCATGTGGTAATCAATATATTCTTCTGGCCGTGGATTATGTGTCTAAGTGGGTGGAGGTCAAAGCACTTCCAACGAATGATGCTAAGGTGGTGCTCAATTTTCTCCACAAGAACATATTTACTCGATTTGGCACTCCACGAGTTATAATCAGTGATGAGGGTACACATTTTTGCAATCGGAAGTTTACATCTCTGATGGCACGCTATAACATCAATCATCGAGTTGCTACAGCTTATCATCCTCAAACCAATGGGCAAGCCGAGGTCTCTAATCGCGAAATTAAACGGATTCTTGAGAAGGTAGTTAGTCCTTCTAGGAAGGATTGGGCATTGAAGCTGGATGAAGCAGTGTGGGCTTATCGGACAGCCTATAAAACGCCATTGGGAATGTCACCGTTTCAACTAGTGTATGGGAAAGCTTGCCATCTTCCAGCTGAGTTAGAGCACAAGGCATATTGGGCATTGAAGAAGCTGAATTTTGATCTTACAGCAGCAGGTGAGAGGCGTATGGTTCAGTTGAATGAACTGGACGAGTTCCGTTTGCAAGCTTATGAGAACAACAAACTCTACAAAGAGAAAGTAAAAAGGTGGCATGATCGTCGGTTGGTTCTTAAGACGTTTGTACCCGGACAATTGGTTTTGTTGTATAACTCTCGGCTTCGGTTATTTCCTGGGAAGTTGAAGTCACGTTGGTCAGGCCCATTCACAGTCAAAACAGTTTTTCAACATGGGGCAGTGGAGATTTTTGACAAGTTACCGGAACAGTCGTTCAAGGTCAATGGTCAGCGGTTGAAACCATATTTTGGAGAGAAGTTGAATCGCGAAATTGAGACTGCGGTTCTAATTTGTGCAAATTAAGGAGATGGAAGTCACGTCAAGCTAATGACGTAAAAGAAGCGCTTCTTGGGAGGCAACCCAAGTATTGTTGTATACAAGAATTTTTATTCTTCTCAAAAAAAAAAAAAAAAAAAAAAAAAAAAAAAAAAAAAAAAAAAAAAAAATAGAGAACAGAATGTTTCAGCGCAAACTGCGCCATTTTTAGCGCAGAATGCGCCATAACGCAGACAGCTTCCGCGCAAACAGCGCCAGTCGCGCATACTGCGCCTGCGTGTCCCAGGAAGCCTTGGCGCAGACTGCTCCATTTTCACGCGCAAACTGCGTGCCTGTTCCAGATTTGTAACGCGCAAACTGCGCCAATTCCACGCAGTCAGCGCCAATGCAGTCTGTTGCTGTTCGGTTTTATAAAAAAAAATTTTTTTTTTTTTCCCCCAATTCATATTTCATCTCTTATTTCATATCCTATTACACTTCTATATCCTAAATCAAAAACCCTAACACCTCCTTCTCCAATTCTATATCTAATTCCTCTCCTAACCCAATTCCATCTCACCTTATATATCCATATCTCTATATTTATACATCATCATCCATTAAAAATTCCTCCATACACTTTTCTATATATACACTTCTCATTCACAAATTATACCCATCCATCAATTCCAAGCTCAAGGGGAGGATATATTCAATTTTTGGAGGCTTATTCTTGCAAGGACACCTCTTCAATTCGTATGGTATTGTTCTAATCTCATCTTTGTAATTGCTACGAATTGTGTTCTTGCCAATTAGGGTTTGGTTGTGTTCTTGAATTGGGGTTTTTGTTGAAATTCGAAATTTGTGGTGTGGTTTGTGGCTCTTGTTGTTATGGCTCCCAAAAGACAAAAATTGGTAGGTAGTAGTAGTAGTAGCCGTCCATCGGTGGACGAGGGTGCTATTGTGGAAGAAGGAGTTGTGAAATTTGTGAATTCGGATGCCGAGTCGGAGTACGGTCGATTAGTTCGTAAGGGAGTTATAAAGGAGAGGAGGTTTGTGCCTCGTGATAATGAGGAGATGGTGGCTATGGTGAATGTGAGGGGTTGGAAGGTATTTTGCGAATTGGCTAATGATGTGCCATTGAATGTTGTTCGGGAGTTTTACGCTAATGCTTCAGTAGAGCAGAATAACTCCACGATTGTTAGGGGACAACAGGTTGATTATTCTCCTCGAGCAATTCGGAATTTGATTGATCAGCCACCTAAACCAAGGGGTGTTGAGGATTGGGGACGGAAGACGGTGGGAGATGTTGATCTTGATGTTGTCATCGGTGAGTTGTGTGTTCCGGGGGCGGTATGGAGGTGTAAGGCGGGTACTAACGAAAAGAGGAATTTTTCGTCCGCATCATTGACTAGGTTTGCCCGTGCATGGTTCTTATTCATATGTACTAGTATCCTTCCGTCGTCTCATGTGACGGAAGTTACTGTTGACAGGGCTATCCTTTTGTGGGGGATTTTAAAAGGTGAGTATGTCGATTTGGGTTACTTGATTAATCAAACTATTCTTCGGTTTTTGAAGAGTAATTCGACAGCTAGTATTCCCTATGCTTCCATAATTACGGGATTGTGTGATGTTGCAAAAGTGCCGCCGCGTGTGGATGAGCCGGTGCAAAAGCCTGGGGCTCCTATTGCTGATTCGTCTATTGGGCGAATGAAGGAGGCCGAAGGTGGTGTTAGTGGTGCAGGTGGTCATGTAGCCGAGGGATCGGGAGTTGCTAGAGCCGGTTCACAGCAGAGTACGGGGAATATGTCCACTCTTGAGTCTTATTTGCGGCGATTGACTAGGCGGTTGGATGTTATGCATGATAGCAGTCGTCAATATTCAGAAGACATGGGCATAGCTTTGGAGGCAAAATTTCAGTCACCGAGTACTCCGGTTCAGTGGCCTATCTTTGGATCCCGGATTCCATATCCTCCAACTGATTCTTCGGATGAGGATGCGGATGGTGACGGAAGCGAGGATGAGTAGGTATGTTTCTTCTATCCCTTGTATTACTTCCATTCAATGAGGGCATTGAGTATGTTAAGTTTGGGGGTGGTTTGGGGGATAGTTGTATGTATTGTTGTATTTTGTGTTCATATAGGATATCATGTTGCATAGTAGTGATAGTTCATGCATGATTGTTATGTTTGTATTATCTACGTTTGTTCATATAGGACATTTTGTTTTATTTTCGTATACCATGTGAGTTTCATTTAGTTGCATTTTCATGGCATGCATATTTCATGATCCCTTAGGACGAGCTGATTCTGATTGATAGGTGGATGTTGATTTAGGTGTGATGATGATGAGTAGAGGGTTGATTTATAGTTTCTATGGAATTGACTTGCATGTTACGGGAACAAAATCTATTACACAGTCTCATTGTGGTGCTTTTGGGCTAGGTTAGGGTCATGCATGAGGGATGTTTTGAGATTTAATCACTTGTTTATATTTAGAATTTTCGTTATTCCCTTTATAGCATAGGAACATTAAAGTCTAAGTTTGGGGGAAACCAGGAATTTTCATGCTAGTTGTTAATATGTGTCAATAATGGCTAGGCGTCAATTGGCTAGTAGCCAGCTCATATTTATATGAGTAGTCTAGGGTTGGAAATGAGAAAGGCTCATTCCAGATTTTTAAAAAAAAAAAAAAAAAAAAAAGAGAAAAAATATAAATAAAAAAAAAAGAAAAAAAAGAGTCATGTAAATAATTTAAATGCAAAATTAACCAGAGTGAGCTCTTTAATACTCGAGTAATTAAGTCTGAGGGGACTTAGTCCTAGTGACCTAAGGCTTGTATAGTCTGGGATCCTGCTGACCTAACACTCGCTACATGGGTATTATTGTATAAGCCTTTTGGGGTCTCACTTATTGCACGGTTAAATAAGCATGCTTATTGTATATGTAGTGTCGTAGTATAGTAATAAAGCATGAGTTTCTGTCTACCTTGGAGGAGGGTGGAGGTGTTCCTAGGCTATGGAGTGTCTACAGTCTATTCTAGTTATAAACCTGTGATTGTCTTGACGGAAAGCATGTATGATTTTTGACCTAGTTCTGGGGGTATTTCTGATGAGCATTGCACACACGCACGTTTCTGTTCATGTATTGTTAGTATACGGGGACTTAGTCGAGCTCTGCTTGGATTTGTTACGTTCGTTGAGATATTGGCTTGTTAGTTGGTTTTGGTGAGTTTGAAGGGGATCTTGCATTTTCATAGTAGTTGCATTCATGCATTACATTGCATTGGATTTTGTGGTTCACTATAGGCCCTCACGAGACCTTACTCGTCCACTAGGGCTGCCTAGGGGTTTAAAGGGCTTGTTGCATATGCCAAATGCAACCGTGATCACCTACGGAAGTGGTACTAATTAGTTAGTTAGTTGTAATTGTATATGCTTGAGGACAAGCATCAGTTTAAGTTTGGGGGTGTGATAAGTGGATTTTATATCCACTTGGAACATTCTAAGTCGGCTTAAATTGGTTGCTTTGACCTCAAGATTGTGGTAGTTTTGATGTGTTTGTTAATTGTGCAGGGTTGGAATAATGTTGATTAAGATCGTTGTTTCCGTTGCTTTTGGAGTTGGATTCGGGCCTAATGATATAGAATGGAGTCTTGTTATGGTTCACCATGAGGATTCCAAGCATAGAGGATTGAAAACGGAAGAGAATGCAAAAAGAACGGGAGCAAACGGAGCAAAAACGAAGGAGAAAAAGCTGAAAAACGAAGGAGAAAAGAACGGGACCAGAATTTGCCCGAGCAAAGTGCGCCAGATTTGAGCAAAGTGCTCGGGAATGACCAGATTTTGGCCGAGCAAAGTGCGCCAGTTCTTGAGCAAAGTGCTCGGGGACGTGCTGATTTTCCAGTTTTGCCCTTATTTGATCTGAAATTGTATTTTAAGTGTTTTTTGACATTAAAATCGTTTCCTAGTTGTTTTTTAGGTATTTTTTATTATTGGGCAAAGGTAGGAAACGTGTTTTTAGATATCATCATCCAACCCTTGTAATTAGAACAGAGAGACACGCACGTTAGTATTATTAAGCTAGGGTTTACAAGAGGAGAAAAGGAGAAGGAATTCCTCCAAGCTATTCTTGAACCTTTGTATTCTTCGATTGTGGGGATTAATTCTAAACCTTATTCTTCTTCTTCTCTATTTTATTTACTTGTTTATTTTAGAGTCATGTTTTCATTGGAACCCATGATGATGATTAGTTCGATCATGAACTAATTCGTTGTCATGGGGGTTTAGTGGACTTATTCATGAATTCTATGTGTTGAATCTTCTCGATGCCTTTAGTGTGATTGATGTGATATCCTATCATGGTTGATTTTAATTCGTTATAGGAGAGTAGCTAACTCCTGTAATTGTGTGTTAATTCTTGTTGAAGCGAAAGTGGAAATAAGAGTTTAGAACTTGCCATGTTAGCGTAGGTTTATGCGTGATAATATCATTCATAATTAGTGTCGTAACTCTAATCGTTTTATGACGACTATGTGATCAATTGAATGCTTGCACTTCAACCATTATGTTTTCAATCTTTATAGACATATAGGGACTAAGCATAATTGGGAGACTAAGTGATTTCTATCTTGATTGTGGATATGACTTAGGATGGTATTTGTTTAACGGAAGTTGGCTTATATCAGTTTTGTGTGTTCGATCAGGTGTTAATAAATCACATGAACAAGGCTAGGGATTTGGAGACTATAGATGGATTGTTTAAAGAAACTAAATTCCCATGTTTTATTTGCATAAGTAATTCGATATAAATCTCAGTTCAAGTAGTTGATAATTAGTTATATTTCTTAGATAAATTTTAGTGATAACAACAATCCACTTATTTATTTGTTTTAGCATCGGAAAACAGTCATACATTGGTGAGTGAGTAGCTAGACAATACAACGAGTCCCTGTAGGAACGAACCTTATTTGCTATCTGTATTACTTGAGATCACGTGCACTTGCGTGTTGAGTTGGTCGTAACAAGACTCCTTTCCACAATTCCTTACAGGTTATTGATACCTTGGTCGATTCCACTTATATCGTCTGATTTCACAATGTCTATTGTTAGGGGTGATGCTATCCTTTGTGCATTCCCCAGGGTTCGTCTTAATATATGGACATTCTATGCTCAATTCTAGTTTCAAGGAATACTTATATCCTGTACTTGGCAATTCAACCATATATCCTTAATAAGGGTCTCTTTTAATCATTCTCATCTTGATAGTCTATAGGTAGACTAATGCTAACCTCTTCTTTCAAACGAATGTTAGTCTATATGACCTTCCAAAAGACAGCACATGTCTATCTGCTCTTTCTTACAGAATTTGGTAATGGTAGCAAGGATGTTCTGGAAGATATTAGTCGTGTTCAACGTGAATCTCTTAATGCCTAATGCTCCTCTTGAGGACACTAAGTTTCAGATAACATTTTTGCATCATACTGCACCATCTCTGACAATCCTCATAACCTTTACTGGTCACCATCCTCATTCCTAACACATCCATGGTATTTATAAAATCCATTATCATGTATCTCAATTCATTTTTTATCAAAAGTCCTTGCGGTTGGCACTTTGTTAGAAGCACCCCGCTTTGTCCTTACATTGCTGGATTAGTCACTTGACAGTCCTTAGTGACTTGGCCCCAACTGGCCACACTAAAATATGTGAATTTAGGGGTTGGCTAATAGCATTACTTTTCTAGCAATTGTTGGCATAGTGCCTTCTACTTGATACCTTTTGATCTTTTCAAAACTTCACTCCATACAAGTCTCAATCGACTTCTCGGTACCATCCCCGGTCACCCTTACTTTTCTTTTATTCTTCTAGTTACTCTTATCAATTTCACGTGCCACCAAAGCTCAACATTTCTGGCATAACAACCTTTTCATTTAAGTCAATCCAGAACTTTCTTAGTCCGGCTTGTTTCTTAATTACATTTCCCTTTTTCCGTTCAATCTCAACTTCATAGTTTTGTTTCTACAATCAATCGTAATAATTGGGATCTATCTACCAATCCGTGTAGCGGCTACCTTACCCAATTCATAGGGTTTGCTTCAGTTTCCACTCTCTTTGGTGATGTATTTTGATAATCAGAAAGACAAGGTTTGCCAAGATTCGTTGAATTCCTTTCCAGAATTTGGGAAAATTTCAGTTAATCTATTCACCCACTAGTAACATGCCACATCTTCCCGATACATTTTCGTCCTATTAGTTGATACTACCAAATACCAGTCTTCTTAACAACTAGTCTCAGAAGGAACACTACCGTCGGGGTTAGTCGTTCCTCAACATTGGCACTACCAAGGCCATCCGAATCCGATGAACTGCGCTGTCTAAATGTATTCGAAATTACGCTGTCGTGCTGCATAAGCGCAGACCTATACCTGTATGAGTTGCATCATAATATCTCCCAAAGTTTCCTTCTTCCATTAGGCAACGCCAACCCTGGTCATCACCAACTTTACCTTTAGCTCCAGGAAGATCTTCTCACGTTTATCTTGTCCATTCAAACTTTTATTCTTATAATAAGTCGGGTTACGGGACTACACTTTCTGTAAAGTCCTGAGCAAATCTTTGGTAATACCTTATGAATTTTATGAAATTTCTCACCTTTGCCAGTGTGGTTGGCCAATCTCTATTTGAAACTGTCTTTAACTTGGTAGGGCCGACCAACACTACTCTTATTGATCATGTGTCCTATTGCTGGACTTCATTTTGCCAAAACTCTTATTTCAAGAACATGTCCTACGCCTGTTCTTTCAGGTTACATCTAGAAGCATTCTCAATTACATCTCGACCACTGCTCGCCTTGCCTAATCCATTTATGATTCAGTGCCAGAATAAACTTAAGGTAACTACCATAATCCATTCAAGGAAAAGAAAGAATTTAATATTCTTCTGAATCACATGCAACTAATGTTTCTGGTTCATCATTTCACTGAATTGAACTGAACTTATACTTGGTTTCTTGACGATAGCCTCGTTACTAGTTTATCATAGACTCACTGGTCTTTTAGTCTTGTAGGTTCTGAGATCATTGTCTTGCTTACTACTTCCTTATGTAACTTTATTCATTCAGGCCATTGCTTTCCACTATCTTTACTTTCTTAGCTAACCCATTCATAAAATGGACATCTCACTGGATAAACCACCTCATCAATCTCCATTGACTTTATAAATTATAACCTAGGAAATCTGCCTTCTCACGGCGATTTATCATTAATAAGATTCACACTAATCCATTTATCTGAAGATATGGCACTTGCCACCTATGTCTTAACTGTTCCTAGGGACTCTGCTCCCCGTCCTATATCAATGTCTTTGATAATCATGCATCATTCTAATTCCTTTCTCATTAATCTGAAAGTCTCCAAGGATTCTTATCTATCCTTACATAAGATCTTGAGTAATTCATCAAATCCATCTTACTTGCTGGTACTTCATCTAGCAGTCCCGCTATGAATCCAATACGCATCTTTAATTCTCTTAATAATA
Source organism: Kitagawia praeruptora (assembly GCA_037693485.1). Lineage (NCBI taxonomy): Eukaryota > Viridiplantae > Streptophyta > Magnoliopsida > Apiales > Apiaceae > Kitagawia > Kitagawia praeruptora. Next base: position 166,042,535 of record CM075348.1, on the reverse strand, counting down.
TCTCAGCTCTTTACGCTCACTTTTCTGAGCACTATATCTTAATTCTTACAGTCTCTCTGGCTGTAGCCCTCATTCCTTAAGTGTAAACTCCTTATACTTATCAACATTCTCCTCCTCTGCTGGAACCTCTTCCGGGTCCTCAGTAGGGTACTCTATCGGATCCACCATCCGATCTTCACATATAATCAGGCGTCATCGTGCTGCTGCTCGTATGCCTCAAGGTCTGTCGCCTTACTAGTCGGTACAAGAACGAGCTAAGTTACTATCATGATACTTAATAGTTCCCATAAGGGTTTTATATGTCAATACTACATTAAGTAGTCCGACTATGAACTTGGCAAGAGTTCTTATTATCTTAATGAATTTATCATTTTAACGTCGCATCATCTCTGGGATTTATAACGCTCTCTCTGATACCATTTCTGTAACACCCCCAGATCCAGGGTCAGGGATCTGGTCGTTACGGTCTCAATATCCAACCACAAAACCAACATAATTTAAATTACAACCTTGTGACCCAAAACAACAACATATAACACACCCGTTATAGTCCCAGAGATGAAATCAGAGTAACCAACAATATTATTAATCACAAGTTTGAGTTCTTACAACCCAAAGAATTACAATTGTACAATTACATACTCTTTGCCATCCATTAATAGATACCATAATATAAATACATTTGAGGCTCAATTGCTAACAACTAGCCTACCAGTAGTTGCATCCTCAACAAAGGTAGCCAAGACCTTAGCGGTAAACCTCTGACGGTTGACACCTGCTTACGCTGCGTGCGCCTTGCGCGGCCATCTGATCTAGCTGTTGTTGTGATATAAATAAATAAAGCAAGGGTGAGCAATAGCCCACCAGAAATATAATTGAACAGTGATAATATATGACAGTCCAAAATATCTTTGAAACCATATGCCATGCATTAACGATGTAGTACCAATATAAGGTATGAGATGAAGTTACAAGGTAACTCAAAAATATATTTGTTTTGAATAAATATCTGCTATGCAAAAGATAAGCAAGATATTCTCAATTATCATAAAAGAGGAACTTGCAGGAAAGATATTGCAATTCCGGTTTCAACACTTTTTCACCTTGCCAACTCCAACAGTGTTGCAGAAATTTCTCACTTTTAGAAGATGAACTAATACGGGAGCATTGCCGCGCCAGATGCCCTGACGTTTACGATGATCAGTCGTATGTCATGCATCTCATCAGTCGTTCTCTACATGTAGAAGGTAGCTCCGACGGAATTACTTATCTACCGCCCTCTGGAACTCCTCAGCCAACGGTGGGGCTATTGCTGGACCGGCGCCACTCGGCCACTTACGCGTCTCCTAGTTCGAATATCATCCATGACTCTGAAACGTAAAGTTCGTTCCCCTTTTTCCCCAAGTGTAACACTTGTTGATAGGACTCCACAAAGTAGTCGTATCTAATTGGAAAGGAAAATTCACCAATATTTCCCAAGCTGATGCTTGTTAATGGATATAAACTTGTTACATCAATCATACCCCTCGAGCGTTGAGGAGGTAACCAAAAGACTCATATCGATGCTTGAAAGAATCAAGATGTGAGTGACAAGATAGTTTTAGCAAGTATAGGACCGGGCAGTCCAATAAATAACATCCCTCAAGTGAGGTCCCCTTATATACGTTTGGAAGTTGAGCGAGTATTTAAATCTTCTTTAAGATAGATTTAAATGAAAATAAGGTTTGGGAACCTCCCCTTGATAAGAATAGTCATAAAATACTCCGAAATATTTTACACCTTATCTGAAGGTGATAGATAATCTTTGAATAGTATGAATCCTCAGAAAAAGAACTTAAAAGAATTTAAATAAATATTCCAAGAATATTTATTAAATCAATAATAATTAAGGAATATGAATAAATCATAACATTGCTCGTAAGTAATCCTCGAATAAATATATAGAATTATTTATTAAATAAGTCTCTTCTTAAATGAATATTTAAAATAATATTCCTTGAATAAATAAACTTAAATAAATATTTAAAATAATATTTACTGAATAAATCAAACCTTAAATGAATATTTGAAAATAATATTCATTTAATAAATAACATTCCAAATGAATATTCAAATAATATTCATTAAACCAATAATATTCTAAATGAATATCCAAAATAATATTCATTAAACCGATAATATTCTAAATGGATATCCAAAATAATATTCATTAAACCAATAATATTCTAAATGAATATCCAAAATAATATTCATTAAACCAATAATATTCTAAATGAATATCCGAATAATATTCATTTAGTAATCAAAACTTTAAAGGAATATTCGAAGTAATATTCCTCGAGTAAATAGAACTTCCAATGAATATTTTAAAATAATATTCATTAAGTAAATCAAACCTTAAATGAATATTCGAAAGTAATATTCATTAAATAAATAAAGATCAAATGAATATTCCAAATAATAATAAGTAAGCCAAATGGATATTTGGGAATGATATTCGTCAACTAAATAACTCTAATGAATATTCAAAATAATATTCATTAACTAAATAACTCCAATGAATGATCAAAATAATATTCATTAAATAAATGACATTCTAAATGAATATTAAAATAATATTCATTAAATATTCCTTCACTGAGGTAATACTCAAATAACATTCCTCGAAGGATTCGTAATCGAATAAAAATCCTCGAAGTAATAAATTTGTCGCTGGGATCCCTCCGGGTTTCCACGACTATTTATATATTACAAAATATCGACTCCCGGTCTATATTTGAAGTATGAATATCATACGCCCTTTGCTAAGGGTCTTAACCAAACAATCCGGCTTATAACTGATATTTCATATATAGTCTATAAGCCGATATCAATTCGGGGAACAAGTAATTCAATATTAACTTGAAAGTAGGCATGCATGTTATTGCATATGTATAAAACAATCATCATATATATTATCACAACAACAGTTCCAAGTATTGGAAACTTGCCTGAGAATCGAGTGCGGGTAGGGGTAATGTGTCCCGGGTCAGCTCGACAATCTATAAACAATCAGAATATTTAAGATTAATCACTTAACGCTTCTTAAAAGGCTAAGTATAAACTCCACTTAAATCGAAATGTGCTTTCGAGTTATCTCGTTACGTCTCTTTTAGTGTAACTCTTTTTATCTCCGATACGATCCGATATTCGTTCATTATCAAGACATGTCATCATGCTTATACTTGGTATATACTTAAGTCGTACAAGTTCTAAGGTCGGTCGTTTATGAATCAAGATTATACCTCGAGTGTTATCGCCCGTTTTCTAAGTTATAACCAAAGTCATACCTTTAAGGGGTTCGTTCGCGTTTAACCTCGATTCAAACATTTTTATAAAATCGGAAAACGATCCATTTGACATGTGGTTTTCTCCCACACCTTCCTTTTTACCTCTAATATTTAATTAATAAGATTCGCCACTGATTAAACGACAATTAAGGGAATCAATTTCACTTACGAACTCTCGTTTACGATTTCGAACCACTTTTACGAATTTAATCATAACTCCTAAACCGTAAGTCCATTTCATGCGATCTTTATATCAAAACGAAGCTCATAACATAATCTAGCTAATCATGGCATAAGTCGAAGATATGCAGTTAGTTAAAGCTACTGTCAATCTTGATTTCTTAAGGTTAACGAAAATCGGGCATTATAACGGCTATGAATCGGACGTTCTAAAAATCGTAACAACACAACCAAGCCACACCGGTCATCAACACAACTCATAAACATGATTCTTATATCCACAAGTCCTAGCACCACTGGTCTTAATCCCCAAAATCATCAAGGACTTGAATCATGACTAAATAACTACTAAGAACAACTACATGATCATGTAAACATGCTTATACTAACATCATCATCAAATCTCATCTAAAACTCCATTAAAACTCAAATCAAAAACTTGGATTTTTTGAAGTTTATACCTTCCTTGGAGTGTGAACTAGTCTTACAAGTCTTGGTATGGTCCTTGGATTGCATTAAGCTTGCTAGATCAATCATAAGAAACATGAAAATCAAAGATTAGTTCTTGAAATCACTATTCACCCTCATCTTTCTTGATTTATTTGAAAATGGAAAACATGGAGATTGAAGCTAAGATTTCTAGGAGATCAGTTTTATGAAATATAGGACTCACCATAAAAATTTGGAGATCAAATGATGGTTGGAAGTGTGATTTTGGTCCTTGAATTAAGGCAAAAGCCGAATGGAGCTTTTCAAGGGAGAGATGGAGTTTTTTTATTTTTGTTTGCTTGGTTCTCTTGATTGTTCTCATCCAAAATGAATTATTGATGGGTGGTAGATAATATCTTGGCAATAAGCCACTTTAATAAAGTGATTAGGTCATCCATGATGCAAGTAAGTGGACAAGTGTTGTTGATTTGTGGTAAGATGAGAGATTCATGCTAAGTAAGTGGTTTGATCTCTAAGTGTTCTAGTTACTCTTGTAACTACTTGGTTACTAGATATTTTCTAGTAGCTTGCACAAGACTCTTGCTCCCTCTGCTTGTTTCTTTGTCCGTTTATTGCTTAATTCGTTGATCGTTCGAGGGAATAACTCATTCGTTTCTAGTTAGGGTTTTACCGAAAACCTTCTTAATATTTATAATACTATTCCTCATCTTTCTTAATACTTCTCGAATTTAAATTCCTTAATTCCCTTTTATAAATCCTTAAGTCTTGCAGTGTCTAGGGAAATCTCGGAGAAAATAAAAGTGCTCTTTTTCTGAATCCGACAGCTTTTACATACACTTATTTTCCTCCTGGATCACTAATACGAACTCAGAAATCCGTTCCGAATACCGGGTATAACATTATTATAATAATATTCCAAATTCCACCAAAATCACTATTCATCACTTATTTTTATTTAATTCCTATAATTAGGAAAATGAACCTGGTTCACCCTCGAGTGTTCCTTAACCTTTTTACGGAACCGCTGGGCTTATAATAGATATTGATTTGGATGACACAAGAATAATCTTACTTGGAGTAATCTTCTCATATTCTTAGGAGATAGATCATTCTTATCTATGTTGTCAACCAAAGGTATTCTGCATGACATATAATAATTGAATCCAAATCCATTCCATTCATTAAATAGACAGTCGTTACATCGCAGTCATAACCACTATTCATTCCCATATTATTACATAATAAAAAGTTTTAATTCTACCCAAAAATTTGGGTTCTTACAGCAATATTTGAGAAAACACAAGTAAAAGAGAGAGAGTGCATTCACAGAGCTTAGTATCATTCACTTCTCTCTGAACTTCTGTTATACTTTGTAATGAATGTTGTAGCAACCACTTCAAGTTATATATAAAACGTATATTTCTTGAATCTGTGTGTTCATTGATTGCATCGTATTTATTGCTTGTCAAATTCGAAAAGTTGTATTCACCCCCCCCTCTACAACACATTTGGACCTAACAACTTGCCTGCTGATGAGGCAGAGGAGGAGGACCCTGAGGTCCAGATTAATGTCGACACTGATGTCGTTGAGTCGGAGGAGGACCCTGAGGTCCAGGCTAATGCTGATACTGATGTCATTGAGTCTGCGGAGGAGGAGGACCCGGAGGAGGTCCAGGCAGGACAGGACACTGAGTTAGTTGTTGAGGATGTTGATAAGGAGGACCCTGAGGAGGACCAGCTAGCATCTGATGGTAGAGGGATGGAGGATGACTTTTGGGTTGTGACTCAGATTAGGACTTTGGGGGAGGATACTGACATGACCACGAAGCAGATGATGACTATAGATGAGGGTGTAGAGGGAGATGTTGATGAGCCCGTGGATGATGTTGTAGGGAGTTCTGGACTTTATGTGCCACCCCTCTCTGGTGAGAGAGCCCCTACCCCGCCACCACTACCTGTGAGCCCATTATCAGATGAGTTTGAGACATTGAGCCCAGAGCCGCAGCAGGCAGAGGCTGCCCTTCCAGCAGATCCAGCCCCTCCACCCCATGTTCCGACTGAGGGAGTACCAGCATGTTTACACCACTATGTTGTGGCCAGACTTACTACTGAGGTAGCCGTGGCTGAGGCCAGGCTGGTAGAGTCCCGCAGAGAGCTAGCAGCGGAGAGAGAGGCCTGGTTGAGGCAACTGGGTGGTAGGCGTGCCAGAGCTAGGGAGATGTATAGGCAGGTGACCCGCATAGAGCTGAGGGCCCGTGTGAGGGTGCGACAGTTACCCACTGATGGGCATGACATGGTACCCAGGGCTGATGCAGAGGAGATTTTCCGCCTTGCTATGAGGAGGGTTCGAGCTTTGGCCCACCGTCGTGGCTGACTGCAGTGATAGTGATGTATTGGTCTAGTTGTCTAGTCTTGTACGGCATAGTAGCGTCGATTTTTGGTAGGGATAGTTTTGTAACACCCCCAAATCCGGGGTCAGGGATTTGGAGTAGTCACGATCCATTTAGTCCTTGTCTTACCTGTATTACTTGCAATGTACACAATTCAACGGCTTGTGACCCCACAATATATATCTCACACACACACAAACAGGTTAGAGTCTCAGAAACGACACAATACAACAACTGCGGAATAAATAATTTTTATTACAATACCCAAATGTCTTTTGAATCTATCATTGATACAACTTCTAAGTAATGTTACATTAACAACTTAACCTTCTGATGCTCACACTCCTCTCATACCATTCATATCTATACATAGGATGAATACCAAAAGCTGTAGCCTGATTCGACTGGTTCGTACTACTCTCGGGATCCCTGCTAGAAACTGATTATGGAAACGCCTTACGGGGTATGTGCCGTCCCACTGGCATCCTGCTTCGCTGCTATATAATATATATAAAACAATAGCAAGAGTGAGCGATAGCTCAGCAAGGTAATGAAAGTATGGCATAATTCTGCCTTTAATTTAAACCCAGAATAAATAGCGGGTATAAGACAATAATTGTCCAAAATATCTTGATACTGAAATTATTCCCTTAACGGAATATATTCAAAATCAGTACTATCATAGTGCTTCAAATATCATTATCATAATATCTCTGCAAACTTTATTATTCATACTATGAACAAAGTTCTAGTATAATATAAAAGACAAAGTTATAAGGTAATTCAATATAACCTTTCCATAAAATATTTGCTATATAAATTATAAGCAGAATGTCAACATATAACTTAAAAGATGAAGTTATAAGGTGATCCAATATCAACAACCTCCTTATCACAACTCATGTTATGTAAGGTATCAATAGGGTCATAAAATATAAGATAAAAGATGAAGTTACAAGGTAACTCGGAATATATACTCCGAAGACATATCTGTCTTGCAAAGATATGAGCAAGATATCGACATATATCATAAAAGATGAAATTGCAGGAAAAATATTGCAATCCCAATTTCAAACACTTTTTCACCCTGCCAACACAGATAGTATTGCAGAAAATTTCAAACTTTGAAAGATGAACTAATACGGGAGCATTGCCGCGCCAGATGCCCTAACATTTACGATGATAAGTCGTATGTTATGCATCTCATCAGTCGTTCTCTACATGTAGAAGGTAGCCCCGATGGATTTACTTGTCAACCGCCCTCTTGAACTCCTCAGCCAACGGTTGGGCCATTGCTGGGCCGGCGCCACTCGGCCACTTACGCGTCTCCTAGTTCGAATAACATCCATGACTCTGAAACGTAAAGTTCGTCCTCCTTTCCCCAAGTATAATACTTGTTGATAAGACTCCACAAAGTAGTCGTATCTTGTTGGAAAGGAAAATTCACCAATATTTCCCAAGCTGTTGCTTGTTAATGGATATAAACTTGTTCCATGAATTTTACCCTTCGAGTGTTGAGGAAGTAACAAAAAGACTCATTTTGATGTTTAGGAAGCAAGATGCGAGTGAAAAGAATAGTTTCAAAAGATTTATGTCCAGGTAGTCAAACATAATAAATAACAGCTCTCAAGTAAGGTTCCCTTATAATTTGGAAGATAGATTTAAATAAAAATTAGAGTTTTGGGAACCTCCCCTTGATAAAAACTAATAGTCATAATAAGATTCAGGAATATTTCACGCAATTTTTGAAGGTCAAAGATAATTTTTGAATAAAATAAATTATCTTTAGGACTAGTTAAAAGAATTAAATAAATATTCAAAGAAAATTTATTAAACCATATTTCCAGAATATTCTTAACATAAAATATTGCTCATAAATAACCCTCGAATAAGTATGTATAAAAATATTCACTAAATAAATAATTCCTCGAATAAATATTTAAATTAATGTCCATTAATTAAATAAAACCTTAAATGAATATTCAAAATAATATTCATTAAATAAATAAAATTTAAATAAATATTCAAAATAATATTCATTAAATAAACCCAGATGAATATTCGAAATACTATTCATTAAATGAATACAGCCCAAATGAATATTCAATATAATATTCATTAAAGAAATAATGGAAAAATATTTACTTAAATATTTTCCTCAGAAAATAATTACAACATATTCAGAAATACTGACTCCCGGTCTATATTTGAAGAATGAGATTCATATGCCCTTCACTAAGGGTCTTAGCAGTGTCCGGCTTATAACCAATATATCTTATATCTAGCTTATAAGCCAATTACCAAATCGTAATCAAGTATCACAATATACTTTCGAAAACAGTTATGCCTTCCAATAGCATATTTAACGGAAATAATATTCATATAATATTTCTCGACTTAGATACTGTTGTGGGAGGATTTTAGCACAACTACGTGGAGGTCGTTGCTGGAATAGCGCCGTAAAATATGGAATCGCCCAACTGCCCAGAAAGGCTCGCAGTCGGAGATTTATGGCTAGCCGCCCGGGAAGGCTCACGGCTAGGGGTTACCGAAGAACACGGGAAGGTGTTTTGGTGATGGTTGGGGCTGAATCTACGGGATAGAGCTCAAGGACCATCTGTTGGCCAGCCAAGAACCCTAATTTGACTGTGTCACACAAGAGTGCACGTGCTCTAGCTACTCAAGGAGTGTAAAGTGTCCAAGAAGATCCCGTAAACTGCCTACATACCACTATTTGTAGTGGATCAAGCCCCGATGTAGTTCTTGATTGATAAGTTTGATCGTTTGTGATGATTTATCCTCTCTCCAGTGGGATAATGACTGTTGTTGCTGATATAAATCGTGTATCAACTGATTGTGATGTAGTTATCAGGTTTCCAAGCCTTATCAGGACTGTTGGAAGCCTATCCACTGATGTTTATCTCATGAATGTATGATTTATCATGTAATAATGATGTATATCCTCGAATAACTGAATAATTATCCGTTTAGAGGTGTATTTCAGCTGTAGAGACGTGCTCCTAAAAAGTAGGAGGCGTGCCTTATCTGAACTGGCAGCCTAATCAGGCTTCCGGCGGAAGCTGGGGGTACCACCTGGTAGCCTGACTCCGGTAACCTGACTCCGGTAGCCCAATTATGGAAGCCATACTGGAAGCCTTATCTGATGGCTGTCCTAGTCTGAATCTGTGTTTCTATCAGGCTTCCGGGGAAGCTGGGGGTACCACCCGGTAGACCCTCTGGTAACCCAGTTACGGAAGCTATGCTGGAAGCCCTCTCTGATGGTTGTCATTGGCTATGGATGAGACTATCCCCGGGACCATAAGCCTTATATTCTTTCAATGTTCATCGCAAGGTAGCCCCTCTGGGGGTACCGCCCGGTAACCCAAACTATGGCAGCCCCTTTGGTAAGCCGGTTATGAAAACTATTCTGGTAAGCCATGTCTTGTAGCTGTACTGGGAGCTATGTAATGATGTCTATGGGTTATGGATCATCCATGGGAGGCCATTCACAGGACCCTTATCGTCATATTTACCTGCTACCCATCTCATGGTAGCCCATATGGGTTGTTCATATGCTCTTGGAAGCCTGTTATCCGGGAGCCATGCCATTCGGGAGCCCTTCTACCCGGGAGCCCTATTATCTTGGGAGCCCTGTTATCAGTTTTCATGGGTTACCACGGGTACCTTGGAAGCCCTCTAAAACATCCTCTTTCCTTGTGGATTGGACCCAAAACTCATCATGGGCCTAAATCTGATCCATGCAAGATTTTGGTCACAACAACTACCCCCCGGTTCCTTGAAGCATGAGTGCAAGAGGAACCAGAACAAGGTAAGGTCCAATCCTTTCTTATTATTCTCTCGGAGAAGTACACATCTTCCACATCGTGTTCCCAAGCTTACATGAGCTAACTCGGCATAAGAAACAGGAAACACTCTGCTTCTGCATGCATATTTCAATGTGAGTTTTCAAATCAAGGATATCTTCTATTCACTTCGTTTCATTCGTGGTACTCCGGTTGGCATCATATCATGGGGCTACCGGCTTCTGGCATTTCTTTTTTAAACATCATGACTTTACATTCTGAGATGCTTCCTTTCTCTACCAAATTGGCCTTCATATAAGAATCTTTTGATGTCCAGAAGCTCCTATGGTTGCAGGGATGCCTCAAGCGTCCAAAACCTGGGCTACCAAGACAACTAGAAAAGGAGATAAGTACGAGGGCTAGTAGCCCTTAAAGATAATGCACAAGATCACACATACTTGATGCATACAGGAAAGTATGAATATGTTAGTGCAAATGATTTTGTAAAAAAGTTATGTTACCGCTTCTCCAATCAAGTAGGACCTTGGCAAACACACTTTTCCAGGCATTGTGCCACAATTTTCAGATGTTTCCATTATTCCAACGCATCGGATCCCTTTAGACTTTGTTCAGTATTTTGAGGACTTCTCCTTTAATGAGTATTTTGAGGACTTCTCCTTTAATGAGTATTTTGAGGACTTCTCCTATAAGTTGTAAGTGATTTGTACTCGTATGAATTTTCAGGAGGCAACACATAATCTCATATGTGCGCTTATGTCATTAATAATCTTGTATGCGTGTCTCAAGGGGAACCAATGGAAGGTCGTGGAGACACCTTCAATCGCTGCCATGTCTTTCCAAGTGGTAACATGTGGGGCATATAGCGTGCCTAGGTACCTACTTGACAGTTTCAGTTAGCAATTTTGAAAAAATGTTTATAAAAACACATGCATTGTGTAAATCATGATGATTTTCATGTATTGGTTCAGGTATAATTCAGATCATGTAGGCATATTCATATGTTTGTGAATTTATGCAAGGCAAAACAATGATCTTTTTGACAGAACATGCATCTCAGCAAAGTTTTCAGATGAATGTTGAAAAATCTTCTTTATAAGTGTAGAAAACATGCATGATAGTGAAAATGCAAAGGCAGTAGAGTAGAACTTATCTTTGTTCTTATCGTGTCGATCCGGATTCGGGTTTCCGTTGCTGAACATTGAGGGTGGAAGCCCCTTGTTTCATGTGAACTTATAATGGGAACCCCTTTTTCCTCTTTGTGGTAGGGTGTTGGGGTACCGAGTTACCCCCGAGCCCTTAGATCTCTTTCTCGTGTAATATGTCAGCCCATTCCAGCTTTAATCTTACTTTTGTGAAGTCTAGAAGTTGTTGGTTGTAACTGATCATCAATGAACCTGCAAGCTGTTTGACAGAAGATGCAGAATGGAAGCTACAAGCTGGAAGCTATTAGTTGGAAGCTGTTAGCTATAAGTTAAATAACAAGGAAACTTGTTAGCCATAGGTAAACATCATGAAACTCGGAAGCCATTTGCTTCAAGTGAATAGCAATCATCCTGCAAGCTATTAATTGCATATAAATAATATGTAAACAGTTAGCATTAGGTATATAGCATGAAACCTATTAGTAGTAGGTAAATAGCAAGGAACCTGCAAGTTGTTAGTTACAGGTGAATAACATTAACCTTGCATGTTATCCATTGCAGGTGAGCACTAAAGATATAGGCTAGCCATTAGCTACATATAAACATTCAAGGAATATATTAACCTCAAACATTACTTATCTCATAATATATTTTCTAGTGCATGCCTGATGTTCATCTCATGTATCCTAAATGAGTGACAACATATGTATTGCTTAGGCAGTATCTAGACATGTTAATAACATATTTGAATTTTAGTAGGCAAGAGTCATTTAGCATCATGCAGATATTCATGTGGTAGAGTCACATAGGATGCACAATGAAAGATATCTTGTAGGTCTTGCTAATCATCTCGACTTAATACCTCTAGCATATCGAATTCTCCTATTCACGCAAGGATTTCAATGAATTCGGCATATCAAAAAGTAATAATCTTAAGCCTAAGGGATAATCATTTCACATGCTTGTCATAGAGTGCAATTTCATGCAATTAAAGAGGGTTTAGTTTCTCACATACCTGTGTAATTTGGTCATGACGTGTGTATTTAGACGCATCATAAATATTACCGCGTCTTCATCATAGGAGTAGCGAAGGAGCTTCCAACTTTGGAACCTTCGACTGTTTCAATGGTAACCCGTAATGATTGTTCACGTGCATTGTGGGTGACTGAAACCCTGCCCTTCGAGATTGCAGCATTCATCTAAGAGCTTCCACCGTGACATCTCGTCTTGGTAGCCCCACCTTGGGATACCCATCCTGGATACTTCATCCTGGAAACCCCATCCTGGGATCCTCATTCTAGATGTTTTATTCTGGAAGCCCCATCCTAAGATCCCCATCTTGGATGTTTCATCCTTGAAGCTCCATCGTGGATGCCCTAGGTTCAATGAAACCTTCATCCTGCAAGCTCTTTTGGTTCTGGAACCTTGTCTGGTGTAGAAAGTATTAGAGCTTCCGTCTTGGAACCTCAATATTTAGGAACCATTTTTAGAGTAGGAATTTGCTCATCTTCTAAAATCTGCTTAGCTTCGAAAGCCGATCCTGCAAAGCCTTAAAAACTCTACCAACAGGAACCTTAAAATATAATCATTAGGTTGGTTGGTTTGTAAACTAATCGTTATCTAGTTTTATGAATGTATACCTTGATCATGCTTTAGGCCTGTCTTTAGTAGGGTTATTCGATTATTCGCCTTAGACATATGTTAATAGAATCTATATCCATCACTAGGTAACCTCTTTCTATCACTTAACATTTAAAGTGCATGGGTTACTATCTAGCGCATAAGCAACTTAGTAAAATCTGTTTAGGCATTAGGCCTACCATTCAAATTCTAGTACGTTTAAGCAATTATATCCAGGCTAAGGCATTCTAGCTAAGCCTAAATCTGATTATCAGGGGCTAACCATTTACTTGGTGTCGTAGTGAATGCTTTCCTAAGTAAGCGAGGTGTTCGAAGTTTTATAGGATTGTGTACTATGAAGAGAATACTACTCTACAAGTAAAAATGATAATCAGGTTAGGCTTCCATACATGAGGTAACCTTTGTAAGTCATTAAAAGGGATCATAGATCTACTCCTTGCTTAATCACTTTTCTTTTATAGTCATAAGGTACGCATATGAGTTCTTTAACTAAACATCAATGGATAAGCTATTTCTTTTAATAGCAAGCTTGGAAGAGTAATAGAGTGTATGAGCATTTCCATAATTCAAAGGGGGTGAGTTTAGTCTTCACATACCCGTGTAGGTTGCTCAAAAGCATATGGGGTTGCATGTACCTTATCCCTTGAGGTTACAACTTCCACCTTAGGGGCTTCCGTTGTGGGAGCTGATCACCCGGAAGCCTGATTCTGGGAGCCCCATCCTGGGAGCCTTGTATGTGGAAGCCTTACACCGGTAGCTCATCCTAGAAGCATCTGTTCCGAGGAACCTTATCCTTAGTCTGCGTGGTTACCACCCTGGGTGTGGGGGGGTACCGTCCGGTAACCCTATAATATCTGGGAGCCCGAAGGCGGAAACCTGACTCCGGGAGCCCCCTGGCTGGTAGCCCATATCCGGTAGCCTAGGTGCCGGAGGCTCAGCCTGGAAACCTTTGTTCCGGGAGTGTCAATCAACTAATGAATCATATGTGGTGATGCCATGTAAACCATTCACGATTATTGGCTGAGTGAGATATGTGAACCACTCAAGGTTACGCACATGTCTCATATTAAAAAGGATCGAAGTGTGCCGAACAGGGTACCACACAAGCCCAAGTAATGAAGGGAACCATGTATGCCGAAAAGGGTTCCATACATGCCCTAATAACCAAGTAAGCCATGTGAACCACTCAAGGTTTCGTACATGTCTGGTATTGAAGGGATCCAAGTGTGCCAATCAGGTTACCACACAAGCCCAAGTAATGAAGGGAACCATGTATGCCGAACAGGGTTCCATACATGCCCTGATAACCAAGTAAGCCATGTGAACCACTCAAGGTTCCGTACATGTCTGGTATTGAAGGGATCCAAGTGTGCCGAACAGGGTACCACACAAGCCCAAGTAATGAAGGGAACCATGTATGCCGAACAGGGTTCCATACATGCCCTAATAACCAAGTAAGCCATGTGAACCACTCAAGGTTCCGTACATGTCTGGTATTGAAGGGATCCAAGTGTGCCAATCAGGTTACCACACAAGCCCAAGTAATGAAGGGAACCATGTATGCCGAACAGGGTTCCATACATCCCTGATAACCAAGTAAGCCATGTGAACCACTCAAGGTTCCGTACATGTCTGGTATTGAAGGGATCCAAGTGTGCCAATCAGGTTACCACACAAGCCCAAGTAATGAAGGGAACCATGTATGCCGAACAGGGTTCCATACATGCCCTGATAACCAAGTAAGCCATGTGAACCACTCAAGGTTCCGTACATGTCTGGTATTGAAGGGATCCAAGTGTGCCAATCAGGTTACCACACAAGCCCAAGTAATGAAGGGAACCATGTATGCCGAACAGGGTTCCATACATGCCCTGATAACCAAGTAAGCCATGTGAACCACTCAAGGTTCCGTACATGTCTGGTATTGAAGGGATCCAAGTGTGCCAATCAGGTTACCACACAAGCCCAAGTAATGAAGGGAACCATGTATGCCGAACAGGGTACCATACATGTCCCGGTAACCAAGTAAGCCATGTGAATCACTCAAGATTCTATACACGTCTGGTAATAAAGGGATTCATGTGTGCCGAACAGGGTACCACACAAGCCCAAAAAGTGAAGGGATTCATGTATGCCGAACAGGGTACCATACATGTCCCGGTAACCAAGTAAGCCATGTGAATCACTCAAGATTCTATACACGTCTGGTAATAAAGGGATTCATGTGTGCCGAACAGGGTACCACACAAGCCCAAAAAATGAAGGGATTCATGTATGCCGAACAAGGTACCATACATGTCCCGGTAACCAAGTAAGCCATGTGAATCACTCAAGATCCTATACATGTCTGGTAATGAGTATTCGGAGGACTTCTCCTAAAATGAGTATTTGGAGGACTTCTCCTACTAACCAAGTAAGCCATGTGAATCACTCAAGATCCTATACATGTCTGGTAATAATCATGAAGCCTTTAGAACTTGACATTTTCAAGATGCCACTTTGAGAAGTATACTATCCGCTCCATTGCTTTAGAACTTAGCATTTTCAAGATGCCACTCTGAGAAGTATATTATCCACTACCCCCCAGTTCTTCATGACAGCTTGTCTGTGGTGGAGAACTAATTCATCTTATCACCAATCTAGTTGCTATCATCTCAATTCTCTTATCGCTCTGAGTATATTTCAGTGAAGCTCATCAAGTAAAGTATGGGGAAGCCTCCTATGTACCCTGACAATACAGGACCCAGAACTCTGAAGTTTGTAAAGTCCAATTCTCCAGTTGGCTATGGACATGAAACCTGGATTGATTATCCGGTCAATCCTCTGAAATTCGAGCATTTTTGGTAATAAGTTTTGGTAGCATGATTGTTACTACCCCCCGAGCCTCTGGTTTAGCTCTATTTTTGATATCTTCACTTCTTTCCTTAGAAGGTTTGAATCTATACCCGGGAAGCTGGGTATTGTATCATAACTTGTTGTAGCTTTTTGTCAGGTCCATAAATCTCAATTGGGAAGCCACATTTCTTTTCATAATTGGAAGTCCTATACCCATTTTCTTCTTGATAGGAAGCCTCCTTTCATTAATTTTGGATTTTCTCCATCTCTCATGTGGGAAGCTGCTAGCTATATTTCCCAAGGGGAAGCCATCCCTTTCTCGTAGCAACCTCTTCGAGAGGTTTTTTTTTTATTATTATTAGGCCTTTTTAATTGCCTCTGGTTTCCTTGCATACTCTCAGGATAACCTTCCATCCTATATTTGCCAGATAGTTGGTAGCCTTAATATGTGGCAACCTCGGTGGCATGCCATTCGTGGGCTTCATATCACTTCCTTTTCGGTAGAGTGATCATCAATATCCCGTTAATATTCTTGTGATAGCTTTCCGGGATTTTGTTTGCTTTCATAATTCTTTTCCAATGATATCTCATGATTTAAGCTTCAGCTGTTGAAGTGGTTCTCATAGGAACATCTTGTGAGTGAAGTTTCTGGTTCATAACTCTTTGGGAACCTGAGCCGGCCATGATATATAGGCCTTCTTTATCTGGTAGCCTCTAGCCCTTAGTCGTCCTCATCATTCTCATGAGGCTTCTGTCAGGCTGCCGTCTTGACGGTGCTGCCTGGAGATGTTGGGAACTTGGTTGCCCCTTTTCCAAGAGCTTCCTTTGTTTTCTTGGTATTGGCACCTCCATTAGTTAGCTCTTCTCAAGGGCTTATATGCCTTTTCATTTTGGTGAGAGACTTGGTAGTACTCTTCAGAGTTGTGTTGGTAGCCCTTTAGGCAACCGTTCTTATTTTGGATGGGAAGCCTCATGGTCAAATGACAATTGAGGCTACTACTCACTTTTTCCTTTTTAGCTGGTAACCCTTTAACAGGATTATAGGATATGCTTTAGTTCAGCTTCCTAAAGTAATACCTGAGGACCTTCTCATCATTTGAGTTGTTCTCTGTTAGCAGCATGGCTAGTAGTTTCCTCATCTTCTGCATGGCATTTGTTTTCCGAGATGCTGATTAGCTGCACCGGAAGCCCTGTCTTTGCTTCTACAACATCAAAGTGCTCATCGGGAAAAGTTTTCAATTCCATGATTTTCTTTACCAGCTTCCAACATTAATATTATCGGTGGTGCTACCCCCCGAACAAATTGGAAACCTTGACATGAGGTTTCCATGATGGAAGCCCCACACTATAAGTGCACATCTTCTTTCTATTGACTTTTTTAAAACATCATCATCATTTGTCAATTGTATCAGGCATTTTGCTTATGAAGACAGTGAATAGGAATCTGTTTCCAGCTTTGTATATATTCAATTGGTAGAACATTTTGTTACTACCTCGGGTGGTGCACATGCGCTACCCCCCGAGTGTCTATGAATGACAAAGTTTGTAGTAACTGAGTTCAAAGTTACACATCTACAACTAATAAGTTGTATATCATTGAGCCTATGCCCAACAGAGGCCTTCCGCTGGGGCTTCCTGATGGGTGGCAATTTAGGTTGCCTTCCTTGGGACCCCAATCTAATCGTGTTGCTAGTCAGTTTGGCTCCTTGGTGTTCTGCCTTCGGGGCTACCGGATCCAGGGCTTCCGAATTTTAGGGCTTCCGGATCTAGGGCTACCGGATTTCAGGGTTACCGGATCCAGGGCTACCGAATCCAGGGTTACCGGATTCAGGGCTTCCAGATCCAGGGCTACCGAATTTCAGGGTTACCGGATCCAGGGCTACCGAATCTAGGGCTACCGAATCCAGGGTTACCGGATTCAGGGCTTTCATCATATTCGGGGCTGCCACTCGTTGCACAGAACCTGGGGAGTGGTGGCCCATCTGCCTCCCAGGCTTTGCTCAGCCTTTAAACAATAAATGGGTCCAGTTGCCCGTTGGAGGGTATATATTCTTCATCCATATTGGCTGGATTCATTTCCCGGTTGCCTCCAAGGCCGCAAGTATGCCGGAAGCCTGACTTATGCTTTATCCATCCAGCTACTGGGCTTCCAAAGGATAGGAACTTTCCTTCACTGACATGGCTATACGCTTGAGATTCGTTCTGACCTTGGTATTCATGGGTTTCCAGCGGGAGCCCTTCATGTTGATGCCTTGGTACCCCTAGGCGGGATCCCGGGTGGAAGCCCCCTTGGCACCCCGATTGCATTGGTCCTCGAAGGCCCTTTTGAGCCCCATCTGAGATCTCTTCAGATTTCTTCTTTCAGGGGAAATTTCTCCCACCTTTCATGATGATGCCATGGTACCCCTAGGCGGGATCCCAGGTGGAAGCCCCCTTGGCACCCTGATTGCATTCGTCCTCGAAAGCCTTTTTGAGCCCCCATCTGAGATCTCTTCAGATTACCTCTTTCAGGGGAAATTTCGCCCATTCTTTCATGATGATGCCATGGTACCCCTAGGCGGGATCCAAGGTGGAAGCCCCCTTGGCACCCTGATTGCAGTGGTCCATGAAGGTCCTTTTGAGCCCCCATCTGAGATCTCTTTAGATTACTTCTTTCGGGGGAAATTTTGCCCATTCTTTGCGGTTTTCGGCCAACAATCAGGCCATCCAATCCCGTATTTGGCTCATTTTGTGCACCAATGATGCCACTATTGATCATATCATATTTTAAGGGAATTTCATGTCCCTGCATATCATCTTAAAAAATATCTCCAGGCCCTTCTTCATGCGAGTTTTGTCTCGGAATCATTTCTTGTTCATCTCGTTTTGACAATGGACTAAGCTCCATTTCGCACTTTTTCTTCAATTCAGAAGTTCTTTCAATGGAGTCCAATTTTTCTCCCATTCGTTTGATATACTGGTACATGTCTTTGATGGTAATAATGTTCTTTATCACCGTTTTCTTTATTGACACCGTTAGACGGCGTTTCATCATTGCCGGAGCGGTCAAACATCTTTTCCTCCAAAAGACGATAATAAAGGCCCCTCCTTCTAGCGCCAATTGTTGTGGGAGGATTTTAGCACAACTACGTGGAGGTCGTTGCTGGAATAGCGCCGTAAAATATGGAATCGCCCAACTGCCCAGAAAGGCTCGCAGTCGGAGATTTATGGCTAGCCGCCCGGGAAGGCTCACGGCTAGGGGTTACCGAAGAACACGGGAAGGTGTTTTGGTGATGGTTGGGGCTGAATCTACGGGATAGAGCTCAAGGACCATCTGTTGGCCAGCCAAGAACCCTAATTTGACTGTGTCACACAAGAGTGCACGTGCTCTAGCTACTCAAGGAGTGTAAAGTGTCCAAGAAGATCCCGTAAACTACCTACATACCACTATTTATAGTGGATCAAGCCCCGATGTAGTTCTTGATTGATAAGTTTGATCGTTTGTGATGATTTATCCTCTCTCCAGTGGGATAATGACTGTTGTTGCTGATATAAATCGTGTATCAACTGATTGTGATGTAGTTATCAGGTTTCCAAGCCTTATCAGGACTGTTGGAAGCCTATCCACTGATGTTTATCTCATGAATGTATGATTTATCATGTAATAATGATGTATATCCTCGAATAACTGAATAATTATCCGTTTAGAGGTGTATTTCAGCTGTAGAGACGTGCTCCTAAAAAGTAGGAGGCGTGCCTTATCTGAACTGGCAGCCTAATCAGGCTTCCGGCGGAAGCTGGGGGTACCACCTGGTAGCCTGACTCCGGTAACCTGACTCCGGTAGCCCAATTATGGAAGCCATACTGGAAGCCTTATCTGATGGCTGTCCTAGTCTGAATCTGTGTTTCTATCAGGCTTCCGGGGAAGCTGGGGGTACCACCCGGTAGACCCTCTGGTAACCCAGTTACGGAAGCTATGCTGGAAGCCCTCTCTGATGGTTGTCATTGGCTATGGATGAGACTATCCCCGGGACCATAAGCCTTATATTCTTTCAATGTTCATCGCAAGGTAGCCCCTCTGGGGGTACCGCCCGGTAACCCAAACTATGGCAGCCCCTTTGGTAAGCCGGTTATGAAAACTATTCTGGTAAGCCATGTCTTGTAGCTGTACTGGGAGCTATGTAATGATGTCTATGGGTTATGGATCATCCATGGGAGGCCATTCACAGGACCCTTATCGTCATATTTACCTGCTACCCATCTCATGGTAGCCCATATGGGTTGTTCATATGCTCTTGGAAGCCTGTTATCCGGGAGCCATGCCATTCGGGAGCCCTTCTACCCGGGAGCCCTATTATCTTGGGAGCCCTGTTATCAGTTTTCATGGGTTACCACGGGTACCTTGGAAGCCCTCTAAAACATCCTCTTTCCTTGTGGATTGGACCCAAAACTCATCATGGGCCTAAATCTGATCCATGCAAGATTTTGGTCACAACAGATACTACTCAAATAACATTCCTCGAAAGATATAGTAAGCAAATACAATTCCTCGAATGATATCATATTCAAATAACAATTCTCGAATGGTTTCCAAGTAATTAATACTTTATGGAAATATAATTAATGTTTACAAATAACATCCCTCAAAATAAATAATAATCTGCCGCTGGAATCCCTCCGAGTTTCCACGACTATCTCTATATCTCAAAATACCGACTCCCGGTTTAGAGTCGAAAACGATGAATATGCTCTTATCTATAGAGCTACAAGGTATACCGGTTTATATATACTTAACTCAGAAGATCATATATAATCCAAAGGTCGAATTCTATTTCAACAGGAAATAAGATATATCGCAAAACTGTACAACTTTTAACATGGCAAAAGCAGTATTATAATCAATACTTTAAAAGTACAAGTTTAGAAAACTTGCCTGATGCTCGAGAAGTAATAGGGTTCGCGACGATGTCGGACAATCTTCACAAAGTCAAAGAAAACGTACGATTAATCTCCTGGATATTCCACTTATAAATCAACGCTTAAAGACACAAGCGAAACACAACCAAGCATTAATTGCTCGCTCTAGCCTCATACTAAGTCCATACTAGTCGACAAACACTTATGTCATAAGTTTGGTTCGAAATCCATCCTCGAATCCAAGTTATACTTAACCATTTAGAACATTGGTTTCTAAGTCTCGTTTTCAGTGATTTTCACTTGCGCGACCTTAGCTTAAACTTTTCTATAAAATCAACCGATTACTCTTTTGAGGTGATTTCTTCGCAAACATTCTCCTTACCACATATAGTATTTAATAAACCAGATTCGCCATCAAATATATTACTTTAAGGGCCTCAAGTGAAACCACAAACTCGACACTTACGTTTACGAACCACTTTTACGAATTTTGCAATTTCTCCTAAACCGTAAATCAGAATGTTACGATTCTCGCATCCAAACGAACCTGAAAACATGAGCTAACTTACCATGGCAGTGGTGACTTAAGGTCAGAAGTTTAAAGCTACGGGTATGTCCTGTTTTTAAGGTTTAACAAAATTTCGACATTACGACGGCTATAATCTAACGATTCCCAAATTTTTATCATAATCCAATCATCGCCCATCAACAACCAATTCAATATCTCAAGTTCAACATCTCTTCTAAGTCATGTTATCTCAAGAACAACTCCAATCCAACAATTATTCAACAACAACAACAATCAACTATATAAACATGGATCTAAAACATACTAACACTTCTCATCACATAATCATCAAAAGATCCATAAAACTCAAAGTAGTACTAAGAGTTCTTGAGCTTTATACCTTCCTTGGAGAGTGAATAACACTTAGTAAGCCTTGTATAGTCCTTATATAACCTTAGGATAGCTTGGATCATCCAAAGAAATCAAGAAAACAAGTTAGCAATCTCGGAGTTACTATTCACCAGCTGAAAGAACTGGAAAAACGAGGTCCTTACATTGCTTTTCTGGTCAAGGCTCCTGAAGAAGAGTTGTAGAG
Organism: Kitagawia praeruptora; assembly: GCA_037693485.1. NCBI lineage: Eukaryota > Viridiplantae > Streptophyta > Magnoliopsida > Apiales > Apiaceae > Kitagawia > Kitagawia praeruptora. The sequence continues at coordinate 166,020,745 of CM075348.1, read as the reverse complement.
CATCTCAATACCTTTCCAACAAGATATAGAACACAAAATTTCATTGAGAAATGAGGGAGAGATGACCGTTTTACTGAGCTGCTGGAAATCTGGCCGAATGTTCTCTTCTTGAAAGAAAATGGTTTTGTTTTGCTTTTGACTTGTCTTATGATTTTAATACATGTATCTATATTTTTCATCTCATCTTATCTCTTTGTGATCTCAAGTAGCCAATGCCAAGAGGCCAAGTGTTGGCTTAAAAACTAATTACTCCATTTTATGTTGTTTTACCTCCATGTCCTTGCCCTTTCATGTTTCTTTCCACCAATGTCCTTGCCCCTTCACTTTTGTTACATTTAAGTCAATTAAATCAACATGCTACAACTTACATGTTGCACTCCATGGTAATAGTGTGGCCTAATTCCTCAAATAATTGTTGTGTCCAATATCCTTTGCATTTTCTCTTTATCTCAAAAAACGTTCTCGCAGTTTCTCAAATGTTCTCATTTCCTTAAACTATAGGATTTCATTCTTAATTCCATTCTCCTCTCATAAAATATCCTCCCTTGGACTTCTAATATTTAATATACTTATTCCATGATCCGTTCGCTTGATCGCTTAATCTCGTTATAAAGTCTCACCGGTTTCTAGAACGTTCGTTTCATTGTCTCAGTAGTCTTCGTTCTAAATTCTAAAATCAAATATAATAAAATTCAAAAATATTAAATCCTCAATTCCTCAAATTTAATATCTCATTTCTTGATAATACTAATATATAATTCACTGCTCGGTCAAATATTACGCCGGAATTAAAATTGGAATTTCTGAATTCTGATCGTCTTTACATACACTCATTTCCTTCGTGGATTCTTAATATGACTTCGAAACATCCATACCAAGTCCCATACATAGGGTGGCGTGAAAAGTTTTCCAACTTACAAAATGACTATTCATCCATACAAATTACTATTCATGTATGAAAAGTACTATTCATCAAAAAGTGAAAACTTCCCTCAATTCCAGAAATTAGGGTTGTCATACTAACTCATTTCTCATCTCCCCCTAGGGTTTATTAGCTCATTTCCTGGATGATAGATTATTCTTATCTATATCCTCAACCATTGAATTACTCTATTCTGAAAATACACATATGTATCGGGATCATTATCCAAAGAAATATTCATTCATCACAACCACGGTTCGTTGAAATCAATATTCACTCATGCACTTAATCATAATAAGAAAAGTTTTAATTCTACCGAAAATCTGGGTTATTACAAGTTTCATCTTGTAGTTCCTTGTTGCAGACTAGACAGATAGACAGCTTATTTCACTTTTGACTAGTTATTATTCGGATGGTTGTACTTTGTAAAACTGTTGTGTATGGCGGATATTGTACCGTTTGGTACTTGGTATATATTTATTTCCCTTTCAGTCATTTCAGTATCTCTACGACGCAATTCACTAGCTTGTTATATTATATTTGCATATACTGCGTTCGATTAAAACCTGCCATGATATATAGAATTGTAGGATCCTAAATCCAATTATGCATCGATATTGTGAGGAGAAACCCTCTTAAATAAGTAAATAAACCTAATGTTTATTGTCCACATTTTCAGTAAAATGCCTCCGAGAAGGATGGGTACTAGGGCTAACCCCCGTGAGTCTACTGACCAAGAAAGTCACAATAAACCTGAGGAAAACCTTGAATATAATGAAGAACAAGACCAGGATTATAATGAACAAGAAGATTCCCAGTATGGGATGGGGGATGCAACCTTTTATACTGCGGGGTTCGAAGAGGAAGTAGAAGAAGGGGAAACTGAAGTTGAACAGCATGGGGAGAACCAGGGCGAAAACCCCATGGGACAATTTATGGATCTGCTCAGGCAGAATTTGAACCAATATCCCCAACCACCCCAAGGAAACAATACCACTGTGGCAAATTCTTTTATGGCCTTCAAGTCTCTCAAACCCAGAGTTCCTCGGATCGGCTGATCCCGTTGAGGCAAGGGCATGGATCAAGGAGATGGAGAAATCTTTTGAGATTTTAAGCATTGATGAGGCCCAGAAGACTGTCTTTGCCACCTACTTACTAAAGGGAGAAGCCAATTATTGGTGGGAAGCCAAGAAGAATATGGAACGGAAAGGGCTGGGCTTAAGAAGCCCCTTAGATAGCACTTCCTCTATGAATAGAAGAGATTTTCTTTTTAGTAGAGCGAGGCTCACTAGCTTCATCTTAACAAACCGAACTCGCCGCTCATCCGACATGTCATACCAATAAAAAGATTGGATTTCCCTTCAGAAACTTACTTTCTTTTTCTTTTTACAAAGACCAAAAAAGGGAATGTTTTGATGCTATTGTAACATGGGATAGGTTTAAATAGTTGTTTTTAGAGAAGTACTTCCCAAGGTTCATGAAAACCCAGATGGAGCTTAAGTTTTTGGAGCTGAAGCAGAACAATATATGAAAGTGGCTGATTATGAAGCCAAGTTTATTGAGTTATCACGGTTTGTAGCAGAGTTTGTGGACACTGAAGAAAAGAAAGCTAGCAGGTTTCAGCAAGGGCTGAAACAGTGGATTTAGAATAGAGTGGCAGTTTTAGAGATTACTGATTATGCCACCTTGGTGCAAAAGGCGACCATTGTGGAAGCAGGTAGTGATCAGGCAAAGAGAGAAAGAGAAAAAGGGGGATTAAAGAGAAAGCATGCCAGTATGGGCGGAGGTTCCGCAGGAGGAAGACCCCCGAATAGGTTCAACCGAGGAGCAATATCCCTACCTGGGAGGAGTGTTGGGTTTAAATCATCTGGGAGTGCAACTGTGAGCCAGGGTGGCCAACAATCAGGAGTGTCCCGTTCCCATCATTCCAGGCCTCCACTACCAGCATGCACAACTTGTGGGAAAAGGCACCTTGGAGTGTGCAATCAGAAGCAGTCCGTCTGTTATAAGTGTGGACGAGTGGGTCACTACTCCAACAAGTGTACCGCAGTTAATCCTACTGCTAGTAAGAGCAATGCCTGTTTCCAGTGTGGACGTCCAGGGCACATGAGGAAGGATTGCCCAATGAACAAACCAGCAACTTCATGGGCAAGCAAGGCTGCCTCCAACCGACCACCAACTGCTAGGACTTTTAACATGACAGTGCAAGATGCCGTGAGAGACACGGATGTGATAGCAGGTACATTTTCCCTCAATTCAGTCAGTGCAAATGTTTTGTTTGATTCTGGAGCAACTAAGTCTTTTATATCTAGAGATTTTGCGCATAAATTGAAACTTAAAACTCAACCGCTAAGGGAATCTGTGCAAGTAGAGATAGCTAATCAGGAAGTCGTCCCAGTTAATCAGATCCACCCCGATTGCAAAATAGAAATAGGAGGACGATCCTTCTGTGTTGATTTGATTCCTTTTAAGCTAGGGGAATTCGATGTTATTTTGGGGATGGACTGGTTGTCTCGTAATAATACACAAATAGATTGTAAAGGGAAAAAGGTTAAGTTGAAAACCCCAGGGAATAAATAAATAGTGTTTAGGGGACTACGCCAGACCCAGACCATTCTGACCATGGCACAGACCAAGAGACTGCTACGAAAAGGGAACGAAGCTTATTTGGCTTACGTTATAGACACCCAGAAAGAGGTGCCCAAGATACAAGATATTCCGGTAGTTAACGAATTTGAAGACGTATTTCCTCAAGATCTTCCGGATTGCCGCCAGATAGAGTGATTGAGTTTGCTATCGAGTTTGCCCCGGGGACGGCGCCAGTTTCCAAGGCCCCGTACCGATTGGCACCAGTGGAAATGAAAGAGCTAGCCAAGCAATTGCAGGAATTGTTGGATAAGGGTATGATAAGACCCAGTGTGTCGCCTTGGGGCGCACCAGTGTTGTTTGTTAAGAAAAAGGATGGGAGTATGAGGTTATGCATCGACTATCGAGAGTTGAACAAGCTAACCATAAAGAATAAGTACCCGTTACCCAGGATTGATGATTTGTTTGACCAGCTAAGAGGAGCTGTGTATTTCTCTAAGATTGACCTGAGAACCGGATATCACCAACTAAAGATTAAACCTGAAGATATTCCAAAGACTGCATTCCGTACTAGGTATGGACATTATGAGTTCTTGGTGATGTCATTCAGATTGACCAACGCCCTAGCAGCTTTCATGGATTTAATGAATAGAGTGTTCAAGGAATATTTGGACCAGTTTGTTATAGTCTTTATTGATGATATTTTGATCTACTCAAAGACAGAGGAAGAACACGCGGAATATTTGAGGATAACCTTAGAGACGCTCCGGAAGGAGCAATTATATGCCAAATTCTCAAAGTGTGAGTTCTGGAAAAATGAGGTGCAATTTTTAGGGCACGTAATCAACAGAGAAGGAGTGCTAGTTGACCCCTCCAAGATAGAGGCAGTTTCAAATTGGGAACGACCAACCACTCCAACAAAGGTAAGGAGTTTCATAGGGTTAGCATGATATTATAGACGATTTGTCCAAGATTTTGCAAAGATTGCAGCCCCATTAACTCGACTTACCCGTAAAACTGAGAAATTTGAATGGACTGAAAAATGCGAGAAGAGTTTTCAAGAGCTGAAGAAGAGGTTGGTAACGGCCCCAGTGTTGGCGTTGCCTGATGGAAAAGGAGATTTCGTGATTTACAGCGATGCTTCACATAAAGGATTGCGATGCGTGCTTATGCAGCACGGTAAGGTGATAGCATATGCGTCAAGGCAATTGAAGGATTACGAGATCCGATACCCCACCCATGATCTGGAATTGGCAGCAATTGTTTTTGCCTTAAAGATTTGGAGGCACTACTTGTATGGGGAGAAGTGTGAGATTTACACTGACCATAAGAGCCTTAAGTACATTTTTACACAGAAAGAGCTTAACATGCGCCAGAGGAGATGGCTAGAGCTAATCAAGGATTACGACTGTGAGATTCGTTATCACCCGGGCAAAGCCAATGTGGTGGCTGACGCCCTTAGTCGGAAAGATGAGCTAAAGATGATAACTACAGAGGAAGAATTGATAAAGCACTTTGAGAAGTTGGAAATTTAGATCAAGATGCCTGAAGAAGGTCAAGAAAAGTTGATGGAAATTTGAATCCAGCCCCCATTGTTGGAAAAGATTAGGCTATGCCAAGAGCAAATGATAGAAGCAGAAAAGAACTCGACCAAGGAGTTAATGACTAGGGAAGAAATCAAGTGTGAAAAAGATAAAGACGGGATCATGAGATACATGTGGAGGATATGGGTCCCAAATGATCAGGAACTCAAGGCTGAAATTTTATATGAGGCACACAGCTCAAGGTACTCAGTGCACCCCGGTAGCACCAAGATGTATAGGGATTTGAAAGAGTACTATTGGTGGCCCAACATGAAAAAGGACGTTGTAGAGTGGGTAAGTAAATGCTTAACCTGCCAGAAGGTGAAAGCAGAGCACCAGAGGCCCAGCGGACTTCTACACCCCTTGGAGATTCCTGAATGGAAATGGGAACATATAGCTATGGACTTCGTAGTAGGTTTGCCAAGGACCAAAGCAAACCATGATGCCATATGGGTGATTATAGACCGACTAACAAAGTCATCTCACTTTCTACCGATCAACGAAAGGTATATGGTCGACAGGCTGGTAGACATCTACCTAAAAGAGATAGTGGCGCGACATGGAGTTCCAGTCGCCATAGTATCCGACCGAGATCCTAGATTCAACTCCAAATTTTGGAGAAGCTTCCAAGAATGTGCAGGAACCAGGCTAAACATGAGTACAGCCTACCATCCCCAGACGGACGGGCAAAGTGAAAGGACCATCCAGACACTAGAAGATATGTTGAGAGTCTGTGCTATAGACTTTAAAGGAAATTGGGATGATCACTTACCATTGATTGAGTTTTCCTACAACAATAGCTTTCATTCAAGCATAGGAATGCCGCCTTACGAGGCCCTTTATGGAAGGAAATGCCGATCTCCCCTATATTGGGATGAAGTTGGAGAGCGAAAGATGCTCGGGCCTGAGATGGTCCAACGGACAAAGGATGCAGTAGATTTAATCAGAGGACGGCTGGTAGCAGCCCAGGATCGACAAAGGAAATATGCCGACTTAGCTCGGAAAGGAAAAGAATATGAAGTAGGAGACCTAGTGTTCCTGAAGGTGTCTCCTTGGAAAGGTTTAATGAGGTTTGGAAAGAAAGGGAAGCTGAGCCCTAGATATATTGGCCCATTTGAGATCTTAAGACGAATTGGGGAGCTAGCTTATGAACTGGCATTGCCCCCGAACCTGCAGCAAGTGCACAATGTGTTCCATGTCTCAATGCTGAGGAAGTATAACCCAGATGCCAAGCACATAGTGGAATATGAGCACGTGGATATGCAACCAGACTTGACCTATGTAGAGCAACCAGTGGAAATCATAGACAGAAAAGATCAAGTGCTCCGAAACAAGGTCATCAAGCTTTTCAGAGTTTTGTGGCAGAACCACAACATAGAAGAATCAACCTGGGAGCTAGAAAGTGCAATGATGGAAAAGTACCCCCATTTGTTTTCAAATTGATTCCGGGACGGAATCCTTTTAAGGAGGGGAGACTGTAAGAACCCAGATTTTTGATAGAATTAAAACTTTTTTGTAAGAACCCTAATTTTTGGTAATATTTTATTTTATTTAATATCTTGTGGCAATGTCAATATGGAACCTTTCTGGTCATCCCTGTGATTAATAGGATTGATTGTTTGAGAAACTGTGTTGTTGTATTCCCTATGTAAGATAAAAAGGGAGATTGTGAAGGCAGGAGTCTTATTGTTAATGAGGTTTATAAAACTTGGGATTAGAGAATGATTAGAGTGTTAAAAGATTTATTAAGGATCATGACAAGGAATTATGGACATTCGAGGAATTTACACAATTAGTACTTAAGGAATTATAGGGGAAACCCCTACGCGACAAAATATTATTACGAGAGATTAATTAAGATACGATACGAATTAAAGATTAGAAAATAAGCATTGGTGGGAGAATAATAATACAAGGAGTAGCATTGCATGCAAGCCCATGCAACCAAGTAGTTAGAAACCTAGCAAACTAGTTGGCCATTGGAAGATGAATAGTGTTTGGTTGCCTTACTTTTTCAAAAGTGGAGACAAGAGTACATGAGAGCCATACCTATAGCCATACCTAGGCTTGTACAATGCTAATACATACACATTATGTATCACCCAACACTTTAACCTCAATCATTCAACCAACACACACCACAAAATATCAAACACAAAAACTCTCTCCCCCCCCTTGCTATTTGCTATCGGCCAAGCTTAAAAAGTGAGGAAGAAAAATTCTTTCTCCCACTCCTCATCACTCATAATTCATACCATAATTCCTAGGTCATCTACATCATCTAATCAAGGTATGCTAGCAATTTCACTTCATTTCATCCATCCAATTCCAAGATATAAATTGTTAAAGTTTGGATGAATAGTAACCAAGTTTGTTCTTCCTTTAGATCTTGCATTATAAGTGTTGTAGGAGACCATCTAAGGTGTTGTTGAGTTGTGAGAAGCTTACCCAAGGCCACTAGGAGCTCAAGAAGGTATAAAATCACAAACCCTCTTGGTTATGTAATATTTATAATGATTGGTAGTAGATCCATGTGTTTAAGAGCTAATCTTGGTTGTATATGTGATGGATAGCATGGATCTTGGATTTTGATGTTGAGATTATGACTTTTATGACTATGGATAGTATATATATCACCATGAGTGTTATGAACCATGATTTGAGTGTATTAAGTGTTGGTTGTATGGTGGAATTGTGAAAAATGGTTGATCTAAGTGATTTGAGCTTGCTGATTTTATCCAGGAACTTTGACCTGTGTTGTAGCACGATTTTGAACACCCAAATGATGTCCCCTGATGTCCTACCTTATATTGTTGGAAAGATAATTGAATGTAGTTTCTGGATATGTAAGATTCATAGATAGGTGATGTGTGGATTTTTAGTTATGGCCGGAGAAGTGATTTTTGTTTCTGGACTATGGATTGCATAAAGTGACCCCCTTGTGAACCTTGTTTAAACACCTAAAAAAATATTTGGGATCATGGAAAAATTAGAGAAGCTAGGAAATACAGTGGTGAAGGCTACCCAAAAAGAATTGGATTAAAATATGAATTTTTGAAATTTATAAAAATGCTAGAGTAAATTTCGCGCAAGGGAAAAAGTAGTTAGCGGAGCATAATTCTAGGAGTAATGGTTATGGTTCGAATGTGGTAACTAAATTAAGTCGAATAAGTGACGAGCGTAATCGAGTGATGGCATGGACCTATAGGAGGGCTAGAGAGTCATAGGACGGAGTCCTTAAGTTAGTATGTATTCTCTAAAACTTGTGATTAAGAGGTATTGTTAAGGTACTAACGAGCGAATATTGATTATGTATAGATCTTCATTCCACGTCGCGAGCTCGACCACCCCAACCTCACCAAGGCAAGTTTTCCAACCCTAAGTATTTGTTTTCAAAAGATTATATTCTTGATTTTACCTATGCAAGTTTACTTTTCAAAACTTATATATAGGGATTTTCACTATTGTGTTTATAGCTTCCAAACGTATTATATGCTTATGCTTTACGAGTTATGTTGAAGTTTGAGATATATGCATATGTGTTTGTACACCCTTGAACTTAGAATAAAAGTGTTTTCTTCGGACAACGACTCTAGCAATAGAGGTCGTAGCGGTCCAAATATACTATTGACCGGGGAGCGGTATATATTTGTATCGTGATTAAATTGCGAAAACCAGAAGAGTCATTCAGGAAGTATCGTATACCTAAGTAATTATTATTTTTACGTTGTTAAAAATACTCAAAAATATCTATCTTGGATTAAAAGCTTATTTTAATTAAATAATTATTTTATTAATTGTTTATATTAAATCTCAAAATATTATTTATTAATTATCGTTCATTATTTTAAAGACAAAACTAATCCAAGATACCTTTAGCGTTTTCAAACTCGAACTCTTTCGAACACAAAACATTTTCGAAAACCCCCGGTCAGGTTTTGTTTATGTTACGTTTTTCAAGAATTATCGGTCGACTGAGGTCGAACTTCAACTACTCGAATTTTCTATCAAAATGATTTTTGAAAAGAAAAGAAAAAGGGGACTCTGGCAGGTGTGGGAATCGTTGACGAACGATTCCCGGGATGTGTAAGCGGCCGTGAGCCAGGCGGTCCATCAATTATTATTCCGGCCCAGGTGTTGCCGAAGGATGATTACGGATGTAGTTTTCATCGAGGGTGATTACGGATGTAGTTTTCACCCGAGGATAGTTACGGATGTAGTTTCTATCCTTCTACCGGTAGAGAAGACCCGCGGATTATTGGACTCGGATGTGGCGACTGATCATCGTCAATCCCTGTCAGGTTTTATGTTTTCTTTAAGTCCCATCCTCCACTTTGGAAAAATACTCAAACACTGCTTCTTGGGCCTAAGTGCCAAGTTGCCGATAGTGTGGTTTTTGATGAGAAAATATTGATATTGTGCAGTATCTAGAACTGCAAGATTTTCTATAAAGATTGGCACGTGTTAGTGCACCCTTGCAATTATTTCAAAGAATGAAATGTTTTTGAATGAGAAACTTCCTAAGCTAATGGAAGGAAAGAGGTTTTGCAATAACGTATTCCCTGTACAGTATGATAACCGTAGAGTGTTTTGCCGAAAATGATATGCTTATATATAAATATTTTCAAACTTGAGATATATTGAGATGAGAACCTTGTAAAGGATTCATATGTATTCTTAAAGCTCCTTAGTGAGTATAAATGTTTTATACAAACTCGGACATATATATTGTCGAGTTATGTTTTGTAATCTGAGATATACACCCATACAGTTGGGAACGTTTTCAAAATAAACCACTTTATTATTTTCCAAATTGGTGAACTTGCTGAGCATTATGTAGCTCATTCTTGCCTTATAAAAACTTTTCAGAAAGGGAAGAATTTGGCCGATTAACTCCGCACCAGCAGAAGAGGAGTAGAAGAATTACCCGGAGATGATATAGTCCATGATAAATACTACAGAGTAGTCTGATAGGTTTTCAACTGTAATAGTAAGACTTGTCTTCAAGTGTAGTTGTATAAGTGGAATTGCGTAAGACTCTGGATTGTACAGATGAATTGTATTATTTAGTGTTACTTTTGGTTATCGTTTCTGAGGCTCTAACTTGATTGTGTGTAAGATTGAGGTATGGATGGATGTATTGTTGAGTTGTAAAGTTAATACAGGTATGATATGGTTGGATGATGATGTGACGACCTGAATCTCTGACCTCAGATTTGGGGGCGTCACAGAAATGGTATCAGAGAGATAAGTTACAGTACTCAGAAACGAGAAGTGTTGAGAGTTAAGTCTAAGTAGGAGAATGACATAAGAGATCGTAGTAAACTTATTATTGGGCTACCGGAAGAGGTACCGGTGAGTAGAATGGACTGGAGTGTTTACTGGAGGTATTATACTAGGGTCGATAGAATCCTTAGAGACCTTCAGAATAATGAATAGAGGTTTGAAAGTCGTACATGACCTATCATAGGTAATGATATAGGAAGCAGAGCGAAATCTCAAGAGCAGCTGAGATAGAGGCGATATTGCCAATATGATCGGATGACTAGGCTGGCATAAATTTTGTGGCCCATAGTCCTCCACAGTTTAGGAGGCAGCATTTTAAGAATCAAGAAGTTTAGACTTCCCTACATAATTAAGGGTACTTAGTACTTGGAATAATGACAGTCTTTTACTTTGGCTATAAGATCCAATTTTCGATAGGTAACGGGTTTACCTGAAAGGTGGTTACTATGCCGTTGTGGACTTCATCACTCTTGATGGCGAATTTTACATGTGTTATACGAGAATGTTATCATAAGACGAGCGTGCTGGATAATTCCACGCATGATTCGGACGCTAGAGCATGGTAGTTCAACTTAGAGAACAAACAAGCAGAATTAACAAAGCGACTCTAGTGAAGTTGAATATGGTTGCAACGAGCGATATAGTGATCTCAGAGTCTACCAAAAGAAGAGACCAGTGAGTCTACACTGGAATTCTTTGATAGAAATTTTAGCAGAGACTACGCATATATACTTGTAAACCTATATATTGTTGGTAACGAATGTTCACGTGCACACACACCGCCACTGAACCTATGGACTGCATTGAGATCCCTGAGAGATCTCTTTGATCTGTTCCCAGGGGGAACTGGCCACTTGTGATTCATGTCGGAAGGCATGAAGTAGGACCCTATGGACTTAGCAGGTGTCCCCGGAATGATGTGAAGCTTGGCCTTCAAGATAAAGCACGGAAATGACATATATATTTGTGAAACCTCAACTCGATAAATGACGTTAAGATGATGATTGAGAGACACACTAGTTGGTGTCTTGTATTACGAAGACGAAGAGATGGAGTTACCCTCATAGTGGTGATAATGAGATGCACGAATGATTATTAACTTATTTTGGTAACTACCGGCTGGTGCACTACTTCATTTTAAACTTTTCATTAACCATGTTACCTCGATTAGTTTATATCAGGTAATCCTTCTATCCTTCTACTTCAAACTTGTGGAATAACCACCAATGATTTACTTTCTCTAAACCGGGACTCATCCAAAGTATCTTATTTGATCCTCGAGTATTCTATTTGAAGTTTATAATTACTTCGTTCTGCTCAGAACTATTTACACTTCCTTTCAACTATCCAAGGAATGTTCAACAATTGTTTCCTTAATTAATCAATGAATATTCCTAAATGAATATTGATATTTGATTGCTTCTTTCATACTTGCACTCTTTAGTTGAGCTCATAAATATTTAACAAATTACCGAGGACATGGATGATCTAATGTCCAGACATCCCTCATGAATTCTTTTCTTCTATTCAAGATGAGATTTTACATCGTACACTGAAATCATAGTAAGGATATCATTTCGATATTGGTATTCCGAATTTAATTCTACTGTAAGATCTGATAAAGCATGTGTACGGAGGCACCTTGGGTGGACCGTTTCACTGATAAGTGATATTTGATGAGAGGTTATCGATTGTTCCGATACCTAGAATATTCTCTTCAAATTTTATAGTTTCTTTTTCAAACTTAATAACTTCTTATTTCCATTCGTTGTCCGAGTAGCCTAAAGTTTCTTCAATGGCTACGATGTTGAAATTCCGTTCTATCCAATTGAAACTGGCTAGTCGTTATGTCAATATGAATGACTAGTTGATTGTTCTAACTACTCAAAATTGTAATGTTGTGAAGAACACCTAGCTAATTGTCCTAGCTGGTGGTGATTTCTCAAACGGGTGAACTAGCAAATTTTGTCTCGCTAGTTGCTAGTGTTTCTTGAAAAGGACTAGTTATTGTTCCACTGGTCCAACTCCCAATTTAATTCATTCCGCAACGCATTTTGCATGTGGTAAAGTATGATGATGAAAGTTTGACGAATAACTTGATTGAGACCTAGTGAGGTCGCCCACTCGACTTGAACTCTTACCCATCTTCGTATCAGACTTTATATCACTTGAATATTTTATTCTTTCATTCATACAATGAGAATTCATTTGAAACCATTGATTACTTGAATGACAAACTACTTCATTCTTTAATTGTCATGGAGTAGAACTGCTTTCTATTGGCTGACCTTCATCAATGCGACTTTAGATTTCCTCTTATTTTTCAAGAGGAAAAGTATTAACAAGATGTAAGAATTGTATAAAGACCGTCTTTATGACTTTTGTATCCAACAATCATTGCCCTCGTGCAACATTCTCTATGATATCACATTACAAGATTATCAGGACATGAAGGAATAAACCTAGTTGTATTCTTTTTGTCCATCCTTACATCTCCAAAAATCGAGACTCCTAGTATTTGGAACCATCAACATTCTTGGAACATCCAATGTGGAATTCTTATTGAAATTATCTACTGGACCTTGTTATTTTAAAACAATTCTTTTCAAAAGTGATTACTCTAAGGTGAACGGGAGGTACAATTGTGAACCGTTGCACCAATATGAGATCAAAAACCAAATGTTGTAATTGTGCAGCCAGAGCGTTATGCCGAGTGATTATTTAAAGTAGGAATGACATGTCGGGGCATACCACAAGACCTTTAATATTAGTGTGAGGAAAGTTATAGGAAATGATGAGGTGGTTGGGAGTACGTTCCTACCAACCGTTGTCAGGATGTATAGTAATGAATTCTGGAGTTACCAAGCCTTTTCCTGATCCAAGAAATTCAAATCGATTGCGATGTAAGACATATCCTTAGAGGAAACTAACATGGAAGTGAGATGGACAAGAAAGGAAGAAATATCGTGGCAGGAATGTGAAGCTTTACTTAGCTAAAAGGGGTGATGCACATAGCGAGACATAAAGTTTAAAAGGCCCTTAATAGCAAATGGATGCATGGATATATCCCAATGATCCTTCGAGATTACCACCTAATCAAGTTTATTGGGAATCGCAGCAGCATACAGGCCTCAGGCTGATTGGTGCCAGTTGTGAAAGAGGACGAGCGTATGACATCTTACATATACCATCGAGAACTGATACCCTTATCGGAAATGTAGGAATTGATGACCAGTTAAAACGCGTAGTTGTTTTTCTGAGATAAGGTTGAAAAGCGGGTTTCACCAACTCAAGATCGACCTCTGTACTGTGCCAAAGTTGGCATTTCACACCAATATAAATGTTATAGAATTATGGTAGTATCATTTGAGTGGACTAATGAGTTAGAAGCCTTTATGGATTAATGAACAAAGTTTTGGAATGAAATGAGGTATTAGCAACAACCTCATTGTTAGCTATACTTGATGATAAAAAGAGGACTTTGAGAGTCACGATGATGCGTCTTTCAAGAGTTTAAGAGGTGTGCTGATGCAGTAGAAAGGGGATGATAGCCTATACTTCTAAACAACATAAAGGTTACGGGATGGGATATACCAACCGTGAGTCTGGGATTAGTCATGATGGCGTTCACGCATAAAACTGAGACGTTAACTTTATGAGAAAAGTGTGAAAGTTTTCCACAAGTGCCATAAGTATGTTAGAACTAAAACATAAGAAAGAGAAGGTGACAAAAGGGAGCAGGGAGTATAATGGAGAAATTTGTTATTTCCCAGGAAAGGCCAGTGTGGTGGCCGATACCTATGGAGGGGATTATTCAAAATTGGAATTCAGTCAGTATTGACCAAGAAAATAGAGTATATACAATAAAGAATAATGTTAGAGGAAAATGACTAAATTATGGGGAAGGACAAAGATGTATAGAGAATTAAGAGAATGTTTGGCAAACGGATATGAAGAATTGTATTGGCAAGCTATTAAGTACAAACGCAACATGTCAAAAAAAAAAAAAAAAAAAAAAACGATAGGGATCTAGTGGATCAATTCCGCCCGTAGAAAATCTTGAACATGAACAGAATTATAATGAATTTCATGAGTAGGTCGCCGAAGACCGAGCCAAGAGATGGCCCTAGTTGATTTATAATTGCTGGACCAAGTGATTTACCTACGAGAGACTTTCCATTTAGAAGATTATCGATTTATATACGGAAGAGATGATGGTGCAATATAAAACTTCTGCAGTGATTACGTCAGATAGAGACTTAAAGGAAGAAGAATTGTCCAGACGATCGAATTTATAATTAGTGTCGTGCCTTAGATTTCACGAGGCAGTCGAGAATAAAAACTTATCCATGAAACGAATGTTGTTATCACGATCGGCACCATGCGGACGTAAGGACGTCTCTTGTAAAGCGTACCACGAAAGAAGAAGTTTCGCTTTTCTTGCGTTACGAAGAAGTCAATGAACGAGGGATATAGTAGCTGAACTTGTTCGACGTATACCGAAGACTATATAGTATCCATAGCAAGTGGTAACGACTGACGGGAGGCAACACATGCGTGCTAATCAAGCCAAGGAGAATGAGGAATACCGTGCGTATTGACGTTGTCTCAGGTTATAGAACACGACCACAAAGTATTCACGGCCCAACGATACAAGGACTCAACACGGATACTAGGAACAAGGTAGAGGAGGAACGTATAAGTAGTGGGATAAAAATTTTCATTCATAGAACAACCGATAAGGAATACAGGTCGAGGAGAGCATGCGTTGAGAAGCAACATTAAAGCGTTGGTGAGACTGCAATAGCCCTAATTTTCGTGAATATTCGAACCTGGATGAAAATTAATTTTTTTGGGTGGATGAGAAATTTTTGCAATCACGATATGTAAGAATTATTAAATGAAGATTTCGAATTGATATTACGCCTTTACGGTGCAGACGAGTGTATGTAAAAGTCATTAGTTTTTTTTTTACGAAACCCATCATTTCGAATGGTCAAATTTCATGAGATATCTAAGGAGATCGTGGTAAGGCATGGGGTTCCTGTGAGCATTGTATCTGGTAGAGACCCAAGGTTCAACTCCAGGTTCTGGAGGAGTTTTCAGGATCGTATGGGGACCAAGTTAGACATGCGTACTGCATACCATCCCCAAAGAGATGGACAGAGCGAGAGAACCATCCAAACCATCGAGGACATGTTGAGAGTATGTGCCATAGATTTCAAGGGAAGTTGGGACGACCACTTGCCGTTGATCGAATTTTCCTACAACAACAGTTACCATGCGAGTATAGGCATGCCCCCATATGAAGCTTTGTACGGACAAAGATGTCGGTCTCCTTTGTGTTGGGAAGAAGTTGGAGAGCGGAAGATTTTAGGGCCTGAACTGGTCCAACAGACAAGAGAAACTATCGAGCTCATAAGAGGACGGCTGGTAGCGGCCCAAGACAGACAGAAGAAGTATGCAGACCAGACCCGCAAGAACAAAGAATATGAGGTAGGAGAGTTTGTGATGTTAAAAGTATCACCGTGGAAGGGATTGATGAGATTTGGTAAGAAGAGGAAACTAAGCCCGAGATTTATTGGACCTTTTGAGATCTTGAAACGAGTCGGAAAGTTAGCCTATGAATTGGCTTTACCTCCGAGCTTACAGCAAGTACATAATGTGTTCCATGTGTCCATGCTACGACCCTACCATACCGACTTCCGACATGTGATAGAGCATGATCAAGTGGATCAGCAACCAGACTTAACGTATGTGGAGCAACCCGTAGAAATTATGGATAGAAAAGAACAGGTGCTGAGGAACAAGGTTGTCAAACTAGTGAGAGTCTTGTGGAGGAATCAGGATGTCGAAGAATCAACATGGGAACTAGAAAGCGCAATGCGTGAAAAGCACCCCCAACTGTTTTTAACCTGATTCCGGGACGGAATCCTTTTAAGGAGGGGAGGCTGTAAGAACCCTAATTTTTGGTAATATTTTATTTTATTTAATATCTTGTGGCAATGTCAATATGGAACCTTTCTGGTCATCCCTGTGATTAATAGGATTGATTGTCTGAGAAACTGTGTTGTTGTATTCCCTATGTAAGATAAAAAGGGAGATTGTGAAGGCAGGAGTCTTATTGTTAATGAGGTTTATAAAACTTGGGATTAGAGAATGATTAGAGTGTTAAAAGATTTATTAAGGATCATGACAAGGAATTATGGACATTCGAGGAATTTACACAATTAGTACTTAAGGAATTATAGGGGAAACCCCTACGCGACAAAATATTATTACGAGAGATTAATTAAGATACGATACGAATTAAAGATTAGAAAATAAGCATTGGTGGGAGAATAATAATACAAGGAGTAGCATTGCATGCAAGCCCATGCAACCAAGTAGTTAGAAACCTAGCAAACTAGTTGGCCATTGGAAGATGAATAGTGTTTGGTTGCCTTACTTTTTCAAAAGTGGAGACAAGAGTACATGAGAGCCATACCTATAGCCATACCTAGGCTTGTACAATGCTAATACATACACATTATGTATCACCCAACACTTTAACCTCAATCATTCAACCAACACACACCACAAAATATCAAACACAAAAACTCTCTCCCCCCCCTTGCTATTTGCTCTCGGCCAAGCTTAAAAAGTGAGGAAGAAAAATTCTTTCTCCCACTCCTCATCACTCATAATTCATACCATAATTCCTAGGTCATCTACATCATCTAATCAAGGTATGCTAGCAATTTCACTTCATTTCATCCATCCAATTCCAAGATATAAATTGTTAAAGTTTGGATGAATAGTAACCAAGTTTGTTCTTCCTTTAGATCTTGCATTATAAGTGTTGTAGGAGACCATCTAAGGTGTTGTTGAGTTGTGAGAAGCTTACCCAAGGCCACTAGGAGCTCAAGAAGGTATAAAATCACAAACCCTCTTGGTTATGTAATATTTATAATGATTGGTAGTAGATCCATGTGTTTAAGAGCTAATCTTGGTTGTATATGTGATGGATAGCATGGATCTTGGATTTTGATGTTGAGATTATGACTTTTATGACTATGGATAGTATATATATCACCATGAGTGTTATGAACCATGATTTGAGTGTATTAAGTGTTGGTTGTATGGTGGAATTATGAAAAATGGTTGATCTAAGTGATTTGAGCTTGCTGATTTTATCCAGGAACTTTGACCTGTGTTGTAGCACGATTTTGAACACCCAAATGATGTCCCCTGATGTCCTACCTTATATTGTTGGAAAGATAATTGAATGTAGTTTCTGGATATGTAAGATTCATAGCTAGGTGATGTGTGGATTTTTAGTTATGGCCGGAGAAGTGATTTTTGTTTCTGGACTATGGACTGCATAAAGTGACTCCAAATATACTATTGACCGGGGAGCGGTATATATTTGTATCGTGATTAAATTGCGAAAACCAGAAGAGTCATTCAGGAAGTATCGTATACCTAAGTAATTATTATTTTTACGTTGTTAAAAATACTCAAAAATATCTATCTTGGATTAAAAGCTTATTTTAATTAAATAATTATTTTATTAATTGTTTATATTAAATCTCAAAATATTATTTATTAATTATCGTTCATTATTTTAAAGACAAAACTAATCCAAGATACCTTTAGCGTTTTCAAACTCGAACTCTTTCGAACACAAAACATTTTCGAAAACCCCCGGTCAGGTTTTGTTTCTGTTACGTTTTTCAAGAATTATCGGTCGACTGAGGTCGAACTTCAACTACTCGAATTTTCTATCAAAATGATTTTTGAAAAGAAAAGAAAAAGGGGACTCTGGCAGGTGTGGGAATCGTTGACGAACGATTCCCGGGATGTGTAAGCGGCCGTGAGCCAGGCGGTCCATCAATTATTATTCCGGCCCAGGTGTTGCCGAAGGATGATTACGGATGTAGTTTTCATCGAGGGTGATTACGGATGTAGTTTTCACCCGAGGATAGTTACGGATGTAGTTTCTATCCTTCTACCGGTAGAGAAGACCCGCGGATTATTGGACTCGGATGTGGCGACTGATCATCGTCAATCCCTGTCAGGTTTTATGTTTTCTTTAAGTCCCATCCTCCACTTTGGAAAAATACTCAAACACTGCTTCTTGGGCCTAAGTGCCAAGTTGCCGATAGTGTGGTTTTTGATGAGAAAATATTGATATTGTGCAGTATCTAGAACTGCAAGATTTTCTATAAAGATTGGCACGTGTTAGTGCACCCTTGCAATTATTTCAAAGAATGAAATGTTTTTGAATGAGAAACTTCCTAAGCTAATGGAAGGAAAGAGGTTTTGCAATAACGTATTCCCTGTACAGTATGATAACCGTAGAGTGTTTTGCCGAAAATGATATGCTTATATATAAATATTTTCAAACTTGAGATATATTGAGATGAGAACCTTGTAAAGGATTCATATGTATTCTTAAAGCTCCTTAGTGAGTATAAATGTTTTATACAAACTCGGACATATATATTGTCGAGTTATGTTTTGTAATCTGAGATATACACCCATACAGTTGGGAACGTTTTCAAAATAAACCACTTTATTATTTTCCAAATTGGTGAACTTGCTGAGCATTATGTAGCTCATTCTTGCCTTATAAAAACTTTTCAGAAAGGGAAGAATTTGGCCGATTAACTCCGCACCAGCAGAAGAGGAGCAGAAGAATTACCCGGAGATGATATAGTCCATGATAAATACTACAGAGTAGTCTGATAGGTTTTCAACTGTAATAGTAAGACTTGTCTTCAAGTGTAGTTGTATAAGTGGAATTGCGTAAGACTCTGGATTGTACAGATGAATTGTATTATTTAGTGTTACTTTTGGTTATCGTTTCTGAGGCTCTAACTTGATTGTGTGTAAGATTGAGGTATGGATGGATGTATTGTTGAGTTGTAAAGTTAATACAGGTATGATATGGTTGGATGATGATGTGACGACCTGAATCTCTGACCTCAGATTTGGGGGCGTCACATTTTTCTTATGTAATAATATGGAAGCGAATAGTGGTTACGACTACGATGTAACGGTTATTCTAATAAATAAATAGAATGGATGTGGGTTCAAATATTTATATGTCATAAAGAATACCTTTGGTTGACTACATAGATAAGAATGATCTATCTCCTAAGGATATAAGTATATTACTTCAAGTAAGATTATTCTTGTGTCATCCAAATCAATATCTATTATAAGTCCAGCGGTTCCATAAAAAGGTTAAGGAACACTCGAGAGTAAACCAGGTTCATGAAAATGCACACCTAGAGGGGGGTGAATAGGTGTAAATGGCTAACTATATTCAACTAAGTCCAATTTTAAAAATTACCAGATACAGCTTACTGATTTCGTTTTATGCAGAGACAAATGGTAAGCTGAATGTATGCTGAATGCAAACAGTATGCTGAATGTAAAGACAGTAAGTACAGTAAAGTGCATAAACAGTAAGCTAAATGCAAGCAGTAAGTAAAGAACAGAAAATAAAGAACACAGAGACTTTTAGCCAGGTTCGACCCCTAACCCCTATAGTCTACGTCCTGGTCCCTTACCAACTTGGTAAGAGAATATATTATTGATCACTGAAATAAAACCAATTACAAGATACAATAATATATCTCCCTTAATACCCAGCTGTTGACAAATGGCGTGCTGAACTCCCGTTTCTGAACTTGCTCTCTAAGCTATACTTCCCAAGTATACTTCTCTAGCAACGATCACCAAACCCTAGTTCCCAAGCCAACTTGTCCAACAACTAAACCTTACAATTCGAACAATACAATCAATAATGAATACAACTCAAACTATGAACTCTTTAAGATATAGCACGTATGAATATATTTAAGAGCTCGAGAGAATCAAAGGATATAGCAATGAAAAACTGAGTTGTTTGAAGTCTTGTGTGCTTGAATGTTTTTCTCTGGATTGTTAGAAACGAATGAACACAAGAATCAGGTTTATAAAGCTTCACACCAACGTTCAGAAAATCAATCACCAATTATTCGAACGATTTGAAATCAATTTCCAACGTTCAATTGGTTAGAGATTTTACAAACGTTCTTGTGAACGTTAGACAGAAGGTTTGAGAGAAAGAGATCGATGAAAACTTAACCTTCTGATTTGTATAGATATAAAAACGTGTATAGGAGATTTTGAAGAAAGAAAATCTTTTAAATAAGGAAACTCCTATAAGTTTTATAAAATAATTTAAAGAAAGATATTTGAAAAGATTTGAGCTCTAGAATATATTGTGTACGTATTATATAATAAATAGTCCTCACAATATATTTCCTGAATTACATCCATGAGAATTTGTCTTGATATAAGTCTTCAGGATTTCTGGTAGTTTGCAAATGGCTTGCTGTTTGTGACTGACTGTTGGAAATGGCTTGCTGTTTGTGAACTGTCTGTCTGCAACTGGCTTGCCAAACTGTCTCTGTTGTAACACCAAATGGCTTGCTGTTTGTATATTCTCTGTAAACAATCAGTAGACTTAATATAACCTGCAAAACCAAGTTAGTACAACCATAACATAATGTTTTATATCAAACTACAAGCAAATGGCTTGCTGAATGTGATCATCAAAACCATAGGAGTATCAGTTCATTTTCCTAATTATAGGAATTAAATAAAAATAAATGATGAATAGTGATTTTGGTGGAATTTGGATTATTATTATAATAATGCTATATCCGGTATTCGGAACGGATTTCTGAGTTCGTATTAGTGATCCAGGAGGAAAATAAGTGTATGTAAAGGCTGTCGGATTCAGAAAAATAGCACTTTTATTTTCTTCGAGAATTCCCTGGACACTGCAAGACATAAGGAATTATAAAAGGGATTTAAGGAATTTAAATTCGAGAAGTATTAAGAAAGATGAGGAATAGTATTATAAATATTAAGAAGGTTTTCGGTAAAACCCTAACTAGAAACGAATGAGTTATTCCCTCGAACGATCAACGAATTAAGCAATAAACGGACAAAGAAACAAGCAGAGGGAGCAAGAGTCATGCATAAGCTACTAGAAAATATCTAGTAACCAACATAGTTACAAGAGTAACTAGAATCAAGTGGATCAACTAAGTGCTTAGCAACCAAACTACTAGTTAACCTTAAACCACCAAAAGATCAACACATGTCTTCCTAATTTCATCACCCCTTGCATCATCACTTTAATAAAGCAATCAAGGATGAGATATTATCTAAAACCATTCACTTTATGCATTATTGTTCAAGACAACCAAGCAAAAACACTAAACTCTCTCCAACAACATCTATTCGGCCCAAGCCTTAATTCCAAAATCAAAACCCTACTTGCAACCATCATTTGATCTCCAAACGTTTATGGTGAGACTTACATTTCATATAAATGATCTCCTCAAATCCTATCTTCAATCTCTTCTTTTTCCATTTTCAAAAAAATCATTAAAGAGGAGGATGAATAGTGTTCTTCAAGAACTAACTTTGATTTTCATGTTTCTGTGGTTGATCTTAGGTTTGTTAAGGCTAGACAAGGACCATACCAAGCTTTTTAAGGCTATATCACACTCTCAAGAAGGTATAATGATCTTGAAACCCTAAGTCTACTTTGAGATTTTGCATGTTCTTGGTGGATTTAGTATAAGTTATGATGTTAGTGATGTTATAAACATGATTATGTAGTAGATATAATGGATTTAAGAGAGGATGATTATGTTGGTATAACATTGTGTTCTTGAACTTGTTGAGATGAGAATCATGTGTATAAGTTGTATTGGTGCCCGGTGTGGCTTGGTTTTAGTGTTACGATTAGTAGAACGTTCGATTTATAGCCGTCGTAATGCACGATTTTCGTTTAATCTTGAAATCCGAACTTGACAGTAGATATAACTCACTGCTTAGCTTCGACTTATGCCATGATAAGCTAGATTATGTTATGAGCTTCGTTTTTATATAAAGATCGCATGAAACGGACTTACGGTTTAGGAGTTATGATTAAATTCGTAAAAGTGGTTCGGAACCGTAATCAAAAGTTCGTAATTGGAATTGATTCCCTTAAAATCATTTAATCAGTGGCAAATCTTAATAATTAAATAATAGAGGTAAAAAGGAAGGTGTGGGAGAAAACCACATGTCGAATAGATCGTTTTCCGATTTTATAAAAATGTTCGAATCAAGGTTAAGTACGAAAGTACCCCTAAAGAGTATACTTGGTTATAACTACGATAAACCACTTAGAAAACGATCGATAAATCTCGAGGTATAATCTTTCGACTTTAAAACTTTTACAAATCAAATACTTACCATATGTAAGGGTAATGACACGCTTTAGTAACGAACAAGTGTCGGATAATAAAAGCAATAATAAGAGTGAATTAGAGGGGTATAACGAAACGACTTGAAAACGTATTTCGATTTAAGTTAAGTTTATACTTAACCTTTTGAAAGGTGTTAAGTGATTAATCCCGAATGCCTTGGCTATTTATAGATCATCAGGCTGACCCGGGACACGCTACCACTACCCCTACCCGTACTCGATTCCCAGGCAAGTTTCCAATCCTTGTTAAAAGGCTGTTGTTGTGAATATATATACATGTGCTTTCTGTTATACATATGCCATAGCATGCATGCCTACTTGAAAAATCATATTGATATACTTGTTCCCTGAATTATTGTTGGCTTATAAGCTAGATGATTAATATATCAGTTATAAGCCAGAAATTTCTAAGACCCTTAAGCGAAGGGCATCTGAATCTCATTCTTCAGCTATAGACCGGGAGTCGTTATTCCTTGATATATTGATATTACTTTCAGAGGAAAATATTTAAGTAAATATTTTCCATTTATTATCTGGCGAATATTATTGGAATATTTCCTTGGGATTATTTGATAAATATTATTCGGATTATTCATCATATGTTTATTTATTCAAGGAATATTATATATTTAATATTCATCTAAAGTCGATTAAATATTCGAATATTATTCGAACTCTCAGTTAAGTTATTTACTTAAAGAATATTCAGTCTTATTTACTCAATAGATATTATCTTGAATATTCATTCGAGTTTAATTATTTAATGAATATTATTTTAATATTCATTCGAGCCTTATTTATTTAAATGAATATTATTTCGATTATTCGTTCAATCTTTATTTACTTTATAAATATTAGTTGAACATTGATTCGAACCCCAGTTATTCGATAAATATTATTTTGAATATTCCCTTGAGACAAGGAATATTATCTTCGACATTTATTTAAAGTCGATTCAATTATTGAACATAATTTTAAATATTCATTCGATAATCATTTCTTCGATAAATATTATTAAATTGAATATTCATTATTTATTCAATGAATATTGTCTCAAATATTAAATCGATAATTATTTCATCAATACGTATCCTTCTTGAGTTGAATATTCACTATTGATTCAATAAATATTATCTCAAATATCCATTTGATGATTACTCCATCAATAAACATTGTAATTAATTTGAATATTCATTATTTGTTCAATTAATATTATTCTGAATATTTATCCAAAGATTACTCTGAGTAACACTTTTCCAATATCTATGACTCAATAAATATTTTTGGAATATTTATTTAATTCTTCTAATTCGAATCAAAGACAATTTACTTCATTCACATAGCATCATCGACCTACGAAAATTATATGAATTATTTCAAAGTCTTATTATTATTATAATATTATCAAGGAAGGTTCTCAGTAATTCCATTCTTCCTTCGATTCGAATATAAGGGAACCTGACTTGAAGAATGTTATTTATCTTGTGACTGCCCGGTCATAAATTATTCATTTCGTTTGCAACTTGGTTGCTATTATTCATGGAATTGTGTATACCCACTCATTATTCGAGGGGTAAGAATGTTGGAACAAGTTGGTATCCATTAACAAGCAGCAGCTTGGGAAATATTGGTGAATTTTCCTTTCCAATTAGATACGACTACTTTGTGGAGTCTTATTAACAAGTATTATACTTGGGGAAAGGGAGACGAACTTTATGTTTCAAAGTTTATGGATGTGAAATGAACTAGGAGATGCGTAAGTGACCCAGTGGCGCCGGTCTAGCAAATGGCCAACCGTTGGCCGAGGGGGTTCCAGATATGGATGGGAACGGGTCGGGTTCGGGTCGGGTTTTGCAAAATCCAAATCCAAATCCAAATATTTTCGGGTTTCGGGTTTCGGATCCAAAACACGATATCCAAATCCAAATCCGTCGGGTTTCGGATCGGATCGGGTTTTTTTCGGGTATTCAAAATTAATAATAGTGTAAATAAGTTGCTTAACAAAAAAATAAAAAAAATTGTGTAAGTTAAAAAATACCGCTACATCCATGACAATTTATTTTCTCGATCTTTCCATATCTTATGTCTCAAAGATATGTGTATGTATAATATGTATTTATAATATACATTTATATATAATATATAATATATATATATATAATAGTGTATGTATAATATGTATTTATAATATACATTTATATATAATATATAATATATAAAATATAAGATATAATAAATAAAAGCCGGGTATTTTTCGGGTTTCGGGTTCGGCTCGGATTTTGATCGGGTTTCGGGTTTCATGAAATCCATATCCATATCCAAAATCTTTTGGGTTTAAAATTTAAATCCATATCCATATCCAAATCCAAAATATCGGGTTCGGATCGGATAAAAAATCAGATTTCGAATCGGGTATCCGTCGGATCGGATTTTTTTCCCATCCCTAGTTCCAGAGGGCGGTAGACAAGTAAATCCGCCGGTGCTTCCTTCTACATGTAGTAAACAAGAGGTGGGGAGCATAACATGCGACTGATCATCGTGTAAATGCTATGTCTCCTGGCGCGTCAAACTCCAGTATTAGTTCATCACTCAATGTTGGAAATTTTCTGCAACATCATCATAGTCGGCAGAGTTGAAAAGTATTTCAAACTGGAATTGCAATATCTTTCTTGCAAGTTCCTATTTTTATGAAAATGATGCTATCTTGCTTATTTTGGCATAGCATATGCTTCCACGAAATATATACCTGTTGAGTTACCTTGTAACTTCATCCTTTATATTAAACTGGCATTATTTTCGCTAATGCATGGCATATAATTTCAAAACATATCTTTGAACTGTCTTATATATTACTGCATAGTTATATATTGTTGGTGGGCTATTGCTCACCCTTTCTTATTTATTATGTCACAACAACAGCTAGGTCGCATGGCCCGCGTCAGGCGCACTCGGCGCAAGCAGGTTACCCGCCCCACAGGGCTACCCTTTGATATCATCGCTGCCATTGCTGAGGTAGCATAGATTAGCAGCCTTTGGCTACCAATTTAATTATATGTATCAATAATGATTAATCAACGGCAAAACTCTTAAACTTATGATGTTATCCTTTTGGCTTGTAATAACTTTTATTCGTAAACCCGTTACGTGAGACTTATTTCAATTTCATCTCTGGGACTATAACTGTGTGTGTGTGAGTGGATATTATTGTGGGGTCACGGCATGTGATTTATTTATTGTGGACTTAAGTAAAGTATTAATCATGGAAAATAAGACCGTAATGACCCGATCCCGGACCCCGGATCTGGGGGTGTTACACCGACAGAGTGAATATAGATACACCATATATAAATTAGGGATTGAAAACACAAAATTAAGGATTGAGAGAAGGGATTGAAGAAATGAGTTCTTCAAGCTCATCAAATAGCAGGTCACATCAGAAATGTCTTGAACGCGGTGTGAAATGTAAATGCGGAATTGTAGCTCCATGTTGGGAAGCATGGAAAAGTGGAACACTAGACCCGGGTAGAACATTTTATGGGTATAGTAGGTATAAACATCCTACACTAAGTTGCAACTTCTTCCAATGGGCTGAACCATCGTTTACTTAGAGAGCAAGGGAGGTGATAGAGGAATTGAAGATGAAAGCAAACGTAAAAACTGATGAAGTTTTAAGTTTGAGTGATGAACTGAACCTTGCTGATAAGGAGATTGCAAATGAGTTGTCTGTTACTGAAATGAAGAACAAAAAACTCATACAGATGCATCGAAGAAGGAGAAAGAGTTGGGTAAAATCAAAAAAACTTATGTACTTTTTTTAATTAGTTGCATTGTAATTTGGTTTGCTTGTAACTGAGATTTGATATGAATATTAGTGAATGTTGTGGTTTTTCTTATGAAATAAATATCTAACGTATTTATTAACTTGAATTAACTTAGTTATATTGCTAAGAAAATTGTTAAAATTTGCTCCTGTGGTAGCTATGATAATTCTACATTGAAGCCAAAGTTGCAACCTTTCATTACATCAAAAGTACCAAAGTCAGATAGATTACATAACTTAGAGGTCATTTAAAGGTTCAACATCCTAACCAAAAGATCAATGGATAGAGTTCAACATCTCATTTAAAGCACAACTACATAAAGTTCAACAATAAAATCAAGTGCAATTACTACTAGTTTTTCTTTCTTGGAGCAATGAATTTTTTGTTTTTCCCTACTTTTTGAGCTGGTTACCCACTGGTTGGCCTTGCTGCACTAGATGTCTGGCTTAGTCTAGTCCATGTGCTTGCTTTTTTGATTTTTGACCTAACATTAGTTGGTGTTGAGGCAGGTGGGGTGCTTCCACTCACATGGCCTTTGCTATTGTTAATTCTTGGAGTTGGCATCTAACAATAAAAAAAAAACAATGTTCAACATCTTGAAAGAAATATAGTATGCAACAATCAATTATATAATATGCACAAGAAACTTACAAATTTCATAGAGCTTTTTGGTTGCAAAGGAGGCCTTTCAAAATCATCACCTAATCTGGTGAATTCTCCTTCTTCCTCAATCTGATTAATCAAGTCATCCATCATCATTGACTCACCTGTTGCAGCCTCTTCATGCTACCTCTGAATTTTAACCTGTGTTTCATCAACTTCTTCTTGAACTTCTGACTTCTTTGGCCTTCCCCTCTTCTTTGTTGACTTTTGTGGTACATAGTTAGGAGGTTTAGTTGGGCAAGCATTAACTTTGTGCCCTTCTACTCCGCAAAAACTACATTGCATTTTCCTTCCTCTATAACTCATTCTTTTTTAAGAACCCTTGCTCATAGCACCTTCTCATCCCTCCCTTCTCCTCATCTTTTTAGGTCTCCCTTTTAATTTTTTCACAATTAACGGTGATAACACTGTGTCACCAGGGACATCCTCCCAAAACTCCTGGCCTTTAATCACTTCAATGCAGTTAGAATATGTGGTCATGTAGGTTTATTTAGTGTACCATTGTGCTACAAAATCAACAGGATTTTGCCTAGATTCTTGGATTGTTATCACTGCATGACAGCATGGGACCCCAGATAAGTCCCAAACCCTACATGAACAACTCCTATTTTTCATATTCACTTCACAAGAGCTACCATGACCCTTTACAACATAATTTTCTCTACCATCCCATAGCACCTTCAACCCAGAACTTTCCTTGACAGCAGTATCTGGGATTTTTTTAATTCTACGAACAATTACACAATCTGAATTTTTCATTGCATCTCTTTTTTGATGCAACCTAGTCATAATCATGTCATGAATTTCAATAAACATATCTATAACTGGCATGTACCTGGCCCTTAGTATCCAGCTATTGAAGCACTCACTCATATTGTTCTCCGTGCTATCTGTCATTGAGTGAGTTTTGAAGAAGGCCTTTGACCAAGCTCCTGGATCTAGCTGATTCATCTTCTCCCAAGCACCTTTAGACACTCTTTCCATTTCTTTCATGGCCTTTTTGAAGGCTTGAGGATGTGTGGTCGTTGATGCATCCCAAAAACATTGGTTGACAAGTCCAGATGGATAGGCTGCCTTTTTCAAATTTGAACACAAATGCCTAGTGCAGAACCTATGTTATGCAAATGGCATCAATTCCCTTATTGCTTTATCCAGACCATGTCAAGAATTCAAATTTTGGAAAAACATAAGTCATGGCAAGAAATAAAGAACAAATTCATGAAATAAAACTAACAAGTCATATGTATCATATAAACATCAATTTGTTAGTTGTAAATGGAAATTAATTGAATATTAAACCCTAGATACAAGTAAAACTGAAAAGTAATTGAAAGAATAGAACCCTAGATACGGTTAAAATAAGAAAGGAAGTGAAAAATTACATTGAATTATCCTTGCTCTGATTTTCTTCGTTCGTCTTCTTGTTCTTCTTCGTTTTCTTCATCGATTTGTTCTGTGTTATTATGCGTTTAAATTTAATTGGGTTTATGAATGATTTTGATTTGGGTTTAATGATAAGTAGATGCGTAATACATTTGGGTACGGATTATGAATGCGGATCGGATAAACGGGTCGGATAAACGAGTTAAAATGCGAGTCGGTTATATTTGGGTACGTGGATTAGGTTTATAAGTCAAAGCATCCAACGTGTCAGTAACTATAGTCAAAATTAACGGTGATCTGTCAAAAGTCAACAGGATTTAACAGACATGCAAGTTGTTGCTAGTTCAGTTACTCGATTGCAACCTTTTATTAGTAAAGTTAGTTGACTGCAAGCTTTTTCAGTTCAATAACCCACTTGCAAGTTGACCCCGACTTCAATAATCATTAAGCCATTTTACCCGAGTTAACATGCATACCAAAGTACAAGAGAAATAAATAAGCACAGTGGCTGTTCAACATACTATGAAAATGCAAAGAGTTTAACAATTTTTACAAAGCATGCATAGACTTGGTCAAGGAAGAAGTAAATCCAGTACAGGATTTGGAGTGTATCAGGCTGCAAGCACTCTCTTTTTCCAGTTGTGCAATTTCAAGCTGTTAGATTATTTTTATAATTTAATTATTATTTTTTGTAATACCCAATAGTAATCTGATTAGGATTAATGGATCTAATTATAGTACTATATAAAAAATATAATAAGGTCTTGATCTCTATTCCCATTCAGAGAGAGATACGGTACGAATCAAATCTGTGAAAAATCAAATCTCGAATCCGTATACATAATCTACCAAATCATCCGCAGCTTCCTGCTGTTCATTGTTTCGAAGCTTTGATCAACGAAAATTGCTCAAGGACGGGAACTGAAACTCACTCTCATTTTCATTTATTCCGACCATACACGAGATTAAAGAACAAAACTTAATTATTATTGTATTACAAAATTGAAATTAAAGCACCTGTTTGTTTCACCAATATATTACTTATTTTGTTCCAATTTAAAAGTCTCTTTTGACTTTTCGTACACGTCTTCAATCGCATTTTTCACATTTTTAAAATTTTTGTTCTTAAGATTACTCGAACACAATTTGTCACTGGACTCCGATTTAAGTTTAGAAAATTTTGTACACGTGAACTTGATATGGTAACTTAGTTACCGTGTTGTACAATTTGAAACTCCGGGAATGCCAAAATAATTTTCCTTTCTCCATTCGAAATTCTCTCTCATGTTAATCAGAATCTACCAATCAATGCCAGTCCCAATCATCACTTACTATAGTTTAATGGCAGGGGGATTATTAATATTTTTTTTTGACGAAATGGCAAGGGAATTACTCCCTCCGTCCCTAATTAGTTGTCCAGTTTGACTTTTCAGTGGTCAAATTGACTAACTTTTGACCGAAGATTAAAATTAATCCGTTTATTATTTTAAAAAACTAAAAATCACATATTAAAATAGATTAGAAGTAGTTTACAATGGTATAATTTTTTTTATATATTTTTCATTATGTAATATATATAAATTTCAGTCAAATTTGAGTCAATTTGACCAACAAAAATCGAAACTGGACAACTAATTAGGGACGGAGGGAGTATTTGTTAGAGGAGGAAGAGTGTATCCTAGAATATTTGATATTTTGTGAACATGTTCTTATGAAAAATAGAGGAGAAAATGCATGTTAAGTTTCCAGAAAAAAACGGGGAGAGCGAGAGACTGACTTATTCATAAACACAAAAAAACTTGTTTGACCATCCACCACATTCGGAAAGCCCACCAAAAACCCATTTCCCTGATTTAATGTTTTATCATAAACACATGCATGCAACAAAAACATAAACATATATCCAGCTTAATAATTTAGTAATTTAATTTTATAATAAGCATTTCAATGGAGAAATATGGGCAATCTGTTATACCTAGCTTTTTGTACTCTTGTCATTTTGAACATTCCTTGATCAATAATCGAAACCCTATACGTTATTCGTCACCTTGTTCTTTTGTACCTCCTAATAATAATGGAGAAAATACCAACAGGAGGAGGAGCTTCATTGTACAAGCTCCCAGAGAGCCTACTAAGAAAATCGAAATGTTCACACCGGCTTATTATGCTGCTTGTACAGCCGGTGGTATTCTAAGCTGCGGTCTCACTCACACCGGCGTTACTCCTCTTGACCTAGTCAAGTGTAACATGCAGGTAATCATTTTCCAACAATATTCCAACCCTTCCCTATCTACCTAATTTTGTCGAGCTCGATCACGTGGATTGTTTAAGTAAAATCATGTAACCATTTCGTTTACTGGTATGTGAAACGCTAGGTAATATCGAATAAGTAAAACTAATTTGGTGCAGTGACAATTGTTTGTGTTGTTTTAATTTGGTATATATATTGTTGTTCAATGATATCTGTCGTTATTTGAAGTTGCTTTGGCTTTGGAGTTTTAAATTTGCTGAAGAATTGTTATAATGGCAACAGCTTTTTGCATTTTGATAGTTGTTTGGATTATGTATGCCTTGCCTAGTACACGGAGTTACAGTTCATGCTCTGTAATTTATGAGCGAAATTTGTCTATTGCTACCCTGAAAAATTGGATGAAATCTTGGTTCCAGATTCTCAGATGTAAAATAAAAATACTATTGCAAATGCATATATTAATCTCATGTATTGTTCGAGTAGAACCTATTTTAATGTTGCCCTGATTCACAGATCAACCCTGAAAAGTACAAGAACATCTCATCAGGCTTTGGAGTTCTGCTAAGGGAGCAAGGAGCCAAAGGGTTATTCAAGGGTTGGGTGCCAACTCTGCTAGGTTACAGTGCGCAGGGTGCTTGCAAGTTTGGGTTTTATGAATTTTTCAAGAAATACTATTCGGACATTGCTGGTCCAGAGTATGCTGCTAAGTACAAAACTTTGATCTTCCTTGCTGGCTCTGCATCTGCTGAATTTATTGCTGATATTGCTCTTTGTCCTTTTGAGGCGGTCAAGGTTCGTGTTCAAACTCAGCCTGGGTTCGCCAATGGGTTTTCAGATGGTTTCCCAAAGTTTGTCAAGACTCAAGGTGCCTCTGGGTATGATATTATTATGAATTACATTGATTAGACTCTGTTCTAACCTATAGATTTTATCTTATTTAATCCCCCTAATGTGTACTGCAGTGTACTTAATTATTGTATGACTAATCTGTTTTCCAGGCTTTACAAGGGCCTTGCTCCTCTTTGGGGACGACAAATTCCATGTAAGCTGACCCTCTTTTCGTCTGCTCAATAAGTGTAGGAAATTGTTGAAAGAACATGTACCCCTTCTCTTGAGTCATAAGTCTTTAGCCTCTGACCTTAATCCGGTAGTTTAGAGCATTCAATGAAATGAATATCTAGGTAGTGCTATATGAATCATGGGTTATGGAAACTCGAAAGAAATTTTAAAATCTTTTTATGGGATATGAGGGGTGTTATGCAATGGCAACATCTTTTCGGTCTATTTAAGTTGGAAGGGGAAATGATTTCAGTTTTCTTAATTCCATTGTTTTCCTAACTGCAGCTCAATATCCATGATAAGTTGTAGCACGAAAATTTGTTGACGTACAGGAAGGATCATTTAAGAAAAATATGTTCCGATCCTTATATATTAGTTTTTGTTCGAAGCTTTATGTGTGTCTTGAAAGCTTTTGTGCTCCCAGTAACGATGTAGTCATTCATTGCAATATCATTATTCAGTTAGTTTTTCTGTGTGTGTGTTTTACCTGTGTATATTTGAAACTTCTTCATGTTAGAATCCTGTTATCTGTTGCATCAGTTTATCCAAAAACTTGTACATTTGTCACTAGAGTTGTTATCTGGCGAAGGGTGCGCGACCGCACCCCCTGCCACCCTCTAAATCCGTCCCTGGACCAAAGTACTTCTATAAGAATTTAGAGGACAACACCTGCATTGCACTTATTCCTCTATTAGATGTGGGATGAATGTTTTGATTTCTTCTTGAGGAAAACCTACTGACTAGCAAAACTGGTATCCCGCAGATACAATGATGAAGTTTGCATCTTTCGAGAAAATCGTGGAGCTACTATACAAGTATGCTATCCCAACACCTAAGGACCAATGTAGCAAATCATTGCAGCTTGGTGTGAGCTTTGCTGGTGGTTATGTAGCTGGTGTATTCTGTGCAGTCGTATCACACCCTGCTGATAATCTGGTGTCTTTTCTGAATAATGCCCAAGGGGCAACTGCTGGTGATGTGAGTAGTAAACATAATTTATTCAAGCTTAGTTCCTACAATGCATTTTTCCTTGTCCTTGCATTTGTTTCTTGGCATGTTAAGCCAATTCGTTTGTTTTAACAGGCTGTGAAGCAGCTTGGCTTATGGGGTTTGTTTACCCGAGGTCTTCCCATTCGTATAGTCATGGTTGGAACCCTTACAGGAGCACAGTGGGGTATCTATGATGCTTTCAAAGTTTTTGTTGGCCTGTAAGTTCCTTTTCCTTGTAGCTACTTAAAAAATCTTACTGTAAGCAGTTTCTATCACATTAGTCATCTTTGTTCCTTTTTTTTTTCGCGATTCTGGTACTCACACACATATACCTCCACAGAAATTTTAAACACACACGTACCTCCAACAGATTTTAAACATTTCAGTGTTAATATTGTAAAATGTTGGTAATATATCGATAATGACACATTGTGCTTTTTCAGGCCAACTACTGGTGGCGCCGCACCTCCTGCACAAGCCAAGGCATAAAAATATTAGCTAATTGACGATTACCTGTAAAGACTGTGTCATGAAAAGCATAATTTGCAAACTGAATAAACGTTGGATTAGTGATGTCTTTCTATGATAACACATATATATGTTAGAAGGTGTGTTTTCCCCAGATAAATGTTGCATTTGTAAATGATTTTTAGGGAAGAATATTATCTTCATAATATACTTCCTCTATACCAGCGAATTCGCGAATTTTTGTAATGGGTGGGACGGAAGGAGTATTTTTGAGTGTGTATGATTTCTATTACATTTGTTACGAGAAAAGGTTGATTGAATTTCGTAATCATATTTTTAAATTTTGAATTTTGTTGGCTTGAATCTTTAAATAACTAATTTTTAAGTAGCACGGGTTTTTTAATATGTAATAAATTTTATTATATATTATAATTATATTTTTATATAATCCCTGTTTTCAGTATTTATTTTAGTTTTAATTTAAATTGTTTGATATAAATTTATTTAATAATATGCATGATTTAGTTATAAAATTTTAAACTAAATAAGTGGTTGACAGAATTCGAAACTAAATATCTTCCAACCATTATTCGTTATATACTGTTTTACTAGTGATTGGAAAATATGGATTGATATTTTTAGATATATATTAATGATTTTAAGATTATGTTTTAAATTAAAAGATAACATTTTTAATAAAAAAAATTAATGATTGAAAGATATGATATTTTAGGTATGAGAGTAGGGAGCCTGAGATATATGTCAGGTAAGTTCCCTGAGATAGCTAATTTTTATATATAAAAATGGGGTGGGTATTTTAGTAAATTCAGAGATTTTTAATTAGCCCTGCGGGCCCAGCAAGATTTAAAGGATATTTTGCATGTATCTTAGGAAAGTTCCCTGAGATCTCAGGGTCCTTTTTCTCTTTAGGTATTTATAAAATGTAATATTTTCAATTAAAAGTAAACGTTTTTTAATTAAAGAAAGGCAATCAACTAATTATCATTAATCATATTATTTTATTATTTATTTTAATAATTAATATAACCGTACCGAAAATCAAACCGACAAAATTTCATTATTTAAACTTTAATATAATAGTAGATATGATTTAATATTAAGAATTATATATATGTTAGAAGATGATGGATTTTAGTTAAGAAAATATAAAAAAAATGATATGTTTTATTTAAAAAAGGTAATCAATTAATTATTAATAATTATTTTATTCTTTAAATAGAATTGCCCGTGATTTTATTGGAAATAAGAGGTTAAGGAGAAATTCTAGTTAGATAAAATATAAAAAATAATATATTTTACCTGAAAAATGAAATTGATTAATTATTAAAAAAATAATATATTTTACATGAAAAAAAATTGATTAGTTATTGGTAATCACTATATTATTATTTAATTTTAATAATTAAGATTATCGTAACGAAAATTAAACTGACAATTTTCAGTATTTCAATTTTAATATAATTATATAGATTAGTATAATGTAATAATTAATTAGCTGAAAATTGAATTTATGTAAAATTCTATTATTAATCTCCTGTTGTAATTGAATTCAACGTTATTACATTGTATGGTAACATCAACACAACATATAAGAGCATCATAAAATCCTATGGATAGTTATTACGGCATAAATAAAAATTATATATAATTTATAAAAAGGTTTTCATTCTAATAATTCATAATTCCTTGTCTCTAATTTTAGTATATACTCATTTTTACGGATTATACTAATGTTTCCTTATTATAAACAATGTATACGATTTTTAATATATTTAATTAATAATTGAGAAATATGGTGTGATATTTTCGGGTATATATTAATGATTTTAAGATTCGTTGTAAATTAAAAAGGTAACATGTTTTAATTATAAAGGAAATATTAATGATTGAAAGATATGATATGATTGATCTTTTTAGGTGTTTATAAAAGGTAATATCTTCAACTAAAAGTAAATGTGAAAAAGTCAATCGACTAATTACCATTAGTCATCTATACTATTATATAAATTCCGAAACTTTAAAAGTTTTGGTACCTGTTTTTTGGTACTAAGTGAATTTATTTATTTACCCTTCATTAAAAAGAAACATAAGTCGATTGTCCTTTTCACATTAATATAATAAAATTAATGTTAATTAGTTGATTGCCTTTTTCACATTAATATAATAAAATTAGTGGTAATTAGCCGATTGCTTTTTTCACATTTACTTTTAGTTGAACATGTTACCTTTTATAAACACCTAAAAATATCAATCGTATCATATCTTTCTATCATTAATATTTTCTTTCGAATTAAAACACATTACCTTTTTAATTTAAAACAAATCTAAATTAATGATAATTAATCGATTACCTTTTTCACATCTACTTTTAGTTGAACATATTACCTTTTATAAATACCTAAAAACATCAAGCGTATCATATATTTCGATCATTAATATTTCCTTTATAATTAAAACATGTTACCTTTTTTATTTACAACAAATCTTCCAATCATTAATATATACCCGAAAATATCACATCATATTTCTCAAGTATTAATAAAATATATTAAAAATCTTATACATCTATCTATCTATCTATACTATTATATTAAAGCTGAAACATTAAAAGTTTGGTTGGTTGGTACCTATTGAATTTACCTAATTACCCTTGCACCCAATTAATATTAATATTAATATTATTAATATTAATATTATCAATTACAATTATTAATTTTTATTACTAACTACACAAACTCTTGCCTTTTTAATTTTTACTTTTAATTGAAGAAATTACCTTTTATAAACACCTAAAATTGTACCATATCTTACAAACGCTAATATATATTTTCTAACTAAAACATGTTAGCTTTAAATTTAAAACCAATCTTACAATAAATAATATAAACCCAAAAATATCACACCGCATCTTACAATCTTTAATAAAATATAATAAAAATTTATATACATTGCTAATAATAAGAAAACATGAGGATAATCCTTGAAAAAGAGTATATTAAATTATATTAAAAGTAAAAAAATTATTGAAAATAATGATTATATAAAACCTAATTATATTATTAAATAAAATTTATAACATATCAAAAGAAAGATACATCTTTATTTTACTTATTTACCCTTAACTAATAAAACATGTTATTTTACTTAATTATTCTTTCTTAATAAGATAATAAATAGTTATTAGCTGATTGCATTTTTAACATTTACTTTTAATTGAAGAAATTACCTTTTAGAAACACCTAAAATTGTATCATATCTTACAAATGCTAATATTTGTTTTCTAACTAAAACATGTTACCTTTAAATTTAAAACTAATCTTGCAATAACTAACATAAACCCAAAAATATCGCACCGCATCTTACAATCATTAATAAAATATAATAAAAATCTAAATACATTGCTAATAATAGGAAAACATGAGGATAATCCTTGAAAAAGAGTATATTAAATTATATTAAAAGTAAAAAAATTATTGAAAATAATGATTATATAAAACCTAATTGTATTATTAAATAAAATTTATAACATATCAAAAGAATGGTACCTCTTTATTTTACTTATTTACCCTTAACTAATAAAACGTGTTATTTTACTTAATTATTCTTACTTAATTTTATTTATAATAATATAATAAATGGTTATTAGCCGATTTCCTTTTTAACATTTACTTTTAATTGAGTAAATTACCTTTTATAAACACCTAAAATTATACCATATCTAGCTAAAACATGTTACATTCATTAATCAAAATGTAATAAAAATCTATATACTTCTATACTAATATATAATAAGTAAACATGGATATAATTTAGTTGTTTGGTTCAACAATTTAAAAAAATAGTGTCCGTTAGATGTTTAGTAGATAGATGATAAGCGTTAGATCTAATAATAAGGAATATTCTATATTTAAATACCGGTTTCAACAACAAATTTACATTAAAAATTTATATTATTAGTTATAAACAATACATATGATTTGTTAAATAATTTTAAAAAGTTAAATTAATTCCATAATAAATTATTGTTGAGTATTGAATACGAAGAAAGAATACAGAGGGGGGGTGAATGGATTCTTGAACTTTTCTTTCCTTGAGTCTGTGTAGCAAACAAGTGTAGTGTGTGCAGAGATGGAGGTGCGGATATAGAACAACACACAACACAATATCACTTTAATCTAATGTATTATTAGATAAAGGTTGCTACAATCTGTGAATACAAATGATAGTATTCTCAGCTTCGTTTTTCTCAGAGAGATATAGCTTACAGTGTATGAAAAACTTGACTCACTAAGTTCCCTCTCTTTCAACTAAGGAAGTGAGGCTGTATCCTTATAGTACATGGATACAACCTACTTACTACAAATAAGGTAGCTAAACAAATTACTTTCTAGTCTATCTATCCTTTTTGAGTAAGAGTCCAAACGGTTACAAATTTGACTTTGCAAAGCCTGTTCAGATCCACTTCTTTAGCTCCTTGTCTCTTCTATATCTCTCCAAGCTTCCTTGTAGGCTTTCCAGAGCACGTTACAGATTGTGGTCCATAAAGTGCATTGGCTTGTTGCAGGTTTCTGACTTGTACAATTTCTTCAGTATTCTGTCTTCAAGAATGTATTCGAGAAGTGACTAAGTAAATGATTCGAGAACTAGAATTGACTTGATCGATAACTCTGAGTTCTCGAATACTGTTATATTGACATATCGAACCACTTCTCGAATAGCTCTTTTCCATCAGGATTCCTTGAGTTGTCGAATAGAACATTTGACTTATCGAATCCTCGAGATATCGAATAGCTTTCTGAGTCCTTGAGATATCGAATGGAACTTTGACTTGTTGACTCCTTGAGAACTCGAATACCACTTTGGCTTGTTGACTTCCTGAGTTCTCGAATAGAGTACATAGAATCTCTGAGATATCGAATGAGATATCGAACAGTGTATTCAGAGATATCGAATAGTGTCTTGAGATATCGAATCTCTGACTTCTCGAATGCTGGACTTCTCGAATAGACAAATATACTTCTCGAATTGGTACTTAGGCAAATTCTTCATTTCTTCAAATCCCAACTGTGATTATTTGACAGTCTTTAACTCCTTGCTTGAGGCATGAACCTTGGAACTTCTTTCAAGCATTATTCTAGACTCTATAAGTACAGTTACACAACTAGAATTTGATGCCTACTATAAGTACAATATAAACAGAAACTCTAAAACTAGAGGTTCCCTCAGTTAAGAGGTCATGTAAGTAATGCAAAGAATTACAAACAATTAGGCTTGTTATTAGATGTATACAGGCATGCCTCTGTAACTAACAATCTCCCCCAAATTGTGAGTGAGACCCTTAGTCACAATTTCATGTCTGATAACAAGCCTAACATACATAAAGATAAAACTTTAAAAGTACAGGTATGTAGATTGATTGAACACATACATGGAATCACAATATAAGTACTCTTACAGTATGATGAAATACTAGCCATTTTCATTTGATTGCATCTCCATTGCTTTGGCTTGTAGATCATCATATGCTTTCTGTTTCCTTTCTTTCTCCTTTCTTGCATTCTCATCTATTGCCCTTATGATTTCTGCCATAGCATCCAATTCTTCAATCATGATAGAGTTTTTGAAATCTTCAAGTACTGGCTTCAGGATGTTGGCAGGATAGTGATTGAGTAGGTCCATTCTTATATTGACATGCTCCCCATTTCTCCTCCTATATTTCACCAAATAGGGATTGAACTGAACTCTACACAATCCTTTTGCCCTTAGCTTTTCTGCTTCAGCTTCCAGTCTATCAATTTCCTTCTCCCTTTCTATCCATCTCTCAAGGCATCCCTTCCTTATTTCTTCATCATGATCTCTTTTCATTTTTACAAAAGCAGCTAGCTCCAGTTTCCAAACCCTTTCCACTTTATCATTAGCATCCAACAGTGCAATCTTCCTTTCTATGTCATCCATCTTGGCATACCTTTGACACTGCCCTTGTCTGAATTTCTCCTTTCTTCCATCAGTGTATTTGACTTCTAGGCAGTCATCAACAATGGCAACATGGTAGATTCTCTGAGCTCTTAAGAATTGTAGTTGGTCTATATCAAAGTCTTCATCAAGTGGTTAGAGTTTCAATCCTGGAATGATTGTTAGGGCCCTTGACCTGGATGGCTTTACTCTCCTAGCAGCATGTTTGAGTTTAAACTTTTTCACTGGATTGTTTGGCAGAAACTTCTGACCTTTGTTGGCTGACCATAGTAGTGTTCCATTAGCAGTTTGCTTTTTGAAACATACATATGGTTTCTTGACTTGAATCTCCTTCTGTTCTTGAGGTAGTAAAACACTTGCAGAGGCTAGAGATGTAGACTTTGATGAATCATTGCTAGTGACATCCACCCTAGACATTGAGCCTTGTGTTGTGGTAGGAGTGTCATTAGTAATGTTCATGGCTTGCTGTTTTCCACTCCTCTTTTCATATACCTTTTCACTACCCTTATCATCATCCTTCTTTCTGCTTTTACCATCCCTTTTCTTCTTGTCATCACCGCCCTTATATCTCCCTTGAACTCCACCCCTGCTTCCACTCTTATCATGATCATCCTTGTCTTGATTTGACTTTCCACCTTGAGCAATTGGCTTGATGTCTAATTGAGAGTTGATAAACTTCACCAGAATGCTAAGAGCCTCCTTTTCAGATTCAGATTTTTCACTCCTTGAATGTAGAACCCCAGCCAGAAACTTTATGGTGGACATGTTGTTTGCCTTTAGATGTTCGCTAAATCTGAATGCAACAATGTCTTGACCCTTTTCATATAGAATACAATGAGGCTGAGGAATCACTTGAGGCAGTTGAGTTTTCATGCACTTGGTGAGAATCTCCTTGAGCCTATCATTGTCTGGTGAGTTATTCCTTTCTATCTTCTTGATGATTGTTCCAAGTTCAGAGCTAGATAGAATTTGAAAGGCTTCAATGTGGATGTGAAAGAGGTTCCTGGCAGTGTGAACTAAGACTTCTCTTTCATTTGTCAGAATGATGGCATGGGGATTGGTTTGCACAATTTCTCTTCTCACTACAGTGACTAGAAACACATCTTGCACAAGAAGCTTGATGTAGTCAAAGTAATGGAAATTGGCTCTTTTCCTTAACTCTTGTAGATGCTTCAAAAAGGCTATGTCATGGTAGAGTCTGGAGTTTGTAGTTTCTTGACATACCCTTTGAGTAAGCACAGTCCTGAATTCTGAAGGTTCAGATTGAAGGGATTGTTTAGCAATGTCAGGGATGTCAAATTCATATTCTTCTGACTTCCCTTCAGTTTCAGATGGCTTGGCAATAACTTCATCTACAACCACTTGCTTCAGCTTGTCATCTTTGGATGTAGATTTCTCAGACTGAGATGACTTAGCAATTCTTGATTGGCCACCATCATTGATTGTAATGCCTTTGGTTTGAGATTGAGATTTCTCCCCCTTAGTCTGTGACTCCCCCTTAGATTTGGAGTTTCTTGTTATCCTCTTCTCCCCTTTAGGCTTGTTGTCAGGCACAGAGGCTGTAGTAGGAGCCTTTGGAGTTGAAGATTCAGCAAGTTGAGGGATACCCATGTGCTTCATCATGGCAGACAGCATAGATTGCTGATCCAGAAGAACATTAGTAGTGGTTGTGGCTTGAGTGTTCAAATGGTCAGTTAGATGTGTAACTTTGTCTGCCAGAATGGCATTGGATGCTTGGAGAGACACCACCTCCCTTTCAAGAGTATCAACCTTGGATAGCAGTGCAGTGGCCTTGAAACCAGACAAGGATTGATCCTGCAGTCTTTGCACCTCAAATTTGGACATTTCATGCACAGGGACTTCAGTGACCAACTTGTCCCCATACTGATTCTTGAACAGTGTTCGGAGCATGGCATTGGCCTCTGTAGATTGGTCAGATAGAGTTTAAAATCTTTTTCCTAGGCCTGTGACTGTATCTGTGAGAAGGGCTAGGCCATGGTCCATCTTGGTGCAGGTGGTGTTGCAGTGTTTGAGATCTTTGACCACACTGTCTAGTTGAGGAAATTTAGCATCAAAGTCCCTCTGTATTTCTGTTACTGAAGTGGCTGTCTTGTCACACACCTTGTTTACTTCGTATTTGACTCCCTTGCCAAGATAGTGTGCAGCCTTGAGGAAACCCTTGTAGGACTCATTTACAGCTTCATACACTTCACTAGGAGTCAGGGATTTTGCATTGGATCCCAGTGAAGTGAGGTATTCCTCTCTAAGATATTGAAGTGCTTCACTGAGAGTTACATTATACTTTCCTTGCATCCAGGCATCTGCATTACCATCTCTCTCAGCATCATCAATAATCTTGGCCTTCTGCATCTCCACATCATCTCTATGGCATAGTAGGATAGCCTCATAGTCTGGATTAGAGATGGTGGAGGTGACCAGGTTCTGAGCTATTTTTACAAACTCAGGAATCTGATCCACAATTAAGCTTTGAAGTGCTTCAACCGTCAATTGTTGTGGAACAGACCCTGATCCTGAAGCACTGTCATGTTGCACAGGCTTCAGCCATTGTGACATAAAGTCAGAGCTAGAGCTAGGTAAACTAGACTCCTCAGTTACAGATGCAACTTCTGTAACCGGATGGGTTGACTCTACTACTGGTGTCTCCACAGAAGTGGGATGAGTTACACCAGCAGTTGACACTGGCACAGAGTCTCTAGTAAAAACTAGTGAAACCTCTGTGTTTTTGATGGTGTCATTAGGATATGCCCCAGCATGCATTCCCTCACCATCTAAATGTGGGTCCTGGGTGGTGAGCAAAGTGTCATGCACTAGGTCACTTGAGTCCATTGGCTCACCAAGAGAAAAGGATTCTTGGTGATCAATGCCTTGCTCTTCAATTTCTTGAATTACAGGCTCCAAAGAAATTTGAGATGAAGATTCTGGAAGAGAAGTGTGGTGTAGAGTAGATTTTGGCAACTCCCCCTGAGAAATAGAGGGAGTTTCAAGTGTGATGTGCTCTCCACTCAGTGTTGTGCCAGCCTTATCACTCCCATGTGCTGACTCTATACAAGAAGGTGCATTGGGGAGGATGCTTGATTCTATAGGTGCACCCTGTTGAGAAGATACACCTAGTGAGCTGTGTGCCCCTGATTTTACAACTTCAGCCATTTGTGTGACTGAAGAGGTGGTCTTAGTTTTCTTCTTCTTTGGCCTTTGTAAGGGTGACTCAGGTTCCTCACTTTCTAGCCCTAGTTCCACAGCCAATGCTGCTTCAGATAAAATATTCAGTGGGGCAGACATTACTTCCTTTCTCTTCTTTTTACTAACATCACCCTTTTGAGAGGATGATGTAGTTGGCTCAGTGTGTGGTAGAGTGTTTGGTTGAGAGGGTTGGTTAGCAGGCCCTGGGTTAGCATTTTGTTCTACTTGCTTGGGCTGTGCTAACTGAGATTTTGCTTCAAATATTGGCATGTTGTGGGGGTAAGTTCTAAACAAACTCTCCATATGGGGAGTTATGTTAAGTCTTACATCCACATCATTCCTAGTCTCCAAATTACCAAAAATGAGTTTGGTCATGGATCTAGGATAGCCTATTCTATGTTTATCTATCCCAGGCAATTCAATCAATTGAGTATTTTTAAAATTAAGTACAGATTGAATAAAGCGAGGGAAGAAAATATCAGTACCTCTCTTGGTTGTGTTCTTACCAAGTCTCCCATATAGTTCCTGTAGGATGATTTGGCCAACATCTATCTTCTTGTCATAGGCCAATGCATAGCCAATTTGCTGCACAGGTGCACTGATTTGATCAAAGCTTGATTTCCTGGCAGTGAAGACTTGAAGAAGAGTTGCAAACACATAGCTCCACTCCTTTCTCAAATGCTTCCTGTTCAAGTGCCCAAGACTGATTCTATCTGCATAGTTGATGAACTCAAAGAATTCCTCTAGTTCTGCATTCGTGGCAAGTGTGTCGAATGACTCTTGTTGTAGGCCCAGTGCTTGGTTCATGTCTGCAGTAGTGATAGTGATTTCCTGATCTTGAATCTTGCAGTAGATGATATACGAAGTGATTGCGTTTTCCAGGGCTACAACCTCCACAATAGCAGTGGCCCAAAACTGTTCCAGAATATCTAGATATAGAGTTGGGTTGGCAGAGAGTGCATCCTTGATGTATGACTCAGCCATCCATTTCACAAAACACTTGAAATTAGCGTTGGGTGCTTCCACATCACTAGTTAGAGCAATGAAATTAGTGTTGAACTTTACAGTTGCCATTTGTGTGAGAGAGAGAGAAAAGAAATCGAAGGTTGAAGAAGAAATTAAGATTTTGTAGTTAGGGTTTTAGAGGTTTTGGGAGTTTGGATGCTTGAGAAATCGAATGAAATGAATCGAATAGATGTGAAGTTGTAATAGTGTGAAGTACTTGAATTGTCGATTAGATGTATGTTCTGTATCGACAAGTCAAGCATTCGAGAAGTAGAAAACAACTATTCGAGAAGTCAAGAAAGGCTTATTCGATAACTCAAGCAGGTTGTAGCTCACAGCTGGCAGTTATCTAACTTAGAAATAAATCTAAATTAGGTTGATAAGTGGATTTTATATCCACTATTTACCTTCCGTTTGGGCTTTAATCGTTTGCATTTTCTTAAGTTTCGTT
Source organism: Kitagawia praeruptora (assembly GCA_037693485.1). Lineage (NCBI taxonomy): Eukaryota > Viridiplantae > Streptophyta > Magnoliopsida > Apiales > Apiaceae > Kitagawia > Kitagawia praeruptora. The sequence continues at coordinate 165,976,778 of CM075348.1, read as the reverse complement.
GTCATTTGATACGTTTTTGTGTACATTGTGTAGGTTGTGTCGTGAAGTTATTATGGTGTTAAAATGGTGATTTGGGTGGTGTGAAATGAATGTTTAGATGTGTGAAGAAAAGTGATTCAAAGTGCAAGAATTGTGGAATGATTGTTGCTAAGTGGGAGAGCTAAAGCAAAACAAGGAGAGGTCCAGGAGGGCAACAGCATGCAGCATAGGCATGCCAGGAACCGTGGGGCGCCATTGCGCAGGTGTTGGGCGCCATTGCGCGCGCGGATGGAGGCCAGGAGCAATCGAGCGCCGTTGCACGGGTTTTGGGCGCAGCTGCGCGAGGGGCTTGTGCGAGAGAGGCGCAGTAGCGCGCGCGCGAGGAGCTATGGCGCTCGAGGGAGTGTTTTCCAGGGGTTTGCTAGCGCTCTTGCGCGTGTTGAGGAGCCGTTGCGCTTGGTTTAGGCGCCATGGCGCTTTGGTGTGGTTTTGGGGCAGATTTCTGTTGCCTTATACCGGGTCAAGTTGGTTTTGGGCCTATTATTAGGGCATCTTTATATGTATTATGGGAGACCTAAAAACATTATCTATCGTTGTTCTTAGTTTTTCTTAGCTACTATCAACACTTTTCATCTAGATTTCAAGAACATTTTTTCAAGGAAATTCTCCAAGCTAGTGACAAGCAAGGATTATTCTTTGGAATCTTTGTACTCTTCTATTTTGGGGATTTATTTCTAAACCTTATTTCTTCTTCTATATTTACTTGTTTATTTTAGAATTATGTTTTCCATAGAACCCATGATGGCAATTAGGTCAATTATGGGCTAATTCGTTATCATGGGGTTTTAATGGATTTTTCTATGGATTCTAGTAATTGAGTGTTATTTATGCTTTGGTGTGTGATTGAACGTATTGATTGCCTGGTATGTTTATGCTTATTCGTTATAAGTGAGTCGCGAACACTTGTAATTGTTTGTTTAATCCTAGTGAATGCGAAAGTGGATCTAGGGTTTAGAACAATTCATGCTAGCATAGGTTTTTGCATGTGAAGAACATGTATTAATTTGTGGTGTAATTCTAACCGTCTTGCATTGACTATGTGGTTTAATGGATGCTTGATTTTTAACCGGTATGTGTTCAATTGCTATAGACATATAGAAACTACACATATTTGGTGACTACTTGGCTTCTATCAATTGTGGATGATCAGTAGGATGGTATATGCACAACGAAAGTTGGTGTGTATCAGTTTAGTGCATCTAATCAGTAATCAACTCTGTCACATGCTAGGCTAAAGGGCATAAGATTCTAGATGAAGTAGTAAATGAAATTGAAATCCCATGTTTGTTTATTATAAAGTTGAAGTTAAGTTATTTCCTCGTAATTGGCTTAGTTGGTAATTAATCTTTAGTAAATCAAAACCAAAATTGTGATTGTCTTAGCAGTGAGTGTAAATCATAAGCTGGTGCATAAGTGAACATAACGAACAATTTGAGTCTCTGTGGGAACGAATCCTATTTACTCTATATTACTTGTTGACCACGTTCTCTTGCGTGAATAAGTGCGAACAAGTTTTTGGCGCCGCTGCCGGGGACTCGGTTCATTGTTTGTTTAGTTTATGATCTTGTCATCAATTTGGATTAAATTCACTGACTCAGACGTTTTTCTCACTCATTTACTTTGGGGTTTCTCAGGTACTATCTTGAGCGTGTATGCTTACTCGATCTCAAGCTCGTAAAGAAAATCTGGAAGAAGAGAAGCACGAAGAGGAATTAGTGGAAGACAGTGAAGAAGAGTTGGAAGTTACTGGAGAAATAGCAGCTAACAAGGCGCTGAAGGAATACTCTCAGCCCAAGATTGATGATATTCAGTCGAGTATTGTGCGGCCGGCTATAGCTGCAAATAATTTTGAGATCAAGCCGGCCACGATCCAAATGGTCCAGAACTCAGTCCAGTTTGGGGGTTCACCTGTTGAGGATCCCAACATGCATATCAGGGATTTCATTGAGATCTGTGACACCTTCAAAACCAATGGAGTTTCTGAAGACGCTGTCAAGCTAAGGTTGTTTCCATTCTCTTTGAGAGACAAAGCAAAAAGCTGGTTGCATTCACTTCCAGCAGGTTCCATCAATACATGGGAAGATCTGGCACAAAAATTCTTGACTAAATTTTTTCCTATGGCAAAGACTGCTACCATGAGGAATGCTCTTACACAATTTAGTCAGCATTCTGGTGAATCACTGTGTGAAGCTTGGGAAAGGTACAAGGAGATGCTCCGGAAATGTCCTCATCATGGGATGCCAAATTGGATGGTCATCAATAGCTTCTACAATGGGTTAAGTCATTCTCGAGCAATGCTTGATGCAGCATCTGGAGGAGCTTTGTGGGCCAAAAGCTATGAAGAGGCCTATGACTTGATTGAAATAATGGCTGCAAACGAGTATCAGAATCCGACACAGCGCATTCCACAAGGTAAGGTTGCAGGTGTACTTGAAATGGATGCCACAACGGCGATAGCAGCCCAGCTACAAGCTCTAACCATGAAAGTGGATTCATTGGCTAAGGTGGGGGTTCAACAAGTCGCCATGGTTTGTGAATTGTGTGCGGGGGCTCATGACACTAATCAATGTGCAATTTCTAGTGAGTCGGCACATTTTGTCAGCAACTATCAGAGGCCTTCACAACCTGCTCCCAATACATATCATCCCAACAATAGGAATCATCCTAACTTCAGTTGGAGCAATAATCAGAATGCTATGCAACAACCATCTCAGGGTCAGCAGTATAGTTCAAGGTAGTTCAACAATTCGGGTTATCAACAACCCTATGCCCAAAGGCCACCATACAATCCACCTGGATTTCATCAACAACAACCAGGAAGTCATGTGCAATCTAATGAGAAGTCAGAAATGGAAGAATTGCGAATGATGTACAAGAGTCAAGCAGCATCTCTGAAAACTCTTGAAAATCAAATGGGCCAACTGGCCAATGCTCTTTTGAACAGACCTCAAGGGCAATTACCTAGTGACACGGAAGCAAATCCGGGTAAAAAAGAGGTCAAGGAACAGATTCATGCTGTTACGTTACGTTCCGGAAAGGTTACAGACGATTTGGGTGTCAAAAAGCAGTGTAACGAAGAACTTAAAAATGTTGTGAACAGTGATTTGGGTGCGGGCGCGCCTGAGGGGTCTATCCGGTCTTCAAATTCTGCTCTTCCGGTCGTTAAGAAGGCATCAGGTGAGGAAGAAAAGGAGAAGTCAGATGGGAAAACAGGTTCAGAGATTACGGAAGCTAGCAAGGAAGTTTATCCACCTCCACCATTCCCTAAAAGGCTTCAGAAACAGAAGTTTGATAAGCAATTTGCAAAGTTCTTGGAAGTGTTCAAAAAGTTGCACATAAATCTACCATTTGCTGAAGCACTTGAACAAATGCCAAGTTATGCCAAGTTCATGAAGGGCATACTTTCGAGGAAATTGAAACTCGAGGATTTAGAGACCGTCGCTTTGACGGAGGAGTGTAGTGCTGTCTTGCAACAAAAGTTGCCACCTAAGCTGAAGGATCCGGGGAGTTTCACCATACCTTGCACTATTGGCAAACAACTTTTCAGCAAGTACTTATGTGATTTGGGAGCTAGCATTAATCTGATGCCGATGTCTGTTTTTAAGCAACTTGGGTTACCTGATCCGAAACCTGTTAATATGACCTTGCAGTTGGCAGATAGGTCGATCACATATCCTAGGGGTATAGTGGAGGATGTATTGGTGAAGGTGGATAAGCTGATTTTTCCGGTTGATTTTGTTATACTGGACTTTGAGGAGGATAAGAGGATTCCTATCATCTTGGGAAGGCCATTTCTAGCTACGGGCCGAACTCTGATCGATGTGCAAAAAGGAGAGCTTACCATGAGAGTGCATGATCAGAAAGTCACTTTCAATGTGTTCAAGGCGACAAAATATCCGTCAGATTCAGAGGAGTGTTTCAAAGTGGACGTTGTGGATAAGAATGTGAAGAAGGAGATTGAGCAGCTAAAAAAATCAGATCCAGTGGAAAAAGCTTCAAGTGGGATTTCTGGCATTGAGAACAAAGGAAGAAAGGGGCTATTTCAGTTGTTGGATGCAACTCCATGGGAAAGAAGAGTTGACATTCTACATAAGTCTCGTGGGCTAGCTGATTCTAATAATTTTCAGGTGCTTCGTAAGTTGTCAAGTGAGGAAGTTTTTGCACCCGGGCTCAAGCCATTACCACCCGAGGAGGGTGACTATGCCGACGACTAGGGGAGTATCTCTTGTACCCTTTTATTTTACCTTCAATGAGGACATTGAAGTTTTTAAGTTTGGGGGTGATTTTAGGGTATCAAGAGTCATTGCATTGCATATAGTTGCATATTCATGCATATTCATGTTAGTATTTGTGCATTTAGCTTTACCATGCCATTTAGATTGCATTTAGGATGCCATGTCATATAGCTTTAATTAGGATTGTAATATTATGTTGTTCATGCATTTCATGCATTTCATAAGATTCCACTTGAGTGTCTGTTTTTGGCTCGATAGGTCGACGTTAATTTGAGTGTGATGACAATGAATAGAGGGTTGATTTAAGTACTTATGAAATTGACTTGCATGTGTCGGGAACACAATCTTTTCACGGTCTCACTGTTTGCTTTTGAGCTAGATTGAGTCATACCTTGTTTGGCTGTTAAGAATTAATCACTTATTTATATCTAGAATTTTCGTTATTCCCTTGATGGCGTAGGAGCACTTAAGTATAAGTTTGGGGGAAAACAGGGATTTCATGCTAAGTGTCGTGTTGTAGTGTAATAATGGCTAGGCGTCAAATGGCTAGTAGCCGGCTCATATTTGATATGAGTAGTCTAGGGGGTGAGACAGTGCACCCATGTGAAAAAAAAAAAAAAAATCAAAAGAAAAAAAAAGGGCAAGAAAAAAAAAATCAAAGGAAAAAAAGAAGAAAAGAGTTGTGAGAATAAAAAAATGAGGAATTGTGAGAGTGTGTGTATGCTAATTGGCTAGGGTGAGCTCTTTAGTACTCGAGCAAGTAAGTTCGAGGGGATTTTATGCCTAGTGACCTAAGACTTTTCCGGTCTGGGATCCACTAACCTAACGCTCGCTACAAGGGTGCTATTGTATAAGCCTTTAGGGGTCTCATCCATTGCACAGTCAAAAGCATGTGTGTTTTGTGTTTTGTGATGTTTTAGGTAGTAAAGCATGAGTCCTTGTCTACTTTAAATGATGATGGCGGTGTCTTTGAGTCATGGAGTGTCTAAAGTCTATTCTGTTTATAAACATGTGATTGTTTTGGCGAAGAATTGGTTATGCCTTTGATCTAGATTCGAGAGTATATCTAGTGAGAAATGCACACACCACGTTCCGAGCATGTATTGTTAGTATACGGGGCCTTAGTCGAGCTCTGTTTGGAGTTGTTGCATTCGTTGAGACGTTTACGTGTTGAGTTGGTTTCAGATCATTTGTGTGGGATCATTGCATTAGGACATTTTCGCATTATCATGGCATGTAGTTATTAGTTGCATTCATTCATCATTTTAAACTGAGCTTGCATTGCTTGAGGACAAGCAACGGTTTAAGTTTGGGGGTTTGATAAGTGGATTTTATATCCACTATTTACCTTCCGTTTGGGCTTTAATCGTTTGCATTTTCTCAAGTTTCGTTGTCATTTGATACGTTTTTGTGTACATTGTGTAGGTTGTGTCGTGAAGTTATTATGGTGTTAAAATGGTGATTTGGGTGGTGTGAAATGAATGTTTAGATGTGTGAAGAAAAGTGATTCAAAGTGCAAGAATTGTGGAATGATTGTTGCTAAGTGGGAGAGCTAAAGCAAAACAAGGAGAGGTCCAGGAGGGCAACAGCATGCAGCATAGGCATGCCAGGAACCGTGGGGCGCCATTGCGCAGGTGTTGGGCGCCATTGCGCGCGCGGATGGAGGCCAGGAGCAATCGAGCGCCGTTGCACGGGTTTTGGGCGCAGCTGCGCGAGGGGCTTGTGCGAGAGAGGCGCAGTAGCGCGCGCGCGAGGAGCTATGGCGCTCGAGGGAGTGTTTTCCAGGGTTTGCTAGCGCTCTTGCGCGTGTTGAGGAGCCGTTGCGCTTGGTTTAGGCGCAGCTGCGCTTGGTTTAGGCGCCATGGCGCTTTGGTGTGGTTTTGGGGCAGATTTCTGTTGCCTTATACCGGGTCAAGTTGGTTTTGGGCCTATTATTAGGGCATCTTTATATGTATTATGGGAGACCTAAAAACATTATCTATCGTTGTTCTTAGTTTTTCTTAGCTACTATCAACACTTTTCATCTAGATTTCAAGAACATTTTTTCAAGGAAATTCTCCAAGCTAGTGACAAGCAAGGATTATTCTTTGGAATCTTTGTACTCTTCTATTTTGGGGATTTATTTCTAAACCTTATTTCTTCTTCTATATTTACTTGTTTATTTTAGAATTATGTTTTCCATAGAACCCATGATGGCAATTAGGTCAATTATGGGCTAATTCGTTATCATGGGGTTTTAATGGATTTTTCTATGGATTCTAGTAATTGAGTTTTATTTATGCCTTGGTGTGTGATTGAACGTATTGATTGCCTGGTATGTTTATGCTTATTCGTTATAAGTGAGTCGCGAACACTTGTAATTGTTTGTTTAATCCTAGTGAATGCGAAAGTGGATCTAGGGTTTAGAACAATTCATGCTAGCATAGGTTTTTGCATGTGAAGAACATGTATTAATTTGTGGTGTAATTCTAACCGTCTTGCATTGACTATGTGGTTTAATGGATGCTTGATTTTTAACCGGTATGTGTTCAATTGCTATAGACATATAGGAACTACACATATTTGGTGACTACTTGGCTTCTATCAATTGTGGATGATCAGTAGGATGGTATATGCACAACGAAAGTTGGTGTGTATCAGTTTAGTGCATCTAATCAGTAATCAACTCTGTCACATGCTAGGCTAAAGGGCATAAGATTCTAGATGAAGTAGTAAATGAAATTGAAATCCCATGTTTGTTTATTATAAAGTTGAAGTTAAGTTATTTCCTCGTAATTGGCTTAGTTGGTAATTAATCTTTAGTAAATCAAAACCAAAATTGTGATTGTCTTAGCAGTGAGTGTAAATCATAAGCTGGTGCATAAGTGAACATAACGAACAATTTGAGTCTCTGTGGGAACGAATCCTATTTACTCTATATTACTTGTTGACCACGTTCTCTTGCGTGAATAAGTGCGAACAAGTTTTTGGCGCCGCTGCCGGGGACTCGGTTCATTGTTTGTTTAGTTTATGATCTTGTCATCAATTTGGATTAAATTCACTGACTCAGACGTTTTTCTCACTCATTTACTTTGGGGTTTCTTAGGTACTATCTTGAGCGTGTATGCTTACTCGATCTCAAGCTCGTAAAGAAAATCTGGAAGAAGAGAAGCACGAAGAGGAATTAGTGGAAGACAGTGAAGAAGAGTTGGAAGTTACTGGAGAAATGGCAGCTAACAAGGCGCTGAAGGAATACTCTCAGCCCAAGATTGTTGATATTCAGTCGAGTATTGTGCGGCCGGCTATAGCTGCAAATAATTTTGAGATCAAGCCGGCCACGATCCAAATGGTCCAGAACTCAGTCCAGTTTGGGGGTTCACCTGTTGAGGATCCCAACATGCATATCAGGGATTTCATTGAGATCTGTGACACCTTCAAAACCAATGGAGTTTCTGAAGACGCTGTCAAGCTAAGGTTGTTTCCATTCTCTTTGAGAGACAAAGCAAAAAGCTGGTTGCATTCACTTCCAGCAGGTTCCATCAATACATGGGAAGATCTGGCACAAAAATTCTTGACTAAATTTTTTCCTATGGCAAAGACTGCTGCCATGAGGAATGCTCTTACACAATTTAGTCAGCATTCTGGTGAATCACTGTGTGAAGCTTGGGAAAGGTACAAGGAGATGCTCCGGAAATGTCCTCATCATGGGATGCCAAATTGGATGGTCATCAATAGCTTCTACAATGGGTTAAGTCATTCTCGAGCAATGCTTGATGCAGCATCTGGAGGAGCTTTGTGGGCCAAAAGCTATGAAGAGGCCTATGACTTGATTGAAATAATGGCTGCAAACGAGTATCAGAATCCGACACAGCGCATTCCACAAGGTAAGGTTGCAGGTGTACTTAAAATGGATGCCACAACGGCGATAGCAGCCCAGCTACAAGCTCTAACCATGAAAGTGGATTCATTGGCTAAGGTGGGGGTTCAACAAGTCGCCATGGTTTGCGAATTGTGTGCGGGGGCTCATGACACTAATCAATGTGCAATTTCTAGTGAGTCGGCACATTTTGTCAGCAACTATCAGAGGCCTTCACAACCTGCTCCCAATACATATCATCCCAACAATAGGAATCATCCTAACTTCAGTTGGAGTAATAATCAGAATGCTATGCAACAACCATCTCAGGGTCAGCAGTATAGTTCAAGGTAGTTCAACAATTCGGGTTATCAACAACCCTATGCCCAAAGGCCACCATACAATCCACCTGGATTTCATCAACAACAACCAGGAAGTCATGTGCAATCTAATGAGAAGTCAGAAATGGAAGAATTGCGAATGATGTACAAGAGTCAAGCAGCATCTCTGAAAACTCTTGAAAATCAAATGGGCCAACTGGCCAATGCTCTTTTGAACAGACCTCAAGGGCAATTACCTAGTGACACGGAAGCAAATCCGGGTAAAAAAGAGGTCAAGGAACAGATTCATGCTGTTACGTTACGTTCTGGAAAGGTTACAGACGATCTGGGTGTCAAAAAGCAGTTTAACGAAGAACTTGAAAATGTTGTGAACAGTGATTTGGGTGCGGGCGCGCCTGAGGGGTCTATCCGGTCTTCAAATTCTGCTCTTCCGGTCGTTAAGAAGGCATCAGGTGAGGAAGAAAAGGAGAAGTCAGATGGGAAAACAGGTTCAGAGATTACGGAAGCTAGCAAGGAAGTTTATCCACCTCCACCATTCCCTAAAAGGCTTCAGAAACAGAAGTTTGATAAGCAATTTGCAAAGTTCTTGGAAGTGTTCAAAAAGTTGCACATAAATCTACCATTTGCTGAAGCACTTGAACAAATGCCAAGTTATGCCAAGTTCATGAAGGGCATACTTTCGAGGAAATTGAAACTCGAGGATTTAGAGACCGTCGCTTTGACGGAGGAGTGTAGTGCTGTCTTGCAACAAAAGTTGCCACCTAAGCTGAAGGATCCGGGGAGTTTCACCATACCTTGCACTATTGGCAAACAACTTTTCAGCAAGTGCTTATGTGATTTGGGAGCTAGCATTAATCTGATGCCGATGTCTGTTTTTAAGCAACTTGGGTTACCTGATCCGAAACCTGTTAATATGACCTTGCAGTTGGCAGATAGGTCGATCACATATCCTAGGGGTATAGTGGAGGATGTATTGGTGAAGGTGGATAAGCTGATTTTTCCGGTTGATTTTGTTATACTGGACTTTGAGGAGGATAAGAGGATTCCTATCATCTTGGGAAGGCCATTTCTAGCTACGGGCCGAACTCTGATCGATGTGCAAAAAGGAGAGCTTACCATGAGAGTGCATGATCAGAAAGTCACTTTCAATGTGTTCAGTAATGCTTTCCTTGGGCTGTGCCATGAAAGCTTCATACTGTGTGACCAGTATCTGTTTCTTGTTTTCCTTAACCTCATCAGTTCCTTCACACAACACCTCAATGTGATCCCACATTTCTTTGGCAGACGTACATGATGTAATGTTTGCAAACATTGACATGTCCATGGAATCAATGATAAGCAGCATGAGGTGGCTGTCAAGAGCAACCTTCTCCCTTTCTGATTCTGTCCATTTTGATGGATCCTTGGCCTCATAAGATCTTGGGATAGTTGTGGTTCCAACAGTCTTTTCTGGTATCTCTTGTTGTGGAACAAAAGGACCATTCTTGAGAATCTCAGGATACAAGGGATGAGAGGCTTTAATGAACAACATCATCTTTATCTTCCAGAGGTTGAAGTTTTCTTTGTCAAACTTAGGGACCTTCACCGTTCCTGTAGTCTTTGGTGTATTCGAACTCATGATCGTTTTTCTGTTTTTGAATAAATAGCCCGCTCTGATACCACTTGTTGAGTATTGAATACGAAGAAAGAATACAGAGGGGGGGTGAATGGATTCTTGAACTTTTCTTTTCTTGAGTCTGTGTAGCAAACAAGTGTAGTGTGTGCAGAGATGGAGGTGCGGATATAGAACAACACACAACACAATATCACTTTAATCTAATATATTATTAGATAAAGGTTGCTACAATCTGTGAATACAAATGATAGTATTCTCAGCTTCGTTTTTCTCAGAGAGATATAGCTTACAGTGTATGAAAAACTTGACTCACTAAGTTCCCTCTCTTTCAACTAAGGAAGTGAGGCTGTATCCTTATAGTACATGGATACAACCTACTTACTACAAATAAGGTAGCTAAACAAATTACTTTCTAGTCTGTCTATCCTTTTTGAGTAAGAGTCCAAACGGTTACAAATTTGACTTTGCAAAGCTTGTTCAGATCCACTTCTTTAGCTCATTGTCTCTTCTATATCTCTCCAAGCTTCCTTGTAGGCTTTCCAGAGCACGTTACAGATTGTGGTCCATAAAGTGCATTGGCTTGTTGCAGGTTTCTGACTTGTACAATTTCTTCAGTATTCTGTCTTCAAGAATGTATTCGAGAAGTGACTAAGTAAGTGATTCGAGAACTAGAATTGACTTGATCGATAACTCTGAGTTCTCGAATACTGTTATATTGACATATCGAACCACTTCTCGAATAGCTCTTTTCCATCAGGATTCCTTGAGTTGTCGAATAGAACATTTGACTTATCGAATCCTCGAGATATCGAATAGCTTTCTGAGTCCTTGAGATATCGAATGGAACTTTGACTTGTTGACTCCTTGAGAACTCGAATACCACTTTGGCTTGTTGACTTCCTGAGTTCTCGAATAGAGTACATAGACATATCGAATCTCTGAGATATCGAATGAGATATCGAACAGTGTATTCAGAGATATCGAATAGTGTCTTGAGATATCGAATCTCTGACTTCTCGAATAGACAAATATACTTCTCGAATTGGTACTTAGGCAAATTCTTCATTTCTTCAAATCCCAACTGTGATTATTTGACAGTCTTTAACTCCTTGCTTGAGGCATGAACCTTGGAACTTCTTTCAAGCATTATTCTAGACTCTATAAGTACAGTTACACAACTAGAATTTGATGCCTACTATAAGTACAATACAAACAGAAACTCTACAACTAGAGGTTCTGTTAGAAATGATTGATGAGAACAGTGTTTGGAAGCTAAAGTCAGAAAATAGAGTTTAGCTGGAAGCAGTCAGAGTTTGGTTAAACACTGACTGGAAGCGCAACAGAGATTGTTAAACTCTGTAGCAGTATTGTCTGAAGAGTCAACAGTGTTTGAAGATTGATTTGAGATAAATATGGAAGCAATATCTTTGAAGATTGGAAAGCTGTCAAAGAGATTGAGTTGACTTGGAAGACTTGAGCAATCGTGATTGATATCAATTGTATAGCTTGATTTTAGGAGAATCAGTTACTGATTGTACGAAGCTGTATGTTTTATAAATACAGTTAGGTTAACCCTAGAAGGGTAGTCGAACATTGAGAAATCTTTTGATTGTAACCTAAGCAGCTCTCTGTGATATTTACATCACCGAGAGAGGAATTATTAATTCCAAACAGTTTTTAATTGTTAAACAGTGTGTTCTTGTTAAGTTACTCATACAGTATTTGATTACTTATTGTGTAATCGACCTAACAAGTGGTATCAGAGCCTAATCTGTTACTTTATTACAGTTAAAGATCCAAACACAAGAGTAATCAATGGCAGAGATACCTCCACCATCTGAGAAAGCCCCTACTACTGTTAGTAGGTATGAGACAATAAGGGTTCCTATACTTAGGCCATCAGAGTATGCAATTTGGAAGGTGAAAATGACCATGTTTCTGGAGGCTACAGATCCAGAATACCTTGATAGAATTTATGAAGGTCCTCACAAACCAACAAAATTATCTGCTGCTGCTGCTGGTGAGGAATCAAAGGTCATTCCAAAGGAAAAGAAAGATCTAACTGCTGAGGATCTTTCATCAATTGCAAAGGATGCAAAAGTAAGACATTTACTTCACAGTGCATTAGACAATGTTATGTCTAATAAAGTGATTAACTTCACCACTGCAAAGGAAATATGGGATGCACTTGAGGTTAGGTGTCAAGGAACTCCTGCAATCAAGAAAAACAGAAGAAATATACTCACTCAGGAGTATGAGCACTTTGAGGCAAAGTCTGATGAAACCATGACAGAAACATTTGACAGATTCTGTAAACTGCTCAATGATTTGTCATTGGTTAACAAAGAGTATGATTTAGAAGACTCAAATCTCAAGTTTCTTCTTTCTCTACCTGAAAAGTGGGATGTGAAAACAACCACTATAAGAGATAACTATGAACTTGGTGAAACAGAGATTGATGAAATTTATGGACTGCTCAAAACCCATGAATTGGAATTGGAGCAGAGAAATAAAAGATCAAGTAGAAAGTCAAAATCTGTTGCACTTAAGGTTGAGGAGAAACCATCAAAGAAGGAGGCATCAAGGAGAAAGGCAAAAGGGAAAGCCTTAGTCATACATTCAGAGAATGAGTCATCAAACACTGATGTTGACTCAAACACAGATGAATCATCTGACTCTGAAGATGATGAGGAGATGATGCAAATGGCTGCATTGATGGTAAAGACCTTCAAGAAGATGGGATACAAGAACTTCAAGAAGGGAAAGAGATTCTCCAGGGACTACTCAAAGTCTGACAAGAAGAATTTCAAGAAAGCTGAGGGAAAGGACTTCAAATCTGCTAAGAAAGATAAGTCTGAAATTCAATGCTACAAGTGTAAGGAGATGGGTCACTATGCTCCTGAGTGCAAGAAGGGTAAAACTAAAAAGGCACTCTACACCAAAGGCAGAGATTGGGCAGACACTTCAGATTCAGATGAGGAAGTCAACTATGCTCTCATGGCTACTACTCAGACTGAAAATGATGATCTCAAGGTACCTCCAACTACCTATGCTTATAACACTGATAATATAACTGAATTGAGAATTTATCTTAAGGCATTACATATCAGTTATAGGGATCAGACTTTAGAAAATGAGAGGATAAAGTCTGAGTGTTCTCAACTCAAAGAAAGAAATAAACTTGTTGAGGAACAGCTAGAGAACATGAATAAAATTCAAAAAGAGAGAGATGATGCAGTGTTTATTGAACAGGAGTTGCTAGGTAAATATAAGCAACTAGAATCTGAATTGGAGGATACTAAACACATCATTAAAACTTGGACACACTCTGGTAAAGACACTCAAGAAGTGTTTCAGTCAGATACAGTAGGTCTAGGTTACTCTGTAGGAGATGAACTTATATTTGAAAATCAGGTAAAGGTTAGACCACATTGTTCATCTGAGGGTAATGTCATGGGAACAGGTGGACCTAAGACTGAAGCACAGAAAAAGGCTGTTAGAGAGTCATATGCTAAAACTTTTGTTAAAGAGACTAACATTGGTTTAATGACAGATAAACAACTCAAGCATAAGCTTAAGGAGATAAAATCTGTCAACAAACAGAGATTGCCTAAGAAAAACAAAAATGGAAAAGTAGGCATCATATCAGGAATTAAGCCAATGCTTGCTTCACTAGCTCCTAGAAAAACATGCTTTAATTGTGGTAGCACTAATCATCTTGCTAGTTTCTGCAGTAAGAATAAGAACATCAATTCTTTGCCCTCTAAAACTGCAGTAAAGAGTGATTATGTGAGAACTAGGCCACAGACTTTATGCAAACACTGTGGAAGTACTTGGCATTCTATTTACACTTGCAGAGATTATCATGCTATTTACTATAATTACTATGAACCCAAGCCAAATTTGAAATGGGTTAAAGTAAACTCTGCAAATGTAAACTCTGAAAAAGTTAGCTTAAACTCTGTTAATGAAAATTCCGCTGCAAAAGCTAACAGATTTAAGAAAGCCAAAGGATCCAAGCAAGTCTGGATCCTTAAAACTAATAATCAGTGATTGTTTGTGATTGCAGGGCACCAGGGTTAGTACCCTAGTTGTGGACAGTGGATGTTCAGGACACATGACAGGAAATAAAGCCCTGCTATCAGAGTTTGAGGAGAAGGCTGGCCCAGAAGTTTCCTATGGAGATGGCAACATAGGACATACACTGGGATATGGCAATATTAATCTTGGAAATGTCATCATCACAAATGTAGCTCTGGTTCCAGGACTCAAGCATGATCTGCTATCTGTGAGTCAAATCTGTGACAGAGGATATCATGTGGATTTTCAGCCTGAATATTGTCAAGTGATCAGTAAATCTACAGGGAAAGTTGCTCTAGTTGGAAACAGACACAATAACATCTATGAAATCAAATTGTCAACAAACACTGATGGCAAAGCAGTGTGTCTGTCTACAAGGATGTCCAGTGAAGAGAGTTGGAAATGGCACAAGAAACTCTCTCATTTGAACCTGAACAACATCAATGAGCTAATCAAGAATGATCTTGTAAGAGGTCTACCAAAGTCCTTGTTGAATGTAGAAGGACTGTGTGATTCTTGTCAAAAGGCTAAACAGAGAAAAGTCTCCTTCAAAAGCAAATCTGAGTCTTCAATTGTTGATCCTTATCATCTACTACATGTTGATCTTTTTGGTCCAGTGAATGTAATGTCTCTTGGAAAAAAGAAATATGCTCTAGTCATTGTTGATGAATATACCAGGTTCACATGGGTATATTTTCTTGCAAAGAAGGATGAAACTGCATTAACACTGACAGAACATATATTACAACTGGAAAAAGGGTCAGAGAATCAAGTGAAGATAATCAGAAGTGACAATGGAACTGAGTTCAGGAATTCATCTATGGAAGAATTTTGCAAGAGTAAAGGGATAAAACAAGAGTTTTCTGCACCTGGCACTCCACAACAAAATGGTGTAGTGGAGAGGAAGAACAGAACCTTGATAGAAGCTGCCAGAACCATGCTAGATGAAGCAAAGTTGCCAACATATTTCTGGGCAGAAGCAGTTCAAACTGCTTGTTTTACTCAAAATGCAACACTGATCAACAAGCATGGTAAAACACCATATGAAATGGTGAAGAAGAAAAAGCCAAATCTAAAATATTTTCATATTTTTGGATGCAAATGCTTTGTGTTGAAGACTCATCCTGAACAGTTGACCAAGTTTGACCTAAAGGCAGATGAAGGAATTTTTGTTGGCTATCCACTGTCAACAAAGGCATTCAGAGTTTATAATCTGAGAACTAGAGTGATCATGGAATCAATTCATGTGTCATTTGATGACAAGAAAATAACTGGACTAGAAGATGTCAATGAACATGATCAACTGCACTTTGAAAATGAAGATTTATTCTCTGAAAAAGTAAACTCTGATCAGACTGATTTGACAAACTCTGTTGATCTAATCTCTGAACCTCTACTGGTAAATACTGAAGAAACTCTTCAATCAGAAACAAGGAAAGAACCAGTTGAGGGGGAGCATGAAGAATCACATCAAAGTGATGATTCAAACACTGATAGTGACTCAGTTGATAATTCTGAATCAAACTCTGTTGATTCAAATTCTGTTGATAATTCTGAGAAGTCACATTCAGGGGGAGCATCAGAAAATGAAGAAAGACACCAAGAAAATCAGGAGAGCATGGATCAAGGGGGAGGATCACATGATGACAGAAGCAATCTGCCTTCTGCAAGAAAATGGACTAAATCTCACACACCTGATTTGATTATTGGTGATCCAGATGCAAAAGTAAGGACAAGAAGTGCAACAACAAATGAATGTCTGTTTCATGCATTCTTGTCACAAACTGAGCCAAAGAAAGTGGAAGAAGCTCTTAAAAATGCTGACTGGATAACAGCAATGCAAGAAGAGCTAAATGAATTTGAAAGAAATGAAGTGTGGACACTTGTACCAAGGCCCAAGAACAGATCAATTGTTGGTACTAAATGGGTTTTCAGGAATAAAACTGACAGTGAGGGTGTTATCACAAGGAACAAGGCAAGACTGGTTGCAAAAGGCTACTCACAACAGGAAGGAATAGACTATGATGAAACATTTGCTCCAGTGGCTAGATTGGAGGCAATCAGAATTTTTCTAGCATATGCCTCTCACATGAAATTCAAAGTGTTTCAGATGGATGTAAAAAGTGCATTTTTGAATGGAAAACTTGAAGAAGAAGTGTTTGTGGAACAACCACCAGGGTTTGTAGATCCAAAATATCCAGACCATGTCTACAGGTTAGATAAGGCACTTTATGGGCTTAAGCAGGCACCAAGGGCATGGTATGAAACCCTTGCCAAATTTCTACTAGAAAGTGGATTTCACAGAGGTACTATTGACAAAACTCTGTTTTACTTCCAAAATGGTAGTGACTTGCTTTTAGTTCAGATATATGTGGATGACATTATTTTTGGGTCTACTAATGATAAACTCTGCAAGAAGTTTGCCAAACTCATGCAGTCAAGATATCAAATGAGTATGATGGGAGAGCTTAGTTATTTTCTAGGTCTACAGGTGAAGCAAACAGATGATGGAATTTTTATAAATCAAGCAAAATATACCAAAAATCTTCTCAAGAAATTTGGTATGCTTGATTGTTCATCTGCAACAACTCCCATGGCAACTGCAACAAAATTGGACAAAGATGCAGGGTCATCAGTAGATATGACAAGTTACAGAGGAATGATTGGTTCTTTACTTTATTTGACAGCTAGCAGACCTGATATCATGTATGCAACTTGTTTGTGTGCAAGGTTCCAGGCAGATCCAAGAGAACCACATTTAACAGCAGTAAAGAGGATATTCAAGTACCTCAAGGGCACTATGACTTTGGGGTTGTGGTATCCAAGAGAATCAGAGTTTAAACTTCTTGGTTACTCTGATGCAGACTTTGCTGGATGTAAGATAGACAGAAAAAGCACCAGTGGAAGTTGTCAATTTCTGGGTGACAGACTTGTTTCCTGGTACAGCAAGAAACAGAAGTCAATATCTACATCTACAGCTGAAGCAGAGTATATTGCTGCTGGTAGCTGCTGTGCACAGATTTTATGGATGAAGAATCAACTGCTGGATTATGGATTAAGGTATACCAAGATACCTATTTACTGTGATAATCAAAGTGCTATTGCAATGACAGGTAATCCAGTACAACATTCAATGACAAAGCACATCAGCATAAGGTATCACTTCATCAGAGAGCATGTAGAGGAAGGAAACATTGAGCTTCACTTTGTGTCTACAGAACAACAACTTGCAGATATCTTCACCAAGCCATTGAGTGAAGCTACATTTACAAGACTGGTCAATGAACTAGGAATGGTCTCTAGTTTTGACTAGAAATGTTGGTTAGACTCAAAAACTTATTGCTCATTTCTTTTTCTGTAAATTGTTAAGTGCTATGTGAACCTTAGTATTAAACTCTGTTATGCATGTTTATGCTTAAAACTTTTTAAACTCTGTCAGCATGTCTATCTGTTAGACACTGTTGGATACACTGTTAAACATGTTAGATACACTCAGTGAATTCAGAATTGATTACTGTCTGAATGAAAACACCAATGAAGAAAAATGTATGAAGCATGATTCTCAGTAAATAAATCATGATTCTTTCTGAGTCACTGTAATCTAATCAGACTTTGTGCAGTAAATCAACACAGCATTATACTGTTTCATATTTATAGCATCTCTTAGTTTATTCAGTCCTAAACTCTGAGTCTATGAATATTGTGTGCATTGCCTCTCATAAATAATTTTGGTTATTGATGAACTCTAAACTCTGATAAGTGACATTCTGTTTCCAAAGGTATGGTTCATGATGATTCTTTGTTTGTACTTGTGAAAACCATAAAACTTGAGATGTGTCATTGATTAGTTTGGTGAGTTCAGATTCATGTCTACAACCTGTGAGAGTTTGAGCCAAATCAGTGATTGATACATTTTCTATCAATCAGTATTTATTGTTGTGTGATATTCATCAGGTAGTATGTTTCTCTAGAACTTGTATTAGACCTTTTTGAGACTACATGATATGTGTGTGCATGAAAATGATAAAGGCAATAGGATTTACCATTTCTTCAAACACTGTTCAAAAAATTCTTTTGAACTTTGTTCAAACACTGTATAAACACTGTTCATAAATTCCATCCTTAGTAAACCCCTTTGAGCCTTATTAACTGCTCATTTTTCTTATACTCTGAAGTGTTAAGAGCAGTTATATTTTTTTTCTTCAAACAGATGAGTGTTTCTCAAGAAAAGAAAAAGTTTACTCAGTATATATGCTAAATAAATATAAAAAAAAAAAAAAGGAGAAAAAGGCATATATACTGATCTTGTACAAATATGTACTGAACACTTTGTTTTATTAAGATGTTCAGCTTGAAGTCACTCATGAATAAAACATCTTTTTCATCTGTTTGATGTTATCTCATTTAAACCCTGAATAAAGTCCTTTTGATTTGTGTATACATGTACTCAAAGTAGTGTAGATTTGGTGGACATTCAAGCATATGGTAGATTCTGCTATTTCTGATTGAATGTGAGTGTAAACACTTTACCTAAACACTTGTGTGCATTGAGAGTTTGTGAGAATATCCAGTTCATGACTGTTATTCACTGAATGATGCTCCGATTTCAATCTCTTGATATTTTTTGTCTTTAAAGACTGTGTGCTTACTTGGATAATCATGGACATCAAAGGAAATGGAAGTTTTCAGATTTCTGTATTACAGTAACTACAGAGTTTAGCATTCATCAAACAATCAGTGTTTATTATGAGAGTTTGTGCATTCAGTGATTATTGATTTTTGTTATGGATTCTATGAAATATTAGATGCTCTAAAAATTGATTTCAGTAAACTCTGCTTCACACACACTTAATTCACAACTGTGCAATTTTTGAAAGGGTTTAAGTGATAAAGTTGGATAATTGATAAACACTGTTGAGTTGTGTTAAGTACTCTGAGGTAAAATCTCATTGAGATGATTTGACTATTTTGCAGTAATTGGGGTAGTTGACAACTGTTAATTAGTGTAAGTGTCGTGATTATAGGAATGACAGCGGTAATTATTAAGTCATCCATTGGTTGTTTGACACGTGTCCCATGATTGTGTCCCACTCACACACTACTCTACAACAGTTGCGCGCTTTTACTAAATAAACGATTGAGTTTTAATCTTACTCTAATCGTCTTTAGTTTCTTACTCCATATCGATTCACATTCACCCACTCACAGTTACTTGCATACTCATTCACTTTCACACTTCTCATATACTCTCTTTCACATTTTGATAAACACTTACAGTGCATATACATCTTTTCTCTGAATATCTTCGTATCATTTTTTACTAATGGCAACAAAAGCGTTTGATGCAGCAGGGTTAGTTTTTCTCCCTAGTAACTATGCAGCACCGTTGGAGACTGTAAATGCTCCAGAGGCGTTTCATGTGTTCCAAAATTTCTTAAAAGACTCTGAAATAGGGAAGGCTCTAACAGCACCAGCTACACTATCTGCTTCACAAATTGCTACTTTCTGGACAAACTCTGAATATGATGATGGAGGAGAGTCTGGCACTCCAACAATCATTTTCACTCATGAAGAATCAGAGTATATCATTACTCCAACTACTGTTAGGGATGCTCTGGACTTTGAGACACACACTTCTTACAGTGTTGTTGGTCATGATCGGTTGAGGACAATGTTGGAACAAATTGGATGTGCAGGAAACTTGAACAAGATAGGGTCTTTGAGACGGCCAAGTTTGAGAAAGGAATGGAGTTTCTTTTTCGATTGTATAACAAGGGCTTTTGGAAAGAAGACAACAAACTGGGATGCACTTCCTCTTGATACTCTCCAAATTGGTCATGCTCTACTATATGGAGGTAACTTCGATTTTGGTAGACTAGTACTAATGAACTTAGGAGAGCGTTTGTCTGAGTCTACTACTGTTTATTTTGCTCGTTTTTGTCAAATGCTATTTACTGCCTGTGTGCCTAACATTCCAATTGATGAAGCTGATGTTATTCAGCCTTTTCAAGTTGCTAAGAGAATGTTTTCTGATTTGACAAACAAAGATGTCACTAAACAGCAAATACCTGAGATGTTTATGCCTTTAGCCTTACAAAACTATGTAAACCAACCACAAGACTCTCAATCACCACAACAAATGCCTGAACCAATAGACACCATAAACTCTGAACCAACACCCACAACACCCACACCCACTGTACCTACTACATCTCATCAACCACAACCAGAAACTTTAAACACTGAACCTTTAAACACTGAAAACTCAAACACTGAACCATTAAACACTGACACCTTAAACACTGAAACCTTAAACTCTGAGCCAGCAACTACTGAACCATCCAAAACCAAGCCAAAAAGAAAGAAACACACTGCTCAAAACACTAAACACTCAAAGGCTAAACAAACAATACCTGGAGCTGTTTATACAAGAAGGAAGAAACAGAAAGCAAATAGACCTTCACTTTCACCACCAAGAGAGAGCTCAAGTGAAGATGAAGAAGAGAATGTTGTTCCTCCAATCAAGAAAAGAAGATTAATTCTTTCTGATTCAGATGAAGAGAATCTTGTTGAAACTCCAGAGGTGGTTTCACAGCAAACACCTACTGTTGAGGTTACAGTGAATGTTGTTATACCTGCAGAGGTTGAAATGCCTGCAGAGGATAATGTTAATGTTCCAATGCCTACAGAGGATAAAATGCCTGTAGAAGAGGATAATAGAGATGGTTTTTCATCAAGGGATAATATTTTTGACTCATTTGAACCATTCTCTGATCCTATCTCACCTGGTGTAGCTCCTGAAGCTGAAACATCACACATAGAGTTGGTATCTTCTCCAATTCAAGACAAAAGTGATGAAGTTGATCAGGCAACAAAGATAATTTCCGAATCCATGCCTGTTGAAGCTACAAAGGCAAACTCTGTTGCAGTTCCTGTGCAACATGAGGAGACTGTTGAAGAAAATGCAAAAGTTGTTGAAGAAACTGTGGCTGACACTGCTCAGCACAGTGGTTCTTTAAAAGATACTCAAGTTAAAGATGCAAGTGCTGAAGATGAATCTGCTAGTAGTGCAAACTCTGACTCTTTTGTGAGTGCACCTGCACAGACAGATAATAAACATACACCTTTTGATCAGCCTTGTCCATCTCATGCAGTTGAAGAAAAGCATCTTGCTAAGTCTGCTGAAAATTGGTATAAACAAGACTGCATTTTTCCAAAAGGAAGAGCATCTGAGTTTGTTAAGCAAACTGCAAAGCAAATTTCAAATCCAGAAATCTTATCCTGTTTAAAGGCAACTGTGGTTCAAGTCAAGACTCTGGAAGGAAATTTTGCTGAAACTAAACAAGAAATTGCTTCCTTGAAGACTGAGATTCAGTCAAGAGAATTGAAGATGGATAGAGAGTCTAAAATAAAAGCTGTTCAGATGTCTAAAGTCCAAGACACTCTCTTTGCCAGGCTAGGAAAAGTTGAAGAAAATCAGACTGCTTTATTTGCTAAGGTTGACTCCATTGCTAATTCTTTGGAGCTCATTACATCAATTCTTATTCCTGATGATGTCAAAAAGGGGGAGAGAGTTGCTAAGTCAAAATGCAAAGTTTCTCAAACTCTGACTAAAAAGGATGATGCTGGAGATGGAGGGGCAAGTGATAAGAGCAAGGTCTTAAACTCTGAGAAGCAAACTCTGAGATCTGGCAAATCGTCTGTTGGAATAAACACTGAAACTCAAGGTACTTCAAAGACCAAGAGTTTGGAATTAACATCAAATCCAAAGACTGATGAGGAGTTAGCTGTTAAGCTTTTTATGGAAGAGAATGCAGAAGGAGTTACTTTAAAAGATGCTAAAGCTGAAGAGAAGAGTTTACAAGAAAAGCATCTGAAAGCTCTAAAGTCTGTAAAAGCAAAGAAGAATGTGAAAGTTGCTAAAGCTGCAAAGCCTGTTCTTAAAGGCATTCAAATCAAAGAACCTGTTGGTACAGATCAAAGAATGCAAGTATTCAGAAAACCAACAGATGCAGAAGCCAAGCAAAAGCTGAAAAGTATAGTTACAACCTCTGTTGATACACATGTTGTACAGAAGAATGAAAACACAACCTCTGTTGCTGCACAAGTTGTGACCACACCATTATTGTCTTCTCAGTTGAAATCAACATTTGGAAAGGGTGTTCTTCATGATCCAAGACTAGAAGCTACAATTCCAATGGATTTTACTGATGATAGAGCTCTATCTGGTAAAGTTGGATACAACAAGGGAGGCATAGGCTCACACAGAGATAATAGGCAATATGTTGGTCCTAGAGATCCTTCTTCACTGTCTGTTCCAGGTCGTGGTGTCACTCAAGAGAGTTTGGACAAACTGGAGTCAGTACAGCTTGTATATCAGAAGAGTCTAGAAAAGGATTTCTTGCTATATTTCATGGCTGATGGAACAGTATTTAAAGTCTCTGAAAAGGATATTGAATTAAAGTATGCTGAAGAACTTGAATATGTTCTGTATATTTTCAGAGTAAGAAATCAAAGAGCTCAGTCAGTTGCAAATGTGCTTCAACAAAGAATGATTCAAAACCTTGCAAGAAGGCAAATGAAATTCAACAGCAAGTATGTTCCTAAATACAGAGATTGGAATGGCAATCTGATTGAAATGGAGAAGGGAACTACAAAACTGAAGACTGATCTTGGAATCACTGTTCTGGATTTCAATGTAAAATCTGAAGAGGTGAAATATATCAGGTTGGGAAATGAGATGAGAAGAAACAAAATCTACGATCTTAGAGCTGCTATCTATCAAACTGATGAGAATGATCCTCAGTTGAGAGAAATCAAAGAAGCTATGCAGATAGAGCTTGAAAATGCTGAAAGAAGGTTGCTTATAGACTATCTCAGAACAATGCCTGATCTGCAAGAGATTAGAAATTAAAGTCTGTAAGAATTTTCTTATTTTCTGTAGAATTTGTTAAGTAAAAGTTAAACTCTGTTTGTATGTTAAACACTGTAAACTTTGTATTTGTTTTGACATCATCATTTACTGTAAACTTGTACATTTTGATAATGGACAAGTTGGGGGAGATTGTTAGAAATGATTGATGAGAACAGTGTTTGGAAGCTAAAGTCAGAAAACAGAGTTTAGCTGGAAGCAGTCAGAGTTTGGTTAAACACTGACTGGAAGCGCAACAGAGATTGTTAAACTCTGTAGCAGTATTGTCTGAAGAGTCAACAGTGTTTGAAGATTGATTTGAGATAAATATGGAAGCAATATCTTTGAAGATTGGAAAGCTGTCAAAGAGATTGAGTTGACTTGGAAGACTTGAGCAATCGTGATTGATATCAATTGTATAGCTTGATTTTAGGAGAATCAGTTACTGATTGTACGAAGCTGTATGTTTTATAAATACAGTTAGGTTAACCCTAGAAGGGTAGTCGAACATTGAGAAATCTTTTGATTGTAACCTAAGCAGCTCTCTGTGATATTTACATCACCGAGAGAGGAATTATTAATTCCAAACAGTTTTTAATTGTTAAACAGTGTGTTCTTGTTAAGTTACTCATACATTATTTGATTACTTATTGTGTATTCGACCTAACAGGTTCTCTCAGTTAAGAGGTCATGTAAGTAATGCAAAGCATTACAAACAATTAGGCTTGTTATTAGATGTATACAGGCATGCCTCTGTAACTAACAATTATAAAACTCTATTTTATTTAATCATATAATTTTAAAAATATTTAAAAGTAACCCGTGCTTTGCACGGGCTATAAGCTAGTACTATATTATAAAAGACGAAATATTAAAAGTTTTGGTAAGATACGGTACAATACTTACCTTATTTAATTGTTTTGCTTTATTATCCTTAATTATTTAACTTAATTCAAAAAAACAAAACACAATCTTTTCTCAAAATATTATAGCAACTCTTTACAAACTAACCAATTACCTTTGTCAGTTATTACCTTTTCTAACTTTTCTCAAAATATTATACGCAACTCTTTCCAAACTAACCAATTACCTTTGTCAGCTATTACCTTTTCTAACTTTTCTAACTAAAATCTTTTTTTCCCCAAAAATATGGTCGTTCTAATTAATGAAATAAACTAATATTATTATAATTACTAATAACTAACTGATTATCTTTTACAGTTAAAAGGTAATATCTTTCAAAAATATGATTATTTTAATTAATGAAATAAACTAATAATATTATAACTAATAACTAATTGATTACATTTCCAGCCAAAAGGTAATATCTTTTCTATACTCCTAAATAATAACTAACCAATTATCTTTTTCAGCTATTACCTTTTCTAGCTTTTCTAACTATAATATCTTATTTCCAAAAATATGACCGTCCTAATTAATGAAATAAACTAATAATATTATAATTAATAATCCTGACTGATTATTTTTTCGAACTAAAAGGTAATATCTTTTCTAACTAAAATATCTCATTTTCTCCTAAATAATAACTAACTAATTACCTATTCTAACTTTTCTAACTAAAATATCTTCTTTTCCAAATATATGGTCGTTCTAATTAATGAAATAAATTAATGATATTATAATTAATATTAACTAACTGTTTTCCTTTTCCAACTAAAAGGCAATATCTTTTTATATTTTCTAACAAAAATATTTCATTTCCAAACTTGATTTTTTTTACTTAATTATCCTTACTTAAATATTTATTATTGGTAGAAACATGCATTTCTATTTTGTAAAATTAAATCTATACTATTATATAAATTCCGAAACATTGAAAGTTTTGGTACCTGTTTTTTTGTACTAAGTGAATTTACTTATTTACCCTTCATTATAAAGAAAAATAAATACACCTAAAATAAATAATAACATAATACAATTAATGGTAATTAGTCGAGATATTACCTTTTGTACACCTAAAAACATCAATCGTATCGTATCTTTCCATCATTAATATTTTCTTTCGAATTAAAATATGTTATAATTAATGGTAATTAAACGATTAACATAATAAAATTAATGGTAATTAGTCAGTTGCCTTTTTCACATTAATATAATAAAATTAATGGTAATTAGTCGATTGCCTTTTTTATATTAATTTTAGTTGAACATATTACCTTTTATAAACACCTAACATCTATCGATCATTAGTATTTTCATCTGAAAACATCAATCGTATCATATCTTTCCATCATTAATATTTCCTTTCAAATTAAAATACGTTACAATTAATGGTAATTAAACGATTAACATAATAAAATTAATGGTAATTAGTCAATTGTCTTTTTCATATTACTTTTAGTTGAACATATTACCTTTTATAAACACATCGTATCACATCTTTCAATCATTAATATTTTATTTTGACACACGTTATCTTTTTAATTTAAAAAAAAATCTTACAATCATTAATATATACCCGAAAATATCACAATATAATTTTCAAGAAAAATATAAGACCTCAAAAAAATAATAACATAATATAATTAGTGGTAATTAGTCGATTGCCTTTTTCACAATTACTTTTAGTTGAAGATATTACCTTTTATAAACACCTAAAAAGATCAATCGTATCATATCTTTCAATCATTAATATTTCCTTTACAATTTAAACACATTACCTTTTTAATTTACAACAAATCTTACAATCTTTAATATATATCCGAAAATATCACACCATATTTCTCAATTATTAAAAAAATATATTAAAAATCGTATACATTGTTTATAATAACGAAATATTAGTATAATCCGTAAATATGAGTATATATATATATATATATATATTATATTATATCAAATTAAAATTAAAAAACTTATTAAAAATAATGATTATATAAAAACATAATCATAATATTTAATAAAATTTATAATATAATACAAGAAACCCGTGCATTGCACGGGTTATAAGCTAGTATTATTTATTTTAGGTGTTATATTTTTCTTGAAAATTATGGTGTGATATTTACGGGTATATATTAATGATTGTAAGATTTGTTTTAAATTAAAAAGGTAACGTGTTTTAATTCGAAAGAAAATTAACGTGTTTTAATTCGAAAGAAAATATTAATGATGGAAAGATATGATACGATTGATGTTTTAGGTGTTTATAAAAGGTAATATCTCGACTAATTTTTTTTTTTTTGCTAAATTAATATATATATTAGAAAAAAATAAATACAAAGGGGTTAACCCATGTGATCTATGACAGGCCATAGACGGAGCTAGCCATCTATAAACAATCTGATGAGAACAGATTGTGGATAGAGAGCAAAGATGAGCCAAAACAACAATTAAACAATTAAGTCAGGCCTATTACAAACCAATTTAGAGTACCAAGTTGAGGTTGCAAGCCTAGATCTAGTATCAATAATAATCCCCTTCAAGAGCTTCTCTGGACTGAAAACACCTTTATTATGCTTGCGGGCATTTCTTTCTCGCCATATGTAATAGGTAAAAATTTGAACCATCAACAAAAGCACTCGTCGTTTTGACCCATCAGGTATACTCAAGACGTGTTGTTGGAATTCTTGCCAAGTATGTCCACCTAAACCCAAGTTAAACATTAATTATATTATGTTATTATTTCTTTTAGGTGTATTTATTTTTCTTTATAATAAAGGGTAAATAAGTAAATTCACTTGGTACCAAAAAACAGGTACCAAAACTTTCAATGTTTCGGCTTTTATATAATAGTATAGATGGGTTATATTTGCTGAACAAATAAAGACAATAGTAAAATTACACATTATCTATTACTATATATTATAATATATTTTATTTATAATAATTTAAATAATAATAACATATTATTTTTAAAATATAGCGAACCATTGTAAACAATCGCACTAACTTACATGTTTAGAGCATCTCCAATGCATTTTTAAAAAGCAATTGTTTTGCATAATATGTATATATTTTTTTATCTTCAACCATGTCTTACCTCTATCTAAATATTTAGTCAATCTTTTTCTCATTATATTTATCCAATATCTAAAATTTTTAAATAAGTTCTAAAATTATTTCATCTTTTGAATTTTAATTGATTCAATTATCTTCTATATGTATGGATTAAAAAATGATTTCAACTTTTCAATTATCTTCGATATATATGGATTAAAAAATGATTTCGACTAGTTTGAAAACTTTGGTAATGATATGAATGGTTTATTTCCAAAACATGAGATGTCTTCAAAATAAACAAAGAGAGATTAAACAGAGAGAGATGGGTACCTTAAAAAATATCTTAAGGTATCAATGGCTATCGTCATCCCACCTTTCATTGTCAATGATTGGTAGTTTATACAATAATTTTTTATTATTAAAATGCATAACAAGAAAGTATAACAATAATGACCTACCAAACAATATTACAATATAGTCATCCTACTGTCATTCACACCACAAACACAGAGAGAAAAAAGAGAAGCAAATCAAGAAAGATGGGAATAGTTGAAGCTGCACACAACGTTAAAGTACTAGGTTCAGGAGCAGAAACAATAGTTTTAGCTCATGGGTTTGGTACGGACCAGTCAGTGTGGAAACACTTGGTGCCTCATATTGTTGATGATTATCGTGTCATACTTTTTGACAACATGGGTGCTGGTACAACTAATCCTGATTACTTTGATTTTGATCGTTATGCTACTTTGGAGGGTTATGCTTATGATGTTATTGCTATTTTAACTGAGTTACAAGTACAATCTTGTATTTATGTTGGTCATTCTGTTTCTGCTATGATTGGTTCTATTGCTTCTATTAGTCGTCCTGATCTCTTTACCAAGCTCATTCTTGTCTCTGGTTCTCCCAGGTTTGTCAATTTCCATCCCTGCTCTCTCTCTCCCCCTGATCTTCCCCCCCCCCCCCCCCCCCAAATTGCTTAATTTTATTATCTGTTAATTGGCCTACTCATGTACTTTGGTCTAGGCTATGTTGGTTGGAGCTGTTTCAACTTTCAACCACAGAAATGCAATTGGTACATAGCAGTGATGCCTTATATTTTTTCCTATTAAAATGTGAAATACCGTTGGAACCTAGCAAAAAAGTTAGGAAAAAGCATATTGCCGATCAAATAAATTTGACAATAGTAACAAAAGAAACCTTAATATAAAGGTAATGACAATAATACAATTTTGGATAACTATGTTCATTGTGTATGACAGAGTCGTAATTATGGTTGAATCGAATTATAACTAGTAAAGTACATTATGTTAGGTGTACCTGTACCAGTACTTTTGGTATACCATTTGTAACATTATACTTAAAACTAACACTTGTAATATCATATTGTAGTTAACATTTTATCTGTTTTAGCTAATCTAGCGACATCTTTTTATCCAATTCATATTTGAGCGACAATTTTGTTATTCATACGTTTGCCGAGACCCAAGTTTTTAGTTGTTCATATAGGTTTTTTAACCAGAAAGTCCTTAAGAAGTATGTTCAAATAGAAATAATGTGCATAATTTTGAACTCGAGTTTTGCAAATGGCATTGTTTGGAAAAGTATAGTATTGGTGGTGGTATATTCAGGCCCGGTTCTGAGGGTAGTTTAGAGGGGCAACGACCAAGGACCCAAACTTGAAATAGGGCCCATTTTTTTAGGCTTTATAATAATAGTACTGGAAAAAATTGATACAATAAAAATGTAAAAGCTAGAAGAAATTTTTTACCCCCTGTATCAAAACTAAATTCTTCATCTTCTCTAATTTCTCTCCCAAATATCCAAACTTTTTTTAGTTCTCAAAATTTTCTCCACCCATTGATAAATTCGTTAATTTTTTTAATGAGTATTTCTCAAAAAAATATTTATAGGCTCAATCTTTTTAATGAGCCGAGTTCGAACACAAGTCCGGGCTCATTTAGCTAAACGAGCCGGTTTGGCTCAACTAATGAAATTTAATGAACCGATTTTGGACACATGATTAGGCTCGTTTAAGTATAATTTTACACGAGCTAGTTCACCCCCACCGGTTTAAATAGGCTTGTTTAGCTAAACGAGCCTAGCTCATGAAAAAATGAGCCGGGCTCGACTCGTGAAAAAAGCATGACTCGAATTACAACCATGCTCTTAATTACGGCAAGAGAAACCTTTTTTAAAGGGCCCCAAATTATTATTTTGCCAAGGGCCCCGAAAAATTCCGGATCGGCCCTGGGTATATTGGCCGCAAATACACATAACGGACTTTACTAATTACCTACTATTCTTATGTCTGAGAATTTTTTATGTAGCTTTTTTGCTAAATGTAGATACTTGAATGATGTGGACTACTTTGGTGGATTTGAACAAGAGGAACTGGATCAACTATTTGAAGCAATGCAATCAAATTTCAAGGCATGGTGTGCTGGATTTGCACCACTAGCTGTGGGCGGTGATATGGACTCGGTAGCCGTTCAGGAATTTAGTAGGACTCTGTTCAACATGAGACCGGACATAGCTTTGAGTGTGGCCAAGATCATATTTATGAGTGACTTGAGACATTTGTTGTGCCATGTAACCGTGCCTTGCCATATAATTCAGAGCATGAAAGACCTTGCTGTGCCTGTGGTGGTTTCGGAATACCTTCACCGAAACCTAGGTGGTGAGTCCATCGTCGAGGTTATGTCAACTGATGGTCATTTGCCGCAGTTGAGCTCACCAGATGTTGTCATTCCAGTGCTCCTTAGGCACATCCGCAACAACATTGTTGTATGATTTATGTTACAGTATTAGAATATGGGCATTATTGTGCATTTCCTTCTCATTGCTGTCTACCATGTGCAGGTGTGTATAAATAATTGTGATTCCAATTTGTGTTGTATTTTCTTATTCTCTTTTTTATTCTACAAGTGAAAGCAAAATTTTTGAGCTGTTCTTATTACTTTATCTCATAGTGATAATCTAATGTGGGATGCACTAGTTCTTCTGCATTAAAAAAATAACTAATAACGTTAGGGTCACAACATTTTTCAAAAAATGAAGTAT
The DNA here is from genome assembly GCA_037693485.1 of Kitagawia praeruptora. Taxonomy (NCBI): domain Eukaryota; kingdom Viridiplantae; phylum Streptophyta; class Magnoliopsida; order Apiales; family Apiaceae; genus Kitagawia; species Kitagawia praeruptora. The sequence continues at coordinate 165,946,699 of CM075348.1, read as the reverse complement.
ATAACCTGCACACACAACTTTAAATAGATTGTCGGTCAATATAAACTTTCACTTCTCCATTCTAGTTTGTAAAATCCTAGTCGGGGTTCTTCACGGAAACAGCTTCCCTGCCGTAAAAGTAGGGGCATGGTCTGCGTACATCTTATCCCCCAGACCCTGCTCTGAGCGGGCGTACATCTTACCCCCAGATCCTGCTCTGAGCGGGATATACTGGTTATGTTTGGTTTGGTTTGGTTTATTCTAGTTTGTAAAACATGTTGTTTTATTTTATCTTTACTTTTTTAACAGAATTAATTATTATTTTCAAATTTTTATACAATTTATTTTTCATTTTTTTATTATCTTCAGCGAAAATCAATTCAAATATATCAATTTATATTTCAATAGCTATATTCATTAAATATTTTATTAAATTATATAAAAATAAAACAATTATAAATTAAGCTATAATAGTACTCGATTAAAAATAATTAAATATAACCATTATTATATATATATTTTTTAGTAATGAGATAATTCAATAACAAAAAGTCATACGGCATCTACATAAACAGTCGCGTCGAACAAACATAATACAGAAACAATCACTGATATTAAGCCATCCGGCATCATGTGAATTGTTGAAAATGGTATTTACACAAACTTCGCCACTTCCACTTCCAGTTTGAGCTATCGACCGAGAATGCAAACCCCTAATAACTTTTATTACTAAATCAATCACCATACTCACACAACTGGTGAGAAAATTCCAAAGCTCACACACAACGGTGAGAAAATAACCAAACTCACACAAACGGTGAGGCATCAAAAAAATCAAACTTACAACTGATCAAATAAAATTAGCTAAAAACCAAGCCAATCCTTAGATCTGAGGAACAAAACCACAAGAACAAAATAACTCGAACCACTTTCGAGAGCAGAATCACTGGGTAGAACGAGAAATCCGGAGCTCCGAGGAATTGAGATCTAACAAATTGAAGACCAATCGGAAAAGTCTTTGAAACCTTAGATCCGATAATACAAACCAATACCAAATCTAAAAAACACACACCAATCTTACCCACTAAGGAAGATTTTTAGGGAAATCAAATAATTAAAACAAGGTTTATTGAGAAAGGAAAGAAAAAACAAAGAAAATGAGAAATTTTGGGGCTTTCCACCGGTGGAGAACCGGTAGAAGTCCCGGCCGATAAGACAAAGGAGGAAGAAAGATGAGAAGAAGAGGAGAGAGGTTGGAGAATTCGGTGGAAAAGTTAACTAACATATGTTACAACTTACAATAGTACAATTCACGAGAATGGAGACTACTGTGATTTGCGAACTCGATATTGGACAGAGTTGCTCATTCAAGCCAAGTTAGTTATTCAAATGACAGCTCAACTTAGTGAGTATGCTAACATATTATAAAATTGGTAATTTAATAGATTGTTAAATAGTTCAATGCATAAGTTCGAGTTTGTCGATTTGAGTGACTTATTTGGTGTTGTAAGTTCATATGTGGATTAGGGCAATCCAGAGTATACTACAGATTATGCTTTACGAGTTTTATATTATTAGGTGATTAGGTGATAGTGTACTTTTAATAAATAGATCTAAATATGCCACCAAAATAAAAATAAATTATTGAACAAAATGCTACATATATGTTTTTTTTATCATGTTTTACAGATATCATTGGAGTTCTTGAAGATTTTGAAAATGTCTAAAAAATCAACACCAAAAATGGAGAAAGGGACATCGCCAAGTTTAGAATCACAGACGGAAGGTTTAACACATAGCTATTGACAATATTTATATTTTAAAACCTATATGTTTAGTTCTATGCCATATTTTATAATTTCACTTTAAATATTTTAAAAAGTGACATTGTTATTTTTTTTGTTTGAGTTAATAAAATGTGTTTATTAATTAAAATAGAAAAGATGTATCGGATTTTTATATTAATGTTAGTCACGGTATTTATTTCATTATGATTTTTATATTAATGTTAGTCATGGAATTAATTTCATTTTTAGCTAATCCAAGTAGAAATAGCAACTATACATGATCAGGTTATAAAATGTAGACTCAAATTAATATGTTATATTTAAAAGGCTATAAACAAGATGCCGACATTAGGAATGGTTATATTTGTATCCAAATTATGTTTTTCGGGGCAACAATTTATATACAATACTATTTGTTCCCTGCTATACTGTCATAACCCATGATTTGATAGTTCACTTCAATTGTTTTCATACTAATATATGAAATCATTCTATAAAATATCAAATTATATCATTAATAATATTTGCAGGCATTCGCATAAGGTCACTGTTCGGGGTCAGCTTGCTGTAACAATGAATTCCAACTATCATCAGATTAAGGAACGACCAATTGTTGTTATAGTGTCAAGTACCAAGCTGAAAAAATTTAGGAGTAAGTACATAATAGTGTTGTAAGTTATTGTTTTTGAGCTTCCTTTTAATAACTTACAAACGTTTCCTGAATAATATTGATTACAGATTCAGTTCAAATTGCTACTCTGCCTTCTTCAAAGATTTACCTAAACTTTGAAAATGATGTTGTAAGTGCGATGAGGCAAAGGTAAAAGTCCTGACTTCTTTATATTGATTTTTTAATTTTAAAGCAACCAACTATGTTTAAGTAAATTTACTTATTTTATCAATCCTGTAAAATAGACTTGATAATAGACTTGATGAAGAAGGATATGTAGCTCCTGAAAAAGCTCTGGGATCCCCAAGTCAACCTATAACTCAGTCTGCTTCTACTCTAGCTCCTGTGATTGAAACTCTAACACTGAAACAATTAAGTGAAAAAACTAGCACTGAATTTTGCGAGGTTCTTACTAAACTTTTTAATTAAAGTCTGTTATTAAACTGTTACCATATTAGTACATTAAGAGATTATAACATTTATCTTATTTGTTTTGTAGAGATATTTTTTGTGCAAAGTCATGATTAAAGCAATGAAGACAACTGATAATTGGTGGTACTTTAGTTGTCCCGGTACCAAGTGTAACGAAGAAATTATCAGAGTGGAGGGAAAGATAAGGTGTCCTAAATGCAAGAAAAATTTACCAGTTGCAGAAAAAAGGTAAGATGTATAAGACAAACTTACTTACTATTCATTCAGTTAACAAACAATGTTCTTACTATTGTTTTTCAGGTATAGGATTGTTGTGTTGGCTGAGGACGAAACTGAAGCTTATAACTTCGTTCTCTTAGATCGTGCTGCTAAAAGAATCATTGGTAAGACTGCAACAAAACTTATCGCTGATAATATCCAGGTATCTACTATTGCTTACACAAGTTATCTCATCAAGTCAAAAACGACAATTTCTAAAACAATTTTCTAATATGTTATGTAGAATGACTCAACTAAAGAATATCCTGCAAAGATTAAGGAAATTGCAGGGAAAGAAATGACTCTGAAAATTCAACTCAGTGATGATAATATACTGCTGCATAGTACATTGTTATTTGCTCACGACGCAAATGACGTTGCCCTTTCAAATTCAGCCATGTCCTCGGGTTTTGGAGATGTGAGTATCCTGAAAGCACTCTACTGAATAACAAGTTACCAATTTTACATGACTAATGATAATTTCACATTTATAAATATTTTTTTCCCTTCCAGAACAATGTTGATGAGTTGCTAGAAAGTGGATACACGCCAGAATCTGCCAAATCATCTACCAAGAGAATTAAAAAGGTTATATTAATATTTTGAATTTAACATTTATAATACATATACATATATATATATATATATATATATATATATATATAACATTATATATCTATGTGCGGTATAATCATTTTATTATTAAATTTTTTATATTGTTATTTCAGGAAAAGTGATCACAGTCTTTCGTGCAACCAGCTTTGAGGTTTTGGAATCTTTTAGTAAAGAAGATGGCAACATTAGTTTTAGAAAATTTTACTTTATTTAATGTATAAACAAGTTGCTGAATGCTTCCCTCTTTTGTCATATTTTATGTCGTTTAGATTTGTTATCGTTAAGTTGTTTTATGACTTGAAGTACTCGGGTTTTGAATAAAGGATTTTTTTTTAATGTTAAAAGTTACTATTAGACAATAACTTGCTACACTTACATAAGACATGCATACGCTAAATGATTATATTTAAATAGATCTAAAAATTTTAGAACATAATATTTATTCATTATAATCCTATGATTTTTATTTCTATAAATTTTTAAAACACTATTATTTAGTCATTATAATTCTCAACTTTTTTAAAAAAAATTATAAGATGGAGTATAATTTTCCGTGTGCGAAGCACGGGCAATATTACTAGTTATTATGAATAAATGCCCTCAATACCACAATTTTAAGACAAATTGTCCTAAATATCACAAATGAAAAAGTTGACCCCTATTATCACTCCAAAACATTGTATAAAATAGCGTTTTTTTTAAACACGCTATTGTGCTTAGCGTTAGGGGAAGAGGGAAGGGGAGGAGGGAAGGAGGGAATGGGTGAACGCCACATAATGTGGTGTTTTGTATTTTTTTTTCTTTTGCATTTTCTCTTGGGTTCAGTAATTAACTTTTAGGGTTTAACGTTTCCATTTTGGGTTTTATAAATATTCAATTTAAATTTATAATTAAAGTAAAAATTAAAATTAAAATTAAAATTAAAATTTTATATTTTAGCTGTATTCCCTCGGGATTTCAATAATTAACTTTTGGGGTTCAATATTTCCATTTTGGGTTTTAGAAATATTCGGAACGACGAATAAACCGTATACGAATTTAGGGTTTAGGGTTTAGGATTGTTTACAACCTTAAACCCTAACTTATCCTGATTTTTAAACGCGTTAGCGTTTAAAAATCAGGCCACCGGATTCAATTTTTTACCCAAAATTTTATATTTTAGCTATATTCCCTCGGGATTTCAACAATTAACTTTTGGGGTTCAATGTTTCCATTTTGGGTTTTGGAAATATTCGGAACGACGAATAAACCGTATACGAATTTAGGGTTTGGGGTTTAGGGTTGTTTACAACCCTAGACCCTAAGTTATCCTGATAAAAATCAGGCCGTCGGATTCAATTTTTTAATTAAAATTTTTTAATTTAAAAAATACAATTTTATTTAAATTTAGGGTTCAACAATTAACTTTTTGGGGTTCGACGTTTCCATTTTAGGTTTTAGAAATTACCCAAAACCAAACTTAAAGTAACGTTTCAAAAAAAAAATACCCAAAACCAAATTTAAAGTAGCGTTACTAGCCCAAAACCAAACTTAAAGTTGTGTTACTAGCCCAAAACCAAACTTAAAGTAGCGTTTACAGTAAAAAAAAAGTAAAACCAAAGCAAAACGCCTAACTATATGGTGTGCCCCCTGTTGAAGAAAAAATCTGTTAAGTAATAAAAACCGCAAGTGCACGGGTGTACGTGAGTACAAAGGCAAGTACGGGTCGAACCATAGAGAACGCGAATTAAGTTTCTAATTAATAAAAACAACTGAACTAACTCTAAAGAATATCACTTACAAGAAGTTCTAAGGAACAGATTTCATTGGCTAAATATGAAAATCATGGTGTTTAAAATATTTACTTTTAATAACAATCAAACTCATAAGTATTCGGATTAAAGACAACCAATAATTCCAAATCAAATTACATTCAAAAGTCACAAAAATAACTTTGCATAAATGTCTAAAAGTAAATCAATTCTCAAAAATCGTATGGATCCTACTATACGAACTCCCAACTCTACTTGTGTGGCTCTTATGAAATTGCTCACATAGATATGATATTGGAGATAATCAATGAAACAAATCCATCACAATAAAGCACGTACACCAATGAAATTCATGTATATCAGCCAACTACATCCGTCCCTCAGATAGGGACTCTAGCCAAGAGTCATCAAGACAATCACAATATAAATTAAAGAACTCATACCAGATGTGAAGACGAACTTGACCTTTATTAAATATAAACTACAAGAAGCAAAAGAAAAAGAACTATCCTACACTACAAATTTACAAGAGAGGTGTAAGAGGCAAGAGATGAGAGGTGTGTAGAAGCTAGAGATTAGAGATGTCTATACAATGAGGCTCACACGTCTATTTATACTAAAATATTTACAAAGGAGCATTAATTACAAAGATCTCTTTATTTATTCACAATAATCTTCGTGACCAAGCGCTTGCTCAGCATTCCCATTCGATCCGATATCTTGCTTGATTCACCACTATTCTGTTGACTCGTGACGATGTTGCTTGATATCTTGGTTTTAATGCACATATCTCCATTATTTGACCAAATCGTGAAGATCTTCTCAATATCTACACAATCAACAAAACCACACAACCAAGCATAAAATGGGAAAATAAAATGTTAACTAATAAAAATAATACACTAATATTATACAAATAAAATGAGTTATCAAATTCCCCCATATCAAAGTCAAGCTCGTCCTCGAGATTAAAGAAATACCTATACTCACTGTCGTAGGAATCACGGATACTTTTAGGTGTACCAACCCGTTAAACTTGTAGACGATCTCTACAAGAGGAGTTTTGTCTCCTAAGGGTTTACAGAAGATATACCCATAAAATCTTTCATGCACCTACATGAATGTAATTATTCTATATGATGATGCAAAAGATCCCTTACTGCTGGTTTTACGTCAAGTCATCATTAGTGCCTTTGATTGTGCTTTTAACATGACATTCATCAGACTAACACTACCATGAGCTACAGCTAGCGTACACGAGTAAAGTGTGAATAATCTTAGCAACACATTTTAAAAACTAGGAAGATGCCACTAGCTAGATGTCACCCTCTTTGGTTAAGTCATAGGGTCAGACCAAAAACTAAGTTTCAACACCCCGTTACCTCGACTCTGAGTGTCCATTTGGGCTTAACGTGGGCCTCTTGCACTTTAATTCCTACTTCTATTTTATTAACACACTAAATTATTGGTATGAGGTCGTCACCTTTGGTGTTTATTTGCTCGGCCTAAATCCAACGCTCCTCAGTGCAAGTGAGTCACGGAGTCCATAAGGCTCTACCAACCAAAAACCCCATTTCTAGTGCTAGTGGTTAGATTGACCGTGCAATGGTTGAGGTCCCAAAAGACTTATACACTAATACCCATTTAGCGAGCATTAGGTCAGCAATCCAAGACCATAAAAGACCTTAGGTTGCTAGGCACAAAGTCCCCTCAGACTTACTTACTCGGGTTATTAATGAGCCCAACCTAGTCAACTTCACCACTAACATTCAACTTTATCGGTACTATAACTATTTTTTCTTTTTTTTCTTTTTCGTTTTTTTTATATAATTTTTTTTTATTATTATTTGCAAGTGCTTAACCCCCGAGCTTCCCCCCAAACTTATACTACTATGACTCTTAGCTCAAAGGTGAAGACTCAAAGTTTTTAAGCTGACTTAAGGGCAGCTCCTCTAAAGGCACACCCAATTCGCGACACGTCCCCCTTAAATATTTGAAACAAAAGTTACCAAGACACACCACTAATACAAGTGCGTACTAAGCATACATAACTCATGGCAATTTGTGATCATGGCAAGACTCGTGTCGTGTTTTATGGGCACAGGATTCGTCAACGGCTAATAACTTGAACTACCAACAAACTAAGGATCTTCATATGCAATGCAACTAAACAGAATGCACTATAGAAGAAAAACAAAATAAGATTTATAGAATGAACTACATGCACTACATGCAAACTAATAACATGTTTTTTTTATATATACATATTTTTTATTTTTTTTATTATTTTTTTTTATGAACTAAGTAACAGGATTAAAGCTTTAAGCTAACTATAACTAACTCCCCCATATCAAAAACTTACATTGTCCTCAATGTTAAAGAAAAGGATACACAATAGAGATAGAGGTGTACCATTCTTGCACTATGGTGGAGAAGGAGAAAAGTCGGAGCTTGCAACAATATCCTGTTTACAAAAGGGGAATAATACAAAGCAAACCGTACAAAGTATACATGTCTCCCCCATATCAGGACTTAGCACACCACTAAGTCGGGAGGATTCACTTCCAAACCAACCCTACTCACTATTGGATGGATCACAAAGATCCACCCACTCTACATCTTCTAATGATGGATACTCTATAAAGGATTTGAGCCTATGACCATTAACTTTGAACACATGATCATTTTTGGGATCTTGAATATCCACGGCTCCATGGGGGTAGATTTTGTGGACCAAGTAAGGTCCATCCCATCTAGATCTTAGTTTGCCAGGAAAAAGGTGTAATCGTGAGTTATAGAGGAGGACCTTATCACCTATAACGAAAGTTTTGGATCGCAATTTCTTGTCATGAAACTTTTTTGTGCGATCCTTATAGATACGCGAACTTTCGTAAGCGTCATTTCTAAGTTCTTCTAACTCACTTAACTGGAGCATTCGTTGGGCTTTGACTTTATCTAAGTCAAAATTCAATTCCTTAATGGCCCAAAGTGCCCGATGCTCTAACTCGACTAGCAAATGACATCTCTTCCCATAAACCATGCGATAAGGTGACATACCTAGATTGTTCTTAAAGGTAGTTCGGTATGCCCACAAGGCGTCGGGTAATCATTTAGACCAATCCTTCCTAGTAGGGCTAACGGTTTTCTCAAGAATGATCTTAATCTGACGATTAGACACTTCGACTTGGCCACTAGTTTGTGGGTGATATGCGGTGTCCAACCGATGCTTCACTCCATATTTGAGAAGGAGAGAAGAAAAATGTCTATTATCAAAGTGGGTACCCCTGTCACTGATGATAGCACGAGGGGTCCAAAAGCGACTAAAGATGTTATCTTTAAGAAAATTGACCACGACTTTGTGGTCATTAGTGCGTGAAGGGATTGCCTCAATCCACTTCGAGACATAGTCAACCGCTAGAAGGATATACAAATTACCAAAAGATGACGAAAAGGGTCCCATGAAATCTATCCCCCAAATATCAAAAATGTCAACCACGAGAATACTATTAAGTGGCATCTCATCTCTCTTGGAGATCTTGCCAACATGTTGGCATCTCATGCAACTCTTACAAAAGGTGTTGGCATCTTTGTGAAGTGTTTGCCAATAAAAACCGCTTTCGAGGATTTTGGTTGCGGTCTTTTGAGAACTAAAATGGCCACCACAAGCCATGTCATGACAGAAAGAGAGAATACTCTTATGTTCATGTTCGGGGACACAACGACGAATGATTTGGTCTGGACAATACTTAAAGAGGTAAGGATCATCCCAGAAGTAATAATGGACACGAGAGAAGAAGATATCTTTCTCTGCCTTGGTCCAATGATTAGGAATCTCTTTAGTGACAAGTTAGTTCACTATGTCGGCAAACCAAGGTTCATGAGACGAAATAGCTAGGATCTGTTCGTCAGGAAAGGTCACATTTATAGGGTTTTCATCAAATGGAGCATTACATACTCGTGAAAGATGATCAGCTACAACATTCTCGGACCCTTTTTTGCGCCTTGGTGTCTTTCTTGGACATCAAATAGCGCAAGGCAGCATGGTCGGTGTAAATAGTCACATGTGAACCGACCAAGTAAGAGCGAAACTTTTCTAGTACATAGACCACAGCTAAAAACTCTTTTTCCGTGACTATGTAGTTTTGCTGGGCATCGTTAAGGGTACGACTAGCGTAGTAAATCACTCGTGGCAGCTTATCTATTCATTGTCCTAAAACAACTCCTATGGCTGTGTCAGAAGCGTCACACATGAGTTCGAATGGGAGTGACCAATCAGGAGGGTGCATGATAGGGGCAGAAGTGAGAAGACTCTTAAGCTTCTCAAAAGCAAGGACGCGATGAGGGTCAAAATTAAATGGTGCATCCTTTTCAAGGAGTTTTGTGAGAGGCCTAGAGATAGCACTAAAGTTTTGGATGAATCGCCGGTAAAAACCAGCGTGTCCTAAGAACGAGCGCACCTCTTTCACAGATTTAGGAATGGGAAGATTGGCAATGATATCAACCTTAGCTCTATCAACTTGAATGCCATCTTGTGAAACAATGTGGCCTAACATAATTCCTTGTTTAACCATGAAATGACATTTCTCCCAATTAAGGACAAGACACTTTTCCTCACATCTCACAAGAACTTTCCCTAAGTTTCTAAGACAGTGTTCGAAAGAGTATCCATGGATGGAGAAATCAACCATAAAGACTTCGAGGAAGTCTTCGACCATGTCAGACAAAATACTCAACATACACCTTTGGAAACAACTATGTGCATTGCACAAACCAAAAGACAAACGACAAAAGGCAAAGGTTCCAAAAGGGCATGTGAATGTGGTTTTTTCTTGATCCTCGGGGGCAATATAGATTTGGTTATACCCAGTGTAGCCATCTAGGAAACAATAATACTGATGCCCAGCCAATCGTTCGAGCATTTGGTCTATGAAAGGAAGTGGAAAATGATCTTTCCTAGTAACCTCATTGAGTTTACGATAATCTATACAAACACGCCATCCGGTTTGGATACGTGAAGGTATCAACTCATTGCTCTCATTTTTCACTATAATGACGCCAGATTTCTTTGGCACCACCCAAGGACTATCAGAGATGGGGTATATAATGCCATGATCTAACCACTTAATGATTTCCTTGCGAACTGCCTCTTTCGTTATGGGATTGAGGCGTCGCTGAAAGTCTCTCTTAGGTGTAGCATTCTCCTCAAGATGAATTTGGTGTTGTACGACAGTGGGATTTATACCATTGAGGTCGGCCATAGACCAACCAATAGCTTCTTTGTGTTGTTTAAGCAGATTGACTAATTGGGTTTCCTGGTCAAGGGTTAAATCGCTAGAAATAATGACAGGTAAAGTGTCATTTCCACCTAAGAAGGCATACTTAAGAGTAGAAGAAAGTGGTTTCAAATCAAGTTTAGGTGCCTCAATGATAGACGATTTTGCAACAGTCCTAGGCTCGAGATAGATTTCCTCGGGTTTTGTTTCCCATTTTGCACTAATTGCATTGAGTTCTTCAAGCATGTCTTCAGAAGACATGTCTTTATACAACTCTTCAAGTTTCTCATCACTCTCATATTCCTATAAAATCTGAAAACAACACCTAGAGGGGGGTGAATAGGTGTTTATGGCTAATAATAGTTATTTATGACCTGTTTTAAAAATTGCCAGAAACAGCTTGCTATTTGTAACTAAAATGCAGTGCAGTACGAAATATGCAGTAAGTAAAATGAGACACAAGATCTTTTAGCCAGGTTCGACCCCTAAACCCTTATGGTCTACGTCCTGGTCCTTTACCAAACTTGGTAAGAGAATATATTATTGATCAAATATACAACCGATTATAAGATCCAACAATATATCTCCCTTGCACCCTGCTGCTTACAAATGGCTTGCTGTTTGCTGTGCTGAACTAACTTTCTAAGCAATACTTCCCAAGTATCTTTCTCTAGCCTAGTTCGACCCACCCAAAACCAATAGCCAACCTTGTACAACAGCAAATCACTTACAATATGAACAATACAATGATTTGAATAAATACAACTCAAACTATAAACCCTCTGAATATATGTGCGTGTCTATATGAAAGTTTGAGAGGTTTAAAGAGATGTAGCAATGTAGGCTTTGAAGTTGTATGTGTATATCTTGTTTCTGCACTTCCAAATCAGTAATAAGAACTGAAGGAGGTCAGTCCTTAAATAGGTAAGCAAGAGCAAGTGAAGAACAATTTTGAAATGCTCCAATGGACTAAAATGTAGCTGTTTGTTCATTGAATAAAAATGGGGCTTTGAAATGTCAGATGATCGAATGAAGATGGAGCGTGTGTCTTTGACATGATGAAGCGAATATTTGTTTATTGATGGAGAAGTTAAGAGCATGTGGTTGGAAATGAAAAGTCAAAAATGTCATGCTACTTTCCTTAATTTCAAAGCAAAGAATATATTGTCTCCCAATATATTTGAAATGTGTGCTGGCATGCTAGAATAATTCAGAGGGCTCTTACAATATTCCTAAAGATGTTTCCCACAAATTTCTCCTTGAAAACCGCAAGGTTCTTTAATTCTGTCAGACACAGTCAGCATGCTGTTTGTCAAAATGGCATGCTGTTTGTGAAACTGGTATGCTGACTGTTCATGCAATTGGCTTGCTGTTTGAGTCTGGTTGTCAATGCATTTGGCTTGCTGTTTGAGTCTGATGAAGACATATGGTAAGCTGACTTAGCCTGCACCTGGCTTACCAATTGTCACTGTAGTCCAATGTTGGCTTGCTTTTTATGACAGACTGATTATACAATCAGTAAGCTAGTACCCTACAAAAACAAGTTAGTATATACAGAAATAACATGATGTTTTATATCAAACTACAAGCAACAGCTTGTTGTTTGCATATTGACTGTGTGCAACTGGCTTGCCAAACTATCATTGTATCTCAACTTTGGCTTGCTGTTAGATAGACTGATTATACAATCAGTAAGCTAGAGTATCCTGCAAAACCAAGTTAGTGCATACACAACTAGTATGTTGTTTTATATCTACTAATAAGCCAAATGGCTTACTGTTTGTGATCATCAAATCTTAAAGAGTATCAATCTCCCCCTTTTTGATGATTACAACTAATTTAGGAGAATTAGAATAACTCCCCCTAAATCCCTGCATCTCAAAATTAGATATAAAACGATGATCTAACATGTAAGAAATATAACACTAAAGATCATATGTTAAAACATGCATGTTCAGAATAATTAGAAGCCATTCTCCTAAAGTTCTCCCCCTTAATCCATCAAAAACTAAAAATCTTAAGATCAACAAATGATATGCCAGAATATAGGACAATCAGCATACCAATTATAACATACTGATAGAACAAATGGTAAGCTGACTTGACCAGAAATTACCATCCAGCGTGCTGATTTACAGAGAACACATGCCAAGTTCCATTCGAATGGTTGAAAATCTTTCTTCAGCTAGGGGTTTTGTGAATATATCAGCTAGTTGAAATTCTGTTAGAACAAAAACCAACTCTATCTTGCCCTTTGTAACATTATCTCTCAAGAAATGGTGTCGAACATCAATATGTTTTGTTCTTGAGTGATTCACCGGATTCCTCGAAATATTGATGGTGCTAGTGTTGTCACAATTGATTGGAATCTTTCCACACTTGATATCAAAGTCCCTTAGCATTTGAATCATCCATAAAAGTTGAGAACAACAGCTACCAGCTGCTAGACACTCCCCTTCGGCCGTGGATAAAGCAACAGAAGTTTGTTTCTTGCATTGCCATGAAACTAAGCTTTGTCCAAGAAACGTACAAACACCACTAGTACTTTTTTTATCAACTTGACAACCTGCATAATCTGCATCACTATACCCAACAAGATCAAAAGTATTTGTGATAGGATAGAACAAACCAAGACTAATTGTACCACTTAAATATCGAAATATTCTTTTAATAGCATTTAAGTGAGACTCTTTAGGGTTGGATTGAAACCTTGCACAAACACATACACTATACATGATGTCAGGTCTAGAAGCAGTTAAATATAATAAGCTTCCAATCATACCTCGATACCTTTTGATATCAACAGCCTTACCATTTTCGTCTGCAAACAGCTTGCTGTTTTGAATCATATGAGTTGATTTTGACTTAACATCTTCATAACCGAATCTCTTGAGTAGACTTTGTTAACTCGAATAACTTGTAGAAGGGGGGGGTTGAATACAAGTTATATAATCCTGTCTGCTTTTTGCTTGATTATAAAAACAAGAATAAACGAATGAATCAAACTCTTGTTTGTATTAATAAGATCAAATACAAACTCTACCAAAGGTGTACAATACCTTTAGCAGCTGCTGACAATACAAATATCTCTCTGTTTGTTTCGAACTTCTCGAATACAAACCTTATACAGAGCTACGCACACGAACTCACAATTTCGTCTCACGCCTCACACTCTTTACAATGATATTGAGAGAGTATTTATAATGCTACCTATCAACTAATAACAGAAAGATATAATCTATACATGACAATGTTCTGCCTTCTAGTCGATAGTTTCCTTCAATAGAAAACTCTTTCCTTCATAATATCTTCTTGCTTGTTCTTCAAACAACGATCCTGTTTTATAGCACTTGCCAGTTTCTGTAGCATCCATAATGACATCATCAGTAACACGACTGATATCAGGATCTGCACACTGCATCAGTATCTGATCAACCATCAGTATTGGACACGTCATCAGGATTTGCTCTCTGTTCCTGACATGTAGTCTCCGATACACTGTTCATTCCTGATTAAACTATACAGATAACTGTTTTACACATAAAACCTATATACAGTGCTAAATCCTTTATAAGATCAGGATTACAAGAAGTATAATGTGTAAATTCTATTCTTAACATCACAACTTATGAATTATTCCTAACAATCTCCCCCTATTTATGCTTTACAATCTGAAGCATAAATCTAAGTTGTGGATGTCAAAACATATAATAATACAACCAGAATAGAATTTATGAATGTAGAATTATGAAGTTAAGTACCTCCTTCACAGATGTAGACGTTTATCTAGTACTTAGAAGAAAGAATTTTAACTATTAATGCTGCTCTTCCTTTACCACTTCCTAGCTGAGATTCACCACTGTCACTCCTGGTTCTTCTTTTTACTACCATTTGTCTGATCTTTAACTCCCCCAGCTTTAGATTTATCTTTATCTCCTTCAGTCTGGTAGTGTTGTTGTTGTCTTTGAATTGTCTTTATCTCCCCCTTTTTGACATCAGCAACATTAATTCCAAGAGATTCAGAAACAGAACAAATGATATTCATAAGTACTGCTTGATTTTCCATAATTGTGACTTGGTTATCTTCAAGTGATTGAAGTCTTGTTTGAATAGCAATTTGAGAATTCTGAATATCTTTCAAAACATCAGAATGAACTTCAATGTTGGAAGTGCTTCTAGTATCTTCAGTATCAGAATCAGAAAGAACTTTATCTTCAAGTCTTGTAGAAGAAGTTGCTTGAGTTGTATGATATTCAAGTAATAAAACCTGATTAGAAGTATCAACGTCTTCATCTTTCTATTCTGGAACTGAAACATGATCATCATCTCCTTCACCAGTATTCTGTGTACTAACATCTTCAAATCCTGACTCCTCCT
The DNA here is from genome assembly GCA_037693485.1 of Kitagawia praeruptora. Classification (NCBI taxonomy): domain Eukaryota; kingdom Viridiplantae; phylum Streptophyta; class Magnoliopsida; order Apiales; family Apiaceae; genus Kitagawia; species Kitagawia praeruptora. The sequence goes on along the minus strand of CM075348.1, from coordinate 165,931,557 downwards.
TAGAGTGATCAGAGACTGTTGATGTCTCAATTCTAGCTGATATTGGAAGTACATACAAAGGAACACTAGGATCATTAGGATCTTCATCTGGTACATATGTAACAAGAGATTGCTTTATCCTGGCACCTCTTCTGTTAATGATTCCTGCAAGCCTCTCCTTTTGCTTCTGAGCTTTAACTTCTGGCTTTGCATTGTGATGTGCTAGGTCATTCTTCTGATACATTTTGATGAATGAATAAGTACCAGCATCCATACCCAAATTTTCAGACCAAGATTCAGGAAAAACCTGATCCCAAAAATCAAATGATGGTTTCCTAATTTTCTCTCCCTCACTATGGAGTTGATCATCCATACCCTCATTCTCACTTTGACTTTCTAAAGTCAACACTCTTTCTACCTCACCTTTTGCCTGGTCAGGAGCCAGCCGCTCAAATTGTGGATCTAAGTCCATCTTTTCAACTGTATCACTCAAATTTAGATAAGTGCTCTCATGACCTACAGAAAAATAGAGTTTAGAAGGAGTTTTTATACCTGAACTCACATGGAGAGAGGGTTCCTCATATGGCATGTGGCTTGAGGTTTTCTCCAAGGAGTGAGCTGCTATAGTCTCTGAACCCATACAATCATCTTCTTTCCTTTCAGAAACTACAGGCTCCAGTATACCACTTTCAGGTTGTTTACTAGACTCTGATGTCTTCAGTAATACTTCATCAGACATCATAGTTAGTATATCACCGTCTTTAAGTGTTGTTTGCTGAGACACACCCTCAAGGTGGATAGACTCTGACTGAACAAAATTTGTTTGATCTTCAGAAAAATCAACCAAAGTCATTCCTCCCATATCATAGGGTATCTCACTTGCATTCTCAGTCATCACAGAAGACCTTTCAACATCAGCTATCACAGCTCCTGAGTCATCCTTCCTCTGACTAGATGGTTCTTGTGTTACAGTGACTGTGATCTGATCTTTCCTACTGTTCACCACTGGTGCAATAGTATCTTCTGTTGACTGCATTCTTCTATCTACTTCCTCCAGTTGTTCACCTTGAGCTGAAGCATCTTCAATAATTACATCCTTGTCAAATAAATATGCATGAAGTGATTGAAGTGCAACATGCTTCGAGAGTCCAAATTTCTTGACTAATTGTCTTCTGACAGATACATAGAAATACATCTTCATTAAGTCAAGTCTTTGATGTAGAAGTCCATATTCATCTGGAAATAAAAGTTTTGGTACTTTTTCAACCAAAAAGTCTAGAACAGGCCTTGACAACTTCACTTTGAGAGAAATTAGTCCCATAGCCAGTCTGTATGATAATGTAGTTTCCCATGAAGAATCAATATCCAGATCTCTCTTGTCAAATACTGACATAGATATAGCTTGATTTGTAGAAACCTGCATGATATTAGTTGGACTAGACTCTGTGTGTGTAGGTGACAATTGAATCTTTCTCCTTGTTCTCCTGATATAGTGAGCAAAAGATTTATCCTGAGAAGACTCAAGAGGTGTAGACACAGAAGTGATCTTGGGATGAGATCTTTGTTCAATAGACACAGTCTTTTGAGAGACAGTATCCAGTAACTGTTTTCCCTTTTTAAGAACTACAGCCTTTTGAGAGACTGCAGCCTGGCTGTGACTAGGTTTTTCATCTCTTTGTGCTAACAAAGAAAGTTGAATTGCAGCCTTCAATTCTGCTCTCTCTGCAAGAGTTAAATCATCATCATCTTCACTAGAATTACTACTACTACTTGACACAACAAATCTTCTCTTCCTTACAACTGATGTCTTTTGAGAAACACCAGAGGTTGGTTTCTTTGAAACAATAGGCTGTGGATCAAAATTTGGTTCTTGAATTGTTTCAGAGACTATGATGTTTTGGGCTACTTGGGTAGACACAGGTGGGTTCTCCTCCAATTGAGATTCCTGAGCCATTTCACCACAAAAGAAAGAAGAATTGTAGATAGTAGGAAGATGAGTGTTAAGAATTACCTGAAAATGATGTGGATAATGAATTGCAGGTATTTCATCTAGATTCTTTTCATTGTCCTTCTTTGTAATATCAGAGAAAATTCTCTTTTGCTGTTCATAAGAAGAAACACAATGTTCCCTACCAAATCTAGCTTCAACATCAGGAATAAAATGGTTAATAAACAATTGCATAAATCTATGATAATAAACCATTTTCCTGTTTTGATCTCTTGACCCAAGTTTAATACTCATCTGACTTAAGATAATATGACCAATGTTAATTACTCTGTCATAAAGCAAACTATAAGCAATATGTGATGTAACAGAAGTAATTTGTTGAAAAGAACTACATTTGCCAGTAAAATATTTAGCAATTTGATCAAAATAAAAAGACCATTCCTTTCTTAGAAAAGACCTATTCAACTGGCTCATGTTATCTAGAGGTCCACTATAACCTAATTCAGACAACATAGTTCTTATATTATCATCAAATGGTACATTCTCATAACTATCAGTAACAGGTAAGCAGAGTACTGAACTAACAACAGATTCAGTAATGTCAAATAAATCTTGTCCTAAATGTAGAACAATCTTACCTGATTGATTCTGAGTAGAATCAATTACCTCAGCATTCTCCCAAGCTTGTGAAACAGCTACTTGATTAATCTGTGGAGATGCTGTCAATGCATAACTTAATGGTCCATACACCAGAAAGTCCATGATTGGATGAAAATCAGATGACACTCCTTCCTTGTTGGTAATAGCTGCAACATGATTGTTTGTCATAAAATCAAAGTCACCAAACTTGAAGGCTACTGATTTAGGTAATCTTCTCTGAGCTGCCATTCTTGATCTGAAAAGAAACTTGAAAAATTCTTGAAATGGATTAGTGATTTTGAAAACTCAAGAGTGATTTTTGCTTTAGAGAATGTAAGATTAGAGAAAGCAATTACACGATTAGAGTTTCAAAACAAATATATTTCACAAATCTTTCAGACCACTATCCCACGTTGACACGTAAGTTGACAGGTGTCAGTCCCTGAAAAATGCGGTTACCCACGATTTTTGGAAAATAAAATCCAAAATTGATTTTCATGAAATAAATCAGGGTATAAATAAGCAATACTGATCAGCTTCCTTTTCCTGATGACCTCTCATCAAAATAATCACAAGCAATGATTTTCACATCCTGATGGTCACACATGAAATCCTGACCAATATTATCAGAGACTTAATATGGAGTTTTTCACGTGGCATTTTTCTTTTATCTGAAAAAGAAAATAAACAATTAATCTGAACAGAAAATCAATTGGTTAGATATTTTCAATATTTCTTGAAACAAGAAATACAGTCTCATGCAATAATTAGCATTTGACTTCATTAAGACTTCCAAGTGACTGCTCAACTTCTCACGTCTTTCTTTAAAAGAACCAAACGCCTTATGCCATTCTCCATAACCTTTCAATTTCTTTTCTTCTCAACAATGCTTCTCAAACCAAAAATCCCTTCAAACCCATTTTTCAGATTTTTCTTGGTCGATGAACATCCTGTTCTTGATCATCTCTTTGAACAAACGACTCTTCTCATCGAACTAATCATGAATGGATTGGTTTTCGATAATATCCAGAGGTTTCTCCTAGAACATCCATCTGTTGGATACAATCTTCCCCTAACCTCCTCAAAACTTGAGGATGAAGAATTTGGCCGAGAGTCTGAGGTTGATCTTGATGGAGATGCTATTCATTTAAGTTAGCTGCTCTCATTCAAGTCGCCCAGACAAGGAATCCAAGAGCAAACAAGACTTTCATCCCCTGATGGATTTCTTGAGATGCTCCTTGTCCTGTTCCTCAGAGTTCATATCAAAGACAAGTATAGAATAGAAATTTAGACAAAAAGATGTTGTATTTCATTTCCATGTAATGATTTCTATTAATGAAAATACAATTTCTTGTTATCTGCTTGTCTTTTGATTTCTGAATGATGTACAAATTATCAGTATGCAAATATCAAAACTTGCTAGCATAGACTTAACACATCACAGAATCAGATTACTACACAAAGTAAACGTCAGGATCTGAAACAATTTTCATAATCCTGATACTGACACAATACTGATGACGTCAGCATCCTGATAACAAATCTAATCCTGATGATTATTAACAAGTCTATCATACTAAAATTTATCAAGGCAATGTGTTATAGCTAAAACATTTAACAATCAAATATAGATCCTGACAAGAATATCAAGTCTATAAGCTAAGAACAACATACCTTGCTACTTTTGCAGATGTTAAAGATCTAAAAATTTAACATTCCTAACTCACTTACTAGTCTACTGAATGTAGTCTCATCAAGTGGTTTAGTTAGAATATCTGCAAGCTGTTTGTCAGTAGGAACAAAATGAAGTTCCACAGTACCATTCTCAATATGTTCTCTAATAAAATGATACCTGACATCAATGTGCTTAGTCCTTGAATGTTGAACTGGATTTTCTGCAATTTTAATAGCACTAGTATTATCACAAAACATAGGAATATTACTAAGTGTCATACCATAATCCATCAACTGATTTCTTATCCAAAGGAGCTGTGCACAACAACTGCCTGCTGCTATGTACTCAGCTTCTGCAGTTGAGGTTGAAACAGATTGTTGCTTCTTGCTTGCCCAAGAAATCAATCTATTTCCCAAGAATTGACATGTACCTGTAGTGCTTTTCCTGTCTATTTTACACCCTGCATAATCAGAGTCTGAATAGCCAATTAGAAAGAAATCAGATTCTCTAGGATACCACAAACCAAGATTTGGAGTTCCTTTGAGATATCTAAAAATTCTCTTCACAGCAATTAAATGAGATTCCTTAGGATCACCTTGGAATCTAGCACATAAACAGGTAGAAAACATTATATCTGGCCTACTTGCAGTTAGATATAACAAAGAGCCTATCATGCCTCTATAACTAGTATTATCCACACTCTTCCCCTTAGGATCAGAGTCTAGTTTAGTGGCTGTTGCCATGGGTGTTTTTGCAACTGCACAGTCTTGAAAGTCAAACCTTCTTAAAAGATCTTTGATATACTTTGACTGATTAATGAAAATACCAGTCTCAGTCTGTTTGACCTGCAAGCCTAAGAAATAATTTAGTTCACCCATCATGCTCATCTGATACTTAGACTGCATAAGCTTGCTAAACTTAGCACACAACTTTTCATTAGTAGAACCAAAAATAATATCATCAACATAAACTTGAACTAAAAGCAATTCACCTTTTATCTTTCTAAAGAATAGAGTTTTGTCAATTGTACCTCTTGTGAAGCCATTTTCAAGAAGAAATTTAGACAAAGTCTCATACCATGCTCTTGGTGCCTGCTTTAGTCCATAGAGTGCCTTGTCAAGTTTGTAGACATGATTTGGAAACTTTGGATCAACAATCCAGGTGGCTGTTCTACATATACTTCTTCATCAAGTTTGCCATTTAGAAAAGCACTCTTTACATCCATCTGGTATACCTTGAATTTTGAATAAGCTGCAAATGCAAGAAACATTCTGATTGCTTCCAATCTTGCTACAGGTGCAAAGGTCTCATCATAATCAATGCCTTCTTCCTGAGAATATCCCTTGGCCACCAGTCTTGCTTTGTTTCTTACAATCATACCAGATTCATCTAGCTTGTTTCTGAAAACCCATCTTGCACCAACAATAGATCTACCTTTAGGTCTTGGTACCAGTTTCCAAACTTTGTTTCTCTCAAACTCATTTAACTCCTCCTGCATTGCAATTACCCAATCAGGATCCTGTAAGGCTTCTTCAACCTTCTTAGGTTCATTCTTTGAGAGAAAGCAACTATACAAGCATTCATTTTGAATTGATCTTCTAGTTCGAACACCACTATTTGGATCACCAATTATCAAATCTTCAGTATGATCCTTTGTCCATTTTCTAACAGGTGGTAGATTAACTCTGCTAGTCTCTCCCCCTAAATTAGTGGTATCTTTTGTAGAAGAATTCTCTCTACCTTCAAAAACTCTCCTTTGATCAATAGAATCAGTAGATTCCATATTGCTGCTAGTTACTGATCTTTCCTCAGTAGACTCTGAAAGGTCAGTTCCTGATGGAGTAGACTCTGAAACGTCAATTCCTGATGGAATAGACTCTGAAAGACTAGTCTGCTCCTGATGATCACTGTGTTCTCTCTGATTGATTTGCTCCCCCTCAACAGTAACATTCCTTTGAGAAGCAATAAAAATTCCTTCTGGAGAACCTTCATCATCACTTGAGAGTATCTCAGAAATCTTCAGATTTTCAAATTCCAATTTGTCATGGCTTTCATCAGTTTGCAAAATTCCAAATTTCTTATCATCAAATGCAACATGAATTGATTCCATAACAATGTGAGTTCTGAGATTATAAACTTTGAAGGCCTTAGATGCTGAATATCCTAGAAAAATTGCTTCATCCGATTTGGCTTCAAATTTTCCAAGTTGTTCTGGATGAACTTTTAGGACATAGCATTTACATCCAAAGATTCGCCTGAGGTAGGCCTCTCACCAAATTGTGTTTAACAAGTTGATTAAGCTTCTTGAAATTAAGATGTGAGAGCTTCTTGTGCCAATTCCAGCTTTCATCATTTGTTGCTTTGCTGTAGAGACATCTAACAATTCCTTTAGATGTATCACTTAAGCTGGCTTCATATATGTTACCATGCCTTTGACCAGTTAGAACAATGTCTCCATTCTGCATATTCAAGACTTTGCATCCTTCTCTGTCAAAGATTGATTTGTAACCTTTATCACCCAGTTGACTTATGCTTAAAAGAGTATGTTTCAAGCCTTCAACCAGTGCTACATTTTCTATGATGACATTCCCCAAAATAATTGAGCCATATCCCAGAGTTTCTCCTTTGTTGCCATCTCCAAAAGATATTACTGGGCCAGCTTTCCTCTCAAACTTTGTAAGCAGGGACTTCTTTCCAGTCATGTGTCCAGAGCATCCACTGTCCAAGATAATTGAATGCTTCTTTCCTGGGCCCTGCAAACAAAAAGTAACTAGTTAGAATTTTTTAGGACCCAACTTTGATTGGATCCTTTCTTACTAGATTTAGAGACAACAGATTTTGAAGATTTTGCCTTTATTTTACCTGTTGCAGAGTCAACTTTAGACTCTGATCTCACAAACTGTTTGTGACTAGGAGTTTCAAATTTCAAAGAATAATAGTCATAATACAGTTCATGATATTCTCTACACATGTAAATGGAATGAAGTAAACTACCACAATGATAACAAGCTTTTTGTGGTTGGTATTGAATTTTCTGAGTCTTGGGGAATCTGGACTCAGTTTTCCAAGAAGGTTTTTGATTGCAGTCTAGGGCCAAATGATTATGATTTCCACACTTATAGCATTTTTTCCTAGGTGCATCAGGTACATTCTTGTAATTATTCTCTTTGTTAATACCTTCTTTTCCATTCCTATTTCTCTTGATCTTGCTAGACTCTGAAAGACCATCTAATCTCTGTTTCAACTGAGACTTAGACAGAAACCCTATGTTTACATTCTTAGGTTTCTCTAACACTTTCTCATCTGAATAACTATTGTTAATTCTCTTGTGTACAACAGGGGTACCTTTTGAATCAACAAATTTAACATGATTAGGTTCAGAAACAATTTTCTTACCTTCAGATTTAGATGTGTTAGCTTCTACCTTACTATCATTATTGACAATAGCTACTTTTTCTTCTTGTCTAGCCTTATCAAAACCTAAACCATTAACCTTACCACGAATTCCACTCTCAAAGATTTCTATTGTCTTCTTACTGGAATTGTTAATGGTCTTAATCACATCTCTCTCTTCTTCTAGTTCTTTTCTGACATAGTCATAAGCCTCAAGAATTACACTATAATCATGCTTAGCTTTATCAGAACTCAACTTGTATTCTTCCATTTGAATTAATTCAGATTCAAGAAAATTATTTCTATCAACTAATTTATCATTCTTAGCCTTAAGTTCATCTCTTTCACAAGTAAGAATTCTAAAATTAGTCATAAGATTCTTAAACTCAGCATGGATAGATCTAATTTCATCAGAATTTAAGCTATCAAATGAATCAAGAGAGTGAAGTGATACCTTATCAGAGGATGGAGAAGTTTTCTTTGGAGATCCAGGTTTGTCTGAACTATTGGCCATCAATGCAATGTTTTCATAATCCAATTCATCTTCAGAGTCACTGGAATCAGCCCAATCCTTCTGTGTGACCATAAGTGCATTACCCTTTCCTGAATTCCTAGGCTTCTTACACTCACTAGCAAAGTGTCCAAGCTCGCTGCAGTTAAAGCACTTGATCTTGGCCTTATCAAGCTTGACAATTGTACTTTTGCTCTTGTCACTCTTCTTCTCCTCCTTCTTTTGAAAAGATCCTTTGCTAAATCTTCTCCTGTTGAATCTGCCTTTCTTGAAGGCTTTAGCAAACATAGCAAAGAGTTCTTGCATCTCAGATTCAGAATCATTGTTGTCAGAGTCCATATCAGTAGTCTCTGACTCAGAACTTTCTTTGCTTTTCTTCTTCCTCGAATTCTTTACAGCAATCTCTTCATGCTGTTCTTCAGGAAGCTTCTTTACTTCAGATTGAGCAGTAAGTGCAATAGTCTTCATCTTTCCTTCACTCCTGCTCTTCTTCTGCTGCTTGTCAAGTTCATAAGCTCTCAATTTTCCATAGACTGCCTCTAATGAAATCTCATCCAGATCATTAGCTTCCTCAATCGCAGATATCTTCTCATTGTAGAAATCAGGCAAAGCTTTCATGAACTTTGTATTCATATCCTCCAAGTCATAATATTTACCATGCATGGCCATCTCATTGATGAGTTTTGTAAACCTATCAAAGGTATCAGTAAGTGACTCACCAGACTTGGATTCAAAGTACTCATACTGTTGTATAAGTAATGTCCTCATATTCTTCCTGACAGGTTTAGTTCCTTCACAGTGAACCTTAAGATTGTCCCATATATCCTTAGCAGTTTTACAAGAGAGAACATAATTAGTGAGAACAGAATCAAGACTGTTGAATAATATGTTTCTCACTTTAGCATCTTTAAGAACACTCTCCTTGTCCTTATCTGACCATTCAGATTTTGGCTTCTCTGCTGTATGTTCTGGAACAACCTTACCATCAACAGTTGCTTGTCCAACGACCTTTGTTGGAACAAAAGGTCCATCTCTGATTCTGTCAAGATAATCAGGATCTGTTGCTTCCAGATGATGCAACATCTTTACTTCCCATAGAGTATATTCGTTTCTCTTGAGCATAGGAATCTTAGTATTCCCATCCTTGTAACCAGACATGATTGCAGATCTTTATGATTATTCGAAATCAACCTGCTCTGATACCAATTGTTAACTCGAATAACTTGTAGAAGGGGGGGGGGTTGAATACAAGTTATATAATCCTGTCTGATTTTTGCTTGATTATAAAAACAAGAATAAACGAATGAATCAAACTCTTGTTTGTATTAATAAGATCAAATACAAACTCTACCAAAGGTGTACAATACCTTTAGCAGCTGCTGACAATACAAATATCTCTCTGTTTGTTTCGAACTTCTCGAATACAAACCTTATACAGAGCTACGCACACGAACTCACAATTTCGTCTCACGCCTCACACTCTTTACAATGATATTGAGAGAGTATTTATAATGCTACCTATCAACTAATAACAGAAAGATATAATCTATACATGACAATGTTCTGCCTTCTAGTCGATAGTTTCCTTCAATAGAAAACTCTTTCCTTCATAATATCTTCTTGCTTGTTCTTCAAACAACGATCCTGTTTTATAGCACTTGCCAGTTTCTGTAGCATCCATAATGACATCATCAGTAACACGACTGATATCAGGATCTGCACACTGCATCAGTATCTGATCAACCATCAGTATTGGACACGTCATCAGGATTTGCTCTCTGTTCCTGACATGTAGTCTCCGATACACTGTTCATTCCTGATTAAACTATACAGATAACTGTTTTACACATAAAACCTATATACAGTGCTAAATCCTTTATAAGATCAGGATTACAAGAAGTATAATGTGTAAATTCTATTCTTAACATCACAACTTATGAATTATTCCTAACAGACTTTTTGTATACTTGGATTGGTGTATAAAAATTCCATCCTTAGATTGCTTGATTTGAAGACCCAAGAAATAATTGAGCTCACCCATCATGCTCATTTCGAACTCACTATGCATACACTTGGAAAACCACTTATACATAGATTCATTAGTAGAACTAAATATAATATCATCCACATATATTTGTACAATAAGAATATCTTTACCATTTTGCTTAATGAATAATGTGGAATCGATTTTACCTCGAATGAATCCATTTTGGATTAGATACTTACTGAGCCTTTTGTACCAAGCTCTAGGAGCTTGCTTTAAACCATAAAGAGCCTTCTTTAGCTTGAACACATAGTCTGGATACTGTTCATGTTCGAATCCAGGAGGCTGTTTGACATAAACTTCCTCTTCCAGCAAGCCATTTTGAAACGCAATCTTTACTTCCATTTGATATAGCTTGAATTTCTTGAAACATGCATAGGCAAGAAGCACCCTTATTGATTCCAAATGAGCAACAAGAGCATAGGTTTGATCAAAGTCAATGCCTTCTTGTTGATTATATCCTTGAGCCACAAGCCTTGGTTTATTTCGAGTAACGGTGCCAAATTCATCAACTTTGTTCTTAAACACCCATTTTGTTCCAATGATTGAAGCATCTTCTGGTGGCGTGACAAGTTCCCAAACTTCACATCTTTCAAACTGATTTAATTCTTCTTGCATAGCCATGATCCAATTCTCATCTTCTAGTGCTTCATTGATATTTTTGGGTTCTTCTTGAGCTAGAAAGGCTGCATGAGCACAATAATTTGCCTTTCATCTCCTTGTAGTAATTCCATCAGTAATGTCACCAATGACCAACTCTGGAGGATGATTCTTGACTATTCTTGTTGACCTCGGTAAAGAATGTTGAGCTATTTCTTCATGAGTTGTCCTTCTTATCTTTGCTGGTGGTAACTGAACTTCTCCATCATAGAGAGGTAGTTTCTCAGTAGCCCTTGACACTCTAGGACCTTCCAAAGTCATTTTTGCTATTTTGGAGATTGAATCTTCCACTTCAGCTTGCTGACTTGAACTTCCAGCTTGCTAATTGTCAGTGTCTACATCCTCCTTGGCTTGCTGACTTTCAGTTTCATCTTCATCTTAAATTTGCTATTTTGAACTTCCAGCTTGCTGATTTGTTCTTCCAGTTTGCTGATTTGCACTTCCAGCTTGCTGATTTGCACTTCCAGCTTGCTGGTTGATAGTGACTTGAGGTTGGCCACTTTCTTTTTCACTTGCAAATTCTTCCTCATCTCCTGGTAGATCATTGTTAGGTTTTTGAAAAGTAACATCAATAGATTCTTCAACAATATGCTTATTAATATTATAAACTCTATAAGCTCTACTTGTTAAAGAATAACCAAGAAATATAGCCTCATAGGATTTAGCATCGAATTTACCATCTTTACCAATTGTCTTGAGCACAAAACAATTAAAACCAAAAATCTTGAAGTAACTGATATTTGGCTTCTTATTTCTCAACAATTGATAAGGAGTTTTGTCCAAAATAGGCCTGATTATAATACGATTCAACAAATAGCATGCTGTATTCATAGCTTCGGCCCAAAAACTCCTAGGCAGCTTGCTTTCTTGCAATAGAGTCCTTGTTGATTCTTGAAGTGACCTATTTTTCCTTTCCACCACTCCATTTTGTTGTGGAGTCCTTGGAACATAAAGTTCATGGGAGATTCCTCTTTCTTCACAATATGCAATAAAGTTCTCATTGATAAATTCACCTGCTCTATCACTTCTTATACCTACAAGCCTTGTATCATGCTTGTTCTCAAGTAATTTAATCAGCTTTTCAAACTCATTAAAAGCACAATCTTTAGTACGAAGAAACGATACCCAAGTAAATCTAGAATAATCATCTACAATAACAAAACCATATTGTTTACCTCCAATACTCTTATAAGATTCTGGACCAAAAAGATCTAAGTGCAGAAGCTCTAAAGGTTTAGAAGTAGATACCATTTTCTTTGCTTTGTGAGTGCTTCAAATTTGTTTACCCAATTGGCATGCTGAACATACTTCAACCTTAGAATATTTCAGTTTTGGTAGTCCTCTGACCATTCTTGCTTGAGAGTTTATTAAGCAAGTCCATGTGTGCCTGTCCCAACCTTCTATGCCATATATATGGATCATTGTCTATTGTAGCCAAACAACATGCTATTTCCTGCATTTCGAAGTCTAATACATATATATTTCCTTCCCTTCTAGCAACTAGGGGGATTTTGTTAGCACCAATAGTAATAATAGTTTTATCTATGCCAAACTGAACAAAATGTCCATCATCAAATAATTGAGTGACACTAAGTAAATTATATGAAAGACCTTTGACATGTTGAACTTTATCAATCGAAATATTACTATTACCAATAGAACCAATACCAAGGATTCGAAGAGTCTTGCTATTGCCAATTGTAACTCTTCCACCTTTCTTCATTTTGAGACTCATGAACTGAGATTTGTCTCCACACATATGTCTAGTACATCCGCTATCCAAAATCCATTGTTTTGACTTCACTTTAGCGGCAAGACATATCTACCAAACAAACACACACCAATTTAATGTTTTGGTACCCAAATCGGTTTGGGTCCAAGTTGGTTAGTAGCAAGAATATATAAGACATTTAAATCAGATTTCTTGATCCACATTTGGATCACTTTTGGTGAAGGTTGGTATGCTGTTTGTCTTCTGTCAATAGCATTCTGGTATGCTGTTTGTCTTTTGTCAGTAGCATTCTAGTATGCTGTTTGTCGCCTGACTAGCCCCTTCTGGTAAGCTGTTTGTCTTTTGACTAGTCCATTCTGGTAAGCTATTTTCCTTTTAAAATTTACTTGAACCACACAATGTTTTTCCAGATGCCTTTTTCCTCCACACTTGTTGCATATCTTCCAAGGCATGGCATAATTGTATGGTATGCCATTTCTACCATCGTATTTAAGTGCACCAAGCTTCTTGTTTGAGTTCATGCCAACTCCTTCTCTAACCAAGGGGACATTTGCCTTCTTCATCATTGTCTTTAAGCTATCTTCTCCTTGAACAAAGGTTTCCATCCCTTTCTGAAGATCTTTGACCTCTTTTTCCAGGAGAGAAATCAATTCAGCTTGCTGTTTGATAAGTTCAGCTTGCTGATTTCTCTTCTCAGCAGTTTTTGAGGATTCGGCTTGACTAGATTCATTGAGTTTGTATGATTTAATACATTTATCTCTAGCTTCAATTTGTGACCTCAAATCCCTGAGTTCTTTCATGAGCACCTCATTTCTTCGTTGGATTACTTTGTTGACTCCTTCGAATTGAACTAGTTTCTCTTTTAAATCAGCAATAAGATCATCATGGTTGATTTCAGGAGCCTTCTCAGCCATTAAATCAGAAATGATTTTCTTCAAATGAGTATTCTTCTTTTCAAGCTCGTTATTCTTATTTTTCAATTCCATGAACTCAATAATAGATACATTACTTGGTACCTGCATGGTTAGTTCTTCTAGCATAATAGGAGAGGAAGGTAAATCAGAATTAATTGAGTTTACCTCACTTGCATCATCTTCCAAATCCGAATAATCACTATCCACAAAATCTTCTTTTATGGATCCTTGTGAGCTTTCTTCATCATGTAGACCTACAAAAGCCAAATTTACCATGTCCTCACTTGAGTCATCACTGGAGTCTGAATCATCATCACTCCAAGTCAATAAAGCTTTTAATTTTCTCTTGTCTTTGAAATCAGCATGCTGTTTTGACTTTAACTTGTAGCAATCCTTCTTAAAATGGCCCGGTTTGCCACATTCGAAACAAGTTTGCTCCTTGGCTTTCTTGTTGTTGGAGAACCCTCCTCTATCTCTTTTCATTCTATTTTTCTTTTCAATCAGCCTCTTGATCTTCTTATAAATGAGTGTAAGCTCTTCATCAGAATCAATCAGCTTGCTGTTTGCAGCGGCTGCCTTGCTGTTTGTAGAATGAAGAGCCAAATTTTTCATTTTGGCTAGAGGAGCCCGAACACTTTCAACCTGGCTGTTATTTATCTTGCTTTCAAACTGTTCTAGCTCAGCAAATACAGCTAGGTGATCCATGGTGTCGATTGTTGAGGATGATTCCAAGGCCGTGACCTTAGCTTCATAAATAAATGGTACCGCACTTAACACTTTCATGTTAATTTCATCTTGTGGAATATCCTTTCTAAGTCTTTTAAAGGAGTTTATAGTGACCTGGAACCTTGCTTGACCTTCCTTAATAGTTTCATCATCCTTGAGCTTGGAGTTTCCGAAATCATTCATTAATTTGCTATTCTTCACCTTTCTCAAAGTTGTTGATCCTTCATGATAGGTTTCCAATGCATCCCACATTTCCTTTGCCGTCTTTAGAGAAGAAACTTTGTCATACTCAGCTTGATCTAATGCATTCATTAGAGAGTTTCTAGCTTCTCCATTATATCCACATTTGATAATCTCATCGGGAGTGAGATCATCAACATCTTTTGGTTTGTTTTTATCATCCAGGAATTCGTAGTTTCCCTTCTGCACAACTCTTAATACCATTGGCCTCTTGGACAAGAATGTCTCTATTCTACATTTCCACCAGTTGTAATTCTCCGAGCCGGAGAGGAGAGGGGCTCTATAATCAGATTTAGCTTCGAGATAATGTTCAGCCATGATCGATACTTTCCTGTTAGAGAATTGTTAGTATATCAAGCTCTGATACCAATTGAAAACAACACCTAGAGGGGGGTGAATAGGTGTTTATGGCTAACAATAGTTATTTATGACCTATTTTAAAAATTGCTAGAAACAGCTTGCTGTTTGTGAAAATGCAGTTTACAAATGGTAAGCTGTTTGTAACTAAAATGCAGTGTAGTATGAAATATGCAGTAAGTAAAATGAGACACAAGATATTTTAGCCAGGTTCGACCCCTAAACCCCTATGGTCTAAGTCCTGGTCCCTTACCAAACTTGGTAAGAGAATATATTATTGATCAAATATACAACCGATTACAAGATCCAACAATATATCTCCCTTACACCCTGCTGCTTATAAATGGCTTGCTGTTTGCTGTGCTGAACTAACTCTCTAAGCAATACTTCCCAAGTATCCTTCTCTAGCCTAGTTCGACCCACCCAAAACCAATAGCCAACCTTGTACAACAACAAATCACTTACAATATGAACAATACAATGATTTGAATAAATACAACTCAAACTATAAACCCTCTGAATATATGTGCGTGTCTATATGAAAGTTTGAGAGGTTTAAAGAGATGTAGCAATGTAGGCTTTGAAGTTGTATGTGTATATCTTGTTTCTGCACTTCCAAATCAGTAATAAGAACTGAAGGAGGTCAGTCCTTAAATAGGTAAGCAAGAGCAAGTGAAGAACAATTTTGAAATGCTCCAACGGACTAAAATGTAGCCGTTTGTTCATTGAATAAAAATGGAGTTTTGAAATGTCAGATGATAGAATGAAGATGGAGCGTGTGTCTCTAATATGATGAAGAGAATATTTGTTTATTGATGGAGAAGTTAAGAGCATGTGGTTGGAAATGAAAAGTCAAAAATGTCATGCTACTTTCCTTAATTGCAAATCAAAGAATATATTGTCTCCCAATATATTTGAAATGTGTGCTGGCGTGCTAGAATAATTCAGAGGGCTCTTACAATATTCCTAAAGATGTTTCCCACAAATTTCTCCTTGAAAACCGCAAGGTTCTTTAATTCTATTAGACACAGTCAGCATGCTGTTTGTCAAAATGGCATGCTGTTTGTGAAACTGGTATACTGATTGTTAATGCAATTGGCTTGCTATTTGAGTCTGATTGTAAATGCATTTGGCTTGCTGTTTGAGTCTGATGAAGACATATGGTAAGCTGACTTAGCCTGCACTTGGCTTACCAATTGTCACTGTAGTCCAACGTTGGCTTGCTTTTTGTGATAGACTGATTATACAATCAGTAAGCTAGTACCCTTCAAAAACAAGTTAGTACATACAGAAATAACATGATGTTTTATATCAAACTACAAGCAACAGCTTGCTGTTTGCATATTGACTTTGTGCAACTGGCTTGCCAAACTGTCACTGTATCTCAACTTTGGGTTGCTGTTAGATAGACTGATTATACAATCAGTAAGCTAGAGTATCCTGCAAAACCAAGTTAGTACATGCACAACTAGCATGCTATTTTATATCTTGTAATAAGCCAAATGGCTTACTGTTTGTGATCATCAAAACTTAAAGAGTATCAAAATCTCCTCCACGAGAGTCCCAATTGCACATACCTCACGAGTATCTTCCTCTAATGACTCTAAGTGCTGATTAGTGAAATTAAATATGTTTAAATCAGCGGTCATATTTCCAAAGGACATTTTCATGGACCCATTGCGACAATTAATGATAGCATTAGAAGTAGCAAGGAATGGGCGACCAAGGATGACGGGAATTTGTCCTTTGGTGCTAGAGACAGGTTGTGTCTCTAGCATAATGAAATCAACGGGGAAGTAGAATTCGCCAACTTTGATGATCACATCCTCAATAATACCTTGTGGTACCTTGACAGAACGGTCTGCCAGTTGAAGAGTGACACGAGTGGGTTTAAGATCACCTAACCCTAGCTGACGATTGACAGCGAGAGGTAAAAGGTTAACACTAGAACCTAAGTCAAGAAGACATTTCTCAACAAGAGTGTTACCAATGGTGCACGAGATTGTGGGACAACTAAGATCTTTGTATTTGATCGGAACGTTGTTGTTAGAGAGGATTGAGCTCACGTGAGCGGCAAGGAAAGCTGTAAGAACCCGAATTTTCGGTAGAATTAAAAACTTTTTATTTATTGATGAAAGAATGAGCAGTGACTCCGACTACAAGGTATTAACAAAGAATGTGAATGGGTATAGATCTAAATGATCATATGTCATGAAGAATACTTTTGGTTGATAGCATAAATAAGAATAATCTATCTCCTAAGGATATAAGTTATATTATTCCAAGAAAGATTATTCTTGTGTCATCCAAATCAATATCTATTATAAGTCCAGCGGTTCCGTAAAAAGGTTAAGGAGCACTCGAGAGTAAACCAGGTTCATTTTCCTAATTATAGGAATTAAATAAAAATAAGTGATGAATAGTGATTTTGGTGGAATTTAGGATATTATTATAATAATGCTATATCCGGTATTCGGAACGGATTTCTGAGTTCGTATTAGTGATCCAGGAGGAAAATAAGTGTATGTAAAAGCTGTCGGATTCAGAAACAGAGCACTTTCATTTTCTCCGAGAATTCCCTGGACACTGCCAGACTTAAGGATTTATTTAAGGGATTTAAGGAATTAAATTCGAGAAGTATTAAGTAAGATGGAGGATGGTATTATAATTATTAAGAAGGTTTTCGGTAAAACCCTAACTAGAAACGAATGAGTTATTCCCTCGAACGATCAACTAATTAAGCAATAAACGGACAAAGAAACAAGCAGAGGGAGCAAGAGTCTTGTGCAAGCCACTAGAAAATATCTAGTAACCAACATAGTTATAAGAGTAACTAGAATCAAAGTGATCAACCAAGTACTTAGCAATCAAACCATTTGGTTAGCCTTAAACCACCACAATCTCAACACTTGTCTCTCCATTTCATCACTCCTTGCATCACCACTTTAATAAAGCAACTCCAAGATGAGATATTATCTACAAACATCACTTTATGCATTATTGGAAAGAAAATCAACCAAGCAAACACTCTCCCCCTCCAAGAACATCCATTCGGCCTTTTGGCTAATTCAAAGACCAAAATCCAACTTCCAACCATTTGTTGATCTTGAAACTTTTTATGTGAGTCCTATAATTCATAAAAATGATCTCCTCAAAATCTTAGCATCAAACGCATCTTTTTCCATTTTCAAAAAAATGATTTAAGAGGAGGGTGAATAGTGTTCTCAAGAACAAATCTTGGTTTTCTTGATTTCTTGGATGATCCAAGCTTGGTTAAGGATAGGCATGGACTATACAAGGCTTAGCAAGGGCTTTAACACTCTCCAAGGAAGGTATAAACCTCATGAACCCTAGATCTTACTTTGGGTATATGCTTGTTCTTGATGGATTTAAACTTAGTTATGTTAGTAGTAAGTTATAAGCATGATTACAAGCATGATTATGGTTTAGTTTTGATAAATGTTAAAAATAGCCTAGGTGAACGGAAAGGCATTGCTTGGCCTCAGTTCATGGTTATAAATCATGTATATGTTGTTTGGAGTAGATATCATGATTATTGGGAGTTTTGGAAATTGGTAAATATCCGATTTATAGCCGTCGTAATGCCGAAATTTCGTTAACCTTAAGAACACGAGTTTGACAGTAGGTATAAGTCACTGATTAGCTTCGATTTCTTCCATGATAAGCTAGATTATCTTATAAGCTTCGTTTTGATATAAAGATCGTATGAAATGGACTTACGGTTTAGGAGTTATGATTAAATTCGTAAAAGAGGTTCGAAACCGTAATCTAAAGTTCGTAACTGAAATTGGAATCCCTTAACATGACTAAGTCAGTGACGAATCATGGTAATTAAATATTAGAGGTCATAAGGAAGGCGTGAGAGAAAACCACAAGTAAAATGGATCGTTTTCCGATTTTATAAAAATGTTCGAATCGAGGATAAGTGCGAAGAAACCACTTTTCGGAGGTAACATTATGCATTAAAACCTCCTGCCCTGTTTTGGCAAAATTCCGAAAAATTAATCTTCTGATCTAAGTCCAATTTTGAGTTAGCTACCTTCTAGACATTCTCTAGATCATGTACGCAAAAGCGGTGCGTCATTTGAGTTAACGGTTACCGAGTTATGAACGTTTTAGTGAAAGAGGTGTGAATAGTAAAGATCCGTAGTCGACCGAACTTCAAAAATACATTTCACCTATCTAGACCCGTGGCTTCGAAATGGAAATTTTATGATAAATATTACAAATACCAAAGATGATTTTATAAGTGGTTTCGTAATTAAATACGTTTCCAGTGATTTGTTAAAAGTGTTGAACTACGAGTCCCGGAATAGTAATTCCCAGGAAAGTCAACTCTAGAGGTACTACTTGGACCACCCATTTTGGCTAGATTAAAAGAGGAATCTCGAGTCGACTAAAACATGAAACTTGTTAAGAATTATCGAGACAACATATTGGTGCAAAGAACGAGGTTATAAATGATTCAGTAAGATATACGAAAGATCCGACATTAAGGATAGGTTCGAGGTGTGTTTGGACTAAGCTTACATGACTTAAGTTAAGTTATACTTAACCTTCGAAATGTTCAGTGATTGACCTCGGTTATTGTGACTATTTATAGATCACTGGATTGACACGAGGCACACTACCCCAACAGGATTACCAGGCAAGTTTCCAATACTTGGAACTGTTGTTGTGATAATATATATTATGATTGTTGTATACATATGCCATAGCATGCATGCCTACTTTCAAGTCTATTGATATGCTTGTTCCCTGAATTGATATTGGCTTATAGACTAGATATGAATTATCAGTTATAAGCAGGATTGTTTTGCTAAGACCCTTAGTGAAGGGCGTATGATATTCATTCTTTCAATATAGACCGGGAGTCGGTATTTTGGGACATAGAGTTAGTCGTGGAAACCCGGAGGGACTCCAGTGACAGTTATTTGAGGAATGTTATTTATGAGCATTATTTATATAAAGTATTGATTACTTGGAAATTATTCGAGGAATGCTATTTGGATATTATCTCAATCGAGAGGTACTATATGAATATTATTTTGAATATTCATTCGCGTATATTTATTTGCTGAATATTATTTTAATATTCATTCGAGCTTTAATTATTTAAACGAATATTAGTTTCGAATATTCGTTTAGAGTTTGATTATTCAAAGAGTAATTACTTTAATATTCTTGGAAATTTATTTATTAAATGAATATTATCGTGAATATTCATTTAAGATTTTATGTACTTGATGAATATTATTTTAAGATATTCATTCGAAGTTCTATTTACTTAAGGAATATTGCTTCGAATGTTCCTTTAAAGTTTGATTGCTAAAAGAATATTATTTGGATATTTATTTAGAATATTATTTATTAAATGAATATTATTTTCAAATATTCATTTAAGGTTTGATTTATTTAGTGAATATTATGTTAAACATTTACTTGAGCTTATTTAATTAATGAATATTATTTTGAATATTCATTTAAAGAAGAGAGTTATTTAGTAAATAATTCTATATATTCATTCGAGGATTACTTACGAGCAATGTTATGATTTATTCATATTCCTTAATTATTAATGATTTAATAAATATTCTTGGAATATTTATTTAAATTCTTTTAAGTTCTTTTTATGATGATTCTTATTATTCTAAGATTATCTATTACCTTCAGATAAGGTGTAAAATATTTCGGAATATTTTATGACTATTCTTATCAAGGGGAGGCTCCCAGACTTTATTTTCATTTAAATCTATCTTATAAAGAAGATTTAAATACTCGCTCAACTTCCAAACATATATAAGGGGACCTCACTTGAGATATGTTATTTATTGGACTGCCCGGTCCTATACTTGCTAAAATTATCTTGTCACTCACATCTTGATTCTTCAAACATCGATATGAGTCTGTTTGGTTACCTCCTCAACGCTCGAGGGGTAAGAATTGATGGAACAAGTTTATATCCATTAACAAGCATCAGCTTGGGAAATATTGGTGATTTTTCCTTTCCAACTAGATACGACTACTTTGTGGAGTCCTATCAACAAGTTATATACTTGGGGAAAGGGGGAGGAACTTCACGTTTCAAAGTTATGGATGTGAAATGAACTAGGAGATGCGTAAGTGACCCAGTGGTGCCGGTCCAGCAAATGGCCCAACCGTTGGCCGGGGGGTTCCAGAGGGCGATAGACAAGTAAATCCGTCGGTGCTTCCTTCTACATGTAGAGAACAAGAGGTGGGGAGCATAACATGCGACTGATCATCGCGTAAATGCTATGTCTCCTGGCGCGTCATACTCCAGTATTAGTTCATCTCTCAATGTTGGAAATTTCCTGCAACCCTATCATTATTGGCAGGTTTGAAAAGTGTTTGAATTGGAATTTCAATATTCTTCCTGCAAGTTCCTCTATTATGAAAAGTTGATAATATTTGGCTCATCTTTGACATAGCAGATATTTATTCAAAACAAATATATTTTGAGTTACCTTGTAACTTCATCTCATACCTTATATTGGTACTACATCGTTAATGCATGGCATATGGTTTCAAAGATATTTTGGACTGTTACATATTACCACTGTTCAATTATATTTTTGGTGGGCTATTGCTCACCCTTGCTTTATTTATTTATATCACAACAACAGCTAGATCAGATGGCCGCGCAAGGCGTGCTCAACATAGGCAGGTGTCAGCCGTCAGAGGATTAACCGCTGAGGTCATAGCTACCATTGCTAAGGATGCAGCCTCTGGTAGGCTAGTTGTTAGCATTTGTACATCAAATGTATTTATATATATATGACATATACCAATGGATGGCAAAGAGCATGTAATTGTAAAATTGTAATTCTTTGGGTTGTAAGAACTCAATCTTGTGATTAATAATATTGATGGTTACTCTGATTTCATCTCTGGGACTATAACGGGTGTGTTTTATGATGTTGTTCTGGGTCACAAGGTTGTAATTTAAATTATGTTGGTTTTATGGATGGATATTGAGACCGTAACGACCAGATCCCTGACTCTGGATCTGGGGGTGTTACAGAAATGGTATCAGAGAGAGCGTTATATATCCCAGAGATGACGCGACGTTAAAACAATAAATTTATTAAGATAATAAGAACTCTTGCCAAGTTCATAGTCGGACTACTTAATGTAGTATTGACATATAAAACCCTTATGGGAACTATTAAGTATCATGATAGTAACTTAGCTCGTTCTTGTACCGACTAGTAAGGCGACAGACCTTGAGGCATACGAGCAGCAGCACGATGATGCCTGATTATATGCTGACGATCGGATGGTGAATGCGATAGAGTACCCTACTGAGGACCCGGAAGAGGTTCCAGCAGAGGGGGAGAATCCTGTTAGAGACAGGGAAGTTTACCTTGAGGAGATGAGGGCTGCAGCCAGAGAGACTGTAAGAATCTAGATATAGTGCTCAGAAAAGTGAGCGTAAAGAACTGATATATTATGAAGAGAATTAAAGAGGTATATTGGATCTATAGCTGGATTGCCGAATAAAGTACCAACAAACAAAACGGATTCGGGGAATTACTTGAGATCTTATATAGGGTTAGATAAGAATCCTTAGAGACTTCCAGATCAGAGGGAAAAGAGTGAGAATGATGCATGATTATCAAAGGCATCAATATGTGTCAGGGAGCAGAGTCCCCAGGAGCAGTTGAGATAGAGGCAGCAAGTGCCACATTATTTGATAAATGGATTAGTGTGAATCTTATTAATGATAATTCGCCATGAGAAGGAAGATTTCCTAGGTTATAATTTATAAAGTCAATTGAGATTGATGAGGTGGTTTATCCAGTGAGATGTCCATTTTATGAATGGATCAGCCTAGAAAGTAAAGATAATGGAAAGTGATAGCCTGAATGGATAAAGAATATAAGGAAGTAGTAAGTGAGACAATGATCTCAGAACCTACAAGAGGAGAAGACCAGTGAGTCTGTGATAAACTAGTAATAAGGCTATTGTCAGGAACCAAGTATAAGTCTAGTTCAATTCAGTGGAAGGATGGACCAGAAACATTAGAAGCATGTGATTCAAAGGAATATTAAATTTTTTTTTGTTCCTTGAATGGATTATGGTAGTTACCTTAAGTTTATTCTGACACTGAATCATAAAGGGATTAGGCAAGGCAAGCAGTGGTTGGGATGTAATTGAGAATGCTTTTAGATGCAACCTGAAAGAACAGGTGTAGGACATGTTCTCGAAATAAGAGTTTTAGCAAAATGAAGTCCCGCAATAGGACACATGATCAATAAGAGTAGTGTTGGTCGGCCCTACCAAGTTAAAGACAGTTTCAAATGGAGATTGACCAACCACACTGGCAAAGGTGAGAAATTTCATAAGATTCACAAGGTATTACCAAAGATTTGCTCAGGACGTTATAGAGAGTGCAGTCTCGTAACCCGACTTATTGTAAGGATAAAAGTTTGAATGGACAAGATAAATGGGGGAAAATCTCCCTGGAGTTAAAGATAAAAACTGGTGATGACCCAGCATTGGCGTTACCTAATGGAAGAAGGAGAATTTTGGAATATATTAGGATGCACCTCGTACAGGTTTAGGTGTTGTGCTTGTGCAACATGACAACATAATTTTCTAATACAATTGGACAACACGGTTCACCAGATTCGGATGACCTTGGTAGTGCCAATTCTGGGAAGCGACTGACCCCGATGGTAGCGTTCCTTCTGAGACTAGTTGTTAAGTAGACTGGTATTCGGTAGTATCGACTATTAGGAAAAGCATGTATCGGGGAGGTATGGCATGTTTAGTTTGAAACTTTTGATTCCCCTTCTAAGGACGATGTATATTTGGTTTCCTTCTAATGATTAAACTCCCAGCTTTATGTCAATCATTTCGCTACTGTAACTGTTTATGGTTCGACCAGCTCGGATGTTCATAGAAATATTCTTTGGGTATCGAAATGGATTTTCTTAATGTAACCAGTGGGTGGATAGATTGACTGAAGTTTCCCTAATCCTGGAAAGGAATTGGACAAAATTTGGCAAACCTTGTCTTTCGGATTATCTGAATACATCACTGAGGAGTCGATTGAGACTTATATGGAGTGAAGTTTTTGAAAAGATCAAAAGGTATCAAGTAGAAGGCACTATGCCAGCAATTGCTAGAAAAGTAATGCTATTAGCCGACCCCTAAACTCACATATTTTAGCATGGCCAGTGGGGCCAAGTCACTAAGGATTATCAAGTGATTGAACCAGCAATGTAAGGACTAAGCGGGGTGCTTCTAACAAGGTGCCAACCGCGAGAACTTTTGATGTAAAATGAATTGAGATACACGAGGATGGATTTTATAAATACCCTAGATGTATTAGGCACTAAGAAATTCACGTTGATCACGACCAATATCTTCCCGAACATCCTTGCTACCATTACCAAGTTCTGTAAGAAAGACAGATAGACATATGTTGTCTTTTGGAAAGTCATATAGACTAACATTCGTTTGAAAGGAGAGGTAACATTAAGCTACCTATAGATTATCAAGATTGGAATGATTGAAAAGAGACCCTTATTATGGATATATGATTAAAATTGCCAAGTACAGGATGTAAGTATTCCTCGAAAATGGAATTGAGGATAGAATGTCCATAGATTAATACAAACCCTGGGGGGATGCACAAAGGATAGCATCACCCCTAACAAAGGCATTGTGAATTCAGATGATATAAGTTGAATCGACCAAAGTATCAATAACCTGTAAGGATTTATGGAAAGGAGTCTCCAAAAGTACATAGACAGAGATGTTATAGAATTGACTAATGATGTTTGATATACCCTGTAACCAGGAGATGCAGGAGGAATGATGAGGATGGCCTAAGAAACCTTATAAGGGAAGTGCTAATATTCTAAACTTCAAACGGGAAGTTTGGTAAGGAATGTATGACATAGTAACAATAAGGCCAGATGAAGCATGTGTGAAACCTTGTAAAAGTATGGATTGAACCAATAAGGTTGAGATTATCCTAAAAAAAAACAAGAAGGGAGTTAAGTAAGGAAATATCCTAGGTATGATTTGGAGTACCTGTAGTCAAGATCGCACTAGAAAGGTGGAAGCAATGACTTTTGGAAAAGACTGATAGATGCTTTCTCTCATTCAGCAGAATTTAAGGGAGAATGCTTCCACCCTGAGTTGGAATAGATCCAGAAAACATTGATCTCAAGAAATTATTATAATCAGGAAAGGCCAACGAGGTGGCCGACACTTTAAGTATATGGGAGTAAGTATAAATGCTCAGACCAAAGAAATAGAATGATAATGTAAGGACCTTGATGGTCATAATGTGGTAGAGGAAGTTACATTCCGTCTAATGATTTTGCCAGGATCAACTATAAGAATAGTTTAAGTAAAGATTCGATTCCTGATGTTGCCAGTAGCACATTACCGACATTAGGAGGCTCTACGACAGACCAGACCAAATTCCCCAAGAGACTCGCCTTTTCTTTGGAAAGAGAGAGGGGAGGTTAAGTAACAATGAATTGGTAGTAAATGACCAGAAATAGAGAGGGTACAAATACTGATAAGCCAAATGGCACGATGATGAATGACAAGCTAGTTTATGTTGGTGTATTTCTGTGCAAACAAGATAGAGAATTATGAGGTTGGCAAGCGATTAAGCAAACCGCTAAGCTTTTAGTCTTCTACCGGAGATATATGATTAATAATCTCACCAGCTTATTTCAGCTGCGATGCTGGAAGCTCTTTTGCAATTTTATCTGCTTCGTGTAATATCTACGTCAAGTTCAGGAAGCATTCCCTATGGATAGGGAATAGTGATTATTTTGTTTTCCTAGAGGATCTTGAATTGACAATTATGAAAACCGTACGTTTAGTTATTCAATCACTGCGTAAACGATAAGCGATGGTGATCCTTCTGAGAAATTAGGTGGTAACGACTGTGGAAATGTCGAATTGAATCTAAGTTAGAGAAATCATCCAGGTTTATTTCGGATGGTGTAAATTCTGGAACGACGGGATATTTGAAATGAAGAATTAAGTTATGATGGTTCATAAATGATTATGGTAGAAATAAAAAAAAAACAAAAGACTGATAGAGATGGAAATAGAATTGGGAATTAATAAGAGAGTCAGATAGGCGTACTCATGAGAATCTCCAGTAATGAAGCGAGAAAAGTATGAAATTGGCAAGGTAAGGGTATTGGCCAAAACGGAAAGTTGGAATTAGGAGCATGAACGACATACAAATTGACTCCTTTTAAGTTTGGAAAATTCGAGGAAATATGGAATAGTTGATTGAGAAATAAAGAGACTCATGGAATGAGAAAGTGAAATCTAGACGGTTGAACAAAGGAAAATTCGACCCCAAACGTGTAACGCGTATTGAGTAAAGGTGGCGAGTGTCTCAACACTGAGATGACGATAGAGTTAAACAACAAGAGTAAATAAGAATTAGACAATATGAAGGATGTGATTGATAAAGAAAAGATTGGGAAATAATTATGGAATGTGAAGCAAGGAATGTTATGAATGGAGTGATGAATGGGTTTTCTTAACGAGCTCTCGGAATGACAACCTGATAGTGTTAGAATTATGAGTATGAAAGAGCCAGTGTCGGGGCATGAAATGTGAGTAATAATAATGTCAAGCGGGAAATCCAAGATTTAACCTGAGAGGTTGAAGGACTTTCCAAAAAGTTAGTGGTGCTAATATCGAGCAAGAGTATAGGTCCATAGAATGATGGACAGAGCAGCAAGGACATGTGATATGTGAGATTACGAAAAAGTAGTATTTAATACGAATATGATTATTTTCTTCTCTAATAAACCTCTATAGTTCAGAGGAAAATTCTAAGTATGATATTTTGACAATCATGAAAACTTTCTTATATGATTCTTTGAAATTCGTTCCTTTTCTTTTCCCTTATTTATCTTCTTCTAAACTGAGAAGAACAACCCTTTAAGGAGGGGAGGTAATACTACGTGACTCTCTGTCTGTGTGATAGGAGTCTAAGTGGAATGCCATTAATTGTTTAATTGCTTGTCAAGTACTAAAGGCTGGCCCCCTTCTGTACTAGCTATGCAATATAACAAATGTTCATTGATCACAGTGATCTCTCGATAATTTTTTTTTCCACCTAAATATATATACATCGAGATTGCGAAGATTAAAGCGATTAGGAATTGCAAAATTTCGAGTGAGGTTATCTCCGGACTTCGTAGCGCGTTAGTGATACCGAAGTCACTGCACGTACCAATAAGGTTAATAGTATAAGAACGGATAAGAGCGTATACCGGATGATGTGTTATGCGAAAGTATCAAAGAATTGGTAGAACGGATAAAGGGTGTATTGTAACACCAGTATGATTTGTTTTAGAAAGATTGGAATGTGTAAAGATCGACCAGAGAATTGGAAAGCGAAATAACCAACAAGTACCCATTTGTCTTCTACCTGATTCCGGGACGGAATCCTTTTAAGGAGGGGAGACTGTAAGAACCCGAATTTTCGGTAGAATTAAAAACTTTTTATTTATTGATGAAAGAATGAGCAGTGACTCCGACTACAAGGTATTAACAAAGAATGTGAATGGGTATAGATCTAAATGATCATATGTCATGAAGAATACTTTTGGTTGATAGCATAAATAAGAATAATCTATCTCCTAAGGATATAAGTTATATTATTCCAAGAAAGATTATTCTTGTGTCATCCAAATCAATATCTATTATAAGTCCAGCGGTTCCGTAAAAAGGTTAAGGAGCACTCGAGAGTAAACCAGGTTCATTTTCCTAATTATAGGAATTAAATAAAAATAAGTGATGAATAGTGATTTTGGTGGAATTTAGGATATTATTATAATAATGCTATATCCGGTATTCGGAACGGATTTCTGAGTTCGTATTAGTGATCCAGGAGGAAAATAAGTGTATGTAAAAGCTGTCGGATTCAGAAACAGAGCACTTTCATTTTCTCCGAGAATTCCCTGGACACTGCCAGACTTAAGGATTTATTTAAGGGATTTAAGGAATTAAATTCGAGAAGTATTAAGTAAGATGGAGGATGGTATTATAATTATTAAGAAGGTTTTCGGTAAAACCCTAACTAGAAACGAATGAGTTATTCCCTCGAACGATCAACGAATTAAGCAATAAACGGACAAAGAAACAAGCAGAGGGAGCAAGAGTCTTGTGCAAGCCACTAGAAAATATCTAGTAACCAACATAGTTATAAGAGTAACTAGAATCAAAGTGATCAACCAAGTACTTAGCAATCAAACCATTTGGTTAGCCTTAAACCACCACAATCTCAACACTTGTCTCTCCATTTCATCACTCCTTGCATCACCACTTTAATAAAGCAACTCCAAGATGAGATATTATCTACAAACATCACTTTATGCATTATTGGAAAGAAAATCAACCAAGCAAACACTCTCCCCCTCCAAGAACATCCATTCGGCCTTTTGGCTAATTCAAAGACCAAAATCCAACTTCCAACCATTTGTTGATCTTGAAACTTTTTATGTGAGTCCTATAATTCATAAAAATGATCTCCTCAAAATCTTAGCATCAAACGCATCTTTTTCCATTTTCAAAAAAATGATTTAAGAGGAGGGTGAATAGTGTTCTCAAGAACAAATCTTGGTTTTCTTGATTTCTTGGATGATCCAAGCTTGGTTAAGGATAGGCATGGACTATACAAGGCTTAGCAAGGGCTTTAACACTCTCCAAGGAAGGTATAAACCTCATGAACCCTAGATCTTACTTTGGGTATATGCTTGTTCTTGATGGATTTAAACTTAGTTATGTTAGTAGTAAGTTATAAGCATGATTACAAGCATGAATATGGTTTAGTTTTGATAAATGTTAAAAATAGCCTAGGTGAACGGAAAGGCATTGCTTGGCCTCAGTTCATGGTTATAAATCATGTATATGTTGTTTGGAGTAGATATCATGATTATTGGGAGTTTTGGAAATTGGTAAATATCCGATTTATAGCCGTCGTAATGCCGAAATTTCGTTAACCTTAAGAACACGAGTTTGACAGTAGGTATAAGTCACTGATTAGCTTCGATTTCTTCCATGTTAAGCTAGATTATGTTATAAGCTTCGTTTTGATATAAAGATCGTATGAAATGGACTTACGGTTTAGGAGTTATGATTAAATTCGTAAAAGAGGTTCGAAACCGTAATCTAAAGTTCGTAACTGAAATTGGAATCCCTTAACATGACTAAGTCAGTGACGAATCATGGTAATTAAATATTAGAGGTCATAAGGAAGGCGTGAGAGAAAACCACAAGTAAAATGGATCGTTTTCCGATTTTATAAAAATGTTCGAATCGAGGATAAGTGCGAAGAAACCACTTTTCGGAGGTAACATTATGCATTAAAACCTCCTGCCCTGTTTTGGCAAAATTCCGAAAAATTAATCTTATGATCTAAGTCCAATTTTGAGTTAGCTACCTTCTAGACATTCTCTAGATCATGTACGCGAAAGCGGTGCGTCATTTGAGTTAACGGTTACCGAGTTATGAACGTTTTAGTGAAAGAGGTGTGAATAGTAAAGATCCGTAGTCGACCGAACTTCAAAAATACATTTCACCTATCTAGACCCGTGGCTTCGAAATGGAAATTTTATGATAAATATTACAAATACCAAAGATGATTTTATAAGTGGTTTCGTAATTAAATACGTTTCCAGTGATTTATTAAAAGTGTTGAACTACGAGTCCCGGAATAGTAATTCCCAGGGAAGTCAACTCTAGAGGTACTACTTGGACCACCCATTTTGGCTAGATTAAAAGAGGAATCTCGAGTCGACTAAAACATGAAACTTGTTAAGAATTATCGAGACAACATATTGGTGCAAAGAACGAGGTTATAAATGATTCAGTAAGATATACGAAAGATCCGACATTAAGGATAGGTTCGAGGTGTGTTTGGACTAAGCTTACATGACTTAAGTTAAGTTATACTTAACCTTCGAAATGTTCAGTGATTGACCTCGGTTATTGTGACTATTTATAGATCACTGGATTGACACGAGGCACACTACCCCAACAGGATTACCAGGCAAGTTTCCAATACTTGGAACTGTTGTTGTGATAATATATATTATGATTGTTGTATACATATGCCATAGCATGCATGCCTACTTTCAAGTCTATTGATATGCTTGTTCCCTGAATTGATATTGGCTTATAGACTAGATATGAATTATCAGTTATAAGCAGGATTGTTTTGCTAAGACCCTTAGTGAAGGGCGTATGATATTCATTCTTTCAATATAGACCGGGAGTCGGTATTTTGGGACATAGAGTTAGTCGTGGAAACCCGGAGGGATTCCAGTGATAGTTATTTGAGGAATGTTATTTATGAGCATTATTTATATAAAGTATTGATTACTTGGAAATTATTCGAGGAATGCTATTTGGATATTATCTCAATCGAGAGGTACTATATGAATATTATTTTGAATATTCATTCGCGTATATTTATTTGCTGAATATTATTTTAATATTCATTCGAGCTTTAATTATTTAAACGAATATTAGTTTCGAATATTCGTTTAGAGTTTGATTATTCAAAGAGTAATTACTTTAATATTCTTGGAAATTTATTTATTAAATGAATATTATCGTGAATATTCATTTAAGATTTTATGTACTTGATGAATATTATTTTAAGATATTCATTCGAAGTTCTATTTACTTAAGGAATATTGCTTCGAATGTTCCTTTAAAGTTTGATTGCTAAAAGAATATTATTTGGATATTTATTTAGAATATTATTTATTAAATGAATATTATTTTCAAATATTCATTTAAGGTTTGATTTATTTAGTGAATATTATGTTAAACATTTACTTGAGCTTATTTAATTAATGAATATTATTTTGAATATTCATTTAAAGAAGAGAGTTATTTAGTAAATAATTCTATATATTCATTCGAGGATTACTTACGAGCAATGTTATGATTTATTCATATTCCTTAATTATTAATGATTTAATAAATATTCTTGGAATATTTATTTAAATTCTTTTAAGTTCTTTTTATGATGATTCTTATTATTCTAAGATTATCTATTACCTTCAGATAAGGTGTAAAATATTTCGGAATATTTTATGACTATTCTTATCAAGGGGAGGCTCCCAGACTTTATTTTCATTTAAATCTATCTTATAAAGAAGATTTAAATACTCGCTCAACTTCCAAACATATATAAGGGGACCTCACTTGAGATATGTTATTTATTGGACTGCCCGGTCCTATACTTGCTAAAACTATCTTGTCACTCACATCTTGATTCTTCAAACATCGATATGAGTCTGTTTGGTTACCTCCTCAACGCTCGAGGGGTAAGAATTGATGGAACAAGTTTATATCCATTAACAAGCATCAGCTTGGGAAATATTGGTGATTTTTCCTTTCCAACTAGATACGACTACTTTGTGGAGTCCTATCAACAAGTTATATACTTGGGGAAAGGGGGAGGAACTTCACGTTTCAAAGTTATGGATGTGAAATGAACTAGGAGATGCGTAAGTGACCCAGTGGCGCCGGTCCAGCAAATGGCCCAACCGTTGGCCGGGGGTTCCAGAGGGCGATAGACAAGTAAATCCGTCGGTGCTTCCTTCTACATGTAGAGAACAAGAGGTGGGGAGCATAACATGCGACTGATCATCGCGTAAATGCTATGTCTCCTGGCGCGTCAAACTCCCGTATTAGTTCATCTCTCAATGTTGGAAATTTCCTGCAACCCTATCATTATTGGCAGGTTTGAAAAGTGTTTGAATTGGAATTGCAATATTCTTCCTGCAAGTTCCTCTATTATGAAAAGTTGATAATATCTGGCTCATCTTTGACATAGCAGATATTTATTCAAAACAAATATATTTTGAGTTACCTTGTAACTTCATCTCATACCTTATATTGGTACTACATCGTTAATGCATGACATATGGTTTCAAAGATATTTTGGACTGTTACATATTATCACTGTTCAATTATATTTTTGGTGGGCTATTGCTCACCCTTGCTTTATTTATTTATATCACAACAACAGCTAGATCAGATGGCCGCGCAAGGCGTGCTCAGCATAGGCAGGTGTCAGCCGTCAGAGGATTAATCGCTGAGGTCATAGCTACCATTGCTAAGGATGCAGCCTCTGGTAGGCTAGTTGTTAGCATTTGTACATCAAATGTATTTATATATATATGACATATACCAATGGATGGCAAAGAGCATGTAATTGTAAAATTGTAATTCTTTGGGTTGTAAGAACTCAATCTTGTGATTAATAATATTGATGGTTACTCTGATTTCATCTCTGGGACTATAACGGGTGTGTTTTATGATGTTGTTCTGGGTCACAAGGTTGTAATTTAAATTATGTTGGTTTTATGGATGGATATTGAGACCGTAACGACCAGATCCCTGACCCTGGATCTGGGGGTGTTACAAAAGCCTTTTTAGGAACATTGGTTGCCCTCTTTTTAGTACATAAGTCCTTGAGAAACTTAGCATATGACGGGACTTGTGCAATAACATCCAAAAGAGGAATGTTCACTTTCACTAGCGAGAAAATTTCTAGAATCTTCTCTAGATGAGGTGACTTTTTGGAAACAAGTCTATTGGGAAAAGGGGCTTTGGGTGTGAATCGAGGATCAACACCCTTCCCTTTTTGAGCATCGCTCTCTTCCTCTTTTGACTCCTTAGATGAGTTAGTCTTAGAAGAAGATGCTTGATTTGGATCTTGGGGTTTGGGATCCTGAGGCTTTTTAGCACGTTGATAACTGATGATAGCATTCACGTGGTCATTTGAGTTCCCATCCACATTGTGGACTTGCCTAGCACTAGATTGGTTTGAAGCATGACGAGGGTTGACCTCGGGTTGGCTAGGAAAAGTTCCAGCCTCACGACTACTCATTTGAGTGGCCATTTGACCCACTTGAGTTGCTAACGTCTTACTTGTTTAGTAAGGAGTTCTAAACTTTGACGAAGGATAGCATTTTCATCATTCATAGGTGGGTGATTTATTGTTGGGCCACTTTGAGATGTTTGGGCTTGTTGGTAAGACTCACCCTTGGGATTTGGATAAACTCCCCTTGGGTAGTATTGTGGTTGGGTTTGATTTTGGGCCCCTTGGGACCACGAGAAATTAGGATGATTGCGATACCCAGGATTGTAAGTGTTTGAGAAAGGATCATTTCTGGGATTTTCAAATTGGTACACTGCATTGGTTTGCTCTACAGGTCGAGCAAATTGACAATCCTCATCAAAATGATCTAACCCTCCAAAAATACTACAAGACAAAGATGTGGTCTCTAAAGACGCGACAGGTTGGGAAGTTTGAGACTTTTGTTTCTCAAGTGCTTCAAGTCTTTTTGAGATAGAAGCAAGAGCAGAGTTTTCGAAGGCAGACTCGATGGAACGGACACTATTACGAGAAACAGTATGGTCTCTCTCAGACGTACTCTCCCACTCGGCACTCCTTTCGGCTAACCCTTCGAGGTATTCCCAAGCTTCTTCAACAGTTTTATTTATTAAACCCTCGGGACACATAGACTCAACAAAGGCACGTGTTTTCACATCTAACCCCTCATATAAGATACGTATGAGTTCGGTTTGAGTGATTCCATGATTATGACACTCAGCAAGAAGGCTATTGAAACGTTTGTTCGCACTTATTCACGCAAGAGAACATGGTCAACAAGTAATATATGGTAAATAGGATTCGTTCCCACAGAGACTCAAATTTGTTCGTTTCGTTCACTTATACACCAGCTTATGATTTACACTCACTGCCAAGACAATCACAACTTTGGTTTTAATTAACTAATGATTAATTGCCAACTATGGAAATTACAAGAAAATAACTTAACTTTTACTTGATAATAACAAACATGGGATTTCAATTTCATTAACCACTTCATCTAGAATCTTATGCCCTTTAACCCAGTATGTGACAGAGTTGATTACTGATTAGATGCACTAAACTGATACACACCAACTTTCGTTGTACATATACCATCCTACTGATCATCCACAATTGATAGAAGTCAAGTAGTAACCAAATATGTGCAGTTCCTATATGTCTATAGCAATTGAACACATACCGGTTAAAAATCAAGCATCCATTAAATCACATAGTCAATGCAAGACGGTTAGAATTACACCACAAATTAATACATGTTCTTCACATGCAAAAACCTATGCTAGCATGAATTGTTCTAAACCCTAGATCCACTTTCGCATTCACCAGGATCAAACACACAATTACAGGTGTTCGCGACTCACCTATAACGAATAATCATAATCATACTAGGCAATCATTTCAATCCATCACACACCAAGGCATAAATAACTCTTAATTACTAGAATCCATAGAAAAATCCATTAAAACCCCATGATAACGATTTAGCCCATAATCGACCTCATCGCCATCATGGGTTCAATTGATAACATAATTCTAGAAAACAAATAATAATAAAAGAGAGATAGGTTTAGAAAATAAATCCCCAATAATGAGAAAGAGTACAAATGATCCAAAGATTAAGCCTCCTTGCTTGTCACTAGCTTGGAGAACTCCTCTTGAAAATTGTTCTAAGAAAAATAATGGAAGATAGATATGAAGTACAAACTCCACTGATGATCGATATGTTTTTTAGGTTCCTAACAATACTCAAATAGTCTCAGGAAAAGCCCCAAATAAAATAGGCCCAATACAAAATGACCCGGAAGTAACGAACCCAAAATAATCCAAACACTACATTCGAGCGCAACTGCCCCTTGTTGGAGCGCCCCTGCGCTCGATTCCTCCTGGACAACACGCACAATCAGCGCCATTGCGTATGACTTCCGCGCCACTTTGCCTGCTCGCACCGCGCAGCTGCGCCTCCTAGCGCGCTGTTGCGCCTTCCAACACTGCGCCACAGCGCTCTACTGCGCGCTATTGCGCCTCTTGTGTCCTGGATCAACTGCTCTGCCGCGCTGTTGCGCTACTTAGACTCGCGCAACTGCGCCTTGTAATCCCTGGAATTCCACCTTGAACTCATCTGCCACTTGGACTTATTTCCACTCCGGCTTTCTCCCACAAGCTCTAGATTAATATCACACCACCCATAGCACCATTTTAACACCATAATGCCTCCAACGATACAACCTACACAAGTTACATAAAAACGTATCAAATAACAACGAAACTCGAGAACTTGCAAACGATTAAAGTCCAAACGGAAGCCAATTAGTGGATATAAAATCCACTTATCAAACCCCCAAACTTAAACCGTTGCTTGTCCTCAAGCAATGCAACTCAAGCTAAAATGATGCATGAATGCAACTAAAATTAAATGTCATGATAATGCGAACATGTCCTAATGCAATGATCCCACAAAAGTTACCAAAACCAACTCAACAAGCAAACACCTCAAAGAATGCAACAACTCCAAACAGAGCTCGACTAAGCCCCGTATACTAACAATACATGCTCGGAAACGTGGTGTGTGCATTTTCACTAGATATACTCTTGAAACTAGATACAAATCATAAATCATCCTTCGCCAAAACAATCACATGTTTATAAACAGAATGAACTTTAGACACTCCATGACTCAAAGACACCGCCATCATCATTTAAGGTAGACAAGGATTCATGTTTTATTACTACTACGCTATATACAATACGCATGCTTATTTAACCGTGCAATGAATGAGACCCCAAAAGGATTATACAATAATACCCATGTAGCGAGCGTTGGGTCAGTGGATCCCAGACTGTAAAGCCTTAGGTCACTAGGACTAAGTCCCCTCAGACTTAATAACTCGAGTATTAAAGAGCTCACTCGTGGTTAATTTTGCATTTAAACTATTTACATGACTTTTTTTTTCTTTTTTTTTATTCAATCTGGAATGAGCCTTTCTCATTTCCAACCCTAGACTACTCATATAAACATGAGCCGGCTACTAGCCATTTGACACCTAACAATTATTATTTTGACACAACACGACACTTAGCATGAAATCCCTGTTTTCCCCCAAACTTATACTTAAGTGCTTCTACGCCATCAAGGGAATAACGAAAATTCTAGATATAAATAAATGATTAAATCTCAACAGCCAAACAAGGTATGACTCGATCTAGCCCAAGAGCAAACACTGAGACCGTGAAAAGATTGTGTTCCCGACACACGCACGCCAATTTCATAAGTACTTAAATCAACCCTCTATTCATTGTCATCACACTCAAATTAACGTCGACCTATCAAGCCAGAAACAGACACTCAAGTGGAATCATGTGAAATGCATGAACAACATTATATTACACTCCTAAATAAACTATATGACATGGCATCCTAAATGCACTCTAAATGGCATGGCAAAACTAAATGCACAAATACTAACATGAACTAGCATGAATATGCAACTATATGCAATGCAATGATTCTTGATACCCTAAAATCACCCCCAAACTTAAAAATTGCAATGTCTTCATTGAAGGTAAAATTAAAGGGTACAAGAGATACTCCCCTACTCGCCGGCATCTCCACCCTCCTCGGGTGGTGTGTCTGGTGGTAGATAGACGTGGTGTGCTCCTGCGCGTTCTGGACCTTTTTTTTTTCACTTTGCAATTTTTTTTTCCAACTAAACATAAATAAGAATACCAAAGCGTGGGTTGCCTCCCATGAAGCGCTTCTTTTACGTCAGTAGCTTGACGTTACGTCCTCAACTCACGGCGGTTTCCAAAGGATAATAGGAACGTCCTTATTAGAAAGACCATTCATACACATGCTAACATTTTGTTTGCTTCCTCCCAACACAACTTTTCTTTCACTCTTAATCTTGATTTTTCCTCCCTTCAACTTCTTCGCCTTCTTTTTCTTCCTTACACCTCTAAGGTGTTTATCCCTCTCAGCCGATTGAACAGAACACTCTTCAACCTCATCATCAACTATCCACCTTCTTAACACATTATCATACCCCTCTTCAAAAATCACTAACTCATCATTCAAAAGGACATACCTCAAATATGGTGGAAGTTTTCCGAGCTTTACATTTGAGAGATCTTGTATGGAAGGTTTATCAGTATCAAATCCCTCGAGCATCTTAACTGAGTGAGAGCCTTTCGAAAAATTTGTAACACTAGGCAATGCATCCAATTGTACATCACCTGTTTCTTCTCGGAAAGACAATGCAAAGGATTCCACAAAAAAACACTCTTCTAGATCATCTGAAATCTTCGTAGGAGCAAACACATTAAAGGTGGCCTTATCATCTTGTACCCGCATAGTTAGCTCCCCTTTCTGCACATCA
Source organism: Kitagawia praeruptora (assembly GCA_037693485.1). Taxonomy (NCBI): domain Eukaryota; kingdom Viridiplantae; phylum Streptophyta; class Magnoliopsida; order Apiales; family Apiaceae; genus Kitagawia; species Kitagawia praeruptora. The sequence continues at coordinate 165,894,404 of CM075348.1, read as the reverse complement.
ATCAAAGTTCGGCCGGTAGCTAGGAATGGCCTCCCAAGAATGATAGGGATTTTTTTATCTTCTTCAAAATCAAGTATGACGAAATCCGCTGGAAAGATGAGTTTGTCCACTTTCACCAGAACATCTTCTACAATTCCTCGAGGGTAGGTAATTGAGCGATCAGCTAACTGGAGTGACATGTTTGTAGGCTTAGGCTCCGGAAGACCAAGTTGCGAGAAAACCGAATAGGGCATGAGGTTGATGCTTGCCCCTAAATCACACAAACACTTGTCAAAAGACAAATTCCCAATGATGCACGGTATGGTAAAACTCCCCGGATCCTTCAGCTTAGGTGGCAACTTTTGTTGCAAGACAGCACTGCACTCCTCCGTCAAAGCGACGGTCTCTAACTCCTCGAGTTTCAATTTCCTCGAAAGTATGCCCTTCATGAACTTGGCATAACTTGGCATTTGTTCAAGTGCTTCAGCAAATGGTAGATTTATGTGCAACTTTTTGAACACTTCCAAGAACTTTGCAAATTGCTTATCAAACTTCTGTTTCTGAAGCCTTTTAGGGAATGGCGGAGGCGGATAAACTTCTTTGCTAGCTTCCGTAATTTCTGAACTTGTTTTCTCAGCTGACTTCTCCTTTTCTTCCTCACCTAATGCCTTCTGAATGACCGGAAGCACAGAATTTGAAGACCGGACAGACTCCTCAGGCGCTCCCGCACCCAAATCACTGTTCTCAGCATTTTCAAGTTCTTCGTTAAACTGCTTTTTGACTCCTAGATCGTCTGTAACCTTTCCAGAACGTAATGTAACAGCATGAATCTGTTCCTTGACCTCCTTTTTACCCGTATTTGCTTTCGTGTCACTAGGTAATTGCCCTTGAGGTCTGTTCAAAAAAGCATTGGCCAGTTGGCCAATTTGGTTTTCAAGAGTTTTCAGAGATGCTGCTTGACTCTTGTACATCATTCGCAATTCTTCCATTTCTGACTTCTCATTAGATTGCACATGACTTCCTGGTTGTTGTTGATGAAATCCAGGTGGATTGTATGGTGGCCTTTGGGCATAGGGTTGTTGATAACCCGAATTGTTGAACTGCTTTGAACCATACTGCTGACCCTGAGATGGTTGTTGCATAGTATTCTGATTGTTGCTCCAACTGAAGTTAGGATGATTCCTATTATTGGGATGATATGTATTAGGAGCAGGATGTGAAGGCCTCTGATAATTGCTGACAAAATGTGCCGACTCACTAGAAATTGCACATTGATTAGTGTCATGAGCCCCCGCACACAATTCACAAACCATGGCGACTTGTTGAACCCCCACCTTAGCCAATGAATCCACTTTCATGGTTAGAGCCTGTAGTTGAGCTGCTATAGCTGTTGTGGCATCCATTTCAAGTACACCTGCAACCTTACCTTGTGGAATGCGCTGTATCGGATTCTGATACTCGTTTGCAGCCATCATTTCAATCAAGTCATAGGCCTCTTCATAGCTTTTGGCCCACAGAGCTCCTCCAGATGCTGCATCAAGCATTGCTCGAGAATGACTTAACCCATTGTAAAAACTATTGATGACCATCCAATTTGGCATCCCATGATGAGGACATTTCCGAAGCATCTCCTTGTACCTTTCCCAAGCTTCACACAGTGATTCACCAGAATGCTGACTAAATTGTGTAAGAGCATTCCTCATATCAGCAATCTTTGCCATAGGAAAGAATTTAGTCAAGAACTTTTGTGCCAGATCTTCCAGTGTATTGATGGAACCTGCTGGAAGTGAATGCAACCAGCTTTTTGCTTTGTCTCTCAAAGAGAATGGGAACAACCTTAGCTTGACAGCGTCCTCAGAAACTCCATTGGTTTTGAAGGTGTCACGGATCTCAATGAAATCCCTGATATGCATGTTGGGATCCTCAACAGGTGAACCCCCAAACTGGACTGAGTTTTGGACCATTTGGATCGTGCCCGGCTTGATCTCAAAATTATTTGCAGCAATAGCCGGCCGCACAATACTCGACTGAATATCATCAATATTTGGCTGAGAGTATTCCTTCAGCGCCTTGTTATCAGCCATTTCTCCAGTATCTTCCAACTCTTCTTCAACTTCTTCCACTAATACCTCTTATTGCTTCTCTTCTTCCAGATTTTCTTCACGAGCTTGAGATCGAGTACGCATACACGCTCAAGATAGTACCTGAGAAACCCAAAAGTAAATGAGTGAGAAAAATGTCTGAGTCAGTGAATTTAATCCAAATTGATGACAAGATCATAAACTAAACAAACAATGAACCGAGTCCCCGGCAGCGGCGCCAAAAACTTGTTCGCACTTATTCACGCAAGAGAACGTGGTCAACAAGTAATATACGGTAAATAGGATTCGTTCCCACAGAGACTCAAATTTGTTCGTTTCGTTCACTTATACACCAGCTTATGATTTACACTCACTGCCAAGACAATCACAACTTTGGTTTTAATTAACTAATGATTAATTGCCAACTATGGAAATTACAAGAAAATAACTTAACTTTTACTTGATAATAAGAAACATGGGATTTCAATTTCATTAACCACTTCATCTAGAATCTTATGCCCTTTAACCCAGTATGTGACAGAGTTGATTACTGGTTAGATGCACTAAACTGATACACACCAACTTTCGTTGTACATATACCATCCTACTGATCATCCACAATTGACAGAAGTCAAGTAGTCACCAAATATGTGCAGTTCCTATATGTCTATAGCAATTGAACACATACCGGTTAAAAATCAAGCATCCATTAAATCACATAGTCAATGCAAGACGGTTAGAATTACACCACAAATTAATACACGTTCTTCACATGCAAAAACCTATGCTAGCATGAATTGTTCTAAATCCTAAATCCACTTTCGCATTCACCAGGATCAAACACACAATTACAGGTGTTCGCGACTCACCTATAATGAATAATCATAATCATACTAGGCAATCAATTCAATCCATCACACACCAAGGCATAAATAACTCTTAATTACTAGAATCCATAGAAAAATCCATTAAAACCCCATGATAACGATTTAGCCCATAATCGACCTCATCGCCATCATGGGTTCAATTGATAACATAATTCTAGAAAACAAATAATAATAAAAGAGAGATAGGTTTAGAAATAAATCCCCAATAATGAGAAAGAGTACAAACGCTCCAAAGATTAAGCCTCCTTGCTTGTCACTAGCTTGGAGAACTCCTCTTGAAAATTGTTCTAAGAAAAATAATGGGTTAATTGGCTTATTCATCATTGAACTGAACCTCAACTTGCAAGTGGGTAATTGAACTCAAAAAGCTTGCAGTCAACTCATCATACTAATTAAAACTTGCAATCTCATAACTGGCGTTAACTCATTTAACGGGACTGACGGAAAGATGACGTGGCAAGCTGATGTGGCAAGAATTTTAATGGGTAAAATGGCTAATTCATAACTGAACTGATCCTCAACTTGCAGACGGGTAATTGAACTCAAAAAGGTTGCAATCGACTCATCAGTTAGTGTTATAAAAATATTTTAAACAATAATATATAAAAATATATGATGGAACGATATTTTTTACTTATATTTAGTGTTATAAAAATATTCTAAACAACTAACTTATTAAACTAACTCTTTAGCCTGTGCAAAGAACATGCACCCTCCAAATTTCAATTATTTATTATTTTCAAAAATACATCTAATATATCTGTATATTGTAGGAGATAGTTGATATTTGTAATATTCATCTTGTGAAGCTAATCATTATCCAATTCGTTAGATTTAATAAATTCATATAAATTTGAACTTATTTCTACCATGAAAATAATACTTTTAAAGTATACAACGCCAAATGTAAGAATCATTATATTATGGATATAATTATTTTTTTGGAATGTAATTTGGATATCAAGAAGTATGAACGACTACACCACAAGTTGAATATAGACGTATTATATAACAACTTTTCCTTGTGTATTTTAAAAAAATTGCTCTAATTTAGTGGTGATGATTGTCTCATTTCACTTTATAATTGGGTCATATATAAATTTTATATATTTTTTACTTATTAAAGATAATGTATAAAAAACTTTCCAATATTTTAGTTTAGATAATATGGCGTGCAAGAGATGTACAAATTATATAATATATATATATATATATATATATATGTGTGTGTGTGTGTGTGTGTGTGTGTGTGTGTGTGTGTGTGTGTGTGAGAGAGAGAAAGATGAATTTCTCACAATTTTATACCACCTAAAATCTAATTTTGTAATCACCTTCTGTGTTTGTAATTAATTCGGTTAATCGCAAATTAAACTTTTTTTGTCTAAGACACAAGTAGACATATAAATCATAAGAACGTGTTTGCTCAAGTACAAATTGTAATATAAAAATATTGAAATAATATTAAATAATGAGATAAGTGCGTGTTTTAATGTGTAATTTCAGTTATCTAGTTGCAAACCTTTCGAGTTCAATTACATATTTGCAAGTTGAGGGTCAGTTCAGTTATGAATTAGCCATTTTGTCCCTTACCTGTACAAAATTAACGGACCTCCGTTAAAAGTCAACGAAAGTTAACGGTCGTGCAAGCTTTTAATAGTTTAATTATGAGATTGCAAAGTTTAATTAGTTTAATGACGTTAATGCAAGTTTTTTGAGTTCGATTACCCAACTGCAAGTTGAGCACGAGTTCAGTTATGAAATAGCCAATTAACCCGAAAAATAATGAAAGATAGATCTGAAGTACAAACTCCACTGATGATCGATATGTTTTTTAGGTTCGTAACAATACTCAAATAGTCTCAGGAAAAGCCCCAAATAAAATAGGCCCAATACAAAATGACCCGGAAGTAACGAACCCAAAATAATCCAAACACTACATTCGAGCGCAACTGCCCCTTGTTGGAGCGCCCCTGCGCTCGATTCCTCCTGGACAACACGCACAATCAGCGCCATTGCGCATGACTTCCGCGCCACTGCGCCTGCTCGCACCGCGCAGCTGCGCCTCCTAGCGCGCTATTGCGCCTTCCAACACTGCGCCACAGCGCTCTACTGCGCGCTATTGCGCCTCTTGTGTCCTGGATCAACTGCTCTGCCGCGCTGTTGCGCTACTTAGACTCGCGCAACTGCGCCTTGTAATCCCTGGAATTCCACCTTGAACTCGTCTGCCACTTGGACTTATTTCCACTCCGGCTTTCTCCCACAAGCTCTAGATTAATATCACACCACCCATAGCACCATTTTAGCACCATAATGCCTCCAACGATACAACCTACACAAGTTACATAAAAACGTATCAAATAACAACGAAACTCGAGAACTTGCAAACGATTAAAGTCCAAACGGAAGCCAATTAGTGGATATAAAATCCACTTATCAACGTTCAAAATATTTCCATAATTTTTTGTCACTAAATTGGCGAAAACCAATAATTTTGGTGCGAAGTTCGATTGATTTGGAACGGGGAAAATATTTTGTAACACCCCCAGATCCAGGGTCAGGGATCTGGTTGTTACGGTCTCAATATCCATCCATAAAACCAACATAATTTAAATTACAACCTTGTGACCCAAAACAACAACATAAAACACACCCGTTATAGTCTCAGAGATGAAATCAGAGTAACCATTAATATTATTAATCAAAAGTTTGAGTTCTTACAACCCAAAGAATTACAATTTTACAATTACATGCTCTTTGCCATCCATTGATATATGCCATATATATAAATACATTAGAGGATCAAATGCTAACACTAGCCTACCAGAAGCTGCATCCTCAACAATGGTAGCTATGACCTCATCAGTTAATCCTCTGACGGCTGACACCTGTTGATGTTGGGTACGCCTTGCGCGACCATCTGATCTAGCTGTTGTTGTGATATAAATAAATAAAGCAAGGGTGAGCAATAGCCCACCAAAAATATAATTGAACGGCAATAATATATGACAGTTCAAAATATCTTTGAAATCATATGCCATGCATTAACGATGTAGTACCAATATAAGGTATGAGATGAAGTTACAAGGTAACTCAAAAATATATTTGTTTTGAATAAATATCTGCTATGCAAAAGATAAGCAAGATATTCTCAATTATCATAAAAGAGGAACTTGCAGGAAAAATATTGCAATTCCGGTTTCAACACTTTTTCACCTTGCCAACACCAACAGTGTTGCAGAAATTTCTCACTTTTAGAAGATGAACTAATACGGGAGCATTGCCGCGCCAGATGCCCTGACGTTTACGATGATCAGTCGTATGTCATGCATCTCATCAGTCGTTCTCTACAAGTAGAAGGTAGCTCCGACGGATTTACTTATCTACCGCCCTCTGGAACTCCTCAGCCAATGGTTGGGCTATTGCTGGACCGGCGCCACTCGGCCACTTACGCGTCTCCTAGTTCGAATATCATCCATGACTCTGAAACGTAAAGTTCGTTCCCCTTTTTCCCCAAGTGTAACACTTGTTGATAGGACTCCACAAAGTAGTCGTATCTAATTGGAAAGGAAAATTCACCAATATTTCCCAAGCTGATGCTTGTTAATGGATATAAACTTGTTACATCAATCATACCCCTCGAGCGTTGAGGAGGTAACCAAAAGACTCATATCGATGTTTGAAAGAATCAAGATGTGAGTGACAAGATAGTTTTAGCAAGTATATGACCGGGCAGTCCATTAAATAACATCGCTCAAGTGAGGTCCCCTTATATACGTTTGGAAGTTGAGCGAGTATTTAAATCTTCTTTACGATAGATTTAAATGAAATTAAAGTTTAGGAACCTCCCCTTGATATAAATAGTCATAAGATATTCCGAAATATTTTACACCATATCTGAAGGTGAAGGATAATCTTTGAGTAATATGAATTATTATAAAAGAACTCAAAAGGGATTTAAATAAATATTCCAAGAATATTTATTAACTCAATATTAATTAAGGGATATGAATAAATCATAATATTACTCGTAAGTATTCCTCGAATGAATAAATAAAATTATTTATTAATAAATCTCTTTTTAAATGAATATTCAAAATAATATTCATTAAATAAATAAAACTTCCAATGAATATTCAAGATGATATTCGATAAATAGATAAACTCAAATAAATATTTAAAATAATGATTATTAAGTAAATCAAATCTTAAATGAATATTTGAAAATAATATTCATTAAATAAATAGTATTCTAAATGAATATCCAATTAATATTCATTTAGTAATCAAAACTTTAAAGAAATATTCAAAACAATATTCCATAAGTAATTAGAACTTCAACTGAATATTTTAAAATAATATTCATTAAGTAAATAAAGCCTTAAATGAATATCCAAATAATATTCATTTAATAAATGCTATTCTAAATGAATATCCAATTAATATTCATTTAGTAATCAATACTCTCAAGGAATATTTGAAATAATGTTCCTTAAGTAATTAGAATTTCAAAGAAATATCTTAAAGTAATATTCATTGAATAGATAAAACCTTAAATGAATATTCGAAAGTAATATTCATTTAATAAACAATATTCTAAATGAATCTTGAAATAATATTCATGAAATAATCAAACTTTAAATGAATATTCGAAATAATATTCATTTAATATTTCTCGACTGAGATAATACTCAAATAACATTTCTCGAAAGATTTCCAAGTAAATAATACTTTATGGAAATATAATTAATGTTTAATAATAACATTCCTCAAAAGGAATACTAATCTGTCGTTGGAATCCCTCCGGGTTTCCAAGACTACATCTATATCTCAAAATACCGACTCCCGGTCTACATTTAAAGAATGAATATCACATGCCCTTCACTAAGGGTCTTAACCAACAATCCGGCTTATACTGATATATCGTATCTAATCTATAAGCCAATATCAATTCAGGGAACAAGTATTGCAATATAACTTGAAAGTAGACATGCATGCTATGGCATATGTATACAACAATCATCATATATATATTATCACAACAACAGTTCCAAGTATTGGAAACTTGCCTGAGAATCGAGTGCGGGTAGGGGTAATGTGTCCCGGGTCAGCTCGACAATCTATAAACAATCAGAATATTTAAGATTAACCACTTAACGCTTATTAAAAGGCTAAGTATAAACTCCACTTAAATCGAAACATGTTTTCGAGTTATCTCGTTACGTCTCTTTTAGTGTAACCCTTTTTATCACCGCTACGATCCGACATTCGTTCGTTATCAAGTCATGTCATCATGCTTATACTTGGTATATACTTAAGTCGTATAAGTCCTAAGGTCGGTCGTTTACGAATCAAGATTATACCTCGAGTGTTATTGCCCGTTTTCTAAGTTATAATCAAAGTCATACTTTTAAGGGTTCGTTCGCGTTTAATCTCGATTCGAATATTTTTATAAAATCGAAAAACGATCCATTCGACATGTGGTTTTCTCCCACACCTTCCTTTTTACCTCTAATATTTAATTATCAAGATTCGCCACTGATTTCGTGGTATTAAAGGGATCCAATTTCGGTTACGAACTTTTGATTACGGTTCCGAACCACTTTTACGAATTTAATCATAACTCCTAAACCGTAAGTCCGTTTCATACGATCTTTATATCAAAACGAAGCTTATAACATAATCTAGCTAATCATGGCATAAGTCGAAGCTATGCAGCGAGTTTCATCTACTGTCAATCTTGATTTCTTAAGGTTAACGAAAATCGGGCATTACGACGGCTATAAATCGAACGTTCTACTAATCGTAACACTAAACCAAGCCACACCGGGCACCAATACAACTTGTACACATGATTAACATCCTTATCAGTCCAAGAACATCATGTTAAACCAACAAGATCATCATCTCTTACTAAAATCATTAAACCACTAACTAATCATACTTATAATATCACCATAATCATAACTACTTAGATCCACCAAGAACATCATAAAAATTCAAAGTCAAACTAAGGGTTCATGAGGTTTATACCTTCCTTGTAGAGTGTTAAAGACCTTGCTAAGCCTTGATCTATCCTTGGATGATCCTAAGCTAGCTAAATCCACCATGAAAAACAAGAAAAAACAAGATTAGTTCTTAAAACCACTATTCATCCTCCTCTTTGATGAATTAATTGAAAATGGAAACAAGTGAGATTGGCTTTGAAATTTTTATGGGATCACTTTTAGGAAATGTAAGACTCACCATAATATTTTCAAGATCAAAAGATGGTGGGAAGAGGGGTTTTGATTTTGGAATTTGGCATAAAGCCGAATGGGAGTAAAAGGGGAGAGAATGGAGAGTTTCTTGCTTTTCTCTCTTTCTTTCTTGTTTGCCTAGTTGTGAAATGATTTTGTGATATTTGTGGGGTGTTATGGCTGCTAATACACTCTAATTACAAGTGTCAAGACTTGATGGTGTGTTAGAAAAGAGTGGTGACATGAAGCCTTGTTGTTTACTTCTTAATCACACACCTCATCACTTTTCTTTTCTCATTTCTTTTCTCATTTCTTTTCCACCAATCTAATATTAGTAAACCCTAGATGATCATGTGGTGTTTCTCATCTCATTATATATTTAATCCGTAATTCATTTCGTGTTCGCTTTATCGCTTAATCTCGTTATAAAGTTCTAGCGATTTCTAAAACACTTATCATTCTAACTCGAGGATTTTCATTCTAATTTCTCAAATCATAATTAAATAAAATCCTTAATTCCTTGACATAATAAATCTCTTATCTACTAGCACATGGTTGCCCCTTGGCCCTCTGCTTGATTCTTTGTCCGTTTATTGCTTAATTCGATGATCGTTCGAGGGAATAACTCATTCGTTTCTAGTTAGGGTTTTACCGAAAACCTTCTTAATATTTATAATACTATTCCTCATCTTTCTTAATACTTCTTGAATTTAAATTCCTTAAATCCATTTTATAAATCCTTAAGTCTTGCAGTGTCCAGGGAATTCTCGGAGAAAATAAAAGTGCTCTTATTCTGAATCCGACAGCTTTTACATACACTTATTTTCCTCCTGGATCACTAATACGAACTCAGAAATCCGTTCCGGATACCGGGTATAACATTATTATAATAATATTCCAAATTCCACCAAAATCACTATTCATCACTTATTTTTATTTAATTCCTATAATTAGAAAAATGAACCTGGTTCACCCTCGAGTGTTCCTTAACCTTTTTACGGAACCGCTGGACTTATAATAGATATTGATTTGGATGACATGAGGGTATCTATTTCTCTCTAGGGAATCTTATCTTAACTTTCTAGGAGATAGATTATTCTAATCTGAGTTATCACCCAATAGCATCCTTCAGGCCATATAACCTTGGAATATATATCCTTTCATTATTCATTCTTTAAAGCCAGTATTACACTGTAGTTGTAACCACTGATCACTCTTACATCAATACATGATAAAAGTTTTAATTCTACCCAAAAATCTGGGTTCTTACAGTCTCCCCTCCTTAAAAGGATTCCGTCCCGGAATCAGGTAGAAGACAATTGGGTATTTGTTGGTTATTTCGCTTTCCAATTCTCTGGTCGATCATTACACATTCCAATCTTTCTAAAGCACATCGAACTGGTGTCACAATACACCCTTTATCCGTTCTACCAATTCTTTGATACTTTCGCATGACACATTATCCGGTATACGCTCTTGTCCGTTCTTATACTATTAACCTTATTGGTACGTGCAGTGACTTCGGTATCACTAACGTGCTACGAATTTGGAGATAACCTTACTCGTACTACGTTCTGGATCGCTTTTAATCTTCGCAATCTCGATCAATATATAGAATTAGAGGAATTTGTTGAGAGATCACTATGATCAATGAACATTTGTTATATTGCATAGTTAGTACAAAAGGGGGCCAGCCTTTAGTACTTGACAAGCAATTAAACAATTAATGGCATTCCACTTAGACTCCTATCACACAGACAGAGAGTCACGTAGTATTACCTCCCCTCCTTAAAGGGTTGTTTTTCTCAATTTAGAAGAAGATAAATAAGGGAGAAGAAAAGAACGAATTTCAAAGAATCATATATGAAATTTTTCATGATTGTCAAAATATCATACTCAGAATTTACCTCTGAACTATAGAGGTTTATTAGGGAAGAAAGTAATCGTATTCGTATCAAATACTACTTTATCGTAATCTCACATATCACATGTCCTTGTTTCTCTGTCCATCATTCTATGGACCTATACTCTTGTTTGATATTAGCATTACTTACTTTTGGAAAATCCTTCAACCTCTCAGGTTAAAATCATGGATTTCTCGCTTGACATTATTATTACTGGCATTTCACGCCACGACACTGGCCATTTCATATTCATACTTCTAACACCATCAGGTTGTCATTCCGATAGCTCATTAGGAAAACCCATTCATCAATCCATTCATAGCATTCCTTGCTCCACTTCCATCATTATTTCCCAATCTTTTCTTTATCAATTACATCCTTCGTATTATCTAACTCTTATTTACTTTTGTTGTTTATCTCCACCTTCATCTCAGAGTTGAGGCACTCGTCACCTTTATTCAATACGTGTTACACGTTTGGGGCCAAATTTTCCTTTGTTCAATCATCTAGATTTCACTTTTTCATTTCATGAGTCTCTCTATTACTCAGTCAATCTATTTCATATTTTCTCGAATTTTCCAAACTTACTAAGGAGTCAATTTGTATGTCATTTATGCTCCTAATCCCAACTTTCTGTTTTAGCCAATACCCTTGCCCTGCTAATTCCATACTTTTCTCGCTTCATTACTGGAGCTTCTCATGAGCCCGCCTATCTGACTCTCTTATTGATTCCCAATTCTATTTCCGTCTCTTATCAGTCTCTTGTCTTTATTTCTACTATAATCATCTTATGAACCATCATAACCTAATTCTTCATTTCAAATATCCCGTCGTTCCAGAAATTACACCATCCGAAATAAACCTGGATGATTTCTCTAACTTAGATTCAATTCGACATTTCCACAGTCGTTACCACCTAATTTCTCAGAAGGTTCACCATCGCTTATCGTTTACGCAGTGATTAAATAACTAAACATACGGGTTTCATAATTGTCAATTCAAGATCCTCTAGGAAAACAAAATAATCACTATTCCCTATTCATAGGGAATGCTTCCTGAACTTGACGTAGATATTACATGAAGCAGATAAAATTGCAGAGAAGCTTCAAGCCTCGCAGCTATGATAGGTTGAGGAGATTTTTAATCGTACATCTCTAATTGAAGACTGGAAGCTCAGCGTCTTACTTAATCACTTTCGAATCTTGATAATCCTTAATACAGGGATACCCTTTAGCATCACGAATCTTTAACTTCATGTACTCTATCTTGTTTACGCAGGAATACACCAACATAAACTTGCTTGTCATTCATCATCGTGCCATTTGGCTTATCAGTATTTGTACCATCTCTGTTTTTGGTCATCTACTACCAATTCCTTGTTACTTAACTTTCCCCACTCATTCCAAAGAAAAGGCGAGTCTCTTGGGGGATTTGGTCTGGTCTGTCGTAGAACCTCCTAATGTCAGTAATGTGCTACTGGCAACATCAGGAATCGAATCTTTACTTAACTATTCTTATAGTTGATCCTGGCAAAATCATTAGACGGAATGTAACTTCCTCTAACACATTATGACCATCAAGGTCCTTACATCATCATTCTATTTCTTTGGTCTGAGCATTTATACTTACTCCCCTATACTTAAAGTGTCGGCCACCTGGTTGGCCTTCCCTGATTATAATAATTTCTTGTGATCAATGTTTTCTGGATCTATTCCAACTCAGGGTGGAAGCATTCTCCCTTAAATTCTGCTAAATGAGAGAAAGCATCTATCAGTCTTTTCCAAAAGTCATTGCTTCCACCTTTCTAGTGTGAACTTTACTACCAGTACTCCCAATCATACCTAGGATATTTCCTTACTTAACTCCCTTCTTGTTTTTAGGATAATCTCAACCTTATTGGTTCAATCCATACTTTTACATGGTTTCACACATGCTTCATCTGGCCTTATTGTTACTATGTCATACATTCCTTACCAAACTTCCCGTTTGAAGTTTAGAATATTAGCACTTCCCTTATAAGGTTTCTTAGGCCATCCTCATCATTCCTCCTGCATCTCCTGGTTACAGGGTATATCAAACATCATTAGTCAATTCTATAACATCTCTGTCTATGTACTTTTGGAGACTCCTTTCCACAAATCCTTACAGGTTATTGATACTTTGGTCGATTCAACTTATCTCGTCTGAATTCACAATGTCTTTGTTAGGGGTGATGCTATCCTTTGTGCATCCCCCAGGGTTCGTATTAATCTATGGACATTCTATCCTCACTTCCATTTTCAAGGAATACTTACATCCTGTAATTGGCAATCCAGTCATATATCCTTAATAAGGGTCTCTTTTCAACCATTCTTATCTTGATAATCTGTAGGTAGCCTAATGCTAACCTCTTCTTTCAAACGAATGCCAATCTATATGTCCTTCCAAAACGCAACATATGTCTACCTGTCTTTCTTACAGAACTTGGTAATGGTAGCAAAGATGTTCTGGAAGATATTGGTCGTGTTCAACGTGAATCTCTTAATGCCTAATGCTCTTTTTGAGGACACTAAGCTTCAGATAACATTTATGCATCACAGTGCACTAACTTTGGTAATTTTCGTAACTTTTCAGTGGTCACTACCCTCAATCCTGATACGTCCATGGTATAGATATAAATCCATCATCCTGTATCTCAATTCATTTTATATCAAAAGCCCTCGCGGTTGGCACTTGATTAGGAGCACCCCGCTTTGTCCTTACGTTGCTGGTTCAGTCACTTGATAATCCTTAGTGACTTGGCCCCCATCTGGCCATGCTAAATATGTGAGCTTAGGGGTCGGCTAATAGCATTACTTTTCTAGCAATTGCTGGCATAACAACCTTTTTATTTAAGTCAATCCCAGGATTTCTCCGTCCGGCTTGTTTCTTAATTACATTTCCCTTTTTCCTTCAAATCTCAACTTCATAATTTTATCCCTATAATCCGTCATAATAATCGGGGTCTGTCTACCAGCCTGCATAGCGGCTATCCTACCCAATCCATAGGGTTCGCTCCAGTTTCCATTCTCTTCGGTGATGTATTCAGATAATCAGAAAGGCAAGGTTTGCCAGAATTCGTCGAATTCCTTTCCAGGATTAGGGAAATTTCAGTTAATCTATTCACCCACTAGTAACATGCCACATCTTCCTGATACACTTTCGTCCTATTAGTCGATACTACCCAATACCAGTCTTCTTAACAACTAGTCTCAGAAGGAACACTACCGTCGGGGTTAGTCGTTCCTCAACATTGGCACTACCAAGGCCATCCGAATCCGATGAACTGCGCGGTCTAAATGTATTCGAAATTACGCTGTCGTGCTGCATAAGCGCAGACCTATACCTGTATGAGTTGCATCATAATATCTCCCAAAGTTTCCTTCTTCCATTAGGCAACGCCAACCCTGGTCATCACCAACTTTACCTTTAGCTCCAGGAAGATCTTCTCACATTTATCTTGTCCATTCAAACTTTTATTCTTATAATAAGTCGGGTTACGGGACTACACTTTCTGTAAAGTCCTGAGCAAATTTTTGGTAATACCTTGTGAATTTTATGAAGTTTCTCACCTTCGCCAGTGTGGTTGGCCAATCTCCATTTGAAACAGTCTTTAACTTGGTAGGGCCGACCAACACTACTCTTATTGATCATGTGTCCTATTGCTGGACTTCATTTTGCCAAAACTCTTATTTCGAGAACATGTCCTACACCTGTTCTATCAGGTTTCATCTAAAAGCATTCTCAATTTCATCTCAACCACTGCTAGCCTTACCTAATCCATTTAAGATTCAGTGTCAGAATAACTTAAGGTAACAACCATAATCCATTCAAGGAAAAGAAAGAATTTAATATTCTTCTGAATCACATGCAACTAATGTTTCTGGTTCATCATTTCACTGAATTGAACTGAACTTATACTTGGTTTATGACGATAGCCTTATTACTAGTTTATCACAGACTCATTGGTCTTCTCCTCTTGTAGGTTTTGAGATCCTCGTCTCGCTTACTACTTCCTTATATACTTTATTCAATCATGCCATCACCGTTCAATGTCTTTATTTCCTAAGTTGATCCATTTATAAGATGGACATTTCCTTGAACCCAACCACCTTATCAATCTAAGTTTGACTTTACAAAATATCACTTATGAAATCTGCCTTCTCATGGTGAATTATCATTACAATATTCACACTAATTCATTTATCACATGATATGGCACTTGTTGCCTCTATCTTAACTGCTCCTGGAGACTCTGCTCCTTGTCCTCTATTGTTGTCTTTGATGATCATGTACCACTCTATCTCTTTCCTCATTAATCTAAAGGTCTCTAAGGATTTTAATCTATCCCCATATAGGATCTCAAGTAATTTCTCAAATCCATCCTACCTGCTGGTACTTCACCTAGCAGTCCAGCTAAGAATCCAATACGCATCTTTAGTTCTCTTTATAATATCTCAGTTCTTTATGCTCACTTTTATGAGCTCTATACCTTAACTCTTACAGTCTCTCTGGCTGTAGCCCTCATTTCCTGAAGTGTAAACTTCTTATACTTATTAATATTTCCTTCTTCTGCTGGGACCTCAACCGGGCCCTCAGTAGGGTGCTCTATCGAATCCATCATCCGATCTTCAACCTCAAAACAAGCATCATTATGTTACTGCTCATAATCCCCAAGGTCTGTCGCCTTACTAGTCGATACAAGAACGAGCTAAGTCACTATCATGATACTTAATAGTTCCCATAAGGGTTTTATACGTCAGTACTACATTAAGTAGTCCGACTATGAACTTGGCAAGAGTTCTTATTATCTTAATGAATTTATTGTTTTAACGTCGCATCATCTCTGGGATATATAACGCTCTCTCTGATACCATTTCTGTAACACCCCCAGATCCAGGGTCAGGGATCTGGTTGTTACGGTCTCAATATCCATCCATAAAACCAACATAATTTAAATTACAACCTTGTGACCCAAAACAACAACATAAAACACACCCGTTATAGTCCAAGAGATGAAATCAGAGTAACCATTAATATTATTAATCAAAAGTTTGAGTTCTTACAACCCAAAGAATTACAATTTTACAATTACATGCTCTTTGCCATCCATTGATATATGCCATATATATAAATACATTAGAGGATCAAATTCTAACACTAGCCTACCAGAAGCTGCATCCTCAGCAATGGTAGCTATGACCTCATCAGTTAATCCTCTGACGGCTGACACCTGTTGATGTTGGGTACGCCTTGCGCGGCCATCTGATCTAGCTGTTGTTGTGATATAAATAAATAAAGCAAGGGTGAGCAATAGCCCACCAAAAATATAATTAAACGGCAATAATATATGACAGTTCAAAATATCTTTGAAATCATATGCCATGCATTAACGATGTAGTACCAATATAAGGTATGAGATGAAGTTACAAGGTAACTCAAAAATATATTTGTTTTGAATAAATATCTGCTATGCAAAAGATAAGCAAGATATTCTCAATTATCATAAAAGAGGAACTTGCAGGAAAAATATTGCAATTCCGGTTTCAACACTTTTTCACCTTGCCAACACCAACAGTGTTGCAGAAATTTCTCACTTTTAGAAGATGAACTAATACGGGAGCATTGCCGCGCCAGATGCCCTGACGTTTACGATGATCAGTCGTATGTCATGCATCTCATCAGTCGTTCTCTACATGTAGAAGGTAGCTCCGACGGATTTACTTATCTACCGCCCTCTGGAACTCCTCAGCCAATGGTTGGGCTATTGCTGGACCGGCGCCACTCGGCCACTTACGCGTCTCCTAGTTCGAATATCATCCATGACTCTGAAACGTAAAGTTCGTTCCCCTTTTTCCCCAAGTGTAACACTTGTTGATAGGACTCCACAAAGTAGTCGTATCTAATTGGAAAGGAAAATTCACCAATATTTCCCAAGCTGATGCTTGTTAATGGATATAAACTTGTTACATCAATCATACCCCTCGAGCGTTGAGGAGGTAACCAAAAGACTCATATCGATGTTTGAAAGAATCAAGATGTGAGTGACAAGATAGTTTTAGCAAGTATATGACCGGGCAGTCCATTAAATAACATCGCTCAAGTGAGGTCCCCTTATATACGTTTGGAAGTTGAGCGAGTATTTAAATCTTCTTTACGATAGATTTAAATGAAATTAAAGTTTAGGAACCTCCCCTTGATATAAATAGTCATAAGATATTCCGAAATATTTTACACCATATCTGAAGGTGAAGGATAATCTTTGAGTAATATGAATTATTATAAAAGAACTCAAAAGGGATTTAAATAAATATTCCAAGAATATTTATTAACTCAATATTAATTAAGGGATATGAATAAATCATAATATTACTCGTAAGTATTCCTCGAATGAATAAATAAAATTATTTATTAATAAATCTCTTTTTAAATGAATATTCAAAATAATATTCATTAAATAAATAAAACTTCCAATGAATATTCAAGATGATATTCGATAAATAGATAAACTCAAATAAATATTTAAAATAATGATTATTAAGTAAATCAAATCTTAAATGAATATTTGAAAATAATATTCATTAAATAAATAGTATTCTAAATGAATATCCAATTAATATTCATTTAGTAATCAAAACTTTAAAGAAATATTCAAAACAATATTCCATAAGTAATTAGAACTTCAACTGAATATTTTAAAATAATATTCATTAAGTAAATAAAGCCTTAAATGAATATCCAAATAATATTCATTTAATAAATGCTATTCTAAATGAATATCCAATTAATATTCATTTAGTAATCAATACTCTCAAGGAATATTTGAAATAATGTTCCTTAAGTAATTAGAATTTCAAAGAAATATCTTAAAGTAATATTCATTGAATAGATAAAACCTTAAATGAATATTCGAAAGTAATATTCATTTAATAAACAATATTCTAAATGAATCTTGAAATAATATTCATGAAATAATCAAACTTTAAATGAATATTCGAAATAATATTCATTTAATATTTCTCGACTGAGATAATACTCAAATAACATTTCTCGAAAGATTTCCAAGTAAATAATACTTTATTGAAATATAATTAATGTTTAATAATAACATTCCTCAAAAGGAATACTAATCTGTCGTTGGAATCCCTCCGGGTTTCCAAGACTACATCTATATCTCAAAATACCGACTCCCGGTCTACATTTAAAGAATGAATATCACATGCCCTTCACTAAGGGTCTTAACCAACAATCCGGCTTATACTGATATATCGTATCTAATCTATAAGCCAATATCAATTCAGGGAACAAGTATTGCAATATAACTTGAAAGTAGACATGCATGCTATGGCATATGTATACAACAATCATCATATATATATTATCACAACAACAGTTCCAAGTATTGGAAACTTGCCTGAGAATCGAGTGCGGGTAGGGGTAATGTGTCCCGGGTCAGCTCGACAATCTATAAACAATCAGAATATTTAAGATTAACCACTTAACGCTTATTAAAAGGCTAAGTATAAACTCCACTTAAATCGAAACATGTTTTCGAGTTATCTCGTTACGTCTCTTTTAGTGTAACCCTTTTTATCACCGCTACGATCCGACATTCGTTCGTTATCAAGTCATGTCATCATGCTTATACTTGGTATATACTTAAGTCGTATAAGTCCTAAGGTCGGTCGTTTACGAATCAAGATTATACCTCGAGTGTTATTGCCCGTTTTCTAAGTTATAATCAAAGTCATACTTTTAAGGGTTCGTTCGCGTTTAATCTCGATTCGAATATTTTTATAAAATCGAAAAACGATCCATTCGACATGTGGTTTTCTCCCACACCTTCCTTTTTACCTCTAATATTTAATTATCAAGATTCGCCACTGATTTCGTGGTATTAAAGGGATCCAATTTCGGTTACGAACTTTTGATTACGGTTCCGAACCACTTTTACGAATTTAATCATAACTCCTAAACCGTAAGTCCGTTTCATACGATCTTTATATCAAAACGAAGCTTATAACATAATCTAGCTAATCATGGCATAAGTCGAAGCTATGCAGCGAGTTTCATCTACTGTCAATCTTGATTTCTTAAGGTTAACGAAAATCGGGCATTACGACGGCTATAAATCGAACGTTCTACTAATCGTAACACTAAACCAAGCCACACCGGGCACCAATACAACTTGTACACATGATTAACATCCTTATCAGTCCAAGAACATCATGTTAAACCAACACGATCATCATCTCTTACTAAAATCATTAAACCACTAACTAATCATGCTTATAATATCACCATAATCATAACTACTTAGATCCACCAAGAACATCATAAAAATTCAAAGTCAAACTAAGGGTTCATGAGGTTTATACCTTCCTTGTAGAGTGTTAAAGACCTTGCTAAGCCTTGATCTATCCTTGGATGATCCTAAGCTAGCTAAATCCACCATGAAAAACAAGAAAAAACAAGATTAGTTCTTAAAACCACTATTCATCCTCCTCTTTGATGAATTAATTGAAAATGGAAACAAGTGAGATTGGCTTTGAAATTTTTATGGGATCACTTTTAGGAAATGTAAGACTCACCATAATATTTGCAAGATCAAAAGATGGTGGGAAGAGGGGTTTTGATTTTGGAATTTGGCATAAAGCCGAATGGGAGTAAAAGGGGAGAGAATGGAGAGTTTCTTGCTTTTCTCTCTTTCTTTCTTGTGTGCCTAGTTGTGAAATGATTTTGTGATATTTGTGGGGTGTTATGGCTGCTAATACACTCTAATTACAAGTGTCAAGACTTGATGGTGTGTTAGAAAAGAGTGGTGACATGAAGCCTTGTTGTTTACTTCTTAATCACACACCTCATCACTTTTCTTTTCTCATTTCTTTTCTCATTTCTTTTCCACCAATATAATATTAGTAAACCCTAGATGATCATGTGGTGTTTCTCATCTCATTATATATTTAATCCGTAATTCATTTCGTGTTCGCTTTATCGCTTAATCTCGTTATAAAGTTCTAGCGATTTCTAAAACACTTATCATTCTAACTCGAGGATTTTCATTCTAATTTCTCAAATCATAATTAAATAAAATCCTTAATTCCTTGACATAATAAATCTCTTATCTACTAGCACATGGTTGCCCCTTGGCCCTCTGCTTGATTCTTTGTCCGTTTATTGCTTAATTCGATGATCGTTCGAGGGAATAACTCATTCGTTTCTAGTTAGGGTTTTACCGAAAACCTTCTTAATATTTATAATACTATTCCTCATCTTTCTTAATACTTCTTGAATTTAAATTCCTTAAATCCATTTTATAAATCCTTAAGTCTTGCAGTGTCCAGGGAATTCTCGGAGAAAATAAAAGTGCTCTTATTCTGAATCCGACAGCTTTTACATACACTTATTTTCCTCCTGGATCACTAATACGAACTCAGAAATCCGTTCCGGATACCGGGTATAACATTATTATAATAATATTCCAAATTCCACCAAAATCACTATTCATCACTTATTTTTATTTAATTCCTATAATTAGAAAAATGAACCTGGTTCACCCTCGAGTGTTCCTTAACCTTTTTACGGAACCGCTGGACTTATAATAGATATTGATTTGGATGACATGAGGGTATCTATTTCTCTCTAGGGAATCTTATCTTAACTTTCTAGGAGATAGATTATTCTAATCTGAGTTATCACCCAATAGCATCCTTCAGGCCATATAACCTTGGAATATATATCCTTTCATTATTCATTCTTTAAAGCCAGTATTACACTGTAGTTGTAACCACTGATCACTCTTACATCAATACATGATAAAAGTTTTAATTCTACCCAAAAATCTGGGTTCTTACATATTTTTTCAGAAAGGGAATAACAAATTCCTCCCACGTTTTAATGGAGTTAGCAGGAAGACTATTGAACCACTTTTTCGCGTTGCTTTTGAGAGCAAACTGAATGACACGAAATAGAATACCATCTCTAGTCATGGACTTGAAAGAGATAGTGTGTAATACCCCCAGATCCAGGGTCAGGGTTCTGGTCGTTACGGTCTCAATATCCAACCACAAAACCAACATAATATAAATTACAACCTTGTGACCCAAAACAACAACATAAAACACACCCGTTATAGTCCCAGAGATGAAATCAGAGTAACCAACAATATTATTAATCACAAGTTTGAGTTCTTACAACCCAAAGGATTACAATTGTACAATTACATACTCTTTGCCATCCATTAATAGATACCATAATATAAATACATTTGAGGCTCAATTGCTAACAACTAGCCTACCAGTAGTTGCATCCTCAACAAAGGTAGCCAAGACCTTAGCGGTAAACCTCTGACGGTTGACACCTGCTTACGCTGTGTGCGCCTTGCGCGGCCATCTGATCTAGCTGTTGTTGTGATATAAATAAATAAAGCAAGGGTGAGCAATAGCCCACCAGAAATATAATTGAACAGGGATAATATATAACAGTCCAAAATATCTTTGAAACCATATGCCATGCATTAACGATGTAGTACCAATATAAGGTATGAGATGAAGTTACAAGGTGACTCAAAAATATATTTGTTTTGAATAAATATCTGCTATGCAAAAGATAAGCAAGATATTCTCAATTATCATAAAAGAGGAACTTGCAGGAAAAATATTGCAATTCCGGTTTCAACACTTTTTCACCTTGCCAACACCAACAGTGTTGCAGAAATTTCTCACTTTTAGAAGATGAACTAATACGGGAGCATTGCCGCGCCAGATGCCCTGACGTTTACGATGATCAGTCGTATGTCATGCATCTCATCAGTCGTTCTCTACATGTAGAAGGTAGCTCCGACGGAATTACTTATCTACCGCCCTCTGGAACTCCTCAGCCAACGGTTGGGCTATTGCTGGACCGGCGCCACTCGGCCACTTACGCGTCTCCTAGTTCGAATATCATCCATGACTCTGAAACGTAAAGTTCATTTCCCCTTTTCCCCAAGTGTAACACTT
Organism: Kitagawia praeruptora; assembly: GCA_037693485.1. Lineage (NCBI taxonomy): Eukaryota > Viridiplantae > Streptophyta > Magnoliopsida > Apiales > Apiaceae > Kitagawia > Kitagawia praeruptora. The sequence goes on along the minus strand of CM075348.1, from coordinate 165,872,299 downwards.
GTTGATAGGACTCCACAAAGTAGTCGTATCTAATTGGAAAGGAAAATTCACCAATATTTCCCAAGCTGATGCTTGTTAATGGATATAAACTTGTTACATCAATCATACCCCTCGAGCGTTGAGGAGGTAACCAAAAGACTCATATCGATGCTTGAAAGAATCAAGATGTGAGTGACAAGATAGTTTTAGCAAGTATAGGACCGGGCAGTCCAATAAATAACATCGCTCAAGTGAGGTCCCCTTATATACGTTTGGAAGTTGAGCGAGTATTTAAATCTTCTTTAAGATAGATTTAAATGAAATTAAAGTTTAGGAACCTCCCCTTGATATAAATAGTCATAAGTTATTCCGAAATATTTTACACCTTATCCGAAGGTGATGGATAATCTTTGAATAATATGAATCATCATAAAAAGAACTTAAAAGAATTTAAATAAATATTCCAAGAATGTTTATTAAATCAATAATAATTAAGGAATATGAATAAATCATAATATTGCTCGTAAGTAATCCTCGAATGAATATATAGAATTATTTATTAAATAAGTCTCTTCTTAAATGAATATTTAAAATAATATTCCTTGAATAAATAAACTTAAATAAATATTTAAAATAATATTTACTGAATAAATCAAACCTTAAATGAATATTTGAAAATAATATTCATTTAATAAATAACATTCCAAATGAATATCCAAATAATATTCATTAAACAAATAATATTCTAAATGAATATCCAAAATAATATTCATTTAACCAATAATATTCTAAATGAATATCCAAAATAATATTCATTTAGTAATCAAAACTTTAAAGGAATATTCGAAGTAATATTCCTCGAGTAAATAGAACTTCCAATGAATATTTTAAAATAACATTCGTTAAGTAAATCAAACCTTAAATGAATATTCGAAAGTAATATTCATTAAATAAATCAAGATCAAATGAATATTCCAAATAATAATAAGTAAGCCAAATGAATATTTGGGAATGATATTCGTCAACCAAATAACTCTAATGAATATTCAAAATAATATTCATTAACTAAATAACTCCAATGAATGATCAAAATAATATTAATTAAATAAATGACATTCTAAATGAATATTAAAATAATATTCATTAAATATTCCTTCACTGAGGTAATACTCAAATAACGTTCCTCGATAGATTCGTAATCGAATAAAAATCCTCGAAATAATAAATTTGTCGCTGGGATCCCCCCGGGTTTCCACGACTATTTGTATATTACAAAATATCGACTCCCGGTCTATATTTGAAGTATGAATATCATACGCCCTTCGCTAAGGGTCTTAACAAAACAATCCGGCTTATAACTGATATTTCATATATAGTCTATAAGCCGATAACAATTCAGGGAACAAGTAATTCAATATTAACTTGAAAGCAAACATGCATGCTATGGCATAGGTATAACAACAATCATATATATTATCACAACAACAGTTCCAAGGTATTGGAAACTTGCCTGAGAATCGAGTGCGGGTAGGGGTAATGTGTCCCGGGTCAGCTCGACAATCTATAAACAATCAGAATATTTAAGATTAACCACTTAACGCTTATTAAAAGGCTAAGTATAAACTCCACTTAAATCGAAACATGTTTTCGAGTTATCTCGTTACGTCTCTTTTAGTGTAACTCTTTTTATCACCGATACGTTCCGACATTCGTTCGTTATCAAGACATGTCATCATGCTTATACATGGTATATACTTAAGTCGTATAAGTTCTAAGGTTGGTCGTTTACGAATCAAGATTATACCTCGAGTGTTATCGCCCGTTTTCTAAGTTATAACCAAAGTCATACCTTTAAGGGGTTCGTTCGCGTTTAACCTCGATTCAAACATTTTTATAAAATCGGAAAACGATCCATTCGACATGTGGTTTTCTCCCACGCCTTCCTTTTTACCTCTAATATTTAATTAATAAGATTCGCCACTGATTAAACGACATTTAAGGGAATCAATTTCAATTACGAACTTTCGATTACGGTTCCGAACCACTTTTACGAATTTAATCATAACTCCTAAACCGTAAGTCCGTTTCATGCGATCTTTATATCAAAACGAAGCTCATAACATAATCTAGCTAATCATGGCATAAGTCGAAGCTATGCAGTTAGTTTTATCTACTGTCAAGTTCGAATTTCAAGGTTAAACGAAAATCGGGCATTACGACGGCTATAAATCGAACGTTCTACTAATCGTAACACTAAAACCAAGCCACACCGGGCACCAATACAACTTATACATATGATTCTCATCTCAAAAATCTCAAGAACACAATATTTTACCAACATAATCATCATCTCTTAAATCCATTAGATCTACCACATAATCATGATTATAACATCACTAACAAGCTCCTAACACTTCAATCCATCAAGAACATGCAAAAACTCAAAGTAGGCCTAGGGTTTCAAGATCATTATACCTTCTTGAGGGTGTGATATGGCCTTACAAAGCTTGGTATGGTCCTTGTCTAGCTTTAACAAACCTAAGATCAACCAAAGAAACATGAAAATCAAAGTTAGTTCTTGAAGAACACTATTCATCCTCCTCTCTAATGATTTTTTTGAAAATGGAAAAAGAAGAGATTTAAGCTAGGATTTTGAGGAGATCATTTTTATGAATTATAGGACTCACATAAAAAGTTTCAAGACCAAACAATGGTTGGAAGTGGGATTTTGATCCTTGAATTTCCATGAAAGCCGAATGGGAGAGGAAGAGAGAGTTTGGTGTTTGTTGCTTGGTTGCCTTTGAAAAATAATGCATAAAGTGATGTGGTTTGATAATATCTCATGTAAAGTGGCTTTATTAAAGGTGTGATGCATGAGATGATGTCTTTAGCAAGCCATGTGTTGATCTTTTGGTGGTTTAAGGCTAACTTGTAGTTAGATTGCTAAGTACTTAGTTGATTTCCTTGATTCTAGTTCCTCTTGTAACTATGTTGGTTACTAGATATTTTCTAGTGGCTTGTGGATGACTCTTGCTTCCTCTGCTTGTTCCTTTGTCCGTTCATTGCTTAATTCGTTGATCGTTCGAGGGAATAACTCATTCGTTTCTAACTAGGGTTTTACCGAAAACCTTCTTAATATTTCTAATACTATTCTTCATCATTCTTAATACTTCTCGAATTTAAATTCCTTAATTCCCTTTTATAAATCCTTAAGTCTTGCAGTGTCCAGGGAAATCTCGGATAAAATAAAAGTGCTCTTTTTCTGAATCTGACAGCTTTTACATACACTTATTTTCCTCCTGGATCACTAATACGAACTCAGAAATCCGTTCCGAATACCGGGTATAACATTATTATAATAATATTCCAAATTCCACCAAAATCACTATTCATCACTTATTTTTATTTAATTCCTATAATTAGGAAAATGAACCTGGTTCACCCTCGAGTGTTCCTTAACCTTTTTACGGAACCGCTGGGCTTATAATAGATATTGATTTGGATGACATGAGGGTATCTATTTCTCTCTAGGGAATCTTATCTTAACTTTCTAGGAGATAGATTATTCTAATCTAAGTTATCACCCAATAGCATCCTTCAGGCCATATAACCTTGGAATATATATCCTTTCATTATTCATTCTTTAAAGCCAGTATTACATTGTAGTTGTAACCACTGTTCACTCTTACATCAATACATAATAAAAGTTTTAATTCTACCCAAAAATCTGGGTTCTTACAGTCTCCCCTCCTTAAAAGGATTTCGTCCCGGAATCAGGTAGAAGACAATTGGTACTTGTTGGTTATTTCGCTTTCCAATTCTCTGGTCGATCCTTACACATTCCAATCTTTCTAAAGCACATCGTACTGGTGTTACAATACACCCTTTATCCGTTCTACCAATTCTTTGATACTTTCGCATAACACATTATCCGGTATACGCTCTTGTCCGGTCTTACACTATTAACCTTATTGGTACGTGCAGTGACTTCGGTATCACTAACGCGCTACGAATTCCGGGGATAACCTCACTCGTAATTTTGCAATTCCTGATCGCTTTAATCTTCGCAATCTCGATGTATATATATTTAGGTGGAAAAATTTATCGAGAGATCACTGTGATCAATGAACATTTGTTACATTGCATAGCTAGTACAGAAGGGGGCCAGCCTCTAGTACTTGACAAGCAATTTAAACAATTAATGGCATTCCACTTAGACTCCTATCACACAGACAGAGAGTCACGTAGTAGTACCTCCCCTCCTTAAAGGGTTGTTCTTCTCAATTTAGAGGAAAATAAATAAGGGATATTAAAAGGAAAGAATTTCAGAGAATTATATAAGAAGATTTTCATGATTGTCAAAATATCATACTCAGAATTTACCTCTGAACTATAGAGGTTTATTAGGGAAGAAAGTAATCGTATTCGTATCAAATACTACTTTATCGTAATCTCACATATCACATGTCCTTGTTTCTCTGTCCATCATTCTATGGACCTATACTCTTGTTTGATATTAGCATTACTTACTTTTGGAAAATCCTTCAACCTCTCAGGTTAAAATCATGGATTTCTCGCTTGACATTTTTATTACTGGCATTTCACGCCACGACACTGGCCATTTCATATTCATAATTCTAACACCATCAGGTTGTCATTCCGATAGCTCATTAGGAAAACCCATTCATCAATCCATTCATAGCATTCCTTGCTTCACTTCCATCATTATTTCCCAATCTTTTCTTTATTAATCACATCCTTCGTATTATCTAATTCTTATTTACCTTTTGTTGTTTATTTCCACCTTCATCTCAGAGTTGAGGCACTCGTCACCTTTATTCAATACGTGTTACACGTTTGGGGCCAAATTTTCCTTTGTTCAATCATCTAGATTTCACTTTTTCATTTCATGAGTCTCTTTATTACTCAGTCAATCTATTTCATATTTTCTCGAATTTTCCAAACTTACTAAGGAGTCAATTTGTATGTCATTTATGCTCCTAATCCCAACTTTCTGTTTTAGCCAATACCCTTGCCCTGCTAATTCCATACTTTTACATGGTTCCACACATGTTTCATCTGGCCTTATTGTTACTATGTCATACATTCCTTACCAAACTTCCCGTTTGAAGTTTAAAATATTAGCACTTCCCTTATAAGGTTTCTTAGGCCATCCTCATCATTCCTCCTGCATCTCCTGGTTATAGGGTATATCAAATATCATTAGTCAATTCTATAACATCTCTGTCTATGTACTTTTGGAGACTCCTTTCCACAAATCCTTACAGGTTATTGATACTTTGGTCGATTCAACTTATATCGTCTGAATTCACAATGTCTTTGTTAGGGGTGATGCTATCCTTTGTGCATCCCCCAGGGTTCGTATTAATCTATGGACATTCTATCCTCAATTCCATTTTCGAGGAATACTTACATCCTGTACTTGGCAATTTTAATCATATATCCATAATAAGGGTCTCCTTTCAATCATTCCAATCTTGATAATCTATAGGTAGCTTAATGTTACCTCTTCTTTCAAACGAATGTCAGTCTATATGACTTTCCCAAAAGACAACGTATGTCTATCTGTCTTTCTTACAGAACTTGGTAATGGTAGCAAGGATGTTCTGGAAGATATTGGTCGTGTTCAACGTGAATCTCTTAATGCCTAATGCTCCTCTTGAGGACACCAAGTTTCAGATAACATTTATGCATCATACTGCACCATCTCTGACAATCCTCATAACCTTTACTGGTCACCATCCTCATTCCCAACACATCCATGGTATTTATAAAATCCATCATCATGTATCTCAATTCATTCTTCATCAAAAGTTCTTGCGGTTGGCACTTTGTTAGAAGCACCCCGCTTTGTCCTTTCATTGCTGGATTAGTCACTTGACAATCCTTAGTGACTTGGCCCCAACTGGCCACACTAAAATATGTGAATTTAGGGGTTGGCTAATAGCATTACTTTTCTAGCAATTGTTGGCATAGTGCCTTCTACTTGATACCTTTTGATCTTTTCAAAAATTTTACTCCATATAAGTCTCACTTGACTTCTCGGTACCGTCTCCGGTCACCTTTCCTTTATTTTTATCATTTCAACTTCTCTTATCAATTTCACGTACCACAAAAGCTTAACACTTCTGGCATAACAACCTTTTCATTTAAGTCAATCCCAGAATTTCTCAGTCCGGCTTGTTTCTTAATTACATTCAACTTCATAATTTTATCCCTACATTCAACTGTAATAATCGGGGTATGTCTACCCACCTGTATAGCGGCTACTTTACCCAATCCACAGGGTTCGCTCCAGTTTCCACTCTCTTCAATGACGTCTTTTGATCATCAGAAAGACAAGGTTTGCCAAAATTCGTTGAATTCCTTTCCAGAATTTGGGGAAATTTCAGTTAATCTATTCACCCACTAGTAACATGCCACATCTTCCCGGTACATATTCGTCCTATTAGTCGATACTACCAAATACCAGTCTTCTTAACAACTAGTCTCAGAAGGAACACTACCGTCGGGGTTAGTCGTTCCTCAACATTGGCACTACCAAGGCCATCCGAATCCGATGAACTGCGCTGTCTAAATGTATTCGAAATTACGCTATCGTGCTGCATAAGCGCAGACCTATACCTGTATGAGTTGCATCATAATATCTCCCAAAGTTTCCTTCTTCCATTAGGCAACGCCAACCCTGGTCATCACCAACTTTATCTTTAGCTCCAGGAAGATCTTCTCACGTTTATCTTGTCCATTCAAACTTTTATTCTTATAATAAGTCGGGTTACGGGACTACACTTTCTGTAAAGTCCTGAGCAAATCTTTGGTAATACCTTGTGAATTTTATGAAATTTCTCACCTTTGCCAGTGTGGTTGGCCAATCTCTATTTGAAACTGTCTTTAACTTAGTAGGGCCGACCAACACTACTCTTATTGATCATGTGTCCTATTGCTGGACTTCATTTTGCCAAAACTCTTATTTCAAGAACATGTCCTACGCCTGTTCTTTCAGGTTACATCTAGAAGCATTCTCAATTACATCTCGACCACTGCTCGCCTTGCCTAATCCATTTATGATTCAGTTGTCAGAATAAACTTAAGGTAACTACCATAATCCATTCAAGGAAAAGAAAGAATTTAATATTCTTCTGAATCACATGCAACTAATGTTTCTGGTTCATCATTTCACTGAATTGAACTGAACTTATACTTGGTTTCTTGACGATAGCCTCATTACTAGTTTATCATAGACTCACTGGCCTTTTAGTCTTGTAGGTTCTGAGATCATTGTCTTGCTTACTACTTCCTTATGTAACTTTATTCATTCAGGCCATTGCTTTCCACTATCTTTACTTTCTTAGCTAATCCATTCATAAAATGGACATCTCACTGGATAAACCACCTCATCAATCTCAATTGACTTTATAAATTATAACCTAGGAAATCTGCCTTCTCACGGCGAATTATCATTAATAAGATTCACACTAATCCATTTATCTGAAGATATGGCACTTGCCACTTATGTCTTAACTGTTCCTAGGGACTCTGCTCACCGTCCTATATCAATGTCTTTGATAATCATGCATCATTCTAATTCCTTTCTCATTAATCTGAAAGTCTCCAAGGATTCTTATCTATCCTTACATAAGATCTTGAGTAATTCCTCAAATCCATCTTACTTGCTGGCACTTCATCCGGTAGTCCGGCTATGAATCCAATATGCCTCTTTAATTCTCTTAATAATATCTCAATTCTTTAAGCTCATTTCTCTGAGCACTATATCTAGATTCTTGCAGTCTCTCTGGCTGCAGCCCTCATCTCCTCAAGGTAAACTTCCCTGTCTCTAACAGGATTCTCCCCTTCTGCTGGAACCTCTTCCGGGTTCTCAGTAGGGTACTCTATCGCATTCACCATCCGATCATCAACATATAATTAGGCATCATTGAGTCACTTCTCGTAATCCCCAAGGTCTATCGCCTTACTAGTCGATACAAGAACGAGCTAAGTCACTATCATGATACTTAATAGTTCCCATAAGGGTTTTATACGTCAGTACTACATTAAGTAGTCCGACTATGAACTTGGCAAGAGTTCTTATTATCTTAATGAATTTATTGTTTTAACGTCGCATCATCTCTGGGATATATAACGCTCTCTCTGATACCATTTATGTAACACCCCCAGATCCAGGGTCAGGGATCTGGTCGTTACGGTCTCAATATCCAACCACAAAACCAACATAATATAAATTACAACCTTGTGACCCAAAACAACAACATAAAACACACCCGTTATAGTCCCAGAGATGAAATCAAAGTAACCAACAATATTATTAATCACAAGTTTGAGTTCTTACAACCCAAAGGATTACAATTGTACAATTACATACTCTTTGCCATCCATTAATAGATACCATAATATAAATAAATTTGAGGCTCAATTGCTAACAACTAGCCTACCAGTAGTTGCATCCTCAACAAAGGTAGCCAAGACCTTAGTGGTAAACCTCTGACGGTTGACACCTGCTTACGCTGTGTGCGCCTTGCGCGGCCATCTGATCTAGCTGTTGTTGTGATATAAATAAATAAAGCAAGGGTGAGCAATAGCCCACCAGAAATATAATTGAACAGGGATAATATATAACAGTCCAAAATATCTTTGAAACCATATGCCATGCATTAACGATGTAGTACCAATATAAGGTATGAGATGAAGTTACAAGGTGACTCAAAAATATATTTGTTTTGAATAAATATCTGCTATGCAAAAGATAAGCAAGATATTCTCAATTATCATAAAAGAGGAACTTGCAGGAAAAATATTGCAATTCCGGTTTCAACACTTTTTCACCTTGCCAACACCAACAGTGTTGCAGAAATTTCTCACTTTTAGAAGATGAACTAATACGGGAGCATTGCCGTGCCAGATGCCCTGACGTTTACGATGATCAGTCGTATGTCATGCATCTCATCAGTCGTTCTCTACATGTAGAAGGTAGCTCCGACGGAATTACTTATCTACCGCCCTCTGGAACTCCTCAGCCAACGGTTGGGCTATTGCTGGACCGGCGCCACTCGGCCACTTACGCGTCTCCTAGTTCGAATATCATCCATGACTCTGAAACGTAAAGTTCGTTTCCCCTTTTCCCCAAGTGTAACACTTGTTGATAGGACTCCACAAAGTAGTCGTATCTAATTGGAAAGGAAAATTCACCAATATTTCCCAAGCTGATGCTTGTTAATGGATATAAACTTGTTACATCAATCATACCCCTCGAGCGTTGAGGAGGTAACCAAAAGACTCATATCGATGCTTGAAAGAATCAAGATGTGAGTGACAAGATAGTTTTAGCAAGTATAGGACCGGGCAGTCCAATAAATAACATCGCTCAAGTGAGGTCCCCTTATATACGTTTGGAAGTTGAGCGAGTATTTAAATCTTCTTTAAGATAGATTTAAATGAAATTAAAGTTTAGGAACCTCCCCTTGATATAAATAGTCATAAGTTATTCCGAAATATTTTACACCTTATCCGAAGGTGATGGATAATCTTTGAATAATATGAATCATCATAAAAAGAACTTAAAAGAATTTAAATAAATATTCCAAGAATGTTTATTAAATCAATAATAATTAAGGAATATGAATAAATCATAATATTGCTCGTAAGTAATCCTCGAATGAATATATAGAATTATTTATTAAATAAGTCTCTTCTTAAATGAATATTTAAAATAATATTCCTTGAATAAATAAACTTAAATAAATATTTAAAATAATATTTACTGAATAAATCAAACCTTAAATGAATATTTGAAAATAATATTCATTTAATAAATAACATTCCAAATGAATATCCAAATAATATTCATTAAACAAATAATATTCTAAATGAATATCCAAAATAATATTCATTTAACCAATAATATTCTAAATGAATATCCAAAATAATATTCATTTAGTAATCAAAACTTTAAAGGAATATTCGAAGTAATATTCCTCGAGTAAATAGAACTTCCAATGAATATTTTAAAATAACATTCGTTAAGTAAATCAAACCTTAAATGAATATTCGAAAGTAATATTCATTAAATAAATCAAGATCAAATGAATATTCCAAATAATAATAAGTAAGCCAAATGAATATTTGGGAATGATATTCGTCAACCAAATAACTCTAATGAATATTCAAAATAATATTCATTAACTAAATAACTCCAATGAATGATCAAAATAATATTAATTAAATAAATGACATTCTAAATGAATATTAAAATAATATTCATTAAATATTCCTTCACTGAGGTAATACTCAAATAACGTTCCTCGATAGATTCGTAATCGAATAAAAATCCTCGAAATAATAAATTTGTCGCTGGGATCCCCCCGGGTTTCCACGACTATTTGTATATTACAAAATATCGACTCCCGGTCTATATTTGAAGTATGAATATCATACGCCCTTCGCTAAGGGTCTTAACAAAACAATCCGGCTTATAACTGATATTTCATATATAGTCTATAAGCCGATAACAATTCAGGGAACAAGTAATTCAATATTAACTTGAAAGCAAACATGCATGCTATGGCATAGGTATAACAACAATCATATATATTATCACAACAACAGTTCCAAGGTATTGGAAACTTGCCTGAGAATCGAGTGCGGGTAGGGGTAATGTGTCCCGGGTCAGCTCGACAATCTATAAACAATCAGAATATTTAAGATTAACCACTTAACGCTTATTAAAAGGCTAAGTATAAACTCCACTTAAATCGAAACATGTTTTCGAGTTATCTCGTTACGTCTCTTTTAGTGTAACTCTTTTTATCACCGATACGTTCCGACATTCGTTCGTTATCAAGACATGTCATCATGCTTATACTTGGTATATACTTAAGTCGTATAAGTTCTAAGGTTGGTCGTTTACGAATCAAGATTATACCTCGAGTGTTATCGCCCGTTTTCTAAGTTATAACCAAAGTCATACCTTTAAGGGGTTCGTTCGCGTTTAACCTCGATTCAAACATTTTTATAAAATCGGAAAACGATCCATTCGACATGTGGTTTTCTCCCACGCCTTCCTTTTTACCTCTAATATTTAATTAATAAGATTCTCCACTGATTAAACGACATTTAAGGGAATCAATTTCAATTACGAACTTTCGATTACGGTTTCGAACCACTTTTACGAATTTAATCATAACTCCTAAACCGTAAGTCCGTTTCATGCGATCTTTATATCAAAACGAAGATCATAACATAATCTAGCTAATCATTGCATAAGTCGAAGCTATGCAGTTAGTTTTATCTACTGTCAAGTTCGAATTTCAAGGTTAAACGAAAATCGGGCATTACGACGGCTATAAATCGAACGTTCTACTAATCGTAACACTAAAACCAAGCCACACCGGGCACCAATACAACTTATACATATGATTCTCATCTCAACAATCTCAAGAACACAATATTTTACCAACATAATCATCATCTCTTAAATCCATTAGATCTACCACATAATCATGATTATAACATCACTAACAAGCTCCTAACACTTCAATCCATCAAGAACATGCAAAAACTCAAAGTAGGCCTAGGGTTTCAAGATCATTATACCTTCTTGAGGGTGTGATATGGCCTTACAAAGCTTGGTATGGTCCTTGTCTAGCTTTAACAAACCTAAGATCAACCAAAGAAACATGAAAATCAAAGTTAGTTCTTGAAGAACACTATTCATCCTCCTCTCTAATGATTTTTTTGAAAATGGAAAAAGAAGAGATTTAAGCTAGGATTTTGAGGAGATCATTTTTATGAATTATAGGACTCACATAAAAAGTTTCAAGACCAAACAATGGTTGGAAGTGGGATTTTGATCCTTGAATTTCCATGAAAGCCGAATGGGAGAGGAAGAGAGAGTTTGGTGTTTGTTGCTTGGTTGCCTTTGAAAAATAATGCATAAAGTGATGTGGTTTGATAATATCTCATGTAAAGTGGCTTTATTAAAGGTGTGATGCATGAGATGATGTCTTTAGCAAGCCATGTGTTGATCTTTTGGTGGTTTAAGGCTAACTTGTAGTTAGATTGCTAAGTACTTAGTTGATTTCCTTGATTCTAGTTACTCTTGTAACTATGTTGGTTACTAGATATTTTCTAGTGGCTTGTGGATGACTCTTGCTTCCTCTGCTTGTTCCTTTGTCCGTTCATTGCTTAATTCGTTGATCGTTCGAGGGAATAACTCATTCGTTTCTAACTAGGGTTTTACCGAAAACCTTCTTAATATTTCTAATACTATTCTTCATCATTCTTAATACTTCTCGAATTTAAATTCCTTAATTCCCTTTTATAAATCCTTAAGTCTTGCAGTGTCCAGGGAAATCTCGGAGAAAATAAAAGTGCTCTTTTTCTGAATCCGACAGCTTTTACATACACTTATTTTCCTCCTGGATCACTAATACGAACTCAGAAATCCGTTCCGAATACCGGGTATAACATTATTATAATAATATTCCAAATTCCACCAAAATCACTATTCATCACTTATTTTTATTTAATTCCTATAATTAGGAAAATGAACCTGGTTCACCCTCGAGTGTTCCTTAACCTTTTTACGGAACCGCTGGGCTTATAATAGATATTGATTTGGATGACATGAGGGTATCTTTTTCTCTCTAGGGAATCTTATCTTAACTTTCTAGGAGATAGATTATTCTAATCTAAGTTATCACCCAATAGCATCCTTCAGGCCATATAACCTTGGAATATATATCCTTTCATTATTCATTCTTTAAAGCCAGTATTACATTGTAGTTGTAACCACTATTCACTCTTACATCAATACATAATAAAAGTTTTAATTCTACCCAAAAATCTGGGTTCTTACATAGTGGAACAAAGATCTTCAAATTCTTGAAGGAATTCATAGGCATCTTCATCGTAGTTGCCATTGAATTTAGGTAACATGCCTATAAGATGGGTTCTAACCTCAAATTTAGAATCAGCGGCATCCTTAAGGACTATAGGAGACCTACGGGCTGTTTGTTAGGGGTAGACGGCTTGTTTGAGCGTGGTACGTTGAGCAGCGGGAGGCACAACATTGTTGTCTGTCATGGTGATTTGTGATGAAGTTTCACTAAGTAGTGAAGATGTTTCACTAAGTGGAAGATTATCGGGATTGCGAATTAAACGACCGGTAGTTCTTCTTTTCCAAGTGTGCATACACTAGGAAGATATCTAAATTATCTACCAATTAGCACATAAAAAGGGGGAAAAACACTTAAATAAAAAGAAAAAAAAAATCTAAACCTGGGTTATCCTAAAGAAAAATCTAGACAGCTCCTAACTATAGGACCACCAAAAAGTCTATAAATCTAGATTTATTCAAACCGATTGGACAGTCAAGCGGAGGCACTTCCTTGAAACAAGGCATTGAATTAGAGAACCGCCATCCTAGACACCAATCTTAATTGGCCAGGTAAGTGATACACTTGCCTAGACACCAAAGAGTTCAAATAATTCCAAATTTACTTCCTCTTTTAGGTACCTTCCTAATTGAGCTCGAAATTCCTAGGGGCCAACGTCTAATTAATTTTAACAGGCTTGGAGATGCAATATGATGGATTAATGGTTTGTGGGCCAAGGAAAGGGTGATGAAATCCCTTACCTTATCTTGATGAGTGGTTTTTGCCCTTAAAGTTAATTAAGATGAAAATGCAGCACCCAAAAGACAATAAATTAAACACACAAAATGCTTTACACTAGTGTGGTAAGTACCTTTGGGTACTCCAGCAATCACCACAGTTATAAAAATACAGTAAAAATCCTAAACAAGATGTGCTCTAGGTGTACATAAAATGCACGATGCGACACATAATTTTTATCTAAAATTTCTAAACTAATATTTTTTTATTTATATAAACTAGGGAAAGAAAATAGTACCCGAAATAGCTTAGCAATTATTTCCGCGAAGAACTAACTCCAATCGCAATTAGGTACCTGAAAATTCAAAACAAAACAAATCAAATAACAAAAGATATTTTTATTTTATTTTCTCTTCAATCACGCTTGCACGTAAAAGAATTAAAAACAAAATAAAAATAGAAAAACAAGATAAGATGTTGTGAGCTAACTAAGAAAGCTACGGACACTATTAATCAATTATGCTAGCTAATTAAGTTAACGAACTACTCTGGACAGAAGCCAAGCTGGTTTTTTTTTTTTAATAATACTAATTTGGCTAGTCACTGGTTGTACTTAATATGCAAATCAACTACAAAGCACGTCAAACTTGGCACACAGGCAACGAACCAAGTACTGATTTACGGGTCTGTTTTTGATAAAAACAGAAAAACAAAAATGGTGAGAAAACTTTAAATTAAAAACTCAACAACACGTTCCCCGGCAGAGGCGCCAAAAACTTGTTAAAGAAAAAATTTGTTAAGTAATAAAAACCGCAAGTGTACGGGTGTACGTGAGTACAAAGGCAAGTACGGGTCGAACCACAGAGAATGCGAATTAAGTTTCTAATTAATAAAAACAACTGAACTAACTCTAAAGAATATCACTTACAAGAAGTTCTAAGGAACAGATTTCATTGGCTAAATATGAAAATCATGGTGTTTAAAATATTTACTTTTAATAACAATCAAACTCATAAGTATTCGGATTAAAGACAACCAATAATTCCAAATCAAATTACATTCAAAAGTCACAAAAATAACTTTGCATAAATGTCTCAAAGTAAATCAATTCTCAAAAATCGTATGGATCCTAACTATACGAACTCCCAACTCTACTTGTGTGGCTCGTATGAAATTGCTCACATAGATATGATATTGGAGATAATCAATGAAACAAATACATCACAATAAAGCACGTACACCAATGAAATTCAAGTATATCAGCCAACTACATCCGTCCCTCAGATAGGGATTCTAGCCAAGAGTCATCAAGACAATCACAATATAAATTAAAGAACTCATACCAGATGTGAAGACGAACTTGACCTTTATTAAATATAAATTACAAGGAAAAGAAGAAGAACTATCCTACACTACAAATTTACAAGAGAGGTGTAAGAGGCAAGAGATGAGAGGTGTGTAGAAGCTAGAGATTAGAGATGTCTATACAATGAGGCTAGCACGTCTATTTATACTAAAATATTTACAAAGGAGCATTAATTACAAAGATCTCTTTATTTATTCACAATAATCTTCGTGAGCAAGCGCTTGCTCAGCATTCCCATTCGATCCGATATCTTGCTTGATTCACCACGATTCTGCTGACTCGTGACGATGTGGCTTGATATCTTGGTTTTAATGCACATATCTCCATTATTTGATCAAATCGTGAAGATCCTCTCAATATCTACACAATCAACAAAACCACACAACCAGGCATAAAATGGGAAAATAAAATGTTAACTAATAAAAATAATACACTAATATTATACAAATAAAATGAGTTATCACCCCCCCTCCCCCAAGACACCTTTTTAATTAGTGTTTTCCCCTTCCAACGCTAGGGCGTCTAGCGTTCTCCCCAAACGTTATTTTAAGCAGCATCTTACCTCTCTCTCTCTCCTCCAAAACGCTACACGCTTCAGCGTTTTAAAAAAAAGCTCAGAACGCTACACGCAACTGTGTTTTAGAGTGATATTTGGGGTCAAGTTTTTGAGTTGTGATATTTGGGGTCATTTGCTTTCAAATTGTGATATTGGGGGCCAACACCCAATTATTATGTTCGTTTTATTAAATTCTTATGTTCGTTTTATTAAATTATCGGGATAATTTTATTTATTATTGTTAGATATTGGTCTCTCTTCTATTATATAATCAAATACAAATCCAATTTCATTAAAAGTCATCCACTAGAAACCAACTTATTACTTAAAACTATAAACGATACAAACGATACAATCTAAATGAAGACCTGACATCATTTCTTTCTTTCCTTCCTACATTTTGTGTTCTTTTCTTGTTCATCCATAAACAGTACAAAAGAAGTAAAGATGTGGATAAAATCTTTTGTATAAGCAAATGTGGATAACATTTTAAAGTTGATAGTTCCCGTGATCAGGAATCACATTGGTTCAAAGATAGGTCAGAAGGAAATCAAAAACTCGAGCTACTTTAGGTGACCCGTAAAGCAGCTGCCAAGAGAACTCATCTTCGCGAACTTCCTAAATGGTACAACTTTAGGTTTAGATCTGGAGGCATTATAGGCATGGTTATCTGACACTGACTCTCTCAAATCTTGAGCTTTGGTCTGAGCTATCCTCAACTTGTTCAGTATTCTATCCATAGATGCTGTCCTTCTCTTTTCCAGTTTCATCTAAAAAATTTCAACTTCCATTAACAGCATTCGGAATGTGCAATATTGGAAAACATGGTGAAAACAATATAGCAAAGAAAAACACCAAAATCAAATCAAGATGTCTTTAGACAGACCTCGAGTTTTTTTATTGCAGCCTCAGCTTTTGCTTTCTGCAAGTTCTCCCATGCAGCGATCCGTGCTTCCTGTTTATTCAGCCTGGGATTCACTTATAATGTTATTAGCGTGTTCTAAACAGTACAAACTTCCATGGAGTAATCGGTACTGTTTTTGTTGGGAGGATGAAATAAATCTATAAAGTTGAAACAAATAAGATAATAGAGGATTATACTAAAGTTATATGTAGCACTTCCAATAAATATTCAAAAGGAAAGTGAAGAAGAAACCAGATCCGCATAGACTGACTTATTATGGTTCATCTCACAAGCATATAAATTGATAAGATAACACGTTTTACATAAAGTTGGGCAAAAATATTAACATGAAAGCAATTAAAAGTGTTCTTTCCTATACTTTCTTTAGCTATATTATAAATACGAGATAACATAGCTGCCAGAAGAGGAATCTACGGATTCTCTATTCATTGGACAAATGACCTATGATCTTCTGGGTCTTTCAACATTATAGAAAAGACGAGAAAAAAAACTTGTTAAGAATCTAGGATTCCAGGGTGGATCTGAACTATAAATTGACAGTCTTAATGCTTAATTTTGTGTGAACCAACTATCAAAATAACACCGTGAGGTTTAGAGGAACGCAGAAACCACGAAAACATGAAATAACGTTGGACAGTCTCTTGTTTGAAACTCACAGATTTTCCTCCATTTGAATTTTACACACAAAATCTTGCGTTCTTGTCAGTAAATTTGTGCAATGACCAAATGATTCTGGTATTCATCATTTTCCCCCATATGATATATAAACATAACATAACTATCAGAGTAAATAGAACATACTTTGATGTCTTCTTTGATGCTTCTGTAGTATTCCAACTTGAAACGATATCTTTAACATCCAGTGACCTTCTCTTTGACATCCTCGTTCCATCTTTTCTGGATTGTCCGGTCACAGTGACTCCCTTATCTACCTGTACATCCCTAACTTCCAATTTTGCAGAATAGTTGCTATGTTGATCCTCAGGGAGAGGGACAACGGGAGGAGAAATGACGAATGATAAGCGTCCGCTGTGACTTCCCTCAGGACTCATTTGTGTTGCCATATCGCGTCGAGACTCAACGTGAGATTTCTCTGTTTCTGGATCCTCCGAATCATCAAGCTTTTCATCATCTGCACATTAAATACATATTAACTAAGGAAAATTAAATAAATATCAATATAATAACCATACAATTCATCTACAGATATTCCGTTTATCATGAATAAGATTTCAGGAGATGACATGTTTGCAAGGAACCAAGACATCAATTCAGCATGACCAGATCCCTACACTTGTAAAGTAAGTAGAGAAATGGGAGCGTGAGAGCTGTCTTAGTGGAAACGAGGCCATGCGTTGATCCAAAGGGTCACGGGTTCGAACCTCACCCGCCCCCTGCGTGTAGCCGTGTTGGAGAGACAGTGGAAGGTTTGACGAAGGTAACCGTGGATTACTGAGCGTATCGCTTAAGTGCCCGGCCACTGGGTCTTACCGCACGGTTAGCATGATTTACCTGCCGGTGTTGACCATGGGGCTGGTCGGCCGGTCCTGGGCAAAATAATCCCAGGCAGGCTAGCGTGTCCTGAAAATACACGTTTTGACGAAGTAGAGAAATGGTTGCCACTTATAGTACTAAAACATAGATTTATACAACACAACAGTTGTAGTTCGTCAGTATCATTTTTATTAGTCCCAATTAAATCATGCCGCCAGCACTCATTCTCAACTAGGGCATAGCCTATAAACGAGAACGGATATACAATTTGCTTGTAAAAAAAACAAAAAAAAACTACTTTGGTCTCTGATTATATTAAGAACTGCTGACACTTTGTAATATGGATATGATACACCAACAGTTAGTAACAACTGCCTCACATATTTATCTCACAATAATGTTATTGAATTCAAGCTAATATAGGAATTGATACACACATAGGTTATAAATTAGTATAGAAGACAAAAACAACAATTGCTATTTTTAATATATAATATTAAAAACTTTTATTAGTATTACTATTTTGTTTCCGTTTTTGTGGGGGTAGTGAGGACGGAGTTGCAGAAATCATAAGCAGATAAATATTTGAGGAAAACTGCATGACATAATCAAAGGCTTTATGCAACTATTTAATAACAAACAACAAATTGCCAAAAGATTTTAATCAGATTTTCATTTTTACAACACAATGGATTTTTCTGTCTCAGCAAAGATAGATATATCCACATGCAATTCCAAACAGGTCCCCTGATGGGTGCTCACAGATTATATGCCTAGGCCATTTTGTTAACATATGCATATGCATGGGGGCCCTTAGCTTGTACTTACCACTACACCATCACATAGGATTTTACATACTGATTATTTGTGACTGGGCTGCCCCAATAGGGCATCTAATTTGGAGCGAACAAGATAATCTAATTTCTCTCCAGTACATTCTCCCTCAACTCTGTATAGACTCTTTCCAATGATCATATTTGAACATGATATCGGAGCTATGCGCAAATAAAGAGCTGGAGCAAAACAAGATATCAGTAACAGCCATATAAAGAGGTTAAGATCCCCAAAAACAGAAATATTCAACCTTCCGAACCAAACACGTTGTCTAAAGTGGGGGCCGTTGAAAAAATCTCCTAGGGCCACTCTTGACGACAATTCAATCATTTTGTACCAGCGACAAAGGCCCAGCCCCTCCTCCCTTCCACCTTTCCATAGTGTTGCCCAAGCTCAAAGAATGGCTAATTCTCACTGATGATTTCTGGTGCTATCAACATCTAACATGGCTCGCACCTTTTACATTGCTCGACTTCTTCAACCGTGCTTATACCTCCCACTCTCCCTGTTCGGCCATACAAAACGGGCCGTCTGGAGCCAAGTAGAAGGCATCCACATAATAGAAGGAAACTTTGTTTTTACTTTATCAACTTATCATGTGTCTATTAGCTGTTCTATTAAACCTAACCGTGTTTGTACCAATGGCATGATCACTTGGGTCATCTATCTTTTAGTCTTTCAGTGTTTAGAGACATTTCTTCCTTAATTAACAATTCTTCTCATCTATTACCTCTTCGGTTGTTAACTTTATATCTGCTTTGTTTGCAATCATTCTCATCGTATAGACAAACTTGTAAGTAGCTCTACGGTGTGCATTCATTAGCTTTTCACACAAGGGTTATAAATGTTATTGCCCCTTCGCGCACTCATTAATAGTCAAAATCTTCCATTTTAGGAGTCTGTCTCATACTTCTTGCATGTCTCCTTTTCATCAACAATTAATCTTGATGAAAGAGACGATTAACAACAAATTTCTTTTGTTCTTAGCTTCCATCTTAAAATGATGGGGAGGCTTATTCTTAATTACGTTCACCTTCAGTGACTTCCCTATATGATTTTACTCCATTTCTGATAAATAAATTAAATGATCTAAGTAAAGATTGGACAGGTCAGGCTTCATAACATATTTTAGGAAAAGGCAGGACACCAGTATGCGTGTTCAAGAGATTTCCGACCCTCTGGGGGATCCTAAAGTTGAGTATAATAGTGGTAATGGTAATGGTAATATCCTTAACATTTACCTTCATGCTCTCATAAAAAGATGTTCAATACTGTACTAGTCATCTTAATTCAAACTTTTTTCCTCGTATTGCTTATATTATATCCCTCTTATTTTGCAATTTTTCCACCTCTTTATTAATGTGCATGATTGGTACAATGCAGTATGTGAGCTTTAGGGATGATGCAACAATAAAAGGGATGAAATCTCTAAAAAGGATTATACTTGTCAGTTAACTCCTCTCCTAACTGAGAAGAATCTAGTGAGATGCAAGTGGACTTTACAATAGAACAAACAACTGATGCACTAGTTGAGACATATATGGCCAAACTTGTGACCAACGGATATAGTCAGACCTATGAGGATAATTATCAGAAGACTTTTTGCTCTGATTGGAAAATCACTTGATGCAGGACAAGAACTAAAACAAGGAAAATGATAGAAGTATGTGCATTAACCGCCGAAAACTCAACAGCCCTAAGGTGATCAAACTGCGCAGTACTCCTAGGAGAAGAGAAGAATTTCGTAATGGATTGCAATAAGAAAAAAAAAATTCAGTTCAATAATTCAATCAAAAGTCTTCCAATAAAAAAGCATTACATCTCCTTATATAGTAGTAAATCCCTAAAATTAGCCCCCAAGTAAAATCTTAATAATAAAGGAAACAAATCCTTTTCTTATTTTTTACGATATTCTAAGATATTATTAATAAGCTACAATTTATATAATATTATTATATCTCATAATGAATTACAATTAAATCTATTCCTCAATAACAACATAAAATAAATACAAACAAATATCTTAATTTCTTGTTCTGCATCATTACTTCAATTGAAGTTTTAATAGCATGTGCAGCAAATCTCGGTTGGAAAGTTTAACAGTTAAATGTTAAAAATCATTCTTTCTTAGAGATCTAAAAAAGAATGTTTATCATATTGCTGTAATTGGAATGACTCTGTCAAATTGCAGCAGAAGCGGTCGACAAAATTCAAATGCAAATGCTACTTAATGTCAAACATCACACGATTATCCTTCTGCGATAAATGATTGGAAGAATGCCTATTTATGATTGCTACACAAAGAGGTCCAGGGGAAACAGTAGGAACTTCAGACAACTGGATTACATAGGCATGGAATCTATTGATACATTGTTACCAAGTTCGATTAGAGGACACTACAGCGAAAATTTAACTTGCAGGTAGACAGAGAACAATAGCCTAACAAAGCATACCATCTACATGCTATCATAGTATCATATTGCATGACGTCTCTCTTCGTTAACCATGTACAAATATTTCAGTTTCTACATGGAAGCTTGCCCATGGTGCACAATTATAGGTTACCAATATAACCTTTCATATTTGTAATCTAAACAAAGTTCTCTAAGAGATTCCATATAGTTTTGTCTTCATAAATAAGGTTTGACATGACTGTTATTAACTTAATTATTGATGATTTAAATGAGCTGGAATGTGGATGCTTTCTTATAATGCTATTCAGCTCAGGATGAATCCCGTGAAGCACTATTATTGCAATATACAGTAACTCTGTCGACTTTAGATTTATATAAGCCTTAGGCATAAATTCAAGTAAAGCACATTGAAAAACTTGTCCAAATTGATTTACGAATAGAAGCAAAGAGGAAACTACCAAACCTCTATAGCTTGGTGGTGAAGAATCACTTAACAAAGCAGTCCATCCAGTTGCATTATCAGATGGAGCCATGGAGGAACTGTGGCGAATTTTACCATGTACCCCAATCCCACCACCATAATGTAGTGATATCCCCTCAGGTACCAATACCCCGGTTGTCAATGGCGAAGCAGCCATGAAACTCCTGGACTTTCCCCTTTCAAAAGCTGGTACAGAGGGGGAGTAATCTGGAACATATGCAATTCCTGGAGCCCCTAACGGACCACTCTTCGACTTGTGATGCCTCTGAGGCTTAACAAGTGGAGTCCTAAAAGCAGCATTTCCAGAAAGTGGACTGGTGATCCATCTATCGGCATCATCCCATTTAGAAGGCAAAGCCCTACCACTACTAAATGGAATTAATGCAGTAGCACTAATATGCCTCCTACTACTGTTTAGAGGCAATGGTACTCGCTCCGAGCACCAACCCTTTTGAAATTCTCCTCCTCCTGCATTGTTATCTGGCGTTCCTGGGCTAGTGTACGTGCCGGAATTGTGCAATAAAACAGAGTTATTCTTCATGACACTCCGTTGTGTCAAAAATGAGCTTGCATTTCGACTGGATACTACTTTTTTCAAATCTGCCAAATACAATACAACACACTCTATCAAGTTTTATTAAAAGGCAATATGTCAAAATTTAGCTCACATTTCGACTCGATACTACTTGCTTTCAATCTCTTAGCTTAAACAAAAGTCTTGGCAACCAACACAACTACAAACAAACACATTATATACAACCAACTATTCTTACACATACAGTGGATCATTTATAAAATTGCAAAAAAACAAAAAGAAAACATAAGAAAGTGTGGTTCTAAACAAAGTTACCTGAGCTGGAGGATTAAGCGAGTGGTCGTGAGATAATCACCCTCCAGGATTAGTCGAGGTGCGCTCTGATAACAAAGAGTAGGGGAGAGAGCAGTGAGCTTGATTAGGAATATACAGTTTATAAGAAAGATTATAGTAATACAAAGTACAGTTGAGTTTAGTGCATTAAAATTGACGATTAAGTTGAGATAATAGCTGCAAATAAGTTGTGAAGCTGTTTGATGAAATGTCCGTCCAGATTAAAAAAAAGAAATAGCTGTTCGATGATAAAAATGGGTCTGTGTAAGAGAGAGGGGATGATGTCCTTGTTGTCTCATACAGAAGCCACTCCATGTGACCTGCCGCAACGGTACATCATTGTAATTATCCTAAATTCTAAACTCATGCTTATATAATAGTACAAGAAAATAATGTTCATCAGGTTAGCTCAGGAAATTTACCAGAAGTTTTAGTATAATTTTTTAAGAGTAGTTTTGTAATAATTGAACATGACCCCCTCTATTTATAAAAATAATCGTATATTTATATTGTTTTTTTAATAATCTCAGGAAACTTACCTGAGCAATCTCAGGAAAAGCAAGGGTGAAGTGCCAAAATGGCACAAATTCTGATCAAAATGTCCAAAATGGCACTCCCCCAAAACAGTACCCCACACTAGCACACGCATAACGCAGGTGCTACCTGCGTTACCCCAAAACGCAAGTAGCACTTGCGTTTCCATTTTTTTTTTGGTTTGATACAGTTCGTGGTAGCCCAAAACACAAGTATTACTTGCGTTTTAGTACATAACGCAGGTAGTACTTGCGTTTCCCTTTTTTTTTTATGTTAATAGCGCAAGTGAAAGTTTTGTTTTCAGAAATAACGCAAGTATTTATTGCGTTTTTAACGAAACGCATTTTTTGTTAATGTTTTTTTTTCTTTTTTTTAATGGTGCAACCAATTTTTTTAATCCATTCTGAATATTTCTAAAATCCAAAAATGGAATTATTGAACCCTAAAAGTTAATTGTTGAACCCCTAAATGAATATAAATAAAATTTAAAAATTTTAATAAACAAATTGAATCCGACAACCTGATTTTTAAACGCTAACAAAAATCAGGATAAGTTAGGGTCTAGGGTTAAGTTCTTATACGGTTTATTCGTCGTTCGGAATATTTTTAAAATCCAAAATGGAAACGTTGAACCCCAAAGGTTAATTATTGAAACCGCAAGGTTAATTAAAATTTTATTTTTAAAAACTAAAATTTTAAATAACAAAAGATTGTTATTAACTATCCATTGTTATTAACCCCCAAATTAATCTACATATATTAACTATCGGGTGATTTGATTTTTTTTTTAATTAATTAAAGTCCCGATTGTTAGTAAGTATCGGGTAAATTTATATTACATTTGTTTAATATACAAAATGTTGTTTATAGATGGTTAGTAGTATCGGGAAATCAGAAATACATGGACAGGAAACGCAAGTAGTACTTGCGTTTTAGAGAACGCATCTGTTGAGTGCGTGAGCTGTGTGTCAGTGGAGGGTTCACTTTTCAGGAAGTGTCATTTTGGACATTCAACCCTAATTTTATGCCATTTTGGGCATTTTCTTGAAAAGCAAGCCTATAGTATAATACTTGTTTGCGATAGGATGATAACGGATCGGATCGAGGTTGAATTTATGAGATATTCAAATTCAAGTTTAAGTTTAATTCAAATTTAATTATGTTTTTAAATCGAAATTTAAATTCAATTCATCGGATTTCGGATTGGTTCTATTCAAACTCGAATTTTGAAACTCTTAAAAATTAAAAAATTATTATTTTAAATCTAAAATTCATGT
This sequence comes from Kitagawia praeruptora, assembly GCA_037693485.1. Classification (NCBI taxonomy): domain Eukaryota; kingdom Viridiplantae; phylum Streptophyta; class Magnoliopsida; order Apiales; family Apiaceae; genus Kitagawia; species Kitagawia praeruptora. The sequence goes on along the minus strand of CM075348.1, from coordinate 165,847,922 downwards.
AACATTAGTTTATTCAAAAAAATTATCTTTACAAATCAAAAACATTACTAATTGTCAAGAATTACTAATAAAGTTCAAATTTTAAAATTTTAGTTTTCAAATTGAAAATATAAGGTATTAAAGTAAAAATCTAAAAAGATGGGGTCGATAATAATTTTAGTCAGTACAACAGGATATTGGGTCATGGATAGATCTATCATCAATAGTAAATAATATAATTAAAATCCTATTAATATTAAAAACAAAAGGATAGATTAAATATTAGAAAACTACTTAAATATGTTTAAATATCATATATAATATATATAATATTGGAAAAGGATAAATAATATAATGGCGTATATTGTTGGGAAATTATCAAAATACTACCATTTTTAAATTATTATTATTTTTACAATTTTACCATCTTTTGAAAATATTTGTAAAAATACGATTTGCAACCAAATCAACTAAATGCAACTTATTTTTACATTTTTCTAAAAAAGTAATTATTATTGTTTTTGGTTGCAATTGGGTTGATTTTGATTGTATTTGAGGTTGATTTTGATTACATTTACGTTTGCATTTGATTCAACCAGTGCAACTTGTATCTTATTATGCAACAAAAAATGGTTTCAATTACTAAATTTTTAAAGTTACATTTATGATTGATTTTGATTGATATCAATTGCAAATTTATACTATTATATAATAGCCGAAACGTTGAAAGTTTGATAGATTTTGTATTTTTTACTTAATTGCCCTAATTTAGTTATTTTTTACTAAATTTCCTTTATTTTGGTACACATTTATTTTGTAATAATTGCGGACAATTCTACTTTATAAAACAAAATAACACATTAACACAGCAATCATAACATTAACACAGCAATCATAACATTAACATTGGGGCAACACAGCAATGAGTAGTTCGTTCCAGGAGCCCACCCCCTCGGAATATTATATTGTCGAAAAAACTAATCAATTACCTTTTTTCAACTGAAACACATTAACATTTATAATTTTTCTAACTAAAACCTCTTCCTTACAGAAAATATCACATATTGCTTTATTTAATGAAATAAACTAACCCTTACTTAGTTATTCTTTACTTAATTTCGTTTATATTGGTACACATTTATTTTCTAATAATTACAAGAAATTCTATTTATTAAAACAAAATAATAATATTATAGTTACTAATAACTAATTAATTAGCCTTTTCAACTAAAACACATAACCTTTTCAAACTTTTCCAACTAAAACTTCTCGTTTTACATAAATATCATATGTCGTTTTATTTAATGAAATAACGAGTTGTTTTTGTTGGGATTTATGGGTGATAGCTTAGAGACAACTTAACTAAATTTCATTATACTTAGTTTTTCACTAAGTAGAACATGATGTCACAGCCAGAGTGTGTTCTTGTAATCAAATAAATTACTGTCATGTAATAATTGTATTTCTTGGAAGAAGTTCATATATCTGTTTAAGCCTCAAGTTATACATCAGGACGACATCAAGAATAAATGTTACTGTCACAACATTGACAGTAAGATTACAAGAAGACAGCATGTTGCAAGTCATGATAGTGGACTATCTATTTGACAGCAACATTGGCGGAAGCATGAGACGGCAACATTCTCACAGCTTGACAACAAGTCTGGAATTCCGACAGCAACATTGGCGGGAAATTCATACTATCAATCTAAGAACATTCTCTTGATAGCAGACTTGGCGGTTAAGGTTACTATCTCACTGAATTATTTGATTTGGGGATTTATCTCAGTCAAACCCGTGACAGTTTAGATGTTCAAGAAACAGATTTGCTGCAACATTCCAAGGATTGTAGCAGACTTTCAAGACTAATAGAAGCTTGAGAGATAACAAGACAAAGCTCGTCAATTTAAGAGTATGACAAATCTACATCTACTTGAATTGTATTAGCTTGAATAAGAAAGTATCTAGGTTGCTTTACATATAATGATAAATCTGTTTGTATAGCAATTTAGGAAAGTCACATGGGTGTGCAAATTGTAAGGAGCTGCCACTTGAATGACAGCAGCTCCACAACCCATGTGACAGAGATAATAGAGCAAAATAATCTATTTAGAGAATCATCTCTCATTCTTTTCTGTACAACTCAAGAAACCGAAACTGGAGAAAATTTAATTTTTCTCTAGGTTGTAGCAACATATTGCAAAATAAATAAAACATTTATTTTGTGAGAAAAATCTTGATTCAGTACTTGGGCTTGCATTTCTATTACTGATAGATTAGAATCTCTATTGCTGTTGTTGAAGTAAAGAATTTTATCAGTATTGCATTCAACCCCCCCTTTTGCAATACTCTGGGACCAACAACTGGTATCAGAGCAAACAGATTGATATACTAATATGAGATCATGACGACTACACAGAAATCAAGTGGTATCAAGATTCCAGTATTTTATGAAGAGAACTACAACTTTTGGAAAAGAAAGATCTTGTTATTTATCAAAGCTGCACATCCACTGTACTTGGGAATCCTTGAGAATGGCCCCTTCATTCCTGAGAAAGAAGTAGCTGCTGCTACTGTCAATGGTGAAGTAATTCCAGCTCATTGGGTTGCAAAGAAACCATCAGAATAACTAGACATCAGAAGTAGCTGTTGCTACAATCAATGGGAAAACTGGTATTGTTCAAGGAAATGCAGGTAATGAAGCCATTCACTTCAAAATCAACAACTTTACCTACATTCTCACTATCAAGGGCATCAATGAAGCCCTAAGAACTGGACTACAAGCAAATGAATCATACCAGGAGCTTGAAAATGATGAAACCCTAAAAAAGTTCTTCTTGAAAATTGGATATTCTGGTCCTATTATTGAAGAAGGAACCTCAAGCTGGTACCCAACTGGTGAAATGGACAGGAAATATTTGAGGAAGGAATGGAGCATGATTCTTGATGCAATGGTGAAGGTTTTCTCTACAAAGACCACATACATCAAGAAACTCATTCACTCTCTTGTTCATGAGGACAAAGTGGATCTTGGAAAGCTGCTTATGGGACAATTCAAATCTACCCTAGGCAAAAAGGTACATATCTATCCTCGTTTTCTCATGATGTGTATAAATTCTTTATGTGGAATTAATGAAAATGCCTCCCTCAGAGTGGAGTGCAATGTTTTAAAAAGAAACACACACTACACTCAATTCAATGAATTTAAATGTACATATTCCACTTTGTTTCACAAAGCACATGGTTGATCAAGTGCCCAACCTTGATTCTCCATTGCCCTCTAGGTATGTCACTTTCTCTATTGAGAATGAGGCTGAATTAGACCAAAATTCAGCCAACCCACATCTAATCCATTCATACAAATCAAACCATCCAGACTACCAAAAGCCACAAAAATATCCTTGCAAGAATCCAAGAAAAGACCCTTGGAAACTGGTGTTGGACGTAGTTATGAGAGTGTTGAGGGAGAAACTGCACATGATGCAGCAAATAAGGATGTTAGTCAAAGTAAACCCACAGTGGTTCCTCTTGAGCCTAAGAAGAAGAGAGCTAAGAGGGGCAAAGCCACTATCAACCACCCCACAGTCTCACAAAAGGTTGTGGAGGATAAAAGGGAATCAAACACATCCCTAGATGCTTCTTCTCAACAAGGAGTATCTATTGAAACTGGCTTGTCTCCCAAGGCATCTTGTAAAGAGTCTGCACAACCTCATGAACTCACTCATGAGGAGCCCCCACTTGCAGATACACACATGGAGTTAGGGCACAGTAAGGATCAAACCTCTATTCTTGATGTTCCACAAGTTACCCATGTGGAACAACCAAAACTCTCTTCTATACCATCACCTTTTTTATTCTTTAATCCATCATTTGTTTCTTCTCAACAACCTAGAGAGGGGAATAGTCCCAACCCTTCAGGTTTTGATCATCCATCTCCTATCATGGATGAGCCCCCATTAAGTGGTCCACAAGAATCCATTTCTCAAAGTGAAATGGACACCACTCCTTCAAACACTGAGCTAGATCAAGGTGGCACTCTGCTAGAAAATGAAGCAGCCAACATCTTGGTCGAACTCCAACAAGCAACTGACCCCAGAGAAGTTGTTGTCACAGCCTCAGCTGTTGTTAAAGACACCACCAAAGTTGTTGTCACTCCACCTGTTGATAGTAAAATTTTGGTTAAAGATGTTGTCACATCTACACAGTTTGATCAGGATGCAGTAATTGTTGAAGATGCTTCTGATGATGATCAATTGCCTATCTCTGCTCTAAAGGTAAAATCTAAACACTATACTTCTTCCACTAAAATGCATGTAAGTACTGCTCATGCCCATGCATCTAGGATGAGTGCGGGAGAGAAAAAGAAAAGAGAGATAAAAGAACAGAGAGGTGAGCATAAAAATGAGAGGCAGCCAAATGAGCTAGCAAAAGGAGAGGGACTTGAGCATGTCTAGAGTGAAATTGAGGGGACCCCACACATACAGGCTCTAGGCCTTGAGAGTCATTCTGTGAGGAGTGATGAGATCACTTAGAAAAACCATGAGAGTGTGAGAAACTCCATAGCCTCCTTGCCCCAGTCTTTTCCTTTACTTTCAAAAAGGTTAAGGTCTGGTGGTCCTTCCAAAGAAGTTGATTCAAGGTTGCAATCCCTTGAGGACATATGTGCATCCATGAAAGCTAAGATTGACAATCTGTCCACACTTGTAGTTACTGGCTTTGGTGAGGTTCAACAAACTCTGTTATCATTCTCTGATACTCTTAGTGTTGTCAACTTAACTAAGGGGGAGAAAGTGGTATATCAGAATATAGAGAAAGAGCAAGATCAAGACATCTCAGAAAAGGTGGTAGAGAAGGAGAAACAAGGTAGAGTTACAAGTAAGGGGGAGCAAGTACAAGTTGAAGATGGAGAAGGGAGTGAGGGGGAACAAGAGCAAGAGGAAGAAAGAAACTTTGGTGAAGAGTTGAAAGCCTCTGGAGATGACAATTTGATTGAACATGAAATTGATGGTGTGGCAGTATTGGTATCCATTGAAGTATTGGAGCAATTACAGGAAACTCGGAAAGCTGAAAGACCAATATTGCCATCTCTGAAAATTAATGAGCCAACTCCTGAAGTCACAGAAACTCCACTGCAAAAGATATGGAGAGAAAAGGAAAAGAAAAACAGACTGGGTAAAGGCAAAGATAAAATGCCTGAATATGTAAACATGACTACGGGAGCCATGTGGACTGATGAAGCTGAGTATACCAGTGATGAAGCAGAATTGATGATGGTTAACCACATGAAGAGTACTTTGAACAACAAGGATGAATAATTCAGTAGGTTGGTGGATGATTCAATCAGTGAAGCAGGGGGAGCTGATAGAGTATATATTTACATGTATTTTACATGATTTTATTCCTCATTTTAATTCTATTTTGCATTTAATTGGATTTTTATTAAATAAATTTTAAAAATTTATTGTAGGAAGCAAGGAATCCTAAACTTGGAAGGATTGGAGAATAAAGAGCTGAATTTGGAGAATTTTTAGAGGAAATTCGGATTTATTGGGCTACACGCGCGAGCTTCACTGTTTAGGCCATATCTTGAGTTCTACAAGTCCGTTTTGGACGATCTTACAGTCCACGTGAAGCTTAGAGAATTTTATTTAATTCCAAGGTGGTTCAAAGAGCAGAGTCCAACTAGAGGAGCCCAGAAACAGAGGAGAAAATTCAGCAGCGAATTTTACATGAAAATCCTATTCAATTATGGATATCTTTTGGTAAATTTATTAAAACACTAAAAGTACTTTTATTAGGGGATAGAGATCAGATTTTATGACGGGTTTTTTTTATTAGTTTTAGTGAGGAAGAAAAGACAGGCTACTTTTTACATACACTCTATCTAGGGTTTTATATGATTGATACATTTTATATCAGTCCCTTTCTTTTGTTGTGTGCTGTTCATCATTACGCGTGTTGCTCTAGAACTTGCTTTAAACCGTTTTGAGACTACATGATATGTGTATGCATGAATATGATAAAGGCACTAGGATTAACCTTATTTGTCCTAAACAGTACCTTGAAAAATAATCCTCTGTTTCTTTCGTATATCACAAATCTAAAATTCTTGAGCCTACTTATTTATTCATGTCTTGATTTACTGGTAGAGCATAGTGATTCAACTTCAGGGTTGGTGAATATTTAGTGCGGGGATTTTTGTTGCTAAAGTGTTCATTTGGTGGGAATCAATATGAAAAAAAAAGAAAAAAAAAAGATGCTAGGTACTCCTTTGAGACCAGTGGGTGGCAAATGCAATGTCATATGAAAGGGACGATCCATGTACATGTGCTGGTATTAAGTGCATTGTACTAGAAATTATTCTTGGTGACTTTTCACTACCCTTGGTTACTGGAGTTTAAAAAAAAGGTCAACTAGAGTTTGTGTTCATTGGTTTGTACAATGTGAAAGAGGGGAAGTGTATGGGTTATATGTGCTTATGGGTTTAATGCTTGTGACAGTCCGACAGACTTTTACATGATCTACTTTTCATGTTGGGTGCTTTAATTAAAAGTGAATGCTATGCTCTATTGATTGATCAAGTTTAGCCACTAGTTAGCCTATTTCTTGATATCCTACCTTGTACCTAAGCCCCATTACAACCTTTAACAAAGACCTTTTGATTCATGTATGCATGTTGACGAAGTAGTGGAGATTTGGTGGATAACCAAGCATATGGTAGCATACGAGTACATTGATTAAACTTGGCTAAACACTTATACCTATACACTTGTGTGTTTGAGAGCAATGTGAGATAATTATCTGTAGCATGCTTACTTGTTGATTGCGACTTTGATGTCTATTTCATGATATTTTTGTCTATCAAGACATTGTGTGCATACTTGGATTGTTTTGTGTTAGTGATGCATAAGGTGAGAGTACTTTGATATAATATATTTTATAGGATTTTATTCCCACATTTACGGTGCTTTTGCGAATAATCGTGTGGATTGAATTAGTTTTTGATGAGTTTGTCATAGGAAATGGAGAATTGCCAAAGTTGGATGGAATTTAGCATTATTTGATGTTTAGATGATGGATTTTAGCTCAAGGGTGCAAGGAATTGAAGTTGCAAGCAAAACATGATGAAAAGGGGGAAAAGAAGCAAGCCAATCAACTCAAAAAGACGCAAGAACAGAACAGCAGTGGCGCTATAGCGCTCCAAGAGGCGCAGCAGCGCTCCAGATCAGATTGGAAAAGGCGCTACAGCGCTTGACACGGCGCTACAGCGCTCGACGGACAGATGGAACACGGCGCAACAGCGCTTGAACTCGCGCTACAGCGCCTGCCAGCGCCTGGCTTGTGCGGGAATTTGAAGAAAAATAGATTTTTATTTTGTTCTCGTTTCCTACTTTGATTCTAATGAGTTATTACCAGCTGGGCCTCTAATTAAGGCAATTACTTAGACTTGGAACACTATAAAAACACATCAAGAGATAACTTTTACGTGGGTGGCTAACATTATTATTGACTATTCATAAAGCTAGGTTTTATTTTCTCTTCTCCATCTTTGTAAGATATAATTAAATCTTGGATCTTTTGTTCTCCATTATTATCAAGTTTTAAGGTATTTCTAATCTTCTCTTCTATTATTACATGTTTATTATGGCTTTCTTCTTTATTATTATTGTTAGTTTTTATTCTACCATGAGTGAGTAATTTAATTCTAGGGTATTAAGGGGAGCCATGTTTGCACCATGATTTGGGCTTAATTTGATTAGTAAATTGATGGGTAAAGAGTAATTCTGATTGATATGTTTTAATTCTTAATTTGTGTAATTACGCAATATCATGGATTAGCTGATTGCAATAGGAGTAATAGATCGGAAGATTTCACTACTAGAGGCTTACATACAATTAGCGGAATTGAAGGTGAGTGTGGAAACATCATCGGATTTCTGAGAGTGTTAATGCTTGGAAAAGATTAACCATTGCTTTAATTACTTTATCCCATTAAAAATCTATACCTTTGTGATTTGTTTGGTGTAAGCATGGTGAACCTGAATTGCCCTAGATCCCATCATTAATTGATTTAAAAACTTTGTTAAATTTGCTTTAGTAGTTAACACAATTCTCAACTAATCGTTTGTGACTAGAAATAATTGATAATAATTGAATTGAAACTGAAACTGTCTCCTTGAGGAATTGACCCGTATTTGCTAGTATCTACTACAATTGATACCGTGCGCTTGCGATTAGACGTAATTTCACACATCAAGTTTTTGACGTCGCTGCCGGGGAGACGCCTAGTTTCTATAATTTTAGTTTGATTGTTTTAGATTGTTTCTCTTGTCTCTTTGGAACTCTTATTCCAACTGAGACCGATCGTACTGCTTTTCCTTGTTTAGTTGTTAATGCCCAGGACCAGGTCTCAAACGAAACAAGATCAAGCGAAAGAAGATACAAATCTTCTTAGTCCAGATTCTGGAATTACTTGTCAACAATACATAGATCAACAAAGGAAAGAGAAGCAGCAAAAGATACCTGAACCAAAGATTAAAATGGCGGACCTTCCTCCCAAATCTTTGAAGAACTACTCACAGCCCTCTCCGAGTGGGGTACCTACCGGCCTTGCTTTGCCAGCAATTCAAGCAGCAAATTTCGAGATCAAGCCTGTTTGCTCACTATGATCCAATAGAATCAATTTGCTGGGCTTACCTCTGAAGACCCTATAAATCATCTGCAACGGTTTCAACAGCTCTGTTCTACAATTAAACATCAGAGAGTCACTCCAGACCAGTTGAAAGTCATGTTGTTCGGTTTCTCTCTTCGTGACAAAGCTCAAAAATGGTTGAATGATATTGACTTGACCGAGTGGGATGAGATTGCTCAGGCTTTCTTAACTGAGTTCTTCCCTCCTAACAGAACCGACGATTTGATCGACAAGATGATGGGTTTTAAGCAAGATTATGGTGAATCTCTTCGGGATGCTAGGGACAGATTCAAGGATTATCAACGTGCATGCCCTCACCATGGTCTTGAGAAGTGGTTTATGCTTAAACGCTTCTACAATGGTCTTGATCCTGAAACAAAAGGTACAATTGATAATGCTGCAGGTGGCGTGTTTTTAGACAAAGGAGTTGATGATGCACATGCTTTTCTTTCAAATTTGGATGCCAATCACTTCAGTAACCCGAGAGCAGCCAAGAAAGGGGGTAAACTTGAAGTGGATGCATATTCTCTATTATCATCTCAACTCGCTGCATTGACTCAGGAGATCCACTCATTGAAGACATCTCAACCCTCTACTCCACCTATGAGTATCAATGCATTGTCATCCATGGCTCCTATGACTAATCCTGTTTGTGAAGTCTGTGGCATCCAAGGCCACTATGGTAACGATTGCCAATACAATGCTCAAAATTCACAAAATTTTCAGATGGAGCAAGCAAATGTTTTCCAACAGAGGCAGCAGTACAATCCTTATTCCAATACTTGCAATCCTCGTTGGAAAGATCATCCGAACTTCTCATGTAGGAACAATAATGCTCAGAATTCAAATGTTCCTAATCAGCAGCAGCAATATCAGCAGTCGTATCAGCCTCCTCCACAGCAGCAGTATAGGCCCCCGCAAGGACCTATGAATCCCCCTGGATTTCAGAAGCCCTATCAGAATTATGCTCCTCAAGCCAATCAAGCTACACAGGCTGATAATCAAGGTGATATGATGAAGATACTGTTACAAATGCAAAAGAATATGGAGGATACCAATAGGAAGATGAATCAGATGGAGATTCATAATAAGATGCTAGAAACTAAGATTGCTCAAATGGCTAGTTCTTCGTCTACAAGGCAACAGGGCTCTCTACCATCACAACCAGCTCAACCAAAGGAAAATGTGAATGCCATTACTCTTAGGAGTGGTCATACATATGATGCTCCTCCAATGCCTACTGACGATGTTCCTACTGAGAAAGAAAAAGAGAATTTTGAGGAAGACAAGGTAGAGAAAGTTGTTGAAGACACAAACGAAGGTGAAACTGAGGAAAGCAAGGAAAAGGACAAAGAAAAGACTGCAGTCACCCCTCCACCATTTGTGCCAAAGCTCCCAATCCCTAGCAGGATGAACAGAACTAAGGTGGACCAGCAGTTTGGTAAGTTCATGACACTTGTCAAGAACCTTGAGGTAACAGTTCCTTTCACTGATTTAATTTTTCAAGTTCCATCATATGCAAAGTTTCTTAAGGATATTCTCACTAAGAAAAGGTCCTTTGGTAAGGTAGAGACAGTAGCTTTTACTGAGGAGTGTAGTGCTATTTTACAGAATAAGTCTCCACCTAAGCTTAAAGATCCTGGTAGTTTTTCGATCCCGTGTCATTTAGGTGCATTGTTTATTGATAAAGCTTTATGTGATTTAGGCGCTAGCATCTCAGTCATGCCTCTCTCGATTTTTCAAAAATTAAACATGGGAGAATTAAAATGTACACAGATGACTGGCAGACCATTCGATAAAATATCCTCTTGGAATTTTAGAGGATGTGCCTGTTAGGGTTGGAAAATTCTATATTCCTGTAGACTTTGTAGTTCTAGATATGGAAGAGGATAACAAAATACCTATTATTTTAGGTAGACCATTTCTCTGTACTGCAGGTGCTGTAATTGATGTTAAAAGTGGGACTCTCACATTGAGCGTTGGTGATGATAAAATTACTTTTACTCTAACCTCTGCTCTTAAATCCCCTTTGCTTGAGAATACTTGCTGCAGGATTGATGTTATAGATGAAATTGTCCAAGATGAGATGCCTCAGATTCTATGGAATGATGCATTGGAAGCAGTGCTCATGCTTGAAGCATACGAAGGAGAAGACATGCTGAAGTCGATTCATTGATTCTTGAGTTGGATGGTGTAGCTGATCCGAATTGTGAGGTAACCAACATTGTCACTTCTTGTGGTCAACCTCAGGTAAAAAAGTTAGAGTTAAAGCCTTTCCCATCTAATCTTAAATATGTGTTTCTTGATGATGAAAAGACTTGTCCTGTGATTGTTAGCTCTAGTCTTGATGATAACCAGGTTTTTAAGCTTCTTACTGTTTTGCGTGTGCATAGAAAAGCTATTGGGTATAGTATTGATGATCTTACAGGGATTAGCCCAGACTTTTGCATGCATAGAATTCACTTAGATGATGACCATAAGCCTTGCATACAGGGACAACGTTGCTTGAACCCTAACATGCAAGAGGTTGTTAAAAAAGAAGTTTTGAAGTTGTTAGATGCGGGCATCATTTACCCGATTTTCGATTCTAAATGGGTAAGCCCAGTTCAGGTAGTCCCTAAGAAAGGAGGAAAAACGGTAATTAAGAATGATAAAGATGAATTAATTCCCACTCGAATTGTCACCGGTTGGCGAATGTGCATTGATTACCGTTAGTTAAACACTGCTACTAGAAAAGACCATTACCCTCTCCCTTTCATTGATCAGATGTTAGAAAGACTTGCTAAGCATAAGTACTTTTGCTATTTAGACGGATATTCAGGGTTCTTTCAGATCCCTATACATCCTGATGACCAAGAAAAGACTACATTTACTTGCCCATATGGTACTTTTGCATATCGTAGAGTGCCTTTTGGATTGTGCAATGCCCCTGATACTTTTCAGCGTTGCATGACTGCCATATTTTCTGATTTCATAGAGTCTATCATGGAAGTATTTATGGATGATTTCACTGTTTATGGGTCTGATTTTGATGTATGTCTGCATAATCTTTCTAAAGTGCTTAAACGTTGTGAAGAGGTGAATTTGGTTTTGAATTGGGAAAAGTGCCACTTCATGGTAAATGAAGGAGTGGTACTTGGTCACTTGATTTCTGAACGTGGCATCCAGGTTGACAAAGCAAAAATTGAGGTGATTGAGAAGCTTCCTCCTCTTGTTAATGTCAAGGGAGTGAGGAGTTTCCTTGGTCATGCGGGTTTTTATCATCGTTTTATAAAAGATTTTTCAAAAATTGCAAAACCCCTCACTCAATTGTTGCTTAAGGATGCCACCTTTATGTTTACTGACGCTTGTTTGGAGTCTTTTAACAGGATTAAGGAAGCTTTGATAAGTGCACCAATCATTCAATCTCCAGATTGGAATCTTCCATTTGAAATCATGTGTGATGCAAGTGATTATGATGTTGGAGCAGTTCTCGGTCAAATGAAAGACAAGGTATTGCACGCCATCTACTATGCAAGTAAAACCTTGGATGAAGCTCAAGTCAATTATGCTACTACTGAAAAGGAGCTCTTAGCTGTGGTCTACGCTCTTGACAAATTCCGAGCATATCTCATTGGCTCCAAAGTCATTGTTCACACTGATCATTAGGCACTTAAATATCTGTTGGCGAAGAAAGAAGCAAAGCCAAGGCTTATTCGTTGGATTCTCTTACTTCAAGAGTTTGACTTGGAAATCAAGGATAAGAAGGGTGCTGAGAATGTGGTTGCGAATCATCTCTCACGGTTGTGTTTTAAATTTGATATTACGTCAAGTACTCCTATTGACGATTCTTTTCCAGATGATCACCTGTTTTTGGTTGCTACTCAAACTCTTTGGTATGCAGATTTTGCAAATTTCTGTGTTAGTGGATCTCACCCTCCAGAATTGACTTATCAGCAAAGAAAGAGGTTTTATCATGATGTTAAACAATATTTTTGGGATGACCCTTTCTTGTATCGCAAGTGTGCTGATGGAATCTTTCGTAGATGTGTCCCTGAGTTCGAAGTACATGACATTCTCAAGCATTGTCATTCGCTTGCATGTGGAGGCCACCATGGCCCTTCCAAAACTGCTGCTAAGGTACTTCAATCTGGTTTCTTTTGGCCTTCTCTATTTAAGGATGCTCGTACTTTCTGTTTGGCTTGTGATGCATGTCAAAGGGCGGGTAATATTTCTAAACGCCATGAAATGCCTCAAACTGGTATTCTTGAAGTCGAGATATTTGATGTATGGGGTGTTGATTTTATGGGACCCTTCCCTAGTTCTTGTGGGATGAGATACATCTTAGTTGCAGTCGATTATGTGTCCAAGTGGGTTGAAGCTGTTGGAACGGTAACTAATGATTCCAAGGTCGTTATGAAGCTCTTTAAAAATATCATCTTCCCTCGTTTTGGAGTTCCTAGAATAGTGATAAGTGATGGTGGTTCTCATTTTCGCCACCGACAGTTCGAAACTTTATTGAAGAAATATGGCGTTACTCACAAGGTTGCTCTTTCGTATCACCCTCAAACAAGTGGCCAAGTGGAGGTTTCCAATCGACAAATCAAAAGCATTTTGGAGAAGATGGTGGTAAAGTCTAGAAAAGATTGTTATTTGAAGCTGGATGATGCTTTGTGGGCTTATCGGACGGCATATAAAACATCTATAGGAACCACTCCCTATCGGTTGGTCTATGGTAAAGCATGTCACTTGCCAGTGGAATTGGAACATCGCGCTCTTTGGGCTATAAAAGAACTCAACATGGATTTGAAGGCTGCGGAGCAAGCGAGACTTCTTCAACTTAATGAGTTAGATGAGCTTCGATTTGATGCTTATGACAATTCTCGGCTTTACAAGGAGAGAACGAAGAAGATGCATGACAAGATGATTCAGAGAAGAGATTTTCAGGTTGGTGACAAGGTGTTGTTGTTCAATTCCAGACTTCGACTTTTTTCAGGGAAGCTCAGATCAAGATGGTCCGGACCTTTTACCGTCACCGAAGTCAAATTTTATCGTGCTATTGAAATTATGGGACGGGACGGAACAAAGTTTAAGGTCAACGGTCAACGCCTTAAATTATATGTGGATGGTGCATTCGTAGGAAAGATGGAAGTGATTTATCTCGACAACCCCTCCACGAAGATCTGAACTAGCTGAGTCGAGCCAACGACGTTAAACAAAAGCGCTTCTTGGGAGGCAACCCATGGATGTTGTACATCTTCTACATCACTTCATGCTTCTGCATAGGGGAGTACTTCTTTCCTTCTTTCTTTTATATTGTAGAATTAATTGTTTAGTTTGTCAATGAGGACATTGCCCCATTTAAGTGTGGGGAGGTGTTTTCAATAGTTGTATAGTTGCATGTTAAAAAAAAAATTAAAAAAATATCAAAAAATTTGAAAAATACCAAAAATAATTCTAGCCATGTGAAGACTACTTGTGTAAATGCACCCATGCATGCTTAGGAATCTTGTGTTTATGGATGCTTTTGATTGAGAAGTGATATGTGATGTTCTTGTGCACACACGTACACTAGCAAGTAGAAACTAGTAGACTTATTGAATGTGCTAAATGATTAGAATGCCATGAATATGTGCAAGGTAATTTGGTCTATATGCTTTGAATACAAGTAGGTGCGTTAGAGAGACTACTATTTGGGATTGATTATGCTTTGTCACACCAAGTGAGTTTTGAGCCTATTTGCATATCTTTTGCATGATAATTCGTTTGCTTGAGTGTCCACTTGTTGTTTGCATTGCTAGCACTTGCTTGAGGTCTTTCTTAAGATGTATGACATTATTTGATGATAACATGATAAAGGCAATAGGATAACCTCATATTTCCTGTATATCCAAACCGTTTATACATGATCCATTAGTTAACCCTTTGAGCCTAATCTTGTTCTTTCGGTGACACACCATGTACTTGCCATATATCCTTTTTATTGTATTGGCCTTATATTAATTTTGAACCCAATTGTCAAAGGCTAGTATTGTGCTTAAGGGAGTGATGAGGTGTGCAAAAAGGGGGGTTTTATTGATGATCATAATTTTTGGGAATATTTGGGGTTTGGTTGTTAGCTTTTTAGCTCTCTTGAAAAGAAAGAAAAAGAAAAAAAAACAGAAAAAATAAATATGAGAGCATTCTTATCTTTTGTGATCCTACTTTGATTCGACTAGACAAGGTGTTTATTGGAAAATAATAAAAGTTCAAGTGTGGGGAAGTATTTATTGGTTTTATTAAGTATGGGAGTTGTTTGAATTTCATTGTCGGGTACTAGCTTTTGACTTAACCTTCTTTGGCTTACTTGACATACCTTGTCCCTAGCCCCGTTACAACCTTAACAAAGATCTTTTGATTGTCATCGATGATGTATGTTGCGTTGAAGGTTAGATTGATACCAATGACGAAGCATGTTTATGATATTGTTGGAGTTGAGTGATACACTTACCCTTTGTTTTGAGTGAATATTTTTGTGAGTGAACGGTGAGTTGTTGCTTTTGCATAGGAGATCCCAGATTTTGTCTCAAAGATGTGCTCTTGTGTGCTTAGCATGTTTACCAACCTATTCTTACATTTGACATGAATTTCTATGATCTTATGCATCTTCTTTGAGTACGCTATGTGGATACTTGCACTTTAGACACCAAGGCATTGCATTTTCATTTTGATTCTTAAGCCGATATGACATGAGAGGACGGGTGTGTCTGGTGTTGTGTTGATGTGTGGTCTTTTACATGAGCTAGATGAATTTTGTGGGTATATTCACTATAAACCCTCACGAGACCTTACTCGTCCACTAGGGCTACCTAGGGGTTTAAAGGGCTTGTTGCATATGCCAAATGCAACCGTGATCACCTACGGAAGTGGTATTAATTAGTTAGTATAATTATTATGTTAGTTTGCACGAGGACGCGCAAAGTGCTAAGTGTGGGGATATTTGATAGAATATAATTTATATATATTTTATAGGATTTTATTCCCACATTTACGGTGCTTTTGCGAATAATCGTGTGGATTTAATTAGTTTTTGATGAGTTTATCATAGGAAATGGAGAATTGCCAAAGTTGGATGGAATTTAGCATTATTTGATGTTTAGATGATGGATTTTAGCTCAAGGGTGCAAGGAATTGAAGTTGCAAGCAAAACATGATGAAAAGGGGAAAAAGAAGCAAGCCAAGCAACTCAAAAAGACGCAAGAACAGAACAGCAGTGGCGCTATAGCTCTCCAAGAGGCGCAGCAGCGCTCCAGATCAGATTGGAAAAGGGGCTACAGCGCTTGACATGGCGCTACATCGCTCGACGGACAGATGGAACACGGCGCAACAGCGCTTGAACTCGCGCTACAGCGCCTGCCAGCGCCTGGCTTGTGCGGGAATTTGAAGAAAAATAGATTTTTATTTTGTTCCCGTTTCCTACTTTGATTCTAATGAGTTATTACCAGCTGGGCCTCTAATTAAGGCAATTACTTAGACTTGGAACACTATAAAAACACATCAAGAGATAACTTTTACGTGGGTGGCTAACATTATTATTGAATATTCATAAAGCTAGATTTTATTTTCTCTTCTCCATCTTTGTAAGATATAATTAAATCATGGATCTTTTGTTCTCCATTATTATCAAGTTTAAGGTATTTCTAATCTTCTCTTCTATTATTACATGTTTATTATGGCTTTCTTCTTTATTATTATTGTTAGTTTTTATTCTACCATGAGTGAGTAGTTTAATTCTAGGGTATTAAGGGGAGCCATGTTTGCACCATGATTTGGGCTTAATTTGATTAATAAATTGATGGGTAAAGAGTAATTCTGATTGATATGTTTTAATTCTTAATTTGTGTAATTGCGCAATATCATGGATTAACTGATTGCAATAGGAGTAATAGATCGGAAGATTTCACTACTAGAGGCTTACATACAATTAGCGGAATTGAAGGTGAGTGTGGAAACATCATCGGATTTCTGAGAGTGTTAATGCTTGGAAAAGATTAACCATTGCTTTAATTACTTTATCCCATTAAAAAGCTATACCTTTGTGAGTTGTTTGGTGTAAGCATGGTGAACCTGAATTGCCCTAGATCCCATCATTAATTGATTTAAAAACTTTGTTAAATTTGCTTTAGTAGTTAACACAATTCTCAACTAATCGTTTGTGACTAGAAACAAGAAACTGAAACTGTCTCCTTGAGGAATCGACCCGGTTTTGATAGTATCTACTACAATTGATACCGTGCGCTTACAGTTAGACGTAATTTCACACATCATACTTGTACTTTCAGACACTTCCAGGTTGTCATGTGATTGAGGTTTATAATGTGTGGAGTACTATGAGATGTTGCATGTTCGAGAGACTTGGTGATTGAAAATAATTGATTTTGTGGGTGTATCTTCTATAAACCCTCACGAGACAAAACTCGTCCTACTAAGGCTGCCTAAGGGTTTAACGGCTTGTTGCATATGCTCAATGCAATCGTGTCATCTACGAAATTGGTGTTAGTTAGTTAGAGTAGTTTTATTTCTTTATTTGCCTGTGGACGTGCAAAATGTTAAGTGTGGGGATATTTGATAGAATACATATTTATATGTATTTTACATGATTTTATTCCTCATATTAATTCTGTTTTGCATTTAATTGGATTTTTATTAAATAAATTTTAATATTTTATTGTAGGAAGCAAGGAATCCTAAACTTGGAAGGATAGGAGAATAAAGAGCTGAATTTGGAGATTTTTTAGAGGAAATTCGGATTTATTGGGCTGCACGCGCGAGCTTCACTGTTTGGACCATATCTTGAGTTCTACAAGTCCGTTTTGGACAATCTTATAGTCCACGCGAAACTTAGAGAATTTTCTTTAATTCCGAGGTGGTCCAAAGAGCAGAGTCCAACTGGAGGAGCCCAGAAACAGAGGACCAAAGTCAGCAGCGAATTTTACATGAAAATCCTTTTCAATTATGGATATCTTTTGGTAAATTTATTAAAACACTAAAAGTACTTTTATTAGGGGATAGAGATCAGATTTTATGAGGGGTTTTTATTATTAGTTTTAGTGAGGAAGAAAAGATATGCTACTTTTTACATACACTCTATCTAGGATTTTATAGGAGGAGATTGACACATCTTTCAGAAGCAAAGCCAGGAGAATTAATCTGTATTTTCACTAGAACAACTGGTTCTTAGTACTTGGTTTGGATTTCAATTATTGTTTTACTTAATTACTTCGTTACAGATTTGTTTCTCAGAATTCAGTTTATATATTTATTTCAAGATTTGTTTTTAATTATGTTTTCATCTGAACCCATGATGGTGCGCAGTTCAGACATGAACTAAACGTTGTCATGGGGTTTTAATGGATTAATCTATGGAGTTTAGTAATATGGTGCTTTGATAAATTAGGCTTGCAATTATATTCAGATTCCTTGTGTGGTTGTGCTTAATTATAGATGAATGATCAACATCTATATGTTAATTCTTATTGATTGCGAAAGTGGATTTAGGAATTGAGAACTTGCCATGCTAGCATAGGTTTATGATGGATTCACCGTCATATTAGTGGTGTGGTTTGACGAAATCATACTACCTTATGTGGTAATTAATGGAAGCTTGATTTAAAATCGGTTGTGTTTGCAAGTCTCATAGACATATAGGGATTTGGACAAAATTGATGACCATGCTACTTCTATCTGATGTGGATGTATGTGTGGGATGGTGTAAATTAACTGAAAGGTGGTTTGCACTTTTTTCGTGTTTCCAGCTAGTTTCTAAAGATGATTGCATAGCACTAATTTTTAGCATTGAGCTAAACAAAGTAGATTATGAAATTAGAACCCCATGTTTTCTCTTATAAAGTTAATTCATTTTAGATAAATTCAGTATTTTAGTTAATTAGTATAAAAATCAACCGACTTGTGATACTTATCCGAGCAACTGAAATTGAACATACACTGTTGCATGAGCATTTTATATTGATACACCAGGTGTTCGTGGGAACGAATTTAACTCATCATTATATTAATTGTGACTGCGTACGCTTGCGTATTTTTTAGCGAACATGAGCATTTACCAAACTGGCATCAATACTGAAGGACAAAGTAATAAGTATCTCTGTAAAAGTTAATTTGGAGAGAAGATGGGTTGTTGAAGCATATTTGAACACTGGACTAACTCTATTCATCACAATGCAACTTCTGCAAAGTTTGCAAGCAAGGGTACTTCAAGCCCTAGGAACAAAAGTAAAGATCAACTCAACAACTTTTAATGAAAGTCTCTTAGCACAAATCAGGAGGATTGTTGAAGACAAACTTCCAGAAGTAATTCAAAATCCATATGGTGTTTGCTACAGAATGGTCACAAAAGCAGGAGCAAGAAGAATTGGTTTTCTACCCTTAGATAAAGCATCAGGATTGAGCAACAATTGATTGATTAACTTTTATAATAGTATCACAGATAATTATATTCAATAAAATAATATCACAATAATTAATAATTGATTGATTAACTTTTTCAACTAAATCGTATCATATTATTCATATCTTATAACTAAATTTTTACTTTTTTAAAAATAATATGGCGCGCGCGCGCGCGCACACACACACACATATATATATAATTAATATCAAATCATATCATATAAAAATTTAACTTACAAAATTCATATTAAAAAAAAATTCATTCAAATTATTAAAAAAATCATATAATGTTAAAAAAAATTCTTGCATTGCATGGATTTTAAGCTAGTAATTACTAGTAACTAACTGATCACCTTTTTTTTCTTTCACAAAAAAAAAACTGATCACCTTTTTTCAAAAAACACATTACCTTTTTAATTAAAACCTCTCATTTTTCAAAAATATCACAGGTCATTTTATTTAATAAAATAAACTAATAATATTATGATTATTAATAACTAGTTGATAAACTTTTTCAATAAACGATAAAGCGTAATATCTTTTGGGTGAAAAACCAAAATAGCCATCAAATAATTTCAACAGTCCAAAATGCCTACAGGCGGGAAGGTCCGTCCTTTACCCACGAGTTGCGCATTCCTCACATGCGTATAAGGTATAATCATTTGGAATTTGCGTAGTCAGCCTAAACACCATGAACACTACCACGACTACGCATCTGTGACATGCGTGTGGGGGAATGCGCATCTTCAAGATACGTATATGGAGCACCGTTCATCGTCTTCCTAGCCATGCCGAAGAACATTTTTTGATCAAAACTTCGACCACTTTGTTCAGTCCTTTTCAGGCATCGTTCACTACCATACCATACACCAAAATGATCGTCTTTTCCCCCTCTACAATCCTATACAATTCATTCTCCATTTTATTACCGGATTTAAACACCCCAAAACCGATCCTATTTTTCCGATTTACTTTCCGATATGCCCATACAGGCTCCTACGGGACCGGAAATCAACAGATAAAGGAGGGAAAGGGAGAGGGAGGTCTGGGCATCGTTTCTATGTCCTCAGTTTTGGTGGAGGCAACCGGAAGATAGAGAACGCAGGCAGGCGAAAGGAGAGGCGATTTGAGCTCGCTTGAGACGCCGGAGTTGCAATTAGACAAATGACGTCAGCTGATTCCTGGAATGCGTAACCCAGCCCACGCATGCCCAACATGCGTATTCCGTGGGCAAAAAGGGCGGAGCAAATTACGGGTATCATGAGCAATCTATACATAAATATTGTTATTAAATTATATTTGTTAAAAATTTTAAGCCTACAATATTTATATTTTAAAATTTTTGATGACAAAATAAATAAAATTATGTCATATTAAAAAAAGTCATAGATCGCAGGATTTTAAACTAGTATGATTACAAAATTGCAAATCATATTTTTGAAAAATAAATTTTTAAAAATCAAAATTTTTGTAAAATAATTTTAAAACAATAGCGACTGTTTGGGTATTCTCATAAAAAACTTAAACGGGTGGTAAGTCCATCCCAACTTATCTATATTTAATATTTTGAAAAGAAACATATATTTTATTTAGGGGTTTCAAGTGCCTGAGGTTGACCTCAGGTAGAACCCTGAGGTTAAAACAATATTGATATAGAATTAAGGTTATTTATGTAAATTACTGGAAGAAAAAATTACAATTACAAAAATGTCCCTGCGGGGCCCTTTACATTATAATAGAAATCTATTATAACCTTAGGAGAGATGCATGAGGACAACCTCAGACCCTGTTTTCTCTTTTATTTAATATTTATAAATGATAATTTACCAAACATTATACTTAATTTCTAAGTATAATAAATGTAATGAGATAACTCGTAAAGAGCTCGATTCGATTCTCCTGTAATACTTATCTTAATGTAATACTTATCTTAAGATATATATAAATCTTATTATTGAAAAAAAAAATTAAATAATTTTTTTTTCAAAGTATCCAAACGAACTGATAGTATTTTTCAAAAAAAATTGTAATTTAGGCATTTTTGAAACAAGCCCATATTTTTTTAAGTCTGGGGGAGAGGAAAGGGGGGGCTGGTATTCACAGAAGAAGATTGAGCGGCGGACAAGAAAGAGGGGGAGAGATAATTCATTCATAATAGTAAGAAATGATTAGAGTAGGAACTTCTTTGGCAACAGCAACAGGCATGATTACCATGCGCTCTCATCCTCCCCTATCCACTCTTCAGTCGCCACTTACAAGACGTCATAGGACTATGTGCAGCAGCAGCAACTTGGCTGATTTCCTTTTTAACAGAACTAAGTAAGTACTATCCCCCCTCCTCCTGCTCCTTTATTTAGCCCCGCGGAATCCTGACGCTTATGTACTATTAGTAATAGCCTCGATTGTTTCGAGTACTACTAGTAATAGCCACGAACACTTCTATTAGTAATAGCCACGACTGTTTCGGAACTGATGTACTATTAGTAATAGCCCCTAGCCCCAGACTCTAGCCCCAGACTCTTACTATTAGTAAGAGCATCTCACTACTAGCTATGTTTCTCTTCAAGATAATATATAATATTAACTTGTTAAATTTGTTTATCTTGTAATGTGTTTGCTCTCCTAGATCTTTCACTCTCCCATTTTAGTTTTTTTCATTCATATAATTATGGAGACAAGAATGTATTTCATGAGCCAGCAGAAGTTTAGATTGCAATTTTTATAATATTTCTCATGATCTTTACCGAACTTCAGCAAATTGCAAGCAATTCCGGAGAAATATCAATTCTGAATAAACATATAGCAGCTCACTTCTGTCAGGCGATATATTGAACAGGTGACAGGAAATATTTGGAAGAGTCCTATTCCACTACAAACTAAAATTAACTACAAACTAAAAACTAAGCACTAATATAATATTTCAAGCTAATCTAATGACCAAACTAGGGGTACCCCAATACAAAAAATGCTTAAAATAATTGGCTCTATCCAACAAAAAAAATAAAAATCAAAAAAATCAAAAAAAATCACTGTTCACGTGATGACGTGATAGTGGATTTCACTGGTTAACGGTGCTTCGCACCTTCTTGTACGGCGCTTCGCGCCTTTATCATTCTAAAGTTGTAAGGAATGACAATCAATGGTAAAGGCAATAGACGATTGACGGGTGTGTCGAGAGCCTTCGGCCCTCATGACTACCTAACTCATCCGTTTACTGTCTTAAATGCTTCGCATTTCCACGGCAGGGATTTTTTTTTTTTTTTTTTTTGTTGGATAGAGCCAATTATTTTAAGCATTTTTTGTGAAGGTACCCTTGGCGGAAACCTTAGAATAGATGAAATATAATTAATTTAGTGTTAGTTTGTAGTTTGTATTTAAGGATTGGTTTGTATATATAGGTTTTTGCTCAAATACAAACCAATCCTTAAATACAAACTACAAACTAACACTAAATTAATTATATTTCATCTATTCTAAGGTTTCCGCCAAGGGTACCTTCACAAAAAATGCTTAAAATAATTGGCTCTATCCAACAAAAAAAAAAAAAAAAAATCCTGCCGTGGAAATGCGAAGCATTTAAGACAGTAAACGGATGAGTTAGGTAGTCATGAGGGCCGAAGGCTCTCGACACACCCGCCAATCGTCTATTGCCTTTACCATTGATTGCCATTCCTTACAACTTTAGAATGATAAAGGCGCGAAGCGCCGTACAAGAAGGTGCGAAGCACCATTAACTAGTGAAATCCACTGCCACGTCATCACGTGAACAGTGATTTTTTTTTTTTTTTTTTTTTTTTTGTTGGATAGAGCCAATTATTTTAAGCATTTTTTGTATTGGGGTACCCCTAGTTTGGTCATTAGATTAGCTTCAAATATTAGATTAGTGCTTAGTTTTTAGTATGTAGTTAATTTTAGTTTGTAGTGGAGTAGGAATCTATATATATATTCATACTTGATGATAAACATACTCATCAAAACAACCAAGGAAAAAGGAACATGCTAAAAAAGTGGCTGGCCACGTCATCCTGTTGGAATGCCACCCTCGAAAGTTCACTTGCTTTGTTTGACATATACAATGGAGATGGAGATCTTGAGCTGCAAGCCTCCCTGAAGCTCCCTATTGGAGTTGCTTTAAGTACTATTATCCCCTCCTGCTCCTTTCTTTAGTCCCCGACTGTTTCGGAATCCTGACAATTATGTACTATTAGTCATAGCCCCAACTGTTTTTTAATCCTATTCCTGACACATATGTACTATTAGTCATAACAAGACTCAATTTTTAAATCTGAAATGATAAATACCCTAAAACCTCGATAAATGAATAAACTGTTTAAATGAATAATATTTTCTGGTCCCAACATTACAACCGTTGTATTTTTAATCTCGATAAATGAATAATTTGGTGAATGAATAAAGTTGTTAGGTCCCGAGGGTATTCATTAATCGAGGTTTAACTGTAACTCTTGTTTATCAATTTGTCTGTTTTACACAAGTAAGATCAGCTGTTCCTGTTCTTGCTTGACAAATTCTTTATATCTACTCTTGTTGTCTCTCTGTTTCCCTTATTCCCTTCATTTTCGTACATCTAATTTCGGTTTCGTACCAGAAAAACAGAAGATATGTCAAACAACAAGCGCAAATGTTTAAGACAAGGAACATTGTCTCCTCGTCGACCTGTTCCAGATCACATACAATTACCACCTTATGTTAATGTTAACATGCCACCTGGAATTTCGTCTGGACCACAAATACATGACAAGAATGGAATAGACTGTATGCGAGCTTCAGGAAGGCTTGCAGCTCAAGTTCTACAGCATGCTGGGACATTAGTCATGGTGACGTCCTGATTATATTCTGTTTTTCTTCAATATTGAATTCATGACTTCTTAGTATGCTTTGTTATTTTGTTACGTATTCAGATCCTCAGATGGAAAATTTAACATCTCATTGGTGACAATAATTGACATTTTCATGTATCTATTATATCTATATTTAGGCCTCACAGTCGAGACTTTGTATGTAAATGAGTCATCATATAGTTTATGTCCTAGTATTTATTTTTTTAACCTGATTGATCCGTATGGTTGCATCTCTATGCAAGCATACAATTATTAGTTCATTCTACAGGACATGAAATGTGTTACAGATGATTAATGCTTCATTAGTTAAAGAATGCATCGCTCTCTATGATTACTTCTGATATATAACCTTATTGGCAGCCAGGCATTACAACCGATGAAATTGACCAAGCAGTTCACCAAATGATTATTGCTAATGGAGCCTATCCTTCGCCTCTTGGTTATGGTGGATTCCCTAAGAGTGTGTGTACATCAGTTAATGAATGCATTTGCCATGGAATCCCTGACTCACGTGCACTTGAGGTTTGCTTTACTGAAGCAGAAGTACTGGTTTTAAATACATGGTGCGTTTTTTAAAAAACTTATTAACTCACTGATAATTTTTCTAATTTCAGGACGGTGATATTATCAATATTGATGTTACAGTTTATCTAAATGTAAGCAATGTTTTTGATTATTTGTATTATACAGCAAGCATACTATTTGCATTTATTTTTGGTATCCATTAAAAATAAGGTGAGTTACGTGAGTTTCGTCAGCACCGAGTGTAGTGCATAACTACTTAACCAATTATTTGACATAGTTCTTCTTTGGGTGCACAACATTCTTTCATATTAAACGTATGTTATACATTTAGTTGGTTATCCAGTTTTCCTCACACCTTAAGTTTTAAAATTGATCATCTATCATGGCATCGAAGGTCCTGAACTTAGCGATGGGCATTCACCCCGGCCCGCCCGATCCCGATCCGATCCCCGCACCGAACGGGGCGGGAAATTGGGGATTTTTTCGGGTACGGGCCGGGGAGCGGGGACAATTTTCAAAAAAAACTGGGGAGCGGGCCGGGGCCGGGATTTTATGTCTCCCCGGCCCGATCCCCAACCCCCACCCCGATTCTCAATCCCCGACTCGACCACATTATAAAGTATATATATATATATATTGATAATATATATACGAATTTCCAATACTTTATATTGTAAACAAAATAATATTTTAATCTTATATGTTTGTCTTTCTAGTAGTTAAATAACTTCATTTCCATGTTATTTATAATTGTTTATTTAAGTAATATTTTTTTATCTTAATTTAGTGCTTAAAAAATTGTTTCAAACTCACTAGTTAGTGTTTAAAATTGTTTAAAATGTTATTTTTTGTTTAAAATAAAATTCTCCGATTCCCCGCGGGGATCCCCGTTACCCGTTTGGGCCGGGGACGGGGAATAAAAAATAATCCCCGACGGGGATCGGGCCGGGGACGGGGATCGGGTTTAAATTCGGGGATGGGGGCGGGGATAGCACTCCCCGGCCCCGAAGTGCCCCGATGCCCAATATAGAGAGTTGACTGATTGTCACAAAAGAGAGGAACATGAGTGACAGTTGAAAATGCATTTCAGCTAGCAAAGAAACCAAGTGACCTCAAAACAGGTATCTGCCATGCTGCGATATTCAGCTTCAGCTGATGAACGTGAGATAGTGTGTTGCTTCTTACAACGCCAAGAAATCAAGGTACCACCAAGTGTGATACAATAACCAATCAAAGACAACCTAGTACGATTGCAGCTACCCCAATCTGCATCACAAATATCGAACCAGCTTAAGACATGATTTACTTTAGCAGCATAGAATAGCCCTTGACTTGTAGTATCCTTCAAATATCGAACCAGCTTTAAGGCAGCATGCCAATGCACAGAGTGAGGTGAATTCATAAACTGAGCCAACACATGAACTGAATAAGCCAGATCTGGGCGAGTTATAGTAAGGTATATCAATTTACCAACCAACCTTTGATAACCAGTCACATCCTGCAGCAAAGGACTCTCAGTTTCTTTAAGTAATGAATGATGTTGGTCCATAGGCACCACAACTGACTTGACTTGTAAATGCTCAAAGTCAGCTATTATATCAGCTATTATATCAGATGCATACTTTTGTTGATTAATGAAAATACCAGCAGAGGAACGAGTAACTTGAATACCCAAGAAATAGTACAGAGTCCCAAGTCTTTAATCTTAAAATGACTACTGAGAAATTATGTCCTGACTATTTCCAGTTAGAACCATATCATCAACATATATAAGAAGCAAGATAAGATTGGCATCCTTGGAATAGACATATACACCTCTTCTTCTAATGTACCATGCAAGAAAGCGTTAGTAACATCAAGTTGAGTTATATTCTAACCATACATATGTCAAGGGAGTCGGTATTAGTATGCTATTTGTGTAACAGTGTTTAGTGTTATGTGCTTAGTAAGGGTAGAACTGTCTTTTACTTCAAGTTAGTTACTACTGTTGTGTCTATAAATACATGTGAGAGTCCTGTATTTGAATATTATGAATGATATGAAATGAATTTTGTTTTCCCTCTCAACTTTCTCTCTCTATAACTACTTTCTCTCTCCTAGGGTTTCTATCCAAATCTCTCTCTAAACTCTGTTTCTCCCTCATTTCTTCACTAAATCTCTCTGCTTCTCTTCTGAATCTCTTCTGTTTCTCTCTAATCTCTAGATCTAGCTGTTATCTTACCTATTATGCACTTATAAACCAGAAAATTCCAAAAACATATAAAAAAACTCACTGAAAAAGCATCAAACCATGACAAATTGGTATAAGAGCTCTAAATTTCATCTATCCACTGCTTCTACATTGCTGTGCAAGCTAGTCCGAGTGGAGCGAGCTTAGAACCAGAGTAATCGCATTTTCAAGTTCATACTTTGATTTTGCCTCAACAGGTGCTCTGTTTTGACTTTTCACATCAGATCTGCTCTTAATTCAAGTGTTTCAGTTGTTGATTGTGTTGTCAGAGCTTATACAGCTGTGTTTACTTGATTAGAACTAGTTGTTGTTGCTATTAAGAAAATCACAAACGAATTAGGTTAACTTGTCTTCAAATTTTTATTGATACTGTCTGTAGTAGTACTGTTTTGGAGATCTGATTGTGTGGTGAAGAATAGAAGTGAAATTGTTAAGGAGAGATTGTGTACTGTTGAGGGGAATGTTGATTGTGGAGATATGACTTACAATACTAGAAGTGCTAAGCAAGTTGAGACATCACAGCAAGGATCTATGAGATCATTGCAGCCAGATGTGCAAGGTACTAAGGAAAGTACAGATGAGAGGATTGATAAATTGCAGGAAGCTATTGAAATGTTAGTATCAGGAATGCAAGGTCTCATGAGTATGAAATCTACAAAACTGGAGGAGATGTTAGATGAGGAAGATGAGACTCCAGTAATTGCTAAGGAAAAAGGAGTATTCAGGAATCCAACTCATGCTGCTTGGGAAAGACAAAAGCAAGAGCAGCAGTACCTTGGTATAAATCCTTCATGATAGGCAGAAACAATGCCAATTGGTCTCAATTTACTCAAGCTTTCCTAGCCAGGTTTGGTGAGGTTGACACAGAGTTGGTGTTTGACAAATTCAAGAAACTGCAACAGACCTCAACAGTGGAGGCTTATTTTGATGAATTTGAGAAGTGTAGAGGGCAGCTATCGATGAAGATTCCAAGCCTCATCACTGAATACTTCTTGGAAAACTTTATTGGAGGGTTGCAGGTGGACATTAGAGGAATGCTAAGGTTGCTGGAGCCAACAACTCTAGAACAGGCCTTGAAATTAGCTAGGTTTTATGAGCAAACTTTGAACAGCCAAACTAAAAGAGGTACTTATGCCAGTGGAACCTGTAAAAGTAGCACAACTATAAGTATGGCCCCTAAGGGACCTAATGGTGGGAGTGCTACTGTTGGCAATCATAGTAATACCTCTGTTCTAATTCCTTCCAAAACTACATAAGTCATCAGTAGTAAACCTAGGCCTCTGACTTATTCACAGAGAGAGGAGAGAAGACAAAAAGGACTCTGTTTCTATTGTGATGAAAAGTTTGCTAAAGGACATGAATGCAAGAAACCGCAGAGTTTCTTAATGGTGGCAGAAGAAGAACCAGCTGGATATGATGGAGAACCTAAATTTGATGAGGCTCTTGGAGAGACAAAGGAAGAATGGCAGGATCAAAAGATCATACTAGCTGCTTTGGGAATAAACACTGAAGTTCACAACCCTTTACAGTTTAAGGGATTGGTTGAAGGAAGGGAGGTTAACATCCTAATTGATGGAGGCAGCTCTAAAAACTTGATTCATTACCAGTTGTGTAAGGAGTTAAAGGTAACTATCCAACCACAGGAGCCAATGAACTTATGTCTGGCTAATGGAGATGTACTTATTAGTGAGCTGGTATGCCCTGTATTAAGATGGAAGTGGGGAAACCTTGAGCTTAGTACTGAAGCTCAAGTGGTGGATTTAGGTGATTTGCAAATGATCTTGGGAGTAGAGTGGTTATCTCAACTAGGTGATTTCCACTGCAATTATCAAGCTAAAACTATGCAGTTTCAATGGAAAGGAGTACAAGTAACTCTACCATCTACATCAATACCAGAGGAGAGTCGGTGTTTTCAGCTGTCAGTAGTGACACCAGTTTGGATGGAGCAAATTGCAGAAAGTTATATTGATGATGAGGTGCTGCAGAAGTTAATTACAGAATATACAATCACTCAAGAGGGTCCTGAAGAATACTACATGTAGCAAGGGTTGCTACAGTATAGGGGTAAATGGGTTATTGGTGCTTCAGCTGGGTTGAGAAGACAAATTTTTGAGGAGCTGCACAATAATGGTATAGGAGGGCATTCTGGAAGACAGGCTACTCTTAAGAGAATAAGGGCTTACTTTCACTGGCCTATAATCAATCAAAATGTGGTACACTAGGTGAGGGAATGCTCTACCTGCCAGCAGATCAAGGGAGAAACTGTTAAGAGTCCAGGATTATTACAACCCTTAGGTATTCCACAAGAGCCTTGGAGAGATATAGCCATGGATTTCATTACTGGTCTTCCAAAATCCACAGGTTATATGGGTTACTGTGGACAGGTTCAGTAGGTATGGCCACTTTCTTGCTCTCTCTCATCCTATTACTGCCAAAGGATTGGCTGTGATTTTTTGAGCAGATTTACAGGTTGCATGGTATGCCAACTTCTATTGTAAGTGATAGAGATAGCTTGTTTGTTAGTGAGTTCTGACAGACTCTTTTCAAGCTATTTGGCACTAGGTTGCACTTGAGTACAACCTACCATCCTCAATCTGATGGTAGCACCGAAAGAGTTAATCAATGCCTTGAGCAATACTTAAGGGCTATGACAAGTCAGAATCCCAAGAACTGGGCAGCATGGTTGGCACCAGCTGAGTGGTGGTACAACACTACCTTTCATACTGCAGTTAACACTACCCCTTATCAGGTTGTTTATGGTACTCAACCTAGGCATTTATCTTGGTGAGATAGGGATCATACTAATCTTCACAGCCTTGAGGATTTTATGGAGACTAAGAAGTTGCAGTGGACTAATTTAAGGGTTATATTGGAGGCTGCTCAAGCTAGGATGAAGGCTTATGCTGATGCTAAGCTAAGAGGTCTGAGAGGTCTTTTCAACCTGGAGAATGGGTTTATTTAAAGTTGCAACCATACAGGCAGGTGACAGTGGCTAAGTTTTTTGGGCCTATGAGATCTTGGAAAAGATTGGTTCTGTGGCATATAAACTGGCTTTACCTTCTACTTCTAGAGTTCATCCTGTTTTCCACGTTTCTCAACTTAAGAAAGCAGTGGGACATCATAAGGTTTTGCAACATCTTCCTCAAGTGAATGAACAAGGGGTCTTTGATTTGGTGCCCTTGAGACAACTTGGATACTAGGAAAATTCTAAGGAATGCTAAAGTTGTCTATCAACAGTTAATCCAGTGGAAGGGATGTGTTGATGAAGCTACTTGGGAAGATGAGGATTTGCTAAAGACTAGTTTTCCTGATTTCTGTCAACCCTGAGGTCATGGTTGTCTTTGAAGAAGGGGGGTTGTCAAGGGAGTCAGTATTAGTATGCTATCTGTGTAACAATGTTTAGTGTTATGTGCTTAATAAGGGCAGAACTGTCTTACTTCAAGTTAGTTACTACTGTTGTGTCTATAAATACATGTGAGAGTCATGTTTTTGAATATTATGAATGATATGAAATGAATTATGTTTTCTCTCTCTATAACTACTTTCTCTCTCCTAGGGTTTCTATCCAAATCTCTCTGTAAACTTTGTTTCTCCCTCATTTCTTCACTAAATCTCTCTGCTTCTCTTTCGAATCTCTTCTGTTTCTCTCTAATCTCTGCTCTAATCTCTAGATCTAGCTGTTATCTTACCTATTCTGCACTTATAAACCAGAAAATACCAAAAACATTTAAAAACTCACTGAAAAAGCATCAAACCATGACCACCTCTTCTTCTAATGTACCATGCAAGAAAGCATTAGTAACATCAAGTTGAGTTATATTCCAACCATACATAGCAGCCATAGCAAGAAGCAGCCTAAATGTAGTCATTTTGCCAACTGGGGCAAAAGTTTCTAAATAATCCATGTTAGCTGTCTGTGTGAACCCTTTGGCATCCAAACGAGCCTTAAACCTATCAACTTGTCCATCAGGTAGATATTTGACTTTATAAAGCCATCTACAACCAATAGTTTTCTTATACTTTGGTAGAGGAACAATTTCCCATGTGGCATTAGCCTCTAGAGCTGCCAATTCAGTGTTCATAGCTTCACATCACTCAGCCACCTTCACAGCTTGCTTTTAATACTGAGGTTCAGTAATTAAAGTAGGTGAATGACCAGAAGCAGCAGCAGAAGCATCATGATTAATACTAGCAGATTCAGTTAGTACATGATGAACAGAAGTTTGAGACTGTATAGTTGGAGGTAATCCATTATAATCTTTAAATCTTACTGGCACCTGCCTCTGCCTTTTGAGGCCTATTGGAGGTAATCCATTATAATCTTTAAATCTTACTGGCACCTGCCTCTGCCTTTTGAGGCTTAGAATCAGAAACAACTGTATCTTGAATAACAGATGAAGGTGTAGAATGAGATTGATCAGACATAGATTCAGCAGCTCAACATCATTCGGAGACATATTAGACAAAGGCTCAGATAAAGACATATCAGACAAAGGCTCAGATAAAGGCTCAACCTCTATAGGAGGCATGCTAAGTGGATCATCATCTATAAACAGAGATGAAGCTGGAAACAAAGTTTGAGGAAGAATTGCCTATGTCTTTAAAAGGGAAGACAGTTTCCACAAATTGTACATCCCTGGATACTAGTACTTGTTTCCACAAATCCATGTTAGGTGTCTGTGTGAAGCCTTTGGCAACCAAACGAGCCTTAAACCTGTCAACTTGTCCATCAGGTAGATATTTGACTTTATAAAGCCATCTACAACCAACAGTTTTCTTATACTTTGGTAAAGGAACAATTTCCCATGTGGCATTAGCCTCTAGAGCTGCCAATTCAGTGTTCATAGCTTCACACCACTCAGCCACCTTCACAGCTTGCTTATAATACTGAGGTTCAGTAATCAAAGTAGGTGAATGACCAGAAGAAGAAGCAGAAGCATCATGATTAATACTAGCAGATTCAGTAAATAGTACATGATGAACAGAAGTTTGAGACTGTATAGTTGGAGGTAATCCAGTATAATCTTTAAATCTTACTGGCACCTGCCTCTGACTTTTGAGGCCTAGAATCAGAAACAACTGTATCTTGAAGAACAGATGAAGGTGTAGAATGAGACTGATCAGACATAGATTCAGACAGCCAACATCAATACGAGACATATTAGACAAAGGCTCAGATAAAGACATATCATACAAAGGCTCAGATAAAGGCTCAACCTCTATATGAGGCATGCTAAGTGGATCATCATCTATAAACAGAGATGAAGCTGGAAACAAAGTTTGATGAGGAATTGCCTCAATGTCTTTAAAAGGAAAGACAATTTCCACAAATTGTACATCCCTGGATACTAGTACTTGTATAGTATCAAGATCCAAAATCTTATATCCCTTTTTACCATAGGGATATCCCACAAATACTCCTTTAATTGCCCTTAAAGCAAATTTATCTTGAGCATGAGGCACCACAGTAGCATAGCATAGACAGCCAAGTATTCTCAACTGAGCATAATCAGGAACAATCCCAAACAGAACTTCTGTGGACTCTTATTACTCAGAACAACACTTGGTGTTTGATTAATAAGATAAGCTGCTGTGAGAAGACGATATCCCCAAAAAACTAAAGGTAATGATGCATGAAACCTTAATGCTCTAGCACAATTGAGTAAATGTTTGTGCTTCCGTTCAACCAAACCATTCTGTTGAGGTGTATAGACACAACTGATGTAAAATTCCCAAAGAGGAGAGATGAGTAGCTAAGATCTGATTAACAAACTCAGACCCATTATCTGTCCTTATAGCTTTAGTAGTAGTATGAAATTGATTCTGAATGAGAGTAAGGAAATCTTTAATAAGAGAGGGTACAGTGGACTTATCTGATGACAACAAATAAACCCATGTATTCCTTGATTTATCTTCAACAATTGTTAGAAAGAAGTTACGTCTGCCATGTGTCTTGAATCTGTATGGCCCCCAAAGATCAAGATGTATCCAATCAGATAAGTCTTTGCTCTCATGATGACCAGTTGGAAATTGTAATCTTGACTGCTTTGCAAAATGGCAGCTGTCACATACATCCAAAACTTTCCTTTGACAATTCATAGGAAGACTATGAACCAGTTTAGCAGGAATGTGACCCATTCGAGCGTGCCAAACATCACTGCTGTGCACATGTGCAACAAATGCTGGATCAGGAGAGGTGTCAACCTGTGCCATAGTTGTAGTCACCACATTACTAGAAGAAGGTTGAGTCAGCATATATAACCCATTTTCTTCGGTACCAAGTTCAAGAACATCTGTTCCATTGTTGTCATTATTGTCATGTAACAAACACTTTGCAGCCAAGAAAGTTACTTGATAAGAAGTATCCTTTAAAATCTTGGAGATAGACAACAAATTATAAGCAAAGGAAGGCACAACCAAAACATTAGTAAGAACCAAAGATGATTTAAGAACTATACTATCTACATAACAAATCTCAGCAGTTGCACCATTTGGAAGTTGTAGAGTGGCAGAACATGGTTTGACATCATGCAATAAATGCCTGAAGGGAGTAATGTGATCTGTGGCACCTGTGTCAAGAATCCACTTGTGCTGAGTAACATTCTTATCAATAGCATACATATGATTTACAACATGTGATGATAGACCTGTTACTTAAATAGTATTAGCAGCAGAATACCAATTAGGAGCTTCTGAAGTAGAAGAGTGCATCTCTGGAAAACTTGACAAAACAGATTCAGAAGTAGGAAGTAGGACTAACTGACAAAATTTCTACAACATAGTGATAAGTTGCCTACACTGTCCTTCAGATAAACCAAGATTAGTACTCTGTGACACATGTGAGCTTACAGTCATAGTTGAATCAGAACTAGCAAGAGGCTGAGTTGAATTAGACATCACATTAGCTACCACTGGATTACGAGAGTTCATGATTTTTGGCTTTGGTTTAGGTTTACCAAATAGTTTGTGCCAACTTGGATAACCATGAATACAATAGCACCTGTCTCTTAGATGCCCTGTCATGTGAGACTCATTAGCTCGTTTTTGCACATTCTTAACTTGTGATTTGCCAGGATAGGTATCATAGCCCTATTTTCAGAAGCAGCAGTCACAGAATTATGAACTTCCCTTTGACTTTCTTCTTGAAGCAACATAGCATAACATTGACTTAAAGAGGGAGTAGGTTGCACATCAAAATCTGACCACGAATTGAAGTAAACGTGTCATTTGGTCCCATCAAAAACAGTGTTAGCTGTATACTCTGATCTTGCTCATTCAACTTAACATTTAGACCACATGTACAGTGAGCACATGTACATCTAGGCTTAGAGTTGAGACACTCTAGTTCATTATGAATCGTACGAAACTTAGTAAAATAAGCTGAAATTGATAGTGAGCCTCGAGAGAGATGAGCAATTTCCTTAAGCAAGTGAAACAGATTCGGAATATTACTTTGTGCATATCGTACTTCTAGATCAAGCCAAATCTCTCGAGCTGAAGGCATATATACAATACTATTCCTTATATCAACCGAAACTGAGTTTAACAGCCATGACGTAACCATATTGTTACAACGAGTCCAATGAACTAACAACGGAGAAGAAGCAGCTGGTTTAACATATGAACCGGCCACAAAACCTAACTTCAATTTAGAAGACAAAGCAAGTTCCATAGATCGATGCCATTGATTGTAGTTCACATCAGACAAAATAACAGTGGTAATTTGCATACCAGGACTATCTGATGGATGTAGATAGTATGGATGATGACAATCAATTACAGATGACATAGATGACATACTAGTAGATCCTAGTGCTGCAGATGAATATGACACAGATGTCTCCATTAATCTTCAACTGACAAAGTAATTGAGAGACTTACAGAAGCAATTGAAGAAACTTGATCTATGAGGCAATTGATCAAACAGAAGAAACACAATCAATTCCTCGAGTAATCATTACGCACAGAAATGCAAACAGTTGATTCATCAACGAAGAATCACCAGAAATACGTCAACGATCAACAACTCACGCGTAAAATAGCTATCAAAGCTTTGATACCATGATACAACTCAGAATTTATGCAACTGTGAACTCCATTAACAGAGAATCAATCAAGCTTTACTGTATTGATAATGAAAAGAAAGTAAGATTCAACATTGTTCTGTTTACAACACACAGAAGAGAGAATATATTGCTTTTCTTGTAAGATACATAGAGAAAGAGATTATGTTGTGTATATATGTTGACTAACTGAATGTCTAATCTAACTATTATATTTTGTAACAACTTTTGGAGGGAAAAACAGTTAGGCATTCCAGCTAGACAATCCAGGTCATCATCCAGTCAGCAATCCACATCAGACATGATATAGTCTCAACAGTCATTAAGAGCTAGAAGCTTACAAATTGGTTTCAGAATATTTATCCTTTCATCTGCTTTGTTATATGCAGGGTTACCATGGTGACACATCGGCTACCTTTTTGTGTGGAGAGGTTGATGACGAAGCCAAAAAATTGGTACAGGTATAGAGAGCTTTAGGCAGTCTAATATATTAAACTGATAAACACATTTCTTTTTGGTCACAAATATCTGTTAGATTTGAATTACTTTGCATCTTTCTAGATAGGAATTTAGAAGCTCTTGTCTTTTTACCTGAACCATTTGTGTTATGCGGACGATATCTGTTTTTAAATCTTCAATTTTTTTGTACATAAAGATGTTACTGTTATCGTTTCCTGTGTATGCTGAGTAGCCTAATACATGGGGCAAGCAAGCAATTACATTAGATACTTTAGCTTGGGATCTGCTTAAGTGAGAACCTTGAGATTGCTAACTTGGAACATGTACCAACTTAGGTTTGTTTCATTAATATAAAACACTAAACGATAAAATTTAAAATTGCTCCCTGTACCAGAAACCTCTTGGTCGGCTGGTCCAGCGGTGTCATGCTTTCTTCCTTTAAGGGTGGTCGAGGGTTCAAACCGTGTTAAAGACAAAATGGGTGTGTGAGTGTCTGATAATTAAAATTAAAATCATTTAGTTTATATTGATATCCGTGAAAAATAACAAACTATTGTACATGTTAATTCACCAGGAATTATAAAGATACTTGGCACCGCCATTTATAATTTTCTTAATATATCGTAGATAGTAGCATTTAATCTTCATTGTAGTGGCAATATGTAAAAGAGAAGAAAATACTATATTTAAACCTATCCGCGAGTTAGTAACATGTCCTAAATTTGAGAGGACAATATACGAGTCCTCCCGTTCTTGGTTATTTTAGCTCCTTGTTTAATTTGTTGAATAGGTTAACCACATGGTACTGTATCAATAATATGACATCATAAACTATATTATCCAAAAATGAACATCTCTTCATCAACCAAACTTTGATCGTAGCGAGTGAAACACTTGGTACATTTTAGTATCAGTTTTAGTTCAAAATGTCCTAGACAAGGTAAAAGCTAAAACAAGTTAGATGAAGGGTGCAGAAATTTCTAACAGACTCCTTGTCATCTGAAAAAGTAGTTGATTGTAAACTGTGTGGGCAGTTCTTACCAATTTTAACATGTTAACTTTTGACCAATTTGTATGTGGAGGTCTTAGCAACACATATATTTAGCTTCTTCCTATATTCAGATTGAGAAATCAAATTTCTTATGAACAACTTCATATTGAATTTTGGTCTACCCTGTTTCACTCAGTATGTGTAATGCTTACACGAAGCTTTCCTTTTAAGTTTTTCGAAATTTTCTTTCAAAAAATTGATATAAAGATCAGGATGAAGAAGAATGACCTTTTGCATTCATGTCCAGGTAACTAAAGAGAGCCTAGAGAAAGCGATATCAATCTGTGCACCTGGGGTGGAGTTCAAGAAGATTGGTAGAACAATTCAGTATGTAAAATTATAGTGACTGTTTCCTTACTATTTATTTTTCTTTCCATTGAATTCATTTTGGTCATTTTGGTTAAGAGTTTGGAACTACATTCTTTATATCAGTGGATATTTCTAATTTCTAATACAGATACCTGAACTCAGTTATCTGTAGCTACTCTTAAAGTTGTGTAATGGCTGCATGTTGATTATCTGAGAGTTGTTTTTGTACACCGTTTTCTTATACTTTTTCAGTCGCACATAGAAGCTCTTCTATGTAAAATTTTCCGTTTTCATGCCAAGGATGTTTTTTTTTCCTTAATTTTGTTAATGTTATTATGTAATATGTTCGATGTATTATGTATGTAAAGAAACTTGAAACTAATTTTTTCCTGTAATTTTGTAAAACTTCAGTGACCATGCAGATAGACACCATTATGGGGTTATCCAGCAGTTTGTAGGCCATGGAATTGGACGTGTTTTTCACTCTGATCCAGTTATACTACACTTCAGTAATACTCCCAAAATTTCCCTTTAATGTCTGCTATCATCTTCTTCAGATTTACATTAATATGTGCAATTTTTCAGAAACTTTTGCCTCCATGCAATTTATTCTTGCGTGTTATCTTGGTTCTTTGCAGGGAACAATGATCGTGGAAGCATGGTTTTAAACCAGACCTTCACCATTGGTAAACAATTTCTATAAGTTCTTATAAGTACTCTATGCGCATATATTCACATAATGAAGTGTGTTCATAGGATATAGAATAGCAGATAATCTTTGGTAGTTCCTGTTGTCTTGTCTCTAGAGTGGTCTGTACTCTGGAAATGCGCTCCTCATAATGATTGAACCTACAGTCATGCATGTTTAGGGACATACTAACTACTTACATATATTGTAGTGTAGGTACCTGAACTGTAACTTCCTGTTTGCATCCCTTTACTTTGGTGTTTGGTCCATTCTCATTTTAGTTCTTATACTTTGAATCTGAGTCAATTGCACTTTTATAATTTAAATCCTTTTAATTTACACAGCTTACAGCAAAAATCACCAACATCTCTTTAAGGGTAATTATTTCATCTTTGAAGTGACAAAATTTTTTTTTAAAGGAAAAGATTCACGTTGCATGGGAATTTTTAAAATAAGCCCTTCTCTTCCTCTCCTTTTTCTTTCAACCCGTACCATTCTTTTCCGCAAATGACTCAAACTTTTATTTCCATATTTCATAATGTCCCGTTGTAATTGATACTCCCTTTGAGCTAGGCCAACTATTTTTTGTCTGCTGAATTTTTTATATGGGTTGTTTGGATTGAAGGTAAAAATAAGAACAGGTAGAGCTGTGTCTTTTGGTTTATGTGGACCCTGTGAAAAAATTTCTCGTAATAGCCACTCAGTTGTCAACCAAATTTTGAAGATTTCTAATGCTCTGTTTGTTTAGGGAGAACGGAATGGAATGAAAAATTGTTAACAAAATTACTGGAGAGAAAAGATGGAAGATAGGATGGAAGAGTGGAAGAAAAATGAGTTTAAATTTTTGATGATGAGATTTGTCAAAAATGAGTAGGATTGAGATAGTGTGAGGGTTTGAGATTTAGTTTACATGGAGGAAGGAATGAAAATTAGGAATATTTACCCATAAATTAGTAGTAATTTTATTCCATTCCTTCCAATTTCATTTCCACCAACCAGACATAATATAAGGGAGATGCAGAGCATGGAACTGTGCTTTTAATTGGTTATTGTTAAATATACGTATCTGCAGGATAAATTAGTTGTAGTGAATATATACTTACATTTATTAGGATTAGTTAATAATATCCTTATTAACTATGGTAGTAAGTAAGTATTTAGTTATGGTTATCAATTATGATTAGTTTCCTTTTATTTGAGATCTTACTTGTTCTTCAAGTATTTAAGATATTTATATGTGCAATTATAATCATCATTATCCTTACTTTGGATTTATTGTGTGTTTTGAAATTCTCTGCGGAGATACGACATCAACCTTTTCTATTATCCTTTCCTTCACCCTTTTCGTGCAGCAATTGGTATCCCAGCCTTCAGATCCCACCACAATAGTCCTAGTATTCTGCCCAGCAGCGTATCCAGCAATAGCCAACAGCCATCATTAACAGCCGGCAGTCTGCCATCTTCAGCCACTTGTATTTTAACTTGCAATATGAATATAAGATACAACCCTTGAATTTTATAAACTTGCAAAGTGACCACAGTAGTTTCTAAAATTACACAATTTCCAAATACTTCCTATTTTTTTTTGCGGAAGATGCAGCAAACTTGTAATTATGATGTTTCAAAGGCATTACCGAAAAGCTCAAGTGGGCAACTTTAGAGTTTAATTCAGAGCTTTTTGAAGTTGTAGATGAAACTGAGTGAAAAATGAAGCATGGCCTATATGTTTGTGAAGGAGAAATTGTTGATAAATTGTATTTGGTAGGTCATTGATTTTGTTATTCTGGATAAAATCTTCGAGTCTTTAAAAGTTGGTGGCTATGCTATTTTCAAAAATATTGCTTATGCACTCTATGCTAGTATGCTTGGACTATAATTGGGATTTTCTTCGTTGCTTGGGATTTTTTAATACTCAGTTTCTATATAAAACTCGTAGAGCATTTGCTTGTTTTTTATGATGGCGAGGAGAATGTTGCGGAGCACGGTATTATACAATTAATTGTTTATCGTTATTATATGTACTAGCTCTATACCCGTGAGATGCACAGGATGCTTTATTAATATTATATAATATATTTTTAATTATGAATATATTTTCCACGAGTAATTTTTAATTTTTTTTACTATTAGTGATACTAATACATGTGTATTTTGTAATTATATATATAACAACATAACAACAGGAGATATGTCAACTTATAAATTTCTTCAATTTTTTTTTAAAATTTTATTGTTCATGAGATTTTATGTCC
Source organism: Kitagawia praeruptora (assembly GCA_037693485.1). Lineage (NCBI taxonomy): Eukaryota > Viridiplantae > Streptophyta > Magnoliopsida > Apiales > Apiaceae > Kitagawia > Kitagawia praeruptora. The sequence goes on along the minus strand of CM075348.1, from coordinate 165,808,387 downwards.
TTGTAACTTTCAAATTATAAATTTTAAAGTTTCTTCTACTATAAAATATTTGGATATTATATTTGTATAATATATATAATTATTATATAATTTATTTACAGCTCTAGTACCGCATCTACAATTTTTTATAAAAAAATAATATGAAGAAATGAAAATATGGGGTTTTAAAAAAAATTGCATTTTAATTGTTGATTTGCGTTTACTTTTTTAGTAAAAATATAAGAAATGTGTTTGTTGTAAAACTTAAAAGTAATTTCTTTTTTATGATATTTATTAAAATAATGTTTTCTTAAAACACTTTTATGTGGTAATTGTTTTTTTTGTGTAAATTATATTATAAAGTATAGCCGAACATATTTTATAATATTTCTCATTTTTTGGGATGTTTATTCTTAAATTATTAGATTATATAAGGTATGTTTGAAACATACTATATTCGTATAACTATTCTTTTTATCTTTTTTATTATGTATTTTAAAATACGTTATCTAATTTTTTTAGAGGTTTTGTTATAGTGTTTTTACATGTGTGGGTGGTTTTTTAAAAGTGTTTTTGAACTCTTTTGAAAATATGTTTAATATTAATTTTTTTATTTGTTTGAATATTGATTTTTTTATTTCTGTTTATCATATATTTTTGGAATGTTTATGGTAGTGTATGTGGAAAAACATAACAATACACAATCAGAAAAAAATAATTCCTTTTTGAGTTGCTAATTGTTTTGTAGGGTTTATGCTGCTACTACTCTCTCGTGTGTTCATTTGTATCTCCTGTACTTTTTCTTCTTAAGTATACAGGATATAATTTGTAAGGATAAAACAGTTGTAATAAAATTTAGTATTTTATACTTATATTAGGATTAGATATTAATTTATTTAATTAATTATGGCAGGAGATATATATTTAGTTATAGTTATCAATTATGATTATTTCCTTTGTATTTACGATCTTACTTGTTTACCAAGTATTAGGATATCTTTATATACAGTTGTAGTGATCATTATAAATTATAGTTGAATATATTTATTGAAGAATGTTTTAAAATAAATGTGTGGATTTATTTTGAGGACACCTATGGCTCAAGTAATATAATGGAGATTATCAGATTGATCTAAGGTTTAACTTGGTGGACTTCCTCAGACGATGCTCTAGTAGAGAGGATCAATTGAATCATCCTTTAGTAGAAGAGGGTATAAAAAGCCAGCGAGTTTAGGTGGAGAAATTAAACTTTGAAGATGATGCAACATGTCCTTCAGCAAGGTTGATATACTATATTAAGGTTCAAAGGATCAAATTGCATTGAAATATAGATCATAAAGAATTTATGTCAAATCACTGACCTTGTTGGTACTTGGATAGCAGTTATGTATTTACTAGATGTCGTTTAGTGTTTTTACTTTGCATATATGATTTTAGAATCATCGATAAAGTGAAAATAACCTATTGGGTCACACATTTAGAACGTATTTCATTTAGAGGTAGATTTCACTTGAATATTTATGAACAAAATTAAATGTAAGAACTTGATCAAGTAACACGTAATTGAAATATATTACTATATTTGATTTTAGATTTTAATTACCTTATCTGATAAGGGTTTGGCTATTTTCTTTCTTCAACTTATGTCTATGATATGTAATATGTTCTCAGACATAATTAGAAGCTTAGTTGATCTTAGGTGGAGAATACTGAAAAGAGAAAATGATCTAGAAATTTTTGGCTTGTGCCTCGTTCTCAGTTTTGTAATTTGTGCGACAATTCGTTAAGTGTTAATGTACATACCGTTGAGGAGCCATCCAGTTCGATTGCATTGATTATTTTTTTCTGTTTAAGGAGTCCTCTACTTCTCCATAGTCTCGTATTCTGCACAATTGATTGGTAGAATTTTAAGTTTAAAGCCCCGAACTTGCAATTTTGAATTCTTCAGTACTGGAAAACGAAGGGTATGGTATTATACTTTAATTTTTTTGAAAAACCAGTAATCAGTTGTGCAATTTTTATATTGCAAATTAAAAAAATTGCCTCCATTTTTGTTTGCTTATGGTTTTTACACAGATTTTTGGTCTTACCCACTTAGCATTCAACTTCACATAGGTGTACGCTTAAGCCTAACTGTAAACGAATCGAGCTGAGCTCGACTCGACTCGGGATTGTCTCGGTAAAAACCCGACTCGGATCGCTTCGTTAACAAAATCGAGTTCGATCACCAAACTTTGTCCGATTAGCTTATCGAGTCGAGCCGAGTTTTTTGGTTGTCGGACTTGACTCGACTCGGTACTCGACTCGAACTCGGTAAGCGCGATATAATAAAAATAAAAAAAATATAATATTTTTATTGTTTTAGTTATAGTTTTTAGTCTTTATTGTTGTAGCAATACAATAAGGTGTTCTGTTTGTTAGGCTATAAATACCTTGTATCTGTTCCTTTGTTCTAATATAATTGAACCTCTCTTTTATTTTCTCTGTTTTACATAAACAAGCATTTTTTTGTGCTAAATTATAAACAAGCATTTTTGTTTTTCTCTATGCAGTTTTTATTCTTGTTTCATTCTTGTCTTGTGTTTCTTTTCCTACAACAATTGCCAACGATTATAATTTACAATTGTAAATTTACAAGTGATTCTTCAAGTCTAAAATTTAAAAATAAGCCAAAAAAATAAATAAATTAAAAACTCAAACTCGACTCGAGCTCGGCCAAGTCGAGCTCGGGATTGACTCGGTAAGCTCGTTACCAACTCGACTCGGCTCGGGCCGTAACGAACTCGAGTTCGGCAAGAAAAAAAGCTCGTAAGGTATTCGAGCTCAAGCTCAACTCGGTACAAAATAACTCAAACTCGACTCGGTAGAAACCCGATCGACTCGGTTCGTTTACAGCCCTACTTAAGCCAACTGCTGTAGAAATTTCAAAGGTGATGTATTTGAGGACTATAGTGAGGGAAGTGGGAGGGAATATAGAGGGAAGGGCTCGGGTTCGAATGTTTCAGAATGGAAGGACAAAGGGGAAAGTTAATATAATAATTCATGTGCAACGCATGATCATCTACTTTCTTGTTTATAAAAGCTGTTGATGAGTTTGCAAACACGAGAGTTATAGACCAAATTAATGGATGCAAACTACAATTTACTCTAGGAAAATAATATATTGCAACTTGTGTTATTGTGTTGGGTATCAGATGCTTGAGTCTGAAATCTTTTGAACTGAGTGTCTTAATTCTTCATTGTTATGAGTTGGAAATGATTAGTTTTTTTTCTAAAAGCATGCTGACATGATGTGATTGCAGAACCTATGTTGACAATAGGTAGTATAAATCCCATAATGTGGGATGACGATTGGACAGTGGTTACAGAGGATGGAAGCTGGTCGGCACAGTTTGAGCACACCCTTTTGATAACTGAGGATGGTGCTGAGATTTTGACGCAGTGTTAATGCCGCTCATTACAAGAACTGGAGTCTGGTGTTGTTGCCTAAGTGGTGATGTTGCCTACGTTTTTTTAATACACAATTGGTTGTCCTCTTTGTAGTAAAAAACATCATTCACCAAGTGTCATGTGAAAATAATTTATTGATTCATTTCCTTTCCCATGGTGTGTGTAACATGCAAACACATTATCGGTTTTTTGGAAATATTATAATTATATTGGCATTTGAGTCCAAGTTCTAGCTTTCATAGAACACTACATTTTTGTTATTAGTTATCTGTACTGGCCTTAAGCCCAATCATAGAAAAAACCTGTATAATTGTCGAACAGTTGGTTTTACTATTGTGATTATATGGTTTTTATCGGTAACCCTATCAAAATTTCACTTGCTGGAAAGTTTCCATTCAAGGCTTATCTTTGTGCATGAGGCTCCGCAAAATTAGGTGTTGGGCATGTGTAAAAACATGTAAAATAAATTGCAAGTGTAAGATTATTTATAGTAGTATTTTGCAGGTCACTTTACAAAAATTACTGTATAAGTTTTCCAAATCTATTTAAAATATTTTTTTTACAATGAAGTACTTATAAGCTTACAAATGAGTATCTGTTCTAATAATTATCGGGCGTGAGCGAGTATCGAACCTATGACCTAGATCGATAAAGGATATACCCTTAACCACTTGGGCTATTCAATCTTGCTATTTAAACTATTTTATTAAACTCAAAGTACCAAAAGTTTGATAGTTGATCGGTACTGTACTTATTTTTGGGTACAGTATATGGACTTTGGCATTTAAATTTGCTACTTAGGCATTTAAAAAAAATCATATTTTTGAAAAATGTTAATAAACAAAATTTTTTTTGGCAAGAAATAATAATAATCCCATTACTAAAAATGCTTCAATAAATAATAGAATATTACAAAAGCAAATAACAAATGACACATTTTAAAGATTACTCATGCATTATATAATTTATTCTTGATTTCTAATTATGGAAAATTAGATTATTCAATTATTTAATATCCCTATTAATTTAGCCAACATGTATCTAAAATTTAGATAGGAGAAGAGATGGTTGTAGATGAAAAAATTAGAACTTTTAAAGAGAGAGAGAGAGAGAGGGAGTTAAGTTCTATGGAGATCACCATTTGAGTGGAGATCATGGAGACGATATACATTATGCACTCAAAACATTGCAAAACATATATATTTGCAAAGAATGTTCAATTAACATTATTATTTCATTCAAAATCTTAAAAATCATATGTGATTTGCAAGCAGAACATGTTTTGGAGAACAAAACGTTCTGCAATATTTTGTTTGCAGAACATACTTGATTTTCAAGATTTTTAATGAAATTTGCATGTAAAACATATATGATCTTCAAGATTTTCAATGAAATAAATGGTATAGTGATTTTCATAGAACATGATTTTCAATAAATAAGTTTTTGTATTATTTTGATTGATTTTGGTCTCCGGTCTCCACTAAAAATATTGGTCTCCATAGAACTTAAACCTATCTATCTATCCATCTATCCATCTATCCATCCATCCATCTATCCATCCTTGCATGTTAATTAAATTAGGGTTTTATTGAGTTGATTTTTGATTTTTGTACAAGAGTGCCATTCAATTGAGAAATTCTTGTAATTTAAGGGTTTTGAGTTCTTTACCATCTAAATTGTGATATGTTAAGAATTTTTATATCTATATTGGCCCAGCAGGGGCATTCATCTTTATTTACTCATCTTGATTATCTAGTGTTATAAGTTGCAACCATATCTACAGCTTTCCCAACCATGGTTTCAAAAGTTGCAACCATGGTTGCAAAGGTTGCAGATATGTACACTCTAATTCTGTAGGTTTTTTATTGTCTATTTCATTTGTTTTTGTTTTTGTGGAACAGGTCCCGCAGGGTCACTCATATTAATAGTCACATTCAACTATTTATATCCGTTGCAACATTTGCAACATTGTTTGCAATATTTGAGAATGTAGTGGTTGACAATGAGGTTGACAATGATAGAACTTAGAAGATGCATTTGAAAATGTAGCGGTTGGCAATGTGGTTGCGGAGTGTGGGCATGAGGTTGCAGAAGATGTATTAGGTGGCTCAATCCGTACACTCTCTCTCTCTCCCCCTCTTCCAAAAGTTTTCTTTCCAATTTTTATATATTGATGCTTCCAATAGTTTCGAGTGCAGGACTGTTTATATTTAGTTGATTAATGAAGTTGATTTTGGTTGATTACGGTATAAATTTATGTTAATTGTTGGTGGTCGTGCATACTGATAAGTGGATTTTATATCCACTTGGAACGCTTCAATTCGGCTTAAATTGATTGTCTTGAACTCAAGTTTGTGGTAGTTTTGATGTGTTTTTGTTTAAATGTATAGGTTTGTAGAATTGTCATTTAGGGTTAACGTTCCGTCAAATTTGGAGTTGATTTGTACAATGGAATGAAGTATGGAGTCAACCTTTAAGATCTTACGAAAATTCCAAGTAAAGATAATTGACTACGGAAGTTTGTGCAAAAAGAATGGGAAGAAAAGGCGAAGAAACGGAGAAGAAAAACGACACGACAGGTGGCCCACGCGCAGGCTGCGCCCAACCACGCATAGGCAGCGCGTCCAGCAGGCCTATCACGCGCATGCAGCGCGTCCTATGCGCAGGGAGCGCGCGCAACAGCTGGAAAATGACATATTTGCCTTTTTTCGAATTCTGATTGTATTTTGGGCAGTTTTTGGCACCTAAATCGAATTCTAATTATATTTTAGGATATTTTCTTGCTGGGCAAAACTTCTAGAGTCTATTTAAACACATCCTACCATGTAATTTGTATCGTTTTTACTTATTGTAACATAGAATTGCAAGGGAGGAAAGTGGAGAAAGATTCAACGCTCGTGACAAGCACGGATCTAGATCTACTTCATCGTTTGCATACATTGGATTATAGATTTGTTTTCTCAACTCTTTGTTTTAATAATATTATTGCTTCTTTTTTCATATTTTGTATTATATCTTGTTTTCATTAAATCCCATGGTGACAAACGGTTCAATTATGAACTAGTCGTTGTCATGGGATTCTAACGGATTTATTTATGGAGCTTTAGTATCTTGATGCTTTAAAGATCTGTGTGTGATGTATATCTGATGTCCTCGTATGGTTGTGCTTAATTGTTAGATGCGTCACGAACATCTAATTTGTTCATCTCTTGTGAAGTGAAAGTGGATCTTGAGATTTAGAACTTGCCATGCTAGCATAGGTTCATAATTGTTTATCAATATGATTCGTAGTGTAAGATGAAAATACTTATGCTGCCCTGTGTGATCTTTATGGATAACTTGCTCTTCAACCGTATATGTTTTCAAATTCTATAGACATATAGGGTCTAAGCATAATTGGTGTCTATTCATCTTCTATCTCTTTTGTGGATGTATGGATAGTTTGGTATACGTATGCTGACAGGTAGCATGTACTTGTTTCATGTTATCCGATCAGATATCATAACCATTGCATTTAGTGATTAAAGGCGTCAGATCTAAGTGAAGTATTTAATGAAGTTAGGATCCCATGTTTATTCTCATATAAATAAACCAGTTTAAATCTCATTAGTTATTAAATCTTAGTTTAATTATTTGCAACTTAGTTTAATTTAGATAATCAAAAATCCAAAATTGTTATTTGTCCTTGCAGTGAATTAAAACCATAAATTGTTGCATAGGTACATCTACTGATTGAAACTTAACCAGATCTCTGCGGAATGAACTTAATTTATATTACTTGTGACCATGTACGCTTGCGTGATTTTGTGTTAACACATAATATACCGACTGCATGATGGTGCTAGTGAGAGGATTAAACGTTACTTTTTTGATTGTATTTAGTTACTTATAGGGCAGTATTTGAAAAAATTAAATTGCTTATCAAGTGTTTGATATAATGTCAAAGAGAAACACTAATTGCATTTTTTTGATTTTGGTTACTTTCAAAGTTGTATCCTTGCTATTATGATATATGAAACAAATGTAACTTAATCAACTAAAAATTGCATTTGATTTTGGGTTTTGTTGCCAACACCTATTTTTGTTGATAAGGTATTTCTTGATTCATGTTTATCCTTATTTTTTATATGAGTAAAGGCCCCGCAGGGGCATCATCTTAATTGTCTATTTATGTCAGTTGTAACTTCTGCAAACATGCTTGTGAAGGTTGCATACATGATTTCGCAAACATGGTTATACATTTGTAAAGGCTCACACATGTAATGTATATATACTTTTAGGACAACAACATTCTATTCGAAGAAAAATAATGAGATTAACATGCCTTTGTTTTAATTTGAGATGCGATAACATTATTCTCTAAGTTCCATGCAATTTTCGATAAACAAGTATGTATTTAAGATATTTTCCATATTATTCAGACTTATATTATTCAGTATTTGTCACTTTATACACTCTGATTATGTAGGATTTTTTGGGTCTATTCTTTGTTTTGGTTTGTGTCGAACAGGCCCCGCAGGGGGGTTCTATCTTAATCAGTTGCAACCTTGTTTGCAACCTTTGCAACCATGGTTGCAGAAGTTGCAACCCTTATATTATTTATGTTATTTACATTATTTTAATATTTAAAGTTGAGATTAGTTCAAAATATTTATGATTATCTTTGTTTCATTGACTAATTATTTTTAATTATCTCTGTTGCATTGACTTCAGAATGGAAGCACTTTGGATTCTTTGTCGTATATTAATCAAGTTGCGGGCAATGTTGATGATTTAGATGCTTGGCAACAAAACAAGAAAAATATTACTGATAAGGATGCAGGAATTGAACATGAGGATGAGAATGTAGAGGATGAGGGTGAGAATCTGGAAGATGCATTTTAGAATGTTGTGGTTGGCAATGAGGTTAAGAATGAGATTAGAATCAAGTTACAAAGGGTGGGCATGAGGTTGTAGAGGTTGGAACTGGTGTCTTAAATATTGCAACTCAGGACAGTGAGGATACACCAATGCCTGAAAGAGAAATAGAATGATGGAATATGTGAAGAAATGAGTTGTATTTTTTATTTTATGACATTTAGTTGTAGAAAAACAATGTTGCTGACATAACTATATAGTTCTTTTGTTTCGAGGAATTTGATAATTAAAGGTTTTAAGTTTAATAGAAACTTTGTTTTGCAACTATGTTTCATATCAATCAACCCAAGCCACACCGGGCATCTAAACAACTTATACACATGATATTCATCTTAACAAGTCCAAAAACATCATGCTTCACCATAATAGTCATCATGTTACCAAAGTCACTAAATCACTTAACTAATCATGCTTATAACATCATTAAGAACATAATACTCTAAAATCATCAAGAACAAGCATAATCTCAAAGTAAGTGATGTGTCAAATTATACCTAACCGCAAGCACACGGTGTCTATTGCTAGTACATATGGCAAGCGGGTCGAATCCACAAGGAGACAGGTTCTACTAATTCCTTTTCAGTTATCGCTAATTGTTTCAGGGACAAACGATTATTGGAGAATATTAATTAACTAATTAAACAAGATTAACACTAATTAAACAGATGATAAACAAATTATTTAAAACCTAGGGCAATTAGGTCCACCATGCTTACAAAATTGGCTCTTAAGCTAAAACAATCAATGTGATCCTATAACTAGAGTATGTTAATCTTTTCAAGCATTAACACTCTCGAAACATTCAACACAATTAACCACTTTTAGTAATTCAATCAATCAGGTAATTAGAGTCAAGTTAATCTCTTCCAAGAATTAACGCTCTCAGAAATCCAATGATGCTTCCGCACTCAAATTCAATTCTGCTAATCGTATGTGTGCCTCTAGTAAGTAAATCTCTCGATCCATACCCCTATTTACATATAATTAATCCATGATATCGGCCGATTACACAAATTAATGATTAAAACATATCAATCAGAATTAACCATAACCAATCAAACCACTATGAAAATCATGCCAATATTAGTGCAAACATGGCTTCCCTTTAAGTCCTAGAAATAACTACTCGCTAATAATTAAACAAGTAAAACAACTAGTAAAACAAGAAAACATAATTAAACTAATAAGAACAAAGAAAAGATTAAGGGAACAAAACCTTCAAACTTCAATGTTGTCACCCAAAAGAAGAGTCATGGTGTTTCTCTACATCTCCAACTAATAATAATACTAATCTACTCTAAACTATATTATCTGATCTAATATTACATCCTTAATAATGTGTCCCCAGATGTGTTTATATAGCCTCTAAGCAATTGCCTTCTTAGAGTTGGAATAGAAGATGACAAGTTTCCAAGCTTGGTTGTAAAATTCGTAACTTCTTTTTCTCCTCTGTTTCTGGGCTCTTCCAACTGGATTTTGCTTACTGGACCACCTCTGAATTGTAGATAATTCCACAAGCTTCGCGTGGACAGTAAGATCGTCAAATTCTGACTTCTGGAACTCATGATATAGCCCAAACAGTGTTAAACAGCCTGTGTAGCCCAATAGTACGAATTTCCTTCTATTTTATCTCCAAATTAGCTCTTTTTGCTCTAAATCCTTCCAAGTCATGAATTCTTTATTTCCTACAATAAAACAATCAAATCTATTAAATAAAAAAATCCAAATCAATGCAAAACAAAATAAATATGAGAATAAAATCATCTAAAAAATATATAAAATATATTCTATCAAATATCCCAACACTAATCATTTGCACGTCCTCGGGCAAATAAGTGAAATAAAAACTAAGTCCTAACAAACATCACTTTCGTAGATGACACGATTGCATTGAGCATATGCAACAAGCCGTTAAACCCTTAGGCAGCCCTAGTAGGACGAGTGTTGTCTCGTGAGGGTTTATAGTGAATATACCCACAAAATTCATCTAACCATGCAAAAGATCAATGCTAACACAACACCACACACACAAGTCCTCTCATGCCACATCAACTTAAGAATCAAAGCAAACATACGATGTCTTGGTGTCGAAAGTGCAAGTATTCACGTAGTCTACTCAACCAACATGCAGAAGGTCATAAAAATTCATGTCAAGTGTAAAAATCGTTGGTAATCATGCTAAGCCCACAAGAAATACATCTTTAAGTCTAAACCTGGGATCTCCTATGCCAAAACAAGTAATAACTCACCTTTCACTCAAAAACGAATATTCACTCAAGAACAAGGTTAAGTGTATCACTCAATTCCAACAAAATCATAAACACAACTTGACACTCGCAATCAATCTCACTCTCAACACAACATACATCACTGATGACAATCAAAAGGTCTTTATTCGGGTTGTAGCGTGGGCTAGGGACCAGGTATGTCAAGTAAAGCTAAAACAGGTTATATGTCAAAAGCTAGTACCCAACAATAATCATTATTCAATTCCCTTTCTATTAAAACAAATACTTCCCCACACTTGGATTTTTCAATAACCCTTACACAATAACTTGACTAGTCGAATGAAGAAGGATCATACAAACATAAGAATGCTCTCAAATTTATTTATTTATTTTTTTTCTCTTTTTTTTTTCTCTTTTTTTTAGAGAGCTAAGGAATAAACACAATGATCCATAGATATTATTATGAATTTCGACTAACAAGCATCAACCCAAAATCAGTATTCCCCAAATTATGATCATCAATAAAAACCCCCCCTTTTGCACACCTTATTACTCCCTTAAGCACGATACTAGTCATTGACAATTTAGGTTCAAATTCAATGTAAGGCCAATAGAATAAAAAGGATAATGACAAGTAACGTAGTGTGTCACCGAAAGAATAGGATTAGGCTCAAAGGGTTAACTAATTGATCATGTTTAAAAGGTGTGGAAATATGGGAAATACGAGGTCAAACCTAAGTGCCTTTATCATCTCATCATCAAGTAATGTCATGCATTTCAAGAAAGATCTCAAGTAAGTGCTAGCAATGTAAACAACACGTGGACACTCAAGCAAACGAAAAATCATGCAAAAGATATGCATATAAGCTCAAAACTCACTTGGTGTGACAAAACATAATCAATCCCAGGTAACAAGACTCTCTAACGCACCTACTTGTACTCAAAGCATGTAAACCAAGTCATCTTGCACATATTCATGTCATTCTAATCACTTACAACCTCCAATTAAGTCTACCAGCTTCAACTTGCTAGTGTAAGTGTGTGCACAAGAACAAAGCACGTCACTTCTCATACAAAAGCGTCAAGAACACAAGAATTCTACGCATGCATGGGTGTATCAAGCAAAATACAACAACTAATCAAATTGCATGGCTAGAAATATTTTTGGTATTTTTAATTTTTAATTTTTTGGATTTTTAAATTTATATTTTTTTTTGGATTTTTTTTAAACATTGAGAACTCATCCCCACACTTAAGCGGTTCATTGTCCCCAATGAACTAATGAACAAGATACAAAACTACAACTAAAAACAAAATAAAACTACATTAAAAAGAAAAGAAAAAAAACTCCCCTGGAATCAAGGTGTCGGGTGTGAAAACCACCCCTCATTCACTTAGGAGCCATAATAACCAAAACGCCACTCACCACCAACAACCACCAAGAAATATCCTACCAAAAATACCCAATTAACAAAACTAATACAAAACCCCCAATTGACAAGAACACAAATTCGTAATAAAAAAAATACAGAAGAGATATCCCAACTACGAATCAAAGAGGTGAACTTGCAATTAATTCCTCTTTAGAATTGAATTTTTAGAGATTTAAATAAATAGAAAAGGAATTGGATTTGTATGAAAAGGTGGGTATAAATATAAGATGATGGATAGATGAAATTTAAAAATTTAGAGTGTAGGAGAGATTTAAGATGGTATGGAATTGATGCAGGATAGATATAGGTATTAGGGATATAGGATTTGAGAGTTGGAATAAAATTCGGGGTTGAATTTGTGTTGAAAAACAACAAAAATCGGAAAAATTCTGGGCAGAAAGGGGTGTCACGCAGGCGCAACCTGCATTACAGGTGCGCAGGGCGCGGGAAGGGCAGTAACGCAGGCGCAGCCTGCTCCGCAGCCTGCATTACAGGGTGAGCAGACTGCGGTAAGATCAGAAACGCAGGGGCAGCCTGCGTTACAAAGCTCAAAAATTCGATATTTTTTTTAAAAGAACACACAATTTTTTTTTTACACAACAAGGCTTAGGTTGAACAAATAACTAAGCAATTCTACTATATATGAAAGAGAAGGAACGAAGTACTCCCCTATGCAAAAGCGTGAAGTGCACCGATCCTCCAATGAAATCTTGGGTTGCCTCCCAAGCAGCGCTTTTTTAGAGTCATTAGCTTGACCTCCTCAAAAATACTCTGGTAAAGGCATAATATCCACTTTCTCGATCATAAACTCGTCACCACAAAAAGTATCAAGAGTGTTAGTGATTGTCTTTAACCTGCAGAAAGTCTCCAAACAAGCATCAGTAAAATAAAATATGTCATTAATAAGCAATAGAGAGAGTGCTTGTGCAGTTTTGGAAAACTTTTTGATAAAACAGTGATAAAATTCAACACCACGAAAATATTGAACTCCCTTGACATAAGGTGGAGGTTCTGGTGGTGGCTTTTCTTCACTCCTCACTTTCACTGGAGTCATTCGGACATCTTGGCTTATCACATCATTGGCTAATAAGATACTTCCATCTTCTCCCTCTTCTCGAGCTTGAAATGTAGGAGCCACTTTGTATGGATCCTCAACCAGAATTTGAGAAATATCATCTTGGACAATATTTGTTATCACATCAACCTTGAAATAAGTGTTCTTGAGCAAAGAAACCTTGTAAGTAGAGGCTAGATCGAGAGCAAATTTATCAATACATGGTAGCTTAGGCACAGGTTGTGGAAGAGAAACAACAACCATCTCTGTATTGCTTTCCTTTGTATCCTCATCATCAGTCACATTGTTTTCGGTAACAGCAACATCATTGATCTCGTCATCGGTGGCATACTCCTTCTCTTTATCAATGGCCTCATCATCAACATACATGGAGAAACTATCATATTCCTGATCGCTTGTGAGATTGATAGCAGTCAGGTCCTCTTCGGATCGGATAGATGATGATGGTAAATAGTTGAGCTGCCCTGTAGTAGAAGAGTTAGCCAACTGTGCAATTTGAGATTCAATCGCCAAACTTTGAGTTTCTAATTCTTCACAACTCTTTAGCAGTTTATTCAAGATATCCCACATCTCATTTGTCTGATCAGCTTGCACATCTACGCTAGGTTGAGAAACATGTAGATCTTCTTGTAGAGGAAGATATTGATATTCTTGCTGTGGCGGCTGCTCATATAACTGATAATATTGTTGCTCAAACTGTTGCTGATTATGATATGAAAAATTTTGAGCACCATTGTCCTGGTAGTAGAAATCTGGTTGATTCACGCATTCTTGATCAAAAGTGTTTGAATACTGATTGTACCCATATCCTTCTTCAAAAGAATTTATTTGTCCCAACTGAGCACTCTGAGAATTATAGACATTGTAAGAGCATTCAAAACCAAAGTGACCCTGCACACCGCAAATTTGACAGAAGTTGTAAGTTTTAGGGGCCACTTGTGACATCTCATTGATACTCATTGGACGTATAGTGGGCTCTGTAGGGCTGAATGAGGCAATTTCTCGAGTATGTGCCTCTACTAGGGAAGATAAGAGTGCAACTCCTTGTGCAAAAGTATCAACTTCACCCATTGCAAACCTGTAAACTCTCAACAAAGCCAAGAAAACGTAAAATCTGCCTCAATTGGAATAAAAATTCCAATGAGACAATGGAAACAATCTAAACAACTAAATTAAAATCAATAGAAACTAGCTGTCTCCCCGGCAGCGGCGCCAAAAACTTGATGTGTCAAATTATACCTAACCGCAAGCGCACGGTGTCTATTGCTAGTACAGATGGCAAGCGGGTCGAATCCACAAGGAGACAGGTTCTACTAATTCCTTTTCAGTTATCGCTAATTGTTTCAGGGACAAACGATTATTGGAGAATATTAATTAACTAATTAAACAAGATTAACACTAATTAAACAGATGATAAACAAATTATTTAAAACCTAGGGCAATCAGGTTCGCCATGCTTACACAATTGGCTCTTAAGCTAAAGCAATCAATGTGATCCTATAACTAGAGTATGTTAATCTCTTCCAAGCATTAACACTCTCGAAACATTCAACACAATTAACCACTTTTAGTAATTCAATCAATCAGGTAATTAGAGTCAAGTTAATCTCTTCCAAGAATTAACGCTCTCAGAAATCCAATGATGCTTCCGCACCCAAATTCAATTCTGCTAATCATATGTGTGCCTCTAGTAAGTAAATCTCTCGATCCATACCCCTATTTGCATATAATTAATCCATGATATCGGCCGATTACACAAATTAATGATTAAAACATATCAATCAGAATTAACCATAACCAATCAAACCACTATGAAAATCATGCAAATATTAGTGCAAACATGGCTTCCCTTTAAGTCCTAGAAATAACTACTCGCTAATAATTAAACAAGTAAAACAACTAGTAAAACAAGAAAACATAATTAAACTAATAAGAACAAAGATTAAGAGAACAAAACCTTCAAACTTCAATGTTGTCACCCAAAAGAAGAGTCATAGTGTTTCTCTACATGTCCAACTAATAATAATACTAATCTACTCTAAACTATATTATCTGATCTAATATTACATCCTTAATAACGTGTCCCCAGATGTGTTTATATAGCCTCTTGATTTAGCCTCTAAGCAATTGCCTTCTTAGAGTTGGAATAGAAGATGACAAGTTTCCAAGCTTGGTTGTAAAATTCGTAACTTCTTTTTCTCCTCTGTTTCTGGGCTCTTCCAACTGGATTTTGCTTACTGGACCACCTCTGAATTGTAGATAATTCCACAAGCTTCGCGTGGACAGTAAGATCGTCAAATTCTGACTTCTGGAACTCAAGATATGGCCCAAACAGTGTTAAACAGCCCGTGTAGCCCAATAGTACGAATTTCCTTCTATTTTATCTCCAAATTAGCTCTTTTTGCTCCAAATCCTTCCAAGTCATGAATTCTTTATTTCCTACAATTAAACAATCAAATCTATTAAATAAAAAAATCCAAATCAATGCAAAACACAATAAATATGAGAATAAAATCATCTAAAATATATATAAAATATATTCTATCAGTAAGATCTAAGGTTTTCAAGACTTATACCTTCCTTGGAGTATGATCTAGCCTTACTAAGCTTGGTATGGTCCTTGTATAGCCTTAAGTTAGCTAAGATCAACCATGAAAACAAGAAAATCAAAGATTAGTTCATGAAAACACTATTCATCCTCCTCTTAAATCATTTTTTTTAAAATGGAAAAAGAAGAGACTGAAGCTAGGATTTTTAGGAGATTACTTTTATGAAATATAGGACTCACAAGAAAAGTTTCAAGATCAAACAATGGTGGGAAGTGAGTTTTTGATTCTTGAATTAACAAGGGGCCGAATGTAGTGTTCTTGGAGAGAAAGATGAGTTCTTTGCTTGGTTGCTTGAAAATAATGCATAAAGTGACTTGTTGTAGATAATATCTCATCCATGTTACTTTAATAAAGTGATGATGTATGGAATGATGTATTTGTGAGGACAAGTGTTGAAGATTGGATGGTTTAAGGCTTAACCAAGTGATTTGATTTGATAAGTACTAGTTGATCTCTAATGGTTCTAGTTAATAATGTAACTAAATTGGTTACTAGATATTTATCACTTGCACATGCATGCATCTTGCTTCCTCTGCTTGACTCTTTGTCCGTTTATTGCTTAATTCATTGATCGATCGAGGGAATAACTCATTCGTTTCTAGTTAGGATTTTACCGAAAACCTTCTTAATATTTCTAATACTATTCTCTATCTTTCTTAATACTTCTCGAATTTAAATTCCTTAAATCCCTTTAATAAATCCTTAAGTCTGGCAGTGTCCAGGGAAATCTCGGAGAAAATAAAAGTGCTATTTTTCTGAATCCGATAGCTTTTACATACACTTAATTTCCTCCTAGATCACTAATACGAACTCATATTTCCGTTCTGAATACTTTTATATAGCGTCGTCTAATAATATTCCCATCTTTACCAAAATCACTATTCATACTTTAATATTTCTTTTATTCCTTATAATTATTAAAATGCACTGGTCCTTTCTCGGGCGTTCCTTAACCCTTTTACGGAACCACTGGACTAATAACAGATATTGATTTGGATGACACAAGAATAATCTTTCTTGGAATAATATTACTTATATCCCTAGGAGATAGATCATTCTTATCTATGTCGTCAACCAAAAGCATTCTTCCTGACATATAAATATTTTAACCTAAATCCATCCCATTCATCCGACAAACATTCATTACATCGTAGTCATAACCACTATGTACTCCTATATTATTACATAAGAAAAAGTTTTAATTATATCAATAATCTGGGTTTTTACATCATCCATGAAAACTTCCACATTCGTGCCAATCATGTCTGAGAAAATAGCCATTATACATCTTTGAAAAGTAGTAGGAGCACCACAAAGTCCAAAAGAGACTCGACGAAAAGCAAAAGTGCCAAAAGGACATGTGAATGTGGTCTTCTCTTGATCTTCTAGAGCAATGCAAATCTGATTGTAGCCCGAATAACCATCAAGTAAACAATAATACTTGTGTCCCGCCAACCTGTCTAACATCTGATCAATGAATAGAATAGGGAAATGCTCTTTTCTCGTGGCTTTGTTGAGCTTCCAATAGTCCATGCAAACTCTCCACCCCGTGACTGTCCAAGTAGGGATGAGCTCGTTCTTCTCATTAGCAACAACTGTCGTGCCTCCTTTCTTTGGCACATATTGAACCGGACTCACCCAAGAACTGTCTGAGATAGGATAGATAATACCCGCATCTAACCACTTTAGAATTTTCTTCTTCACCACCTCTTTCATAATAGGATTGAGTCTTCGCGATGTTCAACAGTAGGCTTAGCTCCTTCCTCTAGCAGAATTTTGTGCATGCAATAAGAAGGGCTGATTCCCATGATATCTGCTATGGTCCAACCAATTGCTGACTTGAACTCCCTCAGAATTCGCAAGAGCTTTTCTTTCGCACTCGCTAACAAGTTAGAAGCAATAATAACAGGTAATGTAGATGCATCACCAAGAAAAGCATACCTCAAGTGCTCCGGCAATGGTTTGAGTTCAAGTGTAGGAGCTTCTTCAATAGATGGTTTAAGACGCCCCTCCGAATTTTTAAGCTCCGCTAACCCAAGAGATTCAAAAGGCAAGTCAAATCTCATTTTCCAAGGAGCTGAATTTAGCAGCTGAAGTTGCTCGGCTATTTCCTCATCTTCAAAATCTGAATCCCCCACCAAAATTTTTTTCAACGAATCTGATTTTAGCAATTGCTCAATCTCCATAGTAACTTCAGAATCGACAAAATCCACCTTCAAGCATTCTTCTTCATCTGAGGAAAATTTCATTGCATTGAAGACATTAAAAGTGACATTCTGGTCTTCCACCCTCATAGTGAGTTCCCCTTTCTGCACATCGATCAAAGTTCTTCCCAAGATTATGGAAATCTTCTTATCTTCCTCAAAATCCAAGATAGCAAAATCAACAGGGAAGATGAGCTTATCAACTTTCACCAAAACGTCCTCCACTACGCCTCTAGGATATGTAACTGATCGATCAGCCAATTGCAAAGAGATGTTGGTAGGCTTTGGTTCCGGTAACCCAAGTTGCATATAAACTGACAAAGGCATGAGATTGATGCTCGCTCCCAAGTCACACAAGCACTTCTCAAAAGACAAATTACCAATAGTGCATGGAATAGTAAAGCTACCAGGATCCTTAAGTTTTGGAGGCAATTTCTGTTGCCGAACGGCACTACACTCCTCCGTTAAAGCAACGGTTTCTAATTCATCGAGCTTCAATTTACGAGAAAGAATACCCTTCATGAACTTGGCATAGCTCGGCATCTGTTCAAGAGCTTCCGCAAAAGGAATGTTAATCTGCAACTTCTTGAACACCTCTAAGAACTTTACAAACTTCTTATCCAAATTCTACTTTTGGAGTCTTCTAGGATATGGAGGAGGAGGAGGATAAATCTGAGTATTCTTTGTAGACTGCTCCGGAGAAGTTTTAACATGTTCCTTGCTCTTCTCTACTTCACCATCTAGCTCATCAGCTACTAAGTCAGATTTCTCAATTTCAGGCACTACAGATTTTTCAACTTGTTGATTTTGCACGTCTTCATCTTCCTTAACGGTTGATTTAGGATCTGATGTAACCTTCCCCGATCTCAAAGTCACAGCTTTCACCTATTCTTTACCATCCCTCCTGCCTGGATTAGTCTCTGTATCACTAGGAAGAGTTCCTTGTGGCTTACTAAGTAATGAATTTGCAAGTTATCCCATCTGGTTCTCCAAGGTCTTGAGAGCAACTGCCTGACTTTTAATCATCAACCTCAACTCATCCATCTCTGATTTTTCATTAGAAGATTGCCCCGCATTAGCTTGGGGTTGTTGCTGCTGAAATCCTGGAGGTTGATAAGGTTGCCTTGGAGCATACTGCTGTTGATAGCCCTGATTAAATGGCTTTGCTTGCTGTCCCTGAAACTGCTGTTGATAAGGTGGTTGTTGAGCACCTTGATTATTGCTCCAGCTAAAATTGGGATGATTCCGATTATTAGGATGATAAGTAGTTGGAACTGGTGCAACAAGTCTTTGGAAATTACTCACGAACTATGCTGATTCAGAAGAGAAAGCACACTGATTCGTCTCATGTACGCCCGCACATAGCTCACAAACACTAGCCACCTGCTGAACTCCATAATTTTCAAGAGAATCCACCTTCATAGTCAACGCCTTTAACTGAGCTGCAATTGCTGAAGCTGCATCCACTTCAAAAATACCTGCTATCTTGCCTTGAGAAAGCCTATGGGTAGGATTCTGATATTCATTGGCAGCCATCGTCTCAATAAGATCATAAGCTTCATCGTAGCTCTTAGCCCATAGAGCTCCACCTGATGCTGTATCTAGCATAGGTCTAGACTGTGCTCCCAACCCATTGTAGAAACTATTAATAACCATCCAGTCAAGCATGCCATAATGTGGACACCTACGAAGCATCTCCTTGTATCGTTCCCAAGCCTCACATAAAGATTCTCCAGATTGCTACTGAAATTGAGTTAGCTGGTTCCTTATTGCTGTAGTTTTCGCCATAGGGAAGAATTTAGTAAGAAACTTCTGAGCAAGATCCTCCCATGTAGTAATGGAACCAGCTGGTAGAGAGTGTAACCAGCCCTTAGCCTTATCCCTCAGAGAGAATGGGAAAAGTCTCAACTTGATAGCATCATCCGACACCATTAAACTTGAAAGTATCATAGATCTCGATAAAGTCCCGAATATGCATGTTAGGATCCTCCGTAGAAGCACCCCCAAACTAAACCGAATTATGTACCATCTGAATGGTGCCCGACTTGATTTTGAAGTCATTAGCCGTGATGGCCGGCCTGATAATACTAGATTGGATGTCATTGATCTTTGGCTGAGAATATTCCTTCAAAGCCTTAGTTGTTGCTGCTTCTACCATCTCTACTGTAGTTTCAGATTCCTCTTTCTTATTTTCTTTATTCTCTACAAGATCGTCTTCCGCCAGTTCTTCCAAACGAGCTTGTAAACGTGTTCGCATACAAACTCAAGTACCTAAAACACCACGAATCAACAAACTAAATAAGAAATCCGAGTCAGTGAACGCTAACGACCACTATTGACAAGCACATAAACTAAAAATAAAACACCGATGATCCCCGGCAGCGGCGCCAAAAACTTGTTAACACGAAATCACGCAAGTGCACGTAGTCTCAAGTAATATAATTCAAGTTCGTTCCGTAGAGATCTGGTTATATTTTAATCAGAAGATATGCCTATGCAACAATGTATGGTTTTAATTCACTGCTAAGAAAAGTAACAAATTGGGGTTTGATTATCTAAACTAAACTAAGATGCAAATTATAAAACTAAGAATTAATTAGCTAAGAGAATTTAATCGAATTACTTATATGAGAATAAACATGGGATCCTAACTTCATTAAGTACTTCCCTTAGATCTGACGCCTTTAATCACTATAAGAAATGGGTTATGATATCTGATCGGATAACACGAAACAAGTACACACTACCTGTCAGCATACGTATACCAAACTAAACATACATCCACAAAAGAGATAGAAGATGAATAGACACCAATTATGCTTAGACCCTATATGTCTATAGAATTTGAAAACATAACGGTTGAAGAGCAAGTTATCCATTAAGATCACACAGGGCAGTATAATTATTTTCATCTCACACCATAAATCATATTGATAAACAATTATGAACCTATGCTAGCATGGCAAGTTCTAAATCTCAAGATCCACTTTCACTTCACAAGAGATTAACAAATTAGATGTTCGCGACGCATCTATTAATTAAGTATAACCATACGAGGATATCAATTATACACTACACACAGATCTTTAAAGCATCAAGATACTAAGTTCCATAAATAAATCCGTTAGAATCCCATGACAAAGATTAGCTCATAATTGAACCGTTCATCGTCATGGGATTTGATGAAAACATGAGAGTAAACAAGATATGGAAGAAATAAACAATAATATCATTAAAACTAAAAGTTGAGGAAACAAATCTATGATTCAACGTATACAAAAGATGAAGTAGATCTAGATCCGTGCTTGTCACCGAGCGTTGAATCCTTCTCTCCTTTTCTCCCTTGCAGATCTAACCTATGATACAATAATAAAAGCGATACGAATTACAATGCTAAGATGTATTTAAATAGGCTCCAGATTTCTTTCCCACCAAGAAATTACCTTATATTACAATTAGAATTCAATTAAGGTACTAAATACTGCCCAAAATACAATTAGAACTTAAAAAGGGCAAAACAGTAATTTCCCTGCTCCCATCAGTCTGATTATCGAGCTATCTGCGCCCACCACATGCAGCCTGCTCGTGTAAGACATGTCCCATGTTGTAGAAAATCTCCCAAGCTTCGCGTGGACAGTAAGATCGCTGAAAACAGACTTATAGAACTCCAGATATGGCCAAAACAGTGTAGACTGCGCAACCGTCCCGGAAAATCCGAATTTTAATTAATTTAACCTCCAAAATCGACAGAAGCATCCACCTTAATCGACATTCTTGCAAACCTGCACAACTACACAAAACACATAAAAACTACGACAAACTTGAGTCCAAGACAATCAATTTAAGCTGATATGGAACGCTCCAAGTGGATATAAAATCCACTTATCAAGATACATACTTTTTGATTTTATAACAAAATCTCTCTTCTCAATTTGATCTCTATATTGAAAATGCACCCTAGAAGGGGGTTGAATAGGTGTAAATGGCTAACTATATTCAACTAAGTCCGATTTTAAAAATTACCAGAAACAGCTTACTGATTTCGTTTTATGCAGAGACAAATGATATGCTGAATGCACAGATAATCAGTACAGTAAAGTGCAGAAACAATAAGCTAAATGCAAGCAGTAATTAAAGAGCAGAAAATAAATAACACAGAGACTTTTAGCCAGGTTCGACCCCTAACCCCTATGGTCTACGTCCTGGTCCCTTACCAACCCGGTAAGAGAATATATTATTGATCAACGAAATAAACCAATTACAAGATACAATAATATATCTCCCTTAATCCCAGCTGCTGACAAATGGCTTGCTGAACACCTGTTTCTGAACCTGCTCTCTAAGCTATACTTCCCAAGTATACTTCTCTAGCAACGTTCACCAAACCCTTGTTCCCTAGCCAATATGCCTAGCAACTCAACCTTACCAATCCTGCTGACAAATGGCTTGCTGTTTGCTGTGCTGAACCAACTCTCTAAGCAATACTTCCAAAGTATCCTTCTCTAGTCTAGTTCGACCCACCCAAAACTTTAAGCCAAACTTGTACAGCAAGTATTCAATACAAATTGAACAATACAATCCAAAATAAGATGTTCGAGTATTACAACTCAAGCTATAAACTCTCTTATATAATATAAGTGTATATAACAATAAAACTCAGAGTTTATAAGAATGGTGTTTGGGAGAGATGATAGAAACGTGTATAAGCAAGTCTCAAACTTGTAGTTGTGTTTTTTCTTCGTTGCTTACAAGAAAGGTTATAAGTGAATATATATGAAAAAACACACAAACGGCTAGTTGAAGATTTGATATATCAAAAAGATTTGATTACATAAAACACTCTCCAACAGCTATATTAGTTAGAGGTTTTGAATATAAAACGTTTGAAATGATTTGAATCTCCAACAAACTCATTTTGATATATATACGATAGTATATACATGCTAAAATCAAATTCCAACAGCTATAAAAAGATATGAACGAATCTGGGCTGTTATGGAATGTTTAGATAAGTAAAAGATTGAGTAAAATCTGTTTTGAAAGGATAAGGAAAGATAAATCACAATCCTACTAAATAAGGAACAGATTTTCGAAAAAGATTTGAGCTCTATTGTAAGAACCCAGATTTTTGGGTAGAATTAAAACTTTTATTATGCATTGATGTAAGAGTGAACAGTGGTTACAACTACATTGTAATACTGGCTTTAAAGAATGAATAATGACAGGATATATATATTCCAAGGTTATATGGCCTGAAGGATGCTATTGGGTGATAACTTAGATTAGAATAATCTATCTCCTAGAAAGTTAAGATAAGATTCCCTAGAGAGAAATAGATACCCTCATGTCATCCAAATCAATATCTATTATAAGCCCAGCGGTTCCGTAAAAAGGTTAAGGAACACTCGAAGGTGAACCAGGTTCATTTTCCTAATTATAGGAATTAAATAAAAATAAGTGATGAATAGTGATTTTGGTGGAATTTGGAATATTATTATAATAATGTTATACCCGGTATTAGGAACGGATTTCTGAGTTCGTATTAGCGATCTACGAAGCAAATAAGTGTATGTAAACGTGATCGGATTTTAGAAAATCCAAAATTTATTTTTAAGGAAAATCTGATCGAGCAGTAAAGAGCATATTAATGCGAACAAGATAAGAGATTTATTATGTCAAGGAATTAAGGATTTTATTTAATTATGATTTGAGAAATTAGAATGAAAATCCTCGAGTTAGAATGATAAGCGTTTTAGAAATCGCTAGAACTTTATAACGAGATTAAGCGATAAAGCGAACACGAAATGAATTACGGATTAAATATATAATGAGATGAGAAACACCACATGATCATCTAGGGTTTACTAATATTAGATTGGTGGAAAAGAAATGAGAAAAGAAAAGAAAAAAAGCAAGAATGAGGTGTATGTTCAAGGATGTGACAACAAGGCTCTTTGTCATCTTATTTCCTACAAACCACAAGTGATTAACACATGGATTAGAGAGTGACATAGCTGCTATACAACACCAAATATCATACAAACACTTTCCAACAACTAGTCAAACAAGAAAGAAAGAGAGAAAAACAAGAACAACCAAGAAAACACCAAACTGCCCAGCAGAAACCAAAGGCAAAAAAAAATTCATATCTCCATTTATATCCATGATAAAATCACCAAATTTTAACCACAACCTCTCCACTCCATGGGAAATATTCGTTCAAAATTTCATGGCATTCTAATGAGTGTAGCCTAGTCAAATATCCTCCCCAAGTGAAGAACACCAAACTCTCCACAAAACTTCCATTCGGCTTTCTTGAAATTCAAGAATTAAAATCCAACTTCCAACCATTTGTTGATCTTGAAACTTTTTATGTGAGTCCTATAATTCATAAAAATGATCTCCTCAAAATCCTAGCTTCAATCTCTTCTTTTTCCATTTTCAAAAAAATCATTAAAGAGGAGGATGAATAGTGTTCTTCAAGAACTAACTTTGATTTTCATGTTTCTTTGGTTGATCTTAGGTTTGTTAAAGCTAGACAAGGACCATACCAAGCTTTGTAAGGCCATATCACACCCTCAAGAAGGTATAATGATCTTGAAACCCTAGGCCTACTTTGAGTTTTTGCATGTTCTTGATGGATTTAAGTGTTAGGAGCATGTTAGTGATGTTATAATCATGATTATGTGGTAGATCTAATGGATTTAAGAGATGATGATTATGTTGGTACAATATTGTGTTCTTGATATTGTTGAGATGAGAATCATATGTATAAGTTGTATTGGTGCCCGGTGTGGCTTGGTTTTAGTATTACGATTAGTAGAACGTTCGATTTATAGCCGTCGTAATGCCCTATTTTCGTTTAACCTTGAAATTCGAACTTGACAGTAGATAAAACTCACTGCATAGCTTCGACTTATACCATGATTAGCTAGATCATGTTACAAGCTTCGTTTTGATATAAAGATCGCATGAAATGGACTTACGGTTTAGGAGTTATGATTAAATTCGTAAAAGTGGTTTGAAATCGTAAACGAAAGTTCATAATTGAAATTGATTCCCTTAAATGTCGTTTAATCAGTGGCGAATCTTATTAATTAAATATGAGAGGTAAAAAGGAAGGTGTTGGAGAAAACCACATGTCGAATGGATCGTTTTCCGATTTTATAAAAATGTTTGAATCGAGGTTAAACGCGAACGAACCCCTTAAAGGTATGACTTTGGTTATAACTTAGAAAACGGGCGATAACACTCGAGGTATAATTTTGATTCGTAAACGACCAACCTTAGAACTTATACGACTTAAGTATATACCAAGTATAAGCATGATGACATGTCTTGATAACGAACGAATGTCGGATCGTATCGGTGATAAAGAGAGTTACACTAAAAGAGACGTAACGAGATAACTCGAAAACATGTTTCGATTTAAGTGAAGTTTATACTTAGCCTTTTAATAAGCGTTAAGTGGTTAATCTTAAATATTCTGATTGTTTATAGATTGTCGAGCTGACCCGGGACACATTACCCCTACCCGCACTCGATTCTCAGGCAAGTTTCCAATACTTGGAACTGTTGTTGTGATAATATATATGATGATTGTTTTATACATATGCCATAGCATGCATGCCTACTTTCAAGTTAATATTGAATTACTTGTTCCCTGAATTGATATCGGCTTATAGACTATATATGAAATATCAGTTATAAGCCGGATTGTTTGGTTAAGACCCTTAGCGAAGGGCGTATGATATTCATACTTCAAATATAGACCGGGAGTCGATATTTTGTAATATATAAATAGTCGTGGAAATCCGGAGGGATCCCAGCGACAAATTTATTAGGTCGAGGATTTTTTTTATTCGATTACGAATCTTTCGAGGAACGTTATTTGAGTATTACCTCAGTGAAGGAATATTTAATGAATATTATTTTAATATTCATTTAGGATGTCATTTATTAAATGAATATTATTTTGATCATTCATTGGAGTTATTTAGTTATTGAATATTATTTTGAATATTCATTAGAGTTATTTGGTTGACGAATATCATTCCCAAATATTCATTTAGCTTACTTATTATTATTTGGGATATTCATTTGATCTTTATTTATTTAATGAATATTACTTTCGAATATTCATTTAAGGTTTGATTTACTTAATGAATATTATTTTAAAATATTCATTGGAAGTTCTATTTACTCAAGGAATATTACTTCGAATATTCCTTTAAAGTTTTGATTACTAAATGAATATTTTCGGATATTCATTTAGAATATTATTTGTTAAATGAATATTATTTTGGGATATTCATTTAGAATATTATTTGTTTAATGAATATTATTTGGATTTTCATTTGGAATGTTATTTGTTAAATGAATATTATTTTCAAATATTCATTTAAGGTTTGATTTATTCAGTAAATATTATTTTAAATATTTATTTAAGTTTATTTATTCAATGAATATTATTTTAAATATTCATTTAAGAAGAGATTTATTTAATAAATAGTTCTATATTCATTCGAGGATTACTTACGAGCAATATTATGATTTAAAAATATTCCGTAATTATTATTGACTTAATAAATATTCTTGGAATATTTAATTAAATTCTTTTGAATTCTTTTTGTAATGATTTATATTATTCAAAGGTTATCCTTCACCTTCAGATATTATGTAAAATATTTCGAAGTCTTTTATGACTATTTACATCAAGGGGAGGTTCCTAAACTTTGATTTCATTTAAATCTATCTTAAAGAAGATTTAAATACTCGCTCAACTTCCAAACGTATATAAGGGGACCTCACTTGAGCGATGTTATTTATTGGACTGCCCGGTCCTATACTTGCTAAAACTATCTTGTCACTCACATCTTGATTCTTTCAAGCATCTATATGAGTCTTTTGGTTACCTCCTCAACGCTCGAGGGGTATGATTGATGTAACAAGTTTATATCCATTAACAAGCATCAGCTTGGGAAATATTGGTGAATTTTCCTTTCCAATTAGATACGACTACTTTGTGGAGTCCTATCAACAAGTGTTACACTTGGGGAAAAAGGGGAACGAACTTTACGTTTCAGAGTCATGGATGATATTCGAACTAGGAGACGCGTAAGTGGCCGAGTGGCGCCGGTCCAGCAATAGCCCAACCGTTGGCTGAGGAGTTCCAGAGGGCGGTAGATAAGTAAAATCCGTCGGAGCTACCTTCTACATGTAGAGAATGACTGATGAGATGCATGACATACGACTGATCATCGTAAACGTCAGGGCATCTGGCGCGGCAATGCTCCCGTATTAGTTCATCTTCTAAAAGTGAGAAATTTCTGCAACACTGTGGTGTTGGCAAGGTGAAAAAGTGTTGAAACCGGAATTGCAACATTTTCCTGCAAGTTCCTCTTTTATGATAATTGAGAATATCTTGCTTATCTTTTGCATAGCAGATATTATTCAAAACAAATATATTTTTTGAGTTACCTTGTAACTTCATCTCATACCTTATATTGGTACTACATCGTTAATGCATGGCATATGGTTTCAAAGATATTTTGGACTGTTATATATTATCACTGTTCAATTATATTTCTGGTGGGCTATTGCTCACCCTTGCTTTATTTATTTATATCACAACAACAGCTAGATCAGATGGCCGCGCAAGGCGCACACAGCGTAAGCAGGTGTCAACCGTAAGAGGTTTACCGCTAAGGTCTTGGCTACCTTTGTTGAGGATGCAACTGCTGGTAGGCTAGTTGTTAGCAATTGAGCCTCAAATGTATTTATATTATGGATCTATTAATGGATGGCAAAGAGTATGTAATTGTACAATTGTAATTCTTTGGGTTGTAAGAACTCAAACTTGTGATTAATAATATTGTTGGTTACTCTGATTTCATCTCTGGGACTATAACGGGTGTGTTTTATGTTGTTGTTTTGGGTCATAAGGTTGTAATTTAAATTATGTTGGTTTTGTGGTTGGATATTGAGACCGTAACGACCAGATCCCTGACCCTGGATCTGGGGGTGTTACAGAAATGGTATCAGAGAGAGCGTTATATATCCCAGAGATGATGCGACTTTAAAACAATAAATTCATTAAGATAATAAGAACTCTTTCCAAGTTCATAGTCGGACTACTTAATGTAGTACTGACGTATAAAACCCTTATGGGAACTATTAAGTATCATGATAGTGACTTAGCTCGTTCTTGTATCGACTAGTAAGGCGATAGACCTTGGGGATTACGAGAAGTAACTCAATGATGATTGTTTTGATGCTGAAGATCGGATGGTGGATTCAATAGAGTACCCTACGGAGGACCCGGAAGAGGTTCCAGCAGAGGAGGAGAATATTGATAAGTATAAGGAATTTACACTTAAGGAATGAGGGCTACAGCCAGAGAGACTGTAAGAGTTAAGGTATAGTGCTCAGAAAAATGAGCATAAAGAGCTGAGATATTATTAAGAGAATTAAAGATGCGTATTGGATTCATAGCGGGACTGCTAGATGAAGTACCAGCAGGTAAGATGGATTTAAGGAATTACTTGAGATCTTATATGGGGATAGATAAAGATCCTTAGAGACCTACAGATTAATGAGAAAAGAGTTAGAGTGGCACATGATTATCAAAGACACAGATAGAGGACATGGAGCAGAGTCTCCAGGAACAGTTAAGACATAGGTGGCAAGTGCCATATCTTCAGATAAATGAATTAGTGTGAATGTGGTTAAGGATAATTCGCCATGAGAAGGCAGATTTCATGAGTGATAATTGTAAAGTCAAACTTAGATTGATGAGGTGGTTGGGTTCAAGGAAATGTCCATTTTAAGAATGGATCAACTTAGAAAATAAAGACATTGAAAGGTGATGGCATGATTGAATAAAGTATATAAGGAAATAGTAAGCAAGACAATGATCTCAGAACCTACAAGACTAAAAGACCAGTGAGTCTATGATAAACTAGTAATGAGGCTATCGTCAAGAAACCAAGTATAAGTTCAGTTCAATTCAGTGAAATGATGAACCAGAAACATTAGTTGCATGTGATTCAGAAGAATATTAAATTCTTTCTTTTCCTTGAATGGATTATGGTAGTTACCTTAAGTTTATTCTGACACTGAATCATAAATGGATTAGGCAAGGCGAGCAGTGGTCGAGATGTAATTGAGAATGCTTCTAGGTGCAACCTGATAGAACAGGTGTAGGACATGTTCTCGAAATAAGAGTTTTGGCAAAATGAAGTCCAGCAATAGGACACATGATCAATAAGAGTAGTGTTGGTCGGCCCTACCAAGTTAAAGACAGTTTCAAATGAAGATTGGCCAACCACACTGGAAAAGGTGAGAAATTTCATAAAATTCACAAGGTATTACCAAAGATTTGCTCAGGACTTTACAGATAGTGTAGTCCCGTAACCCGACTTATTATAAGAATAAAAGTTTGAATGGACAAGATAAACGTGAGAAGATCTTCCTGGAGCTAAAGGTAAAGTTGGTAATGACCAGGGTTGGCGTTGCCTAATGGAAGAAGGAAACTTTGGGAGATATTATGATGCAACTCATACAGGTATAGGTCTGCGCTTATGCAGCACGACAGCGTAATTTCGAATACATTTAGACAGCGCAGTTCATCGGATTCGGATGGCCTTGGTAGTGTCAATGTTGAGGAATGACTAACCCCGACGGTAGTGTTCCTTCTGAGACTAGTTGTTAAGAAGACTGGTATTTGGTAGTATCGACTAATAGGACGAATATGTATCGGGAAGATGTGGCATGTTACTAGTGGGTGAATAGATGAACTGAAATTTTCCCAAATTCGGGAAAGGAATTCAACGAATTTTGGCAAACCTTGTCTTTCGGATTATCTGAATACATCACTGAGAAGAGTGGAAACTGAGGCAAACCCTATAAATTGGGTAAGGTAGCCGCTACACGGATTGGTAGATAGATCCCAATTATTACGATTGATTGTAAAAACAAAATTATGAAGTTGAATGTAATTAAGAAACAAGCCGGACTGAGAAATTCTGGGATTGACTTAAATGAAAAAGTTGTTATGCCAGAAGTGTTAAGCTTTTGTGGTACGTGGAATTGATAAGATTAACTGAGGAAAGGTGACCGGAGACGGTACCGA
Source organism: Kitagawia praeruptora (assembly GCA_037693485.1). Classification (NCBI taxonomy): domain Eukaryota; kingdom Viridiplantae; phylum Streptophyta; class Magnoliopsida; order Apiales; family Apiaceae; genus Kitagawia; species Kitagawia praeruptora. The sequence goes on along the minus strand of CM075348.1, from coordinate 165,778,359 downwards.
GAAGTCAATTAAGACTTATATGGAGAAGGGTTTTGAAAAGATCAAAAGGTATCAAAGAAGAAGACACTATGTCAGTAATTGCTAGAAAAGTAATGATAGTAACTAAACTCACATATTGTAATGTGGCTGTTGAGGCCAAGTCACAAGTAAATATCAAGCGACTAGACCAGCAATGAAAGGACAAAGCGGGGTAGCTTCTAACCAAGTGCCAACCGCGAGAACTTGATATAAAATGAATTGAGATACATGATAATGGATTTTATAAATACCATGGATGTGTTAGGAATGAGGATGGTGACGAGTAAAGGTTTTGAGGATTGTCAGAAATGGTGCAGTATGATGCATAAATGTTATATGAAGCTTAGTGTCCTCAAAAAGAGCATTAGGCACTAAGAGATTCACGTTGAACACGACCAATATCTTCCAGAACATCCTTGCTACCATTACCAAGTTCTGTAAGAAAGAGCAGATAGACATGTGTTGTCTTTTGGAAGGTCATATAGACTAACATTCGTTTGAAAGAAGATGTTAGCATTAGTCTACCTATAGAATATCAAGATGAGAATGATTAAAAGAGACCCTTATTAAGGATATATGATTGAATTGCCAAGTACAGGATATAAGTATTCCTTGAAACTAGAATTGAGCATAAAATGTCCATATATTAAGACGAACCCTGGGGGATGCACAAAGGATAGCATCACCCCTAACAATAGGCACTGTGAAAACAGACGATATAAGTTGAATCGACCAAGGTATCAATAACCTATAAGGATTTGTGGAAAGGAGTCTCGAAAAGTACATAGAAAGAATTGTTATAGAGTTGGTTAATAATGTTTGATGTACCCTGTACCCAGAAGATACAGGAGGAATGATGAGGATGCTCCTATCCTGAGTTGGAATAGATCCAGAGAATATTGATTTCAAGAAAATTTTATATTCAGGAAAGGCCAATGAGGTGGCCGACACTTTAAGTATAAGGGAGTAAGTATGTATGCTCATACTAAAGAGATAGAATGATAGTGTAAAGGACCTTGATGGTCATAATGTGGTAGAGGAAGTTACATTCCGTCTGATGATTGTGCAAGGATCAATTATAAGGATAGTTTAAGTAAAGATTCGATTCCTGATGTTCCCGGTAGCACATTACCGACATTAGGAGGTTCTACGACAGACCAGACCAAATTCCCCAAGAGACTCGCCTTTTCTTTGGAAAGAGAGAGGGGAGGTTAAGTAACAATGAATTGGTAGTAAATGACCAGAAATAGAGAGGGTACAAATACTGATAAGCCAAATGGCACGATGATGAATGACAAGCAAGTTTAGGTTGGTATAATTCTGTGCAAACAAGATAGAGAATTATGAGGTTGGCAAGCGATTAAGCAAACCGATAAGCTTTTAGTCTTCTACCGGAGATATATGATTAATAATCTCACCAGCCTGTTCCAGCTGCGATGCTGGAAGCTTTCCTGCAATTTTATCTGCTTCATGTAATATCTACGTCAAGTTCAGGAAGCATTCCCAATGGATAGGGAATAGTGATTATTTTGTTTTCCTAGAGGATCTTGAATTGACAATTATGAGGCTTAGTTGTTAAAGCACTACGTAAACGATAAGCGATGGTGATCCTTCTGAGGAATTAGGTGGTAACGACTGTGGAAATGTCGAAGTGAATCTAAATTAGAGAAATCATCCAGGTTTATTTCGGATGGTGTAATTTCTGGATCGACGGGATATTTGAAATGAAGAATTAGGTTATGATGGTTCATAAAATGATTATAGTAGAAATAAAGACAAGAGACTGATAGAGATGGAAATAGAATTGGGAATTAATAAGAGAGTCAGATAGGCAGACTCATGAGAAGCTCCAGTAATGAAGCGAGAAGAGTATGGAATTGGCAAGGTAAGGGTATTGGCCAAAACGGAAAGTTGGAATTAGGAGCATGAATGACATACAAATTGACTCCTTTTAAGTTTGGAAAATCCGAGGAAATATGGAATAGTTTGATTGAGTAATAAAAGAGACTCAGGGAATGAGAAAGTGAAATCTAGATGGTTGAACAAAGGAAAGTTTGACCACAAACGTGCCACGTATATTAAATAAAGGTAACACGCGTTCCCCTAATAAGGTGACGGTGGAGTACAATAACAGAAGTGAATGAGAACTAGATGATAAGATGGATGTGATTGATAAAGAAAAGAATGGGAAATAATTATGGAATGTGAAGCAAGAAATGTTACGAATGGATTGATGAATGGGTTCTTCCTAACGAGCACTCGGATTGACAACCTGATAGTGTTAGAATTATTAGTATGAAAGAGCCAGTGTCGGGGCGTGAAATGTGAGTAATAATAATGTCAAGCGGGAAATCCAAGATTTAACCTGAGAGGTTAAAGGATTTTCCAAAAAGTAAGTGGTGCTAATATCAAGCAAGAGTATAGGTCCATAGAATGATGGACAGAATAACAGGGATATATGATATGTGAGATTACGAAAAAGTGGAATTTGATACGAATATGATTATTTCTCTTCTCTAATAAACCTCTATAGTTCAGAGGTAAATTCTAAGTATGATATTTTGACAATCATGAAAACTTTCATATATGATTCTTTGAAATTCGTTCTTTTCTTCTCCCTTATTTAACTTCTTCTAAATTGAGAAGAACAACCCTTTAAGGAGGGGAGGTAATACTACGTGACTCTCTGTCTGTGTGATAGGAGTCTAAGTGGAATGCCATTAATTGTTTAATTGCTTGTCAAGTACTAAAGGCTGGCCCCCTTCTGTACTAGCTATGCAATATAACAAATGTTCATTGATCACAGTGATCTCTCGATAAATTTTTTTCACCTAAATATATATACATCGAGATTGCGAAGATTAAAGCGATTAGGAATTGCAAAATTATGAGTGAGGTTATCTCCGGACTTCGTAGCACGTTAGTGATACCGAAGTCACTGCACGTACCAATAAAGTTAATAGTATAAGAACGGACAAGAGCGTATACCGGATGATGCGTTATGCGAAAGTATCAAAGAACTGGTAGAACGGATAAAGGGTGTGTTGTAACACCAGTATGATGTGCTTTAGAAAGATTGGAATGTGTAAGGATCGACCAGAGAATTGGAAAGCGAAATAACCAACAAGTACCCCATTTGTCTTCTACCTGATTCCGGGACGGAATCCTTTTAAGGAGGGGAGACTGTAAGAACCCAGATTTTTGGGTAGAATTAAAACTTTTATTATGCATTGATGTAAGAGTGAACAGTGGTTACAACTACATTGTAATACTGGCTTTAAAGAATGAATAATGACAGGATATATATATTCCAAGGTTATATGGCCTGAAGGATGCTATTGGGTGATAACTTAGATTAGAATAATCTATCTCCTAGAAAGTTAAGATAAGATTCCCTAGAGAGAAATAGATACCCTCATGTCATCCAAATCAATATCTATTATAAGCCCAGCGGTTCCGTAAAAAGGTTAAGGAACACTCGAAGGTGAACCAGGTTCATTTTCCTAATTATAGGAATTAAATAAAAATAAGTGATGAATAGTGATTTTGGTGGAATTTGGAATATTATTATAATAATGTTATACCCGGTATTAGGAACGGATTTCTGAGTTCGTATTAGCGATCTACGAAGCAAATAAGTGTATGTAAACGTGATCGGATTTTAGAAAATCCAAAATTTATTTTTAAGGAAAATCTGATTGAGCAGTAAAGAGCATATTAATGCGAACAAGATAAGAGATTTATTATGTCAAGGAATTAAGGATTTTATTTAATTATGATTTGAGAAATTAGAATGAAAATCCTCGAGTTAGAATGATAAGCGTTTTAGAAATCGCTAGAACTTTATAACGAGATTAAGCGATAAAGCGAACACGAAATGAATTACGGATTAAATATATAATGAGATGAGAAACACCACATGATCATCTAGGGTTTACTAATATTAGATTGGTGGAAAAGAAATGAGAAAAGAAAAGAAAAAAAGCAAGAATGAGGTGTATGTTCAAGGATGTGACAACAAGGCTCTTTGTCATCTTATTTCCTACAAACCACAAGTGATTAACACATGGATTAGAGAGTGACATAGCTGCTATACAACACCAAATATCATACAAACACTTTCCAACAACTAGTCAAACAAGAAAGAAAGAGAGAAAAGCAAGAACAACCAAGAAAACACCAAACTGCCCAGCAGAAACCAAAGGCAAAGAAAAATTCATATCTCCATTTATATCCATGATAAAATCACCAAATTTTAACCACAACCTCTCCACTCCATGGGAAATATTCTTTCAAAATTTCATGGCATTCTAATGAGTGTAGCCTAGTCAAATATCCTCCCCAAGTGAAGAACACCAAACTCTCCACAAAACTTCCATTCGGCTTTCTTGAAATTCAAGAATTAAAATCCAACTTCCAACCATTTGTTGATCTTGAAACTTTTTATGTGAGTCCTATAATTCATAAAAATGATCTCCTCAAAATCCTAGCTTCAATCTCTTCTTTTTCCATTTTCAAAAAAATCATTAAAGAGGAGGATGAATAGTGTTCTTCAAGAACTAACTTTGATTTTCATGTTTCTTTGGTTGATCTTAGGTTTGTTAAAGCTAGACAAGGACCATACCAAGCTTTGTAAGGCCATATCACACCCTCAAGAAGGTATAATGATCTTGAAACCCTAGGCCTACTTTGAGTTTTTGCATGTTCTTGATGGATTTAAGTGTTAGGAGCATGTTAGTGATGTTATAATCATGATTATGTGGTAGATCTAATGGATTTAAGAGATGATGATTATGTTGGTACAATATTGTGTTCTTGATATTGTTGAGATGAGAATCATATGTATAAGTTGTATTGGTGCCCGGTGTGGCTTGGTTTTAGTATTACGATTAGTAGAACGTTCGATTTATAGCCGTCGTAATGCCCGATTTTCGTTTAACCTTGAAATTCGAACTTGACAGTAGATAAAACTCACTGCATAGCTTCGACTTATACCATGATTAGCTAGATCATGTTACAAGCTTCGTTTTGATATAAAGATCGCATGAAATGGACTTACGGTTTAGGAGTTATGATTAAATTCGTAAAAGTGGTTTGAAATCGTAAACGAAAGTTCATAATTGAAATTGATTCCCTTAAATGTCGTTTAATCAGTGGCGAATCTTATTAATTAAATATGAGAGGTAAAAAGGAAGGTGTTGGAGAAAACCACATGTCGAATGGATCGTTTTCCGATTTTATAAAAATGTTTGAATCGAGGTTAAACGCGAACGAACCCCTTAAAGGTATGACTTTGGTTATAACTTAGAAAACGGGCGATAACACTCGAGGTATAATCTTGATTCGTAAACGACCAACCTTAGAACTTATACGACTTAAGTATATACCAAGTATAAGCATGATGACATGTCTTGATAACGAACGAATGTCGGATCGTATCGGTGATAAAGAGAGTTACACTAAAAGAGACGTAACGAGATAACTCGAAAACATGTTTCGATTTAAGTGAAGTTTATACTTAGCCTTTTAATAAGCGTTAAGTGGTTAATCTTAAATATTCTGATTGTTTATAGATTGTCGAGTTGACCCGGGACACATTACCCCTACCCGCACTCGATTCTCAGGCAAGTTTCTGATATGGGCTGAAAGTAAGCCCTAAAGACACATTTAATGTGGCATTTATTAGACCTAGAATGGTCCAAACGTGGGGCCCACCAGATGGGCCCAAACCCTAACTATAATAATAATTTCGTAATTAATATTAGGGGTAATAAACAGCTCAGCAAATAAGAGTCAAACAAGGATATTACTCTTGCCTGACTTAGCCTCCAAGATACATATTCCAACATGGAAACTGACTCCTACAAGGAAGGGGTCTAGAACCTTCCTCAAGGCGGTGGCTTGCCCACCAAGTCACCTACTCCTACCATAATTCCTAGGCTTCTCAGCCTATATAAAGGGTCTGACCCCTCATTCTCAGAACTACGTTTTCTTGGCTTGATTCTCTAATACAGAGATACGTAGGCATTCTGTGAGGACCGTTTAGTCTCGAACGCAGAAGCAGCCATTAAAGCTTGAAGCTCACAAACCCTAGCCGTCATAATCATAACCTAGTTTTTATTCCACAACATTTGGTGCCGTCTATGGGAAAAAGACATCAACCATGGTTCAAACACGAAGAACAGCACCAAGCACTACCGAGCCAATCGCTACCGAGGCTCTACCTCTAAGCTCTGCTCCGCCTGTCACTGAACAAGTACCCCCAACCACAGGGGCGATCACTCAAACTCAGGTTTCTCAACCTCCAGGGACGAATCCCCATGTCGAGAGAACGTTACCTATGGTCGTTCACCCAGGTCAAGGAACCAGCTCCCTCCAGACGCTGGTCTCTCCTCTAGTTGATCCCAGTTACCCACCACCAGGGGTACAGATCCATACTACGGATCTCCCCGTGAGTACTAACCCGATGTATTGCCTGCCTAACTACCCTCCTGGACCCAGTGGTCATGCCTTGCAGATCCGAGATCGAGTGTATCTTGACTACTCTGGCCCCTATACTGACGATTCATCAACTGATGTTGATCGTGATGAAGCCCCAAGAAGGCGACGTGCTAGCAGAGAACCCCGGAGGAGTCATCAAACTGTCTATGATGGACCCCCGTCTACAACTGCGGAAAGAATCAAGGCTTATGAAGCCGAGATTTTAAGATTAAAGGAAGATATGGCAAGAGAACAAGCTAGGTCAAATCAGACTCAACCTCCTCCAACATCAGGACCGATTCCCTTTATAGATTTGGAGAGGCCTTCAAGAAGGCAAAGAAGGGCTGATGCCCCAACTGGAAAAACAACAAGGGTGGAAACCCCCAAGAGCAACCCCAAGGATCTGATGCCACTTGGGGATCCTGATGATCCCACACCCCCGTTTACTGAGGAGGTGATGAATGCTCGTATCTCAAAGAAGTTCAAGATGCCGACAATTAAGGCTTATGATGGAACGGGTGATCCCGCAAACCATGTTAGGACGTTCTCAAATGCACTGCTGTTGCAGCCTGCAAGCGACGCCTTGAAGTGTAGGGCGTTCCCTCAAACCCTGTCGGGCATGGCTCAAAGATGGTATAGCCGCCTACCTACGAATTCGATTGGCTCTTTTAAGGAGTTGAGCGCCGCTTTTGTCAGCCAATTCATTAGCGGGAGAGTTCATGAGAAAAGTTCTGCATCCCTTATGTATGTGGTACAAGGGAAGAACGAAAATCTGAGAGACTACCTTAAGAGGTTCACCAAGGAGACTTTGAACATCACTGATCTGGAGAATAAGGTGGCCATGGTAGCCCTGGAACACGGAACCACTGATCTATTCTTTAAAAGGTCATTGGCGAAGCATCCTCCTGAAAACATGGCTGAGCTCCAACGAAGGGCTGACAAGTACATTAAAGCTGAAGATAGCATGAAGAAAGAAGCCATAGTAAGTGAGGGAGGAGGTAACAACGACTTCAAGAAGCGAAAGCAAGACTAGGAGTATGATGACCTGGAGTATGATGCTAGGGACAAGTATCCCCGAACTAGCGAGGACTCCGACTATGCCCCTAAGAAGAACCGAAGAAGAGTTTGGGACCAAGATTCAACGACTATGCAAGATTGAATGCTCCTAGGAGTCAGATCTTGTTAGATATTGAGAAAGACAAAGATTTTCGATGGCCGAAGCCACTTAGGGGTGATCCCGCAAAGAGAAACAAGGGTCAGTACTGTAGATTCCACCGCGATGTGGGGCATGATACAGATGATTGCAAGCAACTCGAAGATGAGATCGAGTTCTTGATCCGTAGAGGGAAATTGAGCAACTTCATTAAGGGTGAAGATCGTGTTAATCGAATTAGAGATTATAACAGAAGGGATGACGATCGTGATCGTAACACACAGCCCCGAGGGCCAGTTATCAATATGATCTGGGGAGGCCCGACAGCGGCCGGTACAACTCGAAACTCTCGAAAGGCGTACGCCAGAGAAGTGATACACATCGTGGGAGAGGCCCCGAAGCGGGCTAGGACTGAAATCACACTTGGTTTTGATGATTCTGATCTTGAAGGGGTGAAGTTCCCCCATGACGACCCGTTGGTCATAACTCCTGTAATTGGAAACTCAGAAGTGAAGCGAGTCTTGATAGATAATGGAGCTTCCGTTGACGTTCTATTTCATGATGCATTTGTGAAGATGGGTTACAATGATTCTCAGTTGACCCCAAATAACATGCCTATATATGGATTTAATGGCGTAGGATCTAAAGTTGAAGGGACTATTCAATTGCCTATGACTATTGGACAGGAGCCCAAGAAGGCCACTCAGATGTTGAACTTCCTGGTAATCAAGGCGGTTTCAACGTACAACGTTATCCTCGGAAGGGCTGGACTTCATGCATTCAAGGCTGTTGCCTCAACTTATCATATGAAGATCAAGTTCCCAACCCAGAATGGTGTTGGAGAACATAAAGGCAATCAAAAGATGGCACGAAGCTGTTATGTAGCCGCGTTAAGGCCTGACGGAGTCGGGGGGCAGGTCCTTCCGATTGAAGACATGGACATCCGCAGTGATAAGGAACACAAAGAAAGTCCAGAAGAGGACATCACACATAAGCCTCGAACAGCCATCAAGGCTAAGGCATCAACTGACTTCGTGGTTGAATGTAACATTGGCAACCAAGAAGTCGGGGGCAAGAGATAGTACCCCAAGAAGAAAGTGAACTTCAGAAGAAGAATGAGGAGACTAGAAGGAGTAGTAGGTGCTCTATTTTGATGGAGCATCAAAAACAAAATCAAGCCATGCAGGCCTAGTCTTGCAAAGTTGGACTTAGCTTCATATTTATCTAGTAGAAGTAGAAATAAGGTTCGATGAAACCATGCAGAGCATGTCGCTCTGAGTAGGATAGTAGTACTCTATATAAAGGTTGAACCCATTTATTTTATTAATGCAAGTTTGCTTTTCGTTCTATGATTCTATTTATGTACCAAGCACCTGATGTGTGTAAGTCAAAGATGACCAAGTACCGAAAATAAAAGAATATACAAATGGAAGCAAACAAACGCATAAATAAAACTCTGAAGGGTCGAGAGTTAGGTTACAGCACAACCAAATAAGTGTTTCAATTCCTTGAAGGATCCGGGATAAAAGACATCTGGCAATCAAAGCCATGCAAGGCTGTGGAGGCTAAAGACTAGCCACTTTTTAATGTTTTCAAAAATGACTTGGATGGAGAATCTAAGGTAGAAGACCAATAGAGAACCTTAAACAATGATCAAGAAGTTCAAGCAAACTCTCGTTTTAAAGAGTTTAAAAGGCGAGAAGCCCACATGATTGTTTAATTGGAAATCTAAATCGAGGAATCAACCTTGAATCCTTGACCTAGAATCAAGAAAAAAAAAAAAAATGATGGAACCAAGACAAACGTTGAAGTCCTGATGGACCACCCGTTGAAGAAACATATTGCATAGCCCGAAAGCCAATTGAAGGAACCCCTTGAAGGGCAAGTTGACAGCATTCTTACAAGAGGATAGTGATGTGTTTGCTTGGACAGCAATTGATATGCCAGGGATTGATCCCCAGCTCATAACTCACAAATTGAATGTCGATCCTAAATGAACGACATTAAAGCAGAAGAAGAGGAATTTCGCTCCAGAAAGGCAAGAGGCCATTAAACAAGAAGTTGGCATGCTCTTATAAGCTGGGTTTATTGAAGAGACTCAGTTCCTCAAGTGGTTGGCTAACCCTGTGATGGTCAAGAAGGCAAATGGGAAGTGGAGGATGTGTATAGACTTCACTGACTTGAATGATGCATGTCCTAAGGATTGTTTCCCTCTACCAAGGATAGATACGTTGATAGATGCCACAGTTGGGCACGAGATGCTGAGTTTCATGGATGGTTTCAGTGGATACAACCAGATCAAGATGCATAAGGACGACATCCCTAAGGTATCTTTCATAACCGACTTTGGTGTTTTCTGTTATCTTGCTATGGCATTTGTGCTAAAGAATACAGGAGCTACTTACCAACGATTGGTGAATAAAATATTTGCCCATCTAATTGGAAAAACCATGGAGGTCTATATTGATGATATGTTAGTCAAGAGCCTATTCACGGCAGATCATATTAAACACTTCGGAGATGCATTTGAAGTGCTGAGGCACCACAAGATGATGTTGAATCCAGCCAAGTGTGCCTTTGGCATTGGATCTGGGAAGTTTTTAGGACTGATGGTTTCAAAAAGAGGCATTGAGGCCAACCATGACAAGATCAAGGAGATCTTATACATGAAGCCACCACGCTCTATAAGAGATGTGTAGAAGTTGACAGGCCGATTTGCGGCCTTGGGGAGATTCATCTCCAAATCTGGTGATAAATGTTTGCCGTTCTTTCAAGCATTGAAGAAAGTGAAAAATTTTGAGTGGACACCTTAGAGCCAGGAGGTCTTTGAACAATTGAAGAAGTACATGGCCGAAGCCCCGTTGTTGGCTAAACTAGTCCCGGAGAGACTCTCTACCTATACTTGGCAGTATCTGAGCAAGCACTGAGTACCGTTCTCGTTCGAGAAGAAAGCAAGGTTCAGAAACCCATCTACTACGTAAGCAAGGTGTTGCATGGGGCTGAGTTAAATTACTCTACCATCGAGAAGTTTGCCTTGGCATTGATAACGGCCTCGAGGAAGCTACGATCGTACTTCCAGGCTCACAAAATTGAAGTCCGGACGGACCAGCAACTGAGGAACATATTGCATAGCCCTAAGGCCAGTGGAAAGCTAATCAAGTGGGCCATATAACTTGGAGAGTTTGATATCAAGTATAAGCCTCGGACAGCCGTCAAGGCTCAGGCATTGGCTGACTTCGTGGTTGAATGCACCATTAACAACCAAGAAGTCGGGGGGCAGGAGATAGTAACTACCACTGAGAGTGGAGATAAAGATGAGGAACTTGTAACTGGTCAGAAGGAATATTGGGTGCTCTATTTTGATGGAGCATCAAAAACAAAATCAAGCCATGCAGGTTTAGTTCTGCAAAGCCCCGATGGGTTCACAGTTGAGTATGCTTTGAAGTTGGATTTTCCTACTACCAACAATGAAGCTGAGTATGAGGCATTGATAGCTGGATTGGGCTTAGCTAGAGTCATGAGGGTCAAGAACCTCAAAGTGTGTGGAGATTCAAGACTGGTGGTCTCGCAAGTGAATGGCGAGTTTGAAGCCAATGATGAGACTATGGCAAAATACCTGAGAGTCGTGAAAGCTGTTATGACTCAGTTTGAGGAATGCTATGTGGAACACATTCCGAGAGAGGAGAACGCTAAGGCCGATGCCTTGTCTAAATTTGCTTCTTCTGAAATTGAGAACTATGCAGGGAGTGTTTACTTCCAAGTCTTGAAGGCCCCGACCATCAATTCTAAGTTGATAGCACCGATTGATATGGGAGGTTGCTGGATTGACCCTATCAAAGCTCACCTCGAGACAGGCTGGCTCCCTGACAATGCCTTGGAGGCACGAAAGCTGTCAGTGAGGGCATTGAGATACGCCTTGATTGAAGGCATCCTCTACAAAAGATCGTTTGTCGTCCCGTACCTGAAGTGCTTGAGGCCCCAAGGGGCAAGAGAAGCCTTGGAGGAAGTTCATGAAGGGATATGTGGGCAACGCTTGGGGGGCAGAGCCCTAGCTCACAAGATCACACGACTGGGATTCTATTGGCCAGAGATGTTGGCCGATGCGCAGAATTATGTCAAGAAGTGTGACAGATGTCAAAAGCACGCTCCAATTGTAAGGCAGCCGCCTGAGATGTTAACTTCGATCAATTCTCCCATCTCGTTTGCAATGTGGGGAATGGACATACTAGGTCCTTTCCCTATGGCTTCGGCACAAAGGAAGTTTATGATAGTGGCCATCGACTACTTCACTAAGTGGATTGAGGCTAAGCCCTTAGCCAAGATAACCACCAAACAAATTTCCCAGTTCTTTTGGGAGAGCATCATCTGCAGATAGGGAATCCCCCGAATCCTTGTGACGGATAATGGGACAAAATTCAACAATGAAGAGTTTAAGAAGTACTGCAAGGAGAATGTTATTGAACTTCGCTTTTCTTCAGTAGCTCACCCTGAGGCTAATGGACAAGCTGAGGTAGCAAATTGAATTATCCTTGATGGACTGAAGAAGAGGGTCGGACGATCAAGAAACACTTAGGTGGATGAGTTGCTGCCTATACTTTGGGTATACCACACCACCTACGAAGTGATAACTGAAGCAACCCCGTTTTTGCTGGCTTATGGAGCCAAGGCAGTTGTGCCCCCTAGAGATTACACATGCATCGCCAAGAGTGGAAGCATATGATCACGAGACCAATGAAAAAGGCGTGAGGCTCGCCCTCGATCTGATTGACGAGGTTAGGGATGAAGCGAATGCTAGAAACGCAGAGCGTCAGAAGAAAGCATCTTTCCACTGCGACCAAAGGGTTAAGGAGAAGTTCTTTCGACAAGACAACTTGACTCTGAGGAAGATAGAGGCCTCCAGAGTTGGCCAGAAGGGAAGACTATCCCCCAATTGGGAAGGGTCGTATCGAGTCAGGAAGACACCAGGACGAGGATTCTACAGGTTGGAAATCTGGGATGATGAACACATTCCAAGATTAAGGATTGAATCCTTGAACTTCAAATCTCAACACAACATTAATTAAGCCTCGATGGCCAACAAGGCTGTCTGCCTCCAATCGAGCTTGTCGTTTGAGTTTAAGGACTCGAACCAAGAGTTGTCAATCAAGTTGAGACCTAAGAAAGGTTATATGAGCATAAGAAAATAAGGTTGGAAACCTAGAATCAAGCTAAAGGGTTGAAAACCAACAAAGGCATACCAGGCCTAAAGTCAAGTGCTAAGGAGCAAGTGAACTACCTGAATGATCAACCGAGAAGGAAGACCTCCTCCATGAGAAACAAAGATGAGGTAAGAACTAAAGAACTTCATCACAAGGATGAGAGTCAAGGGTTGATGATAACCAACAACCATGAATGAACTCAAGGTTCAAGACCAAGCTCCGAGGAGGGCGTCAGCCGACCAAGACTGATTTTCAGTCCTACACGGACTGTTGACACTGTTTGGGCCATATCTTGAGCTCCGGGTATCAGATTTGGACGATCTTACTGTCCACGCGAAGATCTCTGAGTTTTCTATAGTCTTGGAGACCCCGGCCGACCAGGTCTTGGCCGACCAGCTCCTTTTAAGGAGGTCCAGCCGACCAGCTCCTGAACCTGGATCCGACCGGTCTAGGTTCAGTTCTTGGTCCTGGATCCCTACTTTTTCAGTGAACTTTTTAAACCTAAATCTCGACTTTTTCAGCGAATCTCGGATGATTGTTAATGATAAAAAAAGGTCGAGATTAGCACCATTTAGTGCTGTTTAAGCACTGTTTAGTGCCTATTAGCACAGATTAGTGCCGATTAGCACCGTTTAGTGCTGTTTAAGCACTGTTTAGTGCATGTTAGCACAGATTAGTGCCGGTTAGCACTGTTTAGCACCGATTAGTGCCGTTAGTGCCATTTTATGCCACTTAACATTGTTTAACACTGTTTAAACATTGTTTAAGGTTGATTAGCGCTGTGTAGTGCCGTTTAACACTGATTAGTGTCGTTCAACATCGTCGTAAATGCGTCGGTCGCTCCACGCTTTACATTAAGATGATATTGTTGAAAATACTCACGTAAGAGCAATAAACCCCGACCCAAGTCTCGAATAAGGCCGTTATAACTTCAAGGAAAACCTGATCAGTTTTCCTAGAAGTTGGGGGGCAAATGATATGGGCTGAAAGTAAGCCCTAAAGACACATTTAATGTGGCATTTATTAGACCTAGAATGGTCCAAACGTGGGGCCCACCAGATGGGCCCAAACCCTAACTATAATATTAATTTCGTAATTAATATTAGGGGTAATAAACAGCTCAGCAAATAAGAGTCAAACAAGGATATTACTCTTGCCTGACTTAGCCTCCAAGATACATATTCCAACATGGAAACTGACTCCTACAAGGAAGGGGTCTAGAACCTTCCTCAAGGCGGTGGCTTGCCCACCAAGTCACCTACTCCTACCATAATTCCTAGGCTTCTCAGCCTATATAAAGGGTCTGACCCCTCATTCTCAGAACTACGTTTTCTTGGCTTGATTCTCTAATACAGAGATACGTAGGCATTCTGTGAGGACCGTTTAGTCTCGAACGCAGAAGCAGCCATTAAAGCTTGAAGCTCACAAACCCTAGCCGTCATAATCATAACCTAGTTTTTATTCCACAACAGTTTCCAATACTTGGAACTGTTGTTGTGATAATATATATGATGATTGTTTTATACATATGCCATAGCATGCATGCCTACTTTCAAGTTAATATTGAATTACTTGTTCCCTGAATTGATATCGGCTTATAGACTATATATGAAATATCAGTTATAAGCCGGATTGTTTGGTTAAGACCCTTAGCGAAGGGCGTATGATATTCATACTTCAAATATAGACCGGGAGTCGATATTTTGTAATATATAAATAGTCGTGGAAACCCGGAGGGATCCCAGCGACAAATTTATTAGGTCGAGGATTTTTTTATTCGATTACGAATCTTTCGAGGAACGTTATTTGAGTATTACCTCAGTGAAGGAATATTTAATGAATATTATTTTAATATTCATTTAGGATGTCATTTATTAAATGAATATTATTTTGATCATTCATTGGAGTTATTTAGTTATTGAATATTATTTTGAATATTCATTAGAGTTATTTGGTTGACGAATATCATTCCCAAATATTCATTTAGCTTACTTATTATTATTTGGGATATTCATTTGATCTTTATTTATTTAATGAATATTACTTTCGAATATTCATTTAAGGTTTGATTTACTTAATGAATATTATTTTAAAATATTCATTGGAAGTTCTATTTACTCAAGGAATATTACTTCGAATATTCCTTTAAAGTTTTGATTACTAAATGAATATTTTCGGATATTCATTTAGAATATTATTTGTTAAATGAATATTATTTTGGGATATTCATTTAGAATATTATTTGTTTAATGAATATTATTTGGATTTTCATTTGGAATGTTATTTGTTAAATGAATATTATTTTCAAATATTCATTTAAGGTTTGATTTATTCAGTAAATATTATTTTAAATATTTATTTAAGTTTATTTATTCAATGAATATTATTTTAAATATTCATTTAAGAAGAGATTTATTTAATAAATAGTTCTATATTCATTCGAGGATTACTTACGAGCAATATTATGATTTAAAAATATTCCGTAATTATTATTGACTTAATAAATATTCTTGGAATATTTAATTAAATTCTTTTGAATTCTTTTTGTAATGATTTATATTATTCACAGGTTATCCTTCACCTTCAGATATTATGTAAAATATTTCGAAGTCTTTTATGACTATTTACATCAAGGGGAGGTTCCTAAACTTTAATTTCATTTAAATCTATCTTAAAGAAGATTTAAATACTCGCTCAACTTCCAAACGTATATAAGGGGACCTCACTTGAGCGATGTTATTTATTGGACTGCCCGGTCCTATACTTGCTAAAACTATCTTGTCACTCACATCTTGATTCTTTCAAGCATCTATATGAGTCTTTTGGTTACCTCCTCAACGCTCGAGGGGTATGATTGATGTAACAAGTTTATATCCATTAACAAGCATCAGCTTGGGAAATATTGGTGAATTTTCCTTTCCAATTAGATACGACTACTTTGTGGAGTCCTATCAACAAGTGTTACACTTGGGGAAAAAGGGGAACGAACTTTACGTTTCAGAGTCATGGATGATATTCGAACTAGGAGACGCGTAAGTGGCCGAGTGGCGCCGGTCCAGCAATAGCCCAACCGTTGG
Organism: Kitagawia praeruptora; assembly: GCA_037693485.1. Lineage (NCBI taxonomy): Eukaryota > Viridiplantae > Streptophyta > Magnoliopsida > Apiales > Apiaceae > Kitagawia > Kitagawia praeruptora. The sequence continues at coordinate 165,762,433 of CM075348.1, read as the reverse complement.
CTGAGGAGTTCCAGAGGGCGGTAGATAAGTAAAATCCGTCGGAGCTACCTTCTACATGTAGAGAATGACTGATGAGATGCATGACATACGACTGATCATCGTAAACGTCAGGGCATCTGGCGCGGCAATGCTCCCGTATTAGTTCATCTTCTAAAAGTGAGAAATTTCTGCAACACTGTGGTGTTGGCAAGGTGAAAAAGTGTTGAAACCGGAATTGCAACATTTTCCTGCAAGTTCCTCTTTTATGATAATTGAGAATATCTTGCTTATCTTTTGCATAGCAGATATTATTCAAAACAAATATATTTTTTGAGTTACCTTGTAACTTCATCTCATACCTTATATTGGTACTACATCGTTAATGCATGGCATATGGTTTCAAAGATATTTTGGACTGTTATATATTATCACTGTTCAATTATATTTCTGGTGGGCTATTGCTCACCCTTGCTTTATTTATTTATATCACAACAACAGCTAGATCAGATGGCCGCGCAAGGCGCACACAGCGTAAGCAGGTGTCAACCGTAAGAGGTTTACCGCTAAGGTCTTGGCTACCTTTGTTGAGGATGCAACTGCTGGTAGGCTAGTTGTTAGCAATTGAGCCTCAAATGTATTTATATTATGGATCTATTAATGGATGGCAAAGAGTATGTAATTGTACAATTGTAATTCTTTGGGTTGTAAGAACTCAAACTTGTGATTAATAATATTGTTGGTTACTCTGATTTCATCTCTGGGACTATAACGGGTGTGTTTTATGTTGTTGTTTTGGGTCATAAGGTTGTAATTTAAATTATGTTGGTTTTGTGGTTGGATATTGAGACTGTAACGACCAGATCCCTGACCCTGGATCTGGGGGTGTTACATCTATTAATTATATATACTATATATTATATAATAGAGTCCTTACATATTTAATCCTAGCCAATCTCTAATCTTTAAGCAATCTTCAGGAAATCTTCGAAATCAAACTTGACTAAGAACAGCTTCTGGAAAGTCCAAGTCAGCTTGCTGTTTTGGTTCTGGCAAGTTCAAATCAGCTTGCTGCTTTGGTTCTGGCGAGCTGAACAGATAGATAGCTTTAAATCTTTGCCTTTCCATAACATCAACCAAGTTACCTGAGAGTATACTTATACATAGCAAACACATATATATGCATATGATACATCAAGTGATTTAATCATATAATGGTAAGCTAAATATAGTAAAACTAGTACAAGATAAGCAATCAGCTTGCTGTATATAACATCAAAATCCACTAGGGTAACAATCTCCCCCTTTTTGATGATTATATACCAATATGTGATTGAGCTAAAAGCTCCCCCTTAATCATTGATCAATACTTCCTGCAAACCAAGATTAGATAGATAAACATGAAGTATTACAATACAACCTTTGTATTCATCATCAAAACATCACGGTAACATTCTCCCCCTTTTTGATGATGACATACTTGAATACATCAGAGAGACTCTGTTGCTCCCCCTAAAACAATGCTCCCCCTGATTAACATAATAACTCATCATATAATCAGGTTAGCACAATTCATCATATGCAATAAGATATAATACGACTCATCCCTGCATGAAACATTAGTTGATAAATCCAACATATAACATTATAGCCCTTTTTATCCTCATGTATTCATGTTCTTCTCCCCCTATGACATCATCAGAAAAGGGTCAAGAAGATAAGCATATAAGAATAAAACATGTGGTAAAGCATTTAACAATCATGAGGCTAGTTATAATTATAAAGTTGAATAAATCAAACCAGCATGCTGAAAACGCATTTCCAGAATATTCATCGATAGCAATTGTTCTTCTGGATTGGAAAATGGCTTGCTGATTAGACAATACACATTCGAACTGATCATAATAGTATTCTTCTTTCTTGTTTCCTGCATAATACAATACATATACATATATTTGTCCCATCTATGTACTAGAGGAATCTCGTTAGTACCATAAAAATAGTATAATCATATTCAAATAAATGTACGAGGACAAATAACATACTTACTACTTGAGTACCCAAATTTTATTGGATCCACCATGGTTTGTTGATAGGACATAAAGAACATGTAGATCAGATTTCTTGATCCACTGTTGTATCACTTTTGGTGCTTGATTTGTAGTCCTTTGTGTTCTGCCAGACTGATAATGGTAAGCTGTTTGTCTTCTGTCATTTGATTTCTGGTATGCTGACTGTTGTCTGACTGATCCATTCTGGTAAGCTGTTTGTCTTCTGCTATTTGCATTCTGGTATGCTGTTTGTCTCCTGTCTTGTCCACTCTGGTAAGCTGTTTTCTGTCTGACCGATCCATTCTGGTATGCTATTTTCTGTCTGACCGATCCATTCTGGTATGCTGTTTTCGTCTTATGATATATTTGAACCACACAATTCTTTTCCAGATGTCCTTTTCCGCCACATTTGTTGCATGTCTTCCAAGGCATAGCATAATTGTAGGGAATGTCATTCCTTCCATCATATTTGAGCACCTTATCTTTCTTGTTGAAGTTTAGACCAACACCTTCTCTGACCAAAGGTACATTTGCCTTCTTCATCATTGTTTTTAAAGTGTCTTCACCTTGAACAAAAGTTTCCATGCCCTTCTTGAGATCTTTAACTTCTGTTTCTAGGAGGGTGATCACTTCAGCTTGCTGTTTGATGAGTTCAGCTTGCTGAACTCTCTTTTCAGCAGTTTTTGAGGATTCGGCTTGACTATATTCCTTCATTTTGTATGATTCCAATGCTTTAGCTTGAGTATTAACATCAGACCTTAGCTCTTTGATTTCTTCGGTCAAGGTCTTGTTTCTTCTTTCAAGCAACTTGATATTAGCCTCTAAATGGCTGTTCTTAGTATTTAGTTCCTTGATCTCTGTAGTTTTACTGAATGAAGTTGAATCCCATTCTTCCATTTTTGGCAACAAATCTTTCACCATTTTGGATAGATAGCCGTTCTTATCAATCAGCTTGCTGATTTCAGCCTTTAGTGCCAAATGTTCCTCAATGGTTACACTTTTTGATTCCTGCATTGTTAGTGATCCCATAATAATATTTTCAGAAGATTTCCAGGAGTGAAAAGAGTTTACCTCACTAGAATCTGATTCTGAATCAGACACATCACTATTTACAAGAACTTCTTTTGTGTTTCCTATATCATCAATGCCAACAAATGCAGAGTTTATTATCTCTTCACTTGGTACTTCACCAGAAATAGATTTTCCATCATTCCAAGTCAATGAAGCCTTTGACTTCCTTTTATCTTTCAAATCAGCATGCTGTTTTGTTGTTGTAGCTTTATAATGCATTTTTAAGGTATCCCATATGTCTTTTGCAGTGCTACATGAGGAGACCATGTCATAATCTGACTCTGAAAGACCACATATTAATGTATACTTTGCTCTTCCATTATAGCCTGATTTTATCAATTCTGATTCTGAGAAATCGTCAATGTCTTTTGGCTTGCCGTCTTTGTCAAGAAAATTGAATGGACCCTTTTTAACGACTCTCCATTCAATTGCATCATCTCTGTTGAGAAGCACCTTCATTCTCCGTTTCCAAGTATCATAATTTTCAATCCCATTGAGAAGTGGTGGCATCTCTAAATAATCTCCTTCTACATAAGCGGGTGCCATAGGATCTGTACTTTCCTGTTACAGAAATGTTAGTACACCAAAGCTCTGATACCAAATGAAAATGCACCCTAGAAGGGGGTTGAATAGGTGTAAATGGCTAACTATATTCAACTAAGTCCGATTTTAAAAATTACCAGAAACAGCTTACTGATTTCGTTTTATGCAGAGACAAATGATATGCTGAATGCACAGATAATCAGTACAGTAAAGTGCAGAAACAGTAAGCTAAATGCAAGCAGTAATTAAAGAGCAGAAAATAAATAACACAGAGACTTTTAGCCAGGTTCGACCCCTAACCCCTATGGTCTACGTCCTGGTCCCTTACCAACCCGGTAAGAGAATATATTATTGATCAACGAAATAAACCAATTACAAGATACAATAATATATCTCCCTTAATCCCAGCTGCTGACAAATGGCTTGCTGAACACCTGTTTCTGAACCTGCTCTCTAAGCTATACTTCCCAAGTATACTTCTCTAGCAACGTTCACCAAACCCTTGTTCCCTAGCCAATATGCCCAGCAACTCAACCTTACCAATCCTGCTGACAAATGGCTTGCTGTTTGCTGTGCTGAACCAACTCTCTAAGCAATACTTCCGAAGTATCCTTCTCTAGTCTAGTTCGACCCACCCAAAACTTTAAGCCAAACTTGTACAGCAAGTATTCAATACAAATTGAACAATACAATCCAAAATAAGATGTTCGAGTATTACAACTCAAGCTATAAACTCTCTTATATAATATAAGTGTATATAACAATAAAGCTCAGAGTTTATAAGAATGGTGTTTGAGAGAGATGATAGAAACGTGTATAAGCAAGTCTCAAACTTGTAGTTGTGTTTTTTCTTCGTTGCTTACAAGAAAGGTTGTAAGTGAATATATATGAAAAAACACACAAACGGCTAGTTGAAGATTTGATATATCAAAAAAATTTGATTACATAAAACACTCTCCAACAGCTATATTAGTTAGAGGTTTTGAATATAAAACGTTTGAAATGATTTGAATCTCCAACAAACTCATTTTGATATATATACGATAGTATATACATGCTAAAATCAAATTCCAACAGCTATAAAAAGATATGAACGAATCTGGGCTGTTATGGAATGTTTAGATAAGTAAAAGATTGAGTAAAATCTGTTTTGAAAGGATAAGGAAAGATCAATCACAATCCTACTAAATAAGGAACAGATTTTCGAAAAAGATTTGAGCTCTATTAATTATATATACTATATATTATATAATAGAGTCCTTACATATTTAATCCTAGCCAATCTCTGATCTTTAAGCAATCTTCAGGAAATCTTCGAAATCAAACTTGACTAAGAACAGCTTCTGGAAAGTCCAAGTCAGCTTGCTGTTTTGGTTCTGGCAAGTTCAAATCAGCTTGCTGCTTTGGTTCTGGCGAGCTGAACAGATAGATAGCTTTAAATCTTTGCCTTTCCATAACATCAACCAAGTTACCTGAGAGTATACTTATACATAGCAAACACATATATATGCATATGATACATCAAGTGATTTAATCATATAATGGTAAGCTAAATATAGTAAAACTAGTACAAGATAAGCAATCAGCTTGCTGTATATAACATCAAAATCCACTAGGGTAACATATATCACTCCCAATATTTTACATATACATACATAATATACATAAATAGACTTACAGATCTCAACCATTGCTGTGAAACTCTCAATCGTCGCTCCGATTCAACTTCAAGTCGTCGTGAAACTGCCCCTGCGGGACCAATTAACTAATACTCGAAGCTCAAAGATTGAATTCAGTGCCTCCACGAAATAAGTCGTCAAAATTGATTCTCCTTGTGGACGGGAGAGACTGTGTTGAAGCTTGATTCTCATCCTGAACAAGAGAGATTGTGTTGAGGTTTGCAGGAGACAAACACCGCGAGTGAGAAAAAGGGGGAGAATGCCGTTATTAAGGGTAGACCGTATTTTTGGAATTTTGAAAATATGGCCCGTAATTTTATAATTTTAAAAAGGTTGGTAATATATATTTAAAAGCCCAATAGTTGATTTATGTAATTTTAAAAAAAAGCCCAATGATCAGTTTTTTTCCGTCTTAATAATTTAAAATGGTATATTGCTTAGATTATCCGAATATGTAGGCATGTAATGATTAATGATTTATGTTAAAAAAAATTCTTACAAAATCAGAAGCACATTCTGACTCCTTCTTGATCAAAATTTAGATTTACTAGCTTATAGCCCGTGCAAAGCACGGGTTATTTTTAATTTTTTTTAATTTACTTAGTTTAGTATATATATTATTATAAACATTATTTTTAATATGTTGGGGTAATCAAACTTTAGATATTTGTATATAAATAATTTTTAGTATTAAATCTAAATTAATATTTCTTTTATAATTTATTTATAGTGTAATATAATATATAAATATTAATTTTAATATGTTATTGAAATAATTCGAACCTTACATCTTTGTATATAATAATTTTTAGTATAAAATATAAATTAATATGTTGTTGGCGGGAATCGAACCTTGGACCTCTGCATATAACAACTTTAAGTATTATTATATCTAACGGTTATGATCTATTTGAGTTGTTGATCTAACGGTGATAAAGGAGGGATAACCAAAAATGGGGATAACCAAAAAAAGGGGTAACCAACTACAAATTATACCCCCTTTTGCTTATTATAATATATATATACTAGCTTATAGCCCGTGCAAAGCACGGGTTATTTTTAATTTCTTTTTAATTTACTTAGTTTAGTATATATAATATTATAAACATTATTTTTAATATGTTGGGGTAATCAAACTTTAGATATTTGTATATAAATAATTTTTAGTATTAAATCTAAATTAGTATGTCTTTTATAATTTATTTATAGTGTAATATAATATATAAATATTAATTTTAATATGTTATTGAAATAATTCGAACCTTACATCTTTGTATATAATAATTTTTAGTATAAAATATAAATTAATATGTTGTTGGCGGGAATCGAACCTTGGACCTCTGCATATAACAACTTTAAGTATTATTATATCTAACGGTTATGATCTATTTGAGTTGTTGATCTAACGGTGATAAAGGAGGGATAACCAAAAATGGGGATAACAAAAAAAAGGGATAACCAACTACAAATTATACCCCCTTTTGCTTATTATAATATAGTATAGATAGTATAGATGTGACGGATTTTTTTTATGTACAAAAATTAGGATTGATTTTTATATTAATCGTAATTCCTAATTAAGGAATCATTTTAAGTTTTGGAAATACAAGCCAAAATATATGTCCTTTTGACCTTTTTATTTGTATTTTAAGGTAAATAAAAAATATATTTCATATATTATTTTTCAAATTTGAAATTCTAGATTGAAATTTAATATTTACTATTTTATTTAAAAAATGAAAATTTAAAAATATTATGTAAAACTATCATATTTGTGCAACTTAAAATATTAAAGATGAAAGATACGTGTGGCCTTGCTAAGCGAGTCTAATTTCATAATAGTATGATATTGTTTATTTTAGATCAAATTTGTACGGATTTATTTTGGGGTAATTTCCAAAAGACCTCATACTAATAAAGTTATCTGGTTGCTTACAAACTAGCTATCTACCCGTCCCAGAAATGATGTGGAACAACTATCAACAATTTCCCCAATTCACACATTAGGCTCGATAGTCGACACCTATTGAATTTGCCTTCTTTCTGTGTGACCTGACTCCCCTTTGATCAATATTGGAAATCCACGTGACTATCTGGCTCTGCATAGGACCATACTGAAAATTCCACCTGCTCCCCCTTAAGTCCAACTTGGTATAGCTCATCTGTCACTTCCTGGATCCATTCCGGGAGGTCATTTTGAAATTGTTATGAACCGTCATAACCTAAAGTTTTGATATCACTTGTTGGTCTTACTAAGCGAACCTAACTACACAATGTAATATGATATTAGCCAAGATAAATTTGTTTTTGAATAACTCCCAAAAAAACCACATACTAATGAAGTTATTTAGCCACTTATAAGCTATATGCCCCCCCCCCTAAAAAATGTGAAAGAAGTGAGGAGCAGACGAGAACAGAGAACTGTCCCAAAAAATGTTGATAAATTTATTAAAAATGTTATTCTCTCTATCTGATTTTGTGTGATCATGTAATTTTTTATGTATTTTAATTTAACGATTGTTATTCATTGTACCAAATTTAGTGTGTATCAAATCACAATCAAATATACTCTGATTTGATTATAATAGTATTGTATAGATAGAAGGATATAATTATATAACTCTTTGAATACTGAAAATAATTTCCGACGTGGTATAATGTTATGAAGTATTTTAATCAATGGGATTGATAAAAATACAGATGAAGACTTTAGCATCAGTAAATAACAGAATAATATCATATGCGACTGTCGCAGCCCATAAGACCATCTCCAACCCAACATCAAATTTGTACTTTTACACCATTTTGGTGTAAAATTCTTCTACAACCCAACACTAAAACTTACACCATTTGGTGTCACACCAAAATTTACACCAAATTTGGTATTACACCAAATTTTTAGAGTTTTTGTTAATCCAACTTTGCCCTTGTCCTTCTTCCCTAAAACAAATTTGTTCCATATGTATCCAACCAACTTCATTACTTTTGTACCTTACTTTTGTACTTTAATAATAAAATAACTTAGATGGTACAAGAATGATGTAAAATTTAGAGTAAATGGATTGGAGTTGAATTTAAAAATAGTGTAATTTTTACACCATTTTGATGTAAAAATCACACCAAAATGGTGTGATGGGATGGAGATGCTCTAAACATCGTATTGATCGTACTAGCATCGACTGTAACTTGTTTTTTCAACTCACATAGTTATGCGTGTGAGATATAGATCATTTTTTATTATCTTTTAATATTGTACGTAAATCTTTGAATTAGTATTGAACATAATTTTTGATCGAATTTTAAAGTTGTTTGTTCATGATTTTAAGTTTTCTATAGATAGTGATTTAGCTACTTTGTAAAACAAAAATAAAAGTTTTTTTTTTCGCCAAAGGAATGAACTGTTATTAAAAATTTAAATCATTCATGTAACAATACATGAGACAGACCATGGTGAGCACTGCTAACATTAATCTAAACACGATCAATAACAGAACAAATATATTTTGCTAAGAAGTGGGTTACTTTGTACGCTTATCGTTAAACAAAATTCAAAGAAACACCTTGAACGTCTAGAAGACTTTTGCACTCGACAATGATTCTGCCAAAATAAGAGAGCATAGAAATGGAGCCTCGAATTGCATAGATGTGTGTTAATAATAAAAAATAATGAATCCTTCTTGTTCGGAAAATAAGTAAACAGCCCACTAGTATCATGTACTATTTTCTCACCAAAAACTTTCTTGATGGGATCTAGTATTGCTGCCTCTGGCTTATGTTCCTGCTACGGCTGTTAATGCTATGAACTGGCCGAACGGATTGCGGCGTACTAAGGGCCTCAGGTTGGCGGTATGTTGGCATTGGATCCATCTCAGGAGATACCTTCCATATCTTCACTGATTTATCCAGACTCCCACTGTAAACAACCCATCTTTTATCACCACTACTAGTAGTTTCCTTGTCTTTTTCCACCGCCAAGCACTTGACAGGCCCGGTATGCCCTCGCAACAATGATAAGCACTTGTGATCACTGTCATCTCTCCGCCATACACATATGTTCATATCAGCTGATCCACTTATCACCAAATTTCCCGCAGCTGCCAAACATAAAACTGCTAGCTTGTGACCTCTCAACAATCCCCCAGCTTGCAATAGCTTTTCTCGCTCCCAAAAATTAACACCACCGTCGGATGATCCACAATACACAAATGATGACGTCGGGTCAACAACTAATGCTGTAACAGCGCATTCTTGTTTTAGCAATGTCTGCGAAAAGAAATGCTTTGTACCTTTTCCTTGCATTTCACGCCTCCACACTTTTACTGTTCCATCAGCTGAACCCGTGAAAACTAGTCCATCAAATCCCGCAGCTGCAATAGCATTCACTGCATCATCGTGTGCGTTGATAGATTCGAGGCACTTTGAATTCGAGACCCTCCAAACTTTAAATGTTTTGTCCCATGAAGATGAGTACAAAAGTGTTCGGTCTTCGTTCAAGCAAAGGCAAGAAATTGCGTCCAAATGTCTAATCCAAACACCATTACGGTTTCTCTTGACTTCTACGTAGCTTGTAGGATTAATGGAATTCTTAAAGAAGGCTTTGAACGTGGGTAAAGTTCCAATTCGTTTATGAATGCTCGGATTCTTGGCAGAGACCTTCCAGAGTCTGATTTTACCATCTTGGTGACCCGTAAAAATCTTTTCACCGGCTATTACAATGGCCTTAACCAACCCACTGTTGGATTTAAACCCAGAAAATTCCTTCTGGTTCTTCCAGACTCGAATATTCTTGCTGTCAGATCCTGTGTACAATAAATCACCTGAGGCCGCTAATGAATAAATGTGGCCTTCTTCACGTATGAGCGAGCCCATAAGGCCCGTGTAGGTATAACTGTCGTCATTGTTAAAGTTTACAGAGGGAACCTTTTGTAAGGACCACGGTGATTTTGATATCGGTGATGAAGCAGGCTGTTCTGAGGCTCTATCACCTCGAGGTGTGATCGTAGTCGTGTCAAAACTAGAGCCGGAAGTGCTACTTATACGAAACGAGTAATCTAAAAATTCTTCACTTGGTGAATTATCTATATGGCCAATACTTTTGCCGCTTCTTGTGTTTTTCATTTTTCTTAATTCGCTTTAGAACCGAAATGTAATCAGCACACACAAATTATATCAACAAATTGATTAAATCATTGTAAGGTGGTTTAACAGATAGAACAGGAAGGTGGTGGATAAAACAATCAAGAAAAGGGGGATCAAATTTTGTGTCGACAGAAGGTATATTGCATGTAAGTAGGAGATAAAAAAAAAAAAAAAAAAAAAAAGCAGAGGTGTAGGAGATACCATTATTAATCAATTACTATATTTTTCATGAAGAGGATGGCTTTTAACTAAAAGAATTAACGGTATATGTAACCTTGGTTTTGCTTAAAACACGGTGCTATTTTAAAATGCCTTTAAAAATATACATTCAAAGTATTTTAAAGATTTACTTTTGTCTAATCTGAAACAAGATACAAATGAAAACCTTCTAAACAAATGTCAATCCAAGAAATATTCTGGGAACCAACAGCTTTAGCAAGGAGATGAGTTGTATGGTTAGCTGACCGTCTAATGAATTGAAGAGTAATATCCGAAATACTCTTGATATCTAAGCTTCAATCTCTTACTATAGAGCCAAAACTAGATCTATCAGGAGATTGGAAATTGAATGGCATGATGCAACACTTGACTATTTGTTTCCAATACGATCTTATGAATGTTCTTATTCAACTGAGCACCTCCCAACATGCTAGAGCTTTAGCTAATCCTGGATCTTGAGGACATCCGAGAGAACCATTCTTAGCAAAAATAAAGCCTTTGACCTTATTACGCATAAGAAAAACCAAACCCACAGTTCCTCTCTAGCCTGAAAAAGAGCCGCATCAAAATTAATTTTGGGAAAGGTCTGCACCTCTTCTCAATTGGGCCAGACATTGTCCTGCTATTACTGTTTTGGTATTGATGAGAAGAAATATATTGCACTTGAAAAATTGAAGCAGTTAATATTTTTTCTACAATCATCGGAAGACCATTGTTCTAAGAAACACTGTTATGAGTTTCCCATATGGACCATAAAATAAAAGCTAATGTATCAACAAGTTGTAGGGGCTGAGATTGCAAAATATCGTTCGACCAAGATGCAAAAAATGTAGCATTGTAATAAGGAATACCACAAGAAAATTCAATAAATCTTCATTCCAGTTCCTAAATTCAACATTCATAAGCTAATTAATTGTGCAATTACAGAGAGCAGTAAACAAACTAGCTAGTTTGGACGTAAGGATTATTCTGATGAGGAAGCCAGGGCCCAGGGGACAAGAGCAGAACCAGTACCAATACGACGAATCAAACCAATCCTTACCAGCAAGATGTTAAGATTGGGACATAAAAGACCTAATTCCCTCTTTCATCAATTTATTTATTGACCGAAGGATTGACCAAAGTACTGAGTTAAACGACATCGTTGCAAGTAGCTTCCAGAAGCATGATGTGGCCATGTATGCAAGTGGGTAATTACTCCTTTTATTTCCATTTTGTTAATTAGCAATATGGGTTTGGCCGAAATTGCATTTCCTAAATATAAACCAACCCTTAGCCTCATTGTAAAGCAGCATCTATTTTCTAGTAAATTTCTCTGTTTATTATTATAAAAATATACAAAGTCCTTCTCCATTGTTACAACTGGCATTAGAGCAATGGCTGAGCCATCTCCAGCTAAACATGAAAAAGATCTAAAACTTCTAGAATCACACCTAGAAGATGTACGAAATTGCACTATACAAAAAGAAGCTGAATACAAGTCACAGATGGCAGATCGGCTACACAGAGATGTCTGAAATGGGACGCAAGATTAGCGGTCTAGCAACCAAGATGAAATTAGATATGACCAATTTGACACCACATATCAAGGAATTGGTGGACGCCATTAAAATACAAGCTCCAGGTAATCAATCAACCCCTAATAACTTTTTACGTCATTCAGTTTCTTCAACAAATACACATGTCACACCTCCTGTTAAATCATCAGCACATAATATACAGTTTGGGGGTATTATACCTCGTCAGTTTCCTACGATGACCACACCCCCTGTGATTATGCACACCGCCCCACTATTTACACAAAACCCACCTGCTTCTAACATACTTCCCACATCCATGGTTCACCTAGATCTACAACAATGCCCCATTATAATCCTACTATAGGATTTCCACGACCAACAGTTTCGTTTATTATTTACTCACAAGCAACAAACCCAACAGGCCCTACCGTGGGTACTTTTAGCCACAATGGAGAACAAAATTCATACAGATCTGAGATGGGTACCCCATATAAACTACCTAAAGTAGAGTTTCCGAAATTTGACGGGAGCAATGCCCGTAGCTGGGTAGTTAAGGCTGGAAAGTTCTTCATGTTAAACCCTGGTATGGACACTTACACTAAAGTGCTGTTTGCTTCCCTATATTTGGTGGGGGAGGCTGATTATTGGTTCTAGACCTTACAACAGGAACAATCGATCCTCACACGGAAAGGCCTTGTGGATCAGTTACTACAGCGGTTTTCGTCTGGCAATCAGGAAAATCTAGTTAGAAAATTCAACAAACTTGTGCAAACAAGTACCGTTAAAGCCTATATTGCAGATATTGAGGAGTTAAGGGGTTACATTATGTCAAGGCATATGTTGCAAACGTATGACTTCTATTTATCCAGCTTTCTCAGTGGCCTAAGGGTTGATCTTCAACAAGCACTGTATGTATACAAACCCAAGACATTGGGTGAAGCAATGGAGAAGGCCCGCGAACAGGAGGCCCTCATTGAACTCTTGGAGAAGATGGTGCATGGACATACAAAAATACACAATAATACTAGTTAGAAATGGGCTAATGAGGGTACATTCGCCAAGTTCAATTCCCCAGTTTTTACACGACTGGAGGCAGCTACACAAAAGAGGCAGAACGGTCAGGTATGTAAAACAAGTGGCCAGAGATTAAGAAAATTTCGCCAAAGGAAATGGCTAAAAGGAGATAGAAGGGGTTATGTTACAATTACGATGAAGTCTACACCCGTGGGCACAAATGTCTCAAGCCACAATTATACTTGATGGTTGGAGATGAAGACAATGACTTGGACGTTGAGGTAAACTTGGATGACAACGAGGAAGGGGGAGTGTTTGCTCATGCCATACAAGGTACTCAAGGTATTCAAATACTCAAACCGGAAGGCGTGGTCAAGAGCAAACCAATCACTATGTTAGTCGATACGGGTTCCACCCACAACTTTTTATCTTACACTTTAGCTAAACAGATGGGGTTACGCACGGAGTCATGCCCTATAATGAAGATTTCACTATGAAAAGGGGTCGGGTCTCATAATCAAAAGCATGCAATCTGCCCTAATCAGTAAGGGTCGCAGATGGGTCAGTTACTCATTGCAATCGTAAAACAGGGGAACTTACGTGGAAGGCTGGAACTACAGTGTTTGTTTCAGAATTCTTCGTTTTACCTTTGGGAGGATATGATGCCATCCTTGGAATACAGTGGTTACAGCAAGTAAGCCCCGTAAGCTTTGACTTCTCTGCACAAGAAATGACACTCAAATGGTGAAACAAAAATGTAGTCCTACAATAGTCAAAGAAAATAGTCTGGGATGTCCAAGTGGTACTTGACAAGGAAAATCTAGGCCAAGTGGGGGCACATGCCTGTTTCTTAGTGCATCTGTCAGCTATCGAAGTGTCAAAGCCAGATGAAGCCACAGCCACTACAATTCCTGATCAAGTTAATCCTTTCCTCGACGAATTCCCTCAGGTTTTTTAAAAGCCCACAGGCCTACCACCACAACGACCACAAGACCATATGATTCATACAAGTGCCCATACCTGCAGAGAATGGAAATAGAAATGATGGTCATAGAGATGCTAGAAAGCGGAATAATCAAACATAGTCAATCTCCCTATGCCTCACCAGTATTACTTGACAAGAAGAAGGACAATACGTGGCGATTTTGCATAGATTACAGGGCATTAAACGTCATAACAGTAAAAAACCGCTTCCCTATTCCACTCATTGAAGAAATGCTAGATCAGTTACATGGCAGCAAGGTGTTTGTTAAACTCGACTTACGTAGTGGCCATCATCAGATACGAGTCAACGCTAAGGATACCTATAAAACAGAGTTCAAAACACCCCTGGGGCATTATGAATTTTTGGTGATGCCTTTCGGCCTCACCAATGCCCCAGCCACATTCCAATGTGTTATGAATGAAGTGTTTGGGCCCTATATTGGTAAGTTCGTATGTGTATTTTTTGACGACATACTGATCTACAGTCCTACTCAGGAGGAACATCTACACCATCTCAAATTAGTGTTTGAAGTCCTCCAACGTGATAGTCTCTATGTCAAACTCAGCAAGTGCGCCTTCTCTCAGAGTTACGTGGAGTACCTGGGCCACGTTATTAGTGCTAAAGGGGTGGAGGAAGACTATAAAAAGATAGAGGCTATGACCACTTGGCCTACTCCTATTAACATCAAATCCCTTCGAGGTTTTTTGGGATTAACGGGGTACTATCGTCGTTTTGTACGCAACTACGACATCATTAGCAAGACCCTCACAGATCTTCTCAAGAAAGGGGCATTTAAATGGGGAAAAAAGGCACAAGTTGCCTTCGACAATTTAAAAGCTGCTATGAGTCAAACTCCGGTATTGTGCATAGTAGATTTCTCAAAAGGGTTCATGGTAGAGTCAGATGCCTGTATGATAGGTGCAAGCACTAGTACAAAACTGGCCTTTTACGTCGGTTAAATGGCGACGTATAGAGGAGCGACGTATAAAGTCACGAATCTTTTACGTCGGCTAAAAAGGTGACGTAAAAGGTATAAATATACGTCGGACTAAAGGCGACGTAAAAAACCTAACAACTGACGTATATAAGTCATAGATGGTGACATATAAAAGCAAAACAACCGACGTAAAAAGTATGTTAACCGACTTATATTGTTTATCCTTTTATGTCGGTTCATTTAAACAACCGACATATATTTTCAAATAAAAATAATAATAATTTTATTGTTTCTCTGAAAAGCTGTTTGAACAATCAAAATCCTGCTCTAACCAAACTTTTGTACAACCAAGAATCAATAACAAACCAAATTTCTCAACTTTCAAATTCAATATGAACACAATCATGATTTAATTACATAAATGTCAGTACTTACACAGTAAAAAATACATTCACAATGTTTAGAAATTCTCAATCACAAGTAATGATATAATGCAATATAAAAATTAAAAAATCTACTTCTCCGCACAAGTTTGACGAAACCTAATGCTTGTGTTCCAATAAACCTCCATCCTTTTCGCCTCTTATACACTCTTGTCGGCATCTCTGATACTGGAAAATAAGATTTGATCACCTATATAAAACATTAACGTATTAATTAGCAGCAACATGATGAGAACTAATCATTTCAAATGTTCTAATAAAATATGTTCACAGGGTACAAAAAGTTATAAATAAAAGCTTTTCAATTATTTTAATAAGTAGGAATAACATGATACAGAACATATAAAAGCGGACAACACAAAATGAACATAAGGATTCCACTTCTTCCCTTTCCTTTAAAGTATTCAGGATCTTGATCCAATTTTACGGGCACAAGAAGTTTACTTCTGGAGGTAAACATTTATTTACTGTGCCTTGTTATTTAGTTTACAAACTTAGCATGCTAAGGACTGAAAAAAGTACAGTGTCTTGACAAGTGGATGGAAGTTACACAATCAGTTAAGGTATTAATATCATGTATCATCTTGGGCTAGGCTAATTCAATCTATCATGTTACTGTTAGTTCTGGAAATGTAGTTACATTGAATTCTTCCTTGCAAATATTAGGAATATAATTTACACGGAAAGTTAAAAGATTAAAATGACCTTAATTTAGCTAAGTAAAGATTAGTTAGTATACCAGTGAAGTTACAGGACATTGGTGCAAGCACATATACATACCTTCAATTTTCTTGTCGTTTCTCCTGTATATACCATTGGAACGGAGCAAAGTTGCTTCAAATCCTCCGGTTGGATAATTCCTTCTAAAAGAGACATGAAATACCAAACAACTCATTTGTCAACAAGTGACTAACAATTTGTTAATCACCTGTAATGATTATCTAAATAAACTTTGATAAGGACATGTAATCATACCTGTATGATTTTGAAGGACCCGGGGATGCAGAGTTGCCAACACACGAAGAAGATAAAGAAGCGGGTGCAGGTCCTCTAATATTATTCGTCTGAGAAATAGAAAAAATATAATCAAATATCATGACTTGTGATGTCAATAATATGAAGAATTTGATACGGTTCTCATATCTCATATTTAATTACAAGTTATGCCTTTATGTCAAGTACTTGTTAATAAGATTCGTACTTTCTTTTGATTGATCTATAAGATTTTTCTAGTCCCATGGCAATTCTTTTAGTTGGACAGCTACATATATAACTAGTTGGTAAGTTACATAAAGTTATTTGAACACTACTAAAGACTACCCAAGAGTACCACATTACAAGAACTAGACAACAATTTTAGTGGGATATATATGAAAGATTCTAAAAGTGTGTCACCCGAGGTAAGATGACTCAAGAAATCACCTGCTGGAACTGCGGGTGCCTGGAAATGGATGGATCTTTTGCTGTTGGACCATATAAGAGCTACTGTCCTTTCCTAAAATCGTGAGACTCGCCATTTTATAAAAATTCACATCTCAAGTTCCAAGGCAAACAAATTATATGTACAGCCTCTATCATAACAAATTTTACTTAAAAAACCAGATTTTTAATATCTACATAGTCCTAGCCATTTGAAAGGCAGATAACCCTTCTATCTTGCACTCCATACGAGGCAGCTAAATCATGTTTGAAGAATGCATAACTATATAAAAACAAATAACATGAGAGATTTTCACTTTGGATGAACTTACAGGCATAGTTACAAGGAACGCGGTACGTTCTAGCGAATGTCGAATCGATTCGTTCGTCTCGGAACACGGTTCGATTCCGACTCAATTCGCCCAGATTCGCGTCCAGTTCGTCATTTCCGACGACCCACGGCAACTCCGGTGACCCAGTTGTTTTAAGAAGCAAGTAACATGAAAGAAATCGTGGGGAGAAGAAAGATGGAGATTGTAGAGATAGAAGAACAATTATTGTACAAGAGTCAGAACAAGCAAAAGATGAGAAGACGCCTCGATTCAAGATAAAGTTAACACAGCTGTACTTGTACGTGTATGTATTGTATGTATATCCCTGTGTAATTGAATCATTTTCTTAACGCCAGCTGTGTGTAATTTTCTTTTAAATGTCATTATAAAGTTAATCAAAATAAATTTTCAAATTTTACATTAAAATTAATTGTAAACTTTTCAGTAGTTTTAAAATTAAATGTTGTTTATTATCCATTAATAATATATAATAACAATTAAAGTCAAACTCCTAATTATAAAATTACATTTAAAAAGTTTTAACATTTTAAATTATAATGAAAGTATAAATTTTTACAATATTATTTATCCTTACTACAAGTGGTTTACTAGAAAATAAAATTAAAATTCTTTGAGTTTTAAAATTTTAGTCATAGAATTGTTCTTTATTTCTTTAATTATGTACATGAAAAATTACAAAATAAAGTTTTATCGTGCCCAAACGTTTCACCGTACCCATACGTTCCATCGTACCCAAACGTTCCGTCGTACCGGGTTCACTCAATATAACCTTCCACGTATCCGTTTTCGTACCTCGTTTCGAATCGAATCCCGTTCCTTGTAACTATGCTTACAGGCATGTAAAATGCATCTCCGCCATAGTTAGTTGGCTGGAACCGCTACCTCGACCATTTGTACCCTGAAGTCATTAACATAAAGCAATTATGACAATGATGTTATGAATCTTATCTTGTTCTAAAGGAGGAAATAAACTGACAACCTACTAGAATTTCTGCACTTGGTCTTTAACATTATTAATACCGGCGTGAAAATATAGCTAAATACATTACTTTTAGGTCTAATCGTGGATATTCTAAGGTAAAAGCAACCTAGTTCTGTTAAACCAAGAAAGCTAATTTTTGACCTATCTTTCTTTTTTATTTAAATGACACATTATAATAAGTTATTCTATTCCCAATTTTTGCCCTCAATTAACTAATCCCAATCCTATGGCCTCATAAACAATAATAAGTTAAAAATTACAGAGTGAAAAACAGGCCAAGACTATTCACCAAAGATCCTTATTCATTAGTCAGTTTAATTTATCTCTGGAAAACAGAAATAAGATTTGAACTTCTTCCTACCATTTATATTCTGAAATACAGAGTATCACAATTGATACCTAATTTATCAACAATTATAAAGCTGCACTGGTGATTTAGACAAATTAACTAGTTCAAGCAATTGTTTGTTAGCAATTTAAAAGTAATCCGGAAGAAGGCAAGCTTACTTCTATTGGTCCATCACAAAATCACAAGTTTTGCAAATTCCAATTCTCTATTTAATCTAATTATATACGATTATTTTTTAATGCCATTCAATAATATAAATTAGACTTGGGTATTAGTTCAAATATTATCAATTATCATGTCACAAGTGAAATTGACCAGATCTAGGAATTTAATAACTAATGCTCAGAACAACAAATGGATCAATTAAAATTTAAAAACAAGAATCAAATTACATATGCATATAGAAAGACACACACACACACACACACACACACACACACAGAGAGAGAGAGATGAGACCTTAGCATAGAAATCTTTCCAAACTCTATGAGCAATCTGATGACACCCAAATCAAAAGCTTTAAACCTGATTTTACCAATACTCAATTCTTCTGATTTTACTAATACACATAATTAAATAAAAGATACAAAAGTAAAGAAACGCATAAAATGATAATTACAAAAAAGGGGTTGTATGGATTACCTCGTCCTTAAGCATGTGAAGAAGGGATTGATTAGTGTGAGTAACCCAAGAGAAGCTAACACCCCATAAAACCAATCGAAAAAGAAACATATGTAATATTAATAATTCCTTTTCTCTCGTTTCGAGTGTTTGTGAGAGAGAGAGAGAGATAGATAGATTATCAGGAGTATAACAGCGGGTGAATTGGGAAAGAAGAGTGTTTAGGGCTGAAGAGAGAAAGATTGGTATTGATTAGTGAGTACGGCTGAAGAGTGTGTACAGCGGGTAGTGTTTGAATTGGGGAAGAGTTAAATTGGGGAAGAAGAGTGTTTAGGGCAACAACTATGATTACGTTTTTAATTAAATTAAAGGTTCGTAAAAATGGAACTTTATACGTTGGTTTTTCCAAATCGGATGTAAAAAATAAATTTATACGTCGCTTTTTACTCAACCGACGTATATAATAGCATTATATACGTCGCCTTTTACTCAACCGACGTATATAATATCATCATATACGTCGT
This sequence comes from Kitagawia praeruptora, assembly GCA_037693485.1. Lineage (NCBI taxonomy): Eukaryota > Viridiplantae > Streptophyta > Magnoliopsida > Apiales > Apiaceae > Kitagawia > Kitagawia praeruptora. The sequence continues at coordinate 165,742,608 of CM075348.1, read as the reverse complement.
CTTTTACTCATTCAAAGATATTTTGAACTGTTATATATTATCACTGTTCAGTTATATTTTTGGTGGGCTGTTGCTCACCCTTGATGTAAGAACCCAGATTTTTGGTAGAATTTAAAACTTTTTATTATGTAATAATGTGGGAATGAATAGTGGTTATGACTGCGATGTAACGAAGATCTATTAAATGAATGGAACGGATCTGAATTCAATTATTTATATGACATGCAGAGTACTTTTGGTTGCCGGCATAGATAAGAATGATCTATCTCCTAAGAATATAAGTATATTACTTCAAGTAAGATTATTCTTATGTCATCCAAATCAATATCTATTATAAGTCCAGCGGTTCCGTAAAAAGGTTAAGAAGCACCCGAGAGTGAACCAGGTTCATTTTCCTAATTATAGGAATTAAATAAAAATAAGTGATGAATAGTGATTTTGGTGGAATTTGGAATATTATTATAATAATGTTATACCCGGTATTCGGAACGGATTTCTGAGTTCGTATTAGTGATCCAGGAAGAATATAAGTGTATGTAAAAGCTGTCGGATTCAGAAAAAGAGCACTTTCATTTTCTCCGAGATTTCCCTGGACACTGCAAGACTTAAGGATTTATATAAGGGAATTAAGGAATTTAAATTCAAGAAGTATTACGAAAGATGAGGAATAGTATTATAAATATTAAGAAGGTTTTCGGTAAAACCCTAACTAGAAACGAATGAGTTATTCCCTCGAACGATCAACGAATTAAGCAATAAACGGACAAGGAATCAAGCAGAGGAGGCAAGATGCATGCATGTGTGCAAGTGACAAATATCTAGAAACCATATAGTTACTTAAGTAACCAATACTTAGTGAATCGACTAAGTACTTAGAAAACAAACCACTTGGTTAAGCCTTAACCATCCAATCTTCAACACTTGTCATGGTAAATCCTCATCCAACAATGCACACTTTAATAAAGTAGCCTTAAGATGAGATATTATCTTAAACCCTTCACTTTATGCTATATTGAAAGAGCAACCAAGGCAAATACTCTTCCCCCCCCCCATTTTAACACCATTCGGCCTTTAGGCTAATTCAAAAACCAAAGTCCAACTTCCCACCATTGATTGATCTTGAAACTTTTATGGTGAGTCCTATATTTCATAAAACTAATCTCCTCAAAATCCTAGCTTCAATCTCTTCTTTTTCCATTTTCAAAAAAATGATTTAAGAGGAGGGTGAATAGTGATTCTATGAACTAATCTTGTTTTTTCTTGTTTTTCATGGTTGATTTAGCAAGCTTAAGCACCTCTAAGGATCATACCAAGCATAGTGAGGCTAGATCATACTCCAAGGAAGGTATAGCAACTTGAAACCCTAGACTTTACCTTGAGATTTTGCATGCTCTTGATGGGTTTTAGTATAAGATGTGATATTAGCATGATTATAAGCTTGATTGTGATTTAGATTTGATAAATGTTATAAATACTTTAGATGAACGGAAAGGCATTGCTTGGCCTCAGTTCATGGTGATATATCATGTATATGTTGTTTGGGATGGATACCTTGATTATTGGAAGGTTTGGAATTTAGATATATTCGATTTATAGCCGTCGTAATGCCGAAATTTCGTTAACATTAAGAACACGAATTTGACAGAAGGTTTAACTCACTGATTAGCTTCGACTTTTGCCATGATTAGCTAGATTATGTTATGAGCTTCGTTTTGATATAAAGATCGCATGAAACGGACTTACGGTTTAGGAGTTATGATTAAATTCGTAAAAGGGGTTCGGAACCGTAATCAAAAGTTCGTAACCGAAATTGGATCCCTTTAATATTGCGAAATCAGTGGCGAATCTTAATAATTAAATAATAGAGATAAAAAGGAAGGTGTGGGAGAAGACCGCATGTCAAATGGATCGTTTTCCGATTTTATAAAAATGTTCGAATCTAGGTTAAGTACGAAAGTACCCCTAAGAGGTATACTTGGTTATAACTTCGGTAAACCACTTAGAAAACGATCGATAAATATCGAGGTCTAATCTTTCGACTTTAAAACTTATACGATTTAAATACTTACCATATGTAAGTGTAATGTCATGCTTTAGTAACGAACAAGTATCGGGTAATAAAAGCAATAGTAAGAGTGAATTAGAGGGGTATAACGAAACGACTTGAAAACGTGTTTCGATTTAAGTAAAGTTTATACGTAACCTTTTGAAAGGTGTTACGTGATTAATCCCGAATGCCTTGGCTAATTATAGATCATCAGGCCGACCCGGGACACGCTACTACTACCCCTCCTCGTACTCGATTTCCAGGCAAGTTTTCGAACCTTTCTTTTTAAAGGCTGTTGTTGTGAATATATATATATGTATGTGTTTTCAGTATACATATGCCATAGCATGCATGCCTATTCTCGAATTATTTTGAAATGCTTGTTCCCTGAATTATTGTTGGCTTATAAGCTAGATAGTTATATATCAGTTATAAGCCGGAAATTATTTAGACCCTTAATCAAAGGGCAGTGAATCTCATTCTTTGATTATAGACCGGGAGTCGATATTCCTTGATATATTGATATTATTTTTAGAGGAAATATTTAAGTAAATATTTTCCATTTGTTATCCGGCAAATGTTGTTGGGATATTCCTTGAGATTATTTAATAAATATTATTCGGATTGTTCATCAGATGCTTATTTATTCGAGGAATATTATATGATTAATATTCATCTAAAGTCGATTAAATATTCGAATATTATTTCGAACTCTCAGTTAAGTTATTTAATTAGAGAATATTCGTTCTTATTTACTCGATAAATATTATTTTGAATATTCATTCGAGTTTATTTATTTAATGAATATTATTTTAATATTCATTCGAGTCTTATTTAATTAATTGAATATTATTTCGAATATTCATTCGATCTCTATTTATTTTATAAATATTAGTTGAGCATTGATTCGAACTTCAGTTATCCGATAAATATTATCTTCGACATTCAGTTAAATTCAATTCTATTATTGAACATGATATTAAATATTCATTCGATATTCATTTCTTCGATAATTATTATTAAGTCGAGTATTCATTATTTGTTCAATGAATATGGTCTCAAATATTCAATCGATAATTACTTCATCAATAAGTATCATTCTCAAGTTAAATATTCATTATTTATTCAATGAATATTATTTCAAATATCCATTTGACGATTATTTCATCAATAAAATATTATTATTATTAATAGGAATATTCATTATTCGTCCAATGAATATTATTCTGAACAGTTATTCAAAGATTATTCCGAGCAACACCTTTCCAATACCCGTGACTCAAGAAATATTCTTGGAATATTTATTTAATTCTTCTAACTCGTTTCAAAGATACTTGGTGTCATTCACATAGTATCATCGACCTCCGAACATTATATAAATTATTACAGAGTCTTATTAATATTATTATATTATCAAGGAAGGTTCTCAGTGATTTCATTCTCCCTTCGATTCTATTATAAGGGAACCTTACTTGAGGAATGTTATTTATCTTGTGACTGCCCGGTCATAAATTATTCGTTCACTCGCAACTTGGTTGCTATTATTCATGGCATTACGTGTACCCACTCATTATTCGAGGGGAAAGAAAATTGGAACAAGTCATTATCCATTAACAAGCAGTAGCTTGGGAAATATTGGTAAATTTTCCTTTCCATTTAGATATGACTACCTGGTGGAGTCTTATCAACAAGTATTATACTTGGGGAAAGGGGGACAAACTTTATGTTTCAAAGTTATGGGTATGGAATGAACTAGGAGACGCGTAAGTGGCCGAGTGGCGCCGGTCCAGCAATAGCCCAACCGTTGGCTTAGGAGTTCCAGAGGGCGGTAATCAAGTAAATCCGTCGGAGCTACCTTCTACATGTAGAGAACGACTGATGAGATGCATGACATACGGCTGATCCCCGTAAACGTCAGGGCATCTGGCACGGCAATGCTCCCGTATTAGTTCATCACTCAATGTTGGAAATTTTCTGCAACATCATCATAGTTGGCAGATTTGAAAAGTATTTCAAACTGGAATTGCAATATCATTCTACAAGTTCCTATGTTTATGAAAATGATGCTATCTTGCTTATTTTGGCATAGCATATGCTTCCACAAAATATACATTTATTGAGTTACCTTGTAACTTCATCCTTTATATTAAACTGGCAATATTTTCTCTAATGCATGGCATATGATTTCAAACATATCTTTGAACTGTCTTACATATTACTGCACAGTTATATATTGTTGGTGGGCTGTTGCTCACCCTTGCTTATTTATTATGTCACAACAACAGCTAGGTCACATGGCCCGCGTCAGGCGCACTCGGCGCAAGCAGGTTACCCGCCCCGCAGGGCTACCCGTTGATATCATCGCTGCCATTGCTGAGGTAGCATAGCTCAGCAGCTTTGATTTCCAGTTTACTTATATGTATCAATAATGATTAATCAACGGCAAAACTTTTAAACTTATGATGTTATCCTTTTGGCTTGTAATAACTTTTATTCGTAAACCAGTAATGCAAGACTTATTTCAATTTCATCTCTGGGACTATAACTGTGTGTGTGTGAGTGGTTATTATTGTGGGGTCACAGCAGGTGATTTATTTATTGTGAACTCGAGTAAAGTATTAATCATGGAAAATAAGACCGTAACGACCCGATCTCGGACCCCGGATCTGGGGGTGTTACAGAAATGGTATCAGAGAGAGAGTTATAAATCCCAAGAGATGATGCGACGCTATACAATAATAAATTCACTAAGATAATAAGAACTCTTGCCAAGTTCACTTAAAACCCTTATGGGAACTTTTAAGTATCATGATAGTAATATAATTCGTCATTGTGTAGGCGAGCGACATGTCGGATCCGGAGGAGTATGAGAGACAGCACGATGATGCGATCCAGGCCGCCGAGGGCTCGGCGATGGTAGATTCAGATGCTGATACTGATGTTGTTGAGTCAGAGGAGGAGGACCCTGAGGTCCAGGTGGATGCTGATACTGATGTCATAGAGTCAGAGGATGAGGACCCTGAGGAGGTCCAGATTGATGCTGATACTGATGTTGTTGAGTCAGAGGAGGAGGTCCAGGCCGTAGGGGATGCTGAGTTAGTTGCTGAGGATGTTGATGATGAGGACCCTGAGGAGGACCAGCTTATACCTGAGGGTAGAGAGATTGGGGAGGACTTTTGGGTTGTGACTCAGATTAGGACTTTGGAGGAGGATACTGACATGACCACAGAGCAGGTGATGGCTGCTGTTTTAGGCCAGGATGTAGATGAGGGTGCCGAGGGAGATGTTGATGAGCCCGTGGCTGATGTTGTAGGGAGTTCCATACTTCATGTGCCACCCCTCTCTGATGAGAGAGCCCCTACCCCGCCACCACTACCTATGAGCCCATTGTCAGATGAGTTTGAGGCATTGACCCCAGAGCCACAGAAGGCAGAGGCTGCCCTTCCAGCAGATCCAGCCCCTCCACTGTAATAACCCTAACTTCAGTCATGCTACAGTGGTCAAATGAATAGTAAATTTTGAGGATTTAGAGAAATGGTATATAGGTACTCTATAATGGAAATGGAAAATGAATAAACAGAAACCATATTAGTAGTGTACATTGAAAATAAGTGACTCGAAATGACGTTAGATTTCAGAAATTCCTGAAGCATGAAATTTTGAGGATTTTGAATTCGAATAAGCTTCTATTGGACACTAAGGAGCATGGAAACATTATAAGAATTATATATTGAGGGATTAGTGAATTTAGAATTGAGCCAGGGGATTTTTAAGTTAAGAGAATACCAATGGAATTTGGATTGTTAAACGATCTCAAAACCACTGAGATAATGAGGTACATTCGTAACGAACCACAATTAGACGAATATGGAAATTAAGCAACCAAGATTTATAATATGACAAGGATACATACCCCATTATAATTACCAAGAGTACTAGCATTATAATTAGAAAAGAAAATCAAGGAAAAAGAGAATTATGAAATCATGTTAGTGATGTCATCTTCCACTAAACCAAAATAAGGGTAGATTAGTCTTTTAGCACCTAGATTTTTTACCAAGCTTCCATTACACTCTAAATTAAGTGAGAATAAGATTAGATGAGATCAAAACCAACACAAAAGCTCTCTCCCCTTCTTGTTGACAACTTTCGGCCAAAGTAGAAAAAAGAAAGAAAATAAAATTCAAAACCCTAATTCTCTTCAAGATTAAATCATGGGAAAAATGGTGGAGATGCTTGGAGGTTAGTAAGTGATATCCTCAAAGTTTGAAGGCCAACCATCATCATTTGCCTAGGTAATAAAATCCTTCAAGTGCAAGATGAATAGTAGTGAATAGTAGTTTTCAAGTTCTAACCTTTGTTTTTATGACTCCTTTAGTTAATCCAAGTTAAATCAAGGTTGTTTAAGGTGTGTACAAGGAATATTAAGGATCATTAAGTGTTCTTCAAGCTTCAAGGAGGTATAATAACCCTTACCCTTTTGTATTTATAGTAGATAATGAAGTGATTAGTAGTTAAGTGTTGTTAATGTTAAGTTTATGATGAATATGTGTTATGAATGGTTGGATTTGATATGAGATTTGTGTTGAGAACTTGGAACCATGGCTGGAATGTAGTCCACATGGTGTGGGGTTTGATTATGGTGTTTGATGATGGTTTTGGAGTGGTGAAATTTTGGAAAGTATGAAATTACAGCAGTTATAATGTCCGATTTTCGTTAGAACTACAAACTGCCCTGTTTTTGGACACCAATGCAGTACGGTACCTTACTGTCTAGCACACTTAGTGACCATGAAATGATAGAGCTTAGTTCATAGATCGTTTTGATATAAGGTGCGTTAAAATCTGACGTACGGTTTAGGAGAAAAGTCAGTTTTAGTGAAAGACGTTCGAAAGTCGAGAAATCGTAATTGTACCAAGTTTGTGGTTATAGTTATCATACTTTAACATGTTTAAAAGCCACGAAATTTTGGGATATGGTAGTAGTGTGGTCAAAGAACTAATACCAGTTGACCTTGCATTAAAATTCGAATTCTAAAATTTATAAGAAATTTTACAGTCGAGTGTGGTTGTTAGGGGAAATGGTAAAAACCCCTGAAACTTCGATTGAGCTTATAAATGGTTAAGTTCTTGAACCTTTGGGATAATAATAACACATTAAACGTATGTTGAAGTATAAAGGGTTTTGTTATACAAGAGGATAGTGAGTAAGAGATGTAGTATGCTAATGATGGACCTTTTGTGTTTATAGAAATTCCGGAGGAGGAACCAGCCCCACTGTCAGGATACAGAAATCGAGGCAAGATCCTTCTATCCCTACCTTAAAAATTATTTATCTTCGGAATAATATTGATATCATGACATATATTTATGTATATGTGATGCTTTTGTTGCTATATTGCAAAGAATATATTTCCTTGATTGTGGGAAGTTAAAGAGAGATGACTACGAATGGAGCGAATATGCTCTAGGGTAAAAGAGATATGAAAGAGAATGGTATCAGTTGTTATCTAGGGTTATATGGTTTATAATGCTATATTATAAACATTCTTTTTAGTGCATGTTATATACATATATTTTATAGAAGTAATGTGCGAGAATGGAAATGAGATAAGTGAATGACATATGGAAATGTGAAATGGTGTTGATAAATTGAATATTGATCTTATAAAAAGGGGGATAGCAATAAAAAGCGTAAGAGGCTGTGTGCTGCACAGTCCAGCAATCAATCAATAAAAAGCGTAAGAGGCTGTGTGCTGCACAGTCCAGCAATCAATATTTTAAATCGGCCCAAGAGTTGCCGAAGGAGGATGTAGTGGTAGACCTTCCTCCAGGGGGATGTAGTGGTAGACCTTCCTCCTTCTACCGGTAGTAAAGAAATGGATGGATACGGAGGGCGACTGATCATCGTGCCTCACGTATTCGGCAACAGTGAAAACCCCTACAATATGTGAATAAAGAATAAATGATAAAGTCAGATTGATATACTGGAAAGGGAAAATGATATGAAAGATGGAATTATTGATATAGATGAAGAGAAACTGATTTTATATTAATTTATAAAATTACTGTACAGGAGGGAAATGAGAAGATGATAGTGAGGGATTTATTCAAGTATTTATGTTATTTTAAAATATTACACTAAAAGGGTATATTGGTTGTTATAATATTTAAGAAGAGAAACTGATACTGTATTACCTTAAATTTCTTTCTTATAATAGTAAGTGGATGATGTATTATTAAATAAGAGTTTTATTCTTCCTTAAAGTTTATAAATTGGTTACTGCTTACATATGTATATACATGTATACTTGGTTACCTTTTTAAATTCTAGTTTTCAATATTATCTTGCTGAGCTATTATAGCTCACTCTTGCTACTTATCTATATACAGCTAGGTATGCCCATACTACGCAGAACGCCCCGCAAGAGGGTAAGGGAAAGGCGACCTACTGAGAGTTCGTTAGCATCAGTCCCCGAGGTAGACGACCAGCGCAAGGGGTTTAGTAGTTTTATGTATATTAAGTGTGTAAGTTTGAAAGATTGTAATAAATTTGGTTGTTGAAATGCTTCTTGTAGAAGCATCACTCAACAATGTACTGAAGTATGATTCTGGGTTGTAATAACTTTTTTTTATTCTAAACTCTTATTATGGTGAATGTTGTTCTCTGAGCATATGACTGGTGTGTGTATTACTGTGGGGTCAATTGCATAATTATTAATTATAAAAAAAAAAAAATACAGCCAAGAGATATTGATTTTGAATGGAAGTTGGTTCGTGATGGCCCAAATTCTTGACCCCGGATTTGGGGCTGTCACAGTTGGTATCAGAGCTAAGAGTCATAATGCTCAGGAACAAGAGTGATAATAATATTGTATCATTTATAATATTAAATTTTGAACTTCCATCAAGTTCAAGGGTGGTATATCGCAGGTAGTTTTATTTTTAAGCATTGATTATAATTTTATAAATTATTACTAATATAGTTTATGTTTACCTTATAGGGAGAGGAGATGGGAGAGCCCAGTCATGTTCGTGAGATGGGTGAGCCGAGCCGAGACCCCCAGTGGCTAGGACTACCCGAGCAGGAGATTAGAGATTTGTTGCTGGTAGGTGTAGAGGTTCCAGAGTATGCTATTGATGACCTCAGGGAGAGACGACGGGCGAGTGCTAGAGAGAGATATGAGCAGAGACTGAGGGAGGAGGCTGAGGAGCGCAGGCAGAGGGATGCTGTGGCCATAGTGCCATATTCTGGTAGACCATATGTAGGACCTGATGGGGCCGGTCCTTCCCGAGTGCGGACGGATATTCCTGAGGAGGAGATGCCTTTACGTAAGAGGCCTAGGTTATCTGTTATACCTGAGGAGCCGATTGAGTGGAGGGACATTCACGTGACTCCTACTCCTGTCCCACCTGTCCCAGTTCCATCTCCTTTTCCTAGCCCCGACCCTTTTGAGGATCCAGCTGAGCAGTTCACTCCACCGGGACACTTTATCATGTCAGAGGATGAGTTGGAGGATGACCCTTCCGAGGAAGCGGACACAGAGCCAGTTCCTCCATCCCCACCATTTGCACCACCACCACCTCCACCAGTGGATGCACCCCCACTTGTAGATGTACCTCCCCCAGATGCTATGCCACCTCAGGAGGCACCTATGATTCCAGCTGGCCAGTTGCCAGCTATTTTCTTGTCAGAGTACTTTGCCCTTCAGGGACAGCTGGATGAGTCCCGTCGGACTATAGATACGCTTATACAGAGGTTGGACAGGGCGAGAGGAGGAGGGGGTGTGATACCAGATGGGTTGAATTTGAGCATAGTCAGTATCGAGCTACGGGCACTCGGTGACATTAGGACGATGTTGGGAGACAGAGGGGATCCAGTATGGAGGGCTCATATAGTTGATACAGTCACCACTATGGTAGCGCAGATCAGGGATGTTATCAGGGCATCGTTACCATGATTAGGAGTAGTAGTTTCGGATACTAATCAGACTAGTCATCTTGTGGATGTCATTTTGGGGATTAGGTTAGTTGTTTACTGTCTTAATCCCAGTCTGATTAGAGGACAGCTAGTAATGCTTTTGTTATAGCGAGTTAGTATGTACGGTTATGCTTTTGGGGTTTCGAACCTTGTACCTTATGATGTATGATATTAGTAGTAAAAGACGTTGTACTCAAGTTGTAAAATATTATGTAAATTAATGAAGTTTATGTACTTTGCCTAATTTATTCGTATTTTGATATTAAATGTTGAGATTCGAAAATGTTGATATATATGAGGTGATTGACTTAAATGAAAAGGTTATTGTGCTAAAGGTACTAAGCTTATTTGTCAAAGTTGTATTATGATTAAATATTACTTGTGTGAATTTAAAATACTGGGATGCATAAATAAGATTAACTAATGATATAGTTGTGCATATATGGAAATGATGTATATTGTACCCTAAATTTGGGTGATTAATGAAGAATATTATTATATACAGAATCATGCCGCCTAAGCGTAATAATAGAATGAATGCAAGGGAAAATGATAGAGAGGAAGCAAGTCAGAATAGGCAGGGTGAAAACGCTCATAATGAACAAGATCATGAGGAAGAAGAAGATGAATCAACTGGCCAACAGGGAAATCAGGGTGGTAACCTTTTTAACCAATTTATGGAACTAATGAGGCAGAATTTAGCTAATCCACAGAATCAGCCACAGCCACCTGTTCTTCCCAACCAGGCAGCTAACTCTTTTCGTGCTTTTAAGTCACTAAAACCCCCAGAATTTGAGGGAACCACTAACCCAGTAGCAGCCAGGGCATGGCTGAAAGAGATGGAAAAGGCTTTTGAGATACTGAGGGTAGAGGAAGATCAGAAGACAGTTTTTGCAGCCTACCTCCTAAAGGGAGAGGCAAATTACTGGTGGGAAACTAAAAAGAATCTGGAAGGAGCGGGAGTGATAACTTGGGAGCGTTTCACTAGGGTGTTTCTAGACAAATATTCCCCTAGGTACTTGGAGAACCAGATGGAAATAAAATTTTTGGAGCTTAGGCAGGAAAACCTATCAGTGGCAGAATATGAAACTAAGTTTACAGAACTGTCTAGGTTTGTTCCAGAATTCGTGCGTACTGAAGAGCAACGAGCGAAAAGGTTCCAACAAGGATTGAAACCATGGCTACGTACTAGAGTGGCACCATTTGAGTTGACCGAGTATGCTGCGGTAGTTCATAAGGCATCCATTATCGAAGCTGAGAGTGAACAGACTCAAATAGGACGAGAGAGTAAGAAAAGAAAATTTGAAGGTCAGAGGGGAGGTTCAAGTGAGGGAAGCTATTTTAACAAATTTGGTAAAGGACAAAAACCTCAGTTTGGAGGAAAGTCAGGGAATAATAAGACTACCAGTGAGACTGTGAATCAGGGTGGTAGATCCACAGGAACCTTCCAGTCTAATCAATCGCGACCACCATTGCCAGATTGCAACACGTGTGGTAAGAAGCATATCGGAGAGTGTAAGATGTTAGAAGTAACTTGCTTTAATTGTGGACAGAAAGGACATTATCGGGACAGGTGTCCATCAGCTGAAAAGAAGTGTTATCAATGTGGAAGATTAGGACATTTTGCTAGGGATTGTCGTTTTGGTGGGTCGTCTGCGTCAGGACAGAGTGTGACTGCTTCAAACAAGCCTACTGCTAGAGTGTATAACATGACTTTAGGAGAGGCATTGAGAAAGCCGGATACAGATGCAGGTGAACATTTTTCTAGTATTTAAATTTTTAGTGTAAATGTTTGGTTAGGAATCAGTGTGGTCAATAAATGGTATAGGTAGGTTGATAATGTAGATAAGGAAAATCAGTATCTGTTGGGGTCTAGAAATTCTATAAAAAGGAGAATAATAGTATTTTGGGGGTAAACCATAGACTCATTTAAATACGAACAGGAAATATATATTATAGGTAATATTTTCTTACAATTGTTTCAAAGAATCTTATTCTAGTTGGATTTCTGGAAGATTTTACAGAGACAAGATATAATAAGAGCGAAATATGTATATTTTATGTCATGATAGAGATCAACATAGGGATAAACCATAAGTGAGATACACTACCATTCAGGAGAGGCCAGTATGGTGGCCAATACCCATAACTAAAAGAGGGATGTTGATGAATGACAAGCAGGTTTATGTTGGTGTAATTTTGCGCAAACAAGATAGAGATATTATGAAGGAAAAAGGATGGAGAAAGTGATATAGAAGTTATAAGGTGTAAATGAAAAAGTATCTATGGACATTTTGACGTGATTCCGGGACGGAATCCTTTTAAGGGGGGAAGGATGTAATAACCCTAACTTCAGTCATGCTACAGTGGTCAAATGAATAGTAAATTTTGAGGATTTAGAGAAATGGTATATAGGTACTCTATAATGGAAATGGAAAATGAATAAACAGAAACCATATTAGTAGTGTACATTGAAAATAAGTGACTCGAAATGACGTTAGATTTCAGAAATTCCTGAAGCATGAAATTTTGAGGATTTTGAATTCGAATAAGCTTCTATTGGACACTAAGGAGCATGGAAACATTATAAGAATTATATATTGAGGGATTAGTGAATTTAGAATTGAGCCAGGGGATTTTTAAGTTAAGAGAATACCAATGGAATTTGGATTGTTAAACGATCTCAAAACCACTGAGATAATGAGGTACATTCGTAACGAACCACAATTAGACGAATATGGAAATTAAGCAACCAAGATTTATAATATGACAAGGATACATACCCCATTATAATTACCAAGAGTACTAGCATTATAATTAGAAAAGAAAATCAAGGAAAAAGAGAATTATGAAATCATGTTAGTGATGTCATCTTCCACTAAACCAAAATAAGGGTAGATTAGTCTTTTAGCACCTAGATTTTTTACCAAGCTTCCATTACACTCTAAATTAAGTGAGAATAAGATTAGATGAGATCAAAACCAACACAAAAGCTCTCTCCCCTTCTTGTTGACAACTTTCGGCCAAAGTAGAAAAAAGAAAGAAAATAAAATTCAAAACCCTAATTCTCTTCAAGATTAAATCATGGGAAAAATGGTGGAGATGCTTGGAGGTTAGTAAGTGATATCCTCAAAGTTTGAAGGCCAACCATCATCATTTGCCTAGGTAATAAAATCCTTCAAGTGCAAGATGAATAGTAGTGAATAGTAGTTTTCAAGTTCTAACCTTTGTTTTTATGACTCCTTTAGTTAATCCAAGTTAAATCAAGGTTGTTTAAGGTGTGTACAAGGAATATTAAGGATCATTAAGTGTTCTTCAAGCTTCAAGGAGGTATAATAACCCTTACCCTTTTGTATTTATAGTAGATAATGAAGTGATTAGTAGTTAAGTGTTGTTAATGTTAAGTTTATGATGAATATGTGTTATGAATGGTTGGATTTGATATGAGATTTGTGTTGAGAACTTGGAACCATGGCTGGAATGTAGTCCACATGGTGTGGGGTTTGATTATGGTGTTTGATGATGGTTTTGGAGTGGTGAAATTTTGGAAAGTATGAAATTACAGCAGTTATAATGTCCGATTTTCGTTAGAACTACAAACTGCCCTGTTTTTGGACACCAATGCAGTACGGTACCTTACTGTCTAGCACACTTAGTGACCATGAAATGATAGAGCTTAGTTCATAGATCGTTTTGATATAAGGTGCGTTAAAATCTGACGTACGGTTTAGGAGAAAAGTCAGTTTTAGTGAAAGACGTTCGAAAGTCGAGAAATCGTAATTGTACCAAGTTTGTGGTTATAGTTATCATACTTTAACATGTTTAAAAGCCACGAAATTTTGGGATATGGTAGTAGTGTGGTCAAAGAACTAATACCAGTTGACCTTGCATTAAAATTCGAATTCTAAAATTTATAAGAAATTTTACAGTCGAGTGTGGTTGTTAGGGGAAATGGTAAAAACCCCTGAAACTTCGATTGAGCTTATAAATGGTTAAGTTCTTGAACCTTTGGGATAATAATAACACATTAAACGTATGTTGAAGTATAAAGGGTTTTGTTATACAAGAGGATAGTGAGTAAGAGATGTAGTATGCTAATGATGGACCTTTTGTGTTTATAGAAATTCCGGAGGAGGAACCAGCCCCACTGTCAGGATACAGAAATCGAGGCAAGATCCTTCTATCCCTACCTTAAAAATTATTTATCTTCGGAATAATATTGATATCATGACATATATTTATGTATATGTGATGCTTTTGTTGCTATATTGCAAAGAATATATTTCCTTGATTGTGGGAAGTTAAAGAGAGATGACTACGAATGGAGCGAATATGCTCTAGGGTAAAAGAGATATGAAAGAGAATGGTATCAGTTGTTATCTAGGGTTATATGGTTTATAATGCTATATTATAAACATTCTTTTTAGTGCATGTTATATACATATATTTTATAGAAGTAATGTGCGAGAATGGAAATGAGATAAGTGAATGACATATGGAAATGTGAAATGGTGTTGATAAATTGAATATTGATCTTATAAAAAGGGGGATAGCAATAAAAAGCGTAAGAGGCTGTGTGCTGCACAGTCCAGCAATCAATCAATAAAAAGCGTAAGAGGCTGTGTGCTGCACAGTCCAGCAATCAATATTTTAAATCGGCCCAAGAGTTGCCGAAGGAGGATGTAGTGGTAGACCTTCCTCCAGGGGGATGTAGTGGTAGACCTTCCTCCTTCTACCGGTAGTAAAGAAATGGATGGATACGGAGGGCGACTGATCATCGTGCCTCACGTATTCGGCAACAGTGAAAACCCCTACAATATGTGAATAAAGAATAAATGATAAAGTCAGATTGATATACTGGAAAGGGAAAATGATATGAAAGATGGAATTATTGATATAGATGAAGAGAAACTGATTTTATATTAATTTATAAAATTACTGTACAGGAGGGAAATGAGAAGATGATAGTGAGGGATTTATTCAAGTATTTATGTTATTTTAAAATATTACACTAAAAGGGTATATTGGTTGTTATAATATTTAAGAAGAGAAACTGATACTGTATTACCTTAAATTTCTTTCTTATAATAGTAAGTGGATGATGTATTATTAAATAAGAGTTTTATTCTTCCTTAAAGTTTATAAATTGGTTACTGCTTACATATGTATATACATGTATACTTGGTTACCTTTTTAAATTCTAGTTTTCAATATTATCTTGCTGAGCTATTATAGCTCACTCTTGCTACTTATCTATATACAGCTAGGTATGCCCATACTACGCAGAACGCCCCGCAAGAGGGTAAGGGAAAGGCGACCTACTGAGAGTTCGTTAGCATCAGTCCCCGAGGTAGACGACCAGCGCAAGGGGTTTAGTAGTTTTATGTATATTAAGTGTGTAAGTTTGAAAGATTGTAATAAATTTGGTTGTTGAAATGCTTCTTGTAGAAGCATCACTCAACAATGTACTGAAGTATGATTCTGGGTTGTAATAACTTTTTTTTATTCTAAACTCTTATTATGGTGAATGTTGTTCTCTGAGCATATGACTGGTGTGTGTATTACTGTGGGGTCAATTGCATAATTATTAATTATAAAAAAAAAAAAAATACAGCCAAGAGATATTGATTTTGAATGGAAGTTGGTTCGTGATGGCCCAAATTCTTGACCCCGGATTTGGGGCTGTCACATCCACCCCATGGTCCGACAGGGGACGTCCCATCATGTTTTCACCACTATGTTGTAGGCAGACTTACTTCTGAGGTAGCCGTGGCTGAGGCCAGGCTGGCAGAGTCCCGCAGAGAGCTAGCCGCAGAGAGAGAGGCCCGGTTGAGGCACCTGGGTGGTAGGCGTGCCAGAGCTAGAGATATGTATAGGCAGGTGACCGGCATAGAGCTGAGGGCCCGTGTGAGGGTGCGACAGTTACCCAGTGATGGGCATGGCATGGTATCCAGGGCTGATGCAGAGGAGATTTTCCGCCTTGCTATGAGGAGGGTTCTAGATTTGACCCGCCGTCGTGGCTGACTGCAGGGATAGTGATGTATTGGTCTAGTTGTCTAGTCTTGTACGGTCATAGTAGTGCCGATTTTTGTAGGGATAGTTTCAGCTTGTAGATCCCTGTTGCAGACTAGACAGATAGACAGCTTATTTCACTTTTGACTAGTTGTTATTCGGATGGTTGTATTTCTTTTAAAACTGTTGTTGTATGTCGGATGTTGTACCGTTTGGTACTTGGTATATATTTATTTCCCTTTTCAGTCATTTCAGTTTCTTATGACGCGATCGCTAGTTTATTATATTATATCTGTCCGTACTGCTTTCGGCTAAAACTGCCACGATATATAGAACTGTGGGATCTTAAATCCATTTATGCATCGATATTGTGAGGAAAACCCTCTGAAATAGGTAAATAAACCTAATGTATATTGTCCAAATTTTCAGTAAAATGCCTCCGAGAAGAATGGGTACTAGGGCTAACCCTCACGAATCTACTGACCAAGAAAGTCACAATCAACATGAGGAAAATTTTGAGTATAATGAAGAACAGGATCAGGACTATAATGAGCAGGAGGATTCCCATTATGGGATGGGGGATGAAACTTTCTATACTGCAGAGTTTGAAGAGGAAATAGAAGAAGGGGAAACTGAAGTCGTACATCAGGGGGAGAACCAGGGCGGAAACCCCATGGGACAATTTATGGATCTGCTCAGGCAGAATTTGAACCAATACCCCCAACCAGCCCAAGGAAACAATACCACTATAGCCAATTCCTTTAGGGCCTTCAAGTCCCTCAAACCCCCAGAGTTTCACGGATCGGCTGACCCCGTAGAGGCAAGGGCCTGGGTCAAGGAAATGGAAAAATCTTTCGAGATTCTGAGTATTGGGGAAGCCCAAAAGACTGTCTTTGCTACCTACTTGCTAAAAGGAGAGGCCAACTATTGGTGGGAAGCTAAGAAGAATATGGAGACCGATGCTATTGTAACCTGGGATAGGTTTAAACAATTGTTTCTAGAGAAGTATTTCCCAAAGTTTATGAAAACCCAGATGGAACTTAAGTTTTTGGAACTGAAGCAGAACAACATGACAGTGGCTGATTATGAAGCCAAGTTTACTGAGTTATCACGATTTGTACCAGAGTTTGTGGACACTAAAGAAAAGAAAGCTAATAGGTTTCAGCAAGGGCTGAAGCAGTGGATTCAGAACAGAGTGGCCGTTTTAGAGATTACTGATTATGCCACCTTGGTGCAAAAGGCAACCATTGTGGAAGCAGGGAGCGATCAGATGCAAAGAGAGAAAGAGAAAGGGGGATTAAAGAGAAAGCATGCCAGCATGGGCGGAGGTTCCGCAGGGGGAAGGCCCCCGAATAGGTTCAACCGAGGAGCAGTTTCCCTACCAGGGAGGAGTGTTGGGTTTAAACCATCTGGGAGTGCAACTATAAGCCAGGGCGGCCAACAAGCTGGAGTGTCCCGTTCCCATCATCCCAGACCTCCACTACCAGTATGTGCCACTTGTGGGAAGAGACATTCCGGGGTGTGTACTCAGAAACAGACGGTCTGTTATAAGTGTGGGCGAGCGGGCCACTATGCCCACCAGTGTACCACGATTGCTCCTACTGCCAGCAAAGGCACTACTTGTTTTCAGTGTGGTCGTCCAGGTCACATGAGGAGGGATTGCCCAATGAACAAACCAGCAGCCTCAGGGGCAAGCAGAGCTGCCTCCAACAGGCCACCAACTGCTAGAACTTTTAACATGACAGTGCAAGATGCCGTGAGGAACACGGATGTGATAGCAGGTACATTTTCCCTCAATTCAGTCAGTGCAAATGTTTTATTTGATTCTGGGGCAACTAAGTCTTTTATATCTAGAGATTTTGCACATAAATTGAAACTTAAAACTCAACCACTGAGGGAGTCTTTTCTAATAGAGATAGCTAATCAGGAAGTCGTTCCAGTTAATCAGATTCACTCCGATTGTAAAATAGAAATAGGAGGGCGATTCTTCTGTGTTGACTTGATCCCTTTTAAGCTAGGGGAATTCGATGTTATTTTGGGAATGGACTGGTTATCTCGTAATAATGCGCAAATAGATTGTAAAGGGAAAAAGGTTAAGTTGAAAACCCCAGGAAATAAGGAAATAGTGTTTAAAGGGTTACGACAGACCCAGAACATTCTAACCATGGCACAGACCAAGAGACTGCTACGAAAAGGAAACGAAGCTTATTTAGCTTACGTTATCGACACCCAGAAAGAGGCGCCCAGGATACAAGACATTCCGGTGGTTAACGAATTTGAAGATGTGTTTCCTGAAGATCTTCCTGGATTACCACCAGATAGAGTGATTGAGTTTGCTATCGAGTTAGCCCCGGGGACGGCGCCAGTTTCAAAGGCCCCATACCGATTAGCACCAGTGGAAATGAAAGAGCTAGCAAAGCAATTACAGGAACTGTTGGATAAGGGTATGATAAGACCCAGTGTGTCGCCTTGGGGCGCACCCGTATTGTTCGTCAAGAAAAAGGACGGGAGTATGAGGTTATGCATCGACTATCGAGAGTTGAACAAGCTAACCATAAAGAATAAGTACCCGTTGCCTAGAATTGATGATTTGTTTGACCAGCTAAGAGGAGCTGTGTATTTCTCCAAGATTGACTTGAGAACCGGATATCACCAGCTGAAGATTAAACCTGAAGATATTCCAAAGACTGCATTCCGTACTAGGTATGGACATTATGAGTTCTTGGTGATGTCATTCGGATTGACTAACGCCCCAGCAGCTTTCATGGATTTAATGAATAGAGTGTTCAAGGAATATTTGGACCAGTTTGTTATAGTCTTTATTGATGATATTTTGATCTACTCAAAGACAGAGGAAGAACACGCTGAACATTTGAGGATAACCTTAGAGACGCTCCGGAAAGAGCAATTATATGCCAAATTCTCAAAGTGTGAGTTCTGGAAAAATGAAGTACAATTTTTAGGGCACGTAATCAACAAAGAAGGAGTGCTAGTTGACCCCTCCAAGATAGAGGCAGTTTCAAATTGGGAGCGACCAACCACTCCAACAGAGGTAAGGAGTTTCATAGGGTTAGCAGGATATTACAGACGATTTGTTCAAGATTTTGCAAAGATTGCAGCCCCGTTAACTCGACTTACCCGGAAAACTGAGAAATTTGAATGGACTGAAAAATGCGAGAAGAGTTTTCAAGAGCTGAAGAAGAGGTTGGTAACGGCCCCAGTATTGGCGTTGCCTGATGGAAAAGGAGATTTCGTGATTTACAGTGATGCTTCGCATAAAGGATTGGGATGCGTGCTTATGCAGCACGGCAAGGTAATAGCATATGCGTCAAGACAATTGAAGGATTACGAGATCCGATACCCCACCCATGATCTGGAATTAGCAGCAATTGTTTTTGCCTTAAAAATTTGGAGGCACTACTTGTATGGAGAGAAGTGTGAGATTTACACTGACCATAAGAGCCTCAAGTACATTTTTACGCAGAAAGAGCTTAACATGCGCCAGAGAAGATGGCTAGAGCTAATCAAGGATTACGACTGTGAGATTCGTTACCACCCGGGCAAAGCCAATGTGGTGGCTGACGCCCTTAGTAGGAAAGAGAAGCTCAAAATGATAACTACAGAGGAAGAGTTGATAAAAGACTTTGAGAGGCTGGAAATTGAGATTAAGATACCTGAAGAAGGTCAAGAAAAGTTGATGGAAATTCGGATCCAGCCTCTACTGTTGGAAAAGATTAGGTTATGCCAAGAACAAATGATGGAAGCAGAAAAGAACTCGACAGAGGAGTTAATGACTGGGGAAGAAATAAAGTGTGAAAAAGATAAGGGAGGAATCATGAGATATATGTGGAGGATATGGGTCCCAAACAATCAGGAACTCAAGGAAGAAATTCTATATGAGGCACACAACTCAGGATACTCAGTGCACCCCGGTAGCACCAAGATGTATAGAGATTTGAAAGAGTACTACTGGTGGCCCAACATGAAAAAGGACGTGGTAGAATGGGTAAGCAGATGCTTGACTTGCCAGAAAGTGAAAGCAGAGCACCAGAGGCCTAGTGGACTTCTACACCCCTTGGAGATTCCCGAATGGAAATGGGAACATATAGCTATGGACTTCGTAGTAGGTTTACCAAGGACCAAAGCAAATCATGATGCCATATGGGTGATTATAGACCGACTAACAAAGTCAGCTCACTTCCTACCGATCAACGAAAGGTACACGGTTGATAGGCTTGTAGACATCTACCTCAAAGAAATAGTGGCGCGACATGGAGTCCCAGTCGCCATAGTATCTGACAGAGATCCCAGATTTAACTCCAGGTTTTGGAGGAGCTTTCAGGAATGTGTGGGAACCAGGCTAAACATGAGTACAGCTTACCATCCCCAGACAGACGGGCAAAGTGAAAGGACCATCCAGACACTAGAAGATATGTTGAGAGTCTGTGCTATAGACTTTAAAGGAAATTGGGATGATCACTTGCCATTGATTGAGTTCTCCTACAACAATGGCTTTCATTCAAGCATAGGGATGCCGCCTTACGAGGCCCTTTATGGAAGGAAATGCCGATCTCCCTTATATTGGGATGAAGTTGGAGAGCGAAAGATGCTCGGGCCTGAGATGGTCCAACGGACTAAAGATGCAGTGGATCTAATCAGAGGACGGCTGGTAGCAGCCCAAGACCGACAAAAGAAATATGCCGATTTAGCTCGGAAAGGAAAAGAATATGAGGTGGGAGACCTAGTGTTCTTGAAGGTGTCTCCTTGGAAGGGTTTAATGAGGTTTGGGAAGAAAGGGAAGCTGAGCCCTAGATATATTGGGCCGTTTGAGATCTTAAGACGTATTGGGGAGCTAGCTTATGAACTGGCCTTACCCCCAAACCTGCAGCAAGTGCACAATGTGTTCCATGTCTCAATGCTAAGGAAATATAACCCAGATGCCAAGCACATAGTGGAATATGAGCACGTGGACATGCAACCAGACTTGACCTACGTAGAGCAACCTGTGGAAATCATGGACAGAAAAGATCAAGTGCTCCGAAACAAGGTCATCAAGCTTGTCAGAGTTTTATGGCAGAATCACAACATAGAAGAATCAACCTGGGAGCTAGAAAGTGCAATGATGGAAAAGTACCCCCATTTGTTTTCAAGCTGATTCCGGGACGGAATCCTTTTAAGGAGGGGAGACTGTAAGAACCCAGATTTTTGGTAGAATTTAAAACTTTTTATTATGTAATAATGTGGGAATGAATAGTGGTTATGACTGCGATGTAACGAAGATCTATTAAATGAATGGAACGGATCTGAATTCAATTATTTATATGACATGCAGAGTACTTTTGGTTGCCGGCATAGATAAGAATGATCTATCTCCTAAGAATATAAGTATATTACTTCAAGTAAGATTATTCTTATGTCATCCAAATCAATATCTATTATAAGTCCAGCGGTTCCGTAAAAAGGTTAAGAAGCACCCGAGAGTGAACCAGGTTCATTTTCCTAATTATAGGAATTAAATAAAAATAAGTGATGAATAGTGATTTTGGTGGAATTTGGAATATTATTATAATAATGTTATACCCGGTATTCGGAACGGATTTCTGAGTTCGTATTAGTGATCCAGGAAGAATATAAGTGTATGTAAAAGCTGTCGGATTCAGAAAAAGAGCACTTTCATTTTCTCCGAGATTTCCCTGGACACTGCAAGACTTAAGGATTTATATAAGGGAATTAAGGAATTTAAATTCAAGAAGTATTACGAAAGATGAGGAATAGTATTATAAATATTAAGAAGGTTTTCGGTAAAACCCTAACTAGAAACGAATGAGTTATTCCCTCGAACGATCAACGAATTAAGCAATAAACGGACAAGGAATCAAGCAGAGGAGGCAAGATGCATGCATGTGTGCAAGTGACAAATATCTAGAAACCATATAGTTACTTAAGTAACCAATACTTAGTGAATCGACTAAGTACTTAGAAAACAAACCACTTGGTTAAGCCTTAACCATCCAATCTTCAACACTTGTCATGGTAAATCCTCATCCAACAATGCACACTTTAATAAAGTAGCCTTAAGATGAGATATTATCTTAAACCCTTCACTTTATGCTATATTGAAAGAGCAACCAAGGCAAATACTCTTCCCCCCCCCCATTTTAACACCATTCGGCCTTTAGGCTAATTCAAAAACCAAAGTCCAACTTCCCACCATTGATTGATCTTGAAACTTTTATGGTGAGTCCTATATTTCATAAAACTAATCTCCTCAAAATCCTAGCTTCAATCTCTTCTTTTTCCATTTTCAAAAAAATGATTTAAGAGGAGGGTGAATAGTGATTCTATGAACTAATCTTGTTTTTTCTTGTTTTTCATGGTTGATTTAGCAAGCTTAAGCACCTCTAAGGATCATACCAAGCATAGTGAGGCTAGATCATACTCCAAGGAAGGTATAGCAACTTGAAACCCTAGACTTTACCTTGAGATTTTGCATGCTCTTGATGGGTTTTAGTATAAGATGTGATATTAGCATGATTATAAGCTTGATTGTGATTTAGATTTGATAAATGTTATAAATACTTTAGATGAACGGAAAGGCATTGCTTGGCCTCAGTTCATGGTGATATATCATGTATATGTTGTTTGGGATGGATACCTTGATTATTGGAAGGTTTGGAATTTAGATATATTCGATTTATAGCCGTCGTAATGCCGAAATTTCGTTAACATTAAGAACACGAATTTGACAGAAGGTTTAACTCACTGATTAGCTTCGACTTTTGCCATGATTAGCTAGATTATGTTATGAGCTTCGTTTTGATATAAAGATCGCATGAAACGGACTTACGGTTTAGGAGTTATGATTAAATTCGTAAAAGGGGTTCGGAACCGTAATCAAAAGTTCGTAACCGAAATTGGATCCCTTTAATATTGCGAAATCAGTGGCGAATCTTAATAATTAAATAATAGAGATAAAAAGGAAGGTGTGGGAGAAGACCGCATGTCAAATGGATCGTTTTCCGATTTTATAAAAATGTTCGAATCTAGGTTAAGTACGAAAGTACCCCTAAGAGGTATACTTGGTTATAACTTCGGTAAACCACTTAGAAAACGATCGATAAATATCGAGGTCTAATCTTTCGACTTTAAAACTTATACGATTTAAATACTTACCATATGTAAGTGTAATGTCATGCTTTAGTAACGAACAAGTATCGGGTAATAAAAGCAATAGTAAGAGTGAATTAGAGGGGTATAACGAAACGACTTGAAAACGTGTTTCGATTTAAGTAAAGTTTATACGTAACCTTTTGAAAGGTGTTACGTGATTAATCCCGAATGCCTTGGCTAATTATAGATCATCAGGCCGACCCGGGACACGCTACTACTACCCCTCCTCGTACTCGATTTCCAGGCAAGTTTTCGAACCTTTCTTTTTAAAGGCTGTTGTTGTGAATATATATATATGTATGTGTTTTCAGTATACATATGCCATAGCATGCATGCCTATTCTCGAATTATTTTGAAATGCTTGTTCCCTGAATTATTGTTGGCTTATAAGCTAGATAGTTATATATCAGTTATAAGCCGGAAATTATTTAGACCCTTAATCAAAGGGCAGTGAATCTCATTCTTTGATTATAGACCGGGAGTCGATATTCCTTGATATATTGATATTATTTTCAGAGGAAATATTTAAGTAAATATTTTCCATTTGTTATCCGGCAAATGTTGTTGGGATATTCCTTGAGATTATTTAATAAATATTATTCGGATTGTTCATCAGATGCTTATTTATTCGAGGAATATTATATGATTAATATTCATCTAAAGTCGATTAAATATTCGAATATTATTTCGAACTCTCAGTTAAGTTATTTAATTAGAGAATATTCGTTCTTATTTACTCGATAAATATTATTTTGAATATTCATTCGAGTTTATTTATTTAATGAATATTATTTTAATATTCATTCGAGTCTTATTTAATTAATTGAATATTATTTCGAATATTCATTCGATCTCTATTTATTTTATAAATATTAGTTGAGCATTGATTCGAACTTCAGTTATCCGATAAATATTATCTTCGACATTCAGTTAAATTCAATTCTATTATTGAACATGATATTAAATATTCATTCGATATTCATTTCTTCGATAATTATTATTAAGTCGAGTATTCATTATTTGTTCAATGAATATGGTCTCAAATATTCAATCGATAATTACTTCATCAATAAGTATCATTCTCAAGTTAAATATTCATTATTTATTCAATGAATATTATTTCAAATATCCATTTGACGATTATTTCATCAATAAAATATTATTATTATTAATAGGAATATTCATTATTCGTCCAATGAATATTATTCTGAACAGTTATTCAAAGATTATTCCGAGCAACACCTTTCCAATACCCGTGACTCAAGAAATATTCTTGGAATATTTATTTAATTCTTCTAACTCGTTTCAAAGATACTTGGTGTCATTCACATAGTATCATCGACCTCCGAACATTATATAAATTATTACAGAGTCTTATTAATATTATTATATTATCAAGGAAGGTTCTCAGTGATTTCATTCTCCCTTCGATTCTATTATAAGGGAACCTTACTTGAGGAATGTTATTTATCTTGTGACTGCCCGGTCATAAATTATTCGTTCACTCGCAACTTGGTTGCTATTATTCATGGCATTACGTGTACCCACTCATTATTCGAGGGGAAAGAAAATTGGAACAAGTCATTATCCATTAACAAGCAGTAGCTTGGGAAATATTGGTAAATTTTCCTTTCCATTTAGATATGACTACCTGGTGGAGTCTTATCAACAAGTATTATACTTGGGGAAAGGGGGACAAACTTTATGTTTCAAAGTTATGGGTATGGAATGAACTAGGAGACGCGTAAGTGGCCGAGTGGCGCCGGTCCAGCAATAGCCCAACCGTTGGCTTAGGAGTTCCAGAGGGCGGTAATCAAGTAAATCCGTCGGAGCTACCTTCTACATGTAGAGAACGACTGATGAGATGCATGACATACGGCTGATCCCCGTAAACGTCAGGGCATCTGGCGCGGCAATGCTCCCGTATTAGTTCATCACTCAATGTTGGAAATTTTCTGCAACATCATCATAGTTGGCAGATTTGAAAAGTATTTCAAACTGGAATTGCAATATCATTCTACAAGTTCCTATGTTTATGAAAATGATGCTATCTTGCTTATTTTGGCATAGCATATGCTTCCACAAAATATACATTTATTGAGTTACCTTGTAACTTCATCCTTTATATTAAACTGGCAATATTTTCTCTAATGCATGGCATATGATTTCAAACATATCTTTGAACTGTCTTACATATTACTGCACAGTTATATATTGTTGGTGGGTTGTTGCTCACCCTTGCTTATTTATTATGTAACAACAACAGCTAGGTCACATGGCCCGCGTCAGGCGCACTCGGCGCAAGCAGGTTACCCGCCCCGCAGGGCTACCCGTTGATATCATCGTTGCCATTGCTGAGGTAGCATAGCTCAGCAGCTTTGATTTCCAGTTTACTTATATGTATCAATAATGATTAATCAACGGCAAAACTTTTAAACTTATGATGTTATCCTTTTGGCTTGTAATAACTTTTATTCGTAAACCAGTAATGCAAGACTTATTTCAATTTCATCTCTGGGACTATAACTGTGTGTGTGTGAGTGGTTATTATTGTGGGGTCACAGCAGGTGATTTATTTATTGTGAACTCGAGTAAAGTATTAATCATGGAAAATAAGACCGTAACGACCCGATCTCGGACCCCGGATCTGGGGGTGTTACAGAAATGGTATCAGAGAGAGAGTTATAAATCCCAAGAGATGATGCGACGCTATACAATAATAAATTCACTAAGATAATAAGAACTCTTGCCAAGTTCACTTAAAACCCTTATGGGAACTTTTAAGTATCATGATAGTAATATAATTCGTCATTGTGTAGGCGAGCGACATGTCGGATCCGGAGGAGTATGAGAGACAGCACGATGATGCGATCCAGGCCGCCGAGGGCTCAGCGATGGTAGATTCAGATGCTGATACTGATGTTGTTGAGTCAGAGGAGGAGGACCCTGAGGTCCAGGTGGATGCTGATACTGATGTCATAGAGTCAGAGGATGAGGACCCTGAGGAGGTCCAGATTGATGCTGATACTGATGTTGTTGAGTCAGAGGAGGAGGTCCAGGCCGTAGGGGATGCTGAGTTAGTTGCTGAGGATGTTGATGATGAGGACCCTGAGGAGGACCAGCTTATACCTGAGGGTAGAGAGATTGGGGAGGACTTTTGGGTTGTGACTCAGATTAGGACTTTGGAGGAGGATACTGACATGACCACAGAGCAGGTGATGGCTGCTGTTTTAGGCCAGGATGTAGATGAGGGTGCCGAGGGAGATGTTGATGAGCCCGTGGCTGATGTTGTAGGGAGTTCCGGACTTCATGTGCCACCCCTCTCTGATGAGAGAGCCCCTACCCCGCCACCACTACCTATGAGCCCATTGTCAGATGAGTTTGAGGCATTGACCCCAGAGCCACAGAAGGCAGAGGCTGCCCTTCCAGCAGATCCAGCCCCTCCACCCCATGGTCCGACAGGGGACGTCCCATCATGTTTTCACCACTATGTTGTAGGCAGACTTACTTCTGAGGTAGCCGTGGCTGAGGCCAGGCTGGCAGAGTCCCGCAGAGAGCTAGCCGCAGAGAGAGAGGCCCGGTTGAGGCACCTGGGTGGTAGGCGTGCCAGAGCTAGAGATATGTATAGGCAGGTGACCGGCATAGAGCTGAGGGCCCGTTTGAGGGTGCGACAGTTACCCAGTGATGGGCATGGCATGGTATCCAGGGCTGATGCAGAGGAGATTTTCCGCCTTGCTATGAGGAGGGTTCTAGATTTGACCCGCCGTCGTGGCTGACTGCAGGGATAGTGATGTATTGGTCTAGTTGTCTAGTCTTGTACGGTCATAGTAGTGCCGATTTTTGTAGGGATAGTTTCAGCTTGTAGATCCCTGTTGCAGACTAGACAGATAGACAGCTTATTTCACTTTTGACTAGTTGTTATTCGGATGGTTGTATTTCTTTTAAAACTGTTGTTGTATGTCGGATGTTGTACCGTTTGGTACTTGGTATATATTTATTTCCCTTTTCAGTCATTTCAGTTTCTTATGACGCGATCGCTAGTTTATTATATTATATCTGTCCGTACTGCTTTCGGCTAAAACTGCCACGATATATAGAACTGTGGGATCTTAAATCCATTTATGCATCGATATTGTGAGGAAAACCCTCTGAAATAGGTAAATAAACCTAATGTATATTGTCCAAATTTTCAGTAAAATGCCTCCGAGAAGAATGGGTACTAGGGCTAACCCTCACGAATCTACTGACCAAGAAAGTCACAATCAACATGAGGAAAATTTTGAGTATAATGAAGAACAGGATCAGGACTATAATGAGCAGGAGGATTCCCATTATGGGATGGGGGATGAAACTTTCTATACTGCAGAGTTTGAAGAGGAAATAGAAGAAGGGGAAACTGAAGTCGAACATCAGGGGGAGAACCAGGGCGGAAACCCCATGGGACAATTTATGGATCTGCTCAGGCAGAATTTGAACCAATACCCCCAACCAGCCCAAGGAAACAATACCACTGTGGCCAATTCCTTTAGGGCCTTCAAGTCCCTCAAACCCCCAGAGTTTCACGGATCGGCTGACCCCGTAGAGGCAAGGGCCTGGGTCAAGGAAATGGAAAAATCTTTCGAGATTCTGAGTATTGGGGAAGCCCAAAAGACTGTCTTTGCTACCTACTTGCTAAAAGGAGAGGCCAACTATTGGTGGGAAGCTAAGAAGAATATGGAGACCGATGCTATTGTAACCTGGGATAGGTTTAAACAATTGTTTCTAGAGAAGTATTTCCCAAAGTTTATGAAAACCCAGATGGAACTTAAGTTTTTGGAACTGAAGCAGAACAACATGACAGTGGCTGATTATGAAGCCAAGTTTACTGAGTTATCACGATTTGTACCAGAGTTTGTGGACACTGAAGAAAAGAAAGCTAATAGGTTTCAGCAAGGGCTGAAGCAGTGGATTCAGAACAGAGTGGCCGTTTTAGAGATTACTGATTATGCCACCTTGGTGCAAAAGGCAACCATTGTGGAAGCAGGGAGCGATCAGATGCAAAGAGAGAAAGAGAAAGGGGGATTAAAGAGAAAGCATGCCAGCATGGGCGGAGGTTCCGCAGGGGGAAGGCCCCCGAATAGGTTCAACCGAGGAGCAGTTTCCCTACCAGGGAGGAGTGTTGGGTTTAAACCATCTGGGAGTGCAACTATAAGCCAGGGCGGCCAACAAGCTGGAGTGTCCCGTTCCCATCATCCCAGACCTCCACTACCAGTATGTGCCACTTGTGGGAAGAGACATTCCGGGGTGTGTACTCAGAAACAGACGGTCTGTTATAAGTGTGGGCGAGCGGGCCACTATGCCCACCAGTGTACCACGATTGCTCCTACTGCCAGCAAAGGCACTACTTGTTTTCAGTGTGGTCGTCCAGGTCACATGAGGAGGGATTGCCCAATGAACAAACCAGCAGCCTCAGGGGCAAGCAGAGCTGCCTCCAACAGGCCACCAACTGCTAGAACTTTTAACATGACAGTGCAAGATGCCGTGAGGAACACGGATGTGATAGCAGGTACATTTTCCCTCAATTCAGTCAGTGCAAATGTTTTATTTGATTCTGGGGCAACTAAGTCTTTTATATCTAGAGATTTTGCACATAAATTGAAACTTAAAACTCAACCACTGAGGGAGTCTTTGCTAATAGAGATAGCTAATCAGGAAGTCGTTCCAGTTAATCAGATTCACTCCGATTGTAAAATAGAAATAGGAGGGCGATTCTTCTGTGTTGACTTGATCCCTTTTAAGCTAGGGGAATTCGATGTTATTTTGGGAATGGACTGGTTATCTCGTAATAATGCGCAAATAGATTGTAAAGGGAAAAAGGTTAAGTTGAAAACCCCATGAAATAAGGAAATAGTGTTTAAAGGGTTACGACAGACCCAGAACATTCTAACCATGGCACAGACCAAGAGACTGCTACGAAAAGGAAACGAAGCTTATTTAGCTTACGTTATCGACACCCAGAAAGAGGCGCCCAGGATACAAGACATTCCGGTGGTTAACGAATTTGAAGATGTGTTTCCTGAAGATCTTCCTGGATTACCACCAGATAGAGTGATTGAGTTTGCTATCGAGTTAGCCCCGGGGACGGCGCCAGTTTCAAAGGCCCCATACCGATTAGCACCAGTGGAAATGAAAGAGCTAGCAAAGCAATTACAGGAACTATTGGATAAGGGTATGATAAGACCCAGTGTGTCGCCTTGGGGTGCACCCGTATTGTTCGTCAAGAAAAAGGACGGGAGTATGAGGTTATGCATCGACTATCGAGAGTTGAACAAGCTAACCATAAAGAATAAGTACCCGTTGCCTAGAATTGATGATTTGTTTGACCAGCTAAGAGGAGCTGTGTATTTCTCCAAGATTGACTTGAGAACCGGATATCACCAGCTGAAGATTAAACCTGAAGATATTCCAAAGACTGCATTCCGTACTAGGTATGGACATTATGAGTTCTTGGTGATGTCATTCGGATTGACCAACGCCCCAGCAGCTTTCATGGATTTAATGAATAGAGTGTTCAAGGAATATTTGGACCAGTTTGTTATAGTCTTTATTGATGATATTTTGATCTACTCAAAGAAAGAGGAAGAACACGCTGAACATTTGAGGATAACCTTAGAGACGCTCCGGAAAGAGCAATTATATGCCAAATTCTCAAAATGTGAGTTCTGGAAAAATGAAGTACAATTTTTAGGGCACGTAATCAACAAAGAAGGAGTGCTAGTTGACCCCTCCAAGATAGAGGCAGTTTCAAATTGGGAGCGACCAACCACTCCAACAGAGGTAAGGAGTTTCATAGGGTTAGCAGGATATTACAGACGATTTGTTCAAGATTTTGCAAAGATTGCAGCCCCGTTAACTCGACTTACCCGGAAAACTGAGAAATTTGAATGGACTGAAAAATGCGAGAAGAGTTTTCAAGAGCTGAAGAAGAGGTTGGTAACGGCCCCAGTATTGGCGTTGCCTGATGGAAAAGGAGATTTCGTGATTTACAGTGATGCTTCGCATAAAGGATTGGGATGCGTGCTTATGCAGCACGGCAAGGTAATAGCATATGCGTCAAGACAATTGAAGGATTACGAGATCCGATACCCCACCCATGATCTGGAATTAGCAGCAATTGTTTTTGCCTTAAAAATTTGGAGGCACTACTTGTATGGAGAGAAGTGTGAGATTTACACTGACCATAAGAGCCTCAAGTACATTTTTACGCAGAAAGAGCTTAACATGCGCCAGAGAAGATGGCTAGAGCTAATCAAGGATTACGACTGTGAGATTCGTTACCACCCGGGCAAAGCCAATGTGGTGGCTGACGCCCTTAGTAGGAAAGAGAAGCTCAAAATGATAACTACAGAGGAAGAGTTGATAAAAGACTTTGAGAGGCTGGAAATTGAGATTAAGATACCTGAAGAAGGTCAAGAAAAGTTGATGGAAATTCGGATCCAGCCTCTACTGTTGGAAAAGATTAGGTTATGCCAAGAACAAATGATGGAAGCAGAAAAGAACTCGACAGAGGAGTTAATGACTGGGGAAGAAATAAAGTGTGAAAAAGATAAGGGAGGAATCATGAGATATATGTGGAGGATATGGGTCCCAAACAATCAGGAACTCAAGGAAGAAATTCTATATGAGGCACACAACTCAGGATACTCAGTGCACCCCGGTAGCACCAAGATGTATAGAGATTTGAAAGAGTACTACTGGTGGCCCAACATGAAAAAGGACGTGGTAGAATGGGTAAGCAGATGCTTGACTTGCCAGAAAGTGAAAGCAGAGCACCAGAGGCCTAGTGGACTTCTACACCCCTTGGAGATTCCCGAATGGAAATGGGAACATATAGCTATGGACTTCGTAGTAGGTTTACCAAGGACCAAAGCAAATCATGATGCCATATGGGTGATTATAGACCGACTAACAAAGTCAGCTCACTTCCTACCGATCAACGAAAGGTACACGGTTGATAGGCTTGTAGACATCTACCTCAAAGAAATAGTGGCGCGACATGGAGTCCCAGTCGCCATAGTATCTGACAGAGATCCCAGATTTAACTCCAGGTTTTGGAGGAGCTTTCAGGAATGTGTGGGAACCAGGCTAAACATGAGTACAGCTTACCATCCCCAGACAGACGGGCAAAGTGAAAGGACCATCCAGACACTAGAAGATATGTTGAGAGTCTGTGCTATAGACTTTAAAGGAAATTGGGATGATCACTTGCCATTGATTGAGTTCTCCTACAACAATGGCTTTCATTCAAGCATAGGGATGCCGCCTTACGAGGCCCTTTATGGAAGGAAATGCCGATCTCCCTTATATTGGGATGAAGTTGGAGAGCGAAAGATGCTCGGGCCTGAGATGGTCCAACGGACTAAAGATGCAGTGGATCTAATCAGAGGACGGCTGGTAGCAGCCCAAGACCGACAAAAGAAATATGCCGACTTAGCTCGGAAAGGAAAAGAATATGAGGTGGGAGACCTAGTGTTCTTGAAGGTGTCTCCTTGGAAGGGTTTAATGAGGTTTGGGAAGAAAGGGAAGCTGAGCCCTAGATATATTGGGCCGTTTGAGATCTTAAGACGTATTGGGGAGCTAGCTTATGAACTGGCCTTACCCCCAAACCTGCAGCAAGTGCACAATGTGTTCCATGTCTCAATGCTAAGGAAATATAACCCAGATGCCAAGCACATAGTGGAATATGAGCACGTGGACATGCAACCAGACTTGACCTACGTAGAGCAACCTGTGGAAATCATGGACAGAAAAGATCAAGTGCTCCGAAACAAGGTCATCAAGCTTGTCAGAGTTTTATGGCAGAATCACAACATAGAAGAATCAACCTGGGAGCTAGAAAGTGCAATGATGGAAAAGTACCCCCATTTGTTTTCAAGCTGATTCCGGGACGGAATCCTTTTAAGGAGGGGAGACTGTAAGAACCCAGAT
This sequence comes from Kitagawia praeruptora, assembly GCA_037693485.1. Classification (NCBI taxonomy): domain Eukaryota; kingdom Viridiplantae; phylum Streptophyta; class Magnoliopsida; order Apiales; family Apiaceae; genus Kitagawia; species Kitagawia praeruptora. Next base: position 165,710,431 of record CM075348.1, on the reverse strand, counting down.
TTTTGGTAGAATTTAAAACTTTTTATTATGTAATAATGTGGGAATGAATAGTGGTTATGACTGCGATGTAACGAAGATCTATTAAATGAATGGAACGGATCTGAATTCAATTATTTATATGACATGCAGAGTACTTTTGGTTGCCGGCATAGATAAGAATGATCTATCTCCTAAGAATATAAGTATATTACTTCAAGTAAGATTATTCTTATGTCATCCAAATCAATATCTATTATAAGTCCAGCGGTTCCGTAAAAAGGTTAAGAAGCACCCGAGAGTGAACCAGGTTCATTTTCCTAATTATAGGAATTAAATAAAAATAAGTGATGAATAGTGATTTTGGTGGAATTTGGAATATTATTATAATAATGTTATACCCGGTATTCGGAACGGATTTCTGAGTTCGTATTAGTGATCCAGGAAGAATATAAGTGTATGTAAAAGCTGTCGGATTCAGAAAAAGAGCACTTTCATTTTCTCCGAGATTTCCCTGGACACTGCAAGACTTAAGGATTTATATAAGGGAATTAAGGAATTTAAATTCAAGAAGTATTACGAAAGATGAGGAATAGTATTATAAATATTAAGAAGGTTTTCGGTAAAACCCTAACTAGAAACGAATGAGTTATTCCCTCGAACGATCAACGAATTAAGCAATAAACGGACAAGGAATCAAGCAGAGGAGGCAAGATGCATGCATGTGTGCAAGTGACAAATATCTAGAAACCATATAGTTACTTAAGTAACCAATACTTAGTGAATCAACTAAGTACTTAGAAAACAAACCACTTGGTTAAGCCTTAACCATCCAATCTTCAACACTTGTCATGGTAAATCCTCATCCAACAATGCACACTTTAATAAAGTAGCCTTAAGATGAGATATTATCTTAAACCCTTCACTTTATGCTATATTGAAAGAGCAACCAAGGCAAATACTCTTCCCCCCCCCCCCATTTTAACACCATTCGGCCTTTAGGCTAATTCAAAAACCAAAGTCCAACTTCCCACCATTGATTGATCTTGAAACTTTTATGGTGAGTCCTATATTTCATAAAACTAATCTCCTCAAAATCCTAGCTTCAATCTCTTCTTTTTCCATTTTCAAAAAAATGATTTAAGAGGAGGGTGAATAGTGATTCTATGAACTAATCTTGTTTTTTCTTGTTTTTCATGGTTGATTTAGCAAGCTTAAGCACCTCTAAGGATCATACCAAGCATAGTGAGGCTAGATCATACTCCAAGGAAGGTATAGCAACTTGAAACCCTAGACTTTACCTTGAGATTTTGCATGCTCTTGATGGGTTTTAGTATAAGATGTGATATTAGCATGATTATAAGCTTGATTGTGATTTAGATTTGATAAATGTTATAAATAGTTTAGATGAACGGAAAGGCATTGCTTGGCCTCAGTTCATGGTGATATATCATGTATATGTTGTTTGGGATGGATACCTTGATTATTGGAAGGTTTGGAATTTAGATATATTCGATTTATAGCCGTCGTAATGCCGAAATTTCGTTAACATTAAGAACACGAATTTGACAGAAGGTTTAACTCACTGATTAGCTTCGACTTTTTCCATGATTAGCTAGATTATGTTATGAGCTTCGTTTTGATATAAAGATCGCATGAAACGGACTTACGGTTTAGGAGTTATGATTAAATTCGTAAAAGGGGTTCGGAACCGTAATCAAAAGTTCGTAACCGAAATTGGATCCCTTTAATATTGCGAAATCAGTGGCGAATCTTAATAATTAAATAATAGAGATAAAAAGGAAGGTGTGGGAGAAGACCGCATGTCAAATGGATCGTTTTCCGATTTTATAAAAATGTTCGAATCTAGGTTAAGTACGAAAGTACCCCTAAGAGGTATACTTGGTTATAACTTCGGTAAACCACTTAGAAAACGATCGATAAATATCGAGGTCTAATCTTTCGACTTTAAAACTTATACGATTTAAATACTTACCATATGTAAGTGTAATGTCATGCTTTAGTAACGAACAAGTATCGGGTAATAAAAGCAATAGTAAGAGTGAATTAGAGGGGTATAACGAAACGACTTGAAAACGTGTTTCGATTTAAGTAAAGTTTATACGTAACCTTTTGAAAGGTGTTAAGTGATTAATCCCGAATGCCTTGGCTAATTATAGATCATCAGGCCGACCCGGGACACGCTACTACTACCCCTCCTCGTACTCGATTTCCAGGCAAGTTTTCGAACCTTTCTTTTTAAAGACTATTGTTGTGAATATATATATATATGTATGTGTTTTCAGTATACATATGCCATAGCATGCATGCCTATTCTCGAATTATTTTGAAATGCTTGTTCCCTGAATTATTGTTGGCTTATAAGCTAGATAGTTATATATCAGTTATAAGCCGGAAATTATTTAGACCCTTAATCAAAGGGCAGTGAATCTCATTCTTTGATTATAGACCGGGAGTCGATATTCCTTGATATATTGATATTATTTTCAGAGGAAATATTTAAGTAAATATTTTCCATTTGTTATCCGGCAAATGTTGTTGGGATATTCCTTGAGATTATTTAATAAATATTATTCGGATTGTTCATCAGATGCTTATTTATTCGAGGAATATTATATGATTAATATTCATCTAAAGTCGATTAAATATTCGAATATTATTTCGAACTCTCAGTTAAGTTATTTAATTAGAGAATATTCGTTCTTATTTACTCGATAAATATTATTTTGAATATTCATTCGAGTTTATTTATTTAATGAATATTATTTTAATATTCATTCGAGTCTTATTTAATTAATTGAATATTATTTCGAATATTCATTCGATCTCTATTTATTTTATAAATATTAGTTGAGCATTGATTCGAACTTCAGTTATCCGATAAATATTATCTTCGACATTCAGTTAAATTCAATTCTATTATTGAACATGATATTAAATATTCATTCGATATTCATTTCTTCGATAATTATTATTAAGTCGAGTATTCATTATTTGTTCAATGAATATGGTCTCAAATATTCAATCGATAATTACTTCATCAATAAGTATCATTCTCAAGTTAAATATTCATTATTTATTCAATGAATATTATTTCAAATATCCATTTGACGATTATTTCATCAATAAAATATTATTATTATTAATAGGAATATTCATTATTCGTCCAATGAATATTATTCTGAACAGTTATTCAAAGATTATTCCGAGCAACACCTTTCCAATACCCGTGACTCAAGAAATATTCTTGGAATATTTATTTAATTCTTCTAACTCGTTTCAAAGATACTTGGTGTCATTCACATAGTATCATCGACCTCCGAACATTATATAAATTATTACAGAGTCTTATTAATATTATTATATTATCAAGGAAGGTTCTCAGTGATTTCATTCTCCCTTCGATTCTATTATAAGGGAACCTTACTTGAGGAATGTTATTTATCTTGTGACTGCCCGGTCATAAATTATTCGTTCACTCGCAACTTGGTTGCTATTATTCATGGCATTACGTGTACCCACTCATTATTCGAGGGGAAAGAAAATTGGAACAAGTCATTATCCATTAACAAGCAGTAGCTTGGGAAATATTGGTAAATTTTCCTTTCCATTTAGATATGACTACCTGGTGGAGTCTTATCAACAAGTATTATACTTGGGGAAAGGGGGACAAACTTTATGTTTCAAAGTTATGGGTATGGAATGAACTAGGAGACGCGTAAGTGGCCGAGTGGCGCCGGTCCAGCAATAGCCCAACCGTTGGCTTAGGAGTTCCAGAGGGCGGTAATCAAGTAAATCCGTCGGAGCTACCTTCTACATGTAGAGAACGACTGATGAGATGCATGACATACGGCTGATCCCCGTAAACGTCAGGGCATCTGGCGCGGCAATGCTCCCGTATTAGTTCATCACTCAATGTTGGAAATTTTCTGCAACATCATCATAGTTGGTAGATTTGAAAAGTATTTCAAACTGGAATTGCAATATCATTCTACAAGTTCCTATGTTTATGAAAATGATGCTATCTTGCTTATTTTGGCATAGCATATGCTTCCACAAAATATACATTTATTGAGTTACCTTGTAACTTCATCCTTTATATTAAACTGGCAATATTTTCTCTAATGCATGGCATATGATTTCAAACATATCTTTGAACTGTCTTACATATTACTGCACAGTTATATATTGTTGGTGGGCTGTTGCTCACCCTTGCTTATTTATTATGTCACAACAACAGCTAGGTCACATGGCCCGCGTCAGGCGCACTCGGCGCAAGCAGGTTACCCGCCCCGCAGGGCTACCCGTTGATATCATCGCTGCCATTGCTGAGGTAGCATAGCTCAGCAGCTTTGATTTCCAGTTTACTTATATGTATCAATAATGATTAATCAACGGCAAAACTTTTAAACTTATGATGTTATCCTTTTGGCTTGTAATAACTTTTATTCGTAAACCAGTAATGCAAGACTTATTTCAATTTCATCTCTGGGACTATAACTGTGTGTGTGTGAGTGGTTATTATTGTGGGGTCACAGCAGGTGATTTATTTATTGTGAACTCGAGTAAAGTATTAATCATGGAAAATAAGACCGTAACGACCCGATCTCGGACCCCGGATCTGGGGGTGTTACACTTGATTTATTTATTTATATCACAACAACAGTTAGATCTGATGGCCGCTCAAGGCGCACTTGGTGCAAGCATATGACAACCGTCGGAGGATTAACCGCAGACATCATAGCTGCCATTGTCGATTAAGAAGCTATTGGTAGGCTAGATGATTGGCTTTCAAGTATCAATGTATTTATAATATGGTATATACCAATGGATGGCAAAGAGTATGTAATGGTAAAATTGTAATTCTTTGGGTTGTAAGAACTTAAAGTTATGATTAATAATATTGATGGTTACTCTGATTTCATCTCTGGGACTATAACGGGTGTGTTTTATGTGGTTGTTTTGGGTCACAAGGTTGTAATTTAAATTATGCTGGTTTTGTGGATGGATATTGAGATCGTAATGACCAGATCCCAGACCCCGGATCTGGGGGTGTTACAGAAATGGTATCAGAGCGTTACGTTATATATAAATCCCAGAGATGATGCGACGTTAAAATAATAAATTCACTAAGATAATAAGAACTCTTGCCAAGTTCATAGTCGGACTACTTAATGTAGTACTAACGTATAAAACCCTTATGGGAACTATTAAGTATCATGATAGTAACGTAAGCTCGTTCTCGTACCGACCAGTAAGGCGACAGACCTTGAGGCGTAAGAGCAGCAGCGCGATGATGCTTGATTATATGCTGACGATCGAATGGTGGGTTCGATAGAGTACCCTACTGAGAACCAGAAGGAGGTTTCAGCTAAAGAAGAGTGTTAGGTCCGTTAAGATTGTAGAAGGGGGGGTTGAATACAATCTATATCTTTTTATCGAAATTTGTCCGTTAAATAAAATTTAGTTTAGACAAATTTGAGCGGAATTAATTGAAACAAAATTCAAGTTAAATATAACGATATATTAAACTTGATGGTTGTTACAAAATCAGTACAGAGTATTATCACGTTAATAAAAACTAATTAGAAAATTCGACATGAACTTTTCTAATTTAGTTAATAAAAATCGAGATACGAACTAGGAAACTTAATTCGCTAGTAATACAAGAGTCACAAATAATTAAGTTCTATCGGATCAAATATTACAAATGAGTTGAACTTAATTTTCTGTGAATTAAATGAGATAGTCAGTGGCTCTTAAAGATGAGAGATGTAATGCTTTGTTCTTCAGTCTTTAATTTTCTTGTCTCGTGTATATGTGTCTGTGAATGAAAGATTCTGTCTCTTTTGTAGTTAAAATCTTCAAAATATCTCCTGCCTCTTTTATCACTTCAACAGACTATCCACAGACTGTTTTTAAAGGCTTGCAGACTATCCAGGGGACACATAGACTACCGGTGTGACTATCTTTCTTGCTGCAGACTACCGGTGTGACTTTCCTTCTTTATCAGACTACCGGTGTGACTATCAACACTCTACAGACAACCGGTGTGACTATCAATTCTTGGCAGACTACCGGTGTGACTATTCTTCTTGGCAGACTACCGAATTCTTTAGCAGACTATCACCTAGACTATCTCAAATAGTCTTTTAACAATAAAACCATAGTCTTAAAATACTTCTGATAGTCTTTCAGCAATCTATATTAATTCTAAATTAATTAATTCAATAATTAACTTAATAAATAAATTAATTCTTGAAGAATTAATTTATTAATTAAGTTAACTAAATACTTTAAATTAATTAATAGAGAATTAACATAATTCATTTGATAGTCTAATCTTCACTTTTAAACCACTGAAATAAATAAAGAACCTCCACTGAATATTTGTTGACGCTCAATGCACGGTCTGGTTCATGAACGACTAACTTCAACTTCTGTTCTTCATTTTGACTTTAAGCTGTGGTCAATTTCTTCTGACAACTTTCTTTAAATATTCTGTACTGGTACTGTCTCTTGTCACTTGTAGAAATCTCTGTCCTTCTGAATTAAATCCATGACTTTGAATACCACACTGAGGCTTGATCAGTAGACTGAACTTCTTCCAGTGTAAAATATCAAAACTATAGATTGACTTGTAGCTTTGTTCCTTCTGATAGATAGCATCTTCTGAGATTCCCGTGACAGTTAATGTTATTTACTTATTACAATCTACTTTAAGTTGAGTTGGATCCTCGAACTACAAATAGGCTGAGTCATATGCCTTTCAATCTCCCCCTATTTGTTTGTTATAAATTAACAAGCAAATTCCTAGAGGATAACTCAACTAACTCAACTTAAACTAGTAAATGATAAAACATTAATAGCAAGTAAATAATGATAAAGTTCTGGTTTTTATAACAATTTCCAGATTCAAACATAATGATAAATACAAGATAGATGATCCTCTAGCCTGATCATATTAAACATTATCCTATCTTGATCTATCTAACTCTAAAGATATTACATGTAGAGTTGTTCTTCATTTCTGACTGTCTTCCTTCCTTATTTCTCCATCTTCTGGATCATCCATTTCTGGCAGATTTTTGTGCAGTTCTGCATCAACTAGCAACTCTCTTCTTGATGAGAATCCTGTAGGGCGAACAAGAGGAATTCCAAGTGCCTTTCTCAACTGACCTTTGAACTTCTCATAATCCTTAAAAAAATTGACTTCTGCATAGGATTTAATACGATCAGCAATTTCTAACTTCTCTTTAGTAGAAAATCCTTGATTTCTCAGAACATGTTCAATATAGACCAGCTGCTTGGCAGAGTGTGTGAACAATTCCTCATTCTCAAGATTGATTGTATGAAGCACCTCACCTTTAAGGAATTTCAATTGTCTAGGCAATTCAACTATTTCAGGACCAGCTCTTTCAGCCAACTCTTTGAAATTCTCATGAAGTAGTACACCCAACTCAGAAGAAGTTCTTACCTTTGGCCTAAGAACCCAGATTTCTGTCAGTGATTTGTCATAGAAGAACTGAATTGAAACTCTTTGTGTTCCAAACTCATGACAATCAACAAATATTAATAGCTCATCTGTTTTCGTTTCACCTGCAGTTGTTATTCTCACAACTTCTGTTCTTAGAGCTCTCATGTACATGTCGTGTGTTGGGTTAAGCTCTTTGAGTCTTTCAAAAATAGAAAGAAGTCGTCTATCATCATTATCAAGAGATTGATGTGAGTCTATCATTCGTTGAGCACGATCCCATTTCTCACCACTCTTAAACTTGACGTATAACTTCCTCTCTTGAGTTTTAAGTACATGTTCTCGTTGCCTTGCTTCTGCTTCCTCTTTTTGAAGTCTTTCTTTGTGTGCAAGCATATCTAGTGTTCTCTGAAGCTTTTCATCTCGCAATTTGAGATTTGCTTCTTGCCTTTCAGCTTCTAATTCAGCTTCAAAATCCAGTTTTGCTTGCTCAGCTTCATATTCAGGGTCAACTGGCACTTCATCTTCCCAGCTGCTAAAATCTGGTTCTGGTATTTTTTCACCCTCATCAGAGAACTTTAGATCAGCAAAAACATCAAAGTTGTCTGGTTCACCTGAGTAGTAATACCCTTCAGTGTCTTCTGCACTCTTCTGAGAATCTGCTATCTTCTTCCCCTTATCTCTCCCTTGTTCACTAGTTCCCTCTCTTGACTTCTCCCCCTTAGTTGAGGAATCCTCTACCGAAGTGTGAAATGCACCATCTCCAAGGTCTCGCTCATCACCATCTCCACCTTTTTCTACAAAGAATTCCCTTTCTTCTGCTGTGGGTGTGTGAGTTCTGCTGATCATGTTGAACAAATGTTTGATCCCCTTACCTTGTTTTGCATTCTGCCTTTCAATCACATCAAGACGGCGTTCAGTAGACAACTGACTCTTAATCAATGCTGTTTGAAGATTTTCAACTTTGTCGGAGATTACAGAAATAAGTTTATCTTGAGTCACAGTAACCTCTCCAGCATCATCAAGTGCCCGTTCAAAAGATAATTCAAGAGTGTTGAACTTGTTTGTGTAAGTTGTCTTCATCTTGGTGATGTCATTCTTTATCACAGCAAGCTGATTTTTGACAGAGGTAGATGAAGAAGACCGTTCACCCACTTGTTCTCGAAGTAATTTTGCTTCAGCTTTACTGGCCTCAAGTTCCTTTTCTAGAGCTTTAATCTTTTCTTTCAATGAACGAGTGTATGTGTCAGTGTGTGCACTTACCTGAATATCACTCTGAGTTTCACTCATCTGACGTGCATGTGTTTCACTCAGTTTAGTGGTGTTCCTCACATCACTCCTCACTAATTCCTTAGCTGCTCCAGAAAGTGTACCTGCAGATAAAATCACCCTAGCCTCCTCTTGGAAGGTCAGTGGTGGTGCAATGGGAGTTCGCAAATCCCTTTCCTCAGTCATTTCTGTCATCTCATTTGGAATTGATGTCTGAATTTCTTCAATGACAGAAAGATCGAGTTGCCTTCCACTTTCTCCAGTTGAAACTGCGAGTGGAAAATCCCTTGAGGGAGCCAGGAATGTTCCTCCTGGGAGGGGAGATGATGACTCTATTATTTGTGGCTGAGAGTCAAGATTTCCCTCATTAACCTGTGAAGGCTCTTCTACCGTGACTATGGTAGGCACTGTTTCAGTATCAACCCTATTGTGCTCTCCTTGCTCATTGTCCCTAGGCACATCAGATTCTACAGTTATGTTTTCCCCCATTGTGAGTAATAGGGGTGTGCTTGACTCTGTACAGGGTGCCATGGCCGACTGGCAAATTTCAATGGACTCATCCTGTTGAGAGAATGGTTCCAGTAACTGTTCATGTGCCATTTCAATGTCCGTATCCTTTTGGGAGGATATGGATGGGCTGACAGTTGCCTCAATTTGTAAGTTTCTTCGCTTCTTTGGTGGAGGCAGAGCTGTGGGATCACTCATATCACTACTTCTTACATTACGTCTTTTCACTGTTAATTTACTTCTGGATTTGGGTTTAGAGATTTTAGATGACACTGTGTTTGGCTCTAAGACCTGGGATAGAAGTTGTGGTTCTACAACCTCTTGGTCTAACCTATCAGCCACTTGGGCTCCAGAAGTAGTTTCAGGGAAAGATAATACCTGTTCAGTAGCAGTTGCAGAAATCCCAGCAATAGTGAGTTGAGCCACTTGAAGTTGATGTTCAGGTACAGGAGCAGTTGCTGCTTCTTGTTCTGGTTGCTCAGGAACATGCTCAGGTTGCTGTTGTGGTGGTTGTTCTTGTATGATTGGCAGTTCTATGAAGTTGGACATATACTGAGTAATGACCACTGGAACATTTGTGTACTTCTTCATTGTTGCTAACCTGGTGAAGAATTTTTTATGTGTTTTTCCTGATGCTTCAGTACGAGAGTTAGCAAACAATCTTTGATGAACATCAGAAACAACATGATTAAATATGAGAGTTAAAAACCTTGGATAGTAACAATCAACTTTACTACCCAAATCATGATCGTTCTTGGCAGTTATGAGACGATTTACCATGGCATCAAAAATTAATTTACCAAAATTAACCCTTTGATTATTAGCAACTGCATAACCAATTCTCTGAAGCAAAGTAGAAATATTGTGAAAATTATTCTTTTTAGTGTTAGCAAACACCTTAGCAATTGTGTCAAAGAAATAATCCCACTCAGCCATGAAGTTACTTTTAGACAACTTAGAAAGATCAACTTCTCCTTGATAATGGATGTCTTTGAAAAATTGTGTCAGTACTGCTTCAGATGGAAGATCAACAAAGTCATTTGTTGGAAGTCGTAGAACGGTGTTAACAGTTGAGTCATTCACAACATAAGGTGTGTCCCCCACAGTAAAAGTAAAAGATGTTGAGTCCGAGGAGAGAACAAATGTAGAACACATTGCCAACAGTGAATCAACTTTTAAAGGAGCATCGAGAATTAAGGCATGACGAATAAGAGAATGCTCATTTAAAAATCGAATCCAAGGTTTAACCCTCTCGAGAGTACAATTATCGGGATTAAAATGACCAACAAAATTATGATTGATAATCTTCATATTAACAGCCATTTTAATTTCAACACACTGAATTAATTTGCCCAAATTCGAATTTTAGGGATTTTAACAATTAATTCAATTAACCAGAAAAATCAATAAAATCGAAACTTCACAGAAAATTCTGAAATTAATGTATGTTGATCTCTGAATTCACACAAACACACCACTATTTTTAGTTTTTGCAGAATCGAAGCCAAATTTCTTGAACTTTAAATCGTATTTCTTGATTTTCAAAAAACGCAATCACTAAAAACTGGACCAAATCGAAGGATTAACCAGTCAAATCAAAGAGCTTGAAGAGATTAGAACACAGGTGTTTTCAGATCGTGATTTGGTTGAGAAACACGGTCGATTTTTGAAGAAAATCGGGCGGCGGTTCGTTGTGTGTATCATATTTGTGTGTGTATCGACGAACTGTACTCTGTGACTTAACACGAGAGTTTAGACTATCAATAAGACTAACGATAGTCTCAAGACAATTCTGTATATATATTAACTGTAGTCTAAACGATAGTCTAAAATAGAATTAATAAAAGAATTAGACTATAGACTAATAGACTATACCTGATAGTCTATCTGATAGTCTAATTAGACTAAAATAGACTGTCTAGACTAAACTATTTAAACTATTTAGACTAACAATACCGATAGTCTAAAATAAATAAAAGAAAATTAACTACAACAGACTATTGTTGGATAGTCTGACAGATAGTCTAAGAGAGCTAATTAAAAGACTATAGACTATAAGTATAGACTATTAATTTACAATAATATTTACAACAACACACAAATATTAGGTCCTATATCGATTTGATCTACCAAAGTGAAGTTGAAAACTCTAAGTCAGGGAAGATTTTCGAGTTAGTGACTATCTCGAACTCTAACTCGAAATTCGACTTAGATTTTCGAGTTAGTGACTAACTCGAACTTCAACTCGAAACTCACCATCTCGAAGTGCAACTCGAAACTGACTATCTCGAAGTTCGACTTAGGATTCGAGTTACCAGTGCCTAGATTCTTCAAAATTTTCGAGATAACATCTATCTCGAACTTTATCTCGAAGTTCGAGATGAGGACCAATATAACTATTCTAACAATCAAATATTAACAGAATATGTACCAGAATATTTACATGAAGCAATTCTAACAATGAAAACAAGCTATAAAATGGCAAAATAATTTACACTAAAATTATAAAATCGAATAAAAATTATAAAAACAATCATATGTAGTCCCTTTTATGAAATCAAACATTAATAACAAAAGGACAAACACTACAAACCAATTAATAAACTATTAACTATTTACATAAATATTCATGGTAAATTAATAAATCTATATATTTTCTAATAAAATAACTTTCTAATAGAAAATTATTTAAAAAGAAAATATGATTTATTTAACCATCATAAATATAATTTTCAAGAAAAATAAGTTTCTCATAAATTACACCTTGTAAAATTTGAGAAAAATATTTTTAAGGAAAAAGACTTATTTTAACATTGAAAAGAAGTAAGTAGGGATATATTAAGATGATAATGGCAATGATTTGAACATTAACAAGTAACAAGGTAAGTTGATAAAATAATTATACAAGTGATTTTAATCAACAAATATTAACAAGATAATCACTTGTAAATTATTAAAGATCAAACCTCAGATATTAACTAGTTTAATTACTAGGACTATTTAACATACCCAATTCACCAACAATTCTGGTGAATGTGGATTCGTCAAGAGACTTAGTAAAAATATCTGCTGTTTGTTCTTCCGTGGGTACAAAATGTAACTCCACGGTACCATTCATGACATGCTCTCGGATAAAATGATACCTGATGTCAATGTGCTTGGTCCTCGTATGCTGCACAGGATTGTTGGAGATTGCTATGGCACTTGTATTGTCACACAGAATTGGAATATTGTCAAGTACAAAGCCATAGTCACGTAGCTGATTCCTAATCCACAAGATTTGAGCACAACAACTTCCAGCAGCTATATATTCTGCTTCAGCTGTTGAGTTAGAAACTGTTTGTTGTTTCTTGCTGTACCAGGAGACCAACCTACCACCTAGGAATTGACAACTCCCAGAGGTGCTTTTTCTATCTACAACACTACCTGCATAATCTGAATCTGTATATCCAACAAGGTTAAAACCAGATTCTTTAGGGTACCAAATACCTAAGTTAGGTGTACCCTTAAGATATCTCAAGATTCGTTTAACAGCAATGAGATGCATATCTCTAGGATCCGCTTGGAACCTTGCACACAAGCATGTAGCATACATAATATCAGGTCTACTTGCAGTAAGGTAAAGTAATGAACCTATCATACCTCTGTAGCTTGTGATATCTACCTTAGCAGAATTTTCACAAGCTCCAAATTTCACAGCTGTTGATGATGGTGTTCTTGCTGAAGATGAGTCCTCCATTTGATATTTCTTGAGGAGCTCTCTGACATACTTGGATTGACAAATAAAAATTCCATCTGTCCTTTGACTTACTTGTAATCCAAGAAAGAACTTCAGCTCACCCATCAGGCTCATCTCAAATTTACCCTGCATTAGCTTAGCAAATTTCTTGCACAGAAGATCATTAGTAGACCCAAATATTATATCGTCCACATAGACTTGGACTAATATAGTATCATTCTTATGTTTCTTAGTAAAGAGAGTTTTGTCTATGACACCTCTAACAAATCCATTTTCAAGTAAAAATTCAGAAAGAGTGTCATACCATTTCCTTGGAGCTTGCTTAAGACCATAAATTGCCTTGAAGAGAAAGTAGACAAAATCCAAGAATTCTGGATCTTCAAAGCCAGGGGGTTGTTCTACATATACCTCTTCATCCAGCTTGCCATTCAGGAAGGCACTCTTGACATCCATTTGATAAACTTTGAAGTTTGAATGTGCTGCGAATGCCAAGAATATCCTTATAGCCTCAAGTCTAGCCACTGGTGCATAGGTTTCATCATAATCTATTCCTTCAGCTTGGGAATAACCTTTAGCAACCAGTCTTGCTTTGTTTCTAGTTACAATGCCATCTTCATCAAGTTTTTTTCTGAATACCCACCTGGTATCAACTACTTTCCTGTCTTTAGGTCTGGGTACCAGCTTCCATACTTCTTGTTGTTTGAATTGATTGAGTTCATCTTGCATAGCAATCACCCAATCAGGATCAGAAAGAGCTTCTTCTGTTTTCTTAGGTTCTATTGCAGACAGAAACCCAGAATAATTGCATTGATTTTGATAGCTCCTTCTAGTTTTTACACCAACATCTGGATCACCAACGATCAACTCAAAAGGATGAGCTCTATTCCACACAGTCTGTCTGGGAAGATTTGACCTTGATGATTCGCCTTGATCTTCATTATGATGTTGAGTATGACCAGTTGATCCTTCATCACCTCCCCCTGAGTTGTTGCCAGTTTGACTAGATGAATGTTCAGGAGTGTCAGTGGTATCTCCAGTCTGATCATTGTTTCCACCACCACCACCCTGATCATTATCATCATTATTACTGTTATCATTAGCAGCAACATCAGGTTGGTTGTCACCATCTGAATCGGAGTCTGTCATATCATCGAAAGATAACTTTTCAGATGAATCCTCCGTTTGGATACTAGGAAGTTTAGTGTCATCAAATGATACATTGACACTTTCAAGCATTGTCTGATGATCAATCACATACACCTTGTAAGCTCTTCTTGAATAACCAATGAAAATTGCTTCATGTGCTTTGGCCTCAAATTTACCACCACGATCATCTCCATCTTTAAGCACAAAGCATTTTGCTCCAAATACATGAAAGTACTTGAGTGTTGGTCTCTTTTCATACATAATTTCATAGGGGGTCTTCATCAAGTCTTTGTTGATTAAAGTTCGATTCTGGGTGTAACATGCAGTGTTAACAGCTTCAGCCCAAAAGTACAAAGGAAGTTTTGCTTCACTTAACATAGTACGTGCAGCTTCAATCAAGGTTCTATTCTTTCTTTCTACTACCCCATTTTGCTGAGGAGTTCTTGGGGCTGAGTACTGCCTTGTTATTCCCTTTTCAGTACAAAAATCATTTAGAACTGCATTCTTAAATTCGGTTCCATTGTCTGACCTTATTGCTCTAACTGGTTTCTTGTACTCCATTTCAATCAACTTGATGTGATCAATCACTAACTGTGGAGTTTCATCTTTGGAATTCAGAAATAAAACCCATGTGTACTTTGAGTAGTCATCAACAATCACGAGAGCATATCTTTTCTTTGACATAGACATTACATTAACTGGACCGAACAGATCCATGTGCAACAGTTGTAGAGGTTCAGTTATTGATGATGTGTCAGTGCTCCTGTGAGTTGCTGTTTTCAATTTGCCTTTTTGACAGGCATCACAGAGTCCTTCTTGAGTGAATTCCATTGAAGGCAACCCTCTCACCAGTTCTCTTTTAACTAGAGAATTCATTGTCTTGAAATTAAGGTGGGAGAGTTTCTTGTGCCATAACCAACTTTCATCTGTAGATGCTTTAGAATAAAAGCAGTTGATTTCTTCAGTGCTTCCAGTGTTCATATTGGCCACGTACAGATTACCTTTTCTGACTCCAGTAAGAGATGGTTGTTCATGTCTCTTGTGTGAGATTAGACAATTCTTCTTGTTGAAGTAAGCCTCGAATCCCTTGTCACAAAATTGACTGACACTTAACAAATTGTGCTCAAGTCCTTTCACAAAAGACACTTCATCAATGATAACATTTCCAGCTTCCAATCTGCCATATCCATCAGTTGTACCTATGCTGTTATCTCCAAAGGTAACCACTGGGCCGGCTTTCTCAACCACATTTGTCAGCAAGGTTCTATCTCCAGTCATATGCCTTGAACATCCACTGTCCAAGATCCAGGTCACTCGATCAACCTGTTTCACACCCTGCAATGACAAATAGGTTAAACCTTCTTCGGAACCCAAACCTGATTGGGTCCAGAATACTTAAAGAATTGGCCTTTGTCAGGCAAAACAACATTTTTAACATTGACACCATTTTCACAACTAACCAACATACATTTAACCCTATAAACAGATTTGACAATCTTCTGTTTTATCTTGGGTATCCATGTTTCTTTAGCAGCAATGACATTTGTTTCACTGACTGGACATTTGACCTTGTAAGCAGCCTTACCAAAAGTCTGTTTAGGCTTTGATACAAATGTCTCTCTCCTATCTTGAGGAGGACTAGCAGTCTTTGATCTAACATTTTTATTCTTGTTCATATGTTGTCGAGGAGCAGTCTTACCAGCACATGCTTGATTACCATTAAAGTAAGCAGACATTACATTAAAAGCACAAGACATACAATTGACAACACCACATGCTTTATGATAACTATCAATGATAGGCATGGTATGCATGTTAGACATGTTATTGTTCTTTTTCAACTTATCACCACTTAACCCAGTTTTAGATGTACTCGTTGGATAAACAACCTTAACTGGTTTCTTAACAGATTTAACATTATCAAGGACTATGCCATTTGCACTGTCCTCATTACGCATCTCTTCTTGAATAATGATAGAAGTGAAGTTTGGAGGTTCTGCAATCGACTTTTTAAAGAGCGGATCTTCAACTTTCTTAAGCACATGTGGTATACCCCTCTCTTTAGCACTAACAAGGTTAGGGGTATTTATGCCTAACAAACCAACAGCTTCGTTATAACCAAACCCTATTCCTACAGTTCGTTCTATAGCTTGTTTATTGAAATGCTCTTTAGAAAGTTTAACAGAATTAAAGCAAGCACTAACCTTGGTTTCAAGTTCAGCAATTTTAGAAAGTTGTTTAGTCACTACTTCTAGAATGGATTTCTCTCTTCTATTAAGTCGTGCTATTTCCTCTTTTTGTTGATCTTGATTAACATGCACCTTTTTCAGTTCTAACACTTCATTTTCAAGTTCAGTGTTTAACAGATTTAATCTAGCAATGTGTTTTTGTGCATTAGCCAAGGAACCACCTAACTGACGAACCAACTCAGAGTCAGTAAGTTTTACCTGTGGTTTAGGATCAGTGAGCATGTCACCATTTGCCATTAGTGCAAGATTTCCAAATTCTTCATCTTCACTATCTGTGTCATCCCAGCTTTTACCAGCAGCCACATAGGCTTTTCCAGATTTCTTCTTTTCAGGAACATAATCTCTCTTCTGGGCTTGTTTAGGTTTCTGACACTCAGTGGCAAAGTGTCCAAGTTCATTGCAATTATAACAACGAATTTTGCTTCTATCAACAGTTCCAGTTTTGTAGCCACCTCTGCTACTGGAGGATGAGGAACCTCCTCTCTGAAATCTGTTATTAGACTTGAACTTGAACTTAGGATTTCTCCTGAATCTAAAGTTACCAAACTGTCTAACCATGAGTGCCATGGATTCATCCTCCAACTGATCCAATTCTTCTAATGAGTAAAACTCACTTCCATCCTGAGTAGCTGGTGTCTGACCATGTTCCACTTCAGTCTGCTCCTTGTATGAGCTGTAAGGTCGAACAACCTTAGCTTCCACTTCCTTAGGAGCCTCAACCACTAATGCTGTAGATGAACTTGCAACTCTACCTTTACCATGAATCTCTTTCTGTTGGACTTGTTCCAACTTATAGGTTTTTAAAACACCGAAGAGTTTTTCAAGACTAACTTTATTCAAGTCACGAGATTCTCTTATGGCTGTTATCCTGTGTTCCAGGTGAGTTGGCATAGTCAGTAAGAACTTCAGATTAATCTCCTTCTGTGTATAGTTCTTGCCATGGATTTGCAAGTTGTTGATTATTTTATTATACCTTTCAAACACTTCTTGAATGCCTTCATTAGGGCCAGCTCTGAAGTGTTCATACTCAGAGGTTAAGATTTGAAGTCTGTTCTCCCTGACTTCATCAGTTCCTTCATTAATGGTTTCAATAGTTTCCCACATGTGTTTTGCAGTTTTACAATTCATCACATGGCTGTACATCACAGCATCCAGGGAATCTATTAGAATGAGTCTGAGGTTTTTATCAAGCCCTGCATCCTCCTTTTCCTCAGGTGTATAGGTGGCAGGGTCTTTTTCATAAGACTTAGCAGGAATCACAATTTTACCCTCAGCTTCAACTTCATCTTCATAGACCATAGGAGTTTTAGGTCCGGTTTTCAAAACAACCAAATATTTAACATTTGTACATTCCAGAAACAACTCCATCTTATTCTTCCACATATCATAATTATCTTTGTCAAATATAGGTATCTTAACAATGGCTTTAGAAGTCATGATGAATTTTTAAGAGAGTTAAAAATTCGAGCTTGATTTTTTAATTGAATAAGAATAGGATCTTGATTTGTATATCAATCAAACGGCTCGGATACCAATTGTTAGGTCCGTTAAGATTGTAGAAGGGGGGGTTGAATACAATCTATATCTTTTTATCGAAATTTGTCCGTTAAATAAAATTTAGTTTAGACAAATTTGAGCGGAATTAATTGAAACAAAATTCAAGTTAAATATAACGATATATTAAACTTGATGGTTGTTACAAAATCAGTACAGAGTATTATCACGTTAATAAAAACTAATTAGAAAATTCGACATGAACTTTTCTAATTTAGTTAATAAAAATCGAGATACGAACTAGGAAACTTAATTCGCTAGTAATACAAGAGTCACAAATAATTAAGTTCTATCGGATCAAATATTACAAATGAGTTGAACTTAATTTTCTGTGAATTAAATGAGATAGTCAGTGGCTCTTAAAGATGAGAGATGTAATGCTTTGTTCTTCAGTCTTTAATTTTCTTGTCTCGTGTATATGTGTCTGTGAATGAAAGCTTCTGTCTCTTTTGTAGTTAAAATCTTCAAAATATCTCCTGCCTCTTTTATCACTTCAACAGACTATCCACAGACTGTTTTTAAAGGCTTGCAGACTATCCAGGGGACACATAGACTACCGGTGTGACTATCTTTCTTGCTGCAGACTACCGGTGTGACTTTCCTTCTTTATCAGACTACCGGTGTGACTATCAACACTCTACAGACAACCGGTGTGACTATCAATTCTTGGCAGACTACCGGTGTGACTATTCTTCTTGGCAGACTACCGAATTCTTTAGCAGACTATCACCTAGACTATCTCAAATAGTCTTTTAACAATAAAACCATAGTCTTAAAACACTTCTGATAGTCTTTCAGCAATCTATATTAATTCTAAATTAATTAATTCAATAATTAACTTAATAAATAAATTAATTCTTGAAGAATTAATTTATTAATTAAGTTAACTAAATACTTTAAATTAATTAATAGAGAATTAACATAATTCATTTGATAGTCTAATCTTCACTTTTAAACCACTGAAATAAATAAAGAACCTCCACTGAATATTTGTTGACGCTCAATGCACGGTCTGGTTCATGAACGACTAACTTCAACTTCTGTTCTTCATTTTGACTTTAAGCTGTGGTCAATTTCTTCTGACAACTTTCTTTAAATATTCTGTACTGGTACTGTCTCTTGTCACTTGTAGAAATCTCTGTCCTTCTGAATTAAATCCATGACTTTGAATACCACACTGAGGCTTGATCAGTAGACTGAACTTCTTCCAGTGTAAAATATCAAAACTATAGATTGACTTGTAGCTTTGTTCCTTCTGATAGATAGCATCTTCTGAGATTCCCGTGACAGTTAATGTTATTTACTTATTACAATCTACTTTAAGTTGAGTTGGATCCTCGAACTACAAATAGGCTGAGTCATATGCCTTTCAAAGAGAATCCTGTTAGGAATAAAGAATTTACCCTTGAGGGAATGAGGGCTGCAACCAGAGAAACTGTAAGAGTTAGGGTATAGTGCTCAGAGAAGTGAGCGTAAAGAACTGAGATATTATTAAGAGAACTAAAGATGCATATTGGATTCATAGCTGAAATGTCGGATGAAGTACTAGTAAGTAAGACAGATTCGAGGAATTACTTGAGATTTTATATGGGGTTAGATAGGAATCCTTAGAGACTTCCAAATTGAAAGGAAAAGAGTGAGAATGATGCATGATTATCAAAGACATCGATATATGTCGGGAAGCAGAGACCCAGGAACAATTGAGATAGAGGCAAGAAGTGTCATATCATTTGATAAATGGGTTAAGCTTGAATATTGTTAATATTGATTCACCATGAGAAGGCAGATTTCATAGGTTATAATTTATGAAACCAAATTAAGATTGATAAGATGGTTTTATTCAGTAAGGTGTCCATTTTATGAAAGGATCAGCTTAGAAAGTATAGATAGTGGAAAGTGATGGCCTGAATGGATAAAGTTACATAAGGAAGTAGTAAGCGAGACAATGATCTCGAAACATACCAGAGGAAAAGACCCGTAAGTCAATGATGAACTCGTAACGAGGTTATTGTCAGAGACTAAGTATAAGGTTATTTTAACTCAGTGGAATGATGAACCAGAAACATTGGATGCAAGTGATTCAGAGGAATATTAAATTCTTTTTCTTCCTTGAATGGAGTATGGCAGTTACCTTAAGTTTATCCCGACACTGAATCGTAAATGGATTAGGTAAGGCAATTAGTGGTTAAGATATAATTGAGAATGCTTTTGGATGAAACCTGAAAGTTCTCGAAGTAAGAGTTTTGTCAAAATGAAGTTCAGTTATTAGAACATACGATCAATAGTGAGTAGTGTTGGTGGGCCCTGCCGAGCTTAAGACAGATTCAAATGGAGAAAGGCCAACCACACCAACAAAAGTGAGAAATTTCATAAAATTCACAAGGTATTATCAAATATTGCAGTTCCGTAACCCGACTTATCTGTAAGATTAAAGAGTTTGAATGGACAAGATAAATATGAGAAAATCTTCATGGAGCCAAAGATGAAATTGGTGATGACCCAGCGCTGGCGTCGCCTAAATGGAAGGAGGAGAATTTTGCAATATTTTATGGTGCATCTCATGTAGGGTAGGCACTGTGCTTATGCAGCACTGCAGTGTAACTTCGAATATATTTGGACAACATGGTTCACCAGATTCGGATGGCCTTGGTAGTGCCAATTTTGTGGAACGACTAACTCCGATGGTAGTGTTCCTTCTGAGACTAGTTGTTAGGTAGACTGGTATCCGGTAGCATCGACTATTAGGATGAATATGTACCGGGGAAATGTGGCATGTTTCAGTTTAGAAACTTTGATTTCCCTTCTAGGGGAGGTATATATATTTGGTTTCTTTCCAAGGGTTAAACTCCCAACTTTATGTCAATCATTTCGTTAATATAACTATTTATGGTTCGACCCGCTTGGATGTTCCTAGAAATATTCTTTGGGTATCGAAATGGATCTTCTTAGCATTACCAGTGGGTGGATAGACTGACTGAAATTTCCCTATTTCTGGAAAGGAATTCGACGATTTTGGCAAACCTTGTCTTTCTGATTTTTAGAATACATCACCAAAGAGGGGTGGAAACTGGAGCGAACCCTATGGATTGGGTAAGGTAGCCACTTTACGGGCTGGTAGATAGACCCCGATTATTACGATTGATTATAGAGATAAAATTATGAAGTTGAGATCGGACGGAAAAAAGGGAAATGTAATTAAGAAACAAGCCAGACTGGGAAATTCCGGGGTTGACTTAAATGAAAAGGTTGTTATGACAGAAGTGTTAAGCTTTGTGGCACGTGGAATTAAAAGAAATAGTTGAAAAGATAAAAGTAAAGGAAAGGTGACCGGAGCCGGTACCGAGAAGTCGATTGAGACTTATATGGAGTAAAGTTTGAAAAGATCAAAAGGTATCAAAGAAGAAGGCAATAGGCCAGCAATTGCTAGATAAGTAATGCTACTAGCCAACCCCTAAACTCACAAATTTTAGTGTGGCCAGTGGAGGCCAAGCCACAAAGGATTAGCAAGTGACTAGACCAGCAATGAATGGACGAAACGGGGTTGCTTCTAACCAAACGCCAACCGCGAGAAGTTTTGATGTGAAATGAATTGAGATACATGATGATGGATTTTATAAATACCATGGATGTATTAGGACTGAGGATGGTGACCAATAAAGGTTATGAAGATTGTCAGAGATAGTGCAGTATGATGCATAAATGTTATCTGATGCTTAGTGTCCTCCAGAAGAGCAATAGGTACCAAGAGATTCACGTTGAACACGACCAATATCTTCCAGAACATCCTTGCTACCATTACCAAGTTCTGTAAAAAAGAGCAGATAGACATGTGTTGTCTTTTGGAAGGTCATATAGACTGACATTCGTTTGAAGGAAGAGGTTAACATTAATCTACCTATAGATTATCAAGATGGGAATGATTGAAAAGAGACCCTTATTAAGGATATATGATTGGGTTGCCAATTACAGGATATAAGTTTTCCTTAAAAATAGAATTGAGGATAGAATGTCCATATATTAAGACGAACCCTGGGGGATGCACAAAGGACAGCATCACCCCTAATAAAGATATTGTGAATTCAGACGATATAAGTTGAATCGACCAAGGTATCAATAACCTGTAAGGATTTGTGGAAAGGAGTCTCGGAAAGTACATAGACAGAATTGTTATAGAATTGATTAATGATGTTTGATATACCCTGTACCCAGAAGATACAGGAGGAATGATGAGGATGACCTAGGAAACCTTATAAGGGAAGAGGTAATATTCCAAACTTCAAAAGGGAAGTTTGGTAAGGAATGTATGACATAGTAACAATAAGGCTAAATAAAGCATGTGTGAAACCATGAGCAAGTATGGATTGAACCAATAAGGTTGAGATTTTCCTAAAATAAGAAAGGACTAAGATAAGAAATATCCTGATGAGTTTTGCAAGCCAAGTGTTGAACATTGGATGGTTGTAAGCTAACTAGGTGATTTGATTTATAAGTACTAGTTCATTTTCTAAGTGTGCTAGTTACATGAGTCCACTTGGTTGCTAGATATTTTCTAGTAGCTTATGCATGACTCTTGTTTCCTCTGCTTGTTTCTTTGTCCGGTTATTGCGCAATTTGATTGATCGATCGTAGGAATATCTCAAGGATTTCTAGTTAGGTTTTCACCGGAAACCTTCTTAATATTTATACTACCATTCTCAATCCTCCTTTATAATTCTTGTATTTAAATTCCTCAAATCTTTTTATTAAATCCTTAAATCTTACAGTGTCCAGGGAAATCTCGGAGAAAATAAAAGTACTAATTTTCTGAATCCGATATCGTTTACATACACTTATCTCGCCCCTAGATCATGAATACGAACTCAGAAATCCGTTCTGAATACTTCTATATAGTGTCGTCTAACTCCTGTTCTCATTTCCCACCAAAAACACTATTCACACTTTATTCTCCTTTTATTTCTTATATCCACAAAAATGTCCTTGTTCTCTTTCGGGCGTTCCCTAACCCTTTCACGGAACCACTGGACTAATAACAGATATCGATTTGGATGACACAAGAATATCTCCTTCCTCTTTGGAATTCCATATCTTATTTCTTAGGAGATAGATTATTCTAATCTAGGTTGTCAACCCATTGCATTCTTCATGACATATAATCATTGGAATCTTTACCCAGTCACATTCATTCATTAGAACTGCTAATACCTTGTAGTCAAAATCACTGTTCATTCTTTCATCAAATATATATAAAAAAAAGTTTTAATTCTACCGAAAATTCGGGTTCTTACATTATTGGTTTATAAGGTAAATTGATCATGAACTATATGGTAATATGTCCAGTTGTTATATACTCACAACCTGAAGATTGTGAGTCTGATTAATCAAATCAAGAATATGCATTTGGCGAGTCTACTACTCAAGTGCTCAATGAAATTTATCGTCCATTGAAAATTTTTGAATATATTGTGGCTCATTTTGATTCACATCTAGCTATCTAATTAATCATAATTTCTCCCCGTCTTGAACAAATTTTTGGTCAGCTCGAATTGTTCCACCACAACACTAAAATCAATGGTTAAATTGGATATACATTATACATGAGTGGTTATTAGTTTGGTACCATCTATGTGTATATGTTTATAACTCGGTCTAATGTGTTTGTTTTCCCAAAATCAGGGGGAGAAGCTAAATAGCTGGTAATATGTTGGTTATCATTGCCTCGTCTTGATCCTCATAGTAAAGAATATGAACCAGAAGTTCATTTGTTTAATTTTTAATTGTTGCCAGACATATATATGATGACCTAAAAGAATGACTATATTACATATACCAGCTACACATGCTCCAAATAAATATGTCCCAGAAGGACAACCTCAAGAAGCTAATGTGTCTAAAGAACGCCTGAAGCGTGATAGACCAGAGGGTTTCATAACAAATTACATATATACTTAAAACAGAGATGTGATTGATGATGGCTAAATCGAATCGTGGATAACTTTTGAATGATCTCCAGAAGAGATTTTAGACATGCAAATAATGATGAAGGTACCTGAAAAATTATGAGATCTCAATACATTGTGTCATGTCTAGAATAAAATGGAACCATTACTCAAATCGATGTCGATAATATGATTTTTAATACTTGAGGTTATGAATAATAACGAGGATCAGAAAATGATCTCTTTTGAATTTAGACAAGATTGGCCAAAGTTATAAGAAAAATGATTAAATCGAGGCAAAATCTCTTGCGAAGAGAAAATATTTGGACATGAAGTCCGCACACCTGAAGTTGTGAATGTGGCACACTATAAGAAATATTATCTCTTAAAAGTAGAGAAATATTTTTAGAACTGCAGTTTACACACCTAAAGGTATCATGTCAGTGGGATATGAGTAGATATATGTGTGGAAATGAAAGAAATTATTTACGAAAGATAAGCTCACGTAGTTATACAATGATCTTGTATTGATTACGAAGAGATATTATCTTGTGATGGATATAATGATGTGTAAAAGTCTGGCAATATAAGATTGAGTATATATACAAGACCCACTTGACATAATCCTGGAAGGATATAAACTGCTGGAAGCAGTGAATTAAATTCTCGAGAACTAATCCTATCAAATTATAAATGGATATGGACCAGAAGTCCAACATTAAATTATTCCGGAATGAGGTGTTTTATGTATTCTAAGATTGTACGTGACAACTCATAAAAATCTCTGGCCAGAGTTGATGGATATTAGAATGTGTTTCTAATTGACATTCGAATGAGTTTCACCTCATAAACAAAATACATAGAGATTATTAGTTTGTATTCTAAGTTGTGAAGTTGATCTATTACTTTAGAATTTTTCTGAAGCAATACACATTTTGTGGGAGAAACATAACTTCTTCCGTTAAGGAAGATTAGTCACCATTGTGAGGGCTTGAAACAGAAAATTATTGGTCCTGAAGTACCAACATATCATAATGCAGAATTGTACATGTCCCGATATAATTAATTAATAAATTTATAAGAAGACTTTAAAGCATGTTCAATTTTAAGGAATGAGAATCTTAAAGGTACATAAAGACAAATTTGATCTCCACTAACCTAAGGATTAAACCGATTTTGGAGGTGCTAAGGGTTTACTCTGATTCTCATAATTTTGATCACATATTAAATATGTACTACTATATGGTGGAGATATTATTATTTTGGCATGCTATGAAATTAACAATTGCAGGTACTTCTTGAAATGATATTGTGATTCTAAAACTTATGAAGATTGATCGTATTGGAGATTCGATAAAACACAACAAGAAGTGATTTATTATGGATTGAAGCTCTACAAACTTGGTAATGTGCTGGCTACACAACTCGAAAGATTCATTGGTCAAAGCGTTGCGAATAACTACATTTGAGAAGTTTTTAACTCATCAACTCAAAGATGTTATGCAATATTATCGTGAGGGGGAGACTATGCGCGCTGCACTCTTTTTTCCTTAACCATGGTTTTTCCCATAGGATTTTCCTGTTAAGGTTTTTAATTAGGCAGCTTCACGTGCGCATTATGGAATAATGTTCTTGTTTCCTTCACTTGGTTTTTTACCCACAGGGTTTTTCCAGTAAGGATTTAACGAGATATTATTTCATATAACGGACATCTAAGGTGGAGTGTTATAAAATATAGTAATGTGGATGACCTTTATAAAAAGTTATTGATGCACATTTATAAAATATAGTAATGTGGATGGTGCACTAACGGTGACCATCCACATTAGTAATTTATTTTTTTGAAAATAACTGTGCACCAATATATACAAAAAAATGTCTCTTTCACTTGACCAATAAAATTACTTCTTTTATATGTTGATTATTTCTTATGTTAACTTATAATTTAAAGTAATAGAACTTTGTATAAATGTTACATAAAAATCTTTTTTTAAGATATTATATTTGGTTTTATCAACAAAAAAAACTATATTTGGTTATGTTAAAGAATTGTTCTTGGTTTAGGATCCAACATGTTACATGGCTCTAGGCATAACCTCATGACATAACTCAATTTTGATGTAACATTAAACGTGTTAAATCGGCGAACAAAATATAGAATATGTTACAAAAATGAAGTACTACGACTCTTCCGAGCCACATGTTCTACCAAAACAAAGAGAATGGTGGCCTGGTGGGTGCCGCGTGAATTTATATCTGACAGTTGTTTTTTCTTTGCTCATACAAGGCACACCGCACATACGTTACGTTTTTTTTTTTGTCTAAATAATTTTGTGGCAAGAATTACTTTAATTTTTCTGTTAAATTTTTTTAAATATTATGTTATTACATGTGCCTAAAATATCAAACTATGTCGTAAACAATAATTTAAGTATTATTAAGTTTGAAAATTAAGAAATACTAATTTCAAAGGCAAGTGATAACTGATAACATCAAAGTAATAAGAGAAAAAGTAATGTTATGGACCCAAAAAATATGTACCGAAAAATTTATGAAATGAGTTCGATTACATTAATGAATGTTTTTATTTGTTGATATTAATATGAATGCAAGGAACCATTGAGCTATAACCAATTAAATTGAGACGCTTATCATTTTGTGAAACTTTTTATGAAATTTTATGTAACTCTATCATTTTCCTAATAGAAAAGATAATACAAGAATAAATTTGATTCACTATACTAATATATTAAAACCGAAAGATTGAAAATTTGTCGGTTTGGTTTTCGGTTTGGTTATCCTAATTATTAAAATAAAATAAATAATAATATTATTAAAGTTAATTATAAATGTTAACGTAATTATATTCTGATTAAAAATCTTATTAAAGCTAATTACTAATGTTAACGTAATTATATTCCGAGTAAAATTCCGCCACTCACATAAAGCGGACTCTTTCTTATACATACTCTTATCCTAATTATTAAAATAAATAATAACATAATAATTAATGGTAATTAGTGAATTGCCCTTTTCACTTTTACTTTTAGTAGAACATGTTATCTTTTATAAACACCTAAAAACATCAATCATTAATATTTCTTTTCTAATTAAAACACCTTACCTTTTTTATTTCAAACTAATCTTACAATCTATACTATTAATTATATTAAATTCGAAACATTGAAAGTTTGTCGATTTGGTTTTCGATATGGTTATCCTAATTATTCAAATAAATAATAAAATAATATAATTAGTGGTAATTAGTCGATTGCCAGGATATAAATTTTTATAAATACCTAAAAGCATCAATTGAACCATATATTTCGATCATTAATATTTTTTTTTCTAATTAAAACACGTTACCTTTTAATTTAAAACTATTATTATACTAATTAATTTATACCCAAAATATCACAGCATACCATATTGTCATTATTTTTAGTAATAATTTTTTTTAATTACAACATGTTACCTTTTAATTTAAAACAAATCTTGCAATCATTAATATATACCCAAAAATATCACACCATATCTTCCAATCATTATGCTTAGTAATAAATAAGAATTGTTAGATCTAATAATAAGGTATATTATATGATTAAATTAATTTACTAAAAATTCAAGGTTTGAACCGTCAATGATATTTTTAATTTAAAACTTTACAATATAAATTTTAAATCATGCATATCATTAATTAAATTTATATTAAATTAAAATTTAAAAATTATTGTAAATAATAATTATACAAAAACATAATTATAATATTAAATAAAATTTATAACATATCAAAAAAACCCGTGCATAGCAAGGATTATAAGCGAGTTGGGAATAAATCGCAACTTATAACAAATGTGATTACTGTGGGGGTGTTTGGGGGAACTTTTTTTTAGAATAAGTCAACTTATTTTAAGACAAAGTTAGAGATTCCTAATTTTCCAACTTATTTTTACAACTTATTGAATCTTAAACATACATTAAATACTTGTATAAAATAAAATTATCAAAATATAAAATTTTTACCCGAAAATAAGTCCATAAAGCCCATGAAATAAGTTTAGCCAAACAGGCTATGTGCATGTTTGGCAAATCCACTGCCCAACTTATAAGTAACTTATTTCGGAAAAAAATTCGTATTTACATACTTTTTTTTAGAGAAAAATGTGTATGGGGAGTTCAATATTCGTTATCTTGCAAAAATAGGTTATTTATTTCAGAAAAAAAGTACATATTTCCTAACTTTTTTTCAGAATAAGTAACTTATTTCTGAAAAATAAGATTTCCCAAACGGTCCGTATATGTGTTGTAGTCATCACTTAACAGTAACAATTACATTTCGTAAAATTTTGTAAAATTGGGAATCGCGAATTTAATATAATAATCTTGTTCAAAAGATAGTATTTAAGAGTAATTCATAAAAATTTGATTGAATTATGGAAAATATAAAAGAATTTAGGAAGTATATTTAACATACTCCCTCCGTCCCTAATTAGCTGTCCAGTTTCGATTTTTGTTGGTCAAATTGACTCAAATTTGACTGAAATTTATATATATTACATAATGAAAAATATATAAAAAAAATTATACCATTGTAAACTACTTCTAATCTATTTTAATATGTGATTTTTAGTTTTTTAAAATAATAAACGGATTAATTTTAATCCTCGGTCAAAAGTTAGTCAATTTGACCACTGAAAAGTCAAACTGGACAACTAATTAGGGACGGAGGAGTAACATTTACTTTTATTATTTTCTGATAACATAATAAATGTAGGCAACACGTGAAAGAATAATTGATAGTATGAGGAAGATTACTTGGATTGCTGTGAGCCGCATGTTTTACCTACAAAAAGTTTGTGGGCACGCACGGCAACACATAAATGATAAAATATGTAAGTAATACTGTACTCCCTCCGTCTCATAATATGTTTCCTGTTTTTAAAAACACGTTTGCCAATGCAAACTTTCAATCGTTAATATGTTGAATTTTGTATTAGTACTAAATATAAAAACTTCACTGTATTAAAGTACTTATAAATACGAATCCAACAAGATCACTCATGACTATATTTTATCTTATAAATTATGCATAAATTAGTAGTCAACCGCGTATAATGAACAATGTTTAAAGTCTAAAGGGGAAACACACAGACAGAGGGAGTAATAAATTGCCAAAGTCCATCATTTTCCTATATAAAGTTTTGATGTTATGCACAAATCTCGGCAAGAAGAAAATAAACACTTGAGGTAGCACTTGAACAATCATGGGTGGTTCTGCTGACCAAATGCATATTGTAATGTTTCCTTGGTTAGCATTTGGTCACATTTCTCCTTTCTTCAAGCTAGCCAAGCTCATGGCTCAAAAGGGTCACAAAATCTCTTTTGTTTCCACTCCAAGAAACATTGATCGCCTTCCAAAAATTCCCAAAACTCTTGCTCCTTTCATCCATCTTGTTAGCATTCCCCTGCCATCAGTACCAAACCTACCCCAAAACGCAGAGTCCACAACTGAGGTTCCACTAGAGAAGATCAAGTACTTGAAACTTGCATACGATCTTCTTCAACAACCTATTACTCATTTCCTGGAATCTCATAAACCAGATTGGATACTCTGTGACTATGTTTCTTATTGGCTTGGCCCTGTTGCTGCAAAACTCGGTATTCGATGTTGTCACTACAGTGTTTACTCTGCTTCCTTCTTGGGTTTTTTAGGCCCTCCGTCTAACTTGATCAAGGGCGATGGTTATCGCGTAAGGCCAGAAGATTTCATGGTCAAGCCTAAGTGGGTTCCGTTCGAGACCAATGTTGCAATGTCGTTGTATCAGATTTTAGCCCTGGCTCCTAGTATGGAAGAAGATGAAGAGGACAAGGAACAACATCATGTAACCGAGCCTTATCGTGCTGGGAGCACTGCCAAACACTGTGATATGGTTGCAATAAGAAGTAGCATTGAATTTGAAGGGGATTGGTTAAAATTAGTACAGGATATATACGAGAAACCGGTGATTCCAGTGGGATTATTACCTAGTTTTGAAGAGAGCAATGAGGATGATGAAGATTGGAGTGAGATAAAAGATTGGCTAGACAAACAAGCAAAGGGCACAGTACTATATGTAGCTTTTGGGTCCGAGGTGAAACTTAATCAAGCCCAGACGACAGAGTTAGCGCTTGGTTTGGAGTTGACAGGGTTGCCATTCTTTTGGGCCATGAAAAAACAAAGAGGTTTGTCTGATACAGAGCTAGTTGAGTTACCAGAAGGATTTGAAGAGCGAACAAGAGGGCGTGGGATGATTTACACCACTTGGGTGCCTCAGATGAAGATACTGAATCATGACTCCGTGGGAGCTTTGTTAAATCCATCGGGATTGAGCTCCGTAGTAGAGGCAATGCAGTTTGGAAAAGCGCTGATATTACTGCCATGTGTGTATGATCAAGGACTAATTGCTAAGCACATGGAGGAGAAGAAGTTGGGCTTTCAGATTCCGAGAAATGAGTCAGACGGTGGGTTTACTAGGAAATCAGTGGCAGAGTCAGTCAAGTTGGTAATGGTGGAGGTAGAAGGGAAGATATATAGAGACAAAGTGAAGGAAATGCAAGCGATATTGTCTGACTTGGATAAGCAAGATCGTTACGTGGATAACCTGCTAGATTATCTACAAAACCACAAATTCATGAAAAACTAAGAGACTATCTTATGCAATTGCTTTTCTGGTGACTGAAGCTAGGAATCAATACGTTATATGTCTTGGCTTTTAATTTCGGTTCCATTGTTATTTCTTTGTAATAATTTTTATGACTTTGTCATAATATCTGCTAATTCTCTGCAATGCACTGAGCAGCACTATACCCTGTGATCAAATTATCCTGTTGCCTTCAATAGAATGAGCTCAGAACTTGTAGACAATTTTCTTCTGCCAAAGGAGGCACATATGAGGAATCACTCTGTTTCAAGTGCATGTGTGTGACTAACCTGGCTGAACCTGCGGTTTGTTTAAGTGTTGACGTTGAGCGCGCAGTAAGGTCAAGTGCATACTTTTTTTGTGCAAATGTTGATTTTACGGAAACAAAAAAGTTTACAAGAACAGTTCTCAGAATTGAGAGGTGTTAGGCATTGATCTTTAATATTCCATGACGGTTGCTTGCACTTACGGACCTAGAGCATTATGCGAGGGGGTCCAAAAATTCTTCAAAATTTTGAACCGCGCGGAGCGCGGATTTTTTCACTAAATCATGCAAAAAATGAAAAAATTTCACTAAATCATGCAAAAAAAATGGATATTTTGCACTAAATTATACAAAAATGGATATAAAAAAGACAAATAAACAATCTAGGAGGGTCCGAGAACAAATAAATGATAGGGCATAGATATAATTTTCAAAAAAAAAAATATATTTTCCAAAATTCCCCCAACCTAGGAGGGGCCATGGACCCCCTGAAAAACCCCAGGTCCGTCCCTGGTTACTTGGGAGCTTTAATATGCATTTTGGTTTGTTGGTAGCATTAGCTGAAATTGATGAAGCCTACATTACTCCATTTTGGTTGGAATGAAACTTGGCCATCCTTTTAAGATCTTGTTCGGTAAATTAATGACTAGCTGGTACGTACTAGTGTTCTGTTTCTGCACCAGAGTTAGTGCCCGTTTGGTATTCCTGAAAAAGGACTTATAAGTTACTTATTTTGGAAATAAATTCGTATTTATATAATTTTTTTTACTGAAAAATGTGTATGGAGAGTTTAATTTTCGTTATATTGCAAAAATAAGTTACTTATTTCAGAAAAAAGTACATATTTCCTAATTTTTTTCTAAAATAAGTAACTTATTTTTGAAAAATAAGATTTCCCAAACGAGCCCCGTGTCTTTCAATTTTGCCAACTTTCAACATAACTTTACACATATGGGCTTGCTTGCCTTTTTGCTACGAATGAATTGACTCTACAAAAATGGTACATGAAAATTCAACATAACAATTTTAGTCACTGAAATGCTTGTATCGGCAAACTTCACTGTCATAACTCATAACGTTTGCATCCATATTGCCAAATTGGCCTAAGTTCATATTTTACATTTATAATCGTCATATAAATAGGCGGAAGACGTTGCACTGTTCGATTGAAACCCAAATTGCGGGAGCAGATTTCATTTCAAATGCCTCCAAGGTCCTCCCTATTTGAGTTCATTCAAATGACCAATGTACTCGCTCCTAGTTCTAGTTGGTCAATTGAATCTGATAGTGTTGGGCTTAAACACAATACGGTAGTATGGACCTTGGAGATACAAATCATATATGGGTCGATTAATAATTGTATGGATAGACAATTATTATAGATAGTATGTCTTGTACACAAAGTTAGGTAATTAGGTATCAAAGCGTCAAGTATATTTGTGTGTATGCGTTGTTTGTTTGAATCTCGTTAATTGTGTAGCCCCTAACCTAACAAGTGATATTAGAGCCAAGGTTCGAGGTTCGTGATTGATAAGGTCGGGGGATTCGAGATTGAATTGTTTAATGGAAGAAATAATTTTACCTTGTGGCAGAGCACGGTGAAAGATCTGTTGATTCAACAAGGGTTGTATGCAACTCTTGAAGATAAGAAGCCTGCTGATGTGAAAGATACAAAGTGGGCAAATATGAAGTTACGTGCAGTATCGACAATCCGGTTGGCCCTTGCACCGGAAATCAAGTATGATGTTCTTGAGGAGGATAACCTTAAAAAATTGTGAGAGAAGTTGACGAAGACGTATCACTCAAAGTCGTTGGCAAATAAGTTGTTCCTCAAGAAAGATTTGTTCGGGCTCAAGATGGAAGAAGATGGAGATTTGAGAGTTTCATCTGAATCGTTTTAATGGCTTGATCAACCAGCTGAATAATTTGGATGAAAAATTAAAGGATGAGGACAAAGTTGTTCTTCTACTTGTGTCTCTACCAAAGAAGTATAGTACTGTGATTACTTCTTTATTGGTTGGGAATACGGAATTAGCTTTGGATGAGACTATTGTTGTTCTTCTGGAGTCCGAAAGATTGATGAAGCAAGGATCAAGTGACGCATCTGATGGAAGTGCACTCGTGGTGGATGCACGTGACAAGAAAAAGAAGTACGGTAAGAAACATAACCCTAATATCAAGTGCTTTTATTGTGAAGAATTGGGACATATACAATCCTGGTATCCAAAGGCAAGAGAAGACTTGAAGGAGTTAAAGAAAACTCGAGGAGGGGGTAGTGTTTCGCTTGTGGAAGGTGATGCTCTTTTGGTTCAAGAAGAGAAGGGATCGAAAGAAGAATGGGTGCTTGACTCAGGATGTTCTCATCACATATGTGCTAGGAGGGAGTGGTTCTCGTCCTACAAGAAGTGTGATGGAAAGATGGTAACTTTACCAAACGGTAAAAGGGTAAAGGTTGCTGGCATTGGTGAAGTAATGATGAAACTTCACAATGGTCGTGTTCGAAAGTTAACTCAAGTGAGGTACGTATCGGAGTTAAATCGAAATCTAATTTCATTGGGTAAATTAGTTGATTTGGGATATACTGTTATGATGAAGAACGGTATGTTGGAGGTCACTAAAAAGGGTTTAGAGATACTCAAAGGATGGAAGGACAAAAGAAATCTTTTTGTGTTAAAAGGAGAGGTTATTGTTCGAGGGGAGGTATTAGCGGATGGACGTCGATGTCTTAATGGTGACCGTTAAATCGGTTGTGCATGGAACCGTATTGGATTGAAGGGGAGGATTGTTGGACTTAAACCCAATATGGTAGTATTGGCCTTGGTGATACAAGTCATATATGGGTCGGGTAATAATTGTATGGGTAGACAATTATTATAGATGGTATGTCTTGTTCACAAAGTTAGGTAATTAGGTATCAAGAATGACAAGTCTTGGTGGCTAAGTTTTGGGTGGCTATATAAACATAGTCATATTATGTTTGATGTATGCTTGAGTATTGTTTTGGCTTAAGTTTCGTGTGAGTGATTGATGTATTTTTGATATTGTTAAGATTGATAATACGAGTTGGGACGTGGATTTTCCGCGTCAAGTATATTTGTGTGCGCGCTTTGTTTTGCTTTGTTTGTTTGAATCTCGTTAATGCGTAGCCCCTAACCTAATAGATAGGACGAACCATATATTAGCTTCTGCGTTCATTGATTATGGTTTAACTAAAACTCATATCAAAGTCGATATTTCCTACCCCAAGCTTCCTCCCAGATGTTGTCACCGTAAAAGCTTTGGGAATATAGTCACTAGTTGCCCTGTAGTTTATCATTCATATGACCTTTCCTCCACTAATCTGGATCCAACCTACCCAATTCACTGCTCCAATTGCTTGGTAATGAACGCTGAAAAATGTAAAGAATCTCTTGGGCAACCTAATATTACTAAATGTTGGAATCGGAATTATGTGTTTATCAAATCTGATACAAGTGTTTTTCCTCCCCTTTTCCTCGAGCCGAATCTGATACAAGTAGATAGGCTTCCCCTGAGCCTTTTTAAGAATGGGCTTCTTTTACTGGCTGGCTTTTTAAGTATGCAATATAAGATTCCATCGAAGGTCGAGTCATTGATCTTACACATTACTTCTTGGGTCACACGTTAAACAGAGCTGCGTCATATGAGGACCACCATATAGTTGCTCTCAACACGCATAATCTTGTTTTTCACATGTTTACCGGTGGGGCTACTTTTGTTGGCTTTCCTTGTTGAAGACCATGCCATTTCTTGGATTCCTCCAGTGTTTGAGTTTGTTTTTGCTGCTTCCTGAGTATGCTTCTAATCGAGTGAGTAGGTAAGTTCAACCTGTGAGATGTGTTCTTCGTTTGATGTTCCATCACCGGTATATGTATTACATCCTGAGGCATATAATCTTTTGATAAACCTACTATAATTTCTGTGACATTGAACGCGTCTTGATGTTAGGTTGCTCTCATATGAGCTTTACTTTGCGATGTGATTTCAAAATAAACGAAGTCAGGGTGCTTAGAGAGATGGCTGGTTTGATAATCATACTTGATTTGGCGACTTGGCCTTGAAATGGCGACTTGGCCTTGAAATGATGACTTGGCCTTTTAATGGCGACTTGGCCTTGAAATGGCGACTTGGCCTTTGTTGTAGTGGTTGTTGCTCGGGCCCCGGGCACTTTGTTGTAGTGCGACTTGGCCTTTGTTGTAGTGGTTGTTGCTCGGGCCCCGGGCACTTTGTTGTAGTGGCTGCAGCTTAGACTGATGTTTTAGTGTTGTTCTAAACTTGTAAGCCATCATTATAGCAATGATCAGGTTGGAGTGAGCTCAAATGCCTGTATAGATTGAACTGGCAATTTAACCTAATTCAAAGTTCTTCTCCGACCACTAAAAACACTTGGATTAAATCATCAGGGAAGAATAGTAGATGTCCAACAATCATTAATAAATAAGCTGAGCTTGCAAGAGTAATTAGTAAGAGTTAAATACATCAAAAATGATATATATCAGATTATAAAAGAATTCATCATATTTACGCAACTTCGTTCGTGGTTTCAGTTACATTGTAAGATATGATATAAAACTCATTTTGAAATTGCTAACACAAGAGTAATATGCACAATTAACAGTAACTGATCATTTACGCTAAACGCAGAAATGTTAGCAAGCAAATCATTTGGAGGTAGACCAGCTATTTACACCACAAGTGTATCATCAAATTTTGCATATTCTAGATTATCTTTATATTTGTTAAACTATAACTTTTCATTAATGTTGGAGCCTCTGCAAATTATATTCAATTAGGAACAACACAAGGTCTGATGCTCAGCTTAGGATAAACGCATCAAAATCTATCTTATATCATATAGCTCACAGTCCTGTCTTATTCTAATTTATTAAAGAAAAACAGTCACACAATTGTACATATCGAAGCATAGAGAGTACTAGTATTTTTACAGAAAATTTGTAACCAACAGATTTATAATTACACAACTATCTCAAGCAGAACACGCCGATGCACATGAAACTAGGCTCGATTCTCATTCAAATAAGTATAACAAATATCTACCAATTTCATAAACAACAAACACAGGCGCAAACACAAAATACACAAATCGAACAATTCAAAATAATGATATCTAAAAAATTCTAAAAACACATCAATAGAGATAGAAAATACACAGATTAATCAAATCAAACTCGTTATTGCAAAGAGAATCAGTAATCAACTTAATCCGTGAACAAAACACACACAGAGAGAGAGAGGGAGAGGGAGAGAGAGGAGACCGAGCCTCGCAACATCATAGCAGGTCAAGTCATAGACGAAGAAAAGAGGTAGGATCTGTGATGGAGGAGGAATTGAACACAAGAATCAAATTGAACACTCCCCTCCTTCTAGCGCCAAATGTTGGAATCGGAGTTATGTGTTCATCCAATCTGATACAAGTGTTTTTCCTCGAGTCGAATCTCTCCTTTTATCTTTGGTAGATGGGCTTCCCCTGAGCCTTTTTAAGAATGGGCTTCTTTTACTGGCTGGCATATATTGAGGCCCAACACTAACCAAGACGTTCCCAGTAAACCTGAAGCTCACAAGTACACTTAACATTAATCCTGTGGAGGTTATTAGCGAACTTAAATGTTGTTCTTATGTTACAGAGGCTATGCCACATGGCAAGATGAGCTTCCCTATTAAAGAAAATTAGGGAACTACTACTTTCTATTTTTCTGATAAATCCGAGAAAGAAGACATTGATCGCAGCTCCCTGTTAATCTTCTTAACTATACTAGGGACTTCGTGGAAGGTGAACTGTAAGAGGATCTAAATCAGGTGAACCAGGTTAAAGTTGTACTAATAAAGGAGTCGACTAATGGTGATGAAGATACCTACATGGCTAACAAGGATGAACAGCCAAGTGGGGGAAAAAAATTTCTTGCTCTGTATGATCATCGATTTGTAGTTGTCTACCTGCTCCTCCCAGGAAAGATGATTTTGCTGCTGCAGGTCGAAGTTCCAGTAAAGGTCCCGGCAAAAAAAAGGGAAGGGATTGAAAATTTGAAAATTCGTTCGTTTCATGTCTCAGCAACCTTGACCAGAAAGCGTGCCAAAAATATTGAAGGTTCTACTGACTAGCTAATTTGAACGCAGTTAATCTTCGAAAATTATTTCTATTCCATGAACTTGTTTATTCGTATGAACTATGTTTGATTTGTATGATCATCCATTATAAGGTACCTTGTGCTTGACTTGAATTAATTGTCTGGGAAGCTTAGCCCTTTTTATTTACACAAACCAAATTTTGTGCGTTTTATTTCTTATAATCTCTCTAAAATACGTCGAAAAAATCCCAAAATAATCGAAAATATCATCCACAATGCAAAGAAATATGTAACTTTACCGAGGACAATGTTCCTTCGTTCAGGCATAAAATTCAGCAACTGCAGTTACATTCATAGTGAAACCAGTGGGCCTATTGTCATGCCAACATTTTGGACCGTCTTCATCTTTATTACTCCAATACATTTCAGAAACAAAAAAAAAAGTGATAACAAGTTCATGCACTTGCAAGAAGTTTCCAATTAGTTGCAAGAAGCAACAGCAGGAGTAAATAAGTTAAATTAAGATGATATGATCATACTAATAACGGGATGGTGGAATCATTGGGGTAACCATACAGCATCATGTCCACACAGAAAGCGAAAGCCATGGTGCAAGACCTGAAAACGCTGGCTATGACGTCAAAAATCGCGTTGAAACGCTGCTCCAGTAGCCCCCAGAGCGTAGAAATACAGTTCCACACCAGTGTCATGATCACCTTAATTTACTTAATTTTATATATCTCAAAAACTCACTAGACATTTGTTGTTGATGAGAATCTCAGGCTTTACATTTTTAATAGCTGAAAGCTGTTGGATAAGAAGAGAGGAGGCCATTAATGCAGTTTTGGAGGTATGTTATTTACTTTCTTCTTTTTATCATCAGCATTCAGGTTCAGCAGTCTACACTGCATGTAATTTTGTTCATATATAAGAAGCCGTAATCAAACTATAGACCTATAGTCTATTTAGCTTGCGATATATTAGTTTTGACTTTGGTGCTCCTTCCTTTATTTTTCATTTTTTGTATTTGTCAATTTCAGTATTTACTAGCTTAAAATCCGTGAGATGCACGTTTTTTAAATATTATATGAATTTTTTTTATTAATTTGAATTAATTTTTTTAAAACATGAATTTTGGAGACTTAAATTTTAAATGAAATAATGATCATAATTATATGAATGTTATTCGTGATATTTTTAAAAAAATATAGAAAATATAAAAAAGGTGATAGGTTTTAGTTGAAAAAGGTAATCGGTTAATTATTAGTAATTATAAAATTATTACATTATTTTATTAAATAGAATGTCACTGATATAATTGGGAAAAAAAAGTCTTAGTTAGAGAAAATTAAAATGGTAACATGTTTTAGGTGAAAAAGGTACTCCCTATGTCCCTCTCATTTCTTTAAACCTTTTTTTGGGACGTCCCACCAATTCATTACATTACTAAAAATAGTAACTTTTAACAATAAAATAAATTATTACATCCAATACTTCTCTCCATTTTTTTAATACTTTACACTATTACTATTACACCCACTACTTCACTTATTTTAACAATAAAATAACTATTTACACCCACTATTTCATTTATTTTAACAATATTACATCCACCATCAATGGTCTCCGTGCCCAAACCAAATTTAAAAGATTTGGCCGGGACGGAGAGAGTAATTCATTTATTTTAATTATGTTATTTTACTAAATAAAATTGCCTGTAAAGTTTTTAGAAAATGAGAAATTAATGTTGCCCGTGATATTTCTAGAAAAAGAGGGATTTTAGTTAGAAAATATAGAAAAGATGATACGTTTAGCTAAAAAAGATAATCAATTAATTATTAGTATTATAATATTATTATTTTATTTTATTAAATAGAACTGTCCGTGATATAATTGGAAAAAGAGAGATTTTAGTTTGAGAAAATAGAATAGGTAACATGAAAATTAAAAAGGTGACATGCTTCAGGTGAAAAAGGTAATTGATTAGTTTATAGTAATTATAATTTAATTGTCATTTTACTAAATAAAATTGTTCGTAGTATTTTTAGAAAACGAGAAATTAATGTTACCCTGGATATTTCTAAAAAAAGGAATTTAATTAGAAAAAAGAAAAAAGATGATACGTTTTAGCTGAAAAGGGAAATCGGTTAATTATTAGCATTATAATATTATTATTTTATTTTTATTAAATAGAATCGTCCGTGATATAATTGGAAAAAGAGAGGTTTTAGTTAGAGAAAACAAAAAAGGTAATGTGTTTTGGCTGAAAAAGGTAACCCGTAATATAATTGGGAAAAGAGTTTTTTTTAGTTAGAGAAAAGAGAAAAGTTAGCGTGTTTTGATTGAAAAAGTTAATTGATTAGTTAATAGTAATTATAATATACTTTCTAATTAGTTCAAATATAAAAGATATTATATTTTACCTAAAAATGAAATTACTTAGTTATTGAAAAATAGAAAAAGTAATATGTTTAACCTGAAAAAAGAAATTGATTAATAAAGGAGAAATTTTAGTTAGATAAAATATAAAAGATATAAATTGATTAGTTAATAAGATGGATTTTATCTATAATTAAGCAACCATACTGACTAACCAAACTTTTAAGGCTTTTATATATTTTACTTGAAAAGAAAATTACCTAGTTATTGAAAAATAGAAAAGTTAATATGTTTAACATGAAAAAGGAAATTGAATAGTAAAGGAGAAATTTTAGTTAGATAAAATTTATTGAAAAATTGAAAAGATAATATATTTAACCTGAAAAAGGAAATTGTTTAGTAAGTGAGAAATTTTGTTAGATAAAATATAATAGATATAAATTGATTAGTTAGTAGGATGGATTTTATCTGTAATTAAGTAAAGGTAAATAAGTAAAATCAACAGGTACCATACCGACCAACCAAATTTTTAATGTTTCGGCTTTTATATAATAGTATAGATTTTGGGGAGGTGAAAAAAGACCACTAAAGTAAGTCCAATGCAAAGCCCAAACCCTTTAATTTTGGATCCAAATCATGGACCTAAGAAATTAACCTCCATTTAATATTGATAGAATAAGGTAACCCAGCCCAAACTAGTGTGGTACAGACTAGTGACAGTTTCGATACGTGAAACCCCCCAGCCCAGACTAGTGACAGCTATGGCACGTGGTACTCCAGTTCAGATAAGGTGTCACACATGATAGTGACAACTGCTAACGACCAATGATTGGCATGTGCCAGCTATATTTAGCTATATTTGGGAGCAATCCCAACACACTTTTCACCAATTCTTTACTGGGACACGTGTTCAACATCCATGCAATCCACGTATCCGTACTACCTAGGATCCAACGCTTATAATTAAAGTTAACATTCCCCAAACCCTAATCCTTGGGCTATAAATACCCTAAAGAAAAAAGGGTTTAAGATTAGTCACTTTCTCACCTGCACACACCAACTACTTTTGTGATACTCTCATTCTTGATCATTATCTTCCGAAACCAACTCTTATTCTCATGCCGGAGGCATCGCGGGGCCAACCCCCCTCCGGTGTTGTTTTGCAAACAACCCATCTCAACTGCACTACTTCCGAGCAGGAGACGGCGAGAAAGAACCCAATCGAGATTTGAAGTTATCATTGGCGCTAGAAGGAGGGCTCGAACCTCCGGACCTCCATAACCCCGAACCTCTAAACCAGCCCAAAAAGCAAACCCACATCCTAAATCCCAACAATATTTCGTTAACCATGAAGAGATGAAGCAGGTCTACCTAGAGACAATCCACCAGCAACCCAAGAGAAGAACTTAACCCGATTCTAGAACAGAATCCACCAGCAGGTCTAGAAGAGAGGAAAGGATTGGGATTGGACCCGGGGATGCCCGGATCACCATTTAAGTAAATAAATTCAATTACACTGGCATCCCCTTGCCTCAATGCATATGGAAAACTTTAAAAGGGAAGACCTTGCAAAAGCCATCCGAGCCTACCGAGCTCGGACCCAACCTCCAAATATAAGAGTGTTCTGTATGGAGCAAAGGCCTGTATATATATATATATATATATATATATATATATATATATAGAGTTAAGTTCTATGGAGAACAACATTTGAGTGGAGACTGTGGAGACCATATACATTATGCACTCAAAACATTGCAAAACATATATACTTGCAAAGAATGTTCAATGAACATTATTATTTCATTCAAAATCTTAAAAATCATATATGATTTGCAAGCAGAACATGTTCTGGAAAACAATACGTTCTGCAATATTTTATTTGCAGAACATAAATGATTTTCAAGATTTTTAATGAAATTTACATGTAAAACATATATGATTTTCATATTTGATTTTCAATATTTGATTTTCAATGAAATAAATGAAGTAGTGATTTTCATAGAACATGATTTTTAATAGATAAGTTTTTGCAATGTTTTGATTGATCTATGATCTTCGACTCTCCGATCTCCACAAAATATGTATGTATATATATATATATATATATATATATATATATATATATATATATATGAGAAAAAGGACCCTGAGATTGATCTCAGGGAACTTTTGCTGAGATATTAAAAAATTATACTTTAGATTTATTTGGGCCCGCAGGGCTAATTAAAAAATTCTATTTTTACTAAAATACACATCCTATATTTGTATACAAATCCCACATATCTCAGGAAATTTACCTGAGATGCATCTCATGTTCCCCAATCTCTATATATATATATATAGGCATTTGCTCAAATACAAACCACTCTAAAAATGAGAATTACAAACCAACACAAAATATATTATATTTCATTTATTTTAAGGGCTCCGCCAGGGGCACCTTCACAAAAAAGTCTTATAATTCAACCCTCTATCCATTCATCAAAAAGAAAATTAAAAAAATAATAATAATAAAATAAAAAAAACTGCTGTCACGTCATCATTTTTTTTAAAAAAAAAATTAATTTTTTTTCGATGAATTGATAGAGGGTAGAATTATAAGACTTTTTCGTATTTGGGTACCCCTAGTTTGGTCATTAAATTAGCTTAAATGTTGGATTGGAATTTGATTTTTAGGTTTGTATTTTAAGGAGGTTTGTATTGAAGTAGCCCATATATATATA
Organism: Kitagawia praeruptora; assembly: GCA_037693485.1. NCBI lineage: Eukaryota > Viridiplantae > Streptophyta > Magnoliopsida > Apiales > Apiaceae > Kitagawia > Kitagawia praeruptora. The sequence continues at coordinate 165,668,406 of CM075348.1, read as the reverse complement.
TATGTTTACTTAAAAATAATTTTATTACAATAATATTTTTCTTAGATCCAGATGGTTCTAAAAATCCCCGATTTAGCCGATTAATCTCCGATTAATCCTTTGTAAGGTAACTCACCGATTCGATTTTTGAAATCCGATTAATCCTATGAATTTAATTAAAATGATATGTTTAATTGTAAATTAGACTAATATATTAAATATTATTATAATATCCGATTTATACTCCAATTAATCCTTTCGATTAATCCCCGATTACGCGATTAATCTTAAATCGGTACCTCAACCGATTTATACCGATTACCGATTTTTACAACCGGACAATATTACATTTTACCGGATGTATTCAGATTGATAGAAGGGGTTTTTACTTTTTCATGAGAAAAAGCAAAAATGCGTTATTAATTTGTATCTCATGTGTTGTAGTAAAAATCAACAACCAACTACCAATCTGTTCTGTGTGGTGCCTACTTACATTTGGGTCCAGTCAAAGGTGCTTATTTCTGATTAACTCAGTGGACGATCCAAGTAATTTCAACCCATTGTTTTTATCATATGAAAAATATTGAGAAAATTGTTCTCTAAAGTCAAAAATTTTTTACACAAGCGTTGTTAAAGACGTAGACGTATTTTTAAACAAGTAAAATGACCTCTAAATTCGATAGCAGTTTTATTTGACTCTGGACCAAATTCAATTTTCTTCAAAAAAAATTATTGTGGGTAGTTTGTTTGGATTGACAAATAATAGCATAATATAGTTAGTGTAACTACCTTATAACCCGTGCAAATCAGGTTCTATTTTTTATTTATTTTACAATACAATATAATTTATTAACAAAAATTTCGATAAATTTATCTTTGCTTTTCTTATAATGTTGCTTTCTTTATATGAAAATCCTTTTTTGCTTATGAAACGTGTGTGGAGTATGAATTTTTGATAATAATCAGATTATATGTTTATATATTTAAAGTTATACATAATCTTTCTTATTATGTTTTAGAATTAAAAATCTTTAATTTCTATATATTATTATTAAGTATCAAGCTCCTAACCTATAGTATTGCAAAGTATAGGATTTTTTATATATTAATATAAAAATTTATTCTTTATATTACTTTTGCAAGAACGTCTTTAACAAGGAATGTTTTTAGATAAAAAGGTCTATTGACATAACAAAAATAAAAAAAAGATTTATAAAATTTTAGTATTTGCATCACTTTAATGGAACATTTTTCAGGAAAAGGGGATACAATTTGTAGTTTGGTTATCCATTATTTTTTGTTATCCCTTATTCATAATCATTAAATTTTCAACTTAAATAGGTCATGACCATTAGATGTAACAATTCTAAAAATTGTTATATATAGAGGTCTAAGGTTCGATTCTCGCCAACAACATATTAATTTATATTTAGTACTAAAAATTATAATATACAAAGATGTAAGGTTCAAAATTTTTCAATAATATATTAAAATTAATATTTATAAAATTATACTACACTATAAATAAATTATAGAAAACTGAAAGTAACCGTGCTTTGCACGGGTTATAATCTAGTAATAATTAAAGCAAAACCCTTTTTTTATGGTACTACTTTTTTGGTTCGTATCATATTTTAGTTTCATCCCTGAATTCCTATTTATACTTTGATTCGCACCATATTTTAGTTTCACCCCTAAACTTCTATTTCTACTAGAATTCTATGTTGTTATTTTAATTTTAAAAAAATTGCTATAACTATAATTCTCTTTTTACAATTATTTTTTGCACCATATTTTGATTTTACCCCTAAACTCCTATTTCTACTAGGATTCGATGTTGTTTTTTATAATAAAAAATTTAAAATTTATTTTACCTATAATTCTCTATTTGCAAGTATTTAATGGTTTTTATATAAAAGTGGCCACCCGCTTCACTCCAATGTATCAAGTAGACTACCCATTCAAAAAAGATATCATTTGAACCATTAAATTCATAATAAATATCAAACAAATACCTCTATATATGTACTCGGGAAGTAAAAGTAATTTTTCATCGAGTTCTACAAAGTTTTCTTAAATACTATTGTAATCAAATTAAAGGTTATGAATTCTAGTATTTTTGATAATATATTTAGAATTTAAAAAGTTTATTTACTATTTATTTTTAATTAAAACAAGGAAAATGACAATAAAATTAAAAATAAATAGTAAATGATTTTTTTAAAATCTCAATATATTATCAGAAATACTGGAATTATTAACCTTTCATTTGATTATTGAATGATTCAAGAAAAATGTGTAGAACTCAATGAAAAATAAATTTTACTTCTCGAGTAAATTTGAAAGGTATCCATTTCATATTTATTATGAATTTAATACTTCAAATGATATCGATTTTGAATTGGTGGTCTACTTGATACATTCGAGTGAAATGAAAGGTCACTTTGATATAAAATCTTTATTTTAATTGACACGAGGTAATTTACAAGTGCACTTCATTAAATTAACTCAACATTATAAAATAATTCAAAAACTTTAAAAAAATGAAATCGCCCTTGTTAATAAGTGAAATCTCTTTTTAATGGTATTACTTTTTTTGTTCATACCATACTTTGGTTTCACCACTAAACTCCTATTTTTACTACCTTTTTGATTCATACCATATTTTGGTTTCATCCCTAAACTCCTATTTCTACTAGAATTCTATGTTTAAATATAATATAAAGATTCGGTTGGGCCTTCCTCTAACACCTTGAGGTTTCAGATGGACTAGTTCCTTAATATGGTATCAGAGCTCAGGCATGCAGAGGTCTCAGGTTCGACTCTCTACGACCTCAATATTCTCACAATTTTTTATAGACACAACGAGAGTGTTAGAATATAATATTAAGATCCGGTTGGGCCTTCCTCTAACACCTTGAGATTTTAGATGGACTGGTTCCTTAATATTCTATGTTGTTATTTTAATTAAAAAATAAAAAACCTATCATAGCCATAATTCTCTTTTTGTAATATTTTTGGCATCATATTTTGGTTTCACCCCTAAACTTCTATTTCTTCTAGGATTTAATGTTGTTTTTTATTATTAAAAAAATTAGAAATTTATTTTAACTATAATTCTCTATTTGCAATAATTTTAATTAACACGAGGTATTTTACAAGTGCACTTCATTAAATTAACTCAACATTATAAAATAATTCAAAGATTTTTAAAAAGAAATCATGACAAATATGAACTACTTAGTCGTTAAATCCTCCCCTCACTTCTCTCCCCTTCCTCAACACTAAAACCAAACCAAACCAAACATACCCAGTATATCCCGCTCAGGGCAGGGTCTGGGGAGGGTAAGATGTACGCAGACCATACCCCTACTTTTTACGGTAGGGAGGCTGTTTCCGTGGAGACCCCCGGCTTAGTGCGCAACAAGACAGTGTGTGTTATATACCAATATGATTACGAATGTGAAAGTGCTCAACCGAACCTGGGTCCATGGCTTGGATCTCACGGGACTTACCTAAGCGGACATTAGATACTCCTCTCCTGATATACGTCAACTCAAAGCACTGCTCCAAGGTTACTGTAACACTGCTCCAAGCTCACTGAAACTGAACAACCAGAAAACATGAAAACAGATGTCAATAAAAACGTAAAATGAGAATGACAGAGGCGACTCCTAAAATAACGCTAACCGAGACAACCCAACTCTAAGATTCTCTACCACAGAGCCGCTCCCTAAAAGAGAATCCACCACTCTGATCTGGCGCCTCCAAGAGCATCTATCTGCGGTCATGGTCTCATTTAAGTTTAAGGCCTTCAGATCCAACCTGATTTGCTCTTCCCACGACCTCCTCGGTCTACCTCTCCTCCTTACCCCCACAACCGAAAGACTCTTGACCCTCCTCACTGGGGCTTCAACCAGCCTCCTACGGATGTGGCCGAACCATCTCAACCTCCCTTCCCTAACTTTAGCAGAAAAAGGCGCCACCTCAAACTCGCTTCTAAAAACCACATTCGGAATTCTATCCAACATCATGCGCCCACAAGACCACCTCAACATCCTCATTTCAGCCGCTTCCAGCTTGCTCTCGAGGGCCTTCTTCGCCGCCCAACACTCAGAGCCATATAACATCGCGGGACGGATTGCCGCTCTATAAAATTTCCCTTTCAACTTTAAAGGTACTTTCTTGTCGCACATCACCCCTGACGCTGCCCTCCACCTTATCCACCCTGCCTTGATACGATGTGAGACGTCGTCTTCAATCTCACCTTCCTTCTGGATGATCGAACCCAAATACTTAAACTTATCCGTACGAGGGACGATCTGATCTTCAATCCTAACCTCCACACCTTCCTCGTTGGCATCACCACTGAAGTTACACCAGAGGTACTCGGTTTTAGACCGACTCATACGCAGGCCTTGGGACTCCAAAGTAGATCTCTATAATTCCAACTTCTCGTTCACCTCCCCCTTCGACTCCGCCACTAACACGATATCATCAGCGAAGAGCATGCACCAAGGGACGGCATCTTGAATCCCTCGTGACATGAAATCAATGATAAGGGCGAAAAGAAGGGGACTTAGGGCCGATCCCTGGTGGAGCCCAATCTCAACCGGGAAAAATGGGAGTCTCCCATAGGGGTTCTGACGCAAGAGCTAGCTCGGGAGTACATATCTTGAATCGCCCTAACGTACGACGACGACACTCTCCTTTCCTCAAGGCTCTTCCAAATAGCTTCTTGGGGGATGCTATCATAAGCCTTCTCAAGATCAATGAACACCGTATGAAGGTCTTTACGACGATCCCTGAACTTCTCCATAAGGCGTCTAACGAGATGAATAGCCTCGGTCGTCGATCTCCCAGGCATAAAACCAAATAACCTCGGTCGTCGATCCCTTCCTCAACACTCATATGTATATATACAAACTCCACCAACATTACACTAAAAACCACCAACGGGTTAAACAAATATCCACCAACGGGAGAAGAGTATATTATCTACTCTTAACGGGGGAAGAGTATATTATCTAATATATTTTTTTGAGCAATGGAACTTTAATTCAATAATAAAAAACCATACGGCATATACATAAACAGTCGCGTCGAACAAACAAAATACATAAACAATCACTGATTAATCCATGCTTGGAGATGGAATCACGCGATTTGTTGAAGAAGATATTTACAGTACCCGCTTCGCCACTTCTGTCACAACCAGTTTGAGCTATCGACCGTAAATGCAAAACCCTAAGCACTTTCATCACTAAATCAAACGCCAAACTCACACAAATCGATGAGAACCAACAAAACTCACACAAAACGGCGAGACACCCAAATAAACCGATATTACAACTTCCAAAATAAAATTACAAATTACAAATTCAAACTGAGAAACAAACTAAACTAAAATCGATCCGAGGCAAAATCGGAAAAGGCTTAAAGACCTTAGATCCGATGAAATAAGAAAAAGCAAAAACGATAAGAATGAAAAGAAATTATATCAAAATTTTATTTGGAGGGTCTCATTAAAAACCTATTAAGGAAAAAGAGTACCCTTTTATTCGTAGATGACTTTTAACCAACTCTCATCAAGCTAATCGAACTTGACAGGGGCTGCAGAAGAAAGCAAAAACGAGGGGGGCGGCAGCGGCCTTTTTAATTTCTTCCCTTGTGCATAGTATATTATCTACTCTTAACTACTCTTAATTAAAATCCACTAACGGGATAAAACACCAGGGGTACAATGTACTCAAAAATATACTTACATCAACAAATATATAAATCATTGTTATAAATAAAATGATCACCATCCATCAAGGAAATAAAAAAGGCAATACTATTCAAATTTGTGAAAAAATAAAGATTTTATATCTCATAACAACTTAATTTTTTCAACATAAATGTTTTCTAGCCCGTCAAGTTGTGCATATTTGCATGCTCTTTAATACTCCTTTAAATTCTAAAAATTATAATAGATTTTAAAATATGTTAATTTCATTAATATAGGTTTTATATTAAGTAGATTATTAATATGTTAAAGCTATATCTATTTTAGAAATAAGTTTTAAACAGTATGAGCCTTATAAAAGATTGTTAAAATAATTAGGAACATGTGTTTGTATTTTATATGGACCATGGTCCATGTAACGAAAATTAAGTAATAAAAACCTAAATTCGGTACTTAAATTTTAATTTTAAACCTTATTATGTATATTTATAAATAAAATAATTAATTAAGAATAATAAAGTGAAAATAATTAAATATTGAAGGTACAAAATATAGATATCAAAAATATTAATATTTCATTTTAAGAATATAATATAGATAACAAATAATGTCATATAAATGTAATAGAAAATAAAAATTTAAAGATAATTATTAATAGATTATATAAAATGATAAAATCTAAAGTTTTAAAGTCAATAAAAATAAATAAAAATGAGTAATTTTAAAAAATAAACTCGACCCGTGCCAAGCACAGGTTATTAACTAGTACAATATAATATAAATAAATTATAATTTAAAAATATGTCGTATGCGAATTGCTTATTATTACACTTTGGATGGCGTTTGGATAAAGAAATTAGCAGTAGATCAAGTTTTTTTAACAAGTTAATTGTACTCAAGGAATAATCCGTAGGTTCACCTATTGAGCTCATAAAACATACATTATCAATTATTTTGGACATAAGAAATAAATTATATAAGAATTTTAGAGCATTTAAAAAAATGAATTTTTTTTGCAAAAATACATTATTTCTTTTTTAAAATATTACAAAAATATGAGTTTTTAAAATGTTTTGCAAAAATACGATTTTGCAACTAAATATAATTGAAAGTAATCTTAAATGGAACAAAAAATAACCACAAAAATAGTTGCATGGGATTGTTTTAGATTGCAAATCGTAAAATAATATAAAAGTAAACTTTATATCCGTATTCTAAAAAAAATATCATCTAAAAATTAAGCCTAATATGGGTTGAACCTTTGTCTCCTTAGTTTGTATTAGTTTCCTTTCTTTGTATTTGTATTTGTATTTGTATTTGGCCGGGTCCTTCGGAAACAGCCTCCCTATTCTATAGGGGCATGGTCTGCGTACAACTACCCTCCTTAGACACCACTTTGAGTGGTATTATAACTGAGTAAACTAAGTTTAGTTAAAATTTATATACGTGGTAAATTTTAATTCGAACGAAGCATCTTGTTTTTATTATATCACACTTCCAACTATTATGTACCCAACACTTCTAATTATCATCGAATTTTTAGGTCTACAAAATGAGTTCACTAAGGTTACCTGAGGTTAGAACACTGAGATTAGCACAAAATAAACTACAAGTTATGATTATTTTTGTAAATTTAGAAGGATAAATTTTGTTATTACAATATTATCATCCAATATTTTTACTAAAACCAATGTAACCTCATGACTCAGGACCATTTTTCTCTCATTCACTATTTTTATTTTACAAGTTCCAAATTAACACAAAAACTGCATGTCAGGTTAACACTAGTTCCTGTCTCCTGTATGAAGAAGGGTCCTTCCTGAAATCTGTGTTTTTCTTATTTGTCACAATATCGGAGGACGACTCTCATTTTTCCCGTTTAATTCAAGTGCCTTTTTCTGCGTTGGTCAGGACTTGGTTGTCAAATTTAACATCTTTTCCAGCAGTGTGATCTTATTTTTGTTAGTCACAAAAGTAGGAAAACAGAAACAGATTGAGTGTTTGTTAGTTTCACTGACTAGGATTCTCTATCTCTCTTATCATCATGTTTGAGTTACAATAGAGGTAACAAAAATACAATATATATGAAGATTTCATTCAAGAATCTTTCCTACCTCAGTTTACACAAACTCCTCTGTTAAATGGATACTCTGTTTACCATTCCAATCCTGCAACCTTCTGATCATCAGGAATCGTCCTTGAACTCGAACAAAAGTTCGAACATTACTTCTAACTCGTATAATTTACTCCAGTGCCTACATAATAATTATCAATATCAACAAGAAGAAGAATGCTTCAGTTCTTTGATGGAACAGGATGATTTTTCTTCGTCTTCTCCTGATAAAAATTATAATCACATTCTACCAACAGCCACCCTACCAGACTATCAACATGGCCTCTTTGATTCATCTTCATCGACAAATCAACTTGACAATATTAACCCTGCTTCTCACTTAAACATAGATTTCAATCATTTAGTATCGGAGAACTGGTCATCTGACATACTTCTTGAAGCTGCCAGGGCAATCTCTGAAAACAACAGCGCGCGCCTCCAAGAGCTCATCTGGATGCTCAATGAGCTTGGCTCCCAATATGGTGACACAAAACAAAAGCTGGCTTATTATTTCCTCCAAGCCTTGTTTAACCGCATGACCAGCACAGGCTACAAATCTTATTACAATCTAAATTCAGCATCAGAAAGAAATCTTTCTTTTGAATCCACAAGAAAAACTCTACTCAAATTTCAAGAAGTAAGCCCTTGGACTACATTCGGGCACACTGCTTGTAATGGTGCAATAATGGAAGCATTTGAAGGTAAGTCGAAATTACACATAATTGATTTTAGCAACACATATTGCACACAGTGGCCTACCCTTCTAGAATTATTAGCCACGCGAAGCTACGAAACGACACACCTTCGTCTTACCTCCGTGGTTCGTGGCTCTGCAGAAACGTTGCAAAAAGTGATGAGAGAGATCGGTTACAGAATGGACAAGTTTGCAAGAATTATGGGTATACCATTTAAATTTAATGTGATTCACCACATTGGAGATTTATCAGAACTAAATTCAGCAATACTGGATGTTCAGCAAGATGAAGCGCTTGTTATAAACTGTGTTGGCTCTTTCCGCTCCGTTCACATTAATCGCAGGGATTTTTTCATCAGCATGCTATCAAGGTTACAGCCGAGGATTGTTACAGTTGTCGAAGAAGAAGCTGATCTTGACGTAGGTGTGGACGGATACGAGTTTGTGAAAGGATTTGAAGAATGTTTGAGATGGTTTAGGCTTTACTTTGAGTGTTTGGATGAGTGTTTTCCGAAGATCAGCAATGAGAGGTTGGTTCTAGAGAGGTCTGCGGGACGTGCTGTGGTAGACCTGGTAGCATGCCCTCTGTCTGAGTCTACCGAGCGTCGGGAGACTCAGACGCAATGGTCACGGAGGCTTCAAGCAGCTGGGTTCAGTGGTGTTGTTTTCAGTAATGAAGTGTGTGAGGATGTAGGCGCGCTTTTGAGGAGGTATAAGGATGGTTGGACGATGTCGGCATGCCCTGATGCTGGCATTTTCTTGATGTGGAAAGATCAGGCTGTGGTGTGGGCGAGTGCTTGGAAGCCTTGCTAGCATATCTACTAATATTCTCAATTTTGATGTTTTAAGATTTTCTGCAGAGAAAGGATGCGTGGTTTTGAGCAGCTGAAAGCCACGGGGATTGTGGAGTTGGATTTTTTGAAATCATTGCAATTTTCTATACGAAAGAGTGAGCGATATATTCTTAACTAATTAAATTTTATCTATATTATAATTTACTAGAATCTTATGAACTGTGATGATGATATAAAACAAATTTAATGTAGTTGATGTTTTGTTGCTGATTCTACGAAAATGTTTGGAGTATGTCTTATCGAGTAATTTTTTTTTTGACCAAGAAAGAGTTGGGAAACCAACTCAGAAAACACCAGCCAAGAGATCACTCCTCAGCAATGAGGCTAACATGACAGGGGATCAGAAACCTAATTAAGAGGGAGAAGATTCCAAAGTTTTACTCGCAATTTAATGAGCTGTCGCATTATCAAGACGTGAGACGAAGGAAAAAGAGATGTTTAAAGAGGCCGTCATTGATTTTATATCTTGAACAAGAACCACGCAATCCCAAAGAGGAGATATATCCTCTGATAAGAGCTGAATATTGATTTTACAATCAGATTCAATGATGGGCATGCGATACGACAAAAATTGATAATTGCACAAGCCTGACGAATTGCAAAAAACTCAGATTGAAGAGGATAGGTAGCTTTTACCCGACAACCTTTACCATCCACAATCTGACCACTAGAAATTCTCCCAGTAACACCAAGAGCCGCAACACCTTGCTTAAAACCAGCATCATAGTTAAACTTCACCAACCTTGCAGGGGAGGAGTCCACCGCGATGAAAAACTAATGATAGTGCCACGAGGCTAAGAACATGAGGATTCTATCAAGGAATGATATTCTGAATGAGCTTGATGAAAACTAGAATTGAAATCGTAAGTTATAACATTTTTTAATTGATTTTTGGTCCTAGATCAGTTGGAGCTTATTTTTTGGGCTGAAAAAATGCCTTCGGCATATTAAATTTTTGAAAATAATTGAAATGAAAATGAATTGAAAAACTCCTAACCGAATTTGTGACAACCCGGGTCAAATCCCGAGCCTTTTTCGAAAATCGGGTCAAATCCCGATCACGAATCCGAAATAAGCCAAAGTAAACTGGCCCAAATGCAGCCAACTTGGGTAATCCACAAGCCCACCACAGGCCACCAAAAGATCATGATTTGTTGGTGCACTTAGTAGTATTACTTTTGCTTATATACTGAAGATTGGGGTGTTACAGAATTTCTAATACCATAATTAAATTCTCAAGAGGTTTTAGCCATCAATTTATTTTTATATATATTTACAAGATAATCTCCTACGCAGATAATTAGTTTGATCATATAAACGTACGTAACCTGTTGTCGTCTATTTGCTAGTTTACTACTCCACAAATATTTTGCAGGACTTATAAAGTGTTAGCCTTAACATTAGATAACATAGGGAGAGGACACTAAGTAACTGAGTGACCGAAGTATTGATGAGCATGCTGTAGAATATCTATCGTTAGATAGTTTTGTACCAATAGAACTAGTGATCAAGAGATCATGTACTTGTATGTTTAATGCTTTATATGCAATGTTTCTGTCAAAGTTGTAAGCTGCTGGAATATTATTAGGTAAGCGGCGATGATATCTTTAGATGAACAAGGGAGCATTTCATCCTCTGTCCCTTCTTTATAATAGCTAATTTAATCCTGCTGAGAATGCCCTGGCACCTGCTGGGGCTGTATATGGTGTAGGTGATTGCCAACAGGTTGTGGGAAAACGAAGAGCCTCTAACTCTCCAATTCCTCCTAGACCTTCACTTTCTGCTCCTAGTGTTCCTCCTGATGATACATTGGGTGAGGGTTCACCTAGTCCAGTAAACACTTTCAAAGATTTTGTAAACGTTGTAAGCCAAGCGGAGGCGAAACAAAGCCTCCCCAAACAAAAATTGAGAAGTTTTGGACTCAATAATAAATGTTCTCATTTATTGAGATTCCTATTCATTTTTAGAGACTAAGCCCAGGAATCGAATGTCAATATCAAGCTAATGTCGATAGCTCCTGACATTAATTGGAGTAGTTTCAGTTATGAGCACCATCAAAATGGTCGCATCTGGCTCAATTGGAACACTGCCTTATGTAATGTAACTATTTTAACTAAAAGCTCTGAATGTACTAACCGCTTGGCAAATCGTTTGGATCTGCAGCAGTCCCTGTTTTATAAATCTTTTGTGTATGCATTTAAATCTTATGTCCCACATCGTAGAATTTGGAATGGCTTGAATATTTTCTTTGGTTCTTTGAGAAATAATGCAACTTGGAATTTATGTGGTAATTTTATGAACAGATATTTGGAGAATTTAGGTGGCAGTTGCTAGCTCCTGGAATAAGGGTATGATGAAGTTCCATAATCTTATTGCTGCTTAGGTTAGTTGATCTTCGAAGTATTCGGATGAGTTTGACTTGGTAGAGTAGTTAGCATGACACTCCCATCTTCCGAAAGCTTGAATCTTGATAGGGTGCTGGTTAATGCAAATTGGGTGTGAAATTCCCTCTTTTGATTGCAAATTCCATGCCTCATTTGCTATCAGATCACTCCCCTGCAGCAACCTGCAGTCGAGGCTTAGCATGATTTACACATCTGCTCTTCATAAGGAAGAAATATTCTTGAATAATAAGTATTTTTTCAACTTGCAATGGGGCGATGGAACTCTAACAAAATCCTTTCTCCGAATGACAAGATGGGTAATCCTCACAAGGCACAGTCAGATATTTAGGCTGTAGCAGTAATTTACATGATAAATATTCTGGGCAACACTGCTGCTTCGAGTGGTATTTTTAGATATTTAGATGAGTGGTATTTTTAGTGGTATTTTTAGATGAGTGGTATTTTTTCAACACTGCTTCGAATGTCAATATCAAGCTAATGTCGATAGCTCCTGACATTAATTGGAGTAGTTTCAGTTATGAGCACCATCAAAATGGTCGCATCTGGCTCAATTGGAACACTGCCTTATGTAATGTAACTATTTTAACTAAAAGCTCTGAATGTACTAACCGCTTGGCAAATCGTTTGGATCTGCAGCAGTCCCTGTTTTATAAATCTTTTGTGTATGCATTTAAATCTTATGTCCCACATCGTAGAATTTGGAATGGCTTGAATATTTTCTTTGGTTCTTTGAGAAATAATGCAACTTGGAATTTATGTGGTAATTTTATTAACAGATATTTGGAGAATTTAGGTGGCAGTTGCTAGCTCCTGGAATAAGGGTATGATGAAGTTCCATAATCTTATTGCTGCTTAGGTTAGTTGATCTTCGAAGTATTCGGATGAGTTTGACTTGGTAGAGTAGTTAGCATAACACTCCCATCTTCCGAAAGCTTGATAGGGTGCTGGTTAATGCAAATTGGGTGTGAAATTCCCTCTTTTGATTGCAAATTCCATGCCTCATTTGCTATCAGATCACTCCCCTGCAGTCGAGGCTTAGCATGATTTACACATCTGCTCTTCATAAGGAAGAAATATTCTTGAATAATAAGTATTTTTTCAACTTCCAAGGGGGCGATGGAACTCTAACAAAATCCTTTCTCCGAATGACAAGATGGGTAATCCTCACAAGGCACAGTCAGATATTTAGGCTGTAGCAGTAATTTACATGATAAATATTCTGGGCAACACTGCTGCTTCGAGTGGTATTTTTAGATGATGTGGTTGTTCCCCAAATAACCTCGACCAAACCATTTTTTGAGATGGATATTCTTAATTTTATGACCAAGTCCAAAAGCCCAGGTCCCCATGGCTTTACGGCTGAATATATTGTTACCAGATGCTTCTCGTGCCATTCTTCATTTCTTGAATACTATTATTACATTTCAGCGTATAATAAACTCTCAAGGCAGACAGCCAGACATGTTCCAAAATTTCAGTCCCAAATCTAGCCTGATCCGATCAGGAAAAAAACTCGTTCAATTTGAAAAATGTTTCGGTTTAGTTTGGTCCAATCCGTATTTCATACAGATCTCCTATTTTATTAAATCCAGTCCGGCCCAAAATCCAAATGAAAGCACCAAGCCTGAAAAGCCCAAATGTTTAAAAAGTTTGGATAAAAGTTCGATGTGTTCAGAATAAAATCTTTTTTTTATAGATAAACTAGTCGATAAAGCCGCCGCCGCGAAGCGCGGCGGCGTTACAATATTTTTTAAAAAAATTCAATACCTTTATGTTATATTATAATATTAATATTTAAATTTTAATAATTAAATAATCTTCTCTAATGAATCAATTTCTTGTTAAATATGATTCTTTCGATTGAGCCGCTCTCTCGTTAAAACTAAAATCTCAACTTTAACATATATTATAAAGACTTATATAATAATTTTTATCATTTCATAAAAAAAATAGTAATTTTTATACATAAAATTGAACCGTAAAAATAAAAAAATTATGTCATCAGTATCAAATTCTAATAGCTAATATAATCTTTTCTAGTGAGTCGCCATCCCGTTAAATACGTTTCGAGCCGCTCTTATTTGGAATCGAAATTCTAACTTCATTATTTAAAGAGAGTAAATTCCAATTTTTATATTCTTTAAATTTACAACTTCTACATGGGAATGTCTTTATGTTATATTAACATATCAAAAAAAATACGAAGACTTTTCGTTACGGGAATAATATTAAATTTAGGGATATATTTTTCTAATGCAAATATAACTAAGTTGTATAAAAAAATTAAAAATAAAGGATTTCTAAGAAAAAAAAATATAGAATTTTAAAAAATTGTATAAGATATCTCCACCGTACTCGAACTCTTATTCTTTATAAATTCGAACTCCTATTCTACTTCCAATAGAACTTTTAATCATATGCATTATAAATACTTATTCTACTTGTAATAGAACTTCTAATCATATGTATTACCTATAAATTCGAATTCTTCTCCTCTATATATTCGAACACCTATTCTACCTCTAATATGTTAAATGATATTTTTACATTTATTAGTGTTTATAATTCTAAAATTTTAACCTATAAATTCGAATTCTTCTCCTCTATATATTCGAACACCTATTCTACCTCTAATATGTTAAATGATATTTTTACATTTATTAGTGTTTATAATTCTAAAATTCTAGAAAATTAGAAAAATAGATTGATACGATCTTAGAGCGCCACCTAAACTCCCGTGTATCCTCCTTTATATATATATATATATATTGAATCTAAAAAATAATATTTTTAGTAATTTCAAAAGTAATAATTTATAAGTTACGAAAGTTTGAATAAAAAATCAATTTTTTATGGATAAAATATAAGAATATGTAACATTTTGTAATTTCAAAAATATTAATATATAAATTAAAAAATGTCTTAATAAAAGTCCGGTTCAACATGATTCGTTCTTGCCCGTGATCCTAAAACGATCCTCATATTTTGGAGAAGCCTTATCAATTTTTCAGAAAACTCGGCTCAGATCGACTCTCAAAATTTTTTTAAATTCAAATAAAACTCGAACAGGAGAATTTTTTGTGCATTCCTATTATGTCCAAAATTCTTCATTTTTGTTATGGATTTTTGTAATTTGAATATAATTTAAAACTAAGTTTGTTTTCCCATATTAAATACTCCCTCTGTCCCATCCATTTCTTTACAATTTCCTTTTTGGGACGTCCCACCAATTCTTTACATTACTAAAAATAGTAACTTTTAACAATAAAATATATTACTACATCCACAACTTAACTCCACTTTTTCAACACTTTATACTATTACACCCACTACTTCATTTATTTTAACAATAAAATTACTATTACACCCACTACTTCATTTATTTTAACAATATTACACCCACTATCTTGGTCTCCGTGCCCCATGCCCATGTAAAGAACTACACGTGACAGAGGGAGTAATAAATAGTGATGAAATATTAAATTTTAAATTAGGGTTTAATGTCCTGATAAAAGAAAGTCTGTACTATTATATAAAAGCTGAAATATTAAAAGTTTGGTTGGTCGGTACGGTACATGTTGATTTTACTTATTTACCCTTACTTAATTATAGATAAAATCCATCCTACTAACTAATTAATTTTCTTTTTCTGATTAAATATATCACCTTTTCTATTTTTCGCTAACTAATTAATTTTCCTTTTCAGGTAAAACACAATATCTTTTATATTGTATCTAACTAAAATCACCATTTTTCTAAAAATATCACAGGTAGCATTAATTTTTCTTTTTCTTAAAACATTACGAACAATTTAATTTAATAAAATAACATAATTGAACTATAATTACTATAAACTAATCAATTACCTTTTTCACCTAAAACATGTTTTCTTTTTAATTTTATCTAACCAAGGCTCTTGATAAGTGGAATTTATATCCACTTGGATCATTCTAATTCGGCTTAAATTGGTGTTTTGGTCTCAAGTAATCGTGTGTTTTAACGAGTTTTTGTCTAGAATTGTGTAGGCCCTCATTTGTAGGTTTCTATTGATTATAGAGTGTTTTTGAAGCCAATGGATCAAGTGCCAGAAGCTGGAAACGGGGAAGGAATCAGAAAAAAGGGAAAAATCAGTGCCTGGACAGTGGCTGAGCGCGGGCGCCCAGACTGTACTACAGAAGCGCGCAGGCGCGCGTGGAAGGAGTCTGCAATTTAGAGCAGCGCGGGCGCGCGAAAGTTATGTATAAAATGCAGTCAGAGTATGAGTATGATATTTTAGGCCAAAAGAGGCCTTGGATCCAGTTGAGTATTTGGATATACCAAGAGAGTATATCCGGAGTTTTAGTGTGACTGATCATCCACTTTAACTCGTTGCGTCGAAGTGAAAAAAATCCAATTCTAATCTATAAATTGAGTATCCAGTTGGACTATGATTCTTAGTGCTTGACCAGGAATT
This sequence comes from Kitagawia praeruptora, assembly GCA_037693485.1. Classification (NCBI taxonomy): domain Eukaryota; kingdom Viridiplantae; phylum Streptophyta; class Magnoliopsida; order Apiales; family Apiaceae; genus Kitagawia; species Kitagawia praeruptora. Next base: position 165,652,180 of record CM075348.1, on the reverse strand, counting down.
TCTCAAGTATTCTTATCGAATGGTTATCATTCGATCTTGAGTTTTTGAGTATCAGTATTGAATTGTTAAAGCCTGGTTTCTTTGAAGTTTACAATGTTTATTCTGATTGAACAAAACTCTTATCCGTTCTAGTTCCTGTTGCACCTCAGTAATGGTGAAGTATTGGCCCTCGTGGCAATTTAAAAGTATCATCATAGATTCTTTCACAGTATGAGCTGAATTCTTTTGTTATCAAATTTGTTTCAATATTGAATTATTATCACCTTATGCACTTGCTGAGCATTGTTGGCTCACTCTTGCTTTTGTTTGTTTTTCTCCAGTTAATAGTGAAGTTTAGTAGGCCTAGTAGAGGACGGTGAGTATTGACCTCCGGGCAGCGAGAAGAGACAGTCGAGTTATGGACTTCGCCAGATAGTGGGTTGAGAATTGTCAAGGTAGGAGGTATAGTTAGACAGTGGTTTGTATATTCACGAAATGTGTAATATTTTTATTATTCTGAGATTGAGTTGTAATAAAGTAATTCAGTAGTTTGTTTCATACCATAACCTGTATGTGATCTTGGTTAAGGGGTTTTATTGTTTTATCAGCTTATTTAATGTTATATCCAAGTTAGTAGTATGATGATTATGGTTAGTGACCCCATATCTGTATCCCGGATTTTGGGATGCTACAAAGGGTCTCAATGGGGCATTTTATTACTCGACACGTTTCTTCTACTTCACAAATCGCGGATGTCTTTACTAAACCCATGTGTAAAGCTTCGTTAAGTTATTTTCAACACAAACTCTGCCTGCAACCTCGGCATCGTTTGCGGGAGGGTATTGGAAATAATCCATCAACCAACAACAATCTTGAGTCTACAAAAAGGAGAGATAAGGTTTGGAGTGATAAGGTTGAAAATTGGAATGACAAGGTGGTAGACCAAGATATGGTTGGAAAGTAGAAGACGCGTGAAGAGTAATAATAAATCACATTGAAATCATATCACAGCAGATTGGAAAGTCAAGCTCATTGAAATAATACCACAGCTGATTGGAAAGTCAGGCTTTGCGCTTTGCCACTAATTTAGGCACTCATTACGGCTGAACAATAATTTCTATGTTTACTACCTTATAAATCTTCAACTATATAAGAAAGATAATGTAATAACTCTCTTCTCACGTTTTAGAAGCTTCTCACATATATTATTTAAGTTATTATATTTTCTTTAGCCTCTACATGGATTGTTTTGAAACAAGCAAATCATACCCACATAATTAGCAGCTAGATCATCAATTTGGACTGTAGACTAAGTTTCAACTGCGTATTTTAGACAACCCTCGCAGGACGGCTGGAGTTATTAATAGAGAAAACAACTCAGGCCCCCTTTGTTGAATATTTCACATGTATTTAAAATATCTTAATAATTATTGTTTAATAAAAAAGGATCGAAATACTTAAATGACCAAAATACAAATTTTATAGAAAATTATGCCATCTGTTTCTTTGTTTATAATTTATTTCAAAAATTAATTAGAATCGATTGAATTTATTTTAGAGAAAGTGGATTGAGTTTATGTTATGAAGAATATTATTAATATTTTATTTTTTGGTTAATATCACATATAATTAAAAAAACATTAAACAATATTATTTTTTTGACATGTGTTTAGTACAATTTTAATTTGACATACTCGTAATATCTTGTCTCTTATTCAAAAAATTGAATAAAAATTAGTAACATGTGCTTTATAAATTTTATACCAGACTTTTAATAATTGTAGCATTAAGGAACTAAAATATCTTGTCCTCACAAAACATTATGAGGTTAGAGAATAATGCACCAAAATTGTTCACGAAGTCATTTTTCAAATAACGTGATAAATATTATGTTTTAATTTATAGACATAGATATCAATTATATATATGACATTTTAGAAAAAAAAAATTGAGATATTTTTTGAATATCTTAAAATTTATCCTATTTTAATTTATAATATTGTTTATAAAAATTAAAAAGGAAAAAAAAAATACTATTCACATCCCACTTATTTTGTCCATCAATCAAAATCCACGTTTTTACCGATTTACTATATTTTTTGTTTAGTTTCCATAACTAAGCTTAAATATTACTATATTTATAAGTTTTAAACATATTTAGAATTTTATTTATTTAAAGTTTGAAAATGTGGCGGACGAAAGGAGTACCTTAGTGGCAAGTAAGTGTTTTCAATATGTACTGTAATTTCCAAAAAGTAAAACAACTCCATTCAAATTTTAATTTTAATGGAAAAATCAAAAATTACCTCGATTACAAAAAATTTAAGTTGTAATTTCAGAAAATGGTAGAAAATAAGGTTTTTAATTTTTATTTTTTTTTTACTTACGAAATAATAAAAAACACATGTTTTTTTCCTATTTTCTAAGATTCTTTTTAACAAAAAATAATAGAAAGAAAACAACGTACAAAATGTTTGTTACACTGTTTATCCTAAATTCCGAGGAAAATATATAAATTATATGGGCCATTAATAATATTTTGAATAAATACATGTGTTGAAAAACTAAGTTAGTTATGAATAAAACATCTACAATTATAACAGTATAAATATCACTTTGAAGTAGAACATTTACCCACAATCCCTCCAACAAAAAAATTCAAACCAAAATTATAATGAGAAATTCTATTTATATCACCCCTTGTTTGCCGATAATGGTGATACTCATCTTCTTGCAACATAACCTTTTTGCTTCACCGAATCCAATCCAGCAGAAAATTGCATTATTCCAGTTTAAGCAAAGCTTGAACATCACTACTCGTATAGATTGCTTCTATGATTCTTACTCTGGTGATATATATGTCTCCGGATCTAATTACCCAAAGATGATGAACTGGAGCATGAGTTCAGATCACTGTACATGGGAGGGAGTTAGCTGCGAGCACCAGACAGGGCACGTAATAGGACTGGATTTAAGTTGCAGTCAACTGGAAGGAGCAATTCTTCCAAACAGCACTCTCTTCCAACTCTCTCATCTCCGGTTCCTCAACCTTTCTTGGAATGACTTTTCATCTCAGTTCCCTCAAGAATTCGGTTCCTTCGCAAAAGGTTTGACACATCTCAACCTCTCTTCTACTGGATTTTATGGGAGAGTCCCCTCAGGAATCTCTCATTTGTCTAAACTGATCTCACTTGATCTCAGTGACAATTATGGTGTTAAACTTGAAGATGAAGTGTTTAAATTGCTACTGCAGAATTTAACTCAACTCAGAGTGCTTAAACTTCAATATGTTAACATATCCTCTGTTTTACCCGTGAATTTGTCGACTTCCTTAAGGGTTCTTAACCTTAAGCATACTGGTTTACACGGAGTGTTACCCCAAGAGGTTTTCCACCTTCCCAACATAGAGTTACTAGGCTTGGGAAACAAGCAGTATTACCCAAAGTTAAGTGTCACAGCAGATTGGAAATTCAAGCTCATTGAAATAATACCACAGCTGATTGGAAAGTCAGGCTTTGCGCTTTGCCACTAATTTAGGCACTCATTACGGCTGAACAATAATTTCTATGTTTACTTCCTTATAAATCTTCAACTATATAAGAAAGATAATGTAATAACTCTCTTCTCACGTTTTAGAAGCTTCTCACATATATTATTTAAGTTATTATATTTTCTTTAGCCTCTACATGGATTGTTTTGAAACAAGCAAATCATACCCACATAATTAGCAGCTAGATCATCAATTTGGACTGTAGACTAAGTTTCAACTGCGTATTTTAGACAACCCTCGCAGGACGGCTGGAGTTATTAATAGAGAAAACAACTCAGGCCCCCTTTGTTGAATATTTCACATGTATTTAAAATATCTTAATAATTATTGTTTAATAAAAAAGGATCGAAATACTTAAATGACCAAAATACAAATTTTATAGAAAATTATGCCATCTGTTTCTTTGTTTATAATTTATTTCAAAAATTAATTAGAATCGATTGAATTTATTTTAGAGAAAGTGGATTGAGTTTATGTTATGAAGAATATTATTAATATTTTATTTTTTGGTTAATATCACATATAATTAAAAAAACATTAAACAATATTATTTTTTTGACATGTGTTTAGTACAATTTTAATTTGACATACTCGTAATATCTTGTCTCTTATTCAAAAAATTGAATAAAAATTAGTAACATGTGCTTTATAAATTTTATACCAGACTTTTAATAATTGTAGCATTAAGGAACTAAAATATCTTGTCCTCACAAAACATTATGAGGTTAGAGAATAATGCACCAAAATTGTTCACGAAGTCATTTTTCAAATAACGTGATAAATATTATGTTTTAATTTATAGACATAGATATCAATTATATATATGACATTTTAGAAAAAAAAAATTGAGATATTTTTTGAATATCTTAAAATTTATCCTATTTTAATTTATAATATTGTTTATAAAAATTAAAAAGGAAAAAAAAAATACTATTCACATCACACTTATTTTGTCCATCAATCAAAATCCACGTTTTTACCGATTTACTATATTTTTTGTTTAGTTTCCATAACTAAGCTTAAATATTACTATATTTATAAGTTTTAAACATATTTAGAATTTTATTTATTTAAAGTTTGAAAATGTGGCGGACGAAAGGAGTACCTTAGTGGCAAGTAAGTGTTTTCAATATGTACTGTAATTTCCAAAAAGTAAAACAACTCCATTCAAATTTTAATTTTAATGGAAAAATCAAAAATTACCTCGATTACAAAAAATTTAAGTTGTAATTTCAGAAAATGGTAGAAAATAAGGTTTTTAATTTTTAATTTTTTTTTTACTTACGAAATAATAAAAAACACATGTTTTTTTCCTATTTTCTAAGATTCTTTTTAACAAAAAATAATAGAAAGAAAACAACGTACAAAATGTTTGTTACACTGTTTATCCTAAATTCCGAGGAAAATATATAAATTATATGGGCCATTAATAATATTTTGAATAAATACATGTGTTGAAAAACTAAGTTAGTTATGAATAAAACATCTACAATTATAACAGTATAAATATCACTTTGAAGTAGAACATTTACCCACAATCCCTCCAACAAAAAAATTCAAACCAAAATTATAATGAGAAATTCTATTTATATCACCCCTTGTTTGCCGATAATGGTGATACTCATCTTCTTGCAACATAACCTTTTTGCTTCACCGAATCCAATCCAGCAGAAAATTGCATTATTCCAGTTTAAGCAAAGCTTGAACATCACTACTCGTATAGATTGCTTCTATGATTCTTACTCTGGTGATATATATGTCTCCGGATCTAATTACCCAAAGATGATGAACTGGAGCATGAGTTCAGATCACTGTACATGGGAGGGAGTTAGCTGCGAGCACCAGACAGGGCACGTAATAGGACTGGATTTAAGTTGCAGTCAACTGGAAGGAGCAATTCTTCCAAACAGCACTCTCTTCCAACTCTCTCATCTCCGGTTCCTCAACCTTTCTTGGAATGACTTTTCATCTCAGTTCCCTCAAGAATTCGGTTCCTTCGCAAAAGGTTTGACACATCTCAACCTCTCTTCTACTGGATTTTATGGGAGAGTCCCCTCAGGAATCTCTCATTTGTCTAAACTGATCTCACTTGATCTCAGTGACAATTATGGTGTTAAACTTGAAGATGAAGTGTTTAAATTGCTACTGCAGAATTTAACTCAACTCAGAGTGCTTAAACTTCAATATGTTAACATATCCTCTGTTTTACCCGTGAATTTGTCGACTTCCTTAAGGGTTCTTAACCTTAAGCATACTGGTTTACACGGAGTGTTACCCCAAGAGGTTTTCCACCTTCCCAACATAGAGTTACTAGGCTTCGGAAACAAGCAGTATTACCCAAAGTTAAGTGGGGAAACTGGTTTACAAGCAATATTACCCAAAGTTAAGTGGGGAAGTAGTGGTACTCTCCAACAACTTCTTTTTGAAATAGATATATATGGAGGTATACCTGATTCAATAGGATCTCTAGAGTCATTAGTCGGTTTGGAACTCTGGTATTGCAATTTGTCTGGGCCCATACCAAGATCCATGGGAAACCTTGGTCAACTAACTTTCTTGGCCCTAGGTAGTAATAATTTAAATGGCCCGATTCCAACACTTTTAACAAACCTTACAAAACTTAGATATCTATACCTTTCTGATAACAATTTCACCGGTCCGTTACCCTCTTTTTTTGCCCAATTTAAAGGACTTATTCAATTAAATCTGGGAGGTAATGGGTTGACCGGACTCCTGCCCCCTTGGTTGTTTAACCATCCATCGTTGGAAGTATTAAGTCTGAGCTATAATGGGTTCACAGGTCAGCTACATGAATTTAATTCTTCGAAGTCACAGCTGAAGTACTTTGATTGTCGCAGCAATTTACTCCATGGACGCATTCCACAATCATTGTTTCAACTTGTGAATCTTACTTACCTAGACATGTCGTACAATGATATTGAAGGGGAAATTCCACATTGGATTGGGTCGACGGGTTGGAACTATCTGAATCTTTCTCACAATAGACTAACAGGTGGTCTTGAGCAACTACCTTGGACAAATATTCAGTACCTTGATCTCCAATCCAATAAGCTTAACGGATCATTACCCACCTTGATCTGTAATTCAAGCTCTCTTCAGCTTCTTAATTTGTCTAATAACACTTTGAATGGTGTACTCCCCATTTGTCAAACAAATTTGACCAGTCTTTCAGTGTTTGATCTGCGGATGAATCAAATTCAGGGGAACATTCCAGCAACCTTGTCAAATTTCCGTAATCTGGTAACAATAAATTTGAATGGAAATAGATTAGAAGGAAGAATTCCTTCTTCTTTTGCTGAATTTGATTCTCTAAAAGTTCTTGATCTTGGACACAATGAAATGAATGGTACATTCCCAGAGTGTTTGGAAGCTCTTCCGTATCTGCAAGTTCTTGTTCTGAAATCAAATAAGTTTCATGGTGTTATAAACAAGAGTTCGAAGATACAACACCCATTTCCTAGCTTGAGAATCATTGATCTATCATATAATGACTTTTCGGGTCCACTTCCGGTAGTATATTTTCAAAACTTCAAAGCAATGACGATTAGTGACGTGAATGAAAGAAAGGCTACATATATCGGGCCTGACCTTAATGGCACACCTGCCTCTTACAGTGATTCCACGTTTCTAGTGATCAAGGGAGTAGAGATTAAGTTTGTTAAAATTTTAACTGTGTTAACAACCATTGATGTATCAAGAAATAATTTTGAAGGGGAGATTCCAGAATACATTCGAAATCTAGTCTCACTCAGATATCTCAATCTATCTCACAATCATCTTACAGGTCACATACCATCCAAGATTGGAAATTTGTCAATGTTGGAGTCGCTAGACCTCTCATTCAACCGACTTGAAGGAGAAATCCCTCAGCAGCTCTCTAGTATATATACACTTGCTCGTCTAAATCTGTCTTGCAATCAACTTAGTGGTCATATTCCACAAGGTTCTCAATTTAATACATTTAACAATGATAGCTATGTTGGGAACTTAGCGCTGTGTGGATTTCCATTGTCCAAAGAATGTGAACACGATTTTGAGACGCAGAAAGATGGTGCAAATGATGACTACTTTTTTAGTGGTTTTACATGGGAAGCTGTGGTGATTGGATATGGCTGTGGAGTGGTGCTTGCATTTATAATCGGAAACTTGATGTTGCTAGCTGGAAAGCCAAAATGGTTTGCTGGAATTATTGCCAGGGAATTGGGTCTCAAGATCAGGAGGATGGAGATTAAATGGAGATAATTAAGGATTTGTTGTAATTTGTAAATCATGTCAGCTGTCATCCCTTGTAGGGAATAATTGTAAAATAGTGTTCCTCGCTGTTTCTTGTCCGAAATATTTCTGTTAGAACAAGTGTTGGATAATGGGCTGTGACTTGATATTGCGGCGTATTTTTGGTTTCAGTGATAATAATACAGTGTAACATGTTCAGCATAATTTGATCAGTGTCATGACAATAATATGTAAAAACAGATACATAGCCTAAAAATTCTGGATTTGTGTGGTCATAGTCAGTGTATTAAAATATCAAGTTACAAGAGTTAGCCAACTTGAGGTGTTTATTATGCCTTTACAAGATGCATTTTTCGGATGCTAAAATGTCTACTTAATTGGCAAAGTCACATATTAGGACATCTAAGATAGCGTGAACTGCTACAATCTTATACCCTGTGTAAGTTTGATAACGGTTTACTGTATTGAAGACAAGAAGCTGAGCTCATATTTAAACCAAATTGCTACCAACAAAATAATGGTAGAGCCATGTAGTCCCCCGACGACAACGACAAGTGAACGGAAGAGGTAATACATGTTGAATAAATTAAATATATCTTAAATAATTCAAGTGTAAAAACTACATGTCACTTGCCAAAAAAGAAAGAAAGAGAAGTTAGTTATCAATTATCTAGACGATGTTTAACAATCATTTTTCTTCCACGACGTTATAGTAAGGTTTCTACTAAAATGTTAGCAACTTATCCAGCATTATTCCAAGCTATTTTTTCCCGCACCAGCAAAAAGTTGCCCTTACATGACTTTCCATTGATTCTTTAAGATTCATAAAAATGCTATGAACGTCAAGAAGTAAACACTTTTCAAGACTGAAATGCATTTCTAGCCAATTTTATACCAGAAGAATTAGAGACAAAGTTAAAAGAAAGTTCAGAAAAATTTATATTTTTTTTCCTTATCGATCTTTTAATTGCATTCCAGTCTTTCCAGATGTTAAGTAGCTGTCACAAACTCATTCTCAACATCTTTCAATTCTCAAGTATTGGTCTTCGTCTTTTACTACTCTAAAAAGGCTTCTATTGCAGCCCTGAAATTAGAAGCTAGCCAGACCACAATTTATTTAAAATGACCCTTCTGCATGAAGTCTTCGGAACAACCAGGGTCGGACTTGACCATTTTCACCTCAAATTAGCAGGTATTTAAAACTACAGCAGATTTTGAATTGGTTTTACTCTAAGTTTAGAGAATTGCACTATTTCTTCCTTATCTTGGAAATGCATTCCAGCTCCAATTATAGCTCTCAGGGACCGATTCACATCATCTTTTAGTTCTCGAAGTTCTTTGTAGTTCTGTCATATTTATCATATTTTATTTTGATCAACTCTAGCTTATTACACGATTTATCAATTCTAAAGTTCTGTTCTGTAAAACTCCAGTCTCAGGTTCTTAATTTGTAGTCTCGACTACTTGTTTGCTGATAAATCGTATTGAACAGTCAACATTATCCCAGGATATTTTGTATTTTTAATTGAAGATTTGTGAGTGTTCCTTTTTCATTCACTAGCTATCATGAACTAATAAAAAAATGTAGATCAAAATTCCAGATTGCTTTATATTCTCAACTTAATAAATTAATAGGTTATTTTGCTTCACATGTTTCATCAACTAATTTTTAAAAAAAAATAATTAAGAGTGGGTCACATTTGGCTATATATCTAGATCAGTCTAGACGGAGAGTGTTTCTAGACAACTCGATCACGAAAGAACAAAGAGATGAAGAGTTCACTTGTGGCTTGAATGGAAGCAGCAATTGGCGATTTGGCGTTAATTTTTTCCTTTTAATTTTTAAAATTGCTTTCCAGCTTTTAAGTAACTCTCAAAGACTCATTCCCTTCATTGTTTGATTCTCAAAGTTTTGGTATTTGTCTTCCAGAAAATGCATTGTAGGCTTGCAGCCCACATGTCACTAGATAGACTACAATATTTCATCTAAAATGAGCCCCCTCACGAAAGGGTTCGTTTGGACGGTTTGATAAAGGTTGGATCGGGTAGGGTCGAGTTCAAATTTAAAATTCATTTTGAAATTTTTTAAAAGTAAGGTGTTGGGTTTTGGTAGTTTACGAAAGAATTAAAATAACATTACACATTAAATCCAAAATTCAACACTTTACTTTTACAATTTTCTTATAAAAAATGAATTTTTAAATTTGAACCCGACCCAAATCCAAGCGAACCCTAAATCTTTTGAACAACTAGGGTTGGACCTTAGAAAACATGAATCAGATAAAAACTATCAACTAGTTAAAATGACCTCTCTAACAGAATGTATTAATGGATATGCGGAATAGAAACATAATACTCCCTCTGTCCCATAAATATTGTCTTAAGTTGAATTTTCAAAGTCAAACTTATGAATTTTGACCAATAAATTAAATATATTATATAATAATATCTATTTTCCTAAAAAATATAATAATAAAGTTTGAGTACTCTATTTTATGAAGCAATTTAAAATTTTGTAAAATCACAAACGAATATTTTTAAATTGTTAGTCAAAGTTAGAAAATTTTGACTTTGAAAAATCAACTTAAGACAATATTTATGGGACGGAGGGAGTAGAACACAAGCTTGGTTTTATATTAATGAAGAACACAACCACTACCTACTGGACATTTTCCAGGAGATTACATTGTATGTTGAGTTAGGTTTAACTGATGGAAATGGTGCATATATATAGCACAATGAAGACTTGTGGTTGATGGGTTCAGGAACAAGAACACAACACATGGTTTTGTACATAAACATGTATACTCCAGCACATGGCTTTGCTTTGTGATGATGTTAAGAACATGGGATAACATGGTAACACATGTTGTCTATTATTGACAACAATAACTTGGTTATATTCTAACATTCCCCCTCAAGTTGAAGGTGGGAATGCAAAGAAAAACCTTCAACTTGAAGCTTGAAAGTAACATGGACGCAGTAGTAACAAGAAGAAATGATCCTCTCTAGCATTAACTTTTGCGGACTTGAATTTGATTGCTCTTGACTCGTGCTCTTTGGCTCTTGGCTCTGGCTCTTTTGGCTCTGGCTCTGGGCTTCCGGCATCGGTTTCTAAGCTACACAAGAACAGCCGCTTGAATTGTAGCTTTCGATGTGGTCGAGAATTGATGTTGCTTGTTGTGTTGATGCATTACAAGGGCTATTAGGGATGGCAATTTGTACCGACCCGATGGATACCCGACCCGTTTCGACCCGAATAACCCGAACCGAACCCGAAATTTTCGGGTTTGGGTTCGGGTTTTAAACCCGAATCAATTTCGGGTCGGGTTTGGGTTTTGGCCAAACCCGACCCGAACCGACCCGAAAACCCGAAACTCGTTCCAAACCCGAACCCGACCCGAAACCCGAATTAATATATATTATTATTTCTATTATTTTATACATAATATTTAATATTTAATATATATTATCTATTATTATATATATTTAATATTTAATATGTAATAAAATTTAAAATATTTTATATATTTATGTTTTATATTATTTTTAATATAAAAAATATTTATTTTTTATTTATTTTTTTCGGGTTTCAGGTACCCGAAAACCCGTTCGGGTTTAACCGGGTCGGGTTTGGTTCCAAAATTTCGGGTTTAATCGGGTTCGGGTTTGGGTTCGGGTTTAACCGGGATCGGGTTTGGTTTTGGCCAAACCCGACCCGACCCGACCCATTGCCATCCCTAAGGGCTATGAAGCCCTTGGTTCTGCCCCTAGCTCTGATACCATAACAGAATGTATTAATGGATATGCGGAATATAAACATAATAGGACACAAACTTGGTTTTATATTAATGAAGAACACAACCACTACCTACTGGACATTTTCCAGGAGATTACATTGTATGTTGAGTTAGGTTTAACTGATGGAAATGGTGCATATATATAGCACAATGAAGACTTGTGGTTGATGGGTTCAGGAACAAGAATACAACACATGGTTTTGTACATAAACATGTATACTCCAGCACAATATGGCTTTGCTTTGTGATGATGTTGAGAACATGGGATAACATGGTAACACATGTTGTCTATTATTGACAACAATAACTTGGTTATATTCTAACACTCTCTGCATTAACTCTATCGAAAAAAGCTATTCATACCTAATGTACTATGTATTAATACAAATGTATAATATCAACGCACCCGCTAAATAAAAATTAGGAATAGCAATTACACCACTCATTTTTCTCATACAATTACCTCCTCAACTGAAGAGGCTACCTCGGATTCTCTAAAAGTGCTTATATTGCATCCCTTGTACAATGACTAACATCCCCATAATTAGTAGACAAACAATTACTCATGAAGGTTCGAAAATATTTAGTTGAAGTAGATTACCAATTTGGAGAAAAGGCTCTCAAGTCTCAACTACAGTCTCGGCTGGAAGTTCTTGTATTAAAGATAAGCCTGTGCATGGGTTATTAAAGAAGGCTCTCGGTCACTGGCAAACATTTGCCAGTGACCTGTTACACAACATATGGTTTGAGGACCGTTGGATCGTTGATCCAACGGTCCTGATTTTAAAAAAAAATTACACCGTACCGCAGAAACTTTCCGCGGTACGGAGTAATTACAAAACTGCCCCCTGTTTTCATATAAAAAATCTACTGTTCACCGTACCGCGGAAAGTTTCTGCGGTACGTGAACAGTGGGGGTATTTATGTAATTTCTCCGTACCGCGGAAAGTTTCTGCGGTACGGTGTAATTTTTTTTTTAAATCAGGACCGTTGGATCAACGATCCAACGGTCCTGGAACCATATGTTATGAAACAGTTCTATGGCAAATGTTTGCCATAGAACGGACCCCATTAAAGAAAGCAACATATACCTTTAGTTGCTGAATTTTTTAATGTGTGTACGTAATAATGTAATCCCCAGTCTTTACCTTTTTCTTACAAGTACTACCTCAAATTAGCAGGCATATAATCAAAATGACAGCAAACATTGAATTGCATTCCAGCTCTAAATTAAAACTCAATCGTATCATCTTTCGGTTTTCAAAGTTCTTTGCAGTAAAAACTTTATAAGACTGAAACACATTTCTAGCCCATTTTGTACGTTACATAATGAATTGGTCGAAAGAAAGTTCAGAAAAAGTCATTACTTCTTTCCTTTTCTTTTAACTGCATTCCAGCTTCAAAGACTCATTTTCCATCATCTTTCAATTCTCAAGTCTTCGTCTTTGTCTTCTACTCCTCTGAAAGTGTTTCTATTCCCACATATTAGTAGAAAGACTACAATTTACCAAAAATGACCCCTCTGCTTGGACTCTTATGAAACAAGCATCCCATACCCAATGTATATCTACAGCCTGCAGGGACGAACCTGACTTGTACATACATCAAGAAAAGACTTTTAGCTGGTTAGAATGGCCTCTCTGCCCATGTCTACGTGTGTAGTACTCAAAAACACATTATACATTCGCATCATTTTTCAGTTCTTAAAGTCTTGGTCTTCGTTTTCTACTGCTCTAAAGTTATTCTATGGTAGCCCTACAATTTACGAAAAGCGAGCATATTTTGTAGAGATCAGACGATTTGTACATATTACTTTAATTTCAAAAGTATATACACTAAATTCTATGGATTAAAAGGTAATGTACATACACAAATCATGTATGCATTTTTGACTTGATATTTACATTTATTTTTGTGTGTTTCTTTGTTATAAATTTTGTTTTAACATCAATGGCAAGAATTAGAGGCAGAGCTAGGGATGGGAAAAATATCCAATCCGACGGATATCCGATTCGAAACCCGATTTTTTGGCCGAGCCGAACCCGAATTTTTGGATATAGATATGGATATGTGTCAGCCTATTCGATTTTGATGATTCGATGATTACATATATTTTGGAATGTTATTTATTATACTAACATGCTATTGATTTTGATGATAATATGTTCACATACATTTGGCGTTTTTAGAGATATAAAACAGCATGCCATATGTATCTGCACTAACTTGGTTTTGCAGGGCTCTAAAGCTTACTGATTGTATAATCAGTTTGTCACAAATAGCAAGCCAGAATTAGAAAACAGTGACAGTTTGGCAAGCCATTTGCACACAGAAAATACGCAAACAACAAGCCATTTCCAACTGTTCAGAATTCCTGTAGGTAAAGATCAACTAGACATATTCATACTCTCAGGTATCTTGGTTGATGATATGGAAGAGCAAAGGTTACATTCAGCCTATCAGAACCAAAGCAGTATGCTGGATGAACTCGCCATAACGCAAACAGCAAGATGTTTCTGTCTGACAGAAATATATAATCTTGCGATTTTCAAGGAGCAATTGGTGGAGACATCTTTAGAAATATTGTAATGAATCCTCTGATATATTCTATCACGCCAGAGCATCACTCAAGTATATTGGGGACAATATATTCCTTGCTTTGAATAAATAAAGTAGCATGACATCTTTGACTTTTCTTTTCCAACCACATGCTCTTGTCTCTTCCTCATCATAAACAAATCAATTATTCTCCATACACTATACACGCTCCATATCTCTTTCTCTTTCAGTTGATATTCAAACTCCTCCCACGTTCTTAACGTCCTCGGAATCAACGTAGGCAATAACTAAGGCTGCTTATTTCGTACTCTACTCTCCAATATATCCTCAAGCCTTTGTATATACTCTTATATATCGATTATAAACTCTCATCACTACACCAAATATGGCCTATTGCAACACCGATATGTATAAGTGTTACACAAAGTGTTACAATAGACACAAAACTTGGTAGTCTATTGCAATAGTTTATAAAGTGTTGCAAGAAATACCAAAAGTGTTGCAAGCAAAATGATAATTTTGCATTTTTATAACATTGCAACGCTTTTTATACTTTTTAAAAAGCGTTACAATACAGATACAATATTGCAACATTTTGGGTCAACTTTACCGAAATTATGAGCGGGATTTCTAAAATTTTATTCCCGGGCTTGCCAAAATTTTTTCGTACCAAAACTATTACTCCTATTACACAAAACTCTGTAATAATGTTTTATTACACAAAATAACTAAACCTCACTCTTTCATCTCTCTCTCACAGACCTCTCTCTCAGTCTCTCAGATCTCTCTCTCGACTTCACGACCATGTCTCCCTCTCTCATCTCTCTCACTCATCTCTCTCGCTAATCTCTCAGACCTCTCTCCCTCACTCTCTCAGATCTCACTCATCTCTCTCGACCTCACTCTCGACCTCACCTCTCTCGACTATCTCTCCCTCTCTCATCTCTCTCACTCATCTCTCTCACTAATCTCTTACACCTCTCTCAAGCCCCTAATTCAAACCTCAAAACCGTAAAACCCCAAATCGATTAGATCTAGAAAAGTTGGAGTGGACTGTGGAGCATCAGTTAGAACTTTAATTCAAGGTAAAGTACCCATATTTTTTCGATTATGTTAGATTATACATGGATATAAGTGTATGCATGTGAAAATCTTTGGATTATATGTTTAATTTTATATGTTCATAATTTTTGTGCGATTAAAACTAGTATTATATGTTGATTATTTGTTCAATTTGTGTATGTGAGCTAGTACGTCTTCTTTATATGTTAATTAACACCATTCAGTTTTTATATGTTAATTTTTTGGTAATTGTTTGTTAATTTGACATGATTTTGGTTCAATTTTTGAATGTTGCATCCTTTGTCAGTTTTATATGCTTATAATTTCTGATGGGTCCTGGTCCCTGACAATCATTTGTCAGGGACCGGTTATTTAACAATCGGTTCCACAGCCATTGGATCGTTGATCCAACGGCTGAGATTAAAAAAAAAATTTTTTTACTGTCCGCTATAATTTTCCGCGGATAGGCAGATTGCCTATCCGCGGAAAATTTCCGCGGACAGGCAATCTGCCTATCCGCGGAAAATTTCCGCGGACAGGCAATCTGCCTATCCGCGGAAAATTATAGCGGACAGTAAAAAAATTTTGTAATCCAGGGGGTCCGTTGGATCAACGATCCAACGGTTTAGGAACCGATTGTTAAATAACCGGTCCCTGACAATCATTTGTCAGGGACCAAAACCCATTTCTGATTTGTCAGTTTTATATGCTTTTAATTGTTTGTTAATTTGACATGATTTTATGTCAATTTTTGTATGCTGCATCCTTTGTTAGTTTTATATGCTTATAATTTCTGATTTGGCTGTTTGATTCTGATCTTCTTTGAGGTAATTTGTTACCAGCAGAGTAATTTATACTAGATAATGCTTATTGAGTGCAGAGTATGCTTATTTTTTTAGGGGTCAAAATACATGTGGAATTGGTTAAAATTAGTGCTTTGTTCAGTAGAGAGTGCGAATTTACTGAGATTTCTTAGGTATGTTCTTTTTTGATGTATGGTGTTTTTTGTTTGAAATCAATTATGTAGAGAATGGATCTTGAAGGAGAGAAATGGATATCACTTCCGAAATATAGTGATAAATATAGGAAGGGGGTGGAAGATTTTGTTACGAACGCATTCGCTAGATATGCCGTAGGCAATGAGTTGGTGTGCCCCTGTAAATTATGTAGTAACGTATTCTGGAGTGGTGCCAAGGGTATAATTGAGCATCTCATATGCAATGGCCCTTGTGCCCATTCCGCTGAATGGATTTACGAGGTGTCAAACCTTAAGATAGACAGCGTTGTAGATGAGATGCATGTTATACCGTTTATTTTCATACCGGCTCCTCATTTATACACACTTCCTTCGTTTATTCTTATCCTCACTCTATCCTCAAAATACATCTTATCCTCAATAGTAAATCTGAATTATTACTTAAAATTCCTCATATCATTTTCTCTCATTAAATATACCTTTTTTTCTCATCTTTATCCTTCTGAATTAATTCACTCTAAACCTTGCATCATTATTTCCAATCTATCGTTTCAATCCCTGTCGAAATCTTCCAGCTCCTTCCTCCTCCTCCTCCAAATCCATACATAATACCATCATACTCTTCTTGTTTTGTTTCCATCTATAAAATCCACTCTATTTATCTCTTCTGTACTTCTCCAAACGTCACAGCCTCACTTGATTCCACATATCCCAATCTGGTTTAGACTAATAAAATTGTATACCCACGATATATTTATTTCTGAAAACAAACAGTACATATCTGTACATATACACATATATACACATATATATCTGCAGTTATAGATATATGTATATTTATGTATACCTACCTTTATATACTCATATTTCACCCAATAAATAAATCATGAATACACATTCCTCTCGTCCTAATTGATTCTACTACTGCTAATGGCTATCACGCTTTCACCTTACAACTCCTACTATATATATACTAATCGATTTCCTTGGCTTCTAAACTCCCTCTCATATAGTCTCCTACACTCGTTCTAAGATTTATAACCTACTGCTCTGATACCATTACTGTAACGCCCCCAAATTCCCTACAGGAATCCAGGTCGTCACATCTCTTGCGGAATATTCAATCACCTGCTAATAATATAATCTACAACAATATTCATAACAACTCCATATTTTACTCCACGGGTTATAGTCTTAGAACAAGCACTCAATAATTCCAAAAGATATTACATCTCAAGTTCACTTCCCAGAATCTCTGAAATACTATTACAACTCCTAAGTACTAGATAATAAAACATTATACCAACACCTTTCCAACCTGCACTCTCCTCAGATGCTTTAAAGTTAACACGCTGAAACAATTGACTTCTCTTTTCCTTAATCATGGTTCGCCATACTAGAGCCAGCACTGTTTGCCTCTGTTTTATAATATTTAAATAGCAAGTATGAGCCAAAGAATGCCCAGCAAGTATATATAAATATCATATAATACAACTCGACTAAAATATGGTTTTTACCACTCTATAATATATATAATTTTCAAAAGAGATCAATTCGAAAATTTTTATAAATCTCGAAATACTACTCATATTAAAGAATAAATATATCTTAATAACTTCTCAAAATACTACTCGTATGAAAGAATAAATACATATTAATAATTTCTCAAAATACTACTCATATGAAAGAATAAATACATATTAATAATTTCTCAAAATACTACTCATATGAAAGAATAAATACATCTCAATAACTTCTCAAAATACTCCTTATATAACTCAAAAATACTCCTCAGAACTGCTCAATTTATTTGAATAAATAAAATTTACCAACTGCTCAGATCAACCCTCTAGTTAACAGAACCACAAAGGCATAGGTTAACCGTTAGGATGTCAAAGATTGGATTTCTGCTCATAACGCCTACTGTAACACCACCAGATCCAGGGTCAGGGATCTGGTCGTTACGGCCTCAATATCCAACCACAAAACCAACATAACTTAAATTACAACCTTGTGACCCAAAACAACAACATAAAACACACCCGTTATAGTCCCAGAGATGAAATCAGAGTAACCAACAATATTATTAATCACAAGTTTGAGTTCTTACAACCCAAAGAATTACAATTGTACAATTACATACTCTTTGCCATCCATTAATTGATACCATAATATAAATACATTTGAGGCTCAATTGCTAACAACTAGCCTACCAGTAGTTGCATCCTCAACAAAGGTAGCCAAGACCTTAGCGGTAGACCTCTGACGGTTGACACCTGCTTACGCTGTGAGTGCCTTGCGCGGCCATCTGATCTAGCTGTTGTTGTAATATAAATAAATAAAGCAAGGGTGAGCAATAGCCCACCGAAAATATAATTGAACGACAATAATATATGACAGTTCAAAATATCTTTGAAACCATATGCCATGCATTAACGATGTAGTACCATTATAAGGTATGAGATGAAGTTACAAGGTAACTCAAAAATATATTTGTTTTGAATAAATATCTGCTATGCAAAAGATAAGCAAGATATTCTCAATTATCATAAAAGAGGAACTTGCAGGAAAAATATTGCAATTCCGGTTTCAACACTTTTTCACCTTGCCAACATCAATAGTGTTGCAGAAATTTCTCACTTTTAGAAGATGAACTAATACGGGAGCATTGCCGCGCCAGATGCCCTGACGTTTACGATGATCAGTCGTATGTCATGCATCTCATCAGTCGTTCTCTACATGTAGAAGGTAGCTCCGACGGAATTATTTATCTACCGCCCTCTGGAACTCCTCAGCCAACGGTGGGGCTATTGCTGGACCGGCGCCACTCGGCCACTTACGCGTCTCCTAGTTCGAATATCATCCATGACTCTGAAACGTAAAGTTCGTTCCCCTTTTCCCCAAGTGTAACACTTGTTGATAGGACTCCACAAAGTAGTCGTACCTAATTGGAAAGGAAAATTCACCAATATTTCCCAAGCTGATGCTTGTTAATGGATATAAACTTGTTACATCAATCATACCCCTCGAGCGTTGAGGAGGTAACCAAAAGACTCATATCGATGCTTGAAAGAATCAAGATGTGAGTGACAAGATAGCTTTAGCAAGTATAGGACCGGGCAGTCCAATAAATAACATCGCTCAAGTGAGGTTCCCTTATATACGTTTGGAAGTTGAGCGAGTATTTAAATCTTTTTTAAGATAGATTTAAATGAAATTAAAGTTTAGGAACCTCCCCTTGATATAAATAGTCATAAGATATTCCGAAACATTTTTACACCATATCTGAAGGTAAAAGATAATCTTTGTATGATATAAATCATTATAAAGAGAATTTAAAAGAATTTACATAAATATTCCAAGAATATTTATTAAATCAATAATAATTAAGGACTATTTTTGAATCATAATATTACTCGTAAGTAATCCTCGGATGGATATATAAAATTATTTATTAATAAATCTCTTTTTAAATGAATATTCAAAATAATATTCATTAAATAAATAAAACTTCCAATGAATATTCCAGATGATATTCGATAAATAGATAAACTCAAATAAATATTTAAAGTAATGATTATTAAGTAAATCAAACCTTAAATGAATATTTGAAAATAATATTCATTAAATAAATAGTATTCTAAATGAATATCCAATTAATATTCATTTAGTAATCAAAACTTTAAAGAAATATTCAAAACAATATTCCATAAGTAATTAGAACTTCAACTGAATATTTTAAAATAATATTCATTAAGTAAATAAAACCTTAAATGAATATCCAAATAATATTCATTTAATAAATACTATTCTAAATGAATATCCAATTAATATTCATTTAGTAATCAATACTCTCAAGGAATATTTGAAATAATGTTCCTTAAGTAATTAGAATTTCAAAGAAATATCTTAAAGTAATATTCATTGAATAGATAAAACCTTAAATGAATATTCGAAAGTAACATTCATTTAATAAACAATATTCTAAATGAATCTTGAAATAATATTCATGAAATAATCAAACTCTAAATGAATATTCGAAATAATATTCATTTAATATTTCTCGACTGAGATAATACTCAAATAACATTTCTCGAAAGATTTCCAAGTAAATAATACTTTATGGAAATATAATTAATGTTTAATAATAACATTCCTCAAAAGGAATACTAATCTGTCGTTGGAATCCCTCCGGGTTTCCAAGACTACATCTATATCTCAAAATACCGACTCCCGGTCTACATTAAAAGAATGAATATCACATGCCCTTCACTAAGGGTCTTAACCAAAAATCCGGCTTATACTGATATATCGTATCTAGTCTATAAGCCAATATCAATTCAGGGAACAAGTATTGCAATATAACTTGAAAGTAGACATGCATGCTATGGCATGTGTATACAACAATCATCATATATATATTATCACAACAACAGTTCCAAGTATTGGAAACTTGCCTGAGAATCGAGTGCGGGTAGGGGTAATGTGTCCCGGGTCAGCTCGACAATCTATAAACAATCAGAATATTTAAGATTAACCACTTAACGCTTATTAAAAGGCTAAGTATAAACTCCACTTAAATCGAAACATGTTTTCGAGTTATCTCGTTATGTCTCTTTTAGTGTAACTCTTTTTATCACCGATACGATCCGACATTCGTTCGTTATCAAGACATGTTATCATGCTTATACTTGGTATATACTTAAGTCGTATAAGTTCTAAGGTTGGTCGTTTACGAATCAAGATTATACCTCGAGTGTTATCGCCCGTTTTCTAAGTTATAACCAAAGTCATCCCTTTAAGGGGTTCGTTCGCGTTTAACCTCGATTCAAATATTTTTATAAAATCGGAAAACGATCCATTCGACATGTGGTTTTCTCCCACACCTTCCTTTTTACCCCTAATATTTAATTAATAAGATTCGCCACTGATTAAACGACATTTAAGGGAATCAATTTCAATTACGAACTTTCAGTTACGGTTTCGAACCTCTTTTACGAATTTAATCATAACTCCTAAACCGTAAGTCCATTTCATACGATCTTTATATCAAAACGAAGCTTATAACATAATCTAGCTTATCATGGCAGAAATGGAAGCTTAACAGTGAGTTAAAGCTACTGTGATGCACGGTTACTTAAGGTTAAACGAAAATCGGGCATTACGACGGCTATAACTCGGACATTTCAAAACTCGAATCAATCCAACCAAGCCACCCCGGGCATCTAAACAACTTATCATCATATAACTCATCTCATAAGTCCAATAGCTACTGATTTTACCACCACTATCAACATGCTTCTAAAATCACATAACTAACTACATAATCATGCTTATAATCATCATCAATATCATACTAATCTAAACCCAATCAAGACAATCATAAATCTCAAATTACAAGCTAGGGTTTTGGTGATATATACCTTCCATGATGTGTGTGAGACCTTGCTAAGCCTTGTATAGTCCTTGTATACCCTTAACCAAGCTTAGATCATCCAAAAAATTAAGATCCAAGAATTTGTTCTTGAGAATCACTATTCACCCTCATCTTTAATGATTTTTTTGAAAATGGAAACAAAGGAGATTGAAGCTAGGATTTTGAGGAGATCATTTTTATGAATTATAGGACTCACATAAAAAGTTTCAAGATCAAACAATGGTGGGAAGTGAGTTTTTGATTCTTGAATTAACAAGAAAGCCGAATGGGAGAGTTTTGGAGAGTTTGGATATTTTTTTGTGTTGGTTTGCTAGAATAATGCATAAAGTGATATGTTTAACATAATATCTCATCCTTGGTTGCTTTATTAAAGTAGTGTGGTGTTGGATGAGGATTTACCATGACAAGTGTTGATCATTGGATGGTTAAGGCTTAACCAAGTGGTTTGTTTTCTAAGTACTAGTGTGCATGCAACTTGCTTGGTTCCTTGCATTATTCATGCATCCAAATAATATCAAGGCCATAAAGTGGCTTCTTTGGATAATATCTAATGTCAAGTGGCTTTAATAAAAGTGGTGTGTCAAGGAAGTTTCCTAATCAAGTGGACAAGTAGCATCTTAAGAGATAATATCTTGTATGCTTGGTTTAATCCTAAGTATGCTAGTTACTTCTTGCCACTAGCTTAGTTACTTACTCCATCCACTTGCACATGTATGTATCTTAGTCCTCTGCTTGTTCTTTTGTCCGTTTATTGCTTAATTCGTTGATCGTTCGAGGGAATAACTCATTCGTTTCTAGTTAGGGTTTTACCGAAAACCTTCTTAATATTTATTATACTATTCCTCATCTTTCTTAATACTTCTCGAATTTAAAAACCTTAAATTCCTTTTATAATTCCTTATGTCTTGCAGTGTCCAGGGAATTCTTGGAGAAAATAAAAGTGCTCTTTTTCTGAATCCGACAGCTTTTACATACACTTATTTTCTTCCGGGATCACTAATACGAACTCAGAAATCCGTTCCGAATACCGGGTATAACATTATTATAATAATATTCCAAATTTCACCAAAATCACTATTCATCACTTATTTTTATTTAATTCCTATAATTAGGAAAATGAACCTGGTTCACCCTCGAGTGTTCCTTAACCTTTTTACGGAATCGCTGGACTTATAATAGATATTGATTTGGATGACATGAGGGTATCTATTTCTCTCTAGGGAATCTTATCTTAACTTTCTAGGAGATAGATTATTCTAATCTAAGTTATCATCCAATAGCATCCTTCAGGCCATATAACCTTGGAGTATATATCCTTTCACTATTCATTCTTTAAAACCAGTATTACATTCTAGTTGTAACCACAGTTCATTCTTACATCAATACATAATAAAAAGTTTTAATTCTACCCAAAAATCTGGGTTCTTACAGTCTCCCCTCCTTAAAAGGATTCCGTCCCGGAATCAGGTGGAAGACAATTGGGTACTTGTTGGTTATTCCGCTTCCTAATTCTCTGGTCGATCCTTACACATTCCAATCTTTTCAAAGCACATCGTACTGGTGTTGCAATACACCCTTTATCCGTTCTACCAATTCTTTGATACTTTCGCACAACACATTATCCGGTATACGCTCTTGTCCGGTATTATACTATTAACCTTATTGGTACGTGCAGTGACTTCGGTATCACTAACGCGCTACGAAGTCCGGAGATAACCTCACTCGTAATTTTGCAATTCCTAATCGCTTTAATCTTCGCAATCTCGATGTATATATATTGAATTAGAAGAATTTATTGAGAGATCACTATGATCAATGAACATTTGTTATATTGCATAGCTAGCACAGAAGGGGGCCAGCCTTTAGTACTTAACAAGCAATTAAACAATTAATGGCATTCCACTTAGACTCCTATCACACAGACAGAGAGTCACGTAGTATTACCTCCCCTCCTTAAAGGGTTGTTCTTCTCATTTTAGAAGAAGATAAATAAGGGAGAAGAAAGAACGAATTTCAAGGAATCATATATGAAGGTTTTCATGATTGTCAAAATATCATACTTAGAATTTACCTCTGAACTATAGAGGTTTATTAGAGAAGAGAAATAATCATATTCGTATCAAATTCCACTTTTTCGTAATCTCACATATCACATGTCCTTGCTATTCTGTCCATCATTCTATGGACCTATACTCTTGCTTGATATTAGCACCACTTACTTTTTGGAAAATCCTTCAACCTCTCAGGTTAAATCTTGGATTTCCCGCTTGACACTATTATTACTCACATTTCACGCCCCGACACTGGCTCTTTCATACTCATAATTCTAACACTATCAGGTTGTCATTCCGAGTGCTCTTTAGGAAAAACCCATTCATCAATCCATTCATAACATTCCTTGCTTCACATTCCATAATTATTTCCCAATCTTTTCTTTATCAATCACGTACTTCATATTGTCTAATTCTTATTTACTCTTGTTATTTAACTCTATCGTCATCTCAGTGTTGAGACACTCGCCACCTTTACTCAATACGTGTTACACGTTTGATGTCAAATTTCCTCTGTTCAACCATCAAATTTTTCACTTTCTCATTTCATGAGTCTCTTTATTACTCAATCAAACTATTCCATATTTCCTCGGATTTTCCAAACTAAAAAGGAGTCAATTTGTATGTCATTCATGCTCCTAATTCCAACTTTCCGTTTTGGCCAATACCCTTACCTTGCCAATTCCATACTTTTCTTGCTTCATCACTGGAGATTCTCATGAGTCCGCCTATCTGACTCTTTTATTAATTCCCTATTCTATTTCCATCTCTATCAGTCTCTTGTCTTTATTTCTACTATAATCATTCTATGAAACATCATAGCCGGATCATTTATTACAAATATCCCGTCGTTCCAGAAATTACACCATCCGAAATAAACCTGGATGATTTCTCTAACTTAGATTCAATTCGACATTTCCACAGTCGTTACCACCTAATTTCTAAGAAGGATCACCATCGTTTATCGTTTACGCAGTGCTTTAATAACTAAGCATCATAATTGTCAATTCAAGATCTTCTAGGAAAACAAAATAATCACTATATCCTATCCATAAGGAACGCTTCCTGATCTTGACGTAGATATTACATGAAGCAGATAAAATTGCAGGAAAGCTTCCAGCATCGCAGCTGGAACAGGCTGGTGAGATTATTAATCATATGTCTCCGGTAGAAGACTAAAAGCTTAGCGGTTTGCTTAATCGCTTGCCAACCTCATAATTCTCTATCTTGTTTGCACAGAAATACACCAACATAAACTTGCTTGTCATTCATCATCGTGCCATTTAGCTTATCAATATTTGTACCCTCTCTATTTCTGGTCATTTACTACCCATTCATGGTTACTTAACCTCCCCTCTCTCTTTCCAAAGAAAAGGCGAGTCTCTTGGGGAATTTGGTCTGGTCTGTCGTAGAGCCTCCTAATGTCGGTAATGTGCTACTGGCAACATCAGGAATCGAATCTTTACTTAAACTATTCTTATAGTTGATCCTGGCAAAATCATTAGACGGAATGTGACTTTCTCTACCACACTATGACCATCAAGGTCCTTACATTATCCTTCTATTTCTTTGGTCTGAGCATTTATACTTACTCCCCCATACTTAAAGTGTCGGCCACCTCGTTGGCCTTTCCTGATTATAATAATTTCTTGGGGTCAATGTTTTCTAGATCTATTCCAACTCAGGGTGGAAGCATTCTCCCTTAAATTCTGCTGAATGAGAGAAAGCATCTATCAGTCTCTTCCAAAAGTCATTGCTTCCACCTTTCTGTGGGAAATTTACTACCAGTACTCCCAATCCTACCTAGGATATTTCCTTACTTAAATCCCTTCTTGTTTTAGGATAATCTCAACCTTATTGGTTCAATCCATACTTTCTCATGGTTTCACACCTAATTCCTCTGGCCGTATTGTTACTATGTCATACGTTCCTTACCAAACTTCCCTTTCTGAAGTTCAGAACATTACCTCTTCCCTTATAGGGTTCCTTAGGTCATCCTCATCATTCATCCTATATCTTCTGGGTACAGGGTATATCAAACATCATTAACCAATTCTATAACGATTCTGTCTATGTACTTTTCGAGACTCCTTTCCATAATTCCTTATAGGTTATTGATACCTTGGTCGATTCAACTTATATCGTCTGATTTCACAGTGCCTATTATTAGGGGTGATGCTATTCTTTGTGCATCCCCCAGGGTTCGTCTTAATATATGGACATTCTATGCTCAATTCTAGTTTCAAGGAATACTTATATCCTGTACTTGGCAATTCAATCATATATCCTTAATAAAGGTCTCTTTTAATCATTCTCATCTTGATAGTCTATAGGTAGACTAATGCTAACCTCTTCTTTCAAACGAATGTTAGTCTATATGACCTTCCAAAAGACAACACATGTCTATCTGCTCTTTCTTACAGAACTTGGTAATGGTAGCAAGGATGTTCTGGAAGATATTGGTCGTGTTCAACGTGAATCTCTTAATGCCTAATGCTCCTCTTGAGGACACTAAGTTTCAGATAACATTTATGCATCACAGTGCACTAACTTTGGTAATTTTCGTAACTTTTCAGTGGTCACTACCCTCAATCCTGATACGCCCATGGTATATATATAAATCCATCATCCCGTATCTCAATTCATTTTATATCAAAAGCCCTCGCGGTTGGCACTTGATTAGAAGCACCCCGCTTTGTCCTTACATTGCTGATTCAGTCACTTGATAATCCTTAGTGACTTGGCCCCAATGGCCATGCTAAAATATGTGAGTTTAGGGGTCGGCTAATAGCATTACTTTTCTAGCAATTGCTGGCATAGTGCCTTCTACTTTGATACCTTTTGATCTTTTCTAAATTTTACTCCATATAAGTCTCACTTGACTTCTCAGTGATGTATTCAGATAATCCGAAAGACAAGGTTTGCCAAATTTTGTCCAATTCCTTTCCAGGATTAGGGAAACTTCAGTTAATCTATCCACCCACTGGTTACATTAAGAAAATCCATTCCGATACCCAAGGAATATTTCTATGAACATCCGAGCTGGTCGAACCATAAACAGTTACAGTAGCGAAATGATTGACATAAAGCTGGGAGTTTAATCATTAGAAGGAAACCAAATATACATCGTCCCTAGAAGGGGAATCAAAAGTTTCAAACTAAACATGCCATACCTCCCCGATACATGCTTGTCCTAATAGTCGATACTACCGAATACCAGTCTTCTTAACAACTAGTCTCAGAAGGAACACTACCGTCGGGATTAGTCGTTCCTCAACATTGGCACTACCAAGGCCATCCGAATCCGATGAACTGCGCTGTCTAAATGTATTCGAAATTACGCTGTCGTGCTGCATAAGCGCAGACCTATACCTGTATGAGTTGCATCATAATATTTCCCAAAGTTTCCTTCTTCCATTAGGCAACGCCAACCCTGGTCATCACCAACTTTATCTTTAGCTCCAGGAAGATCTTCTCACGTTTATCTTGTCCATTCAAACTTTTATTCTTATGATAATTCGGGTTACGGGACTACACTTTCTGTAAAGTCCTGAGTAAATCCTTGGTAATACCTTGCGAATTTTATGAAATTTCTCATCTTTGCCAGTGTGGTTGGCCAATCTTTATTTGAAACTGTCCTTATCTTGGTAGGGCCGACCAACACTACTCTTATTGGTCATGTGTCCTATTGCTGGACTTCATCTTGCCAAAGCTCTTATTTCGAGAACATGTCCTACACCTGTTCTATCAGGTTGCACCTAGAAGCATTCTCAATTACATCTCGACCACTGCTCACCTTGCCTAATCCATTTATGATTCAGTGTCAGAATAAACTTAAGGTAACTACCATAATCCATTCAAGGAAAAGAAAGAATTTAATACTCTTCTGAATCACATGCAACTAATGTTTCTGGTTCATCATTTCACTGAATTGAACTAAACTTATACTTGGTTTCTTGACGATAGCCTTATTACTAATTTATCACAGACTCACTGGTCTTCTCCTCTTGTAGGTTCTGAGATCATTGTCTCGCTTACTATTTCCTCATATACGTTATCCGTTCAGGCCATCACTTCCCAATGTCTTTTCTTTCTAAGTTGATCCATTATAAGTTGGGCATTTCCCTAAATAAAATCACCTTAACAATCTCAATTTAACTTTATAAATTATAACCTAGGAAATCCGCCTTCTCATGGCGAATTATCATTAATAAGATTCACACTAATCCATTTATCTGAAGATATGGCACTTGCCACCTATGTCTTAACTGTTCCTAGGGACTCTGCTCCCCGTCCTATATCAATGTCTTTGATAATCATGCATCATTCTAATTCCTTTCTTATTAATCTGAAAGTCTCCAAGGATTCTTATCTATCCTTACATACAATCTTGAGTAATTCCTCAAATCCATCTTACTTGCTGGCACTTCATTCGGTAGTTCGGCTATGAATCCAATATGCCTCTTCAATTCTCTTAATAATATCTCAATTCTTTAAGCTCACTTCTCTGAGCACTATACCTTAACTCTTACAGTCTCTCCGGCTGTAGCCCTCATTCCTTAAGTGTAAACTCCTTATACTTATCAATATTCTCCTCCTCTGCTGGAACCTCTTCCGGGTCCTCAGTAGGGTACTCTATCGAATCCACCATCCGATCTTCAGCATCAAAACAAGCATCATTGAGTTACTTCTCGTAATCCCCAAGGTCTATCGCCTTACTAGTCGATACAAGAACGAGCTAAGTCACTATCATGATACTTGATAGTTCCCATAAGGGTTTTATACGTCAGTACTACATTAAGTAGTCCGACTATGAACTTGGCAAGAGTTCTTATTATCTTAATGAATTTATTATTTTAACGTCGCATCATCTCTGGGATATATAACGCTCTCTCTGATACCATTTCTGTAACACCACCAGATCCAGGGTCAGGGATCTGGTCGTTACGGCCTCAATATCCAACCACAAAACCAACATAACTTAAATTACAACCTTGTGACCCAAAACAACAACATAAAACACACCCGTTATAGTCCCAGAGATGAAATCAGAGTAACCAACAATATTATTAATCACAAGTTTGAGTTCTTACAACCCAAAGAATTACAATTGTACAATTACATACTCTTTGCCATCCATTAATTGATACCATAATATAAATACATTTGAGGCTCAATTGCTAACAACTAGCCTACCAGTAGTTGCATCCTCAACAAAGGTAGCCAAGACCTTAGCGGTAGACCTCTGACGGTTGACACCTGCTTACGCTGTGAGTGCCTTGCGCGGCCATCTGATCTAGCTGTTGTTGTAATATAAATAAATAAAGCAAGGGTGAGCAATAGCCCACCGAAAATATAATTGAACGACAATAATATATGACAGTTCAAAATATCTTTGAAACCATATGCCATGCATTAACAATGTAGTACCATTATAAGGTATGAGATGAAGTTACAAGGTAACTCAAAAATATATTTGTTTTGAATAAATATCTGCTATGCAAAAGATAAGCAAGATATTCTCAATTATCATAAAAGAGGAACTTGCAGGAAAAATATTGCAATTCCGGTTTCAACACTTTTTCACCTTGCCAACATCAATAGTGTTGCAGAAATTTCTCACTTTTAGAAGATGAACTAATACGGGAGCATTGCCGCGCCAGATGCCCTGACGTTTACGATGATCAGTCGTATGTCATGCATCTCATCAGTCGTTCTCTACATGTAGAAGGTAGCTCCGACGGAATTATTTATCTACCGCCCTCTGGAACTCCTCAGCCAACGGTGGGGCTATTGCTGGACCGGCGCCACTCGGCCACTTACGCGTCTCCTAGTTCGAATATCATCCATGACTCTGAAACGTAAAGTTCGTTCCCCTTTTCCCCAAGTGTAACACTTGTTGATAGGACTCCACAAAGTAGTCGTACCTAATTGGAAAGGAAAATTCACCAATATTTCCCAAGCTGATGCTTGTTAATGGATATAAACTTGTTACATCAATCATACCCCTCGAGCGTTGAGGAGGTAACCAAAAGACTCATATCGATGCTTGAAAGAATCAAGATGTGAGTGACAAGATAGCTTTAGCAAGTATAGGACCGGGCAGTCCAATAAATAACATCGCTCAAGTGAGGTTCCCTTATATACGTTTGGAAGTTGAGCGAGTATTTAAATCTTTTTTAAGATAGATTTAAATGAAATTAAAGTTTAGGAACCTCCCCTTGATATAAATAGTCATAAGATATTCCGAAACATTTTTACACCATATCTGAAGGTAAAAGATAATCTTTGTATGATATAAATCATTATAAAGAGAATTTAAAAGAATTTACATAAATATTCCAAGAATATTTATTAAATCAATAATAATTAAGGACTATTTTTGAATCATAATATTACTCGTAAGTAATCCTCGGATGGATATATAAAATTATTTATTAATAAATCTCTTTTTAAATGAATATTCAAAATAATATTCATTAAATAAATAAAACTTCCAATGAATATTCCAGATGATATTCGATAAATAGATAAACTCAAATAAATATTTAAAGTAATGATTATTAAGTAAATCAAACCTTAAATGAATATTTGAAAATAATATTCATTAAATAAATAGTATTCTAAATGAATATCCAATTAATATTCATTTAGTAATCAAAACTTTAAAGAAATATTCAAA
This sequence comes from Kitagawia praeruptora, assembly GCA_037693485.1. Classification (NCBI taxonomy): domain Eukaryota; kingdom Viridiplantae; phylum Streptophyta; class Magnoliopsida; order Apiales; family Apiaceae; genus Kitagawia; species Kitagawia praeruptora. The sequence goes on along the minus strand of CM075348.1, from coordinate 165,621,830 downwards.
ACAATATTCCATAAGTAATTAGAACTTCAACTGAATATTTTAAAATAATATTCATTAAGTAAATAAAACCTTAAATGAATATCCAAATAATATTCATTTAATAAATACTATTCTAAATGAATATCCAATTAATATTCATTTAGTAATCAATACTCTCAAGGAATATTTGAAATAATGTTCCTTAAGTAATTAGAATTTCAAAGAAATATCTTAAAGTAATATTCATTGAATAGATAAAACCTTAAATGAATATTCGAAAGTAACATTCATTTAATAAACAATATTCTAAATGAATCTTGAAATAATATTCATGAAATAATCAAACTCTAAATGAATATTCGAAATAATATTCATTTAATATTTCTCGACTGAGATAATACTCAAATAACATTTCTCGAAAGATTTCCAAGTAAATAATACTTTATGGAAATATAATTAATGTTTAATAATAACATTCCTCAAAAGGAATACTAATCTGTCGTTGGAATCCCTCCGGGTTTCCAAGACTACATCTATATCTCAAAATACCGACTCCCGGTCTACATTAAAAGAATGAATATCACATGCCCTTCACTAAGGGTCTTAACCAAAAATCCGGCTTATACTGATATATCGTATCTAGTCTATAAGCCAATATCAATTCAGGGAACAAGTATTGCAATATAACTTGAAAGTAGACATGCATGCTATGGCATGTGTATACAACAATCATCATATATATATTATCACAACAACAGTTCCAAGTATTGGAAACTTGCCTGAGAATCGAGTGCGGGTAGGGGTAATGTGTCCCGGGTCAGCTCGACAATCTATAAACAATCAGAATATTTAAGATTAACCACTTAACGCTTATTAAAAGGCTAAGTATAAACTCCACTTAAATCGAAACATGTTTTCGAGTTATCTCGTTATGTCTCTTTTAGTGTAACTCTTTTTATCACCGATACGATCCGACATTCGTTCGTTATCAAGACATGTTATCATGCTTATACTTGGTATATACTTAAGTCGTATAAGTTCTAAGGTTGGTCGTTTACGAATCAAGATTATACCTCGAGTGTTATCGCCCGTTTTCTAAGTTATAACCAAAGTCATCCCTTTAAGGGGTTCGTTCGCGTTTAACCTCAATTCAAATATTTTTATAAAATCGGAAAACGATCCATTCGACATGTGGTTTTCTCCCACACCTTCCTTTTTACCCCTAATATTTAATTAATAAGATTCGCCACTGATTAAACGACATTTAAGGGAATCAATTTCAATTACGAACTTTCAGTTACGGTTTCGAACCTCTTTTACGAATTTAATCATAACTCCTAAACCGTAAGTCCATTTCATACGATCTTTATATCAAAACGAAGCTTATAACATAATCTAGCTTATCATGGCAGAAATGGAAGCTTAACAGTGAGTTAAATCTACTGTGATGCACGGTTACTTAAGGTTAAACGAAAATCGGGCATTACGACGGCTATAACTCGGACATTTCAAAACTCGAATCAATCCAACCAAGCCACCCCGGGCATCTAAACAACTTATCATCATATAACTCATCTCAAAAGTCCAATAGCTACTGATTTTACCACCACTATCAACATGCTTCTAAAATCACATAACTAACTACATAATCATGCTTATAATCATCATCAATATCATACTAATCTAAACCCAATCAAGACAATCATAAATCTCAAATTACAAGCTAGGGTTTTGGTGATATATACCTTCCATGATGTGTGTGAGACCTTGCTAAGCCTTGTATAGTCCTTGTATACCCTTAACCAAGCTTAGATCATCCAAAAAATTAAGATCCAAGAATTTGTTCTTGAGAATCACTATTCACCCTCATCTTTAATGATTTTTTTGAAAATGGAAACAAAGGAGATTGAAGCTAGGATTTTGAGGAGATCATTTTTATGAATTATAGGACTCACATAAAAAGTTTCAAGATCAAACAATGGTGGGAAGTGAGTTTTTGATTCTTGAATTAACAAGAAAGCCGAATGGGAGAGTTTTGGAGAGTTTGGATATTTTTTTGTGTTGGTTTGCTAGAATAATGCATAAAGTGATATGTTTAACATAATATCTCATCCTTGGTTGCTTTATTAAAGTAGTGTGGTGTTGGATGAGGATTTACCATGACAAGTGTTGATCATTGGATGGTTAAGGCTTAACCAAGTGGTTTGTTTTCTAAGTACTAGTGTGCATGCAACTTGCTTGGTTCCTTGCATTATTCATGCATCCAAATAATATCAAGGCCATAAAGTGGCTTCTTTGGATAATATCTAATGTCAAGTGGCTTTAATAAAAGTGGTGTGTCAAGGAAGTTTCCTAATCAAGTGGACAAGTAGCATCTTAAGAGATAATATCTTGTATGCTTGGTTTAATCCTAAGTATGCTAGTTACTTCTTGCCACTAGCTTAGTTACTTACTCCATCCACTTGCACATGTATGTATCTTAGTCCTCTGCTTGTTCTTTTGTCCGTTTATTGCTTAATTCGTTGATCGTTCGAGGGAATAACTCATTCGTTTCTAGTTAGGGTTTTACCGAAAACCTTCTTAATATTTATTATACTATTCCTCATCTTTCTTAATACTTCTCGAATTTAAAAACCTTAAATTCCTTTTATAATTCCTTATGTCTTGCAGTGTCCAGGGAATTCTTGGAGAAAATAAAAGTGCTCTTTTTCTAAATCCGACAGCTTTTACATACACTTATTTTCTTCCGGGATCACTAATACGAACTCAGAAATCCGTTCCGAATACCGGGTATAACATTATTATAATAATATTCCAAATTTCACCAAAATCACTATTCATCACTTATTTTTATTTAATTCCTATAATTAGGAAAATGAACCTGGTTCACCCTCGAGTGTTCCTTAACCTTTTTACGGAATCGCTGGACTTATAATAGATATTGATTTGGATGACATGAGGGTATCTATTTCTCTCTAGGGAATCTTATCTTAACTTTCTAGGAGATAGATTATTCTAATCTAAGTTATCATCCAATAGCATCCTTCAGGCCATATAACCTTGGAGTATATATCCTTTCACTATTCATTCTTTAAAACCAGTATTACATTCTAGTTGTAACCACAGTTCATTCTTACATCAATACATAATAAAAAGTTTTAATTCTACCCAAAAATCTGGGTTCTTACACCTACTCAAGTAATGGATGATCAATCCATTGTCACTTCTCAATTCTATCGATATAAAGGATGGTCGACGTCTCGAACCACCCAAATAAAACTTCTCAGAAGGATGAGCCGTCTTTCTCGGCCCTTCACCCTTTATATGTAACCATTTGGGCCGGTGCGTTACTCCGGTCACTTTTGCCTTTAGAAGCAATAAATCACAACTTACTTTATATTTATATAAATTTATATAACCCCACTCTTAAATATAAATATTCTGTAGTATGAAAATATAATTAAATATATATATATTTATCATCTCTTCTACGAATGCGAATGAAGTATTTCAATAAAAGTCCCAACAATATGGACAAACTCATGAAATAAATTTCAACATCTCATATAATAATTTCAACACCTCGTATAATAATTTCAACACCCCGTATAATAATATATATGTATGTAGATTGCATGAATAAAATCTGATATAAACCACTGAAAAGAATATTTGATTTTTGTATAGCGAAAACTTAATCAGCTTATTTAAAAATATAAATACTCCGAACGATGGAGTACGAATTAGTAAACTTGCCTGGTTCTGCGGTACAATACTCCAACTTGCTCCACGTCTCTGGTTCATCGACAATTCACCTTCTCGGGCCCATTTCAGCATTTATTTAACCAAACTTCTGATCACCTTTCAATCAACTTCTATTCACCTTTATATAGTACTTATGCACATCTACAACTTTCGTTCTTTAAGCTCTTCCAAACGAGCCTCCTAACTTATCCGAAATCCTACCCCAAAATTATTCCTCGAATAATTCCAAAACTCAACATTTTTACGCGAAACCTTTTCCATTTTTAAATCTCACAAATAATTTAATAATAAATCCGATTTTTAGCCTCTAAAATATTCTGGTTCAATCCGGTTAATTAAAATAATAGCAAATATCAGTCTTCCAAAATAAATCCGTATTTATCTTTATTTATTCATAATTATCTCCTCTTTTATCAACAATTATTAAATTACTAAATCACGATCAACTAATCACTAATTATTTCTATTTAATTAATTAATCAATAATGCCATTTTTATTAGACTATTTATTAAGCCATAATCATTGTTCCCACTTTTAACCAAAAATGTAATTCTATTAAAATAATCCTAATTTATAAATCCCACTAGCTTCTAATTTCTCTTTTTAATAATAAATAAATTAAAATCCCATTTTTATTCCTAAATCATAAAACTTCCATTTTTAATCCAAATAATTAAATCCAGATTAAAACATCTGCCCCTTAATTTTATCGATACATTATTATTTTATTATTAATCTATTTAACAGAAATTAAAGTGGGCCCCACCTCACCCCCTCGTGGGCCCCACCTCACACCCTCCCCTGCACTCCTGCAATCTCTCTCGATCTATACCTCTCCGGCGTCTCTCTCTCTCTCTCTCGCCAGTCTCTCCCTCTCTTCTCTGTCTCTCTCCCTCAATCTCTCCGAATATCTCTCATTCACTCTCTCTGCGAATCTCTCTCCCTCTCTCTCGACCTCCCTCAACCTCTCCCCGACTCTCCCTCTATCACAACACAACCGACCCGATACAACACCAACATCAATTAATCAACACCACCACCACATCGGTGGTGGTCTCCTCCTTTCTCTTCTCTACTCTCTCCTCTCTTTTCAATCTCTCTTCAATCTCTCCCTCCTATTTCTCTCCGGCTATCTCTCTCCGCCTTCCTCACCACCACCATCGGTCCCAACTACAACTCCCACCAATCAAAACACAACCAACACCCATCCTTATCACTCCGTTGCAAACCCACAATCACCACCATACTCCGATTTCCCCTCTCCTTCGTTCATCTCTTCCCCTCTCTCCGATTCAACATCTCTCTCTCTCGACATCTCTCCCTTTCTCCCTCTCCCTCTCTATCTCTCTCTCTCCCCCCCTCCTCCCTTCTCTCCCTGCGAATTCCCAGCCTTCCCCCATCTGTTCTCTGTAACCAATCCCCCCCGAGTACACTATGTTTAACAGCAATAATATAAGTCGAAGTACATGGTTCTAAAAAAAAACCTGCTCTGTGTTTTTGGTTCGAAATAATTGATATCTCTCCCCTAAGCTTTTGACACAATACAAATGGGTGAAATGGCATTTTCGTCCTTCAACTGGAGCTCAACTTGCAATCAGGTCATCGAACTCAAAAAGCTTTCAAACGGGTCACTAAACCATTAAAAACTTTCAAACGGGTCACTAAAAACTTTCAAACGGGTCACTAAACCATTAAAAACTTTCAAACGGGTCACTAAACCATTTTAATAGAAGTCACTGCAGGTCTTGGTTACCCTCTCTCTCTCTCGGTTACTCTCTCTCTTCATACACTCTCTCTTTCTCTCAGAAGTCTGGAGACCCTAGCAGCCTCCTTCCATTATATGCTGATATTATGAAAGACCAGGCCGATTGACCAAACAATCAGTTGGACATTGTCAGTATCAGCAGGTAGTTCATGTTACTTGATTGTCTTGCCATGTATGTAATAATGCGGGTAGTGTACATCCTGGGTGAAAGCAATTTCCTGCATACGTGCATCTTCTTCTGTCAACTGGGGTCTTTCTCCGGGCAATTTCCGACTTACTTATCTCACAAAGGCTTGGATTTATGTATATCAACTATTATGCATGTCATTCAGGTTTATTGACCAATATTGTTCTCGACTGCCTCCTGCACCGTCATATGCAATGGCCACAGAGTTATGGACATAATTAAAAGGAAAAAAGTAGGATGCGCTGTCCAGTAAATAAAAAATAATAACAAAGACATGAATGCCACATCTTAAATAAACAGTGGGTAACATGATATAACAACTGATATCACTTACTATGAAAAATGAGATTTTATGGTGTTTCATCATTCATGTATAACTAAATTACAAGAAAGTAACAATATAAAACAAGTGACGTTTTCTGTTCTCATACCAAGACACTCAATACCTTAGCCTAGGTTGATATCGAGGGCCAAAATCTTCAACTACAAGACACCAACGGGCTAAGCAGTTCAATGGTTAACTGACAGAAACAAGGGATGCCTAAAGAAACTCTACTTAATAAGAAACTACTAGAAGTCTAGGAGTTATCATGACAATACTGTCTGTCTTTGAATAACAAACACCATTAGGTCCAGAGAACAAGGTTCATTTATTGAAAGAAAGATTCTAAGCCACCCAGGCATGTAAGTTCCTTGAACTCCATTAGCTTCAGAAAACAGAGATGAATCTTTCACAACCCTGGTGCAAAGATTTTGGATATAACCATTGCACTTTGTACCACTTGCATTTCATGAAACATACCAAATCTCTCTGCCAACAGCATTTTGAAATGGATGCATCATCACCAAACAATTGCCTTTATCGAATGAGTTTAGGATTATATGAAATATATTTATATACTTGGGTCCGGATCCTTGGCAAATGTAATACACAACCAATCTCTCTGGCATAGTTGGGGCAGAGATTGATCAATAATGGGGAGGGACTGTTGCAGGGGGGAAATGAGTATATATTATTGAGTTCGATGACCTGATTGCAAGTTGAGCTCCAGTTCAGTGATGAATATGCCATTTCACCCTAAAGCAATAGGTCACTCAACTGGATATGAAAGTTTTTAATGGTTTAGTGACCCGTTTGAAAGCTTTTTGAGTTCGATGACCTGATTGCAAGTTGAGCTCCAGTTGAGGGACTAAAAGGCCATTTCACCCCAATACAAATATATAGAATTGAAATCTTCTGATTGGATTAAAAAATAAAAAGCTGGATTTTGTTTTATAAAATAAAAAAAGTAATTAAAAGTGGGAGACAATTATGTAGTGCTCCATAATTATTTTTAGTGGACAATTTATAAAATAAAAATGGAAGACAACATCATTAATGAAATAATTTTAAAATAAAAATAATGATTATGAAATATTTGGTGAAAAGATATCGTTTTTCCCCGCCTAATAAATTAAAACGAAATTCTAATTTCGTTTCTTAAAATAAATACGACTCAAAATTTAAAAATACTATTTTTCTCAAATTTTTAATAAACACTAATATTTAAATATAATACGAATATATAAATTTTAAAATTTATAAAACGTACTAATTAAAAATATATACTAGTGCATCATTTCTAAAATATTTTTAAATAAAAATATCGAGTAGATTCGAAAAATTTATTCGAAAAATTTACGGTTATTACAGTCTTCCCTCTTTAAAAGGATTCCGTCCTCGGAATCAACGTAGGCAATAACTAAGGCTGCTTATTTCGTACTCTACTCTCCAATATATCCTCAACCCTTTGTATATACTCTCATATATCGATTATAAACTCTCATGTTATACCGTCTATTTTCATACCGGCTCCTCATTTATACACACTTCCTTCGTTTATTCTTATCCTCACTCTATCCTCAAAATACATCTTATCCTCAATAGTAAATCTGAATTATTACTTAAAATTCCTCATATCATTTTCTCTCATTAAATATACCTTTTTTTCTCATCTTTATCCTTCTGAATTAATTCACTCTAAACCTTGCATCATTATTTCCAATCTATCGTTTCAATCCCTGTCGAAATCTTCCAGCTCCTTCCTCCTCCTCCTCCAAATCCATACATAATACCATCATACTCTTCTTGTTTTGTTTCCATCTTTAAAATCCACTCTATTTATCTCTTCTGTACTTCTCCAAACGTCACAGCCTCACTTGATTCCACCTATCCCAATCTGGTTTAGACTAATAAAATTGCATACCCACGATATATTTATTTCTGAAAACAAACAGTACATGTCTGTACATATACACATATATACACATATATATCTGCAGTTATAGATATATGTATATTTATGTATACCTACCTTTATATACTCATATTTCACCCAATAAATAAATCATGAATACACATTCCTCTCGTCCTAATTGATTCTACTACTGCTAATGGCTATCACGCTTTCACCTTACAACTCCTACTATATATATACTAATCGATTTCCTTGGCTTCTAAACTCCCTCTCATATAGTCTCCTACACTCGTTCTAAGATTTATAACCTACTGCTCTGATACCATTACTGTAATGCCCCCAAATTCCCTACAGGAATCCAGGTCGTCACATCTCTTGCGGAATATTCAATCACCTGCTAATAATATAATCTACAACAATATTCATAACAACTCCATATTTTACTCCACGGGTTATAGTCTTAGAACAAGCACTCAATAATTCCAAAAGATATTACATCTCAAGTTCACTTCCCAGAATCTCTGAAATACTATTACAACTCCTAAGTACTAGATAATAAAACATTATACCAACACCTTTCTAACCTGCACTCTCCTCAGATGCTTTAAAGTTAACACGCTGAAACAATTTACTTCTCTTTTCCTTAATCATGGTTCGCCATACTAGAGCCATCACTGTTCGCCTCTGTTTTATAATATTTAAATAGCAAGTATGAGCCAAAGAATGCCCAGCAAGTATATATAAATATCATATAATACAACTCGACTAAAATATGGTTTTTACCACTCTATAATATATATAATTTTCAAAAGAGATCAATTCGAAAATTTTTATAAATCTCGAAATACTACTCATATTAAAGAATAAATATATCTTAATAACTTCTCAAAATACTACTCGTATGAAAGAATAAATACATATTAATAATTTCTCAAAATACTACTCATATGAAAGAATAAATACATATTAATAATTTCTCAAAATACTACTCATATGAAAGAATAAATACATCTCAATAACTTCTCAAAATACTCCTTATATAACTCAAAAATACTCCTCAGAACTGCTCAATTTATTTGAATAAATAAAATTTACCAACTGCTCAGATCAACCCTCTAGTTAACAGAACCACAAAGGCATAGGTTAACCGTTAGGATGTCAAAGATTGGATTTCTGCTCATAACGCCTACTCAAGTAATGGATGATCAATCCATTGTCACTTCTCAATTCTATCGATATAAAGGATGGTCGACGTCTCGAACCACCCAAATAAAACTTCTCAGAAGGATGAGCCGTCTTTCTCGGCCCTTCACCCTTTATATGTAACCATTTGGGCCGGTGCGTTACTCCGGTCACTTTTGCCTTTAGAAGCAATAAATCACAACTTACTTTATATTTATATAAATTTATATAACCCCACTCTTAAATATAAATATTCTGTAGTATGAAAATATAATTAAATATATATATTTATCATCTCTTCTACGAATGCGAATGAAGTATTTCAATAAAAGTCCCAACAATATGGACAAACTCATGAAATAAATTTCAACATCTCATATAATAATTTCAACACCTCGTATAATAATTTCAACACCCCGTATAATAATATATATGTATGTAGATTGCATGAATAAAATCTGATATAAACCACTGAAAAGAATATTTGATTTTTGTATAGCGAAAACTTAATCAGCATATTGAGTATCTCATAGCCTCATAGATCTGATTAGGATATTGAACTTGTATAGCTTCATCAAGCTTATCATCAATTTCAGCTATAAGGGTACTCCAATATGTCTTCAAATCGAAATGGGTCCTTGAGATTGATGAAAAAGATGTTGCAGACGTTGGTTTCAACTTCCAACATATACAAGTTTATATCTGACAACCCTCATCTCAATTTGTTAGAAACAAAATGCAACTCAATGAAAGACCTTCAAAAGATTCATGCCCAACTCATTAAAACTGGCCTAGTTAAGGATACCATTGCTGCTAGCCGTGTTCTGTCCTTCTGCGCAACCTCTCCTATTGGTGACATCAATTATGCGCACCTCATGTTTGATCAAATGCCACACCCAAATATTTTTTCTTGGAACACTATTATTAGAGGCTTTTCTCAAAGCTCAACACCACGAATTGCAATTTCTTTGTTCATCGCTATGTTGGTTTCTTCATCGGTTGACCCTGATAGACTTACTTATCCCTCATTGTTTAAGGCTTATGCGCAGCTTGGGTTAGCTCATGAGGGTGCTCAATTTCATGCAAGAATTGTTAAGTTGGGGTTGGAATTCGATGCGTTTATTCGAAATAGTTTGCTGTATATGTATGTAATTTGTGGGTTTTCAGGACAAGCTTGGAGACTGTTTGGAGAAGATGGGAATATGGAGGTAGTTGCTTGGAATTCCATGATTATGGGTCTTGCAAAATGTGGGGAGATTTATGAGTCGAGGCGGTTGTTTGATGAATTGCAATTTAGAAATACGGTGTCATGGAATAGTATGATTAGTGGGTATGTCCGGAATGGGATGTGGAGTGAAGCTTTGAATTTGTTCATCAAAATATAGGAGGAGAAGATTAGGCCCAGTGAATTTACATTAGTAAGCTTATTAAATGCTTGTTCTTGTTTAGGATCTCTTAGACAGGGTGAGTGGATTCATGATTACATTAAAAGGAATGATATTGAAATGAACGTGATTTAGTTTATGGAAAGATTGTCTCTGTTGCGGTAGTAGTTGAGTGAGGAAATAGCAAGACTTCTGTGTCAGAAGTATATGAGGTGACTGCAAGGTTGTTGCAGAAGATTCGGGATAAGGTGCAGAGGAATGGAGCAGTCTCATTTAGGTGAAATCAGCTGTTCAAGTTTGACATACTACTTATGATTTGTTTGTGTGTATAAACTCCACAAACCAGGTTTACATCACCTACATTAACGGCTTGATATATTGGGTTATTAGTGTCTACCATCTGAATTAGCAATTGTTTTAATAATTTTTATTTGTTCTTCATGAAAATTTTTGCACTGCACTAAGGTGTTTTGTGAGTACTTGTTTTGTAGTAATTGTCTTTGAAATAGATGCGAGAATGTCATCGGGGATATATGCTTTCTGTGGGTTCATCAGTATTTCAGCGAGAGGGCACTCTTTTCCCCCCTTGAGTTTTTTTCCCATTGGGTTTTACTCTTGTGGGGTTTTTAACGAGGCCCTTTTGCTAGGAATAACAGTGGTTCGTCATTTGAGGATCAGAAAGTTTTCTGTAGAAGCTTCAGTGATGGATTGAGAGATTGTTGGCAGATGCTAAAAGCAGCAACAAGGGATTGCAGGTTCAGAATTTTTATAGTGTTTTTAGATTGTCATTATTCATTGATGTGTTCTAAAAACCAACTATAATTAGAACCCCGGTTCTTAATCTATAGTGTCTTTAGAGCGTCATTCTTGACAAATGCGATTTAGAAACCAACTATAAGCCTTTATAGTGTTTATAGATCACAAATAATTATTAATGCGATCTAAAAACCAACTATAGATAGAATTCAGGGTCAAATTTTTATAGTGTCTTTAGGTCGCTTTTAGGAATTCATAACATTCAGTGGTATTTTCAGTGGTAGTATGCGACCTGTTAGGTCGAATACACAATAAGTAATCAAATACTGTATGAATAACTTAACAAGAACACACTGTTTAACAATTAAAAACTGTTTGGAATTAATAATTCCTCTCTCAGTGATGTAAATATCACAGAGAGCTGCTTAGGTTACAATGGATGAATATCTCAATGTTCGACTACCCTTCTAGGGTTAACCTAACTGTATTTATAGAACATACAGCTTCGTACAATCAGTAATTGATTCTCCTATAATTAAGCTATACAATTGATATCAATCACGATTGCTTCAGTCTTCCAAGTCAACTCAATCTCTTTGACAGCTTTCCAATCTTCAAAGATATTGCTTCCATATTTATCAATCTTCAAACACTGTTGACTCTTCAGACAATACCGCTACAGAGTTTAACAAACTCTGTTTGCGCTTCCAGTCAGTGTTTAATCAAACTCTGACTGCTTCCAGCTAAACTCTGTTCTCTGACTTTAGCTTCCAAACACTGTTTTCATCAATCATTTCTAACAATCTCCCCCAACTTGTCCATTAGCAAGAATGTACAAGTTTTACAGTAAATGATGATGATGTCAAAACAAATACAAAGTTTACAGTGTTTAACATACAAACAGAGTTTAAGCTTTTACTTAACAAATTCTACAGAAAATAAGAAAATTCTTACAGACTTTAATTTCTAATCTCTTGTAAATCAGGCACTGTTCTGAGATAGTCTATAAGCAACCTTCTTTCAGCATTTTCAAGCTCTATCTGCATAGCTTCTTTGATTTCTCTCAACTGAGGATCATTCTCATCAGTTTGATAGATAGCAGCTCTAAGATCGTAGATTTTGTTTCTTCTCATCTCATTTCCCAGCCTGATGTATTTCACCTCTTCAGATTTTACATTGAAATCCAGAACAGTAATTCCAAGATCTGTTTTCAGCTTTGTAGTCCCCTTCTCCATTTCAATCAGATTGCCATTCCAATCTCTGTATTTAGGAACATACTTGCTGTTGAATTTCATTTGCCTTCTTGCAAGGTTTTGAATCATTCTTTGTTGAAGCACATTTGCAACTGACTGTGCTCTTTGATTTCTAACTCTGAAAATATACAGGACATATTCAAGTTCTTCAGCATATTTTAATTCAATATCCTTTTCAGAGACTTTAAATACTGTTCCATCAGCCATGAAATATAACAAGAAATCCTTTTCTAGACTCTTTTGATGTACAAGCTGTACTGACTCCAGTTTGTCTAAACTCTCTTGAGTGACACCACCTCCTGGAACAGACAGTGAAGAAGGATCTCTAGGACCAACATATTGTCTTTTATCTCTGTGTGAGCCTATACCTTCTTTGTTGTATCCAACTTTACCAGATAAAGCTCTACCATCAGAAAAATCCATTGGAATTGTAGCTTCTAGTCTTGGATCATGAAGAACACCCTTTCCAAATGTTGATTTCAACTGAGAAGACAATAATGGTGTGGTCACAACTTGTGCAGCAACAGAGGTTGTGTTTTCATTCTTCTGTACAACATGTGTATCAACAGAGGTTGTAACTATACTTTTCAGTTTTTGCTTAGCTTCTGCATCTGTTGGTTTTCTGAATACTTGTATTCTTTGATCTGTACCAACTGGTTCTTTGATTTGAATACCTTTAAGAACAGGCTTTGCAGCTTTAGCAACTTTCACATTCTTCTTTCCTTTTTCAGACTTTAAAGCTTTCAGATGTTTTTCTTGTAAACTCTTCTCTTCAGCTTTAGCATCTTCTATGGTCACTCCTTCTGCATTCTCTTCCATGAAAAGCTTAACAGCTAACTCCTCATCAGTCTTTGGGTTTGATGTTAATTCCAAACTCTTGGTCTTTGAGGTACCTTGAGTTTCAGTGTTTGTTCCAACAGACTGTGATTTAAAAGATTTGCCAGATCTCAGAGTTTGCTTTTCAGAGTTTAAGACCTTGCTCTTTTCACTTGCCCCTCCATCTCCAGCATCATCCTTTTGAGTCAGAGTTTGAGAAACTTTGCATTTAGACTTAGTCACTCTCTCCCCCTTTTTGACATCATCAGGAATTAGTATTGATGTAATGAGCTCTAAAGAGTTTGCAATTGAATCAACCTTAGCAGATAAAGCAGTCTGATTTTCTTCAACTTTTCCTAGCCTGGTATAGAGAGTGTCTTGAACTTTAGACAGCTGAACAGCTTTTATTTTAGACTCTCTATCCATCTTCAATTCTCTTGACTGAATCTCAGTCTTCAAGGAAGCAATTTCTTGTTTAGTTTCAGCAAAATTGCCTTCCAGAGTCTTGACTTGTACCACAGTTGCCTTTAAACAGGATAAGATCTCTGGATTTGAAATTTGCTTGGCAGTTTGCTTAACAAACTCAGATGCTCTCCCTTTTGGAAAAATGCAATCTTGTCTATACCAATTTTCAGCAGATTTAGCAAGATGCTCTACTTCAACAGCATGTGATGGACAAGGCTGATCAAAAGGTGTATGTTTATTATCTGTCTGTGCAGGTGCACTCATAAAAGAGTCAGAGTTTGCACTACTGTCAGATTCATCTTCAGCACTTGCATCTTTAGCTTGAGCATCTTTTAAAGAACCACTGTGCTGAGCAGTGTCAGCCACAGTTTCTGCAATAACTTCTGCAACCTTTTCAATAATCACCTCATGTTGCACAGGCTCTGCAACAGAGTTTACCTTTGTAGCTTCATCACCTTTGTCTTGAATTGGAGAAGTTACTAACTCTGTGTGTGCAGGCTCATCAGCTACACCAGAAGCTTCAACATGAACAACAGGTGAGACAGGATCAAGAATTGATTCAGGAACATCATGTACTGGTGACAAACCATCTCTTTGATCCTCTTCTACAGGCATTTTATCCTCTGTAGGTATTTCAACAGTAACATTAGCAGGTACTTCAACATTCACTGTATCCTCAACAGTAGGTGTTTGCTGTGAAACCACCTCTGGAGCTTCAACAACATTCTCTGCATCTGAATCAGAAAGAATTAATCTCCTTTTCTTGATTGGCACAACAATCTCCTCTTCATCTTCACTTGAGCTTTCTTTTGGTGGTGAAAGTGAAGGTCTGTTTGCATGTTGCTTCATTCTTCTAGTATAAACAGCTCCAGGTAATGTCCGTGTAGCCTTTGAATGTTTAGTGTTTTGGGCAGTGTGCTTCTTTCTCTTTGGCTTGGTTTTGGCTGGTTCAGTAGGTGCTGGCTGAGAGTGTAAGGTATCAGTGTTTAAAGCTTCAGTGTTTAATGGTTCAGTGTTTGAGGGTGGAGAGTTTAAAGTTTCTGGTTGTGGTTGATGAGATGTAGTAGGTGCAGTAGTTGTGGGTGTTGGAGGTGTTGGTTCAGAGTTTATGGTTTCTGGTGGTTCAGGCATTTGTTGTGGTGATTGAGGATCTTGTGGTTGGTTCACATAGTTTTGTAAGACTAAAGGCATAAACAACTCAGGTATTTGCTGTTTAGTGACATCTTTGTTTGTCAAATCAGTGAACATTCTCTTAGCAACTTGAAAAGGCTGAATTACATCAGCTTCATCAATTGGAATGTTAGGCACACATGCAGTAAATAGCAATTGACAAAAACGAGCAAAATAAACAGTAGTAGACTCAGACAATCGCTCTCCCAAGTTCATTAGTACTAGTCTACCAAAATCGAAGTTACCTCCATATAGTAGAGCATGACCAATTTGGAGAGTATCCAGAGGTAGTGCATCCCAGTTTGTTGTCTTCTTTCCAAAAGCCCTTGTTATACAATCAAAGAAGAAACTCCATTCCTTTCTCAAACTTGGCCGTCTCAAAGACCCTATCTTGTTCAAGTTTCCTGCACATCCAATTTGTTCCAACATTGTTCTCAATCTATCATGACCAACAACACTGTAAGAAGTGTGTGTCTCAAAGTCCAAAGCATCCCTGACAGTGGTTGGAGTAATGATATACTCTGATTCTTCATGAGTGAAAATGATTGTTGGAGTGCCAGCCTCTCCTCCATCATCATATTCAGAGTTTGTCCAGAAAGTAGCAATCTGTGAAGCAGATAATGTTGGTGGTGCAGTTAGAGCCGTCCCTATCTCAGAATCGTTCAAGAAGTTTTGGAACAAGTGAAACGCCTGTGGAGCATTTTCATTCTCCAATGGTGCTACATAGTTACTAGGGAGAAAAACTAACCCTGCTGCATCAAATGCTTTAGTTGCCATTAGTAACAAGATACGAAGATATTCAGAGAAAAGATGTATATGCACTGTAAGTGTTTATCAAAATGTGAAGGAGAGAATAAGAGAAGTGTGAAAATGAATAAGTATGTAAGTAACTGTGAGTGGGTGAATGTGAATAGATGTGAGGTGAGAGAATAAAAACGATTAGAGTAAACTAAAACTCAATCGTTTATGCAGTAAAGGCGCGAGTAATGTGTGAGTGGGACACCATCATGGGAAACGTGTCAAACAACCAATGGAGCACTTAATAATTACCGCTGTCATTGCTACAATCACGACACTTAGACATATTAACACTAATTAACAGTTGTCAACTACCCCAATTACTCCAAAATAGTCAAATCATCTCAATAAGACTTTACCTCAGAGTACTTAACACAACTCAACAGTGTTTATCAATTTTCCAACTTTATCACTAAAATCCTTTCAAAAATTGCACAGTTGTGAATATGAGTGTATGTGAAGCAGAGTTTACTGAAATCAATTTTTAGAGCATCTAATATTTCATAAAATCCATAACAAACAGTTAATAAACACTGAATGCACAAACTCTCATATTAAACACTGATTGTTTGATGAATGCTAAACTCTGTAGTTACTGTAATACAGAAATCTGAAAACTTCTATTCCCTTTGATGTCCATGATTATCCAAGTAAGCACACAGTCTTTAAAGACAAAAATATCAAGAGATAGAAATCAGAGCATCATTCAGTGAATAACAGTTATGAACTGTATAACCTCACAAACTCTCAAAGCACACAAGTGTTTAGGTGATGTGTTTACACTCACATTCAATCAGAAATAGCAGAGTCTACCATATGCTTGAATGTCCACCAATTCTACACTACTTTGAGTACATGTATTCACAAATCAAAAGGACTTTATTCAGGGTTTAAATGGAGTAAGATCAAACAGATGAAAAGAGATGTTTTATTCAAGAGTGACTTCAAGCTGAGCATCTTAAGAGAACAAAGTGTTCAGTCACAGTATATATTTGTACAAGATCAGTATATATGCTCTTTTTTTTATTTTATTTTATTTTATTATTTTATTTTTTTTTTTTATTATTATTTAGCATATATACTGAATAAATTTTTCTTTTCTTGAGAAATACTCATCTGTTTGAGAGAAAAAAAATATAACTGCTCTTAACACTTCAGAGAATAAGAAAAATGAGCAGTTAATAAGGCTCAAAGGGGTTTACTAAGGATGGAATTTATGAACAGTGTTTATACAGTGTTTGTACAATGTTCAAAAGAATTTCGAACAGTGTTTGAAAGAATGGTAAATCCTATTGCCTTTATCATTTTCATGCACACACATATCATGTAGTCTCAAAATGGTTTAATACAAGTTCTAGAGAAACATACTACCTGATGAATATCACACAACAATAAATACTGATTGATAGAAAGTGTATCAATCACTGATTTGGCTCAAACTCTCACAGGGTGTAAACATGAGTCTGAACTCACCAAACTAATCACTGACACATCTCAAGTTTTATGATTTTCACAAGTACAAACAAGGAATCATCATGAACCATACCTTTGGAAACAGAATGTCACTTATCAGAGTTTAGAGTTCATCAATAACCAAAATTATTTATGAGTGGCCATGCACACAATATTCATAGACTCAGAGTTTAGGACTAAATAAACTAAGAGATGCTATAAATATGAAACAGTATCATGCTGTGTTAATTTTCTGCACAAAGTCTGATTAGATAGCAGTGACTCAGAAAGAACCATGATTTAATTACTGTGAATCATGCTTCATACATATTTCTTCATTGGTATTTTCATTCAGACAATAATCAATTCTGAATTCACTGAGTGTATCTAACATGTTAACAGTATTTAACAGACAGACATGCTGACAGAGTTTAAAAAGATTTAAACATTAGCATGCAGAACAGAGTTTAATACTAAGGTTCACATAGCATTTAACAATTTACAGAAAACATGAGCAATAAGTTTTTGAGTCTAACCAACATCTCTAGTCAAAACTAGAGACCATTCCTAGTTCATTGACCAGTCTTGTAAATGTAGCTTCACTCAATGGCTTGGTGAAGATATCTGCAAGTTGTTGTTCTGTAGACACAAAGTGAAGTTCAATGTTGCCTTCCTCTACATGCTCCCTGATGAAGTGATACCTTATGCTGATGTGCTTTGTCATTGAATGTTGCACTGGATTACCTGTCATTGCAATAGCACTTTGATTATCACAGTAAATAGGTATCTTGGAATACCTTAATCCATAATCCAGCAGTTGATTCTTCATCCATAAAATCTGTGCACAGCAGCTACCAGCAGCAATATACTCTGCTTCAGCTGTAGATGTAGATATTGACTTCTGTTTCTTGCTGTACCAGGAAACAAGTCTGTCACCCAGAAATTGACAACTTCCACTGGTGCTTTTTCTGTCTATCTTACATCCAGCAAAGTCTGCATCAGAGTAACCAAGAAGTTTAAACTCTGATTCTCTTGGATACCACAGTCCCAAAGTTATAGTGCCCTTCAGGTACTTGAATATTCTCTTTACTGCTGTTAAATGTGGTTCTCTTGGATCAGCCTGGAACCTTGCACACAAGCAAGTTGCATACATGATATCAGGTCTGCTAGCTGTCAAATAGAGCAAAGAACCAATCATTCCTCTGTAACTTGTCATATCTACTGATGACCCTGCATCTTTGTCCAACTTTGTTGCAGTTGCCATGGGAGTTGTTGCAGATGAACAGTCAAGCATACCAAATTTCTTGAGAAGGTTTCTGGTATATTTTGCTTGATTTATAAAAATTCCATCATCTGTTTGCTTCACCTGTAGGCCTAGAAAATAACTAAGCTCTCCCATCATACTCATTTGATATCTTGACTGCATGAGTTTGGCAAACTTCTTGCAGAGTTTATCATTAGTAGACCCAAAAATGATGTCATCCACATATATCTGAACTAAAAGCAAGTCACTACCATTTTGGAAATAAAACAGAGTTTTGTCAATAGTACCTCTGTGAAATCCACTTTCTAGTAGAAATTTGGCAAGGGTTTCATACCATGCCCTTGGTGCCTGCTTAAGTCCATAGAGTGCCTTGTCTAACCTGTAGACATAGTCTGGATATTTTGGATCTATAAACCCTGGTGGTTGTTCCACAAACACTTCTTCTTCAAGTTTTCCATTCAAAAATGCACTTTTTACATCCATTTGAAATACTTTGAATTTCATGTGAGAGGCATATGCAAGAAAGATTCTGATTGCCTCCAATCTAGCCACTGGTGCAAATGTTTCATCATAGTCAATTCCTTCCTGTTGTGAGTAGCCTTTTGCAACCAGTCTTGCCTTGTTCCTTGTGATAACACCCTCACTGTCAGTTTTATTCCTGAAAACCCATTTAGTACCAACAATGGATCTATTCTTAGGCCTAGGTACAAGGGTCCACACTTCATTTCTTTCAAATTCATTTAGCTCTTCTTGCATTGCTGTTATCCAGTCAGCATCTTTAAGAGCTTCTTCCACTTTCTTTGGCTCAGATTGTGACAAGAATGCATGAAACAGACATTCATTTGTTGTTGCACTTCTTGTCCTTACTTTTGCATCTGGATCACCAATAATCAAATCAGGTGTGTGAGATTTAGTCCATTTTCTTGCAGAAGGCAGATTGCTTCTGTCATCATGTGATCCTCCCCCTTGATCCATGCTCTCCTGATTTTCTTGGTGCCTTTCATCATTTTCAGATGCTCCCCCTGAATGTGACTTCTCAGAATTATCAACAGAGTTTGAATCAACAGAGTTTGATTCAGAATTATCAACTGAGTCACTATCAGTGTTTGAATCATCACTTTGATGTGATTCTTCATGCTCCCCCTCAACTGGTTCTTCCCTTGTTTCTGATTGAAGAGTTTCTTCAGTATTTACCAGTAGAGGTTCAGAGTTTAGATCAACAGAATTTGTCAAGTCAGTCTGATCAGAGTTTACTTTTTCAGAGAATAAATCTTCATTTTCAAAATGCAGTTGATCATGTTCATCTACATCTTCAAGTCCAGTTATCTTCTTGTCATCAAATGACACATGAATTGATTCCATGATCACTCTGGTTCTCAGATTATAAACTCTGAATGCCTTTGTTGACAGTGGATAGCCAACAAAAATTCCTTCATCTGCCTTTAGGTCAAACTTGGTCAACTGTTCAGGATGAGTCTTCAACACAAAGCACTTGCATCCAAAAATATGAAAATATTTTAGATTTGGCTTTTTCTTCTTCACCATTTCATATGGTGTTTTACCATGCTTGTTGATCAGTGTTGCATTTTGAGTAAAACAAGCAGTTTGAACTGCTTCTGCCCAGAAATATGTTGGCAACTTTGCTTCATCTAGCATGGTTCTGGCAGCTTCTACCAAGGTTCTGTTCTTTCTCTCCACTACTCCATTTTGTTGTGGAGT
Organism: Kitagawia praeruptora; assembly: GCA_037693485.1. Lineage (NCBI taxonomy): Eukaryota > Viridiplantae > Streptophyta > Magnoliopsida > Apiales > Apiaceae > Kitagawia > Kitagawia praeruptora. The sequence goes on along the minus strand of CM075348.1, from coordinate 165,601,636 downwards.
ACCAGGTGCAGAAAACTCTTGTTTTATCCCTTTACTCTTGCAAAATTCTTCCATAGATGAATTCCTGAATTCAGTTCCATTGTCACTTCTGATTATCTTCACTTGATGCTCTGACCCTTTTTCCAGTTGAATTACATGTTCTGTCAGTGTTAATGCAGTTTCATCCTTCTTTGCAAGAAAATATACCCATGTGAATCTGGTATATTCATCAACAATGACTAATGCATATCTCTTCTTTCCAAGAGACATCACATTCACTGGACCAAAAAGATCAACATGTAGTAGATGATAAGGATCAACAATTGAAGACTCAGTTTTGCTTTTGAAGGTGACTTTTTTCTGTTTAGCCTTTTGGCAAGAATCACACAGTCCTTTTTCATTCAACAAGGACTTTGGTAGACCTCTTACAAGATCATTCTTGATTAGCTCATTGATGTTGTTCAGATTCAAATGAGAGAGTTTCTTGTGCCATTTCCAACTCTCTTCACTGGACATCCTTGTAGACAGACACACTGCTTTGCCATCAGTGTTTGTTGACAATTTGATTTCATAGATGTTATTGTGTCTGTTTCCAACTAGAGCAACTTTCCCTGTAGATTTACTGATCACTTGACAATATTCAGGCTGAAAATCTACATGATATCCTCTGTCACAGATTTGACTCACAGATAGCAAATCATGCTTGAGTCCTGGAACAAGAGCTACATTTGTGATGAAGACATTTCCAAGATTAATATTGCCATATCCCAGTGTATGTCCTATGTTGCCATCTCCATAGGAAACTTCTGGGCCAGCCTTCTCCTCAAACTCTGATAGCAGGGCTTTATTTCCTGTCATGTGTCCTGAACATCCACTGTCCACGACTAGGGTACTAACCCTGGTGCCCTGCAATCACAAACAATCAATGATTATTAGTTTTAAGGATCCAGACTTGCTTGGATCCTTTGGCTTTCTTAAATCTGTTAGCTTTTGCAGCGGAATTTTCATTAACAGAGTTTAAGCTAACTTTTTCAGAGTTTACATTTGCAGAGTTTACTTTAACCCATTTCAAATTTGGCTTGGGTTCATAGTAATTATAGTAAATAGCATGATAATCTCTGCAAGTGTAAATAGAATGCCAAGTACTTCCACAGTGTTTGCATAAAGTCTGTGGTCTAGTTCTCACATAATCATTCTTTACTGCAGTTTTAAAAGGCAAAGAATTAATGTTCTTATTCTTATTGCAGAAACTAGCAAGATGATTAGTGCTACCACAATTAAAGCATGTTTTTCTAGGAGCTAATGAAGCAAGCATTGGCTTAATTCCTGATGTGATGCCTACTTTTCCATTTTTATTTTTCTTAGGCAATCTCTTTTTGTTGACAGATTTTATCTCCTTAAGCTTATGCTTGAGTTGTTTATCTGTCATTAAACCAATGTTAGCCTCTTTAACAAAAGTTTTAGCATATGACTCCTTAACAGCCTTTTTCTGTGCTTCAGTCTTAGGTCCACCTGTTCCCATGACATTACCCTCAGATGAACAATGTGGTCTAACCTTTACCTGATTTTCAAATCTAAGTTCATCTCCTACAGAGTAACCTAGACCTACTGTATCTGACTGAAACACTTCTTGAGTGTCTTTACCAGAATGTGTCCAAGTTTTAATGATGTGTTTAGTATCCTCCAATTCAGATTCTAGTTGCTTATACTTACCTAGCAACTCCTGTTCAATAAACACTGCATCATCTCTCTCTTTTTGAATTTTATTCATGTTCTCTAGCTGTTCCTCAACAAGTTTATTTCTTTCTTTGAGTTGAGAACACTCAGACTTTATCCTTTCATTTTCTAAAGTCTGATCCCTATAACTGATATGCAATGCTTTAAGATAAATTCTCAGTTCAGTTATATTATCAGTGTTATAAGCATAAGTAGTTGGAGGTACCTTGAGATCATCATTTTCAGTCTGAGTGGTAGCCATGAGAGCATAGTTGACTTCCTCATCTGAATCTGAAGTGTCTGCCCAATCTCTGCCTTTGGTGTAGAGTGCCTTTTCAGTTTTACCCTTCTTGCACTCTGGAGCATAGTGTCCCATCTCCTTACACTTGTAGCATTGAATCTCAGACTTATCTTTCTTTCCAGATTTGAAGTCCTTTCCCTCAGCTTTATTGAAATTCTTCTTGTCAGACTTTGAGTAGTCCCTTGAGAATCTCTTTCCCTTCTTGAAGTTCTTGTAACCCATCTTCTTGAAGGTCTTTACCATCAATGCAGCCATTTGCATCATCTCTTCATCATCTTCAGAATCAGATGAACCATCTGTGTTTGAGTCAACATCAGTGTTTGATGACTCATTCTCTGAATGGATGACTAAGGCTTTCCCTTTTGCCTTTCTCCTTGATGCCTCCTTCTTTGATGGTTTCTCCTCAACCTTGAGTGCAACAGATTTTGACTTTCTACTTGTTCTTTTGTTTCTCTGCTCCAATTCCAATTCATGGGTTTTGAGCAGCCCATAAATTTCATCAATCTCTGTTTCACCAAGTTCATAATTATCTCTAATAGTGGTTGTTTTCACATCCCACTTTTCAGGTAGAGAAAGAAGAAACTTGAGATTTGAGTCTTCTAAATCATATTCTTTGTTAACCAATGACAAATCATTGAGCAGTTTACAGAATCTGTCAAATGTTTCTGTCATGGTTTCATCGGACTTTGCCTCAAAGTGCTCATACTCCTGAGTGAGTATGTTTCTTCTGTTTTTCTTGATTGCAGGAGTTCCTTGACACCTAACCTCAAGTGCATCCCATATTTCCTTTGCAGTTGTGCAATTAATCACCTTATTAGACATAACATTGTCTAATGCACTGTGAAGTAAATGTCTCACTTTTGCATCCTTTGCAATAGATGAAAGATCCTCAGCAGTTAGATCTTTCTTTTCCTTTGGAATGACCTTTGATTCCTCACCAGCAGCAGCAGCAGATAATTTTGTTGGTTTGTGAGGACCTTCATAAATTCTATCAAGGTATTCTGGATCTGTAGCCTCCAGAAACATGGTCATTTTCACCTTCCAAATTGCATACTCTGATGGCCTAAGTATAGGAACCCTTATTGTTTCATACCTACTAACAGTAGTAGGAGCTTTCTCATTTGGTGGAGGTATCTCTGCCATTGATTACTATTGTGTTTGGATCTTTAACTGTAATAAAATAACAGATTAGTCTCTGATACCACTTGTTAGGTCGAATACACAATAAGTAATCAAATACTGTATGAATAACTTAACAAGAACACACTGTTTAACAATTAAAAACTGTTTGGAATTAATAATTCCTCTCTCAGTGATGTAAATATCACAGAGAGCTGCTTAGGTTACAATGGATGAATATCTCAATGTTCGACTACCCTTCTAGGGTTAACCTAACTGTATTTATAGAACATACAGCTTCGTACAATCAGTAATTGATTCTCCTATAATTAAGCTATACAATTGATATCAATCACGATTGCTTCAGTCTTCCAAGTCAACTCAATCTCTTTGACAGCTTTCCAATCTTCAAAGATATTGCTTCCATATTTATCAATCTTCAAACACTGTTGACTCTTCAGACAATACCGCTACAGAGTTTAACAAACTCTGTTTGCGCTTCCAGTCAGTGTTTAATCAAACTCTGACTGCTTCCAGCTAAACTCTGTTCTCTGACTTTAGCTTCCAAACACTGTTTTCATCAATCATTTCTAACACGACCTAAAAACCAACTATAATTAAAATCCTGGTTCTAATTCTCTATAGTGTTTTTAGATTGTCATTCTTGACTTATTTGATCTACAAACCGCCTATAATAAAACTCGGGTTCTAAATTAATATATAGTGTCTATAGATCATTAATCGTGATTGATATGATCTAGAAACCAACTATATATGGAACTCAGGTTCTATAATTTTTTTTATAGTGTCTTTAGATCGTTTATCGTGATTGATACGATCTTTAAACCAACTATAATTACAACTAAGGCTGAATAATTTTCTTATAGTGTCTTTAGATCGTAATTCGTGATTGATGCGATTTAGAAACCAACTATAATTAAATCACAGGTTCTGAACTTTAATCCTGAAATTGCTCTTTCGGTGTTTGGCTTTACAAAAAATTGAAGATCAAATTCAGTGGAAGTTTGTGCAGTGATAGTTATTTTGAAGACCATATTTCAGTAGTTGTATGTTCAGGGGAATTGTATCAGTGGTAATTCAGTGAAAATTGTATCAGTGGTTGTACCATGACTGGCCTTACGGCTTATTATAATAAAATCTTTTGCTTATCAAAAAAAAAAATATTTAAAAATATAAATACTCCGAACGATGGAGTACGAATTAGTAAACTTGCCTGGTTCTGCGGTACAATACTCCAACTTGCTCCACGTCTCTGGTTCATCGACAATTCACCTTCTCGGGCCCATTTCAGCATTTATTTAACCCAACTTCTGATCACCTTTCAATCAACTTCTATTCACCTTTATATAGTACTTATGCACATCTACAACTTTCGTTCTTTAAGCTCTTCCAAACGAGCCTCCTAACTTATCCGAAATCCTACCCCAAAATGATTCCTCGAATAATTCCAAAACTCAACATTTTTACGCGAAACCTTTTCCATTTTTAAATCTCACAAATAATTTAATAATAAATCCGATTTTTAGCCTCTAAAATAATATGGTTCAATCCGGTTAATTAAAATAATAGCAAATATCAATCTTCCAAAATAAATCCGTATTTATCTTTATTTATTCATAATTATCTCCTCTTTTATCAACAATTATTAAATTACTAAATCACGATCAACTAATCACTAATTATTTCTATTTAATTAATTAATCAATAATGCCATTTTTATTAGACTATTTATTAAGCCATAATCATTGTTCCCACTTTTAACCAAAAATGTAATTCTATTAAAATAATCCTAATTTATAAATCCCACTAGCTTCTAATTTCTCTTTTTAACAATAAATAAATTAAAATCCCATTTTTATTCCTAAATCACAAAACTTCCATTTTTAATCCAAATAATTAAATCCAGATTAAAACATCCGCCCCTTAATTTTATCGATACGTTATTATTTTATTATTAATCTATTTAACAGAAATTAAAGTGGGCCCCACCTCACCCCCTCGTGGGCCCCACCTCACACCCTCCCCTGCACCCCTGCAATCTCTCTCGATCTATACCTCTCCGGCGTCTCTCTCTCTCTCGCCAGTCTCTCCCTCTCTTCTCTGTCTCTCTCCCTCAATCTCTCCGAATCTCTCTCACTCACTCTCTCTGCGAATCTCTCTCCCTCTCTCTCGACCTCCCTCAACCTCTCCCCGACTCTCCCTCTATCACAACACAACCGACCCGATACAACACCAACATCAATTAATCAACACCACCACCACATCGGTGGTGGTCTCCTCCTTTCTCTTCTCTACTCTCTCCTCTCTTTTCAATCTCTCTTCAATCTCTCCCTCCTATTTCTCTCCGGCTATCTCTCTCCGCCTTCCTCACCACTACCATCGGTCCAAACTACAACTCCCACCAATCAAAACACAACCAACACCCATCCTTATCACTCCGTTGCAAACCCACAATCACCACCATACTCCGATTTCCCCTCTCCTTCGTTCATCTCTTCCCCTCTCTCCGATTCAACATCTCTCTCTCTCGACATCTCTCCCTTTCTCCCTCTCCCTCTCTATCTCTCTCTCTCTCTCTCTCTCTCTCTCTCTCTCTCTCTCTCTCTCTCTCTCTCTCTCTCTCTCTCTCCCCCCTCCTCCCTTCTCTCCCTGCGAATTCCCAGCCTTCCCCCATCTGTTCTCTGTAACCAATCCCCCCCGAGTACACTATGTTTAACAGCAATAATATAAGTCGAAGTACATGGTTCTAAAAAAAAACCTGCTCTGTGTTTTTGGTTCGAAGTAATTGATATCTCTCCCCTAAGCTTTTGACACAATACAAATATATAGAATTGAAATCTTCTGATTGGATTAAAAAATAAAAAGCTGGATTTTGTTTTATAAAATAAAAAAAGTAATTAAAAGTGGGAGACAATTATGTAGTGCTCCATAATTATTTTTAGTGGACAATTTATTAAATAAAAATGGAAGACAACATCATTAAAGAAATAATTTTAAAATAAAAATAATGATTATGAAATATTTGGTGAAAAGATATCGTTTTTCCCCGCCTAATAAATTAAAACGAAATTCTAATTTCGTTTCTTAAAATAAATACGACTCAAAATTTAAAAATACTATTTTTCTCAAATTTTTAATAAACAATAATATTTAAATATAATACGAATATATAAATTTTAAAATTTATAAAACGTACTAATTAAAAATATATACTAGTGCATCGTTTCTAAAATATTTTTAAATAAAAATATCGAGTAGATTCGAAAAATTTATTCGAAAAATTTACGGTTATTACACTATTCAAGGAAAATCAATTCTAACGGCTTCAAGAATTCCTACCGTTGGAGCCTTTCTAGATTGACTTTAAAATACTCTTGTTTATCTATTTAAGAGCTATTCTTATTTAGTTCTTATCAACCCCCATACAAGTACAGAAACAAGACTATATACACAACCACAAAGCTTACATTGCAAAATCCTTCTAAACCTTTTAAACCCATATATACACGCATATATATATATTCGGAGGGGTTCATTGGTTGAGTTGTAATTGATTCAAATCATTGTATTGTTCAAGTTGTATTGAATAGTTGTTGTACAAGGTTGGCTTAAGGTTTTGGGTGGGTTGAACTAGACTAGAGAAGTGTACTTGGGAAGTATTGCTTAGAGAGTTAGTTCAACACAGCAAACAGCAAACCATTTGTAAGCAGCTGGGTGTTTTAGTTGTTGGGCAGATTGGTTAGGGAACAAGGGTTTGGTGAACGTTGCTAGAGAAGTATACATGGGAAGTGTAGCTTAGAGAGCAGGTTCAGAAACAGGTGTTCAGCAAGCCATTTGTCAGCAGCTAGGAAAAAGGGAGATATATTATTGTATCTTGTAATTGGATTATCTTTGATCAATAATATATTCTCTTACCAAGTTGGTAATGGACCAGGACGTAGATCATAGGGGATTAGGGGTCGAACCTGGCTAAAAGATTTTGGTGTTCTTTATTTTTACTGCACATTACTTACTGCACTGCACAAACAGCACGCCATTTGTAAACTGTTTAATCACAAACAGCAAGCTGTTTCTGGTAAAATTTAAAACAGGTCATAAATAACCATTGTTATCCATAAACACCTATTCACCCCCCCTCTAGGTGTTGTTTTTCAATATGGATTTAAATTTCAAACCCGAATGATTTTGGATATGGATATGGATTTCATGTATACCGAGCCGAAACCCGATCCGAAATCCGAAATCCGATTCAAACCCGAGCCGAATCCGAAACCCAAAAAATACCCGAATTTTATTTATTATATTTTATATTTTATATATTCTGTATTATATATAAAGGATTTTGGTCCACAACCACAGGCACAGCTGGTTGTAAAATATTATGCAACCAACGAATCTGGACCGTTAAAAAAGGATCTAATGGTTGAAAAACGACACTGCCTCAATGTCTCATTGCGGCCACCTCATTGTTTCATTGAGGTGGCAGCAATGAAACATTGCTACTATAATTTTGTTTTAGATACGAAAATGCCCTTTTCCAATTTGATTAGCAATTAAGTGATTAGGAGCAGAATATTAAAATGGTGATAAAAATTGAAAAAGATGCAAAAAATTTATAATTCAAAAAATTTGATTAGCAATTAAGTGATTAGGAGTAGAATTTTCAATTTTTAATTTTAAATTTGAAAATTGTAAAACACATATCAGTTTGCTCAATACTCTTTCTCACCCAAGTAGAAATAAGTTATTGGAGTTCACAACTGTTGAAAGAGATATTTATTTTTTTAAATACAAAACTACCCTTAGCAAAACAACTACCGTTAGCATTGGGATCGAACTCCTGATCTTATGCTAAAGAGGTCATCACCTTAACCATTAAGTCAACTAAATTTATTTGATCAAATATACCAAATTAATCTATATATATTGAAATTTACATTTGATTAAAAAATGTGTAATTAGACTAAATATACATTTTAATGAAACAATTTCAACTAATTTAGACAATAGACCTTATTACATCTGACGATAGACTTTACTACAAGTTCGGATTCCGAAAGTTGTTTATTATGAATATTTTTAAAATTTGAATAAATGATTACTTTTTTATTAAAATTTAGTTAATTATTAATTTTAAAAATAATAATTTATTAACAGTCGTTCAAGATGTTTTTAGAATGAACGTTTCACATTTTTAATTGTGTTCAAGAATAAATTTATTGAATCTCCTCATAATTGATAATATTGATAGGTCGATTAGTCGAAGTAAGGTAAAATTCAGCAACGAATATTATTAAAATCAAAACAACTAAATAACTGTATACAAATTTTACTCAATAGAAATTCGAGACATTTTTAAAATGATTGTTTCACATGTCTCCCACTATATTTAGATTAAATATTTTTAATTAAATACATAGGCTAGAAAAAAAATATTCTTAACTTAACATTGAAGATATTTCAAATTTCAAATTAATTTATTGTGATTTCACATGCATATTTTAATAATTAAATAAAAAAATAGAAAATAGAAAATGGGCATTGTACCACCGCAAAGCTTCATTGCTGTGGTCATGGAAAATATCATTTTTCCACCAGTTTTAAATGTGATACTTGTAGTTGGTGGTTGGAATACAAGCTGGGCAAATATCACCGCAATGAAACATTGAGGTGGTCTTAATTTTCCACAACCACAATGTTTCATTGTGGCCACCTCAATGAAACATTGAGGTGGTCCTCGGGACCATTTTTTATCTGCCAGTTTTTTCATATACACACTTTTACCATTCAAATTAATTTATTATTTTTTAAAATTTTGGAAATATCACTAAATTAGATATATATTGACATACGTGCGGTTAGATCATTGATGAGTATTTTTTAATTTTAGAATGAACGTTTCATATTTTTAATTGTGTTCGAGAATAAATTTATTGAATCTTCTCATAATTGATGTTATTATAAATATTTTAGTTTCCTATTTTTAATTTAAATTTTAAAAATAATAATAAAATTTTATTATAAAATATTTAATAGTAGAAGTGCGTACTTCTAGTTTCTTTTTAAATTCATATTACCTCAATGAATCAAAGCGGCAGCCGCAATTGCAGCCACCTCAATGATACATTGAGATGGGAACAAGGATTGCAATTACATGTATTAAACACTAAATATGCAGACTAACTATTAGTTCATGTTGCGTAGGTGGAAGACAAAACACAAGCAAGACTATTGCACAACTCTGGCATAGTTTATGAATTAGCAGAATTTCGAACAACTGGTCAGTCATTTTTGAACTAAATGTAGACACAAAGCGGAAGTGAACCTTACATACTTATATAATCTGATTTGGGCATTCATGATAATAAGTAAGAGAAACCACATGAAGAAGTAGAACTTGAAAAACAAATTTAAGAAGAATACGTGCACCAGAATGTAATAGCACATCAATTACAATATATAATCGAATCATAATAGCAAAACTAAAGTTTTCAAGCAAGTATTTAACTATCAAACCTAACATCGCAAAATAAAAAAAAATACCCAAATTCAAGAAATACAAAACAATATAGCACCATTATAAGAACCCAATGGTATAAGAACCCCAATTTCAGTAGCATTACACACAATTGCAACAGAAGTGTGTGTATTTGTAAGTGCGCGTGTGTACAATTATGTTAGAGACATGAAAAAAGAATAAAATTAAAAAAATTACAAGAAATCGAAACAACTACAAGAAGAAGATAGTTGGAATATGTCACAAATGCCCCTAGAATCACCCAGAATCGTCCCAAAGTTGTGTTGTTTGTATAGCATTTGTGTTTGTGAAATGGGTTTTGTGTAACGTGAGTTTTGTAAAACAAAAGGGTAAAATAGGGAAATTTACAAATTTGGCTCCCGCAATATATCAATGAGGCAGCCGCAATGTTTTATTGTTGAAGCAATTAATCTCCACCGTAAATTTCAAAATTGAACGGACAAGATATGTTGGTTGGTTTTCCAAAATCAATCGGATGTGATTGTGGAAGGGGACCCATATATAAATGTATATTATAACTATATATATAATTACAATATAGCTATTGGGCCCTAATAAGACCACATGAGTAGCTTGACTGTTTGAGGCCCATTAGGGTTAAAACCTATTTCTATATGGTATATATATACACACACTAACACAATACTATATATATATATACACACACTAACACATTATTACTTTAGTAGTACTAACTCTACGTCTCTTCCTCTCTTGTTTCATTTGTTTTCTGCGGCTGTGCCTCTCTTTTTTTTTTTTCTCTCTCTCTCTCGATTACTCTCTTTAATTGATTAAACCCCGATATTCTAGGATATAACCAATAATTACTTGCCATGTCATTTGGGAAAGGAATTTGGGGTACCTAGCATTTTCTGGATATTTAATCCTCCGATAATGATTACCAAATGTTTATATCACCAAATTAAGAGCAGATTCTTGAGATTACTCATTTTTTGGTCTTAAATTGAGTCCTTTCCTCTTCGATTTTGAGATTTTCAGAGTTGGGGTTATATAAAATTGATGGCGATGAGTTAATAGATCGGAAACTCGAGTTTATTTTCCGGTTAAAAACTCGATACCCACATGTATGATGTTTGTTATCAAATTTCGAGTTGGGGTATCACATTTCGATTTTCGTGTATCAAATTTCGGGTTTCGGGTATTAAAATTCGGGTATCCAAAAAATTTCGGGTTTCGGGTATATCCGAATCCGATCCGAAATCCATTGGATCGGATTTGGATATTAATTTTCGGATATTTTTCGGGTTCGGGTAGGATGAAAAATTTCGGGTTTGGATATGGATATTGTCATATCCGAGCCTATCCGACCGGATTCCCATCCCTAGGCAGAGCAGGTTACAAAGCACAAACATACAAAAATAACAGAAATTTTTCAATGGCTAAAAACCTTTCCTTTGGCACCAGAGTTTCATCAAACCTTTGAGGAGATTCCAGATCAAATTGCCTATATACAAAAAATTGGAAAAAAAATATGTATGCTATATGTAGTGACGGAGGCAAAAATGTTTTGTAGAGGGGGAGATATTATATTATAACTTTAAAAATAAATAATAATTTAAATTGTAACTGTAAAATAAATTAAGAAAAGCAAAAAAAAATATAAGTTCAACAGTAAGAAGTGTTTGTAGACTTAAAAATGTGTTAAAAGAATAAAATGTGAATTTTGGAAAAAAAACTACATAAAATAAAATTAAAAGTTGGGAAACAAAAAAAAAACTTAGGCTCAGAGTCCAACACTGGTTGTTGACTTGTTGGAGTGAACTACAATGCAATGCATACAAAACATGTACTATTATTGTTCATATTAGAGTATTCACATCCCGTACCCCATCCCTATCCCTAAATTTTTACTAAAAATAGTAAATCCCCAAACAAAAATAGTAAATCCCTAAAATTATCAAAAATATTTTACATCCCATTCCCCATTTTCCATTCCCATATCCCTATATTCTTTTTTATATTACTTCTTTCTCTCTCTTTCATTTACAACTTTAACTACCAAAACCCACTCACTATCTAAAAATATAATTTAATATTATTATATGAAGAGAGAAGGGGTTTGGGGGAGCTTTTGGGGGAATGAACAAAGTCCCTAAATATGTGGACTTGAGTTATGATCCTAAAATTAAACCCCAAAATGGGGAATGGGATGGAGGGGTATTTTAGAAGAAAAGTTGAACAAATCCTCAAATTATGGGGATGAGGATAGAGATGAGGTATGGGATGTGAATGCTCTTAGAAAACTAGTGGGGGGCCTGGACCCCCGGTCACTAGAAAACACAACACACAACACAACGTACTCAGTATATCACCACTGTGCCAACTGAACCCCCTGGTCACTAGCTATATGTAAAATCATCATACCCCGGTCTCATTGCCCTCAAGAAAAAACCGAATTCTTGAACTTAAAAAATCCTTTTTGGCATGTTCTGCTTTTCGAACGAGGTGAACAATGAATCCCCAGTTGATTGTGACATACTGTTCCAACCTAAATCTGGCTAAAAAAGTCACAAATATATAATTATTATACTTAAAAAGAGGAAATTAATTTAGCACAGGGAAACAATATATAGCAAAAGGTTGAAAGATTTCCAAAACAACTATTTACTCCTATTTTAGTATGGTAACTACTCTTCTCTTTGTGTGGTTACTTAAAACAACAAAAATTTGAAGCACCACTGACACTTAATGATATGAGATCAAGAACCCACAGCTTGCACTAGCTAACATTCTTACATAACTAGCAATATTGCCCGTGCTTCGCACACGGGAAATTATTTTTTTTTATCTAATTAATTGATGATTAAAAAGTAAAACATGACAATTATACGAATATTGTATATTATATAGCATTTAAGCCCGTGCTACGCACACAGGTCTTTTTTTTAATTTTTTTTACTTTATTAATTAAAAAATTAACCATCGACACTCGTCGACTATCATAATTACATGTTCATTACAAAATATTTGATGAATAGAAATAATGTTATTGAATAAAAGAGATAATATTGCAACCATTACTAATTATTCATTACTAATAATGATCCGCAAAAATCAACAAAACAAATAATCGAAATATAATTTCTCATAAAAGTCCAATGATGATAGTTAATGAATTCATTTATATACATAAATATATACATAAACGACCTTATTATTTATTATTAATTGGACTAAAAATAGTGACTAAATACGATTCCAGAAAAGTGAATTAAAATAAAATTAGCAACTTTATTCAAATAATCAAATTCTAGATAACGCAAAAAATATTCATCATCCAACTATAATATTGACACACATTTTAAGGCAATAGAAAATGTTCAGATACTGCAAATTATATTTTAAAATTTCTATTTTAATATTCTTTTATCGACATAAAACCCAAACATTGAGTTTTTGACATCTATCTTCGGTTATCTTCATTAAATTTATTAAATATTAAAATTTGAATATGTTTGATTTAATTAGATTTTAAATGAAATGTGATCCAAGAAGGTGTAGTAAAATATAGTTCTTACAATTTAATAATTCATTAATCAATATAAGTCAATGTAGTTATATAGTATAACGTTACTCGACGTCGACTCACGGCGCCGTCTCGTATTTTGTAATATGAAAATTAACATTATACGACGTCTCGCATTTTGTAATATGAAAATTAACATTATAATCGAAAATTTTAATTATTGAGCAATAAATATATGAGGCTTAAAAATAACTCGATAATATTTTTTTATCGACATTAAACTCCAAACAATGAGTTTTCGACATTTATCTTCAGTCACTTTCATTAAATTTATAAAGTATTATAATTTGTGTATGTTTGATTTTATTAATTAGGTTTTAAATGAAATGTCATCTAGGAATGTGTAGTAAAATGAAATTCTTACAATTTGGTTATTCCTCATTCAATATAAGTCAATGTAGTTATATAGTTGCTCGACGTCGCCTCGCGACGCCGTCTTGCATTTTGAAATACGAAATTTAAAGTTATAGTCAGACTGAAAATGAATTATATATAATTAATTTCAATTATTGAGCTATAAATTTAAAAAAAAAATTATCCGATCATTTCGTTAATCGATATAAAACTCTAAACGATGAGTATTCAATATCTATATTCAATCATCTTCATTAATTTTACTAACTATAAAATTTGTATTTGGTTTATTTAATTCATTAAGTTTTAATTGAAATGTATTCCAATAAGGTTGTAGTAAAAATACAATTCTTACAATTTTGATAATTATTCACTCAATATAAGTTAATATTATTATGTACTATAACGTTATTCGACGTCGGCATGAAAAATATTTATTATCTTAAAGGAAAATTATATCATGAATAAATTAAATTATTGAAAAATAGATTTTTAAAAAAGAAATTGAGTACTTCTCCCAAGTATAAATATTAAACGGTGCAACAATTATACATTCTTTATATAATGATCTTCATATAATTTATTATATATGGATTAATATAATTTGATTGTTCCAAAATGGAATGAGTTCTAATTGGTTCTAAGATAATTCATGATTTTTTGTTAAGTTAACTGCATGTTAACTTTGGTGTGGTAGACTCAGGTATTATTATTATTATTATTATTATTATTATTATTATTATTATTATTATTATTATTATTATTATTATTATTATTACTACTACTAAATGTTGTAGCATGGTTAGTTTAAATATCCTTGATTAGTTTAAATGTCCTTTTTTTTAACAGGTTAGTTTAAATATCCATGGTTAAAAGATTTAAATGAGAAGAGTTTTAAACTATTATGATTGGTCTAAATTTAATTAGTTTAAATATCTTTGGTCTAAATTCATAAATCACTAATAATGGGGGTGTTTGGGAAAACTTTTTTCCAAACTTTTTCCTGAAAAAAGTTAACTTTTTTTGCAGCTTATAGAATCTCAAACATATATTAAATATACTCATTAAATTATTTTATCAAAATATGAAATTTTTACCCGAAAATAAGTCCATAAGGACTTAATTTAAGGTTTGCCAAACATGCCAAATATAAAATTACCCAAACAGGTATTGACTTAAAATTTTTATTTTTCACTTATCACTTTAAACAACTTTAAGTTATAAATAATAGTTTTAAGTTTAGCGATACAGGCTCTAGATTCCTTTCACCATATTTTGGAGTAATAATACTTTTATAAAATCATATAACGTCTACATCAAAATAAGCCTACTTTTTCATTTTTTTTTCTAAGTAGTAAAATAAGTAGTAAAATATTTTATGTCAAGATGATGATCAATTAAACAGAAAAAATGAGCTATATAAGTAGTAAAATATCAGACCGAGGCAATAAACCTCTATGTTAAGGACTCAAATATTTATATGAAGAATAATGTGGTGGTACAGAGCTAAACTTTATGTGCAATTGGCAGTTTAACTGTTATTAGTCAAAATTGAATTAATTTGATTTTGGAATTTATAAATTATCAATTTTTATGAAACCGGGCAAGTATGTCGAGGTTTGAAATGATCAAAATCAAAGAAAAAATCAATTCAAATATTTTATGTCAAGATGATGATCAATTAAACAGATGTTGATGCATGTACATATTTATTAAATCAGAATTAAAAACGAAAAATTTCCTTAAAAGTCAAATCATATGGATTTCAACTTGATTAAGGACGTTTTTATGCTAAAATTCCTACAATGTTTAAATGTAATTGCATGAATTTATACATATGCTACACATTTATTCAAATTAATTGTAAAATAAAATTTGTGATAATCTATATATCTTAATTCCAAAACTTGCCCATTTCCAATGGATACGCTTGTTCTGTAAGAATGAAAAATCAATACGAAGTAAACATATTATACGCATATATAACATATAATTATAAATGTAATATGAATTGAATAGAAAAATGATCAATAAAAAAGGTAGAGACAATAAACGGAAAGACACAACAAAGTAAGAAAGAAGAAAATAGCATCAAAAAAAGTAATAGCAGATGGATGGAGTTTCAATGATATATATAGCACTAACTTTGTTAAACGTATTGACAACTGGGCCAACAAATTTAATTGATCCTAAAAATACGTTTAAATTTAAGAGTTCGAACCCGTCAAAAAAGAAATTTTGAAAAAAAAATGGATATATAAATAATTAATGCTAATTGATACTATATGAATGAGTTATAGTTTCCATAAATGAGAAAATCAAGCAAGATTTTGAATTAATTGGGAAGATAGTGTATTAAATAAGTAATTTGAATTTCAAATTCTTATTACGTATTAAATGAAAATATTTTGTAGACTTGATTATAGATAATTGAAAATGGATCATAATATGATAAGAGAAAATCAAGCAAGATTTCGAATTAGTTGGGAAGATTGTGTATTAAATAAGTAATTTAAATTTCAAATTCTTTAACTTATCCTAAAAATACGTTTAAATTTATGATTTTGAACCCGTCAAAAAGGAAATTTTGGGGAAAAAAGAAAAAGAAAAATGGATATATGAATAATTAATGCTAATTGAAACTATATGAATGAGTTATAGTTTCCATAAATAAGAAAATCAAGCAAGATTTTGAATTAATTGGGAAGATTGTGTATTAAATAAGTAATTTGAATTTCAAATTCTTATTACGTATTAAATGAAAAGATTTTGTAGACTTGATTATAAATAATTGAAAATGGATTATAATATGATAAGAGAAAATCAAGCAAGATTTTGAATTAATTGGGAAGATTGTGTATTAAATAAGTAATTTGAATTTCATATTTTTATTATGTATTAAATGAAAAGATTGTGTTGACTTGATTATAGATAATTGAAAATGGATAATAATATGATAAGAGAAAATCAAGTAAGATTTTGAATTAATTGGGAAGATTGTGTACTAAATAAGTACTTTGAATTTCAAATTCTTATCTTGTGTTGAATGAAAATATCATGTTGACTTGATTGTAGATGATTGGAAATGGTTCATAATATGGATATTCCGGAATATTGTGAATTAATTGAAGATTATATTCCGAAATATAATAAATTATATAAAGATAATGAATTAAATGAAAATATCGTGTATTAAATAAGTAATTTGAATTTCAAAATTTATTATGAAATAAATAGAAAGTTTGTGTTGACCTAATCACATATAATTGAAAAAGGATAATAATATGGATAATCCATGGAAAATCAAAAGAATCCAAGTACAAATGTTTCGCTTACAGTTTCATTCTGAAGTTGGAGAAACAGGACGAAGCAGAATCCTCTTACTACATGTTTCACAATTAAGCAAATGTCTAGATTCAAAACATAACGTAATGAACATATAAACTTTGTGAAACTTAACACAAAAATAGATTTGATTATCATGTTTAGGAAACATATTACAATAAGTTAACATCAAAATCTTGAAGATAACAATGGCTTGATGCCAAGAAGCAAGTTCAAGAAAAAGCCAAAGAGAAAATTAGTCAATGCTTCAAATCTTTAATTTCTGTAATACAGTTCCGGAGATGACCAGAAAATAACCAAAATCTTCAGATTTGTAAAAGGAACATACAGTATATGGATTGAAGATGTATAACAATTAATAAGATGTCCTAGAAAAAATGTATTAGGAAAAGCAAGTCCTTCCCTATAGCTAAACCTAGGCAACATATACATAAAAAATAAAAGAATCCAAGTACAAATGCTTCGCTTATAGTTTCAATCTGAAGTAGGAGAAAAAGAACCAAGCGGAATCCTCTTATGACCTGTTTCACAATTTAACAAATGTCTAGATTTAAAATATAACGGAACCAACATATAAACAAAAAATTTGCATACCTGTTTTATCCATTACAATGTTTACTTTGAGGTGTAGAATATTGCAGATGGAAAAAAGACCATCTACAAATGGTATATTGGAAGAAAATCTGATGGAGGAAAATTGTGTCAATTATTGCTTTCCATAACATAATATATTACATATATTTTTCAGTTACAATACTAACTGAATCCGTCCATTTGTAGGAAAAAGTGGATAAATTTAAAGCCTGCAACAAACAATTTAAATATAAATAAACGTATATCATACATAAAAATTGGATATTTGACGAAATAAAGATAAGCACAACGAATTATATACACATTGAAATTGACTCTAGATTAAAGACCTTTTGCAGCTCCCGATGAATTCAGAACCCCAAACAAAATACACAAAATAGGATGAAGCCATTTTTTCAATTTCTCTCGTCAAGGCTGCAAAAAAACAAAACAAAGTATATCAAAATAACAAACAAAATACACTTTAAATCATACAGAACTTTAATCAAACACCTTTTATGCAGACCTGTTAGAACTGTTTGCCATTGACACTCGAAGAGAAAATAATAAGAGAAGATAATATTGATTAAAACATTAATAAAATGCATGGAAAAAGAGAAAAAAATGGAAAAGAAAACCTCGCTAACAATCAGAGAAGACGATATTGAATCGAGTTACAGGTTTTTAGAATCAAGATACATACCCAATTAATCATATTCACCATTGAATTCGTATCTTGTAAATTGTCTCACTCACAAATTCATTGTAAAATCATTCTCGTTTCATATTCTGTAAATTCAAACAGACAAATATTAGTAAACAACAACTATAGTATACACATACACACATATATGAATACGTAAAAAAAAGACCATGAAGACCGAAAGAAAGAAAAAAGACTAAGAAGGAGAAAAAAGATGAGAGAGATTAATGATATTTTATGTGTACCGCCATTCTTGAGAGAGAGGATGAGAGAGATTAAAGATATTTTATGTGTACCGCCATTCTTGAGAGAGAGCCTGAGAGAGAGGTAAGAGAAGTTGTTTATAATATTCATCAAATTAATCCGAGCTCTAATATGGATATTGTTTCTTGATTTATATAATACTCAATATATTGAATGCAGAGTTTGAGGTATAAAAGAAGGAAGATGGGAAAAAAAAATCTACGGATTGTGTATTGGAAAATGTTCTGATGGATGAAAATTGTGTCAGTTATTATTACTTTCCATGGTTGAATTTGCTTGAAAGTTTGCTAAAATCATGGAGGAAAATTGTGTCATTTATTGCTTTCCGAAATTTAGGAAAATTTGTTTTATTCCTAAATTTATTATTTTCCATAAAAGTATATTGCATTTTTAGATCCAATGGGTCATATCCATTGGTTTCAATGGTTGAATAAATTACATATATTCAATTACCATAATTTTGAAAGTTTGTTAAAATCATGGAGAAAAATTGTCTCCTTTATTGCTTTCCATAATAGTATATTTGCATATAATTTGTTTTAGATCCAATGGGTCATATCCATTTTAAAATGAGTCATGTACTAACTAAGTATATTTTATATTGGATGTTTGTTAATTGGTCAACTGGGTCGATTTGTTTTAAAATATGGATGATCCATTTAGTTTAAATTACAAATATATCCTTAAAATTATGGAATGATAGGAAATAGATAGAGGACAATATCAGTAATTTTGGAAAACCTTTGCTAGCAGGCATTTAGAAGATATAGATTACCATCTAAAAAAGGTATCTTTAAATAAATCAGAGCAAGTACAACTTCGAGTCCATGAACTAATAGGCGGATGCTTAGGTGGTATGACCACAATACAAACATATTTATTTCTGAGACAGTGATTCTATATTAACTGCTTCCTTCATAAAATTAAATTTTCAGATTCTCAAGATCATGGACAGGGTTTAGTAACATTTAACATGTGTATTTCACATACTCAATTTCATGAATGACGATTATTATCAAGATTATACCATAGTATTCTTGCAGCATTAGCAATTGGGTTTTGAACCGGAACAATCATCACGGCGGCATGTCCTAATATGAATAGTTAGAAAGAGATCCCTAATATGCATATGCAGCCTAGAGAATTTTCTGCTTTTCCACTGGCCCAACTTCTCTCAACTTTATGTTTTAGGGAGCCTGCCCTGAAGCAGTATGCTTGAGAAATCAGGGCCATCAGGACCATATTGATCTTTAGGTCCAACCCATCTCGATCGAGGCCACTGCAAATATTGGTTGATGATCTTTGTAACAGAGGCAAATCATTGCTTGGGTGGTATACACCTGCCTCACCTGGCATAACATTAAAAAAATTTATGTAAGCGGGCATAAAAAGAGAGGAAGAAGTGCAAATAACGTCTACTAGTTGTACCATTTCATCAATAAAATTACACGGGATAGAGAATTAGGGGGCATCCACACCAGCTAAATCATGTCAATATGTCATAACCTAATACTCCTACTTATCAGTTATTATATCAGTTATTACTTCTGTAAATAAACAACATTGTTTAATCTAAAAGAACTAATTAAAATCAACACCAGAAGCAAATTCTTCATGGAATTCCATGAAAATCATACAAAAACAAAATGTCAATCAATTTATAAGTTTTCTGCAGAGTAGAACATAAAAATATAGACAATGTATAACAACAATATATTTAGAGTAAATTGCAGTATGATGGCATATAATAATTTTTAATTTGACGGTCTGGTGGCTTCATTTTAGATATTGGCTCTTTGATTGCTTGCACGTTAACATTTCAGCAACTTAAGGACTTCCATGAAAATGAACTAGCAATAATATTTACATGCATGTCGTCAAACAGATGAAAATCAGAAGTAAAAGAAAGAGTGCAGATACCAGTGATACATATATAGAGTAGGATAACAACCAAGAAGTGCAAAGCATGTAAGAATTAAAGATTGATAGAAAAGGAAAGCGATTAGCGGCCACTTAACTTTTTGCGGAGCATATTAGGGTTTTCTATAGAAAAGTGGCTTACACCCCTGTGGGGTGTGTCAGCTGACCTTTGAGCCGATTTTAACAGAACT
This sequence comes from Kitagawia praeruptora, assembly GCA_037693485.1. Classification (NCBI taxonomy): domain Eukaryota; kingdom Viridiplantae; phylum Streptophyta; class Magnoliopsida; order Apiales; family Apiaceae; genus Kitagawia; species Kitagawia praeruptora. The sequence continues at coordinate 165,581,065 of CM075348.1, read as the reverse complement.
GGAGGGGAGTTTTTTCATTTGCTTAAAAAATAATTGTAACACCCTGACGTGAATTTTACTCATTTGACACAATTCTGGAGTATTAACAGCATATACAAAAAAAGTACTTTTATAAGTTTTCTAATACAAGTCATACTGGTACATAAAGTCTAAACTCTAAAGTCTAAACGTTCTTACAAAACACAAAAAAAACATAATTGTTTTAGCTTAAGATATCCAAAATGTTGAAGTTAATCTCAAAGTTTATTTGATTTATTTGTATTTGTTTTATTTTTGGTTTTCAGCACGTTTTTAGGAATGAGAATAAGTCAAGTAGTTGTGAGAATAAGTCTTGTAGCTGTTGCAAGATTTTAGGAGCACTACTGTTCGTGTGCTAAAGTTTAGCTGGTAGTTATGCAATTTCCTTGTAGGAGTATGTGTTTAAATATTGTATCTTCATTCAGAAATAAAGTAAGCCAATACAAACGTTTCTGGCAAACTATCTTGTCTATTCAATACTCTGCAAATTACATTGTTTAGGTTAAGAAGTGGTATCAGAGCGAAGGAGGTCTTGGCTGACGTACAAACACTGAGATGGACGCAAAGGATGCGAACAAACTCAAGATAGGAGGCTCATATGGCTTAAGCTACCCATTGCTGGCAAGGAGTAATTATACAGCGTGGGCACTTAAGATGAAGGTTGTGATGCAAGCCCAGGGAGTGTGGTCTGCAATTGAGCCAAGTGATCCCAAAGTAGCTGTGGAGGAGAAGATTGACAAGGTGGCACTAGCAATGATCTACCAGGGCATCCCTGAAGACGTGCTCCTCTCGATCGCCAATAAGAAGACAGCAAAGGAGTCATGGGATATGATTAAGACCCTTTGCCAAGGGGCTGACAAAGCTAAGAAAGCTCGAGTTCAGACATTGAAATCTGAATTTGAAATGTTAAGCATGAATGACAACGAACTAATTGAGGACTTTCACCTAAGAATGAATGGGTTAGTCACAAATATTCGGGCATTAGGAGAAGTGATGGAGGAATCATACGTAGTCAAGAAATTACTTCGTGCAGTTCCTGCAAAATTCGTCCAGATAACCTCCACCTTGGAGCAATTTGGCGATATGGAGACCATGACAGTGGAGGAGGCTGTAGGGTCTCTCAAAGCACATGAAGAACGGGTTAAGGGAAAGACAGATGTCAAGGAACAACAACTCATGCTAACGGAAGAAGAATGGGTGAGATGTGAAGGAGGCGAGAAGAAACTATTACTCACGCGAGAAGAATGGATTAAACGGAAGAGTGGTGGAGAGAAGGCTGTGAAGCCACTAGGTCGTGGAAAATTTGACAAAAGCACCATTAAGTGCTATAACTGCAATGTCTATGGCCATTTTGCCTCAGAGTGCAGAAAACCACGGAAGCCCAGAGGAACTCAGGAGCTGGAGGCGAACATGGCTGCTGTAGGTGACGACGAACCTGCCCTGCTCTTGGCCAAGCATGAAAAATCAGGTCTGTTGCTGAATGAGGATAAAGTTTACTCAAATCAATTGCCAAGAAACGGAGAAGAAGCATGTGAATCAAATGTCTGGTACCTTGACAACGGGGCGAGTAATCATATGACGGGTGCAAGAAACAAATTCATTGAGCTGGATGACAGTATCTCTGGCCAAGTTCGGTTTGGAGATGGTTCAGTGGTGGAAATAAAGGGAAAGGGAACGATTCAGATGCTGTACAAAACTGGTGAAGAGAAACAGTTAAACGAGGTATATTATATCCCATGTTTACGAAGTAATATCATATCATTGGGTCAATTGTCTGAAACAGGAAATAGAGTAGAGCTAAAGGGGGAGTTCTTGAGGGTGTTCGACGATAAAGACCGTTTGATGATGAAGGTGAAACGATCTCCAAATCGTCTCTACAAAATCATCATTGACACAAACAAACATGAATGTATGATGACAAAGGCAGAAGAGATGTAAAAACTTTGGCACGCCCGTCTTGGGCACGTCAATTACCAGGCTATGTCCCTTATGTCAAAGTTTCAGATGGTTGAAGGAATGCCAAGGACTCTAAATCTGACTCAGGTCTGTGATGGGTGCCTCATGGGAAAGCAGACCAGAAAAGTTTTTCCTCACAAAGCTAAGTTCAGTGCAAGCAAGGCACTTGAGCTCGTTCATGGCGATCTGTGCGGTCCGATTTCTCCCACCACCAAATCCGGGTACAAATATTTCTTCCTTCTAGTGGATGACTACAGCAGGTATATGTGGGTCTATTTTCTTCGAAGCAAGGACGAAGCACTTCAGGCATTCAAGAAATTTAGAGTAATGGTTGAGAATGAACCAGGGAAAAGAATCAAAATGTTTCGAATCGACAGAGGTGGTGAATTCAATTCCAATGAATTCAAGGAGTACTGTGAGGGAGCTGGGATTCAGAGAAACTACACGACTCCCTACACACCCCAACAAAACGGGGTTGTAGAGCGTCGTAACAGAACTGTTGTGGAAATGACTAGAAGCAGCTTAAAGGAGATGAAATTACCAGCAAAACTATGGGCTGAAGGAGTCTGGAACGCTGTATATATTCTTAACAGACTTCCAACGCGAGCATTGACAAATCAGACTCCGTATGAAGCATGGGAAAACAAGAAACCAGAGGTGAGTCATATACGTGTATTTGGATGCTTGGCACATGTCAAAACGCCAAGTGTTCATAACACCAAACTTGACGATCGAAGTAAAAGAATGGTGAATCTGGGACGTGAACCAGGGACGAAAGGATACAGACTATACGACCCAGTGGAGAACAAAATTCAGGTTAGTCGGGATGTAGTCTTCGAAGAGACCAAACAATGGCCTTGGGACTCGCTGCCAGAAGAAGAAAATGTGCAAGAGACATTCTCAGTACCAGAATTATTTGGCACAAACGAAGATGCACACGAACCTGCAAACTCTGAAGACTACACTTACAGTCCACAATCTGAAATTCATGGTGAAAGCAGTGGTGAGAGTAGTGGTCAAGGGAGGACAGGTACACCATCTCAGACGTCAGAATTGCATACACAAGCAGAGACACCTAGTTCAGGAGAGCAGTCCTCTACAAACAATGTTAACCGAGACAACTATGATGACAGTACAACTCCAAAGAAGTTCAGGTCAATCAGGAGCATAAATCAGGCTTTGGACGAAGAGGAGTTGCATCTTATGGGCATTGACGAGCCAGTCAACTACACACAAGCTGTAAAGGATGTAAAATGGAGAGATGCAATGAAGCAGGAGATGAACTCCATTGAAGCAAATGAAACTTGGAGACTCACGGAATTACCACCCGACCAGAAAATCATAGGCTTGAAGTGGATTTATAAGCTGAAAAAGGATGCAAATGGGAAAGTAGTGAAACACAAAGCTCGACTTGTCGCGAAGGGTAACGTACAAGAGCATGGAATTGATTTTGACGAAGTCTATGCACCTGTTACTCGCATAGAAACAGTGAGATTATTGTTAGCCTTGGCAGCCAAAGAACAATGGGAAGTTCACCATCTAGACGTCAAAACGGCTTTCCTAAATGGAGACATAATGGAGGATGTGTACGTTGCTCAGCCAGAGGGATTTGTGAGAAGGGGACAGGAGCATCTCGTGTATAAATTGGCAAAGGCCCTGTACGGGCTCCGTCAAGCACCACGTGCTTGGTACGCCAAGTTGAATGCCTACTTGCTGGAACTGGGTTTTGATCGTTGCCCTTACGAGCATGCCGTGTATACACGTAAGGAGGGAGCTAATAAACTGGTGGTTGCAGTATACGTGGACGATCTGTTAATCACAGGTACCTCCATAGACGTCATAGAGAAGTTCAAGTCACAGATGAAAGCAAGGTTTGAGATGAGTGATTTGGGCAAGCTGAGCTATTATTTTGGAATCGAGGTCGTGCAAGGAGAAAGATTTATCGAGTTAAAGCAGGGAGGATATGCACGAAAAATTCTTGAAAAGTCTGGAATGGCAGATTGTAATCCATGTTTATATCCAATGGACCCAAAGGAACAACTCAGTCGTGATGATTCTGGACAGCTGGTAAATGCTACTGATTACAAAAGTATAGTGGGTGGGCTTCGCTATCTGGTTCATACACGACCAGACATCTCATATTCAGTGGGTGTAGTCAGTCGCTTTATGGAAAAGCCTACAAAGAAACACTTGGATGCCGTCAAGAGGATTCTCAGGTACATAAGGGGAACAATGCAGTACGGCCTGGTATATTCAAAAGACAGTGGCAACAACGTTCTCACGGGATTCTCAGACAGCGATTTGGGAGGCCAAATGGATGACAGGCGAAGCACTGGAGGTATGGTCTTTTACCTAAATGAAAGTGCTATTACTTGGGTATCACAAAAGCAGAAGTGTGTTGCACTTTCTTCGTGTGAGGCCGAATTTATGGCCGCCACAGCAGCTGCATGCCAAGGTATATGGCTGAGAAACATTCTGAGTCGAATTACCTCTGAAACAATTGGTCCTGTGACTCTGTATATTGACAATCGAAGTGCGATAGACCTGGCGAAAAATCCAATGTTTCATGGGAGGAGCAAGCATATTGATATACGCTTTCATTTTATAAGGGAATGCGTAGAAAGGGGAGAAGTAATTCTGAAGCATGTGTGCAGCAGTGAACAGAGGGCTGATGTCTTGACAAAAGCCATGGCAACAAACAGGTTCGAGAAAATGAGGCAGCTACTGGGCGTCAAGAAACTGGGAAGACAACTTTGAGATTTAGGGGGAGAATGTTGAAGTTAATCTCAAAGTTTATTTGATTTATTTGTATTTGTTTTATTTTTGGTTTTCAGCACGTTTTTAGGAATGAGAATAAGTCAAGTAGTTGTGAGAATAAGTCTTGTAGCTGTTGCAAGATTTTAGGAGCACTCCTGTTCGTGTGCTAAAGTTTAGCTGGTAGTTATGCAATTTCCTTGTAGGAGTATGTGTTTAAATATTGTATCTTCATTCAGAAATAAAGTAAGTCAATACAAACGTTTCTGGCAAACTATCTTGTCTATTCAATACTCTGCAAATTACATTGTTTAGGTTAAGACAAAAGCATTCTACTACTCCTGAACTAGAGCCATTACAGTTTATTTATAAAAGTTCTACAAAGTCCAAAATGGATTGACGAAACATAATTGTTACAAAACACAAAAAAAAAACATAATTGTTTTAGATATCCTTATTAAAGAACTAAGGAAACTATTCATTCCAGAGCCTCACGCACCACTTTTTCCTTCGCTTTCAAGCTCTGACCTTTACCATGCTTAACTGATCACATGTTATTAATAATGTGAGCAAACACAAACACTCAGCAAGCATTTCTATTCAGGAATTAAATAGAGGCAAATAGCTGTAAATTAGTGCATGAAAATGTAAATCAAAACAAGAGTTCGATACCAAAAGCACCCATAAAATTATTCAGAAAAATTCAAATATTTTTCACCTTTCATGAGTAACAGTTTGATTTTAAAAATAAACTTTCAAACTAAGCAATCCTCCGATCATTTAGGCCTGAAATCTCCTTTGTTCATGATAGAGGAACAGCCCATAGAGCTCCTCGCTGCAGGTTGCTCCCAACCAATAAAGCCTACTTTGGCTAAACAAACCGCAATTTAGCGGTTATCTCTTCCTCCATTCATTTAGAGTTGTCCAACTCAGTTCATACGACTCCAACATTAATGAAATATCGCCGACCATTTCGAGAAAGGAAAAAAATATTTGAATGAAATGATTCATACATTATACTCTAACTATAGTGTTGTATTTTTGACTTATTTTGTCAAATGAAAATTAAAGAATTAAATGCATTATCAATGTATTTGTAAGTTATGAATATTGATTTGGGAGTTACAAATGTTTAATATTAATGTTTATTGATTGTAATTAATATAATTATTGAGGCAGTTATGTTAGGGGTTGGAGGATGTATTGAAATGCCTTTATATAGTGGTTGAACACCATAGAAATAAGTATACAAGGAGATCAACATGCTTGTTCTAATACAATCCGGAACCCCCCTCCCAATCCTTTTAATTTTAATGTTTTTAATATATTTTACATATATTTTGTAGGTTTAATTCCATAATTGGTATCAGAGCTTAGGGTGTTTATACGATTCTTTTGCACGGATTGCTTCAGGCTTGCGTCAGTGTTTGGTCAGATCTGTTCACCTTGTTTTCTCTCATCTCTGACTTGCTAGAGATTTTATCTTGTCTAGTATTTGCTTTTCTTTTTTTAGTTTTTCTGTGGGATTTAATTTGTTTTATCTTGGTTTATGTGTTCTCCTGTAGTCCTCTTGTTTTTCTAAGTTTTTTAAGTATTATATTATTTTGTCCTTTTGTAAATCTTTTATGTGAGTACTTTTTCCCATAACTTGCATGTCCAGTGAATAGTTTTTCTATTATTTTACTTGTTGTCAAGATCCTAAAATGCATGCTTGTAATTTTATTATTCTTGTACTACCTGTCTGGCTGTCTAACTGTTTTGCCATTTTTTTAATTAGTTTACTATATGTTTTACATATGTCCTTGTTTCAGCGATGTTAGTATCAGACTGTCAGTAGTGTTAATTTTTTTTTTGTAATCAATTTTTCTTGTTGAATGTGTTTTATGAGCCTCAGATTTTTGGATGCCAGTTTTACTCCTCTGATTGTTTATATATTTTTTAGTGACTGATTTTATTATCGATTTTTTTCCCTGTTGGCAATTGTATTTATATTCATTAATTTTGGAAATTGTGGTTTAAATAAATGAAATTGGATTAGAGGATATTTCTATTTGGCTTAGAAAAGGGGCATGAAAAAGGTGAAAATATTTTAAGTAGTGGACAAGTTGATTGTATTGAAATTGGAATATAGATTGTGTCCAATATTATTTTTGAAAATTGAGAAGACTCGAATTATATTGAGTGGAGCAAGAGAGTAAGAAATAAATTGTTTATGTACAATTTGAAATTTATCGTTGAAATAAATGTTGTTGTTTGAGAAAATTTTTGTAGCACAGAGCAGAAAAGATAAGAAAATTGGGATAAGTGTCCAGAATAAAATAAACATGATAATTTTGAATTTGTCATCGAAAAATATTGAGTTTTTATTTGAACGGAAATGCTCAGAATATAGAGCACGTTAAAAAAAATAGTTGTTTTTGTCACTCGTAACGGAGAGCACGAAAATTAACTATTTTTTTAAACGAGTACTTTATGACGTGTTTAGCAAGATCGATCAAGAATAATGAATCGGATCTGAATATCGATAATGAAGCATTTTATTGAATATAAAATGTTTAAAATCCAATTGAGTGAACCACCGTAGTATAGAAAATTCGTTGGTTGTAAATGAATTTTGAAAAGGAAAATAAAGTTGGTGGTGTGTTTATAAATTTGAGGCATGATCGGTGAATTATTTTAAAGAAAAATTGGGAATTTTATATCGATAAAGAATTAGACAATTGTGTCTGTATTTTTTTAAAGTGGGAGTTCGTTTACGATTATATCGTATATTTTAATGATAAGTTGTTAGCGAAAAATGAGAAGAAAATGTTAAATTGTGGGATCTCATTTAGAAATCTAGGATGAAAGATATTAAAAAAAAAATCATATGTTCCAAGAATTCGGTTTGTGAAGGATAAAAAGGAACATTGAGTTTGAATTAAGAAGTTTGTATGATGTTTAATCGTTTTAGGATGCAGAATTACAGTACGGCGTCAACCCTATTGGTAATAGGAAAACGATTAATGCAGAAAAAGGAACCACTGAATGAATTATGTGTAAGTAGTCAGAAATTCGATATATTTTATGTTATGTAATCGATTGACTTGACATTTTTTGGTTAGTTTTGTAAGTGGATTGTGAATCAATTTTGTTTGAGCCTAGTGAGAGGTTGTAAGGAAGATCATGATCATGTACTTGAAGAGTACGTTGTGTAACAAATTGGTGAATCAAGCAGACGTGCTTGGAGTCATTGTTTATTGCGATATATGTATCGAAGGTGATCTTGGTAATTGAGAATTCAACTTCGGGATACACATTTAATTAATAATGTGGAATGGAAGTTGGAAAGGTTATATGAGACATGAATGTGTTACAATGCACGAAGTGAAAGTGAAAATGTGTGATACATTTTACTAGTGATATACTTGTAAAGTTATTAAAGGGATATTTTTTTAAAAAAAATTTATCAAATATGATGATTTAATAAGATCAAGAAATATTAATTATGTGACATAGTGAATATTATTCTCACAAATAGTGGGAGTGAATAAAAATTCAGATATTATGTGAAAAGTGGGAGTTAAGGAAAAATGCTTATCAAACAAGTTAGTTTGATTGGAGTTGGAAATATGAAGATTCTACGAAAAGTGGGAGTTAACGTGAAATATATTTGTCAAAAATGTTAGTTTGAAATTTTTTGAGTCATTGAATATTAATTGTTATACATTCTCGGAAAAGTGAGAGTGACAAAATTTATTTATCAAAATAAGTCAAGTGGGAGATGTTGTATTTTTGACTTATTTTGTCAAATGGAAATTAAAGAATTAAATGCATTATCAATGTATTTGTAAGTTATGAATATTGATTTGGGAGTTACAAATGTTTAATATTAATGTTTATTGATTGTAATTAATATAATTTATTGAGGCAGTTATGTTAGGGGGTGGAGGATGTATTGAAATGCCTCTATGTAATGGTTGAACACCATAGAAATAAGTATACAAGGAGATCAACATGCTTGTTCTAATATAATCCGGAACCCCCTTCCAATCCTTTTAATTTTATTGTTATTAATATATTTTACATATATTTTGAAGGTTTAATTCCATCGTTATAGTACGTTTGTATTCTCAGGCCATCATCAAGTGCATAACATTTACTATCACTTTAATATTCTCCGAAGTTTAGGAGGATGAACCATTCAAAATAACATCAATTTGACACATTAATTTATGACTAGAAAACTACGGAATCAAGAAATAATACTTTAGCGAAAATAAACTTTTGTAAGGAAAAACAATATTTAAAGAAAAGAACCCAACCTCGATTGACTCCGTACACCAATTGAAACTTTTAGGGCCCGTTTGGATTGAGGGTTGTAAAGGGTTTGGGTCGGGTTCAAATTTAAAAATTCATTTTTGAATATTTTTTAGAAAAATAAAGTGTTGGATTTTGGTACTTTACGAAAGAATTAAAATAATATTACATATTAAATCTAAAATTCAACCCTTTACTTTTAAAATTTTCACAAAAACAAATTTTTAAATTTGAACCCAACCCAACCCAACCCAACCCAACCCCTCTCAACCCCCAATCCAAACGGACCCTTAGATATTAATCTTTGATCTTCGGCTCTTAATCCTTGTATCCTTCTTAGGCTATGTTTGGTCCATGAGAGGAGAAAGGAATGGAGGGGAGGGGTGTTAAGGAGGGGATGGAAATCGGAATTTTAATAATATTTATGGGTAATTATATTTATAATTTTTATATATGCAAAAAGAAAGATTACGAGGGTGGATACAATTATGTAAGGGTATTTTTGTAATAAAAATATCCTTTCCAAAAAACTCCAAATTGGAGGGAGACAAAATTGAACAAAATTGATATTTTCAATCCCTTCCATCCCCTCCAAATTTTGAACCAAACATGATTTTAATTTTCAGACCCCTCTCCTCCTGTCTCCTTTCTTTTCCTCCAATCAAACAGGGGTTTAAGATCCAATTCATATGGTTAATATGCTTATATTGAGGTGTATTATCATCACTTGGACCAGATAGCATGTTAACTGTCAGAACAAGTTCAGGTCCACATAATAGGTTCAGGTCCACAAAATCGGTTCAAATCTATCGAATATATTCAGGTTCACAAAACTGTTACACGGTTCTTAGATAAGTTTCCGTACCCAAATAGCTTTATTATAGTAGAGTTAAAATATAATTAAGTCTCATATTCTTTAGGAGTAATTTATGAACTTCAACTTCTTGTTGGAATGCACTCATTTGACGTTGATGATCCTTTCTAGAAGAACAAGAATTAGTAAATAGATTGCTAGCCGGACTATAACTCGATATCTAATCATCTTAGGTAACCTATTCGTGGTTGCTTATTTAAAAATGGATAAAAATAGAACTACGTGAGATTGATCCCTTTATATAATCGGGTACATAAACACTTTGAGAGGGGATAGGCACACGCATTCTAGCAATCACTAAAGGCACCTATGAGTATTGGAAGCACTTTCGAGTTCAACTACTCAACCCCCCAGAATAACCATCATTTTTCATAGATTAGTTGATCATTAGCCTAGACAATTCACTACAAACCTCTTAAAAATTGTTACGAAATTCACTTATCAACAATAACTATTCATTTTAAGTTACTATTTTCAAAATATTGAAAAATCATACAAATCTACTCATTAGACATAATTGGAAGATTCCATTATTATTGTCATCTAGAGTGTTAGGTGGCATATGTACAAGGATGAAATTGCATTTAAACGCTAAATAAGTGTATTCTTATAACTAATCATCATAGCTATTACTATATTACTATAAAAATAATTTATTACTTACTGCATTTATGATTTCTCAATATCGAAAGCCTTGTGCATTCAAGGATATTCTTAAGGTAACCATGTAATAAGGTCGATGCTATGAGACAACTGTAGGTAAACAAAACAAAATTCAGAATGTGAATACTTTAAAACTTGTTAGACAATTCCTCATCTACTGGATTCAACATTAGGGCTTTTGAGATCCAGTACAAGCTCTGGTTGAAATGTCATGAACGAAGTAGAAGATTTATATATGGTGGAATTATATTGTTGCTTTCATTGTTGAATGCTTTAACGAAATTTCATTATGTTTTAATCGTTTGATATTTGTTTGTTCAAGTATCGAAAATTGAACAATTTGTTTGATTCCAAATCTTTACTCCTTTGAGAATTTTTCAGGTTGATTTATACTTTAATAACAATGTACCTTGAATGAATAATTTGCGGCTTATTATTGCTTCGATTTTCTTTAAAGTTCAATATGTTGTTTTTCATTATGAGGTATACATGGATTTTCTTTAAAGTTTAATCCGTGATTTTCATTTATTAGCTATACAATATTTTGTACTAACTTTTTTTAAAAAAAAAATTTGCTCTGAAATCTTTAAGAAATGAACGAAGATAATAATATATTTTTTAATTAATTTTTTGTCAACAATTGTAATAACATTTATTTTTTAAATGTGGGAAAAAATACGTTAAGATGGAAAAGGAACGTGCGCATGATGTGGGTAAAAAAATTATATTTTGCAAAAATGCGGAGCGAAAAATTTTAGTTTAGATGGAGTTGTGAAACACTCAGTCTAGGTCCCGATATGCATATTTTATGAAATTAATCTGTGTTCTTGTAGAATATCTCAGAATATATAAATGTGATTAGTGATATAAATTAAGTGTTTATATAGGATCGGAGTTCTGAACGTATATCAATTCATCCTATACTCTTACCGAAAAAAAAATCCATAATATTAATAATTTAATTTAACACTTGTGAACATATATGATTATAAAAAACAAGAAAGAAATTAAAGCATATCTATATCTGGGTTGGACTCCATAAAGAACACTTTAAATAAAGAACAACAAAGAACATCTCATATCTAATAGATCCATTGCCCCTGGCGGGGCCACCCAATACAAAAAGTTCTTATTTTTTTAGGCTCTATCCATCCAGCAAAAAAAAAAAAAAAAAAAATTGAAAATTTTACTGTTCATCGATGACGTCATCAGTGATGTCATCATGAACAGTAAAATTTTCAAATTTTTTTTTTTTTTTTTTTTTGCTGGATGGATAGAGCCTAAAAAAATAAGAACTTTTTGTATTGGATGCCCCTGGCGGGGCCAATAGATCTATTGGAATAAATGATTTTATAGTGTTCTTTATTATTCTTTATATAAGAGTGTTCTTTATGGAGCAAAGGCCTATCTATATATATGCATGGCCTAATCAAGACTCATATAATAAATAGTGTTCACGTAAGTTTGTTTTCCTAGTGGATCATAGATACATAAATATTTAAAAATATGTAGATGTACGAGTCCTTCCTTTTTCCTTTATTATGGGTTGTTCTCTTGGGTGTAGATGTAATCAATGTGAGCATTTAACGTCTTTCTCCTTAAACATTCTTCTTTCCCAATTCCTTCACATCCTTGGTCCATCTCGGCAACATCAACAGCCTGCAAATTAAAATCATTAATTTTATTATTTTTAGTCATTGATAAGGGAATTACAACAAAAACTGATAATCAGATATATTACACTTCATGATTTTAGAAAAATTGATGATATGTTATAAAATAGAAACTAACCTTGTTTTTTTCATGGTTGAATTGAGAGGTGGGAAAGTAGGGTTGATCACGGATAGCTGAGGAAAATGAGACACACAACAAAATACTAAGAGTTATTAAAATTATAAGGGTGTAGGAGCTAGTATTTCGAAGTTTGATAGCCATGTAATGTACAACTTAACTATTTCAGTTTGGAACTACAATTTATGATTCAAAATATTATAGGACATGTACTATAGCATTGTTAAACATAGAGATGTTACATTTATAGTGTGGTTCTGTGGTTTGTTTGTAAAGAGTTCCCAACCAATTATTGAATGTATTGTTAGGTGTGAATATTTTGGTTGAAAGATAGACTTTTTGGTAGCGATTTCTTTATTTTTCTTAGTAAGTCAAAGAACGATACATGTTAGGGATAAGAATACAATTTTTATTACTAGATCTCCAATCTTTGTCATCGGTAAATTAGTATTTATATTCCTAAAAAAGGTATTCCCTCCGTCCCAACCAATTCTTAACCATTTTTTTACATTTTATGGCACGTATTTTAAGTTGTATTTTAAGGATAGTCCATAACTTATTTTTAAAATTTTCTTTTTTTGTATAAAAATATATACCCTTAAAAGGCACCTTAAAATGCGTGCTAAAAACCTCATTCTAAAATGTTAAGATCCTATTAGGACTAAGAGAGTAATATATGTTCGTTTCAATAATATTTTTGTTAAATAAAATTTTGAACTTTCATTTGATTAAAATATGAGTGCATTATTTTTATACATGATTGATGTTCCCAAAACTCTAACGTTATTGTATTCGTTGTATTTCATTAAAGATTCGTACATTATATCCTATATTTAACTAGAGTAATGGAGTTAATATGGTTTGATCGTTAGGGACAAATTTGTCATTTTAGAAGTATTATTATTAATTATATCTTTTAAATAATACAAAATAGAAATTAAAAGTCTTGATAAATTGTGCATCTTCTTGAAAAAATCATGAATAAGATTTTAGATATTATTTTACAATTTTTCCAAATAAAATAAGAAATTAATCATTTATAGAATAATAAAGTTATTGAGTAAAACATTATAGAAATATATAGTGAGTTAGGTTCTATGGAGACCGCTGTTTCATCGGAAACCTTGGAGACCGTATATGTTCTGCAAGTAAAACCTTGTAAAATGAGTTATTTTACAAAACACAAGCTATGTATATCGCTATTTCGCTGAAAATCTTGAAAATTATTCATGTTTTGCTAACAAAATATTGTAAAACGATTTGTTATGCAAATCACATTTTGTTTGCAGAATTTTGCAAAACATACATGTTTTACTTGCGAAACATGCATGATTTTGAAAATTTTCAACAAAATAGTGATTTTCATGTAACAAGCTTTGCAAAATAATAAGTTTTGTAATATTTTGAATGCGGAACGTATATGGTTGATAAGTGGATTTTATATCTACTTGGAGCGTTCCATATCGGCTTAAATTGATTGACTTGGTCTCAAGTTTGTTGTATTTTTTATGTGTTTTGTGTAGTTGTGTAGGGTTGTAGCTATCGGTTAGTGTTGGTGTTTTTAATCGATATTAGAGTGGAATTAAGCATTAGAATGAAGATTGGACACTTGTGTTGTGCTATCAAGGAGTTACATGTGTCATGGTATTGAAGATGTTAGCTAATGCAAAAGAAACGGAGGAAAAAGGAGCAATTTGTGTAAAATTCGGATTTTCTGGGTAGGTTGCGCAGTCTTCACTGTTTTGGTCATATCTGGAGTTCTAGAAGTCCGTTTTCAGCGATCTTACTGTCCACGCGAAGCTTGGGAGATTTTCTATAATCTTGGACAGAAAGCATGGCACGTTGCGGCCTGGGAAGGGTGCTTCAGCGCGAGAACCCTTCTGAAAATTCTGAATTTTTATCCAGAAAATCTTGATTTACTATTTTGGCCATATCTTGAGTTCTACAAGTCCGTTTCGGACGATCTTATAGTCCACGCGAAGATAATTGAATTCTCTTTCATTCTAAAGTGGTCCAGAGGTCCAATTACAACTGGAACGGTCCAGAAATACTGAAGAAAAGTCAGCTACGAATTTCCTTAAAAACTGAATCAGTTTAGGAAACGTATTTTGCAGAAATTCTATTCTAACTCTATTTTGGGTATTTTCTTGCTGGGCAAGACTTCTAGGGCCTATATAAACACATCCTACCATTGTAATTTGTATCACCATTACATATCAATTACTTATGTTTATTTGTATATTTTCATACTTTGTTTTTATCATGGTTTCATCAGATCCCATGATGACGAGAGGTTCAATTACGAACTAATCTTTGTCATGGGATGTATATTTGATATCCTCGAATGGTTATGCTTAATTGTTAGATGCGTAGCTAACATCTAATCTGTTAATCTTTTGTGAAGTGAAAGTGGATCTTGAGATTTAGAACTTGCCATGCTAGCATAGGTTCATGATTGTTTATCAACATCATTCGTAGTATGAGATGAGAATACTTATATTGCCCTATATGATCATTATTGATAACCGGCTCTTCAACCATTATGTTTTCAAATTCTATAGACATAAAGGGTCTAAGCATAATTGGTGTCTATTCATCTTCTATCTCTTTTATGGATGTATGGATAGTTTGGTATACGTATACTGAGAGGTAGCGTATACTTGTTTCATGTTGTCTGATCAGATATCATAACCATTACATATAGTGATTAAAGGCGTCAGATTTAAGCAAAATATTTAATGAAGTTAGGATTCCATGCTTTCTCTTGCAGAAGTAATTTGATTTAAATTCTCGTTAGTTAATTAATTCTTAGTTTGTTAATTTGTTTTTTTGTTTTTAGTTAATTTTAGTTAATCAAAACCCAATCTTGTTAATTGTCTTAGCAGTGAATAAAAACTATACATTGTTGCATAGGTGCATTGACTGAATTGAAACCTAAACCAGATCTCTGTGGGAATGAACTCAACTTATATCTATATTACTTGTGACCACGTACGCTTGCATGAATTAGTGCAAACAATGGTCTTCAATAAAATGATGGTCTCCATAGAACTTTTCCAAAATATATAATTTTAAATTAGGAAAACATGAAATTTCATGCAAAAAATACAATAACTAACTTAATAAATGCTAATGTTAACAAAATAAATATCACCAAATGAATGGAATTTGCAGTCATTATTTCTCATCTTATTTAATAAAATTTATAATTAAAACGTAATTTAATATAAAAAAGCGTATCATAATATTTATAAATATCCCGTGCATTGCACGGGTATTAAGCTAGTATTAAAAAGGTGGTCAATGATATTGTCAAATGTTGTCAACGGGGAACAAGTGTCACGGATGCTCTTGGAGAGAGTATCTAGTCGTTATGGAAATAAATTGCATTAACATTTTAGAAAAATTATCGTCCAACGGAATGTTCTCAAAACTAAACTTACATAGTTGAATTTCATTGGTGAATAAGCTTTTATCAAATGTGCATTGTCCTGGTAATTTGTATACATATTTAATGCATTATGAGTGTTGTGGATAAAAAACTGAGCTTTGTGAATTAAATGCTAGGGTTTGGGTGAGCTTCGAGCTTTAATGGTTGCTTCTGCGTTCGAGACTGAACGGTCCTCACAGAATGCCTACGTATCTCTGTATTTAGAGAATCAAGCCAAAAAACGTAGTTCTGAGAATGAGGGGTCAGGCCCTTTATATAGGCTGAGAAGCCCTAGAATTATGGTAGGAGTCGGAGACTTGGTGGGCAAGCCACCGCCTTGAGGAAGGTTCTGGACTCCTTCCTTGTGGGAGTAAGTTCCCATATCAAATTCTGTGCCTTGGAGGCTAAGTTTGGGTAGGAATAGTATCCTTATTTGACTCTTATTGCTGAGCTGGTTATATCCCTAATATTAATTACGAAATTAATATTTAATTTGGGCTCATCTGGTGGGCCCCACGTTTGGACCAAACTAGGTCTAATTAATGCAACATTAATGATATTTTTAGGGCTTATTTTTAGCCCATATCATTTACCCCCCAACTTCTAGGGAAACTGATCAGGTTTTCCTCGAAGTTTTAACGGCCTTATCTGAGACTTGGGTCGGGGTTTATATTTATACACTAGTGTTTCACGAGTATTGTCTTGATGTAAAGCGTGGAGCGACCGACGCACTTACGATAATGTTAAACGATGCTAAACGGCAATAATCAGCGCTAAACGGTGCTAAACGGCACTAAACGGTGCTAAACGGCACTAAATGGTGCTAAATGGTGCTCAAATGGCGCTAGTTTGAAAATATTAGATTGTGCTTCGAGCGTAAAATTATTTTTCCATGTTTCTGGAATTTTCGAGAGATTTTTTTTTTTTTTTAATTGCAGGCCAAATTCGAGCTCAATTTCAAGCTGAAACTGCCTCCAGTTCGCAGCCATTTTTCTTGTTTCCTAAGTCATTTTCGACCTGGAAATTTCGAGGAGAAATCAGTGTATTTTCGAGCTCAATTTCGAGCTCAAACGGGGGCCAGGTCGTGGCTGTTTTACAGGTTTTTAGTTCAAAAACGACCTGGGTTCAACGACCTCAAATTGGGGTACACACGACCTCATTTCATGTCCTGGTCGCATGGTTTTCTCCATTTTTCTAGTTCATTTTCGACTAGGATGCAACGAGCTCAACGTAAGCTTTTTCTATGCCCAGGTCGCACGTTACGAGCCCTATTCGTAGTTCAACTACGATTTCAAACGTACGACCTCACTTCATGATCTAACGACCTCAAATGAGACATTGGTCGTGCTCGACGACTTCATTTCACTATCGATATTCGACCAGGATTGCAAGACTTCGACCCAAGGTTATCTCAACTTCATTCCGGGCTTTAGTTTACACCTAGGTCACACATTTTCGTATTCACTTTTAGTTCAAGTACGAGCTCGATGCTTCGACTTGGAATCAATATAACCATGACCTCATCTCTTAGGTCATTTACGACCTCAAATGGGAGTGAGGTCGCTCACATGACTTGAGATTGCTAGTTCTTTTTCGAGCAGATTCGCACGAGCTTATCTTATCACATATACGACCTCGACCCAGGGTTTTAATCGACTTCTTGGTCGTTTGAACGAGTTCGAAAACATGCTGCAAAACGAGGTCGTTGGTCTCGACCTCAGACAACTTCGTTTGGGACCTTTGGTTTTTTTTTTGGGCCTTTCCTCTGTTTCGGGCCTTAGACTCATCAGAGTTTGGGGCCTTTCCTCGTGAACCCAATCGCATATTTGGGCTCTTCATCTTGAAGTCCTAATTGATTTTGACTTGGGCCTTAACAGGCCTTGTTACTCAAGTCCAACTAAAAGTTTGTTAGGCTTTTGTGCCTTTGTTATCAACTTTCGCCATTCATTTTTGTCTGGACCTTATCAGGCCTTTAGTTTGGGCTTGATCCAAGATAGGCCTACATAATTTATTAAGCCTACTATCACTTGTTCCTTCATTCTTGAGTCATTTGCTTGACTTGGGCTTTGTAGAGCCTTTAGGCCACTTTTAATCATTTCAGCCTTTTGGGATTTCTACAGAAATTTGATTGGGCCATGTTAGGCCTTGATTGCGTCATGGTGTTTAGCCTTTAAGACTAAACCTAATTAATTTCCGGCCTTTTGTTCGACGTGGGCCTCACATTTCAACTGTTTTTCGACCTCATCCGTAGGTTATTAACGACCTCAAGGTTTCGTCCGCACAGGGATGTAGATCGTCATGTTTTACCTTACCTCTGCATGTATTTTCGAGCTCAAACTTGCGAGCTCAAACCTTTATTTTTCGACCTCATTCCAAGGCCTTTCACGATCTCATTTCGCCGTGAGATCGAAGCATTCAAAACCTCTTTTGTGGTATAATTTTGACTTTACCTCTGCGACTTGGAATTAGCACTAATTCAACTTTAAAATTTTGAGTGCTCCTTTCGGGAGTTTATTCTGTTGGACATGACCCGTTTGGGGTTTGGGCCTAGCCAGCATGGGCCTTGATTGAACTAGGCCTAACCTGGCCTAAATTCATTGCCTCGCTTTGAGCTTAGAGTTTTCTGGGCCCAATCTTCATTTATTGAAGATTTTCTGGGTACGATCTTCATCCCTTGATGATTTCTTGAAGACTTGAAGAACTTCTGGGATTAAAATGGCTGATCATGCTTCCCAACATCCATGATAATGCACTAAGATTTCATAGAAATTATACTGGTCTTTTTCGAGACTTGGGATCTTATTTCGGCTTCAAGCCTTACATTGAGCATATCGAATGATGGGGTTTGGATTGAATGTCTTAGGTTCATGGGGTTTCAACCCTTTAGTCCATTTCGGATAATTCAATTTGCAACCTCAGCTTGCCCATCTGCTTGAGGATGGGTAACAGAAATGAAACGCGATTGGATATCATTCTCTTCACAATACTTCTTGAACTCATCATTGTTAAACTGAGTTCCATTATCCGTAACCAGGATTCGTGGAATTTCACATCTGCATATTACACTTTTCCAGAAGTGCATTACTTGTTTGGTGCTTATCTTGGCTGAAGGTTTAGCCTCAATCCACTTGGTGAAGCAGTCGATTGCTGCTATCAAGAACTTTCTTTGCGCACTGGCTATTGGAAATGGCCCAAGTATATCCATTCCCCAAATGGCAAATAGGATTAGTGAGTTAATGGATGTCAACATCTCTGGTGGTTACCTGACCACTTGTATTGACAAATTGGGTGATTAACACCTTACTCAAGTCTTTGAGAGACCCGGCAGAGTTTGGAGGTAAGCGATTATACCAACATTGTGTCATGCCCCCCAAAATTTGGGGAAACGCCTTACGTGGCTACATTTGTTAGCATCCGTGACTGCTTGTAACAAGGATGTGTTGGAAAATCCTTATATGATTTAGTTGATCACCACCCTATCATCGATCGTGATCATGGGGTATCTTGAATTTCTTTGTAAACTTTCGTTGGATCATCAAGATCTCTTAAACGCACCAAGCCATTAGGTTCAATTTTTGGGTATCAACCCTCGTCCTTCCGGGAGTATAATTCGAGTTAATAATAGAGGGGATTCTTTCTCTTTGGGACTTTCGAGTCTATAATCTTTCCAGATCTTGTTTCAATGATTGAATATGAGCTTCACGAGCTAATTTCATCAATCTTCTTAAAAATATCTGTCAAATCATTGATAGAGGCCACCCTAGGCCTTAAGGGCTGTCACGCCTATTGATGTATCAAACGTGCTTCATGAGCTAAGATTTATTATTTCGGACCTTCGAGGTTGAGGATAATCATCCTTGCAAGTGAATTTTTTATGATGAGCATTTAAACACATGGCAATTCATGCCCTCAGCCCTCATAGGGGTAGGAGCCCATAACTTGGGTTTTGTCCTGTTGCTGATGGTAACACCATTATAGAGATTCGTAATCATGTTAGGGTGTTTGCGATTGTAAGCAAAGTCACCCCTCTACATTGGGGATACATCCCTTTAGGGTTTGAATCCATTCTTTGGACTCCAATTTAGTAGGTTTCAGTTCCTTGAATTCATGTTGTTAGAGGGTTCATCCCTTAAATAGTCGTTGGTATGAGCAAGGGGACGTATTTTATGAGCAAGGGCTCTGCCCCCCAGGTGTTGCCCACACATCCCTTCGTGCACTTCTTCGAGTGTTTCTCTGGCCTCCTGGGCCTCAAGCACTTCAAGTACGGGATCACAAAAGATCTCTTGTATAGCAAACCCTCAATCAGGGTGTATCTTAGAGCTCTTATCGAGAGTATAAGTGCTTCCATGACATCTTCAGGGAGCCATCCCGTTTCCAAGTGAGCCTTGATAGGATCCATCCCACAGCTTTGCACATCGATCGGTGTCACCAACTTCACATTGATAGTAGGGGTCTTCAAGACCTGAAAGTAAACACTCCCAACATAGTTCTCTATCTCCGAGGAAGCGAACTTAGAGAGGGCATCTGCCTTAATGTTCTCCTCCCTCGGGATGTGTTCCATGTATCATTCCTCGAATTGAGTCATAACACCCTTGGCTATCCTTAGATATTCTGCCATAGTTTCCTCACGAGCTTCAAACTCACCATTCACTTGTGCAACTACAAGTCTCGAGTCTCCATACACTTTGAGGTGCTTGACCCTTAATTTCCTTGCTAAGGCCAAACCGGCTACCAGAGCCTCATACTCAGCTTCATTATTAGTCGTTGGAAAGTTTAGCTTTAGAGCATATTCGACTAGGAACCCATCTGGACTTCGCAGAACTAGACCAGCTCCACTTGTTTTTGTTTTTGATGCCCCATCAAAATAGAGCACCCAGTATTCTTTGGACATCAAGTCTCCTTCATCTTTCTTCTCTTCCACTATCTCTTCATGCCCCCCGACTTCTTGGTTATCAATGGTACATTCAACCATGAAGTCAGCGAGTGCCTGAGCTTTTATGGCCGTCCTAGGCTTATACTTGATATCGAATTCTCCTAGCTCAATAGCCCATTTGATCAATCTTCCGCTCACTTTAGGACTATGCAAGATGTTTCTTAGAGGCTGATCAGTCAGGACCTCAATCTTGTGAGCCTGAAAGTAGGGTCGTAGCTTCCTCGAGGCCATTATCAAGGCTAAAGCAAACTTCTCGATAGTAGAGTAGTTTATCTCAGCTCCATGCAGGATCTTGCTTACATAGTATATGGGTTTCTGAACCTTCAATTCTTCCTTTACCAGGACGGCTCCTAGTACAATGTTGGAGACGGCCAAGCATAGATAAAGAACTTCATTTGGTTTTGGCTTGGCCAACAGTGGCGCTCCGGTCATGTACTTTTTCAGGGCCTCAAAGGCTTCTTGGCTTTCAGCCGTCCATTCGAAATTTTTCACGTTCTTAAGTGCTTTGAAGAAAGGTAAGCACTTCTCCCCTGACTTGGAGATGAATCTTCCCAATGCCGCCACTCTTCCTGTCAATTTCTGGACGTCCTTGATAGTCCGTGGTGGTTCCATGTCTAGGATTTCTTTGATCTTATCGGGATTGGCCTCAATTCCTCTCTTGGAAACCATCAGGCCTAAGAATTTTCCCGAGCCTACTCCGAAGGCACACTTAGTTGGATTTAACATCATATGGTGGTGCCTCAGTACTTCAAATGCTTCACGAAGGTGTTTTATATAATCTGCCTTATCGAGGCTCTTGACTAACATGTCATCCACGTAGACCTCCATGGTCTTGCCAATGAGGTGTTCAAAAATTTTGTTCACTAGCCTTTGGTAAGTGGCTCCTTGTTGGTGTCATCCTTGTGCATCTTTATCTGGTTATAGCCACTGAAGGCATCCATAAAGCTTAACATCTCGTGCCCAGCCGTAGCGTCAATCAGGGCATCGATCCTTGGTAAGGGAAAACAATCCTTAGGACATGCGTCATTCAAGTCTGTGAAATCGACACACATCCTCTACTTCCCATTAGCTTTTTTGACCATCACCGGGTTGGCCAACCATTCCGGGAACTGAATTTCTTCGATGAAGCCCACTTCCAAGAGCTTATCTACTTCTTGCTTGATGGCCTCTTGCCTTTCAGGAGCGAAGTTCCTTTTCTTTTGTTTTATGGTCTTCCTATTAGGATCCAAATTCAACTTGTGAGTTATCAACTGGGGATCAATCCCTGGTATGTCCGCCACTGTCCAAGCGAAGACGTCGCTATTTTCTTGAAGAAAGGCAGTCAACTTGCCCTTCAAAGACTCGGTCAATAGAGCTCCGACATAAGTGACCTTATCTGGTTCTTCTGGGATCAAGGGGATGGGGATCAGATCCTCAGCTGGTTTTCCCCTATTCCCCTCATCGTCCCGGACATCCAGGTCTTTAATTGGGAGTACTTGCCCCCCGGTTCTGTCAGGCCTTAACGCGGCTATGTAACAGCTTCTAGCCATTCTTTGGTCACCCCATTCTTCTCCAATCCCGTTTCTTGTTGGGAATTTGATTTTCATGTGTTAGGAAGAGGCTATAGCCTTAAATGCAAGGAGTCCCGTCCTTCCCAGGATTGCGTTGTAGGTCGAACTTGCCTTGATGACTATGAAATTCAACATCTGGGTAGTTGATTTCGGGTCTTGTCCCATTGTCATGGGAAGTTGTATCGCGCCTTCTACCTTTGATTCCACTCCATTGAAACCATAGATGGACATATCCGATGGTGTTAACTCGGTGTCCGAGTAACCCATCTTGATGAAAGCGCCATGGAAAAGAATATCCACTAACGCCCCGTTGTCAACTAGAACTCTTTTAACTTCATAATTGCCTATCACAGGTATGATGACCAAAGGGTCATCGTGGGGAAATTTCACTCCCTCCAAATCAGAATCATCAAAACTTATGGACACATCTGTCTTGGCACGCTTTGGTACCTCTCCGACCACAGTCATTACCTCTCGGGCATAAGATTTCCTTGAATTTCTGGAAGGCCCAGCAGCAGTTGGTCCTTCAAATATCATGTTCACAGTTGGCCCTCGGGGCTTAGGGTTACGACCTTAATCATTGTCTTGTCTATCGTATTCCTTCCTTTCATAGTTTCCCCTCTGACTTCCTTGAGTCCCATCCTTGGTGAATTTACTGAGTTTTCCTCTCCGAATCAAGAACTCAATCTCATCCTTAAGTTGTCGGCAGTCATCTGTATCATGACCGACTTCTTTATGGAATCGGCAGAACTGATTCTTATTTCATTTTTCCAGATCGGTCCTCATTGGCTTCGGCCATCGGACTTCACGGTCGTTCTCAATCTCCATTAGTATCTGACTCCTTGAGGTATTCAACCTTTCATATTCAGAAAACTTCGGTTCAAGGCCTCCCTTTTTAAGGGGAGATTCAGAATCCTTTGTACGGGGATATTTGTCCCTGACGTCATATTCTTGATCTGTCTTTCTCTTTTTTGAGTTCGTGTTGTTCCCATTGTTCCATCATAGGATTTGATGGTGGGCATCTTAAACCTTCTTGAAATATGGGCATTCATAACCTCATCGGTAAACGGTGGGGTAGGATCGTTGGGATTTCCCAACTATGTCAGTTTATAGGGATCACCCCTTGGGGTTTCGACCCTTGAACGTCTTGTTCTATCTCTAGAGGGCTCTTCCAGATCCACAAACGGGATTTCAGCACCTCCAGCTCCGGTTGGTGGGCAATTACCTTGCCTCTGTTGCTCTCTTGCCAAGATATCCTTCAACTTCTGGATCTTAGCCTCATGCTTTTGGATTCTCTCCATAGCAGTAAGGGGACGTCCTCCAGTAGTTTTCCGAGCACGGCCTACAGGCTCCTTGCTTCCACGCCTCCTTTTAGGGGCTCGATCAGGGCTATCCTCCTCAGAGGATGAGTCATCGGTATAAGGTCCAGAATAATCTTGGATCAGGGGGGTACGACGCGGTTGATTCGTGGGTTCCAAACCTCGAATATAAGGGGGAATGTATGGCTCATGATAGGTGCCCCCTATGGGTTGAGATGGCATCCCTAGAGTTTGACTCGCATATTGGGGAAGATCAGTGGTGTGAAGTTGAAGACCCGATGGGGTGTTCAAGATTAGTGGATGGGTTACAGGTGGTGGTTGAGTAGTTCCATGAACAACCATCTGTAGGGGATTCGTCCCTTCAACAGAGATTGGGATCTCGGGTCCTTAAGTGGTGGCGACAGGGATATTTTCCCTTTGAGTACCAGTAGGTGGTGGTTGGCTTCCATGAGCACCAGCTTCGGTGGTGACAGGAAGTCCAGCAGAAGTTTGAACAGTTCTCCGCGTGTTTGCCATGGTTGATGTTGTTTTCCCACAGACGGCGCCAAATGTTGTGGATAAAAAACTGAGCTTTATGAATTAAATGCTAGGGTTTGGGTGAGCTTCGAGCTTTAATGACTGCTTCTGCGTTCGAGACTAAACGGTCCTCACAGAATGCCTACGTATATCTGTATTTAGAGAATCAAGCCAAAAAACGTAGTTCTGAGAATGAGGGGTCAGGCCCTTTATATAGGCTGAGAAGCCCTAGAATTATGGTAGGAGTAGGAGACTTGGTGGGCAAGCCACCGCCTTGAGGAAGGTTCTGGACTCCTTCCTTGTGGGAGTAAGTTCCCATATCGAATTCTATGCCTTGGAGGCTAAGTTTGGGTAGGAATAGTATCCTTATTTGACTCTTATTGCTGAGCTGGTTATATCCCTAATATTAATTACGAAATTAATATTTAATTTGGGCCCATCTGGTGGGCCCCACGTTTGGACCAAACTAGGTCTAATTAATGCAACATTAATGATATTTTTAGGGCTTATTTTTAGCCCATATCAATGAGAATCAAGTTGACACGTAATTTATAGATGATGGACCTACACATAAAGTGTACCTTAAAAGAAATAGGCTCCATGAATGGAATGACACATCTTAACATAATATTGATGACTTAAAAAACAGATTCCAAAATATTCTAGATGTATTCGAACTTTCTTAAGGGAATTCCTCGTTTGAAAAAATCGTAAGCGGGAGATCTTATTAGGGGATGACCATCTTGAACACATTTAGTGGGATATGTGCCTAGACCAAATTAGAAAATCTTAGTGTTATGAGTAATATGTTCTAGGATGTTTTTTAGCACGCATCACTTATATCATATCCTCTTCACATATAAGTTTTAGATTTTATAAAAATTATACATGTCATCTCAGATGTGGTAAAATATTAGAGTTGACGATCTCATCGAGCCTACATAATGCGTAACTGACCTTACACCCCATAATAGGTTAACACAAAAGAGGTAGCAATTTCAATGTACATTTTTTTATTAAATCATCTTTAAAATTACCTCAAATACTTTTTTTTTGACAAACCTCAAATACTTTTATTTTAATCAATGTGAAATGTTACATTTATGGGTTGCTATCATTGTGCTTTTTATATAGTGTGCGTAGCGAACTTCATACTCATAACATGTAATTCGGGCATATACGAGTTGATTATGCATATTCATATACTTGTGGCAAGAATTTTCATCTTTTATGAGTACGAGGCTATGTAATTGTTTTCATACTATTAATAATTAACTTTAATGTAACTTGTATTAATAAGTAGTTCGAGAAGAAAATATTATTGAGCCTTAGAACAAATTTGATTGATAGAACTTAAAAGACATATTATAAGGTACGTAAACATCATATTGTTTTACTAATTATTGTTGTCTTATTAATGTTTATTAATGTTTGATTATTGAAATGATGATGGAAACGGAGTAATTTTACATCCATAACTAGTGAATTAATGGTACTTTCTAAAAACTAAAAGTAAAGATGAATCAATTATTTCACATGACGGGATACCCCACTATATTTAATTGAGAAATTTTGTTGTTGTAATGAATTTCAATAATTTTGATGAATAATTGATGAATTTTCTTTTTTATTTGAGCTAAATAAATATAACAAGTTAAATAAATTTCAATTGACTATGCATCACACACACACACATGCCTATATATATATATATATATATATATATATATATGTGTATATACATATATATTATAACTTTTCATATTTTATTGAATTTTATGTGAAAAACAATATGAGAAAGATCCACATTTCTTACTTAAACATTTTATCGTGTTTCGCTGTATATCTGGCATCAGAGCTATCACATATATCTTAAGCCCTGGTCAAGGTACACCCCCTTTACTTCTTCTTATTTTTAATGTCTCGTAGTAGCTAAATTCCTATTGTGGAAGGTTGGATGTTCTAAGCTAACTAAGTATGTAGAAAAAAAAAGGAAAATGTTTTAGTGTTTTTTTAAAACATCATCTTTAATCCCTAGAGTTAAAATGGGAGTTTTCCTGATGATTTCATAAAAGAAAATTTTTGCTAAAACATTTCACATCTTTGATTTCGTGGATTTTATTCGTCTATCCCTCTGGTTGATAGTTAAACGAGTAAGTCATTTGCAAAGATGACCAAAAATATTTTAGTTTTTGCAAAAAATAAGCAAACTTAAACAACTTTGAAGATCCAACCAACCATAACAGTCTTAGCTCCATTAATCTATGAATATGAATGATATGGATTATAATGATCATCAAAATGATTTGATTAAAAATGCTAAATTATTTGAATATCCAAATAATTTTGATAGACTGAATAAATGGGTCATACCCTCTGTTCCCTCTAACCAAATTTATAATATTGGTTTATTTGATTTCAAATCGAGACAAGCCATCAAAATGATTGAACAAACAATTAGAGTCTCTGACACTAATCAAACAATTAAATTATTAAATAAGAAAGATTTACTTCCTTTTAAAAGTTATCACTTTATTCATATTGGATTAGTCCAAATAGCTTTCAAGCCCTTAACTTTGTTAGGCTTAAATTCCAGTATTATGGCCCATGCGAGGGATGGCAGATGTCGAGATTTTAAACAATCTCTAGCCGCGTTAATAGAAACTAGTTTATGTCATGGACCATTCTACTTTGATGTAGATCCCAACTTGACACTATCTTTATCTTATATTTATCTGTTAGATGCTATGCAACTAACATTGCATACTAAGGGTTATAAATTTAAACCAGGAAGTGAGGTTATATCAATATGGTATAGAATCTATTATAGCAAATATCCTTTCAAGGAACTACAACCGTAATTCAAACCAATTTATTAACCTCAAATATAGCAACCAATAGGTTGATTAAGTGGAATGAGATTAATTTCCCTGAAACCTGGTCTCTTCCTCAAGAACTAGAACCAGAGCCCCCGGTCAATAAAGAAATTGATCAAATTATTCTGACAACTGAAGGAGATGAAGAAATTAAATTAACTCCTCAACGAACTATAAGATTACCTAGGACAATGTTTGCTAGGTATTCTACTGCTAGTGAATATATTACAACCCCAAATGTATTGGCTAGAGCCTCTACTTCTCAATTACGAGAAGAAACAGAGTCTGTAGAAGAAATAAGAATTAGTCAAAATAGAATCCTAGAAGGAATTTATGGAAAGGGTAGAGAATCCCCTACTTCATCAGAAATGAGCTTCCATTTAAATGATTGATTTATCCCCAGGAAGCAAGATGAGGGAAATTCTTAATAAAGAATTCCAGCAAGAAAAACATGCCCAATTTAGGCAATGGTATTTTGAGAATTATTCCTCAGAAAACCTAAAAAAGTTCAAAGATGAATATTATGCTTATTTAACCAAAACAGAGGATTATATATCTTTTGTCAATTGGTTTATGAAAACATATCTTAGTAACACCATTCTTACTCAAGCTACTGTAAAGGATTTAAATGCTATAGTTAAACTACAAAATTATACCAACACCATTCTTACTTGTTTAGGTGACCAATTTATAGCCTTAGAAAAGAAGATAAAGTCTCTTAGGCAAGTTATAGAAAAAGGGGCGGTTTCTCGATGGCTGTGTAAAAGCAAACGAAGGATGACCAGTCAAGCAAGTCGAATTAGTTTCGATTAAAAAATCAATTGAAACCCAAAAGACTCAAACCTCTTTACCAGAATCATCGTCTGTTAAAGAAAACATTCCCCTATGAATCAACCCCCTATTCTAGAAACTACTGGTGAAGAATTGATATGGGCTAAAAGTAAGCCCTAAAGACACATTTAATGTGGCATTAATTAGACCTAGAATGGTCCAAACGTGGGGCCCACCAGACGGGCCTATTTACAATATTAATTTCGTAATTAATATTAGGGATAATAACCAGCTCAGCAATAAGAGTCAAATAAGGATATTACTCCTACATGACTTAGCCTCCAAGATACATATCTCAACATGGAAACTGATTCCTAAAAGGAATAGATCCAGAACCTTCCTTGAGGCGGTGGCTTGCCCACCAAGTCTCCTATTCCTACCATAATTCTTAGGCTTCTCAGCCTATATGAGGGCCTGACCCCTCATTCTCAGAACTACGTCTTGGCTTGATTCTCAATAATGAGATACGTAGGCACTCTGTGAGGACCGATTAGTCTCGATACACGGAAACAACCATTAAAGCTCGAAGCTCAACCACCCATAGCATTAAATACACGCAAACCCTAACCGCAATTTGATAACCTAGTTTTTATTCCATAACATTTGGCGCCATCTGTAGGAAAACAACATCAACCATGGTGAATACACGAAGAACACCAGCAACTACCGACCCTATTCCACTCAGCTCTACTCCACCGACAACAGGTCCGGTGTGTAACACCCCCAGATCCAGGGTCAGGGATCTGGTCGTTACGGTTTCAATATCCAACCACAAAACCAACATAATTAAAATTACAACCTTGTGACCCAAAACAACAACAAAAACACACCCGTTATAGTCCCAGAGATGAAATCAGAGTAACCAACAATATTATTAATCACAAGTTTGAGTTCTTACAACCCAAAGAATTACAATTGTACAATTACATATTCTTTGCCATCCATTAATAGATACCATAATATAAATACATTTGAGGCTCAAATGCTAACAACTAGCCTACCAGTAGTTGCATCCTCAACAAAGGTAGCCAAGACCTTAGCGGTAAACCTCTGACGGTTGACACCTGCTTACGCTGCGTGCGCCTTGCGCGGCCATCTGATCTAGCTGTTGTTGTGATATAAATAAATAAATCAAGGGTGAGCAATAGCCCACCAAAAATATGATTGAACGATAATAATATATGACAGTTCAAAATATCTTTGAAACCATATGCCATGCATTAACGATGTAGTACCAATATAAGGTATGAGATGAAGTTACAAGGTAACTCAAAAATATATTTGTTTTGAATAAATATCTGCTATGCAAAAGATAAGCAAGATATTCTCAATTATCATAAAAGAGGAACTTGCAGGAAAAATATTGCAATTCCGGTTTCAACACTTTTTCACCTTGCCAACACCAACAGTGTTGCAGAAATTTCTCACTTTTAGAAGATGAACTAATACGGGAGCATTGCCGCGCCAGATGCCCTGACGTTTACGATGATCAGTCGTATGTCATGCATCTCATCAGTCGTTCTCTACATGTAGAAGGTAGCTCCGACGGAATTACTTATCTACCGCCCTCTAGAACTCCTCAGCCAACGGTGGGGCTATTGCTGGACCGGCGCCACTCGGCCACTTACGCGTCTCCTAGTTCGAATATCATCCATGACTCTGAAACGTAAAGTTCGTTCCCCTTTTTCCCCAAGTGTAACACTTGTTGATAGGACTCCACAAAGTAGTCGTATCTAATTGGAAAGGAAAATTCACCAATATTTCCCAAGCTGATGCTTGTTAATGGATATAAACTTGTTACATCAATCATACCCCTCGAGCGTTGAGGAGGTAACCAAAAGACTCATATCGATGCTTGAAAGAATCAAGATGTGAGTGACAAGATAGTTTTAGCAAGTATAGGACCGGGCAGTCCAATAAATAACATCGCTCAAGTGAGGTCCCCTTATATACGTTTGGAAGTTGAGCGAGTATTTAAATCTTCTTTAAGATAGATTTAAATGAAATTAAAGTTTTGGGAACCTCCCCTTGATAAAATAGTCATAAAAGACTCCGAAATATTTTACATAATATTTGAAGGTGAAGGATAGCCTTCGAATAATATAAATCATTATAAAAAGAATTCAAAAGAATTTTATTAAACATTCCAAGAATGTTTATTAAATCAATAATAATTAAGGAATATGAATAAATCATAATATTGCTCGTAAGTAATCCTCGAATGAATATATAGAATTATTTATTAAATAAGTCTCTTCTTAAATGAATATTTAAAATAATATTCCTTGAATAAATAAACTTAAATAAATATTTAAAATAATATTTACTGAATAAACCAAACCTTAAATGAATATTTGAAAATAATATTCATTTAATCAATAACATTCCAAATGAATATCAAAATAATATTCATTTAGTAATCAAAACTTTAATGGAATATTCGAAGTAATATTCCTTGAGTAAATAGAACTTCCAATGAATATTTTAAAATAATATTCATTAAGTAAATCAAACCTTAAATGAATATTCGAAAGTAATATTCATTAAATAAATAAAGATCAAATGAATATTCAAGATGATATTCGATAAGTAGATAAACTCAAATAAATATTTCAAATAATGATTATTAAGTAAATAAAACCTTAAATGAATATTCGAAAGTAATATTCATTTAATAAACAATATACTAAATGAATCTTGAAATAATATTCATGAAATAATCAAACTCTAAATGAATATTCGAAATAATATTCATTTAATATTTCTCGACTGAGATAATGCTCAAATAACATTTCTCGAAAGATTTCCAAGTAAATAATACTTTATGGAAATATAATTAATGTTTAATAATAACATTCCTCAAAAGGAATACTAATCTGTCGTTGAAATCCCTCCGGGTTTCCAAGACTACATCTATATCTCAAAATACCGACTCCCGGTCTACATTTAAAGAATGAATATCACATGCCCTTCACTAAGGGTCTTAACCAAAAATCCGGCTTATACTGATATATCGTATCTAGTCTATAAGCCAATATCAATTCAGGGAACAAGTATTGCAATATAACTTGAAAGTAGACATGCATGCTATGGCATATGTATACAACAATCATCATATATATATTATCACAATAACAGTTCCAAGTATTGGAAACTTGCCTGAGAATCGAGTGCGGGTAGGGGTAATGTGTCCCGGGTCAGCTCGACAATCTATAAACAATCAGAATACTTAAGATTAACCACTTAACGCTTATAAAAAGGCTAAGTATAAACTCCACTTAAATCGAAACATGTTTTCGAGTTATCTCGTTACGTCTCTTTTAGTGTATCTCTTTTTATCACCGATACGATCCGACATTCGTTCGTTAACAAGACATGTCATCATGCTTATACTGGGTATACACTTAAGTCGTATAAGTTCTAAGGTTGGTCGTTTACGAATCAAGATTATACCTCGGGTGTTATCGCCCGTTTCCTAAGTTATAACCAAAGTCAGACCTTTAAGGGGTTCGTTCGCGTTTAACCTCGATTCAAACATTTTTATAAAATCGGAAAACGATCCATTCGACATGTGGTCTTCTCCCACACCTTTATTTTTACCTCTAATATTTAATTATTAAGATTCGCCACTGATTTCGCAATATTAAAGGGATCCAATTTCGGTTACGAACTTTTGATTACGGTTCCGAACCACTTTTACGAATTTAATCATAACTCCTAAACCGTAAGTCCGTTTCATGCGATCTTTATATCAAAACGAAGCTTATAACATAATCTAGCTTATCATGGAAGAATTCGAAGCTAACCAGTGATTTATACCTACTGTCAAACTCGTGTTCTTATGGTTAACGAAATTTTGGCATTACGACGGCTATAAAGCGGATATTTACCAAATTCCAAAACTCCCAAAAATCATGACATCTACTCCAAACAACACATACATGATTTATAACCATGAACTGAGGCCAAGCAATGCCTTTCCGTTCATCTAGGCTATTTTTAACATTTATCAAAACTAAACCATAATCATGCTTGTAATCATGCTTATAATCACTAATTATCATAACTAAGCTTAAATCCATCAAGAACATGCATAATCTCAAAGTAAGACCTAGGGTTTCAAGTGTGTTATACCTTCCTTGAGGTGTGTATGCACTTAGTAAGCCTTGTATAGTCCTTGTATAGCCTCCATGAAGCTTGGATCATCAATCAAAATCAAGATCCAAAAGTTTTGTTCTTGAGGTTACTATTCACCCTTAACTTTGATGATTTTATTGAAAATGGAAACAATGGATTTTGAGGCTAAGATTTCTAGGGTATCATTTTTATGAAATATAGGATCTAGGATAAAAGTTTGGTGATCAAACAATGGTGGGAGGGTTGATTTCAATTCTTGAATTAAGAAAAAAAGCCGAATGGCTTTTAAGGAGAGGGAGAGAGTGTTTTGCTTGGCTTTCTTGCTCTCATCCTTGGTGAAATGATTTTGTGATATTTGTGGGGTGTTATGGCTGCTAATACACTCTAATTACAAGTGTCAAGACTTGATGGTGTGTTAGAAAAGAGTGGTGACATGAAGCCTTGTTGTTTCATTCTAAATCACCCACCTCATTCTTGCTTTTTCTTTTCTTTTCTCATTTCTTTTTCCACCAATCTAATATTAGTAAACCCTAGATGATCATGTGGTGTTTCTCATCTCATTATATATTTAATCCGTAATTCGTTTCACGTTCGCTTTATCGCTTAATCTCGTTATAAAGTTCTAGCGATTTCTAAAACGCTTATCATTCTAACTCGAGGATTTTCCTTCTAATTTCTCAAATCATAATTAAATAAAATCCTTAATTCCTTGACATAATAAATCTCTTATCTACTAGCACATGGTTGCCCCTTGGCCCTCTGCTTGATTCTTTGTCCGTTTATTGCTTAATTCGATGATCGTTCGAGGGAATAACTCATTCGTTTCTAGTTAGGGTTTTACCGAAAACCTTCTTAATATTTATAATACTATTCCTCATCTTTCTTAATACTTCTTGAATTTAAATTCCTTAAATCCCTTTAAATAAATCCTTAAGTTTGGCAGTGTCCAGGGAATTCTCGGAGAAAATGAAAGTGCTCTGTTTCTGAATCCGACAGCTTTTACATACACTTATTTTCCTCCTGGATCACTAATACGAACTCAGAAATCCGTTCCGAATACCGGGTATAACATTATTATAATAATATTCCAAATTCCACCAAAATCACTATTCATCACTTATTTTTATTTAATTCCTATAGTTAGGAAAATGAACCTGGTTCACCCTCGAGTGTTCCTTAACCTTTTTACGGAACCGCTGGGCTTATAATAGATATTGATTTGGATGACATGAGGGTATCTATTTCTCTCTAGGGAATCTTATCTTAACTTTCTAGGAGATAGATTATTCTAATCTAAGTCATCACCCAATAGCATCCTTCAGGTCATATAACCTTGGAATATATATCCTTCCATTATTCATCCCTTAAGGCCAGTATTACTTTGTAGTTGTAACCACTGTTCACTCTTACATCAATACATAATAAAAGTTTTAATTCTACCCAAAAATCTGGGTTCTTACACGGTGCCCCCAACAACCGGAACGATCGTTCCGCATCAAGTTTCTCAACCCCTAGGGACGACTTCCCATGTTTAGAGTACGCTACCTCCGATCGTCCACATAAATCCAGGGACTAACCCCCTCCAGGTGGTGGTTTCTCCCTTGATTGTAGATCCCAACAACCCTCCGTAAGGGGTTCATATCCACACTATGGAACTCCCCGTGAATACCAACCCGATGTATGGGCTGCCTAACTACCCTCCTACTCAAGGAGCTGGATCAAGTGGTCATGCCCTGCATATTCAAGATCGAGATTATCCCAATTTTTCCGGTCCTTATACGGATGATTCATCCTCTGACGATGATTATGATCGTGATGAAGCTCCAAGGAGGCGACGTGCAAGTAAAGAACCTCGAGGAAGAATTCGAACTACTCACGATGGATTTCCTTCGACGATTGCTAAGAGGATTAAGGCTTATGAGGCCGAGATCTTAAAATTGAAGGAAGATATGGCAAGGGAACAAGCAAGTTTGAAAAAGAATAGACCTCCTCCAACCTCGGGAGGGATTCTTTTTGTTGATTTGGAAAGACCTCCGAGGAGGCAAAGAAGGGATGATGCCCCATCTGATAAAACAGCAAGGGTAGAAACCCCCAGGAGTAACCCTAAGGATCTGATGCCACTTGGGGATCCTGATGATCCCACACCTCCTGTAAGAACCCAGATTTTTGGGTAGAATTAAAACTTTTATTATGTAATAATATGGGAATGAATAGTGGTTATGACTGCGATGTAACGACTGTCTATTTAATGAATGGAATGGATTTGGATTCAATTGCTGTATGTCATGCAGAATACCTTTGGTTGATAACTTAGATTAGAATAATCTATCTCCTAGAAAGTTAAGATAAGATTCCCTAGAGAGAAATAGATACCCTCATGTCATCCAAATCAATATCTATTATAAGCCCAGCGGTTCCGTAAAAAGGTTAAGGAACACTCGAGGGTGAACCAGGTTCATTTTCCTAATTATAGGAATTAAATAAAAATAAGTGATTGACCTTGGTTATTGTGACTATTTATAGATCACTGGATTGACACGAGGCACACTACCCCTACAAGATTACCAGGCAAGTTTCCAATACTTGGAACTGTTGTTGTGATAATATATATAATGATTGTTGTATACATATGCCATAGCATGCATGCCTACTTTCAAGTCTATTGATATGCTTGTTCCCTGAATTGATATTGGCTTATAGACTAGATATGAATTATCAGTTATAAGCAGGATTGTTTTGCTAAGACCCTTAGTGAAGGGCGTATGATATTCATTCTTTCAATATAGATCGGGAGTCGGTATTTTGGGATATAGAGTTAGTCGTGGAAACCCGGAGGGATTCCAGTGACAGTTTATTTGAGGAATGTTATTTATGAACATTATTTATATATTCATAAAGCATTGAATACTTGGAAATTATTCGAGGAATGCTATTTGGATATTATCTCAATCGAGAGGTACTATATGAATATTATTTTGAATATTCATTCGCATATATTTATTTGCTGAATATTATTTTAATATTCATTCGAGCTTTAATTACTTAATGAATATTAGTTTCGAATATTCGTTTAGAGTTTGATTATTCAATGAGTAATTACTTTAATATTTTTGGAAATTTATTTAATGAATATTATCGTGAATATTCATTTAAGATTTTATGTACTTGATGAATATTATTTTAAGATATTCATTCGAAGTTCTATTTACTTAAGGAATATTGCTTCGCATATTCCTCTAAAGTTTGATTGCTAAAAGAATATTATTTGGATATTTATTTAGAATATTATTTATTAAATGAATATTATTTTCAAATATTCATTTAAGGTTTGATTTATTTAGTGAATATTATTTTAAACATTTACTTGAGCTTATTTAATTAATGAATATTATTTTGAATATTCATTTAAAGAAGAGAGTTATTTAGTAAATAATTCTATATATTCATTCGAGGATTACTTACGAGCAATACTATGATTTATTTGTGTTCCTTAATTATTAATGATTTAATAAATATTCTTGGAATATTGATTTAAATTCTTTTAAGTTCTTTCTATAATAATTCATATTACTCAAAGATTATCTTTCACCTTCAGAGATGGTGTAAAGTATTTCGGAATATCTTATGACTATTTATATCAAGGGGAGGTTCCTAAACTTTAATTTCATTTAAATCTATCTTAAAGAAGATTTAAATACTCGCTCAACTTCCAAACGTATATAAGGGGACCTCACTTGAGCGATGTTATTTATTGGACTGCCCGGTCCTATACTTGCTAAAACTATCTTGTCACTCACATCTTGATTCTTTCAAGCATCGATATGAGTCTTTTGGTTACCTCCTCAACGCTCGAGGGGTATGATTGATGTAACAAGTTTATATCCATTAACAAGCATCAGCTTGGGAAATATTGGTGAATTTTCCTTTCCAATTAGATACGACTACTTTGTGGAGTCCTATCAACAAGTGTTACACTTGGGGAAAAGGAAAACGAACTTTACGTTTCAGAGTCATGGATGATATTCGAACTAGGAGACGCGTAAGTGGCCGAGTGGCGCCGGTCCAGCAATAGCCCCACCGTTGGCTGAGGAGTTCCAGAGGGCGGTAGATAAGTAATTCCGTCGGAGCTACCTTCTACATGTAGAGAACGACTGATGAGATGCATGACATACGACTGATCATCGTAAACGTCAGGGCATCTGGCGCGGCAATGCTCCCGTATTAGTTCATCTTCTAAAAGTAAGAAATTTCTGCAACACTGTTGGTGTTGGCAAGGTGAAAAAGTGTTGAAACCGGAATTGCAATATTTTTCCTGCAAGTTCCTCTTTTATGATAATTGAGAATATCTTGCTTATCTTTTGTATAGCAGATATTTATTCAAAACAAATATATTTTTGAGTTACCTTGTAACTTCATCTCATACCTTATATTGGTACTACATCGTTAATGCATGGCATATGGTTTCAAAGATATTTTGAACTGTCATATATTATCGTCGTTCAATTATATTTTTGGTGGGCTATTGCTCACCCTTGCTTTATTTATTTATATCACAACAACAGCTAGATCAGATGGCCGCGCAAGGCGCACGCAGCGTGGGCAGGTGTCAACCGTCAGAGGTTTACTGCTAAGGTCTTGGCTACCTTTGTTGAGGATGCAACTACTGGTAGGCTAGTTGTTAGCATTTGAGCCTCAAATGTATTTATATTATGGTATCTATTAATGGATGGCAAAGAATATGTAATTGTACAATTGTAATTCTTTGGGTTGTAAGAACTCAAACTTGTGATTAATAATATTGTTGATTACTCTGATTTCATCTCTGGGACTATAACGGGTGTGTTTTATGTTGTTGTTTTGGGTCACAAGGTTGTAATTTTAATTATGTTGGTTTTGTGGTTGGATATTGAAACCGTAACGACCAGATCCCTGACCCTGGATCTGGGGGTGTTACAGAAATGGTATCAGAGAGAGCGTTATATATCCCAGAGATGATGCGACGTTAAAACAATAAATTCATTAAGATAATAAGAACTCTTGCCAAGTTCATAGTCAGACTACATAATGTAGTATTGACATATAAAACCCTTATGGGAACCCTAAAGTATCATGATAGTAACTTAGCTCGTTCTTGTATCGACTAGTAAGGCGACAGACCTTGGAGATTACGAGAAATCACATAATGATGCTTGTTTTGATGTTGAAGATCGGATGGTGGATTCGATAGAGTACCCTACTGAGGACCCGGAAGAGGTTCCAGCAGAGGAGGAGAATATTGATAAGTATAAGGAGTTTACACTTAAGGAATGAGGGCTACAGCCAGAGAGACTGTAAGAATTAAGGTTCAGTGCTCAGAAAAGTGAGCATAAAGAGCTGAGATATTATTAAGAGAATTAAAGATGCGTATTGGATTCATAGCGGGACTGCTAGATGAAGTACCAGCAGGTAAGATGGATTTGAGGAATTACTTGAGATCTTATATGGGGATAGATAAAAAAACCAAAATCCTTAGAGACCTTAATATTAATAAGGAAAGAGCTATAGTGGTACATGATTATCAAAGACAACAATAGAGGACAAGGAGCAGAGTCTCCAGGAGTAGTTAAGATAGAGGCAGCAAATGCCATATCATGTGATAAATGAATTAGTGTGAATGTTGTTAAGGATAATTCGCCATGAGAAGGCAGATTTCATAAGTGATAATTTGTAAAGTCAAACTTAGATTGATGAGGTGGTTGGGTTCAAGGAAATGTCCATTTTATGAATGGATCAACTTAGAAAATAAAGACATTGAAAGGTGATGGCATGATTGAATAAAGTATATAAGGAAATAGTAAGCAAGACAATGATGTCAGAACCTACAAGACTAAAAGACCAGTGAGTCTATGATAAACTAGTAATGAGGCTATCGTCAAGAAACCAAGTATAAGTTCAGTTCAATTCAGTGAAATGATGAACCAGAAACATTAGTTGCATGTGATTCAGAAGAGTATTAAATTCTTTCTTTTCCTTGAATGGATTATGGTAGTTACCTTAAGTTTATTCTGACATTGAATCATAAATGGATTAGGCAAGGCGAGCAGTGGTCGAGATGTAACTGAGAATGCTTCTAGGTGCAACCTGATAGAACAGGTGTAGGACATGTTCTTGAAATAAGAGTTTTGGCAAAATGAAGTCCAGCAATAGGACACATGATCAATAAGAGTAGTGTTGGTCGGCCCTACCAAGTTAAAGACAGTTTCAAATGAAGATTGGCCAACCACACTGGCAAAGGTGAGAAATTTCATAAAATTCACAAGGTATTACCAAAGGTTTGCTCAGGACTTTACAGAAAGTGTAGTCTCGTAACCCGACTTATTATAAGAATAAAAGTTTGAATGGACAAGATAAACGTGAGAAGATCTTCCTGGAGCTAAAGGTAAAGTTGGTGATGACCAGGGTTGGCGTTGCCTAATGGAAGAAGGAAACTTTGGGAGATATTATGATGTAACTCATACAGGTATAGGTCTGCGCTTATGCAGCACGACAGCGTAATTTCGAATACATTAGGACAGCGCAGTTCATCGGATTCGGATGGCCTTGGTAGTGCCAATGTTGAGGAACGACTAACCCCGACGGTAGTATTCCTTCTGAGACTAGTTGTTAAGAAGACTGGTATTTGGTAGTATCGACTAATAGGACGAATATGTATCGGGAAGATGTGGCATGTTACTAGTGAGTGAATAGATTAACTGAAGTTTCCCTAATCCTGGAAAGGAATTGGACAAAATTTGGCAAACCTTGTCTTTCGAATTATATGAATACATCACTGAGGAGTCGATTGAGACTTATATGGAGTGAAGTTTTTGAAAAGATCAAAAGGTATCAAAGTAGAAGGCACTATGCCAGCAATTGCTAGAAAAGTAATGCTATTAGCCGACCCCTAAACTCACATATTTTAGCATGGCCAGTTGGGGCCAAGTCACTAAAGATTATCGAGTGACTGAACCAGCAAGGTAAGGATAAAGCGGGGTGCTTCTAATCAAGCGCCAACCGCAAGGACTTTTGATATAAAACGAATTGAGATACATGATAATGGATTTTATAAATACCATGGATGTGTTAGGAATGAGGATGGTGACCAGTAAAGGTTATGAGGATTGTCAGAGATGGTGCAGTATGATGCATAAATGTTATCTGAAACTTGGTGTCCTCAAGAGGAGCATTAGGCATTAAGAGATTCACGTTGAACAGGACCAATATCTTCCAGAACATCCTTGCTACCATTACCAAGTTCCGTAAAAAAGACAGATAGACATACGTTGTCTTTTGGGAAAGTCATATAGACTGACATTCGTTTGAAAGAAGAGGTTAGCATTAGGCTACCTATAGATTATCAAGATGAGAATGATTGAAAAGAGACCCTTATTAAGGATATATGATTTAACTGCCAAGTACAGGATATAAGTATCCCTTGAAACTAGAATTGAGGATAGAATGTCCATATATTAAGACGAACCCTGGGGGATGCACAAAGGATAGCATCACCCCTAACAATAGGCATTGTGAATTCAGGTGATATAAGTTGAATCGACCAAGGTATCAATAACCTGTAAGGATTTGTGGAAAGGAGTCTCGAAAAGTACATAGAAAGAATTGTTATAGAGTTGGTTAATAATGTTTGATGTACCCTGTACCCAGAAGATACAGGAGGAATGATGAGGATGACCTAAGAAACCTTATAAGGGAAGAGGTATATTCCGAACTCCAAAAAGGGAAGTTTGGTAAGGAATGTACGACATAGTAACAATAAGGCCAGATGAAGCATGTGCGAAACCATGAGAAAGTATAGATTGAACCAATAAGGTTGAGATTTTCCTAAAATAAGAAAGGACTGAGATAAGAAATATCCTAGATATGATTGGGAGTAACCGTGATAAAGTTCCCACAGAAAGGTGGAAGCAATGATTTTTGGAAAAAAAAAAAAAAAAAAAAAAAAAAAAAAAGACTGGAATATGTTTTCTCTCATCTAGCAGAGTTCAAGGGAGGATGCTCCTATCCTGAGTTGGAATAGATCCAGGGAATATTGATTTCAAGAAAATGTTATATTCAAGAAAGGCCAATGAGGTGGCCGACACTTTAAGTATAAGGGAGTAAGTATGTATGCTCATACTAAAAAGATAGAATGATAGTGTAAAGGACCTTGATGGTCATAATGTGGTAGAGGAAGTTACATTCCGTCTGATGATTGTGCGAGGATCAATTATAAGGATAGTTTAAGTAAAGATTCGATTCCTGATGTTGCAGGTAGCACATTACCGACATTAGGAGGCTCTACGACAGACCAGACCAAATTCCCCAAGAGACTCGCCTTTTCTTTGGAAAGAGAGAGGGGAGGTTAAGTAACAATGAATTGGTAGTGAATAACCAGAAATAGAGAGGGTACAGATACTGATAAGCCAAATGGCACGATGATGAATGACAAGCAAATTTATGTTGGTGTATTTCTGTGCAATCCAGATAGAGAATTATGAGATTGGCAAGCGATTAAGCAAACCGCTAAGCTTTTAGTCTTCTACCGGAGATATATGGTTAATAATCTCACCAGCCTGTTCCAGCTGCGATGCTGGAAGCTTTCCTGCAATTTTATCTGCTTCATGTAATATCTACGTCAAGTTCAGGAAGCATTCCCTATGGATAGGGAATAGTGATTATTTTGTTTTCCTAGAGGATCTTGAATTGACAATTATGATGCTTAGTTGTTAAAGCACTAAGTAAACGATAAACGATGGTGATCCTTCTGAGAAATTAGGTGGTAACGACTGTGGAAATGTCGAATTGAATCTAAGTTAAAGAAATCATCCAGGTTTATTTCGGATGGTGTAATTTCTGGAACGACGGGATATTTGAAATGAAGAATTAGGTTATGATGGATCATAAAATGATTATAGTAGAAATAAAGACAAGAGACTGATAAAGATGGAAATAGAATTGGGGATTAATAAGAGAGTCAGATAGGCAGACTCATGGGAAGCTCCAGTAATGGAGCGAGAAGAGTATGGAATTGGCAAGGTGAGGGTATTGGCCAAAGCGGAAAGT
Organism: Kitagawia praeruptora; assembly: GCA_037693485.1. NCBI lineage: Eukaryota > Viridiplantae > Streptophyta > Magnoliopsida > Apiales > Apiaceae > Kitagawia > Kitagawia praeruptora. The sequence continues at coordinate 165,540,040 of CM075348.1, read as the reverse complement.
TGGAATTTGGAGCATGAATGACATACAAATTGACTCCTTTTAAGTTTGGAAAATTCGAGGAAATACGGATAAGATTGGGGAATAACTACGGAAGCGAAGCAAGGAATGTTATGAATGGATTGATGAATGGGTTTTCCTAATGAGCTATCGGAATGACAACCTAGTGGTGTTAGAATTATGAATATGAAATGGCTAGTGTCGTGGCATGAAATGCCAGTGTTAATAATGTCAAGCGAGAAATCCATGATTTTAACCTGAGAGGTTGAAGGATTTTCCAAAAGTAGTTGATGCTAATATCGAACAAGAGTATAGGTCCACAGAATGATGGACAGAGTAACAAGGACATGTGATGTGTGAGAATACGAAAAAGTGGAATTTGATACGAATATGATTATTTTCTTCTCTAATAAACCTCTATAGTTCAGAGGTAAATTCTAAGTATGATATTTTGACAATCATGAAAACTTTCTTATATGATTCTTTGAAATTCGTTCTTTTCTTCTCCCTTATTTATCTTCTTCTAAATTGAGAAGAACAACCCTTTAAGGAGGGGAGGTAATACTACGTGACTCTCTGTCTGTGTGATAGGAGTCTAAGTGGAATGCCATTAATTGTTTAATTGCTTGTCAAGTACTAAAGGCTGGCCCCCTTTTTGTACTAACTATGCAATATAACAAATGTTCATTGATCTCAGTGATCTCTCGATAATTTTTTTTTTTTTCCACCTAAATATATATACATCGAGATTGCGAAGATTAAAGCGATCAGGAAATTGCAAGTTACGAGTGAGGTTATCTCCGGAATTCGTAGCGCCTTAGCGATACCGAAGTCACTGCATGTACCAATAAGGTTAAAAGTATAAGACCAGACAAGAGCGTATACCGGATGATGTGTTATGCGAAAGTATCAAAGAATTGGTAGAACGGATAAAAGGTGTGTTGTAACACCAGTGTTATGTGCTTTAGAAAGACTGGAATGTGTAAGGATCGACCAGAGAATTGGAAAGCGAAATAACCAACAAGTAACCAATTGTCTTCTACTTGATTCCGGGACGGAATCCTTTTAAGGAGGGGAGACTGTAAGAACCCAGATTTTTGGGTAGAATTAAAACTTTTATTATGTAATAATATGGGAATGAATAGTGGTTATGACTGCGATGTAACGACTGTCTATTTAATGAATGGAATGGATTTGGATTCAATTGCTGTATGTCATGCAGAATACCTTTGGTTGATAACTTAGATTAGAATAATCTATCTCCTAGAAAGTTAAGATAAGATTCCCTAGAGAGAAATAGATACCCTCATGTCATCCAAATCAATATCTATTATAAGCCCAGCGGTTCCGTAAAAAGGTTAAGGAACACTCGAGGGTGAACCAGGTTCATTTTCCTAATTATAGGAATTAAATAAAAATAAGTGATTGACCTTGGTTATTGTGACTATTTATAGATCACTGGATTGACACGAGGCACACTACCCCTACAAGATTACCAGGCAAGTTTCCAATACTTGGAACTGTTGTTGTGATAATATATATAATGATTGTTGTATACATATGCCATAGCATGCATGCCTACTTTCAAGTCTATTGATATGCTTGTTCCCTGAATTGATATTGGCTTATAGACTAGATATGAATTATCAGTTATAAGCAGGATTGTTTTGCTAAGACCCTTAGTGAAGGGCGTATGATATTCATTCTTTCAATATAGACCGGGAGTCGGTATTTTGGGATATAGAGTTAGTCGTGGAAACCCGGAGGGATTCCAGTGACAGTTTATTTGAGGAATGTTATTTATGAACATTATTTATATATTCATAAAGCATTGAATACTTGGAAATTATTCGAGGAATGCTATTTGGATATTATCTCAATCGAGAGGTACTATATGAATATTATTTTGAATATTCATTCGCATATATTTATTTGCTGAATATTATTTTAATATTCATTCGAGCTTTAATTACTTAATGAATATTAGTTTCGAATATTCGTTTAGAGTTTGATTATTCAATGAGTAATTACTTTAATATTTTTGGAAATTTATTTAATGAATATTATCGTGAATATTCATTTAAGATTTTATGTACTTGATGAATATTATTTTAAGATATTCATTCGAAGTTCTATTTACTTAAGGAATATTGCTTCGCATATTCCTTTAAAGTTTGATTGCTAAAAGAATATTATTTGGATATTTATTTAGAATATTATTTATTAAATGAATATTATTTTCAAATATTCATTTAAGGTTTGATTTATTTAGTGAATATTATTTTAAACATTTACTTGAGCTTATTTAATTAATGAATATTATTTTGAATATTCATTTAAAGAAGAGAGTTATTTAGTAAATAATTCTATATATTCATTCGAGGATTACTTACGAGCAATACTATGATTTATTTGTGTTCCTTAATTATTAATGATTTAATAAATATTCTTGGAATATTGATTTAAATTCTTTTAAGTTCTTTCTATAATAATTCATATTACTCAAAGATTATCTTTCACCTTCAGAGATGGTGTAAAGTATTTCGGAATATCTTATGACTATTTATATCAAGGGGAGGTTCCTAAACTTTAATTTCATTTAAATCTATCTTAAAGAAGATTTAAATACTCGCTCAACTTCCAAACGTATATAAGGGGACCTCACTTGAGCGATGTTATTTATTGGACTGCCCGGTCCTATACTTGCTAAAACTATCTTGTCACTCACATCTTGATTCTTTCAAGCATCGATATGAGTCTTCTGGTTACCTCCTCAACGCTCGAGGGGTATGATTGATGTAACAAGTTTATATCCATTAACAAGCATCAGCTTGGGAAATATTGGTGAATTTTCCTTTCCAATTAGATACGACTACTTTGTGGAGTCCTATCAACAAGTGTTACACTTGGGGAAAAGGGAAACGAACTTTACGTTTCAGAGTCATGGATGATATTCGAACTAGGAGACGCGTAAGTGGCCGAGTGGCGCCGGTCCAGCAATAGCCCCACCGTTGGCTGAGGAGTTCCAGAGGGCGGTAGATAAGTAATTCCGTCGGAGCTACCTTCTACATGTAGAGAACGACTGATGAGATGCATGACATACGACTGATCATCGTAAACGTCAGGGCATCTGGCGCGGCAATGCTCCCGTATTAGTTCATCTTCTAAAAGTAAGAAATTTCTGCAACACTGTTGGTGTTGGCAAGGTGAAAAAGTGTTGAAACCGGAATTGCAATATTTTTCCTGCAAGTTCCTCTTTTATGATAATTGAGAATATCTTGCTTATCTTTTGTATAGCAGATATTTATTCAAAACAAATATATTTTTGAGTTACCTTGTAACTTCATCTCATACCTTATATTGGTACTACATCGTTAATGCATGGCATATGGTTTCAAAGATATTTTGAACTGTCATATATTATCGTCGTTCAATTATATTTTTGGTGGGCTATTGCTCACCCTTGCTTTATTTATTTATATCACAACAACAGCTAGATCAGATGGCCGCGCAAGGCGCACGCAGCGTGGGCAGGTGTCAACCGTCAGAGGTTTACTGCTAAGGTCTTGGCTACCTTTGTTGAGGATGCAACTACTGGTAGGCTAGTTGTTAGCATTTGAGCCTCAAATGTATTTATATTATGGTATCTATTAATGGATGGCAAAGAATATGTAATTGTACAATTGTAATTCTTTGGGTTGTAAGAACTCAAACTTGTGATTAATAATATTGTTGATTACTCTGATTTCATCTCTGGGACTATAACGGGTGTGTTTTATGTTGTTGTTTTGGGTCACAAGGTTGTAATTTTAATTATGTTGGTTTTGTGGTTGGATATTGAAACCGTAACGACCAGATCCCTGACCCTGGATCTGGGGGTGTTACACCTCCGTTTACTGAGGAGGTGATGAATGCTCATATCTCAAAGAAGTTCAAGATGCCAACAATCAAGGCCTATGATGGAACGGGTGATCCCGTGAACCACGTTAGGACATTCTCAAACGCACTGCTGTTGCAGCCTGCAAGTGATGCTTTAAAGTGCAGGGCGTTCCCTCAAACTTTGTCAGGCATGGCTCAAAGATGGTATAGCCGATTGCCTGCAAACCTAATTGGCTCCTTTAAGGAGTTGAGTGCTACTTTCATTAGTCAATTTATCAGCGGAAAAGTGCATGAGAAAAGTTCTGCATCCCTTATGTATGTAAAACAAGGGAAGAATGAAACTTTGAGAGACTACCTTAAGAGGTTTACCAAGGAGATATTGAACATCACTGATCTGAAGAATAAGGTGGCCATGGTAGCCCTGGAACACAGAACCACTTACGAGTTCTTTAAAAGGTCGTTGGCCAAGCATCCTCCTGAAAACATGGCTGAGCTCCAGCGAAGGGCTGACAAGTATATCAAGGCTGAAGATAGCATGAAGAAAGAAGCTGCGGGAGGTAATGGCAAAGACAACGCCGAATCCAAGAAATGAAAGCAAGAGCAGGAGTACGATGCTAGGGACAAGTATCCCCGGACTAGCAAAGACTCTGACTCGTCACCAAAGAAGAATTTTGGATCGAGATTTTCTGATTATGCAAGGTTGAATGCTCCCAGGAGTCAAATCTTGCTAGAAATCAGAAGGATAAGGACTTTCGATGGCCGAAGCCACTCAGGGGTGACCCCGCAAAAAGAGACAAAGATCGATACTGCAGGTTCCACCGAGATGTGGGGCATGATATAGATGATTGTAGGCAGTTGAAGGACGAGATTGAATTCTTGATCCATAAAGGAAAACTGAATAATTTCACCAAGGGTGGAGATCGTGGAACCCAAAGAGGGGATTACAACAGGAAAGACAATGATAGAAGGAATAATGATCGTGATCGCAACACACAGCCCCGAGGGCCTATTATCAACATGATCTGGGGAGGCCCGACAGCGGCTGGTACAACTCAAAACTCTCGAAAGGCATATGCTAGGGAGGTGATGCACATCGTGGGAGAAGCCCCGAAACGTGCTAGAACCGAGATATCGATTGGTTTTGATGATTCCGATCTTGAAGGGGTGAAGTTCCCCCATGACGACCCGTTGGTCATAACCCCTGTGATCGGGAATTCGGAAGTGAAGCGAGTCTTGATAGACAATGGGGCTTCTGTGGATATTTTGTTTCATGATGCATTCGTAAAGATGGGATACACTGATTCACAGTTGACCCCAACCAACATGCCCATCTACGGATTTAATGGAGTTGAGTCCAAGGTGGAAGGGACTATTCACTTGCCCATGACAATCGGGCAAGAACCTATGGAGGCTACGCAGATGTTGAATTTTCTGGTAATCAAAGCATCCTCGACCTACAATGCGATCCTGGGAAGGACTGGACTTCATGCGTTCAAGGCTGTTGCCTCCACTTACCACATGAAGATTAAGTTTCCAGGAATGGTGTTGAAGAACAGAAAGGCGACCAGAAGATGGCAAGAAGTTGCTATGTGTTTGCATTGAGAGCTGATGGAGTCGGGGGGCAGGTACTCCCAATTGAAGACATGGATGTCCGTAATGATGATGAACATCGGGGAAAGCCAGCAGAGGATTTGATTCCCATACCTCTAGAGCTGGGTGACCCTGAGAAAGTTACTTACATAGGAGCTTCCTTGAAGGAGCCTTTGAAAGGAAAATTGACGATATTTTTGCAAGAGAATAGTGATGTGTTTGCTTGGACTGCTGCTGATATGCCAGGGATTGATCCCCAACTCATAACTCATAAATTGAATGTTGATCCTGAATGGAAGAAGATAAAACAGAAAAAGAGAAATTTTGCTCCCAAAAGGCAAGAGGCCATTAAGCAAGAGGTTGATAAGCTCTTAGAGGCTGGTTTCATTGAAGAGATTCAGTTTCCCGAATGGTTAGCTAACCCCGTGATGGTCAAGAAGGCGAATGGGAAGTGGAGGATATGTATTGATTTTATCGATCTGAATGACGCCTGTCCAAAGGATTGTTTTCCCCTACCAAGGATAGACATGTTGATAGATGCCACAGCTGGACATGAGATGTTGAGCTTCATGGATGGGTTCAGCGGCTACAATCAAATTAAGATGCACAAGGATGACATCCCTAAGGTATCTTTCATAACTAACTTTGGTGTTTTTTGTTATCTCGTTATGGCTTTTGGTCTAAAGAATGCAGGAGCCACTTACTAGCGATTGGTGAATAAGATATTCGCCCATCTGATTGGGAAAACCATGGAGGTCTATGTTGATGATATGCTGGTCAAGAGTCTGTAAAAGGCAGACCACATTAAGCACCTCAGAGAGGCATTTGAAGTGCTGAGGTACCACAAGATGATGTTGAATCCAGCCAAGTGTGCTTTTGGTGTTGGATCAGGAAAATTCTTGGGGTTGATGGTTTCGAAGAGAGGCATAGAGGCCAATCCTGACAAGATCAAAGCGATTCTGGACATGGAACCCCCCCGTTCTATAAGAGATGTGCAAAAGTTAACTAGCCAAGTTGCGGCCCTGGGGAGATTTATCTCCAAATCTGGTGACAAATGCTTGCCTTTCTTTCGGGCATTGAAGAAGGTGAAAAATTTTGAGTGGACTACAGAAAGCCAAGAGGCCTTTGAGCAGCTGAAGAAATACATGGCTGAAGCCCCATTGTTGGCCAAACCAAGTCCTGGGGAGACTCTCTACTTATACCTGGTGGTATCCGAACAAGCATTGAGTGCTGTCCTTGTTCGAGAAGAGAAAAAGGTTCAGAAACCTATCTACTATGTGAGCAAGGTGTTGCATGGAGCTGAGTTGAATTATTCAGCTATTGAGAAGTTCGCTTTGGCCTTGGTGACAGCCTCGAGAAAGTTGCGACCTTATTTTCAGGCACATAAAATCCAAGTCTTGACAGACCAACAATTGAGGAACATATTGCATAGCCCTAAGGCCAGTGGAAGGCTAATCAAGTGGGCAGTTGAGTTAGGAGAATTCGATATCACATATAAGCCTCGGACAGCCATTAAGGCTCAGGCATTGGCTGACTTCGTGGTTGAATGCACCATTGGCAACCAAGAAGTCGGGGGGCAGGAGATAGTAACCATCCCTAAGGCCCATGAGCGTGAAGATAAAGATGAAGAACTTATACCTGATCTGAAGGAGTATTGGGTGCTCTATTTTGATGGAGCATCAAAAACAAAATCTAGTGGTGCAGGTTTGGTTTTGCAAAGCCCCGATGGGTTCACAGTTGAGTACGCTTTGAAGTTGGACTTTCCTACTACCAACAATGAGGCGGAATATGAGGCCTTAATAGCCGGTTTGGGCTTGGCCAAAATCATGAGGGTCAAGAACCTCAAAGTATGTGGAGATTCAAGACTGGTAGTCTCGCAAGTGAATGGTGAATTTGAGACCAAGGATGAGATTATGGAAAAATACCTAAGAGTCGTGAAAGCTGTTATGACTCAGTTTGATGAATGCTATGTGGAGCATATCCCGAGAGAAGAGAACATTAAGGCCGATGCCCTGTCCAAGTTCGCTTCTTCTGAGATAGAGAATTATGCAGGAAGTGTTTACTTCCAGGTCTTGAAGGCCCCGACCGTTAACTCGAAATTGGTGGCACCAATTGATATAAGAAGCTGCTGGATGGATCCCATAAAAGCTCACCTCGAAACCGGCTGGCTCCCTAGCAATGCCTTGGAGGCACGAAAGCTGTCAGTAAGAGCACTGAGATACGCTTTGATCGAAGGCATTCTTTACAAGAGGTCGTTTGTTATCCCCTATTTGAAGTGTTTAAGGCCCCAAGAGGCTAAGAAAGCTTTGGAAGAAGTTCACGAAGGTATCTGTGGGCAACACTTGGGGGGTAGAGCCCTAGCACACAAGATCACTCGTCTGGGATTCTATTGGCCTGAGATGCTGGCAGATGCACAGAATTATGTTAAGAAGTGTGATAGGTGTCAAAAGCACGCCCCTATTGTAAGGCATCCGCCTGAGATGTTAACCTCGGTTAACTCTCCCATCCCATTTGCCATGTGGGGGATGGACATACTTGGTCATTTCCCTATGGCGTCATCCCAAAGGAAGTTTTTGATAGTAGCCATTGACTATTTCACCAAATGGATTGAGGCTAAACCTCTAGCCAAGATAACCACCAAGCAAGTTGCTCAGTTCTTTTGGGAGAACGTCATCTGCAGATATGGAATCCCACGAATCCTTGTAACGGATAATGGGACGCAGTTCAACAATGAAGAATTCAAAAAGTATTGTGAAGAGAACGCTATTGAGCTTCGTTTTACTTCAGTAGCACACCCGCAGGCTAATGGACAGGTAGAGGTAGCTAATCGAATTATCCTTGATGGACTAAAGAAAAGAGTTGAACGCTCGAGGAACACTTGGGTGGATGAGTTATTGCCTATACTTTGGGCATATCGCACCACTTGTAAGGTGACAACCTGAGCAACCCCGTTTTTGCTGGCTTACGGAGCCGAGGTAGTTGTGCCCTTGGAGATCATGCACGCATCACCTCGGGTTGAGGCATATGAGCCAGAGACTAATGAAGAAGGCATGAGGCTTGCCCTGGATCTAATTGATGAGGTTAGGGATGAAGCAAATGCAAAGAATGCAGAGCATCAAAAGAAGGCATCCTTCCACTACAACCAGAGGGTTAAGGAAAGGTTCTTTCGACAAAGTGACTTGGTTCTAAGGAAGATAGAAGCCTCAGGAGTTGGCCAGAAGGGCAAGCTGGCCCCAAATTGGGAAGGACCGTATCGAGTCAAGAAGGTGCTGGGACGAGGATCATAAAAGTTGGAGACGTTAGATGGGGTTGAGGTACCCCGAACTTGGCATGCAACCAACCTCAAGATTTATTATGTGTAAGCCTTCCTAGTAAGGACTTGGCTTTTATCTATCTATTAGGAGAAGTAGAAATAAGGTTCTATGAAACCATTATAGAGCATGTTGCTCCCAGTAGGAGATAGAGTATTTATGTAAGGGTTGAACCTGTTTCAAGTTATTAATGTAAGTTTGTTTTCCATTTGTGATTGTGTGATTTTATTTATGTGCCAAGCACCTGACGAGTGCAAGTCAAAGATGACCAAGTAACGAAAGTAAAGAATACACAAGTGGAAATTAAACAAGTGCATAAATAAACACCCCCAAGGGGCTAAAGTCGAAGTTACATTACATCACCAAAATAAAAGTTAAGTCCCGAAGGACCTTGATTGAAAATAGAAAGGATAAAGCCACATGCGGCTAACAAGGCCGTGCAAGGCCACTTACTCCTCGGCAGATTCCTCCACCACCTCCTTGTCCTCAGCATCGTCTTCTTCCCCTTCTTCTTCGGAGCTTTCTTCCCCGGAGCTCTCCTCATCATCATCTTCCTCGGCTTCCGTCTCCATCGGTTGCGTCGTCCCTTTCTTCGCCGCGTCCCCCTCTTTTTCTGAAGTCTCGGTCGAGGAGTCGGCTCTGGCACGAAGTTGTTTGCCAGGGAAAGCTCGCCTCGCAGCTGCTTCCCTCTCTGACATAGCCTTCTTCCCAGCAGAACGGGAAGAGGTCGAACCGGAACTAACAACGTTGGGTGCCTTCCTCATACCAGAAGGACGACGACTACCCCCAGAGCCTGATGCATGATCCGCATCTTGAATTCCACTACCAACAGCCCAGGTAGGGCAAGGGAAGTCCGCTGGATTCACCACCAAAGGGTACTTGTTGCTCACAACACTAATAGCTTTATTCCACCCAACTTCCATGTTAAAAGGCCGTAGCTCATCATCGTGCTTGTCCATAAACTTCATAAAATCCTCCGACTAATGACGTGAACCAATGATCTTGTTAGATCGGACAATTCTGGAGTTTAAATCTTGGAGTTGCTCCTTGAACTTTGTTTGCTCGATTTTCAGTTCCTCATTGCTGTCCCTATAGGCTCGGCCTTGACGAGTAGCAGATTGAAGATAAGCATTGGCCTGTAATAAAGAAATTAGTAAGACATTTTCTAAAAGAAAAAAGAGGTGCAGACAAGGAGATCGAATGTAAAAGTTGGTACCTGGTAAAGAGCTTGAGCACCAAGGCGCTCAGCTTCATCCACTTTGTCCCCTGCCATTACCGTAAGGAGATCAGGAGCAGTAATAGAGAGCCTGGACCAGGACACGGCTAAATCAGTACTCCCTAAGATGGAGTCTTGCTCGCAGATACCCCAATCTGGGGCAAAAGGGACTCTCATACCCTCACCAGCGTTCCGGGACCTTTTCCCCCTTGGGAACATCCCTCCAGGAATGAAGGAACCCTTCGGTCAGGAGGGTTCAGTTGCTCTGTCGCCTTCTTTATCATTCTTCTTGTAACTTGAGGTTGATTCTCGGGTCAGCTATCTATCTCCTCAGCAGCTGAAAGATGAAGGAGAACATTGGAATAAGAACTAACATAGTTCATAATGGTAGAATGAAAGAAAAATTACCCTCTAAAGAAAGGAAGCTTAAGCCAGCTTCGATGAGTTTCTTTTCTGTCAGAATAGTTTTATAGTGGGTGCGACCATCATCAGCAAGTAGCCTATCTCGGTCTGCCAACTCTTTGAGGTCAAGGTCACACACGAAGTGTGAACTATCCTCCACAATTCCGAATCTCTTAATGAAGAAGTGACCCCAGTCACCACCTTCCCACTCTAAAATAACAAAGTCCCTCTCCCAGGAATGGTGGGAGTCAGGGAAGGAGAAAGAGTTTACTATATGAGGAAGCTTGCTTCTAAGCTGAAAGCCGATCCACCCCGGCTTAGTCTCAGGGGAGTTCTTTATCGCGAAGATGCTTCTGAACATGGTTGTACTCCAGGGAATTTCCAACTCGTGACATCTTAACAAGAAGATGATTAGGAACCTCCAAGAATTAGGGTATAGTTGGCAAAGATGGACTTGAAGTTCTGCTAAGAACCTGATGATAAATGGGTGGACGGGGAACCTAAATCCCGCCTCCAATGCTCCTTTCATGATGCAAATCCTTTCGGGATGCCAGTTGCAGGTTCTGTCTCCTGGATTTGGAAGGCATACTTTGATGGTACTTGGAAAGCCACAAGTGCTTCTAATCTTCTCTACATCCTTCTTTCTTAATTTAGAAGGGCTATTGAAAGCAACTAAGTTTGAGCTGTTGGGGAATGACTCTCCCATAGTGTTTAGAAAATCTAGCGTAGACTCAAACCGACGTTCAATATATCTAGGAGGCATGAGTTTTAGCTTACCTTTCATTGTTCGCGCCATGCTCCTTTTTTTGAAAGCCTCCTCCATGGAGAGTTGGGGGGCAGCAGCTTGCTTGTCGGCCATCTTGAACCTTGAATCTTGAAACTTGAAGCTTGAACTTGGAAGCTTGAAAGCTAGAGAACTCAAGAGCTTTTAGAACTTAAGAAAGTTTGAGAAGTGAAGAAGTGAAGAGAAATGAAGGATGCTCCCCTCCTTTTATAAGGAAAAGGTGACCTGTTATCTCAGGTTGAAGTACAGCTCGGTTCGCATTTACAGGTCAAGTATCGTTAAAATATGAAAAAGGAGCAAAAAAACTATCTGTTATGGACGAAAAGAGTCGTTAAAGCTCATGATATGTTGGGAAAGAAATGAAGAATTTAAGTAAATATCCGGCAAAATATTCTACCAGAGTAGTCAGATGAGCTTCGAAAGCTAAGTACGCTTAAGAAAAGTTTAATGGGAAGATTACTCTTAAACATGGGATTAGCAATGTGGATCAAGGTACTAAGTAAAACTCTAAACAAAGCCATGAATGGACATGTGTTGATTTTCAAAAGCGAACAACAATAAGATTCCATATTGATGATCGATGTCGGTATGCGAAAATCAAAATCACTGATGGTGATCAAACCGATTCCATTTTGATGAACGATGTCGGTAGGCTAAAATTTTTTGGCCAACTAACTTCCCAGCTGACTGGCTTCCCGGGAAGTGCCCCGGCCGATCGACATCGACTGTCGGTACGGTGTTTTGCTTCAGCCAACTGACCTCCCAACCTACTGGCCTCCCGAGGGAGCATCGGCCGACCGACATCGATCGTCGGTACGGGTTTTGACCCCCCGATCACCTTCCCAACCGATTGGCCATTTTTGAGAAGCTCCAGCCGACTAACGTTGATCATCGGTGTGGACTTTATAAAAAAAATGCGGAAAAATTTTCAGCCGACCGGCCTCCCCGGACATGCCCCAGCCGACTGGAATCAGCTCTCGGTACGGGCTCGTTCCAGCCGACCGGCTCCTCAGCCGACCGCCCCTCCGGGGAACCCTCCAGCCGACCGACTTCGACCATCGGTACGAGTTTTCTTGTTTCGTTTTTAAAAAAAAAAAAACTAGCCAACCGAAAAAAACCGGCCGACCGAAAAAACCAGCCGACCGGTGTGACGCCCCCAGATCCGGGGTCGGAGATCTAGGCGCTCACGGTCCATTTTCCATTAATAACATACTTGTTCTTGCACATAATATAAATAAACAACCATCGACCCCACAATAAACTCACACCGCACACACACACACACACAGGTTAGAGTCTCAGAAATGTCATACATATGAATAAGCAAAAGTAAGAATTTTAGAGTTATTACAGACCGAATTAAATAGCATTTATGCTACCAGCAACACTTCGATATGAAGCGAAGTTGGCGGCTTGAAAGTTTGTTACGGTACACTGCCTTGCACAGGTCATACTTATAAATAAAACGTACTAACAAAAGCTGCCAACCAATCCGGCTAATGGGGCCTACCGGTGGGATCTCAACAGCAGCCTGGGGTCTAGTCACCTGCTTTCGAACAGTCTGACAGGTTCTTGCCATTTCTCTTAGCTGTTGTGTTTGTAAAATTTGAAAACAAGCAAGAGTGAGCAACTATAGCTCAGCAAGAATATAGGTATAAGATAAGCAATATAACATTTCATATATATAACAGTCGTTAAACTCGTTGTATCAATCGGTTATAAAATCACTTGTCATTATTGGTAAATTTCAAAGGTGCACCAGTACGTGCCCTTGTTTTCAAAATAACCTTGCAGTTCTAGCTACTGCATAAAGTCAACATCTTTCTCATCAAAATAGGACACTATCGGCAACTGGCACATAGGCCTAAGATGCAGTGTCAAAGCATTTTTCCAAAGTGCAGGAATGGGACTTAAGGAAAACATAAAACCTGACAAGGATTGACGATGATCAGTCGCCACATCCGAGTCCAATAATCCGCGGGTCTTCTCTACTGGTAGAAGGATAGAAACTACATCCGTAACTATCCCTCGGGTGAAAACTACATCCGTAATCACCCTCGATGAAAACTACATCCGTAATCATCCTTCGGCAACACCTGGGCCGGAATAATAAGTGATGGACCGCCTGGCTCACGGCCGCTTACACATCCCGGGAATCGTTCGTCAACGGTTCCCACACCTGCCAGAGTCCCTTTTTCTTTTCTTTTAAAACTTGATTTTGATTGAAAACAGAGTAATTGAGGTCCGACATCAGTCGATCGATGATTCTTGAAATCATACAAGAAGCAGAATCTGACCGGGGGTTTTCGAAAATGTTTTGAGTTCAAAAGAGTTCGAGCTTGAAAGTATTAAAAAGTATCTTGGATTAACTTTGTCTTTAAATAATGAACAGTAATTAATAAATAATATTTTAAGATTTAATATTAATAAATAATAAAATAATTATTCGATAAAATAAACTCTTAATCCAAGATAGGGTTTCGAGTATTTACGAAGATATAATAATAGTTATTTGAATATACGATACCACCCGAATGACCCTTCGGGTTTTCGCAATATAGATACGATATAATAATACACCGCTCCCCGGTCAATAGTATATACGGACCGCTACGACCTCTATTGCTAGAGTCGTTGTCCGAAGAAAACATTTCAATCTAAGTTCAAGGGGTAAAAGCATACATGTACTTGTTCAATCTCAATTGCATCAATACTTCGATAAACATAGCATTTGATATAATTTGAAAACTACAAACACAACAGTCAAAATCCTTGTATAGGGATAAGTTTTGAAAAGTAAACTTGCCTTGGTTTGGTTGGGGTGGTCGAGCGTGCGAATTCGAACGATCTATACATAAACAATAATCGTTCGTTAGTACCTTAACAATTTCTTTCTAATTACGGGGTTTTAAGGGGATACGAGATTAACTTAACGACTTCGTCTTATGACTCCCTAGCCCCACTATAGGTCCATGACATCACTCGTTTACGCTCGTCACTTACTCGACTTAATTTAGTTACCACGTTCGAACCATAACCACTAACCCTAGAATAATGTTCCACTAATCGACCTTTTTCCATTGCGCGAATTTTACTCTAGCATTTTTATAAAATCCAAAAATTCATATTTTAATCCAATTCCTTTTGGGTGGTCTTCACCACTGCATTACTTACATTCTCAAATTTTTTCATGATCCCAAATATTTTTTAAGGTGTTTAAACAAGGTTCACAAGGGGGTCACTTAATGCAGTCCATTGTCCAGAAACAAAATTCACTTCTCCGGCCATAACTAAAAATCCACACATCACCTAGCTATGAATCTTACATATCCAGAAACTACATTCAATTATCTTTCCAACAATATATGGTAGGACATCAGGGGACATCATTTGGGTGTTCAAAATCGTGCTACAACACAGATCAAAGCTCCTGGATAAACTCAGCAAGCTCAATTCACTTAGATCAACCATTTTTCATGCTTCCATAACATAAACACCACTTAAAACACTAAGATCATGACTCATAACACTCATGGAGATATATATATTAACCATAGTCATAAAATTCATAATCTCAACATCAAACTCAAGATCCATGCTATCCATCACATATACATTCAAGATAAGCCCTAAAATACATGGATCTACTACCATATTATATGAACAACACTTATCCAAGGATGGGTTGAGATTTCATACCTTCTTGAGCTCCTAGAGACCTGGTATAAACTTTACACAACTTAGAAACACCTTAGATGGCCTCTTACAACACTCACAATGCAAGATCTAAAAGGTAATAAACTTATGTTAGTATTTCTCTAAACTTCCAACAACTATAACTCAAAAACCAATGGATAGAAGGCTTTGAAATTGATACCATACCTCTACTAAGATGCAAGGAAGCCTTAGGAATCTTGTTCGAGGTTGTGGATGAAGAAATGGTGGAGAGAAAACCTCTCCCTCTCTCCTAGAGCAGTTCGGCCGAGAGCTATGTTAAGGGGGGGGGGGAGTGTTTTTCTTGTTTTTGTTTTGTTTGAAATGATAAAAAGAAGACTAATGTGACTTGTATTATTATGGGTGGTAGAAAGTAATCACATGTTGCCAAGCTAGCCTAGGATGCATCCATGCCCTAGTGTCCCCTAGTACATCATCCACCATGCTAGTCACTATTCATATTTGCTTTTATGTCTCCTAGTTCCTTTTTCTAACTATCTAGTTACATGGCACTTGCATGTAATTCCTTTCCTTGTAATATTATTCTCCCACCAATGCTTGTTATTTAGTCCTTACTTCGTATCGTAACTTAATTATTCTCTCGTAATAATATTTCGTCGCGTAGAGATTTCCCCTATAACTCCTTAAGTACTTATTGTGTAAATTCCTCGAATGTCCAAAATTCCTCGTCATAATTCTTAATAAATCCTTTAATATTCTAACCATTCTCAAATCCCAACTTTTATAAATCTCACTAACAATAAGGCTCTTGCCTTCACAATCTCCCTTTTTATCTTACATAATGAATACAACAACACAGTTTCTCAGACAATCAATTCTATTAATCACAGGGATGACCAGAAAGGTTCCATATTGACATTGTCACAAGATATTAAATAAAATAAAATATTACCAAAAATTAGGGTTCTTACAACCGGCCCTCTGAAACATGCTCCAGCCGACCGGTAGTGATGGTCGGT
This sequence comes from Kitagawia praeruptora, assembly GCA_037693485.1. Taxonomy (NCBI): domain Eukaryota; kingdom Viridiplantae; phylum Streptophyta; class Magnoliopsida; order Apiales; family Apiaceae; genus Kitagawia; species Kitagawia praeruptora. Next base: position 165,524,167 of record CM075348.1, on the reverse strand, counting down.
ATGGGTTTTTTGCCCGGCCGACCGACAGCGATGCTCGAGTTGGGTTTGCAAAACTTCATTTTTTGTTTTTTGATTTTATGATTTGGTAATTAAGGGAGGTGAAAATTAAGCATCGATTAGTGTCGATTAGCACTGTTTAGTGCCGTTTAAGCATTACTTAGGGCGTATTAGCACCGTTCAGCACCGATTAGTGCCGTTAGTGCCGTTTTATGCCGTTTAACATTGTTTAACGCTGTTTAAACATTGTTTAAGGCTGAGTAGCGCTGTGTAGTGTCGTTTAACACCGTTTAGTGTCGTTCAAAATCGTCATAAACGCGTCGGTCGCTCCACGCTTTACATTAAGATGATATTGTTGAAAATACTCGCATAAGAGCAATAAACCCTGACCCAAGTCTCGTAAAAGGCCTTTAAAACTTCAAGGAAAACATGATCAGTTTTCCTAGAAGTTGGGGGGCAAATGATATGGGCTAAAAGTAAGCCCTAAAGACACATTTAATGTGGCATTAATTAGACCTAGAATGGTCCAAACGTGGGGCCCACCAGACGGGCCCAGAACCTATTTATAATATTAATTTCGTAATTAATATTAGGGATAATAACCAGCTCAGCAATAAGAGTCAAATAAGGATATTACTCCTACATGACTTAGCCTCCAAGATACATATCTCAACATGGAAACTGATTCCTAAAAGGAATAGATCCAGAACCTTCCTTGAGGCGATGGCTTGCCCACCAAGTCTCCTATTGAAAGGCATATGACTCAGCCTATTTGTAGTTCGAGGACTCAACTCAACTTAAATTAGATTGTAATAAGTAAATAATATTATCTGTCACAGGAATCTCAGAAGATGCTATCTGTCAGAAGAAACAAGTCTACAAGTCAATCTATAGTTTTGATATTTTACACTGGAAGAAGTTCAGTCTACTGATCAAGCCTCAGTGTGGTATTCAAAGTCATGGATTTAATTCTTAAAGACAGAGATTTCTACAAGTGACAAGAGACAGTATCAGTACAGAATATTTGAAGAAAGTTGAGAGAAGAAATAGACCACAGCTTAAAGTCAAAATAAAGAAAAGCCGTTGGAGTTAGTCGTTCATGAACCAGACCGTGCATCGAGCGTCAACATTAATTCAGTGGAAGCTCTTTATTATTTTCAGTGGTTTAAAGAACAGATTTGGTTCTCAAAAGGAGGTATATTAATTCTTGTTAATTAATTAAATCAAGTAATTAATTTAATTAATAAATTAATTCTCAAAGAATTAATTTATTCATTAAAGTAATTATTAGATTAATTAATAAGAATTATTATATAAAAGAAATTAAATTAAATGATTAGTTAAAATCGTTTGATTTAATAAGGTTAGAAAATCTGTTCTATTATTACTCTCAGGAGTAATAACGGAGAGTAATGACAGCCTAAGTCAGAGAGTAATACTGGACAGTATTACTGGACTGTCATAATGAACACAGTAATACTGGACTGTCATAATGGACAGAGTAATATTGAAGTGTCGTAATGGACAGAGTAATGCTGGACAGTAATAGTGGACTGTCATAATGAAGAGTCATATCAAGAGTAATATTGATCTGTCATGACAGCTCTTCTGGTGTCATAATGAACTGTCATAATGGCTTAAGTTGAGTGTCATAATGGAGAGTCATAATGGATCAAAATATCTCCAAAATAGACAGAAGATTGATTATAAAAGAAGGCAGTGACACAGAAGACTAACACGGACAAGAAAAGAGAATACAGAAGCTCTCCATCTCTCTCATCTTTATATCACTGACGAAGCTTTTAATTTTCACAATAAATTCAGTTCAAGCCCCTTGTAATATTCTATCCACTGGAACTTGTTTATTGATCACTCTTGTACTACTAGCGAATTAAGTTTCCTAGTTCTTATCTCGATTTTTATTAACTAAATTAGAAAAGTTCATGTCGAATTTTCTAATTAGTTTTTATTAACGTGATAATACTCTGTACTGATTTTGTAACAACCATCAAGTTTAATATATCGTTATATTTAACTTGAATTTTGTTTCAATTAATTCCGCACAAATTTGTCTAAACTAAATTTTATTTAACGGACAAATTTCGATAAAACGATAAGGATTGTATTCAACCCCCCCTTCTACAATCTTAACGGACCTAACAATTGGTATCCGAGCCATTTGATTGATATACAAATCAAGATCCTATTCTTATTCAATTAAAAATCAAGCTCGAATTTTTAACTCTCTTAAAAATTCATCATGACTTCTAAAGCCATTGTTAAGATACCCATCTTTGACAAAAATAATTATGATATGTGGAAGAATAAGATGGAGTTGTTTCTGGAATGTACAAATGTTAAATATTTGGTTGTTTTGAAAACCGGACCTAAAACTCCTATGGTCTATGAAGATGAAGTTGAAGCTGAGGGTAAAATTGTGATTCCTGCTAAGTCTTATGAAAAAGACCCTGCCACCTATACACCTGAGGAAAAGGAGGATGCAGGGCTTGATAAAAACCTCAGACTCATTCTAATAGATTCCCTGGATGCTGTGATGTACAGCCATGTGATGAATTGTAAAACTGCAAAACACATGTGGGAAACTATTGAAACCATTAATGAAGGAACTGATGAAGTCAGGGAGAACAGACTTCAAATCTTAACCTCTGAGTATGAACACTTCAGAGCTGGCCCTAATGAAGGCATTCAAGAAGTGTTTGAAAGGTATAATAAAATAATCAACAACTTGCAAATCCATGGCAAGAACTATACACAGAAGGAGATTAATCTGAAGTTCTTACTGACTATGCCAACTCACCTGGAACACAGGATAACAGCCATAAGAGAATCTCGTGACTTGAATAAAGTTAGTCTTGAAAAACTCTTCGGTGTTTTAAAAACCTATGAGTTGGAACAAGTCCAACAGAAAGAGATTCATGGTAAAGGTAGAGTTGCAAGTTCATCTACAGCATTAGTGGTTGAGGCTCCTAAGGAAGTGGAAGCTAAGGTTGTTCGACCTTACAGCTCAGACAAGGAGCAGACTGAAGTGGAACATGGTCAGACACCAGCTACTCAGGATGGAAGTGAGTTTTACTCATTAGAAGAATTGGATCAGTTGGAGGATGAATCTATGGCACTCATGGTTAGACAGTTTGGCAACTTTAGATTCAGGAGAAATCCTAAGTTCAAGTTCAAGTCTAATAACAGATTCCAGAGAGGAGGTTCCTCATCCTCCAGTAGCAGAGGTGGCTACAAAACTGGAACTGTTGATAGAAGCAAAATTCGTTGTTATAATTGCAATGAACTTGGACACTTTGCCACTGAGTGTCAGAAACCTAAACAAGCCCAGAAGAGAGATTATGTTCCTGAAAAAAAGAAACCTGGAAAAGCCTATGTGGCTGCTGGTAAAAGCTGGGATGACACAGATAGTGAAGATGAAGAATTTGGAAATCTTGCACTAATGGCAAATGGTGACATGCTCACTGATCCTAAACCACAGGTAAAACTTACTGACTCTGAGTTGGTTCGTCAGTTAGGTGGTTCCTTGGCTAATGCACAAAAACACATTGCTAGATTAAATCTGTTAAACACTGAACTTGAAAATGAAGTGTTAGAACTAAAAAAGGTGCATGTTAATCAAGATCAACAAAAAGAGGAAATAGCACGACTTAATAGAAGAGAGAAATCCATTCTAGAAGTAGTGACTAAACAACTTTCTAAAATTGCTGAACTTGAAACCAAGGTTAGTGCTTGCTTTAATTCTGTTAAACTTTCTAAAGAGCATTTCAATAAACAAGCTATAGAACGAACTGTAGGAATAGGGTTTGGTTATAACGAAGCTGTTGGATTGTTAGGCATAAATACCCCTAACCTTGTTAGTGCTAAAGAGAGGGGTATACCACATGTGCTTAAGAAGGTTGAAGATCCGCTCTTTAAGAAGTCGATTGCAGAACCTCCAAACTTCACTTCTATCATTATTCAAGAAGAGATGCGTAATGAGGACAGTGCAAATGGCATTGTCCTTGATAATGTTAAATCTGTTAAGAAACCAGTTAAGGTTGTTTATCCAATGAGTTCATCTAAAACTGGGTTAAGTGGTGATAAGTTGAAAAAGAACAATAAAATGTCTAACATGCATACCATGCCTACCATTGATTTTTATCATAAAGCATGTGGTGTTGTCAATTGTATGTCTTGTGCTTTTAATGTAATGTCTGCTTACTTCAATGGTAATCAAGCATGTGCTAGTAAGACTGCTCCTCGACAACACATGAATAAGAATAAAAATGTTAGATCAAAGACTGCTAGTCCTCCTCAAGATAGGAGAGAGACATTTGTATCAAAGCCTAAACAGACTTTTGGTAAGGCTGTTTACAAGGTCAAATGTCCAGTCAGTGAAACAAATGTCATTGCTGCTAAAGAAACATGGATACCCAAGATAAAACAGAAGATTGTCAAATCTGTTTATAGGGTTAAATGTATGTTGGTTAGTGGTGAAGATGGTGTCAATGTTAAAAATGTTGTTTTGCCTGATAAAGGCCAATTCTTTAAGTACTCTGGACCCAATCAGGTTTGGGTTCCGAAGAAGGTTTAATCTATTTGTCATTGCAGGGTGTGAAACAGGTTGATCGAGTGACCTGGATCTTGGACAGTGGATGTTCAAGGCATATGACTGGAGATAGAACCCTGCTGACAAATGTGGTTGAGAAAGCCGGCCCAGTGGTTACCTTTGGAGATAACAGCATTGGTACAACTGATGGATATGGCAGATTGGAAGCTGGAAATGTTATCATTGATGAAGTGTCTTTTGTGAAAGGACTTGAGCACAATTTGTTAAGTGTCAGTCAATTCTGTGACAAGGGATTCGAGGCTTACTTCAACAAGAAGAATTGTCTAATCTCACACAAGAGACATGAACAACCATCTCTTACAGGAGTCAGAAAAGGAAATCTGTACGTGGCCAATATGAACACTGGAAGCACTGAAGAAATCAACTGCTTTTATTCTAAAGCATCTACAGATGAAAGTTGGCTATGGCACAAGAAACTCTCCCACCTTAATTTCAAGACAATGAATTCTCTAGTTAAAAGAGAACTGGTGAGAGGTTTACCTTCAATGGAATTCACTCAAGAAGGACTCTGTGATGCCTGTCAAAAAGGCAAATTGAAAACAGCAACTCACAGGAGCACTGACATATCATCAATAACTGAACCTCTACAACTGTTGCACATGGATCTGTTCGGTCCAGTTAATGTGATGTCTATGTCAAAGAAAAGATATGCTCTCGTGATTGTTGATGACTACTCAAAGTACACATGGGTTTTATTTCTGAATTCCAAAGATGAAACTCCACAGCTAGTGATTGATCACATCAAGTTGATTGAAATGGAGTACAAGAAACCAGTTAGAGCAATAAGGTCAGACAATGGAACCGAATTTAAGAATGCAGTTCTAAATGATTTTTGTACTGAAAAGGGAATAACTAGGCAGTACTCAGCTCCAAGAACTCCTCAGCAAAATGGGGTAGTAGAAAGAAAGAATAGAACCTTGATTGAAGCTGCACGTACTATGTTAAGTGAAGCAAAGCTTCCTTTGTACTTTTGGGCTGAAGCGGTTAACACTGCATGTTACACCCAGAATCGAACTTTAATCAACAAAGACTTGATGAAGACACCCTATGAAATTATGTATGAAAAGAGACCAACACTCAAGTACTTTCATGTATTTGGAGCAAAATGCTTTGTGCTTAAAGATGGAGATGATCGTGGTGGTAAATTTGAGGCCAAAGCACATGAAGCAATTTTCATTGGTTATTCAAGAAGAGCTTACAAGGTGTATGTGATTGATCATCAGACAATGCTTGAAAGTGTCAATGTATCATTTGATGACACTAAACTTCCTAGTATCCAAACGGAGGATTCATCTGAAAAGTTATCTTTCGATGATATGACAGACTCCGATTCTGATGGTGACAACCAACCTGATGTTGCTGCTAATGATAACAGTAATAATGATGATAATGATCAGGGTGGTGGTGGTGGAAACAATGATCAGACTGGAGATACCACTGACACTCCTGAACATTCATCTAGTCAAACTGGCAACAACTCAGGGGGAGGTGATGAAGGATCAGCTGGTCATACTCAACATCATAATGAAGATCAAGGTGAATCATCAAGGTCAAATCTTCCCAGACAGACTGTGTGGAATAGAGCTCATCCTTTTGAGCTGATCGTTGGTGATCCAGATGTTGGTGTAAAAACTAGAAGGAGCTATCAAAATCAATGCAATTATTCTGGGTTTCTGTCTGCAATAGAACCTAAGAAAACAGAAGAAGCTCTCTCTGATCCTGATTGGGTGATTGCTATGCAAGATGAACTCAATCAATTCAAACAACAAGAAGTATGGAAGCTGGTACCCAGACCTAAAGACAGGAAAGTAGTTGATACCAGGTGGGTATTCAGAAACAAACTTGATGAAGATGGCATTGTAACTAGAAACAAAGCAAGACTGGTTGCTAAAGGTTATTCCCAAGCTGAAGGAATAGATTATGATGAAACCTATGCACCAGTGGCTAGACTTGAGGCTATAAGGATATTCTTGGCATTCGCAGCACATTCAAACTTCAAAGTTTATCAAATGGATGTCAAGAGTGCCTTCCTGAATGGCAAGCTGGATGAAGAGGTATATGTAGAACAACCCCCTGGCTTTGAAGATCCAGAATTCTTGGATTTTGTCTACTTTCTCTTCAAGGCAATTTATGGTCTTAAGCAAGCTCCAAGGAAATGGTACGACACTCTTTCTGAATTTTTACTTGAAAATGGATTTGTTAGAGGTGTCATAGACAAAACTCTCTTTACTAAGAAACATAAGAATGATACTATATTAGTCCAAGTCTATGTGGACGATATAATATTTGGGTCTACTAATGATCTTCTGTGCAAGAAATTTGCTAAGTTAATGCAGGGTAAATTTGAGATGAGCCTGATGGGTGAGCTGAAGTTCTTTCTTGGATTACAAGTAAGTCAAAGGACAGATGGAATTTTTATTTGTCAATCCAAGTATGTCAGAGAGCTCCTCAAGAAATATCAAATGGAGGACTCATCTTCAGCAAGAACACCATCATCAACAGCTGTGAAATTTGGAGCTTGTGAAAACTCTGCCAAGGTAGATATCACAAGTTACAGAGGTATGATAGGTTCATTACTTTACCTTACTGCAAGTAGACCTGATATTATGTATGCTACATGCTTGTGTGCAAGGTTCCAAGCGGATCCTAGAGATGTGCATCTCATTGCTGTTAAACGAATCTTGAGATATCTTAAGGGTACACCTAACTTAGGTATTTGGTACCCTAAAGAATCTGGTTTTAACCTTGTTGGATATACAGATTCAGATTATGCAGGAAGTGTTGTAGACAGAAAAAGTACCTCTGGGAGTTGTCAATTCCTAGGTGGTAGGTTGGTCTCCTGGTACAGCAAGAAGCAACAAACAGTTTCCAACTCAACAGCTGAAGCTGAATACATAGCTGCTGGAAGCTGTTGTGCTCAGATCTTGTGGATTAGGAATCAGCTACGTGACTATGGCTTTGTACTTGACAATATTCCAATTTTGTGTGACAATACAAGTGCCATAGCAATCTCCAACAATCCTGTACAGCATACGAGGACCAAGCACATTGACATCAGGTATCATTTTATTCGAGAGCATGTCATGAATGGTACCGTGGAGTTACATTTTGTACCCACGGAAGAACAAACAGCAGATATTTTTACTAAGTCTCTTGACGAATCCACATTCACCAGAATTGTTGGTGAATTGGGTATGTTAAATAGTCCTAGTAATTAAACTAGTTAATATCTGAGGGTTGCTCTTTAATAATTTATAAGTGATTATTGTGTTTATACATATAATTTTTTTTTAAAAAAAAAAAAAAAAAAAAAAAATCACTTGTATAATTATTTTATCAAATTACCCCCTTGCTTGTTAATTCTAAAATAATGTCATTTTCTGTGTTATATATCTCTACTTACTTCTTTTGAACTTGGAATAATTCATTTTGTTTAAAAATATTTTTCTCAAATTTTACAAGTAGTAAATTTGTTAGAAATCTATTTTTCTTGAAAATGTTATTATTTTAAAGTCACTTTGAATTTTTGTATTGATTTAATAAGTCATATTTTCTCTTTAAATAATTTTCTATAAGAAAGTTATTTTATTAGAAAATATATAGATTTATTAAGTCACTGCAAATATTTATGTAAATTATTAATATGTTGCTTTAATTAATAATTTGTAGTGTTTGTCATTCTGTTATTACTATTTTATTTCCGCTAAAAGGACACTTTATTGTCTTTTCAGTATTTTCTGTAAATTATTAATCAGTGTGTAAATTAATTTTAAATGATTCTGTTTTGTGTACATGGTCTGTAGATTCACTCCGTTAATATTCAGTTTTGAATTACTATTACTCTAAAGTCATAATCAGTTAATTCATTATTACTTTCGATGAGTAATAATAGTGTTAAACTGGGAGTAATAATCAGTTTGTCCTAGAGTAATAACAAGTAGTGACTAGAGTAATAACCGATTTATTTCATTACTACTCTCGCTATTACTTGTTTAATTAGGTGTAATATTAGTCCAGTAATATTCAGTATGTTTCAGTATTACTGACGTTATTACTCTCCCTATTCCATTATTACTCTCCTTATTATTACTCTTGCAGATATGACTCACTGGTTTAGTCATATTGGTGTGTAATAATAGTTATTCTCCTGATTTTCTTAGAGTAATAATCAAGTAGTAGTCCAAGTAATATTCATTATTATTTTCATTATTACTCTTAATTTTCTAATATTACTCTCATTATTACTCATTCTTACAAGAGTAATAGCAAGTCAAATATTACTTAACATGTTTTGTCTTCACAGAGTAATATCCACATAAAACAAAACTCACGAGTAGTAAGACTCTGAGTACTGATACAAGCGATACATACATATACATACACAGTCAAGTCGAATTGCTGCCGGATTTTTCCCAGGAAATCGCTAATCTAAGATCACAGTTGTCTTGTTTGAGTGATTAGCTCTCTATTCATCCCAAAATCAAAGAACTTTGAACACTTTTCTCACCGTTTTTATCCAAAACAGTTGTTCACAAGATCTGAAAAATTGAGACTTTGGCTTTGATTTTCTAAAATCTAAAAATAGTACAGTGTTTGTGTGTGTATAAGGATCAATCTCTGATTTTTCCAGAATTTTTGAACAACTCTTGATTAATTCGAATTTTGGGTGATTTTTAATTAATTTTGAAAATTCGAAAAATTCCTATTAAGCCTGGTTAATTTTTAAAATCTGAGATTTTAAAGGGTTCTAAATTGTGATAAACATGGCTGATGTTTATAATAATTTTGAACTAGTTAAGCATAATTTGGTTGGTTATTTTGATCCCGAAAAATGTCCAGTTCAACGATTTAAGCCCTGGATCACCTTTTTGAATGAACATTCTATATGTCGCACTGCCTTGACTGCTGATGTTCCCTTAAAATTTGGTCCACTTAGAGAGATGTGTTCCACTGCTGTTATTGCTGAGGATGGAAGTTCCTTTACTTTTGTGTTTAATGAAAATTCATACACAGTGAACGAATCAACTGTCATTGCTGCCTTAGATCTTCCAGCTGATAACTTTGTGGACTCACCTTCGAAAGATGACTTGACACATTTCTTCACGAGCATTAATTATCAAGAGGAGGTGGTAGATCTAAAGAAGATTAATAAGAAATTTTTGATTCAAGAATGGAATATCTTCTTTGACACTGTTGCGAAAGTGTTTGCCAACTCCACCAAGGGCAACTTTAATGTTATAACGACTATGTTACAAAATATTGGTTTTGCGATTGCCAACAATCGAAGAATTAATATTGGTAATATAATTCTGAATTTACTCATAATTCGTATAGCCAAGGCCAGAAAAGATTTTGATGCAGGTGAAAAGGTTTCATGTTTTTATCCTAGGTTCTTGACTTTGATCTTTAATCATCTAATCTCTGATGCAGACCGAGTTCAATTTAATAATGATCGAGTTCAAGTGTCTGGTAAACCAACAACGTTACTTTATACCAGGTTAGACACATCACTTGTCTTCCAGAACATCCCAGTGGTCATAACACCATATATGGCTAACTTCATAGACTTGCCAAATGTTATTCCTGCAATTGATGTTGTGCAACCTGAACAACCTGTACTTGATGTTGCGTTGTACCAACCTGAACAAGTTCCTGAGCACATTATACCAGCAATTGAACAAGCAGCACCTGATCTTGAGCAGGCTGCTCCTGAACTTGCTATTATTCCTGAGCAAATAAGTCATTACCAAATGGTTCAACACACTACAACTGGAACTTCTACGGCATCTGCTGACCAGGTACTGTATTCTGATCCTTTAACTGCTTCTACTGAGAAATCTATTTCTGGAACCCAAGTGGTTGTTAGGGCTGACCAGGGGATTGTAGCACCACAATCTCTAACCCAGGTCAAAGAGCCAAACACTGAGTCAAAACAATTCTACCATTACAAAAGAAAATTGCAGCCAAAAAGAACTAAAAGAAGTAGTGATGAAGTGAGTGAACCCACAGCTCTGCCTCTACTAAAGAAGAGTAGAAATGAACCTGAGGTAACTGTAAGCCCATCCATTTCCTCCCAACAGGATTTGGACATTGAAATGGCCGATAAACTGTTACTGGTTTCATCCTCCCAACAGGGTGACACTATTGAAATTCGCCATAGGGCCATGGCACCTTGTACAGAGTCAAGCACACCCTTATTACTCACAATGAGGGAAAACATAACCTTAGAATCTGATGTTGCTAGGGACACTGAGCAAGGAGTGCACAATAGGTTTGTTACTGAAACAGTGCCTGCCATAGTTACGGCAGAGGAGCCTTCACAGGCTTACGAGGGAAATCTTGATTCTGAGCCACTTATAATAGAATCATCATCTCCCCTCTCAGGTGGAACATACCTGGATCCCTTAAGGGAGTTTCCACTCGCAGTTTCGACTGGAGAAAGTGGAAGGCAACTCAGTCTTTCTGTCACTGAAGCAATTCAGACATCAAATCCTAATGAGATGACAGAACTGACTGGGGATAGGGATTTGCGAACTCCCATTGCACCACCACTGACCTCCCAAGAGGAGGCTAGGGTGATTTCAATTGCAGGTACACCTTCTGGAGCTATGGAAATTGTGAGGAGTGATGTGAGGAACACCACTAAACTGAGTGAAACACATGCACGTCAGATGAGTGAAACTCAGAGTGATATTCAGGTGAGTGCACACACTGACACATACACTCGTTCATTGGAAGAAAAGATTAAAGCTCTAGAAAAGGAACTTGAGGCCAGTAAAGCTGAAGCAAAATTACTTCGAGCACAAGTGGGTGAACGGTCTTCTTCATCTACCTCTGTCAAAAATCAGCTTGCTGTGATAAAGAATGACATCACCAAGATGAAGACAACTTACACAAACAAGTTCAAAACTCTCGAATTATCTTATGAACGGGCACTTGATGATGCTGGAGAGGTTACTGTGACTCAAGATAAACTTATTTCTGTAATCTCCGACAAAGTTGAAAATCTTCAAACAGCATTAATTAAGAGTCAGTTGTCTACTGAACGCCGTCTTGATGTGATTGAAAGGCAGAATGCACAACAAGGTAAGGGGATCAAACATTTGTTCAACATGATCAGCAGAACTCACACACCCACAGCAGAAGAAAGGGAATTCTTTGTAGGACAAGGTGGAGATGGTGATGAGCGAGACCCTGGAGATGGTGCATTTCACACTTCGGTAGAGGATTCCTCAACTAAGGGGGAGAAGTCAAGAGAGGGAACTAGTGAACAAGGGAGAGATAAGGGGAAGAAGATAGCAGATTCTCAGAAGAGTGCAGAAGACACTGAAGGGTATTACTACTCAGGTGAACCAGACAACTTTGATGTTTTTGCTGATCTAAAGTTCTCTGATGAGGGTGAAAAAATACCAGAACCAGACTTTAGCAGCTGGGAAGATGAAGTGCCAGTTGACCATGAATATGAAGCTGAGCAAGCAAAACTGGATTTTGAAGCTGAATTAGAAGTTGAAAGGCAAGAAGCAAATCTCAAATTGCGAGATGAAAAGCTTAAGAGAACACTAGATATGCTTGCACACAAAGAAAGACTTCAAAAAGAGGAAGCAGAAGCAAGGCAACGAGAACATGTACTTAAAACTCAAGAGAGGAAGTTATACGTCAAGTTTAAGAGTGGTGAGAAATGAGATCGTGCTCAACGAGTGATAGACTCACATCAATCTCTTGATAATGATGATAGAAGACTTCTTTCTATCTTTGAAAGACTCAAAGAGCTTAACCCAACACACGATATGTACATGAGAGCTCTAAGAACAGAAGTTGTGAGAATAACAACTGCAGGTGAAACGAAAACAGATGAGCTTTTAATATTTGTTGATTGTCATGAGTTTGGAACACAAAGAGTTTCAATTCAGTTCTTCTATGATAAATCATTGACAGAAATCTGGGTTCTTAGGCCAAAGGTAAGAACTTCTTCTGAGTTGGGTGTACTACTTCATGAGAAATTCAAAGAGTTTGCTGAAAGAGCTGGTCCTGAAATAGTTGAATTGCCTAGACAATTGAAATTCCTTAAAGGTGAGGTGCTTCACACAATCAATCTTGAGAATGAGGAATTGTTCACACACTCTGCCAAGCAGCTGGTCTATATTGAACATGTTCTGAGAAATCAAGGATTTTCTACTAAAGAGAAGTTAGAAATTGCTGATCGTATTAAATCCTATGCAGAAGTCAATTTTTTTAAGGATTATGAGAAGTTCAAAGGTCAGTTGAGAAAGGCACTTGGAATTCCTCTTGTTCGTCCTACAGGATTTTCATCAAGAAGAGAGTTGCTAGTTGATGCAGAATTGCACAAAAATCTGCCAGAAATGGATGATCCAGAAGATGGAGAAATAAGGAAGGAAGACAGTCAGAAATGAAGAACAACTCTACATGTAATATCTTTAGAGTTAGATAGATCAAGATAGGATAATGTTTAATATGATCAGACTAGAGGATCATCTATCTTGTATTTATCTTTATGTTTGAATCTGGAAATTGTTATAAATACCAGAACTTTTTCATTATTTACTTTGCAATTACAGTTTTATCATTTACTAGTTTAAGTTGAGTTAGTTGAGTTATCCTCTAGGAATTTGCTTGTTAGCTTATAACAAACAAATAGGGGGAGATTGAAAGGCATATGACTCAGCCTATTTGTAGTTCGAGGACTCAACTCAACTTAAATTAGATTGTAATAAGTAAATAATATTATCTGTCACAGGAATCTCAGAAGATGCTATCTGTCAGAAGAAACAAGTCTACAAGTCAATCTATAGTTTTGATATTTTACACTGGAAGAAGTTCAGTCTACTGATCAAGCCTCAGTGTGGTATTCAAAGTCATGGATTTAATTCTTAATGACAGAGATTTCTACAAGTGACAAGAGACAGTATCAGTACAGAATATTTGAAGAAAGTTGAGAGAAGAAATAGACCACAGCTTAAAGTCAAAATAAAGAAAAGCCGTTGGAGTTAGTCGTTCATGAACCAGACCGTGCATCGAGCGTCAACATTAATTCAGTGGAAGCTCTTTATTATTTTCAGTGGTTTAAAGAACAGATTTGGTTCTCAAAAGGAGGTATATTAATTCTTGTTAATTAATTAAATCAAGTAATTAATTTAATTAATAAATTAATTCTCAAAGAATTAATTTATTCATTAAAGTAATTATTAGATTAATTAATAAGAATTATTATATAAAAGAAATTAAATTAAATGATTAGTTAAAATCGTTTGATTTAATAAGGTTAGAAAATCTGTTCTATTATTACTCTCAGGAGTAATAACGGAGAGTAATGACAGCCTAAGTCAGAGAGTAATACTGGACAGTATTACTGGACTGTCATAATGAACACAGTAATACTGGACTGTCATAATGGACAGAGTAATATTGAAGTGTCGTAATGGACAGAGTAATGCTGGACAGTAATAGTGGACTGTCATAATGAAGAGTCATATCAAGAGTAATATTGATCTGTCATGACAGCTCTTCTGGTGTCATAATGAACTGTCATAATGGCTTAAGTTGAGTGTCATAATGGAGAGTCATAATGGATCAAAATATCTCCAAAATAGACAGAAGATTGATTATAAAAGAAGGCAGTGACACAGAAGACTAACACGGACAAGAAAAGAGAATACAGAAGCTCTCCATCTCTCTCATCTTTATATCACTGACGAAGCTTTTAATTTTCACAATAAATTCAGTTCAAGCCCCTTGTAATATTCTATCCACTGGAACTTGTTTATTGATCACTCTTGTACTACTAGCGAATTAAGTTTCCTAGTTCTTATCTCGATTTTTATTAACTAAATTAGAAAAGTTCATGTCGAATTTTCTAATTAGTTTTTATTAACGTGATAATACTCTGTACTGATTTTGTAACAACCATCAAGTTTAATATATCGTTATATTTAACTTGAATTTTGTTTCAATTAATTCCGCACAAATTTGTCTAAACTAAATTTTATTTAACGGACAAATTTCGATAAAACGATAAGGATTGTATTCAACCCCCCCTTCTACAATCTTAACGGACCTAACACCTATTCCTACCATAATTCTTAGGCTTCTCAGCCTATATAAGGGCCTGACCCCTCATTCTCAGAACTACCTCTTGGCTTGATTCTCAATAACGAGATACGTAGGCATTCTGTGAGGACCGATTAGTCTCGATACACGGAAATAGCCATTAAAGCTCGAAGCTCAACCACCCATAGCATTAAATACACGCAAACCCTAACCGCAATTTGATAACCTAGTTTTTATTCCACAACAAGAATTCCTGCAGATTCTTTAGCAAAAGTTTCAAAGCTTAAATTTACCAGTCTTGTCTAAAGATGACTCCTCCCAACAATCAGATGCTTCAGATCATTCTGAAGACCTAGGTGATATTAATCAATTAACAACCATGTTTGCTAAACAAAAAATTAGTAAGGCGGAGCTAAATCCTATTTATGCTCCTAAACCTTTAGAAAATTTTTATTATCAAAGACCTTCTCCCCAGGATCTTCTATTTGAAGAACCAGAATATATCCATACGTCATATTCGGGAAAAGCCATTTATGAATGGAATATAGATGGTTTGAATGAAAAACAAATTTTCGATGTTATACACCGAATAATTATGTATTCCACTATTTGTAAACAGAATGGAAGCACTGATAGTGCAATAACATCCTTTATATCCACAGGATTTGTAGGACAAATTAGAGGATGGTGGGATTATTATCTTACCCAAGATCAGAGATTAGAAATTCTTAATCATAAGAAAATTGTTAAAGTTGAAAACGGTACTACCACTACTGGAGAAGAAGATGCAGTTTATACTCTGTGTATTGCTATTCTATAACATTTTGTAGGAACTAATATCCCGGTAACAGAAAAGCTATGTCCGATTCTTCAAAATCTTAGATGTCCCTCATTGACTCATTTTAGATGGTATAATGATACCTTTTTATCTAGGGTATATCAACTTAATGACCATAATTCCATTCATTAGAAGTCTAAATTTGTAGACGGATTACCCCATCTCTTTGCTAAAAGGGTTAGACAATCCTTCAGAAATAAGAATGATGGAGTAAACATTAATTACGCCTTTCTAGCCTATGGAGAGATTGTTAGTACGTAATTGCATTGATGAAGGATTAACTTTATGTAATGACATAAAGTTAAGAAATCAGCTAAAAAAGCAAAAGCTTTCGGAAAAGCACCAATTAGGTGAATTCTGTGATCAATTCGCTTTTGATGTAAGAAAAATTCCTAGATACCAAGAGAAAAACAAGCAAAAAATTGCTTATAAAAGGAATAAGACTTATAAGAATAGTTCTTATAATTAAAATATCTTTTTAATAAAAGTTCTTATAAAAAGAACTATAAAGGAAAATCCTATAATTCTAAACCTAGATCTAAGGAAAAACCCTTTGTCCCTAATAGGAGAAAAAGAAAAGCAAAGAAGCTTGATATAACTTACCATAAATGTGGTAAAGTTGTCCATTATGCCAATCAATGTTGGACTAAAAAAGCTCTTAATGAGATAGAGGATGAACAATTACGTTCACAATTAGAAAAGGTTATGCTTCACGGTTCAGATGAAAAAAAGAGAATCTTCTAATAATGAGTCTTCTAGTAATGAAGATTTGGCCTTAATCTATGAGACCTCATCGAGCTCAGTTAGTTCAGACAATAATGATTGTCAATGTAATGAACTGAATTATTATAAACTATAGTAGACATGAATGGATTAAATGTCTTAATGCCTGATTAAGATCGAGCCTTAAAGATTATAGTTTCAATTACGAATTTTGATCTAAAAAAAGCAAATGCTCGAAGACCTTATTAAAGACAATAAGGAGAAAGAAGCTCCTCTAGTCAGAGAAGCACCTTACCAATTAAGTGAGGTTTTAGAAATATTTCAGCAATCTACTACAAAAGAGACTCATGTTCCTATTAATGACTTAAAAAAGGAAGTCAATTTATTAAAATTTGAGATTAGTCAGATTAAGCAAAACAACACCCTTTTAGCCCAAAGAATTACTTTATTAGAAAGTAAATCTTCTATAAAAAAGGAAGAACCTAAGGATATTCCATCTACTAGTAATACGGAGGTTACAGATTATTTGAATCTGTTAGAGCAAGTAACATCCCAAAGATGGTATCACTACTAGAAATACAGCATTAGACATCGCACATTAGACATCAGTCGGAAAAACCACTGATACTCATAGATCTCTCACAGCTCTCTCTCGTTCTCGCTGTTATGCTATAATTACGCAAGCGCACGTAGTCACAAGTAATACAATTGAAGTTCATTCCACAGAAATCTGGTTAAGTTTTACTCAAAAAGTATGCCTATGCAACAATGTATGGTTTTAATTCATTGCTAAGAAAATTAATAAATTGGTTGTAATTATCTAAATTAAACTAAGATGCAAATTATAAATTTATGAATTAAATAATTAACAAGAATTAAAAATCAAATTACTTATATGAGAATAAACATGGAATCCTAGTTTCATTATCTACTTCACTTAGAGTTGCAGCCTTCAATTAAAACATGCGATGTTTTGATATCTGATCGAATAACACGAAAAGAGTAAAAGTTACCTCTCGGTATATGTAACACCCCCAGATCCAGGGTCAGGGATCTGGTCGTTACGGTCTCAATATCCAACCACAAAACCAACATAATTTAAATTACAACCTTGTGACCCAAAACAACAACATAAAACACACCCGTTATAGTCCCAGAGATGAAATCAGAGTAACCAACAATATTATTAATCACAAGTTTGAGTTCTTACAACCCAAAGAATTACAATTGTACAATTACATATTCTTTGCCATCCATTAATAGATACCATAATATAAATACATTTGAGGCTCAAATGCTAACAACTAGCCTACCAGTAGTTGCATCCTCAACAAAGGTAGCCAAGACCTTAGCGGTAAACCTCTGACGGTTGACACCTGCCTACGCTGCGTGCGCCTTGCGCGGCCATCTGATCTAGCTGTTGTTGTGATATAAATAAATAAAGCAAGGGTGAGCAATAGCCCACCAAAAATATAATTGAACGACGATAATATATGACAGTTCAAAATATCTTTGAAACCATATGCCATGCATTAACGATGTAGTACCAATATAAGGTATGAGATGAAGTTACAAGGTAACTCAAAAATATATTTGTTTTGAATAAATATCTGCTATACAAAAGATAAGCAAGATATTCTCAATTATCATAAAAGAGGAACTTGCAGGAAAAATATTGCAATTCCGGTTTCAACACTTTTTCACCTTGCCAACACCAACAGTGTTGCAGAAATTTCTTACTTTTAGAAGATGAACTAATACGGGAGCATTGCCGCGCCAGATGCCCTGACGTTTACGATGATCAGTCGTATGTCATGCATCTCATCAGTCGTTCTCTACATGTAGAAGGTAGCTCCGACGGAATTACTTATCTACCGCCCTCTGGAACTCCTCAGCCAACGGTTGGGCTATTGCTGGACCGGCGCAACTCGGCCACTTACGCGTCTCCTAGTTCGAATATCATCCATGACTCTGAAACGTAAAGTTCGTTCCCCTTTTTCCCCAAGTGTAACACTTGTTGATAGGACTCCACAAAGTAGTCGTATCTAATTGGAAAGGAAAATTCACCAATATTTCCCAAGCTGATGCTTGTTAATGGATATAAACTTGTTACATCAATCATACCCCTCGAGCGTTGAGGAGGTAACCAAAAGACTCATATCGATGCTTGAAAGAATCAAGATGTGAGTGACAAGATAGTTTTAGCAAGTATAGGACCGGGCAGTCCAATAAATAACATCTCCAAGTGAGGTCCCCTTATATAATTGTTGGAAGTTGAGCGAGTATTTAAATCTTCTTATAAGATAGATTTAAACGAAAATAAAGTTTTGGGAACCTCCCCTTGATAAAATAGTCATAAAAGACTTTGAAATATTTTACATAATATCTGAAGGTGAAGGATAACCTTTGAATAATATCAATCATTACAAAAAGAATTCAAAAGAATCTTATTAAATATTCCAAGAATATTTATTAAGTCAATAATAATTACGGAATATTATTAAATCATAATATTGCTCGTAAGTAATCCTCGAATGAATATATAGAATTATTTATTAAATAAATCTCTTCTTAAATGAATATTTAAAATAATATTCATTGAATAAATAAACTTAAATAAATATTTAAAATAATATTTGCTGACTAAATCAAACCTTAAATGAATATTCGAAAATAATATTCATTTGACAAATAACGTTCCAAATGAATATCCAAAATAATATTCATTTCACAATTAATATTCCAAATGAATATCCGAATAATGTTCATTTAGTAATCAAAACTTTAAAGAAATATTCAAAACAATATTCCATGAGTAATTAGAACTTCGACCGAATATTTTAAAATAATATTCGTTAAGTAAATAAAACCTTAAACGAATATTCAAATAATATTCATTTAATAAATACTATTCTAAATGAATATCCAATTAATATTCATTTAGTAATCAATACTCTCAAGGAATATTTGAAATAATGTTCCTTAAGTAATTAGAATTTCAAAGAAATATCTTAAAGTAATATTCATTGAATAGATAAAACCTTAAATGAATATTCGAAAGTAATATTCATTTAATAAACAATATTCTAAATGAATCTTGAAATAATATTCATGAAATAATCAAACTCTAAATGAATATTCGAAATAATATTCATTTAATATCTCTCGACTGAGATAATACTCAAATAACATTTCTCGAAAGATTTCCAAGTAAATAATACTTTATGGAAATATAATTAATGTTTAATAATAACATTCCTCAAACGGAATACTAATCTGTCGTTGGGATCCCTCCGGGTTTCCAAGACTACATCTATATCTCAAAATACCTGTAATAACTCGAATTTTCAGAAAATGATTTTAGTATTATTTTAAGAATATTAATGTTTTCCTAAAATGAGGAGGAAATTTTTTTATTTTATTTTATTGTTCATTATTCCAGTTTAAGGAATTTCAAAAGCGAATTATTTAATTATTGTCTGGTTCAGTGTAATTATGAACTATATTATGTGATTATTGTTGGAAGGTGGAATGTATGTGAAGTTGTGTTTATGTGTTTATATGATGAATTGTGTGAGTTGTGAAGGCTGATGTATTTTAATTATATTTTTGAGGATTTAAATATATTTAAATCATGCATTTTGATCCTCTGTTAATTTTATAAAATTATCGGAGGAATTAAAAATCATGAAATCTTTTGTAATATTATCTTTATAATATTATTTAGTTTTTAAAATGGTTGGGTGAATTAATTTGGATGTTTCGGTATTTTAAAATGATTTTAAGAGTTTTATTGTATTTAAAGGATCAAAACTTTGAAAATTCATATTTAATTCATTTTTGATCCGAAAAATATTTCGAAAATATGTGGGAGTTCGTAATTTTATATTCTTTATTTTAAAAATGAAAAGTTTAATTTTCTGAAATTTTATTTAATTTCGATTTATAAAGCTGTTTATTAGTTTTAAAAGTGAAGATGTAGTGTTTTAATTGGGCCCAGAATGAATTGTAGGAGTGATATATTAGTATTGGGCCAAGCCCAATATATCAAAACACAGCAGATAGAATAGAACGGGGAGAGAGAAATAAGATTGGGGGAAAAATTAGGGTTGTGTAATTGAATTGGGATTTCAATTAGGGGTTCAAATTGTTGATGAAGAGTGTGGTTATGTGTGTGTAACCGTGTGTATATATGCGTGTGTATTGTAAGTGTGTGCTGCGTGGGTGTGTGGGCTTGCAGCGGGGAAGAAAGAAGATGACCGGCGACGCGGGGCTGCAGGGCGGCGACGGCGTGGCCAGTGGTGGCGTGGCCAGTGGTGGCGCGACTGGACAGTGGGGTGAAGAAGAAGACCAGCAGAGAGAGAGAGAGAGAGAGAGAGAGAGAGAGAGAGAGAGAGAGATAAGGGAGAGATTCGGGAAGGAGACTCCGACGAGGTTGATTTTCCGGTGGATTAACTCCGGTGATGATGTGGTATAATATCTTACTTTAATTTTTATTTTTATTTAATTGTTGTAAATTCGATTAATATTATTAATTGTTGTGATATAATTAGTTAAGTGTGGTAGTTTAATTAGTTGTGAATTGTAAGTTAATATGCTAATTTTCGTAATTAATTAGCTAATTGTAGTAATTAGTTAGTTTAAATTACGTGGTTAATTGTGGTGGCTTAATTAGTTTAAATGGAAAGCCTAATGTGATAATGGTTATAATTAGATTTAAATGGTGAGATTAATTTGTTAATTTTAGTGATTTAATTCGGAGGAGTATAATTGTTAAGTATAATTGTTGGGATTAGTTGCGGGTCCGATTATATGCTCGGGTCTTATGATTGTTAATTGTAAATTGTTAATGGTGAGTCCGATGTATGCTCGGATTAGTTGATTAATTGCTAATTGTTAATTATTATCATCGTGTAATAATTGGAGTCATATGGTTTACTTGTAAATGGTTCCGGTAAGTTGAGTTAAAGTTTGTGTTAAATGCCTTAATTGACAATTACTTGGTGTTGGATTATATATGGTTAAATGGTTATTGGTCATGTATATCGGTTTTACTTATGTAAGTCGAATTATGGATATTGGTGGATTGGTAATGTTGGTATTATTTGTGGAATTTATACGAGTGACTAAATGGTAAGTATGGGAATACGTGATACATGTTAAATGTTAGAATTTTATAATAATTAGAATTGTGCTAGGGGTTATGAGAAGATCACAAGTTTTTAAATGTCAATATTTAAAGGACTTGTGTAATTCTTTTCGACTAATCCCTAGGGCTTACGAATATCCATGATTAGCTATCACGAGTATAATTAATATACTTGAGTGATGTGATCATTGATATAGCGTAAGTAATAGTTAGTGCTAGGGGTTGTTCCCTAGGGCTTACGAACATCAATGATTGGTTGTCACGTGTATCATTAAAATGCGTGAGAAATACGATCATTGGTGTAGCGTAAGTAGTAGTGTTAATTATTATGTGCTAGGTGCCGCATGTCTGGGCGGGTACTTTTCATTATTTGTTTACTTTTATGTTGCTGCAAGTTGAGGCAGCTTTTATTTTATCAAAAGCAGGGTTATAAATTGTTTTGTTGGCATGGAGGGGCTGAGCCCATAGTCCGATAAACGAATACTACATGCCGAAATTTTCTAAAAATCCCCTGCATTTAAATTTATTTAACTTATTTGATTTCAATGATTTAAAGGTATGATTTGGGTGTTAACTGTTTATGTGTATATGTGTTAAGTGAATTAATTTGAGGGTAATTGTTGTATCGAGGTTTATGTGTTAATTTGAGGATTAAATGTGTCTTGAGGATTGATTGTGTATTGTGTGTCTTTATCTATATATTAAATTGGTTTAAGTCTATTAAATGGATATAAGTGTGTTATGTGCATTAAGTGGTAATAGAGTAATCAATTATAGGAAGGACACCTATAGTTTGACTTTATGTGACTTAGTGGTAATTCCGAGTGGTGTCTACTCGAGATACGAGGTAGGACTGACACGTACTCGTAACAATTACAGTACCATTAGGGCGTGATCAAGTGGAGCAACGTGTATCAAAAAGGGAAGGATCGAGGCGTCGTGTAAAGTTTATGGAACTGCTTGGGCGAAACGCCAAAGATTTATTCGCGGTGTTCCGTTTGGTGCTAAGGACCAGAGGCAAGTTTATTTATACATACTCTATCGTTCAGAGTATATTTATTTTAAAATATATGAAATGTGTAGAATAATACCTCAGTCCATATTTGCAAGATTTCTTCTATCTTTATCTTGATAAATTGTTTACTTTTAAGTAAAATGGCTTGATTGAAAATATATGTGATATGGAGAGAGTGATATACTATAAGAGTAAAGTGATATGGGAAGGAATGGTATCAGTTGTTATTTATGGTTATTTTAATGATATTATGGTATCAGTTATCTAAAGTTATTTTATAATATTCAAGTTATGTGTAAATTGAAGATATTTGAGTTCTAAACTGTTTCAGATGTTAGTAATAAATATTTTGTTATGTAAGGTGACAAGGGCTGATATTTACAGATTTTCTTAAAAAGGGATTTACATGTAAAGTATGTTAGTTGGTGTATTTTAAAGGTATTGATATGTGAACGGTAAAGTGGAAGGGGTTATCTTGAGAGGTATATTTTCGAAAACCCGGACAAAGTTTTTAGAAAGAATTTCGCAATAATTAACCTAATGGCAACATCACCAATAAACTAGTGTTTATTTAATTATTAGATACCTCTCGAAGCATCTACTAATTAAATAAACCTTATTCGTCTAATTAAATTTATTTAATTAGATGAATATTATTTTTAAAATGTTTTCTTAAAATCGCTTTGTTCCGGGATAATAATAAAGATATTTCGATGGTTATAAATGAGACATTTTTAGTTAAAAATGTATGGAATGATATTGATAAATGTTATTTTAATGGTTATTTAATTCAATGAATATTAATTATAATATTCATTTTAAAAGGGATTATTGAATAGTTATTCTTTAGATATTCTAAGTGTTATAAGGGTGATTAAATATTGTTAAAAAGGGTGTTTAAGGAATTTCATAGTGAACTGAATGTACGTCTTGAATTGATACACTGATGATATATCTTTATAAATGTTTTCAAATGATTATAATACGGATATGAAAATGGAAAGGTGAAATGGAAATGAAAATGATATATGTGAATGGAAATGCGAATGGAAACGAAAAAGTAGAAAAATGTGAAATGGTATTGATAATGATAAAATGATTTGAAAAAGGGGAATTAGCAACAAACTTGCATAAGAGGCTATGTCAGGGCTGTGTGCGACATAGTCTAGTATTCATAATTCGGCACGAAGATGCCAAGGGAGGATGTTAGCAGGTGCCTTCCTCCAGGAGGATGTTAGCAGGTGCCTTCCTCCAGGGATGATGTTAGCAGGTGCCTTCATTCCTTCTACTAGTAGTAAACAGAGAGCGGATACGGTCAGGCGACTGATCATCGTCCTACGTATCTGGCCCCAGCAGATATCCCCAAAACTTGAAAGAAAGAATTAATAATGGTTTTCAGGGTTGTGTACTGAAAAAGGAAAATAGTATGAAATGATGGAATTGTTTTACAGTAAGAAGAGAAATTGATTTTATATTACTTTTATATACAATTGTTGATTAAAAGAAAATGGGAAGATTATATTGAGAGCTTGATTTTAAATGTTATATTACTTTGAGATATTATACTAAGATGATGTATTGATTATTATCTTGTTATAGAAGAGAACTGATATTATATTATCAATAAGTAAGTAATAACTTGCTGAGCAATCCTTTCGCTCATACTTGCTTGTTTTCAAATATTAACTTTTCAGTGGAAGGTAGCCGGACGAGGTTATCTGCATGGCTTAGATGAAGCGAGCAATGTGCCCTTATGAAGACGATATGATCTAGAAAGTTTATAGCTGGAGTAAGTTATATGTAAGTATATTGATGTGTAATATATATGTTACCTTGCATAATATAGTACTAGTTGCTGGTGTACTTCTCAACGAAGTTATACTAGTAGTAAGGAGTTGATTCTTGTTTCTAGCCCTATAACCTAAAAGATGCTTGGTGGTTGGGGTCTCAAATGTTGTAACTCAATTATTAATGATTACAGATGGTTTAATGTGGTTAAGCAGGTGATTTGTTATTAAGGATTTCCGCGTGACGACCAAATCCCTGACCCCGGATTTGGGGGCGTTACAGGTTGGTATCAGAGCTGAGGTTATAGTAAACTAGAAACGAGAGTGAGTAGGAGTGTGTATAGTTATGTGAGAATGTCAGAGCTCATGTAGAGTTCATGTTGGACTACCGGGTGTAGTGCCAATGATTAAGTTAAGATTTGAATGCTATGTTGAAGGATATGTTGAGATAGAACTCCCTGAGATTATTAACGTCGATGATTGAATCCTTAGTGACTATTACGAGTCGACGATGACATAAGTTATCAAGCACCTTAGGGTGTGCATGGAAAAGAACAGCACTGGGATCGAACGATTATCCGTCAGAGGAGCCGACATAAAAGGCATCTGTGGAGACCTTGGCAATATCCCCATTGTTGAATCTTTTTTATTACCTCCCCAATCTATGAATTATTTGACATATCTCTAAGGGAGAATTTTGATAAAGGATATATTTCCTCTTCGAAGTTATTCTTTAATACTTGTGTTAAGCCATATTAAATTTCAATTGTGCCAGAAGCTGTCATTATCCCTACCTTCAGGTTTTCGAAGCCCTATCGAATGATATTATTTCAAACTTCCACTTTTCTTCAATAGTGGATAATTCAATGGTGATATAGCACCACTTGCTTATTGAATACTAGTATCTTTTTGGTTATCCATTTCTTTGGAAATCGCGCCTTGGAAATTGTTCGATTATAATCCAAGGTGTCCCTTTGAGAATTAATTGCTAGAAAATGATTATTATTGACTTGACTTTGAATTTCTTTCTTACTTCTCAAATTCCACTGAGACGAACAACCCTATACATAGAGGGGCCACAAGGACTATCTGTCTGTGTGATAGAAGTCTGATGGGACGCCATCACTTGTGAGTTGTGAAATACAAGAAGGCTAATTACCTTTAGTAATGTCTTAACTGAGACACGCAACGTGAGTTCTTATGATCATATTGATCTCTCAGTAAATTCTCTTATTTCCAATAAGGTTTGTTTCAAAACTCATAACCTTATGATCACCAGTGTGTGACCTCTACCTTGATATGACAACTATCTTTTCAAAGATCCATGATTCTTGTTATCTCTAATGAATTTCAAGGGGATGCCAACCAGGTCGTTCAAGTCGAAATTCGCTGATAGAAATTAGATTCGAGCGGAATCGCCAAGAGTAGGAGCGAATCCCAAAACGAATAGAATATCAGTGGCGTATCGATAGAATTAGTTCGCTCTCTCTCATGGATGTTATCGATGGTTTTGCAAAATAAGTATTGATGATGAAAGAGTTAAGGAATCCCAGTAGTGGCCTTAGCTGATTCCGTGGACGGAATCCTTTTAAGGGGGGTAGACTGTAATAACTCGAATTTTCAGAAAATGATTTTAGTATTATTTTAAGAATATTAATGTTTTCCTAAAATGAGGAGGAAATTTTTTTATTTTATTTTATTGTTCATTATTCCAGTTTAAGGAATTTCAAAAGCGAATTATTTAATTATTGTCTGGTTCAGTGTAATTATGAACTATATTATGTGATTATTGTTGGAAGGTGGAATGTATGTGAAGTTGTGTTTATGTGTTTATATGATGAATTGTGTGAGTTGTGAAGGCTGATGTATTTTAATTATATTTTTGAGGATTTAAATATATTTAAATCATGCATTTTGATCCTCTGTTAATTTTATAAAATTATCGGAGGAATTAAAAATCATGAAATCTTTTGTAATATTATCTTTATAATATTATTTAGTTTTTAAAATGGTTGGGTGAATTAATTTGGATGTTTCGGTATTTTAAAATGATTTTAAGAGTTTTATTGTATTTAAAGGATCAAAACTTTGAAAATTCATATTTAATTCATTTTTGATCCGAAAAATATTTCGAAAATATGTGGGAGTTCGTAATTTTATATTCTTTATTTTAAAAATGAAAAGTTTAATTTTCTGAAATTTTATTTAATTTCGATTTATAAAGCTGTTTATTAGTTTTAAAAGTGAAGATGTAGTGTTTTAATTGGGCCCAGAATGAATTGTAGGAGTGATATATTAGTATTGGGCCAAGCCCAATATATCAAAACACAGCAGATAGAATAGAACGGGGAGAGAGAAATAAGATTGGGGGAAAAATTAGGGTTGTGTAATTGAATTGGGATTTCAATTAGGGGTTCAAATTGTTGATGAAGAGTGTGGTTATGTGTGTGTAACCGTGTGTATATATGCGTGTGTATTGTAAGTGTGTGCTGCGTGGGTGTGTGGGCTTGCAGCGGGGAAGAAAGAAGATGACCGGCGACGCGGGGCTGCAGGGCGGCGACGGCGTGGCCAGTGGTGGCGTGGCCAGTGGTGGCGCGACTGGACAGTGGGGTGAAGAAGAAGACCAGCAGAGAGAGAGAGAGAGAGAGAGAGAGAGAGATAAGGGAGAGATTCGGGAAGGAGACTCCGACGAGGTTGATTTTCCGGTGGATTAACTCCGGTGATGATGTGGTATAATATCTTACTTTAATTTTTATTTTTATTTAATTGTTGTAAATTCGATTAATATTATTAATTGTTGTGATATAATTAGTTAAGTGTGGTAGTTTAATTAGTTGTGAATTGTAAGTTAATATGCTAATTTTCGTAATTAATTAGCTAATTGTAGTAATTAGTTAGTTTAAATTACGTGGTTAATTGTGGTGGCTTAATTAGTTTAAATGGAAAGCCTAATGTGATAATGGTTATAATTAGATTTAAATGGTGAGATTAATTTGTTAATTTTAGTGATTTAATTCGGAGGAGTATAATTGTTAAGTATAATTGTTGGGATTAGTTGCGGGTCCGATTATATGCTCGGGTCTTATGATTGTTAATTGTAAATTGTTAATGGTGAGTCCGATGTATGCTCGGATTAGTTGATTAATTGCTAATTGTTAATTATTATCATCGTGTAATAATTGGAGTCATATGGTTTACTTGTAAATGGTTCCGGTAAGTTGAGTTAAAGTTTGTGTTAAATGCCTTAATTGACAATTACTTGGTGTTGGATTATATATGGTTAAATGGTTATTGGTCATGTATATCGGTTTTACTTATGTAAGTCGAATTATGGATATTGGTGGATTGGTAATGTTGGTATTATTTGTGGAATTTATACGAGTGACTAAATGGTAAGTATGGGAATACGTGATACATGTTAAATGTTAGAATTTTATAATAATTAGAATTGTGCTAGGGGTTATGAGAAGATCACAAGTTTTTAAATGTCAATATTTAAAGGACTTGTGTAATTCTTTTCGACTAATCCCTAGGGCTTACGAATATCCATGATTAGCTATCACGAGTATAATTAATATACTTGAGTGATGTGATCATTGATATAGCGTAAGTAATAGTTAGTGCTAGGGGTTGTTCCCTAGGGCTTACGAACATCAATGATTGGTTGTCACGTGTATCATTAAAATGCGTGAGAAATACGATCATTGGTGTAGCGTAAGTAGTAGTGTTAATTATTATGTGCTAGGTGCCGCATGTCTGGGCGGGTACTTTTCATTATTTGTTTACTTTTATGTTGCTGCAAGTTGAGGCAGCTTTTATTTTATCAAAAGCAGGGTTATAAATTGTTTTGTTGGCATGGAGGGGCTGAGCCCATAGTCCGATAAACGAATACTACATGCCGAAATTTTCTAAAAATCCCCTGCATTTAAATTTATTTAACTTATTTGATTTCAATGATTTAAAGGTATGATTTGGGTGTTAACTGTTTATGTGTATATGTGTTAAGTGAATTAATTTGAGGGTAATTGTTGTATCGAGGTTTATGTGTTAATTTGAGGATTAAATGTGTCTTGAGGATTGATTGTGTATTGTGTGTCTTTATCTATATATTAAATTGGTTTAAGTCTATTAAATGGATATAAGTGTGTTATGTGCATTAAGTGGTAATAGAGTAATCAATTATAGGAAGGACACCTATAGTTTGACTTTATGTGACTTAGTGGTAATTCCGAGTGGTGTCTACTCGAGATACGAGGTAGGACTGACACGTACTCGTAACAATTACAGTACCATTAGGGCGTGATCAAGTGGAGCAACGTGTATCAAAAAGGGAAGGATCGAGGCGTCGTGTAAAGTTTATGGAACTGCTTGGGCGAAACGCCAAAGATTTATTCGCGGTGTTCCGTTTGGTGCTAAGGACCAGAGGCAAGTTTATTTATACATACTCTATCGTTCAGAGTATATTTATTTTAAAATATATGAAATGTGTAGAATAATACCTCAGTCCATATTTGCAAGATTTCTTCTATCTTTATCTTGATAAATTGTTTACTTTTAAGTAAAATGGCTTGATTGAAAATATATGTGATATGGAGAGAGTGATATACTATAAGAGTAAAGTGATATGGGAAGGAATGGTATCAGTTGTTATTTATGGTTATTTTAATGATATTATGGTATCAGTTATCTAAAGTTATTTTATAATATTCCAGTTATGTGTAAATTGAAGATATTTGAGTTCTAAACTGTTTCAGATGTTAGTAATAAATATTTTGTTATGTAAGGTGACAAGGGCTGATATTTACAGATTTTCTTAAAAAGGGATTTACATGTAAAGTATGTTAGTTGGTGTATTTTAAAGGTATTGATATGTGAACGGTAAAGTGGAAGGGGTTATCTTGAGAGGTATATTTTCGAAAACCCGGACAAAGTTTTTAGAAAGAATTTCGCAATAATTAACCTAATGGCAACATCACCAATAAACTAGTGTTTATTTAATTATTAGATACCTCTCGAAGCATCTACTAATTAAATAAACCTTATTCGTCTAATTAAATTTATTTAATTAGATGAATATTATTTTTAAAATGTTTTCTTAAAATCGCTTTGTTCCGGGATAATAATAAAGATATTTCGATGGTTATAAATGAGACATTTTTAGTTAAAAATGTCTGGAATGATATTGATAAATGTTATTTTAATGGTTATTTAATTCAATGAATATTAATTATAATATTCATTTTAAAAGGGATTATTGAATAGTTATTCTTTAGATATTCTAAGTGTTATAAGGGTGATTAAATATTGTTAAAAAGGGTGTTTAAGGAATTTCATAGTGAACTGAATGTACGTCTTGAATTGATACACTGATGATATATCTTTATAAATGTTTTCAAATGATTATAATACGGATATGAAAATGGAAAGGTGAAATGGAAATGAAAATGATATATGTGAATGGAAATGCGAATGGAAACGAAAAAGTAGAAAAATGTGAAATGGTATTGATAATGATAAAATGATTTGAAAAAGGGGAATTAGCAACAAACTTGCATAAGAGGCTATGTCAGGGCTGTGTGCGACATAGTCTAGTATTCATAATTCGGCACGAAGATGCCAAGGGAGGATGTTAGCAGGTGCCTTCCTCCAGGAGGATGTTAGCAGGTGCCTTCCTCCAGGGATGATGTTAGCAGGTGCCTTCATTCCTTCTACTAGTAGTAAACAGAGAGCGGATACGGTCAGGCGACTGATCATCGTCCTACGTATCTGGCCCCAGCAGATATCCCCAAAACTTGAAAGAAAGAATTAATAATGGTTTTCAGGGTTGTGTACTGAAAAAGGAAAATAGTATGAAATGATGGAATTGTTTTACAGTAAGAAGAGAAATTGATTTTATATTACTTTTATATACAATTGTTGATTAAAAGAAAATGGGAAGATTATATTGAGAGCTTGATTTTAAATGTTATATTACTTTGAGATATTATACTAAGATGATGTATTGATTATTATCTTGTTATAGAAGAGAACTGATATTATATTATCAATAAGTAAGTAATAACTTGCTGAGCAATCCTTTCGCTCATACTTGCTTGTTTTCAAATATTAACTTTTCAGTGGAAGGTAGCCGGGCGAGGTTATCTGCATGGCTTAGATGAAGCGAGCAATGTGCCCTTATGAAGACGATATGATCTAGAAAGTTTATAGCTGGAGTAAGTTATATGTAAGTATATTGATGTGTAATATATATGTTACCTTGCATAATATAGTACTAGTTGCTGGTGTACTTCTCAACGAAGTTATACTAGTAGTAAGGAGTTGATTCTTGTTTCTAGCCCTATAACCTAAAAGATGCTTGGTGGTTGGGGTCTCAAATGTTGTAACTCAATTATTAATGATTACAGATGGTTTAATGTGGTTAAGCAGGTGATTTGTTATTAAGGATTTCCGCGTGACGACCAAATCCCTGACCCCGGATTTGGGGGCGTTACAATACCGACTCCCGGTCTACATTTAAAGAATGAATATCACATGCCCTTCACTAAGGGTCTTAACCAAAAGTCCGGCTTATACTGATATATCGTATCTAATCTATAAGCCAATATCAATTCAGGGAACAAGTATTGCAATATAACTTGAAAGTAGACATGCATGCTATGGCATATGTATACAACAATCATCATACATATATTATCACAACAACAGTTCCAAGTATTGGAAACTTGCCTGGTAATCCTGTAGGGGTAGTGTGCCTCGTGTCAATCCAATGATCTATAAATAGTCACAATAACCGAGGTCAATCACTTAACATTTCGAAGGTTAAGTATAACTTACCTTAAGTCATGTAAGTTTAGTCCAAAACACCCTCGAACCTATCCTTAATGTCGGATTTTTCGTATATCTTACTTAATCAATTATAACCTCGTTCTTTGCACCAATACGTGGTCTTGATAATTCTTAACAAGTTTCGTGTTTTAGTCGACTCGAAATTCCCTTTTTAACTTAGCCAAAACGGGTGGCCAAAGTAGTATCCTTAGAGGTGACTTTTCTGAGAATCACTATTCCGTGACTCGCACTCCAACACTTTTAATAAATCACTGGAAACGTATTTAATTACGAAACCACTTATAAAATCATCTTTGGTATTTGTAATATTTATCATAAAATTTCCAATTCGAAGCCACGGGTCTAGATAGGTGAAATGTATTTTTGAAGTTCGGTCGACTACGGATCTTTACTATTCACACCTCTTTCACTAAAACGTTCATAACTCGGTAACCGTTAACTCAAATGACGCACCGTTTTCGCGTACATGATCTAGAGAATATCTAGAAGGTAGCTAACTCAAAATTGGACTGAGATCAGAAGATTAATTTTTACAGATTTCACTAAAACAGGGCAGGAGCTTCTAGTGAATAGTGTTACCTCCGAAAAGTGGTTTCTTCGCATTTAACCTCGATTCGAACATTTTTATAAAATCGGAAAACGATCCATTTGACATGCGGTCTTCTCCCACACCTTCCTTTTTATCTCTATTATTTAATTATTAAGATTCGCCACTGATTTCGCAATATTAAAGGGATCCAATTTCGGTTACGAACTTTTGATTACGGTTCCGAACCACTTTTACGAATTTAATCATAACTCCTAATCCGTAAGTCCGTTTCATGCGATCTTTATATCAAAACGAAGCTCATAACATAATCTAGCTAATCATGGCAAAAGTCGAAGCTAATCAGTGAGTTATAGCTTCTGTCAAATTCGTGTTCTTAAGGTTAACGAAATTTCGGCATTACGACGGCTATAAATCGAATATATCTAAATTCCAAACCCTCCAATAATCAAGGTATCCATCCCAAACAACATATACATGATATATCACCATGAACTGAGGCCAAGCAATGCCTTTCCGTTCATCTAAACTATTTTTAACATTTATCAAATCTAAATCACAATCATGCTTATAATCATGCTAATATCACATCTTATACTAAAACCCATCAAGAGCATGCAAAATCTCAAGGTAAAGTCTAGGGTTTCAAGTTGCTATACCTTCCTTGGAGTATGATCTAGCCTCACTATGCTTGGTATGATCCTTAGAGGTGCTTAAGCTTGCTAAATCAACCATGAAAAACAAGAAAAAACAAGATTAGTTCATAGAATCACTATTCACCCTCCTCTTGGATGAATTCTTTGAAAATGGAAACAAAGGTGTTTGGCTTTGAAATTTTTAGGAGATCACTTTTATGAATTATGGAACTCACCATAAAAATTACAAGGTCAAGTGATGGTTGGAAGCTTGATTTTTGTTTTGGAATTTAAGGAAGGGCCGAATGGTGTTTAAAAGGGGGGGGGGAAGAGTATTTGCCTTGGTTGCTCTTTCAATATAGCATAAAGTGAAGAGTTTAAGATAATATCTCATCTTAAGGCTACTTTATTAAAGTAGTGTGGTGTTGGATGAGGATTTACCATGACAAGTGTTGATCATTGGATGGTTAAGGCTTAACCAAGTGGTTTGATTTGCTAAGTACTAGTTTGATTCCTAGATATGTTGGTTACTTATATAACTAATTGGTTTGTAGATATTTTGGTGTTGTATAGCAGCTATGTCACTCTCTAATACATGTGTTAATCACTTGTGGTTTGTAGGAAATAAGATGACAAAGAGCCTTGTTGTTTACTTCTTAATCACACACCTCATTCTTTCCTTTTCCTTTTCTTTTCTCATTTCTTTTCCACCAATCTAATATTAGTAAACCCTAGATGATCATGTGGTGTTTCTCATCTCGTTATATATTTAATTCGTAATTCGCTTCGCGTTCGCTTTATCGCTTAATCTCGTTATAAAGTTCTAGCGATTTCCAAAACGCTTATCATTCTAACTCGAGGATTTTCATTCTAATTTCTCAAATCATAATTAAATAAAATCCTTAATTCCTTGACATAATAAATCTCTTATCTACTAGCACATGGTTGCCCCTTGGCCCTCTGCTTGATTCTGTTGACCGGTTATTGCTCAATTCGTTGATCGTTCGAGGGAATAACTCATTCGTTTCTAACTAGGGTTTTACCGAAAACCTTCTTAATATTCCTAATACTATTCTTCATCTTTCTTAATACTTCTCGAATTTAAATTCCTTAAATCCCTTAATTAAATCCTTAAGTTTGGCAGTGTCCAGGGAATTCTCGGAGAAAATGAAAGTGCTCTGTTTCTGAATCCGACAGCTTTTACATACACTTATTTTCCTCCTGGATCACTAATACGAACTCAGAAATCTATTCCGAATACCGGGTATAACATTATTATAATAATATTCCAAATTCCACCAAAATCACTATTCATCACTTATTTTTATTTAATTCCTATAATTAGGAAAATGAACCTGGTTCACCTTCGAGTGTTCCTTAACCTTTTTTTTTACGGAACCGCTGGGCTTATAATAGATATTGATTTGGATGACATGAGGGTATCTATTTCTCTCTAGGGAATCTTATCTTAACTTTCTAGGAGATAGATTATTCTAATCTAAGTTATCACCCAATAACATCCTTCAGGCCATATAACCTTGGAATATATATATCCTGTCATTATTCATTCTTTAAAGCCAGTATTACACTGCAGTTGTAACCACTGTTCACTCTTACATCAATGCATAATAAAAGTTTTAATTCTACCCAAAAATCGGGGTTCTTACAGTCTCCCCTTCTTAAAAGGATTCCGTCCCGGAATCAGGTAGAAGACAAATGGGGTACTTGTTGGTCATTTCGCTTTCCAATTCTCTAGTCGATCCTCACACATTCCAATCTTTCTAAAGCACATCATACTGGTGTTACAACACACCCTTTTTCCGTTCTACCAGTTCTTTGATACTTTCGCATAACACATCATCCGGTACACGCTCTTGTCCGTTCTTATACTATTAACTTTATTGGTACGTGCAGTGACTTCGGTATCACTAAGGTGCTACAAATTCCGGAGATAACCTCACTCGTAATTTTGCAATTCCTGATCGCTTTAATCTTCGCAATCTCGATGTATATATATTTAGGTGGAAAAATTTATCGAGAGATCACTGTGATCAATGAACATTTGTTATATCGCATAGTTAGTACAAAAAGGGGGCCAGCCTTTAGTACTTGACAAGCAATTAAACAATTAATGGCATTCCACTTAGACTCCTATCACACAGACAGAGAGTCACGTGGTATTACCTCCCCTCCTTAAAGGGTTGTTCTTCTCAGTTTAGAAAAAGATAAATAAGGGAGAAGAAAGGAACGAATTTCAAAGAATCATATATGAAAGTTTTCATGATTGTCAACATATCATACTTAGAATTTACCTCTGAACTATAGAGGATTATTAGAGAAGAGAAATAATCATATTCGTATCAAATTCCACTTCTTCGTATTCTCACACATCACATGTCCTTGTTACTCTGTCCATCATTCTGTGGACCTATACTCTTGTTCGATATTGGTATCAACTACTTTTGGAAAATCCTTCAACCTCTCAGGTTAAAATCATGGATTTCTCGCT
Organism: Kitagawia praeruptora; assembly: GCA_037693485.1. Classification (NCBI taxonomy): domain Eukaryota; kingdom Viridiplantae; phylum Streptophyta; class Magnoliopsida; order Apiales; family Apiaceae; genus Kitagawia; species Kitagawia praeruptora. The sequence continues at coordinate 165,489,426 of CM075348.1, read as the reverse complement.
TGACATTATTAATACTGGCATTTCATGCCACGACACTAGCCATTTCATATTCATAATTCTAACACCATTAGGTTGTCATTCCGATAGCTCATTAGGAAAACCCATTCATCAATCCATTCATAACATTCCTTGCTTCGCTTCCGTAGTTATTCCCCAATCTTTTCTTTATTAATCACATCCTTCTTATTATCTAATTCTTATTTACTTTTGTCGTTCATCTCCACCGTCATCTCAGGGTTGAGGCACTCGTCACCTTTATTCAATACGTGTTACACGTTTGGGGTCGAATTTTCCTTTGTCCAACCATCTAGATTTCACTTTCTCATTCCATGAATCTCTTTTATTACTCAACCAGTCTTTTCCGTATTTCCTCGAATTTTCCAAACTTAAAAGGAGTCAATTTGTATGAACCATCATAACCTAATTCTTCATTTCAAATATCCCGTCGTTCCAGAAATTACACCATCCGAAATAAACCTGGATGATTTCTCTAACCTAGATTCACTTCGACATTTCCACAGTCGTCACCACCTAATTTCTCAGTAGGATCACCATCGCTTATCGTTTACTTAGTGCTTTAACAACTAAGCATCATAATTGTCAATTCAAGATCCTCTAGGAAAACAAAATAATCACTATTCCCTATCCATAGGGAATGCTTCCTGAACTTGACGTAGATATTACATGAAGCAGATAAAATTGCAGGAAAGCTTCCAGCATCGCAGCTGGAACAGGCTGGTGAGATTATTAATCATATATCTCCGGTAGAAGACTAAAAGCTTAGCGGTTTGCTTAATCGCTTGCCAATCTCATAATTCTCTAGCTTGTTTGCACAGAAATACACCAACATAAACTTGCTTGTCATTCAACATCGTGCCATTTAGCTTATCAGTATTTGTACCATCTCTGTTTTTGGTCATCTACTACCAATTCCTTGTTACTTAACTCCCTTCTTGTTTTTAGGATAATCTCAACCTTATTGGTTCAATCCATATTTTTACATGGTTTCACACATGCTTCATCTGGCCTTATTGTTACTATGTCATACATTCCTTACCAAACTTCCCGTTTGAAGTTTAGAATATTAGCACTTCCCTTATAAGGTTTCTTAGGCCATCCTCATCATTCCTCCTGCATCTCCTGGTTACAGGGTATATCAAACATCATTAGTCAATTCTATAACATCTCTGTCTATGTACCTTTAGAGACTCCTTTCCACAAATCCTTACAGGTTATTGATACCTTGGTCGATTCCACTTATATCGTCTGATTTCACAATGTCTATATTAGGGGTAATGCTATCCTCTGTGCATCCCCCAGGGTTCGTATTAATCTATGGACATTCTATCCTCAATTCCATTTTCAAGGAATACTTACATCCTGTACCTGGCAATTCAATCATATATCCTTAATAAAGGTCTCTTTTCAATCTTGATAATCTATAGGTAGCTTAATGTCACCTCTCCTTTCAAACGAATGTCAGTCTATATGACTTTCCCAAAAGACAACGTATGTCTATCTGTCTTTCTTACAGAACTTGGTAATGGTAGCAAGGATGTTCTGGAAGATATTGGTCGTGATCAACGTGAATTTCTTAGTGCCTAATACATCTAGGGTATTTATAAAATCCATCCTCATGTATCTCATTTCATTTTACATCAAAAGTTCTCGCGGTTGGCACTTTGTTAGAAGCACCCCGCTTTGTCCTTACATTGCTGGTTCAATCACTTGATAATCCTTAGTGACTTGGCCCCACTGGCCATGCTAAAATATGTGAGTTTAGGGGTCGGCTAATAGCATTACTTTCTAGCAATTGCTGGCATAGTGCCTTCTACTTTGCTACCTTTTGATCTTTTCAAAATTTTACTCCATATAAGACTCACTTGACTTCTCGGTACCGTCTCCGGTCACCTTTCCTTTTATTTTCATCACTTCAACTTCTCTTATCAATTTCACGTACCACAAAAGCTTAACATTTCTGGCATAACAACCTTTTCATTTAAGTCAATCCCAGAATTTCTCAGTCCGGCTTGTTTCCTAATTACATTCAACTTCAAAATTTTATCCCTACATTCAACTGTAATAAATCGGGGTTTGTCTACCCACCTGTATAGCGGCTACTTTACCCAATCCACAGGGTTCGCTCCAGTTTCCACTCTTTTCAATGACGTCTTTTGATAATCAGAAAGACAAGGTTTGCCAAAATTCGTTGAATTCCTTTCCAGAGTTTGAGAAAATTTCAGTTAATCTATTCACCCACTAGTAACATGCCACATCTTCCCGATACATAACCGTCCTATTAGTCGATACTACCAAATACCAGTCTTCTTAACAACTAGTCTCAGAAGGAATACTACCGTCGGGGTTAGTCGTTCCTCAACATTGGCACTACCAAGGCCATCCGAATCCGATGAACTGCGTTGTCTAAATGTATTCGAAATTACGCTGTCGTGCTGCATAAGCGCAGACCTATACCTGTATGAGTTGCATCATAATATCTCCCAAAGTTTCCTTCTTCCATTAGGCAATGCCAACCCTGGTCATCACCAACTTTACCTTTAGCTCCAGGAAGATCTTCTCACGTTTATCTTGTCCATTCAAACTTTTATTCCTATAATAAGTCGGGTTACGGGACTACACTTTCTGTAAAGTCCTGAGCAAATCTTTGGTAATACCTTGTGAATTTTATGAAATTTCTCACCTTTGCCAGTGTGGTTGGCCAATCTTCATTTGAAACTGTCTTTAACTTGGTAGGGCCGACCAACACTACTCTTATTGATCATGTGTCCTATTGCTGGACTTCATTTTGCCAAAACTCTTATTTCGAGAACATGTCCTATACCTGTTCTATCAGGTTGCACCTAGAAGCATCCTCAATTACATCTCGACCACTGCTCGCCTTGCCTAATTCATTTATGATTCAGTGTCAGAATAAACTTAAGGTAACTACCATAATCCATTCAAGGAAAAGAAAGAATTTAATATTCTTCTGAATCACATGCAACTAATGTTTCTGGTTCATCATTTCACTGAATTGAACTGAACTTTTACTTGGTTTCTTGACGATAGCCTCATTACTAGTTTATCATGGACTCACTGGTCTTTTAGTCTTGTAGGTTCTGAGATCATTGTCTCACTTACTACTTCCTTATATAACTTTATCCATTCAGGCTATCACTTCCCAATGTCTTTTCTTTTTAAGTTGATCCATTATAAGTTGGGCATTTCCCTGAATAAAATCACCTTAACAATCTCAATTTGACTTTATAAATTATCACTCATGAAATCTGCCTTCTCATGGCGAATTATCCTTGACCACATTCACACTAATTCATTTATCTGAAGATATGGCACTTGCCACCTATGTCTTAACTGTTCCTAGGGACTCTTCTCCCCGTCCTCTATCTGTGTCTTTGATAACCATGTGCCACTCTAACTCTTTTCTCATTAATCTGAAAGTCTCCAAGGATTCTTATCTATCCTTACATACGATCTTGAGTAATTCCTCAAATCCATCTTACTTGCTGGCACTTCATTCGGTAGTCCGGCTATGAATCCAATATGCCTCTTTAATTCTCTTAATAATATCTCAATTCTTTACGCTCACTTTTCTGAGCACTATATCTTAATTCTTACAGTCTCTCTGGCTGTAGCCCTCATTCCTTAAGTGTAAACTCCTTATACTTATCAACATTCTCCTCCTCTGCTGGAACCTCTTCCGGGTCCTCAGTAGGGTACTCTATCGGATCCACCATCCGATCTTCACATATAATCAGGCGTCATCGTGCTGCTGCTCGTATGCCTCAAGGTCTGTCGCCTTACTAGTCGGTACAAGAACGAGCTAAGTTACTATCATGATACTTAATAGTTCCCATAAGGGTTTTATATGTCAATACTACATTAAGTAGTCCGACTATGAACTTGGCAAGAGTTCTTATTATCTTAATGAATTTATCATTTTAACGTCGCATCATCTCTGGGATTTATAACGCTCTCTCTGATACCATTTCTGTAACACCCCCAGATCCAGGGTCAGGGATCTGGTCGTTACGGTCTCAATATCCAACCACAAAACCAACATAATTTAAATTACAACCTTGTGACCCAAAACAACAACATAAAACACACCCGTTATAGTCCCAGAGATGAAATCAGAGTAACCAACAATATTATTAATCACAAGTTTGAGTTCTTACAACCCAAAGAATTACAATTGTACAATTACATATTCTTTGCCATCCATTAATAGATACCATAATATAAATACATTTGAGGCTCAAATGCTAACAACTAGCCTACCAGTAGTTGCATCCTCAACAAAGGTAGCCAAGACCTTAGCGGTAAACCTCTGACGGTTGACACCTGCCTACGCTGCGTGCGCCTTGCGCGGCCATCTGATCTAGCTGTTGTTGTGATATAAATAAATAAAGCAAGGGTGAGCAATAGCCCACCAAAAATATAATTGAACGACGATAATATATGACAGTTCAAAATATCTTTGAAACCATATGCCATGCATTAACGATGTAGTACCAATATAAGGTATGAGATGAAGTTACAAGGTAACTCAAAAATATATTTGTTTTGAATAAATATCTGCTATACAAAAGATAAGCAAGATATTCTCAATTATCATAAAAGAGGAACTTGCAGGAAAAATATTGCAATTCCGGTTTCAACACTTTTTCACCTTGCCAACACCAACAGTGTTGCAGAAATTTCTTACTTTTAGAAGATGAACTAATACGGGAGCATTGCCGCGCCAGATGCCCTGACGTTTACGATGATCAGTCGTATGTCATGCATCTCATCAGTCGTTCTCTACATGTAGAAGGTAGCTCCGACGGAATTACTTATCTACCGCCCTCTGGAACTCCTCAGCCAACGGTTGGGCTATTGCTGGACCGGCGCCACTCGGCCACTTACGCGTCTCCTAGTTCGAATATCATCCATGACTCTGAAACGTAAAGTTCGTTCCCCTTTTTCCCCAAGTGTAACACTTGTTGATAGGACTCCACAAAGTAGTCGTATCTAATTGGAAAGGAAAATTCACCAATATTTCCCAAGCTGATGCTTGTTAATGGATATAAACTTGTTACATCAATCATACCCCTCGAGCGTTGAGGAGGTAACCAAAAGACTCATATCGATGCTTGAAAGAATCAAGATGTGAGTGACAAGATAGTTTTAGCAAGTATAGGACCGGGCAGTCCAATAAATAACATCTCCAAGTGAGGTCCCCTTATATAATTGTTGGAAGTTGAGCGAGTATTTAAATCTTCTTATAAGATAGATTTAAACGAAAATAAAGTTTTGGGAACCTCCCCATGATAAAATAGTCATAAAAGACTTTGAAATATTTTACATAATATCTGAAGGTGAAGGATAACCTTTGAATAATATCAATCATTACAAAAAGAATTCAAAAGAATCTTATTAAATATTCCAAGAATATTTATTAAGTCAATAATAATTACGGAATATTATTAAATCATAATATTGCTCGTAAGTAATCCTCGAATGAATATATAGAATTATTTATTAAATAAATCTCTTCTTAAATGAATATTTAAAATAATATTCATTGAATAAATAAACTTAAATAAATATTTAAAATAATATTTACTGACTAAATCAAACCTTAAATGAATATTCGAAAATAATATTCATTTGACAAATAACGTTCCAAATGAATATCCAAAATAATATTCATTTCACAATTAATATTCCAAATGAATATCCGAATAATGTTCATTTAGTAATCAAAACTTTAAAGAAATATTCAAAACAATATTCCATGAGTAATTAGAACTTCGACTGAATATTTTAAAATAATATTCGTTAAGTAAATAAAACCTTAAACGAATATTCAAATAATATTCATTTAATAAATACTATTCTAAATGAATATCCAATTAATATTCATTTAGTAATCAATACTCTCAAGGAATATTTGAAATAATGTTCCTTAAGTAATTAGAATTTCAAAGAAATATCTTAAAGTAATATTCATTGAATAGATAAAACCTTAAATGAATATTCGAAAGTAATATTCATTTAATAAACAATATTCTAAATGAATCTTGAAATAATATTCATGAAATAATCAAACTCTAAATGAATATTCGAAATAATATTCATTTAATATCTCTCGACTGAGATAATACTCAAATAACATTTCTCGAAAGATTTCCAAGTAAATAATACTTTATGGAAATATAATTAATGTTTAATAATAACATTCCTCAAACGGAATACTAATCTGTCGTTGGGATCCCTCCGGGTTTCCAAGACTACATCTATATCTCAAAATACCGACTCCCGGTCTACATTTAAAGAATGAATATCACATGCCCTTCACTAAGGGTCTTAACCAAAAGTCCGGCTTATACTGATATATCGTATCTAATCTATAAGCCAATATCAATTCAGGGAACAAGTATTGCAATATAACTTGAAAGTAGACATGCATGCTATGGCATATGTATACAACAATCATCATATATATATTATCACAACAACAGTTCCAAGTATTGGAAACTTGCCTGGTAATCCTGTAGGGGTAGTGTGCCTCGTGTCAATCCAATGATCTATAAATAGTCACAATAACCGAGGTCAATCACTTAACATTTCGAAGGTTAAGTATAACTTACCTTAAGTCATGTAAGTTTAGTCCAAAACACCCTCGAACCTATCCTTAATGTCGGATTTTTCGTATATCTTACTTAATCAATTATAACCTCGTTCTTTGCACCAATACGTGGTCTTGATAATTCTTAACAAGTTTCGTGTTTTAGTCGACTCGAAATTCCCTTTTTAACTTAGCCAAAACGGGTGGCCAAAGTAGTATCCTTAGAGGTGACTTTTCTGAGAATCACTATTCCGTGACTCGCACTCCAACACTTTTAATAAATCACTGGAAACATATTTAATTACGAAACCACTTATAAAATCATCTTTGGTATTTGTAATATTTATCATAAAATTTCCAATTCGAAGCCACGGGTCTAGATAGGTGAAATGTATTTTTGAAGTTCGGTCGACTACGGATCTTTACTATTCACACCTCTTTCACTAAAACGTTCATAACTCGGTAACCGTTAACTCAAATGACGCACCGTTTTCGCGTACATGATCTAGAGAATATCTAGAAGGTAGCTAACTCAAAATTGGACTGAGATCAGAAGATTAATTTTTACAGATTTCACTAAAACAGGGCAGGAGCTTCTAGTGAATAGTGTTACCTCCGAAAAGTGGTTTCTTCGCATTTAACCTCGATTCGAACATTTTTATAAAATCGGAAAACGATCCATTTGACATGCGGTCTTCTCCCACACCTTCCTTTTTATCTCTATTATTTAATTATTAAGATTCGCCACTGATTTCGCAATATTAAAGGGATCCAATTTCGGTTACGAACTTTTGATTACGGTTCCGAACCACTTTTACGAATTTAATCATAACTCCTAATCCGTAAGTCCGTTTCATGCGATCTTTATATCAAAACGAAGCTCATAACATAATCTAGCTAATCATGGCAAAAGTCGAAGCTAATCAGTGAGTTATAGCTTCTGTCAAATTCGTGTTCTTAAGGTTAACGAAATTTCGGCATTACGACGGCTATAAATCGAATATATCTAAATTCCAAACCCTCCAATAATCAAGGTATCCATCCCAAACAACATATACATGATATATCACCATGAACTGAGGCCAAGCAATGCCTTTCCGTTCATCTAAACTATTTTTAACATTTATCAAATCTAAATCACAATCATGCTTATAATCATGCTAATATCACATCTTATACTAAAACCCATCAAGAGCATGCAAAATCTCAAGGTAAAGTCTAGGGTTTCAAGTTGCTATACCTTCCTTGGAGTATGATCTAGCCTCACTATGCTTGGTATGATCCTTAGAGGTGCTTAAGCTTGCTAAATCAACCATGAAAAACAAGAAAAAACAAGATTAGTTCATAGAATCACTATTCACCCTCCTCTTGGATGAATTCTTTGAAAATGGAAACAAAGGTGTTTGGCTTTGAAATTTTTAGGAGATCACTTTTATGAATTATGGAACTCACCATAAAAATTACAAGGTCAAGTGATGGTTGGAAGCTTGATTTTTGTTTTGGAATTTAAGGAAGGGCCGAATGGTGTTTAAAAGGGGGGGGGAAGAGTATTTGCCTTGGTTGCTCTTTCAATATAGCATAAAGTGAAGAGTTTAAGATAATATCTCATCTTAAGGCTACTTTATTAAAGTAGTGTGGTGTTGGATGAGGATTTACCATGACAAGTGTTGATCATTGGATGGTTAAGGCTTAACCAAGTGGTTTGATTTGCTAAGTACTAGTTTGATTCCTAGATATGTTGGTTACTTATATAACTAATTGGTTTGTAGATATTTTGGTGTTGTATAGCAGCTATGTCACTCTCTAATACATGTGTTAATCACTTGTGGTTTGTAGGAAATAAGATGACAAAGAGCCTTGTTGTTTACTTCTTAATCACACACCTCATTCTTTCCTTTTCCTTTTCTTTTCTCATTTCTTTTCCACCAATCTAATATTAGTAAACCCTAGATGATCATGTGGTGTTTCTCATCTCGTTATATATTTAATTCGTAATTCGCTTCGCGTTCGCTTTATCGCTTAATCTCGTTATAAAGTTCTAGCGATTTCCAAAACGCTTATCATTCTAACTCGAGGATTTTCATTCTAATTTCTCAAATCATAATTAAATAAAATCCTTAATTCTTTGACATAATAAATCTCTTATCTACTAGCACATGGTTGCCCCTTGGCCCTCTGCTTGATTCTGTTGACCGGTTATTGCTCAATTCGTTGATCGTTCGAGGGAATAACTCATTCGTTTCTAACTAGGGTTTTACCGAAAACCTTCTTAATATTCCTAATACTATTCTTCATCTTTCTTAATACTTCTCGAATTTAAATTCCTTAAATCCCTTAATTAAATCCTTAAGTTTGGCAGTGTCCAGGGAATTCTCGGAGAAAATGAAAGTGCTCTGTTTCTGAATCCGACAGCTTTTACATACACTTATTTTCCTCCTGGATCACTAATACGAACTCAGAAATCTATTCCGAATACCGGGTATAACATTATTATAATAATATTCCAAATTCCACCAAAATCACTATTCATCACTTATTTTTATTTAATTCCTATAATTAGGAAAATGAACCTGGTTCACCTTCGAGTGTTCCTTAACCTTTTTTTTACGGAACCGCTGGGCTTATAATAGATATTGATTTGGATGACATGAGGGTATCTATTTCTCTCTAGGGAATCTTATCTTAACTTTCTAGGAGATAGATTATTCTAATCTAAGTTATCACCCAATAACATCCTTCAGGCCATATAACCTTGGAATATATATATCCTGTCATTATTCATTCTTTAAAGCCAGTATTACACTGCAGTTGTAACCACTGTTCACTCTTACATCAATGCATAATAAAAGTTTTAATTCTACCCAAAAATCGGGGTTCTTACAGTATACTAGTACCAATCTATGCATACATCCACAAAAGAGATAGAAGATGAATAGGCACCTATTATGTTTAGACCCTATATCTCTATAGAATTTGAAAACATAAAGGTTGAAGCACAAGTTATCCACTTAGATCACATAGGGTAGCATAATATCTCTATTCATGCCACAAATCATGATGTTCAAACATCAACCTATCCTATGCTAGCATGGCAAGTTCTAAATCTCAAGATCCACTCTTGTTTAGCAAGAGATTAACATATTAGATGTTCGCGATGCACCTAAATTCAATAAGCACAACCATACAAGGATATCAAGAAATCACCACACATAAATCTTTAAGGCATGCAAACTACTAAGCTACATAGATAAATCCACTAGGATCCCACGATAACGATTAGTTCATAATCGAACCTTTCGTCACCATAGGATTTGACGAAAGCATGATATTAAACAAGAATAAGAAGATGAATAAATCAATAATAGAATAAGGTTTAGCGAATAAATCCGGAAAAGTAACAAGCATCCAAAAGATCCGCCTAAACAAAGAATACAAGAAAACTATGACTAGATCTTCTTGTCGTCACAATCCTCGCCTTGGCTTCTCTCTCTCGTGTTCTGAACGAAATTAGTGTGTAGATGATGATTTTTCTGTGCCCCACGGTGTGTATTTATAGTCCCAAGTGCCCTCTTGACCAAGCAATTACCGTCTTTGAATTAGAATAGAATTCCGGTAATTTTCTGTTCTCGAATGGATTAGAATTGCAAATTCCATATTTAAATTAAATTCTGGAACGTTCTTAGCCATCACAGCAACTTCCATATTGATTAGGAGTATTAAAACGGCAATTTCCCATTAGAATTTGAATTTCAGGAATTTTCTGACCAAACCGCCGCAGCACCGCGCGGCCGCGCGCACACCAAGCTATTTCCCAGCGCACCCGCGCCATCAATTCCTCACAAGGCGGCCCGCGCGCCCGCGCGCATATGTAGTTAAATTCTGGCGCGCCCGCGCTCCCCTGCTACTGCACAATCTACATTCGCTTTCCACTTCTGATTTCTCGCCCAATTCCAATGCAACTTTTGACACTTGTTTCTTTGAGTTTAAAACACCTCATAGTCACTAGAAAACCTGCAAATGATATCCTACACAACTCTACAAAAAAACACATCAAATCACACAATTACTTGAGATCAAGACACCAATTTAAGTCGAAATAAAATGATCCAAGTAGATATAAATCCACTTATCACTCGCGATACTCATAGATCTGGGATCTCACAGCTCGAAGGCTCACACTCGAAGCTCATAACTGAAATCTCCAAACCTCGTAACCGGAATCTCGAAGCTATACAACCGAATCTTCGAAGCTCGATTTTTGTTCAATTCACTACTCAAAACTCATTATTTAAAGCTCGCATGGTTGATTTGGTAAGTGGCTAAGCTTGAATATGTATGTAATCTCGAATTACTTGGGATTAATTTTAATTCGGGGGTTTTTTAAACTAAAAACCCTAATTTTATTTGTGTTAATTGCTCTCTTGTTTGGGTAATTGCTCTCTTGTTTATATTAATTTAAATTTAATTGTTTATATTTGTATTCTGGATTGTATGGGTTGTTGCCTAATTTATATTGTATATTGTACTAAACTTGTTGCTTCTGCATTTATGGGTATAATTGCTTCATTTGACGTGAAGTTTTTGGTGTATGTATGTGCATACAAAGCCCCTAATCAGAACATACACGCCAATTGAAGCTCTTAATCAGAATGCACATGTATTTTAGAGCTTAATGTTTAAATTTTAACAAGATTATGCTCTGTAAAATGTATATTAGATGTATTCATAGATTATGCTCTGCTAGATAAATGTCAGTTAGATTTTTGCTCTTTTGCTAGATTAATTTTTATATTTATGTGGTCTACTTGATGCATATGTGTTGAGTTATGAAATTGTTTTGTTGATTTTTTTTTCTTGGGTGGGTGTTTTTTTATTGTAAAAAATTTGTGATTTTTAGTTGGTTTTGATTTGGGATTTTAGTTAAATGTCCTATTTTATACATGTTCAGTAAATAAATTTTGTCTTAAAATTGATGTAGGTGCCATCGGGGACTACTGATTTAAGTTGTGAGTCTGCGATTACCCCTCAACATTCTCTTAGGGATGCAAACAAACCCTGTTGGGTAATTTTGTACACCAATTGCATGAGTTCTTAAGTTTGCCTTTCGGGCTTTTATCGCCCGTAAATATAGATGGTCTATTCTATGATATTAATAACTTAAATTTGTTCTTTTTAATTAATGTTTTTTTGCAAACTCATATTGATTACAGAGGAGACCTCGGCAGAGTTCCTTCATATAACTGTATCCCCTTGTCTTAAAAGTGATTCTGTCCTGTTTCCTCGATGAGAATGAGTTGAGAAGAACTGTAGAAGTTTTGCAGTTTGTTTTCCTGTTCTGATCTTTATATCTTTTTAGGTTGCTACGTTATATGTTGTTTTAGAATCTAAAGTTACAACTGTTATGATCATCAGAAGATACATCATCTTCAGACTACGAGGGCATGGATCAATCATCTGAAGGATGGCTAGCTAATTGCTTTAGAATTTATTAGTTCCAGTGAGGCTACTACTATGATGGAGTTGGCGATTGAGCTTAAAACTGCTTCTGATTCCCTCAACGTATTCGTATCCCCTGCCATTGCCTCGCTAATTGATTGTATCAACTTCTGTTATGCATTTTGAGTTCCTGTTAATTGAAAGTTGAAAAAAAATAGCAATGTGATCTATTAATCTAGCTAGCCAACCAACAAAGTTAGCGAGGTAAAGCAGTTATCTTCGGAATCGTATTATTTTATGTCCTTGACAATTTGCTTCGTGTTTGTTCTGTATAAAAGCAAGCAATGACATAGGACTAGAAGGGCTCTAGGTCATCATGAATTAAATATGTATATACTGTATACAGATGGATATATGTCTGTGAAATACAACTAAAACAATGTTGTACAAATTAAAATGAATAGCTGTGATAGCTTGTGACTCTGCTATTTCTACAGCGAATGGCACACCAGCAGCCCACAATTATAGGCACATGATCCCCAACCCCAACCTAAGGGCTAACTGAGGGCCTATGTCTAGCTGTAGTAAATTCTATGGTTAAGATTAATTAGGATACATGTGCTAATCACGTTGATTAGTATATAGTCCCCTCAATCGCTTTCAACTTTCAAGCTAATTATCATGTAGTATCAGATAATCTGTGATTTCAAGTTAGTTAAAAAAAGGTTTCAAATAATTAAGGGTTCCTAAAAAGTACTCAAAGATTATGTAACCACTAAACTAGTTAATTGTAGTTGTTACACTATTAATATTCCATGCCAGAGGGTTTGCTGAATTTGAGATGTTGTCATCTCTTGCATCACATGGCAGAAAGATAAAAATTATTATGTCTTAGTTGAAAATTATAAACCTAATGGTTCCTGCTGAATTGAGCAAGAAACATGCATGGTGGGATGACTTGGCAGCCAAGACACACCCCTCTTTAATGGTCTTGTTAATTAATTGCATGCCTGACTTTAAGTAAATACTACTCCATTATTATTTATTCGTCTATTACTTATAAATTATAGCAACTGGGTAATATTATATGGCTTGTGGCATAAGATTTAGTTGCAAGTTAGTACATTAATTATATTTGTTTAATTGTGTGTGTATAATGTTTGAGAATGACAATATAGAGTTAATTTCTTTATGTCATGCATTGGCTATAGTATTATTTGTAGTGAATTGTTTGTCAAGATATAATAATTTGTAGTTCTTTTACAGAACATATCACTAGTTGTTACTTCTTCAAATACATCTTTATGTATTACAGGCATGGGACACAACATCGATCTCTTTGACAGCTGGCTGTGATTTATTCATGCGATATGTTACAAGAACTTCAGCTCTAGAATATGAGGACTTCAATTCAGCCAAATCACGCCTCCTGGAACGTGCAGAGAAGTTTGGGATGAATTATGTAGTTTGGAAATATGTTTAGTAGTTGGTTTTGATTTATGTAGTTTGTTTGGATTGGTGGATGATGTAGTTGGAATCTTGGTAAATTAATGAATGTTTGGTTTTGCGACAATGGTTTTGTTATTTAGTTTGGTATGGTAATTTAGTTTTTGGATGAATGTTTGGTTTTTGGGCATTTCATTGAAACATGGGATTTATGAATTACAAAAAGAAAACTAACATCACTTTACAAACAAAAGAACTGATGTAAAATATAAACAAAGAAGACATTTTACACAAAAGAACTAATGGATCGATATCATAAGCAAACAAACATATCAGTTACCTAGTAAAGAACCGATGTTAAAATACATAATAGACATCAGATCTTTTAAGGAAATGATGTCTTAAAGGTGTTAGTGTAGGTGCCCTAGAGGCAATACATTGTTTCTCGAATAAATCTTATGTCATTTGATTATTAAATAAATGTATTTATTATGACTCTAATTACTGCAATATTTGTTAGCATAATAAATGTCCTTAGAATAATGATACACATTATATAGTTTAAGTTTATAACTTGAATTTGAGATTATATAATATATATATATATCATATTCTTAAAGGTCCCTAGTCGAGTATTATTATACAGGACAATAATAATACATAAATAGACTAGTATGTTTTTTGACTGATAACCACATCTCATTGGTTATAAGTATGGAGATACTAAAGTCAATACATAGGTACATGTAGGGTACATGGTACTAGACAGACCCACCGTGAGATTCTTCATGTTAATTAAGTCATAAGAAAGACTCACAGTGATAATGGTGTAATGATCCTTTGACTTGAGATCATTATATTTCTATACGAGGATAATATACTTTGACTACATTAAAAGTTACCTTTGACCGGGTAATGATAAAAGTGGACATCAGGTATATTGTGAATCGTATGAGAAATATGAATGATAGATAAAGGATTTAACCCTCCTATCAAATAGGAGAGATATTATTGGCCTCTTGATTGAGTGAGACTATAAAATGCATGGTCGTGCTCAAATAATGATTTGTTTTAATAGTCTACTCATGGATCAAGTAAACCCGGATTAAATTATGAAGAGGATGACATAAACGTGCCTCGAGTTTAATCTATAATATTTGGTTAAAGGGATTATATTACACGGGAACATTAATCACAAAAGGTTTTATCGAATCACGATTTAATTATTATTTAATTGGGTAGCAATGATGTATTACTAGATGCCACTCATTGTTTATAATTTTATTAGAGAATAAAATTATTGCCAATTAAATGATAGCCTACAGGGTCACACACATAGAACATTTAAAGGAAGAATTAATTTAAATTATGAATTTAAATTAATTAATGATAAGTTGGATTTTATTATATTAATTAAGTGGTACTTAATTAAGATATAATAAAATACAAATGAGATATGATTTTATGATTTTAATAATTGAGTATGACTTAATTATTATTTATTTAAATAATAGGATTTGATTCTATTATTTAATATTTCTATTTGGGCTAAGTTTTTTGGCTTGGGCTTTTTGCTACACACTACCATATAAATACATAAGGATGTGAATGATGGTGATTAAGAACACACGGCAGAAACTAAAGCCAGCCGCATAAACCAAACCCTAAAATCTTTATCTCTTTTCATTGGAGGCTAGTACCTCCCTTCCGTACAAGATCGTGAGACGCTCTTAGGGTGTTCGTGTGGATACCGTAGAGGAGTTTTTGAAGAGGAAGCTCTGTGATTGCATCTCCATCGTTTTTAATCGTAAAGCTTCACTAGGTAAATGTTTCTATCTACCGTGATTATCCGTATATATTATACATGGATCCGGGCATGGTTTCGATCGATTTTATTATCGTTTTTCGCTGCGTATTGATGATCGAAACCAACAATGGTATCAGAGCTGCTTGTATAATATGATAATCTGGTTATTATTGATGTATACGATCTGTTCAAGACATACCAGTTTTGAGTTTTTTATTTTTCGTGAACCCTACTGCATGTTTCATGCGTATATATTTACTACATGCTACTAGTTTTGATTCGTTATGCGATCTGATGTTACCTGCCATGTTTTAATAAGATTAACACGTGACCAAATCATCTGAGATATCAGTCGATATTCAGAAAATCATTCATGCATATAAGTGTATACATACATATACATATGTGTTTATATAATAGGTTTTGATTTTAAATCATTCAAGAATCATTGATATATATGTTTGTGTTGTAACTGACTAGTAAACGTAGGTCTGAGAAACAGTTTGGAAGGAAATCGGATCGTAATCACATACATATGTAGAACACGACGAACTAGGTTTCAGAAAATCTGCAGAAAATATGCATGTACAGGCGATGCGCATACTATAGATGCGTATCACCTAGGGTTTTAGCCATACACGCATTTCGCGTATGCGTGTATGGCTAAAACCCTAGGTGATACGCATCTATAGTATACGCATCTATAGAATTAACAGATTAGGTCTGTTGCGCATACTGTAGATGCGTATCTGCTGTTTTTATTTTAAAAAAAAAATTCAGCTAGGTTTTGCATGCTAGATTAAATTATAAATGTTAATGTTTAACTTGGAGTATGCAAAATTTTATTAATTAGTAATTTTGATTACTAGATTAATTAAAGTGCGTTAATTTTATTATTTATGATTTGATCATATTTAATTTATGTTGTATAAAATTGTGATTATACAATATGTGATGCTTTTAATTGCTATGTGAGCATGATGCATGGTTATGGCCCCAAGACCTAGTTTTCAGTTTATTTTATTAATTTTAAATTTATGGTTTGTAATAATTAAATACGACTTGCATGTCGTTTTTCCTTTTTGTAATTATTTTATCTCGAATGCAACTCGAGTTCTTTTGTAAAATGTTTCAAGAGGAGCTTGGAGGCAATCAAGGCAGCTTTGGAAGCGAAGCAAGAGATTTTGTAATAATTAGTTATTACCACCATAGATTGACCTTGATTTTTCCATTAGCTTGGAAAAATCGCATAGGATTGGGCCATAATCATAGCATATTATTTTATGTGATGCACTTTACATATGATGCATGTGTAGAGTAACAAATGTATGCATGTTTTAATTAGATTAATGATGTATGCATGTATTAGATACGTCACCCATGCCATGCTTGCCATGCTAAACAAGATAAAATCTGTAACGATTCGAGATTTTAAAATGAACAAACGATCATGAGATTTCTGTGTTTATGAAACACGGAATTAAATACGAATTTTCAATTATTTAGATATGGGGAAATTTTGTCAAAAACAGGTTTTACCTGTAAGGAAGTTGGGTATTAAGTGAGGCCACTTGTGACTCCTCCAACAACCTGGAAATCAAACTATTGATGAATATTGATTTGAAGTATTTAATTCAAGGAGAAATTGGGAATCTCTTTATGATGGGATCATGGTCGTTTTAATCAAAATATTAAGTTTTAATCGGATGCTTTCCAATGAATGAACACTCATTGAATCCTAGATCGATAAGGGGAATGACTGTCAGTGGCAGGGGACTCCTGTCTATCGTGGTGAGATGTGACGAATATAAGCGGTTATATTCGACCGTTCTATCATTGGGTTTAACTTAACTGAGTCATCATAATAAGGTGAAAATAAACGGTTATATTCAATTATTATGAACTTAGAAGCATAGAGTTTGGTTCAAAATCTATTAGATAGACAAGAACAATTGTTGTTCACCAAACTATCCAAGAATTATATATGATATAATTGGCAACTGTTGTCTACCTAAATAATCATGTTTTAAGGACTACCAGTGGTTGACTTAGGATATGACGAAATATGGATCTTGGCTCACTAGAAAGATTTATGGGATATTCTTTCCGATTTAATAGTAAGGGCTATTAATTTGATAAAAAATAGTGGGAGATATATTATGAATATGTCATAATCACTTGAACATAATTAATGTAACAATCTAACTTATCTTACGCATTTTATCATTGTAGAAAACAAATGGCACAAAATACAAACAATACTTTCTCTGTGCGATCAGTCCTTGAGAAGGACAAGCTGACAGGATCGAACTTCCTTGACTGGTCTAGGAATTTGAGAATTGTTCTCATGCAGGAGAAGAAATCTTATGTGATTGATATTCCTCCACCTGCAGCCCCTACTAACAATGCCACTGCTGCTCAACAAAATGCTTATCGGAAGCATATTGATGATGCAACTGATGTGGCTTGTCTTATGCTTGCTACTATGGATGCTGAGCTTCAGAAGCAGCATTTTGATATGAATTCTTATACTATGTTTGAACATCTTTCAACGATGTTTCAATCACAGGCTCGTGTTGAAAAGTTCAATACAAGTAAAGCACTATTCTCGTGCAAGCAGGGCAATGGACCAGTCGGACCTCATGTACTAAAGATGATTGGGTATTGTGATTACCTTGCTCGTTTGGGTTTCCCGCTTCAGCGAGATGCTCAAGTCGATATAATCTTGCAATCTTTGAACAGCGACTATGCTCAGTTCATAATGACTTTTAATATGACTGAGCAAGATAAGACTCCTATGGAATTGTTGGCCATGCTGAGGACCACTGAAGCAAATATGGTCAAAGCACGTGAAAAAGCTCCCATAATGATGGTGGGCAAGAAAGGTGCTAAAGGAAAAGGGAAATGGAAGGGCAAGAAAAAGGTAGCATCGAAAGATCTTGGTCCTTCTAAGCCCTCTTTCAAAAAGGCTAAAAGGCCGAAGGGAGATGTCGCAAATGCTGACAAAGGTGAATGTCACTATTGCCACAAGCCTGGTCACTGGAAGAGAAACTGTCATGTTTATTTGGAGGATCTGAAGAAGAAGAAGGCTCAGCAAGCTTCTACTTCAGGTATTTATGTTATAGAAGTCAATCTGTCTATTTCTACATCTTGGGTATTGGATAGTGGATGTGCTTCTCACATTTGTATAAATGTGCAGGAACTGCAGAGAAGTAGGACTTTGGCTAAGGGAGAAGTGGACCTACGAGTAGGCAATGAAGCAAGAGTTGCTGCTTTAGCCGTAGGAACTTATTATTTATCTTTGCCCTCTAGGCTTGTTTTAGAACTTGAAGACTGTTTTTACGTGCCTACGATTCGCAGAAACATTATTTCTGTTTCTTGTTTGGACAAGAAAGGTTTTTCGTTTATAATAAAGAACAATAGTTGCTCTTTTGCTTTGAATGATTTAACCTATGGTGTTGCGCGTTTATTTAATGGTTTATATGTTCTTGATTTAGATAATCCTGTTTGTAGCATAGAAAACAAACGACTTAAAGTTAATGACTCAAATCAAACATACCTCTGGCATTGTCGTCTAGGCCATATAAATGAGAAACGCATATCCAAATTACATTAGGATGGATACTTGGTGATAAGTGGATTTTTATCCACTTGGAGCGTTCCATATCGACTTAAATTGATTGACTTGGTCTCAAGTTTGTTGTGTTTTTTATGTGTTTTGTGTAGTTGTGCAGGGTTGTAGCTATCGGTTAGTGTTGGTGTTTCTAATCGATATTAAAGCGGAATTAAGGATTGGAATGAAGATGGTACACTTGTGTTATGCTACCAAGGAGTTACATGTGTCATGGTATTAAAGATGTTAGCTAATGCGAAAGAAACGGAGGAGAAAGGAGCAAATTGTGTAAAATTCGGATGGTTGCGCAGTCTTCACTGTTTTGGTCATATCTGGAGTTCTACAAGTCCGTTTGAGGCCCGTAAGCTGTCCACGCGAAGCCTGGGAAGTTTTCTATAATTCTGAACAGTAACAGACCGCGCAGACTGCGCTGATACCGCGCAGAGTGCGCCCGAACTCGCTGGAAATTCTGAAATTCTATCCTGTTTCGAATTAAATTGTATTTTTAGGTCTTTTCTTGTTGGAAAAGTATTCTAGGGCCTATATAAACACTACCTATCATTGTATATCATGATTATTAGGAAGATCATCAACATTGTAGCCAAGAACAATTGAAAGATACATCTCCAAGCTAGTGACAAGCAAGGAGTAATCTTTGGAACTTTTGTATTCTTCTACTTTGGGGAGTTATTTCTGAACCTTATTTTCTCTCTTCTTTTAATTAATTGTTGTTCTAGAATTATGTTATCAATTGAACCCATGATGGCGATGAGGTCGATTATGGGCTAATTCGTTGTCATGGGGTTTTAATGGATTTTGCTATGGATTCTAGTAATTGAGTGTTTTTATGCCTTGGTGTGTGATTGAATGCATTGATTGCCTAGTATGTTTATGCTTATTCGTTATAAGTGCGTCGCGAACACTTGTAATTGTTTGTTTAATCCTAGTGAATGCGAAAGTGGATCTAGGGTTTAGAACAATTCATGCTAGCATAGGTTTTTGCATGTGAAGAACATGTATTAATTTGTGATGTGATTCTAACCGTCTTGCATCGACTATGTGGTTTGATGGGTGCTTGATTTTCAACCGGTATGTGTTCAATTGCTATAGACATATAGGGACTACACATATTTGGTGACTACTTGACTTCTATCAATTGTGGATGATCAGTAGGATGGTATATGCACAACGAAAGTTGGTGTGTATCAGTTTAGTGCATCTAATCAGTAATCAACTCGGTCACATGCTAGGCTAAAGGGCATAAGATTCTAGATGAAGTAGTAATTGAAATTGAAATCCCATGTTTGTTTATTATAAAGTTAAAGTTAAGTTATTTCCTCGTAATTGGCTTAGTTGGTAATTAATCTTTAGTAAATCAAAACCAAAATTGTGATTGTCTTAGCAGTGAGTGTAAATCATAAGCTGGTGCATAAGTGAACATAACAAACAATTTGAGTCTCTGTGGGAACGAATCCTATTTACTCTATATTACTTGTTGACCACGTTCTCTTGCGTGAATAAGTGCGAACAAGTTTTTGGCGCCGCTGCCGGGGACTCGGTTCATTGTTTGTTTAGTTTATGATCTTGTCATCAATTTGGGTTAAATTCACTGACTCGGACGTTTTTTTTCTTTTTTTTTGATGGATTATTGGGAGCAGGAATTCGTAATTGTTTGTGAGCTGTGTGCAGGTGGACATTACACTCATCAATGTGAGTATAACAGAAACCGGCCAAATTTCAGCTGGGACTACAATCAGAGTGGTATGGAGCAATTCCAATATCCATCCTACCCGCTCCAAAATCAGCAGTTTGAAAATGAGCCATACAATCCAGGGGGAATTCAGCAGCAACAGGGGCAACAATTTCAGCATCAGTATGCCCCAATGCATCAACACTTTCAATCTCCTGAATTTCAGCAGCAGCAATTTCAGACTTGGTCTATCCAACAGTCGACCGAAGAAGCTGAATTAGAAGAATTGAGGTTGATGGCTAAAAGCAATGCATTGTCTCTCCAGAGAATAGGAGATCAGATTGGTCAAATTGCAAATGCATTACAAACATTGAATCATATTGCAAGTGACACAGAAGGCCTAGCTGTAGAGGAGGAGGACAAGAACCTTCCTATCAATCTTGACTGGCCTTTCTTAGCCACGGGTGAGACCATGATCGAAGTTCAGGAAGGAGAGTCTGAGGGCAAAGATGGGGAAGAAGCAGAACATGAAGCTGATAAGGAAGCAGAGTCGGAGGCAAACCAATCAGAAAATTCAGAATGTCCAGAAAATTCGATTCTGAATAATCAGCCGCAACCACTTCCTTTGCAATCTCAAAATTTTGAAGAATCAGCCCAAGATCAAGAAAATTCCAAGGCTCAAGCGGCTATGCTATTTCCTTCGAAGGATGAAGAGTGTCTCAGTGTGGAAGATGATGAATTAGAAGAGCATGTTCAGTTGTTGAATGCCGCTCCGTCGCAATCTGACTTCGACCAGCTGGAGGCCGAAGAGGAAAAGAGCATCACTCCTGTTGACAAATCTACTCCGGAGAAGACTATAGAGATCGTCCAATTCGATTTTCCTCCTCCATATCCACAAAGGCTTCAGAAGCAAACTCTAGCCATGAATTTGCTGGCGGAGGATGAGGAGTGTTTTAGCTTGAAATTGGTTGATGCAGGGCAGAGTAAAAAGTATGACACGGAGAAGGAGAAGGCAAAGCATGGCCAACTGAGGATTACAGTGCCTTGGTTAATGGGGCTACGTATTCCACATAAGTTGCTTGGAGTGGAAGATCTCTGGAATTCTCAGGTGCGCCTTAAGCCATCATTTGAAGGAGCTCCCGAACTTGAGCTAAAAACATTGCTAGTTCACCTGGGGTATGTTTCTTGTAATTCAAATCCTTTGCTTGCTATTGTTATTGCTGCTAACTTTTCAGGTAGGCGGGAGAATGTTGTTAAGAGATCTTGTGAGGAGCGAAAACGGGTAAAGCTTGTCGTTGAAGATGTCGCTCCAGAAAAGATCATTAAATGGCCTTATAGAGATGCGGTGCAGAAAATTTTCAAGAGGAAAATTGTGGCCAAGTCTAGCTAAAGACGTTAAAGAAAGGCGCTTCGTGGGAGGCAACCCATGATTTCATGCTTTCGAATAAAACAACAGTTGTGTTGGAGCGCACCACGTCTATCCACCACCAGACACACCACCCGAGGGGGGTGGAGATGCCGGCGTGTAGGGGAGTATCTCTTGTACCCTTTTAATTTATCCTCAATGAGGGCATTGAATATTTTAAGTTTGGGGGTGATTTGGGGGATAGTAGTTGTATGTATTATTGTATTTTGTGGTCATATAGGATATCATGTTGCATAGTAGTGATAGTTCATGCATGATTGTTATGTTCGTATTATCTACGTGTGTTCATATAGGACATTTTGTTTTATTTTCGTATACCATGTGAGTTTTCATTTAGTTGCATTTTCATGGCATGCATATTTCATGATCCCTTAGGACGAACTGATTCTGATTGATAGGTGGATGTTGATTTGGGTGTGATGATGATGAGTAGAGGGCTGATTTATAGTTTCTATGAAATTGACTTGCATGTTACGGGAACAAAATTTATTACACAGTCTCATTGGGGTGCTGTTGGGCTAGGTTAGGGTCATGCCTGTGGGATGTTTTGAGATTTAATCACTTGTTTATATTTAGAATTTTCGTTATTCCCTTTATAGCGTAGGAACATTAAAGTCTAAGTTTGGGGGAAACCAGGAATTTTCATGCTAGTTGTTAATATTTGTCAATAAAGGCTAGGCGTCAAATGGCTAGTAGCCAGCTCATATTTATATGAGTAGTCTAGGGTTGGAAATGAGAAAGGCTCATTCCAGATTGCGAAAAAAAAAGAAAAAAAAAAGAGAAGAAAAGAAAAAAAAAGAAAAAAAAAAAAGAGTCAAGTGTTGTTTGTTAATGCAAAATTAACCAGAGTGAGCTCTTTAATACTCGAGTAATTAAGTCTGAGGGGACTTAGTCCTAGTGACCTAAGGCTTTATAGTCTGGGATCCACTGACCCAACACTCGCTACATGGGTATTATTGTATAAGCCTTTTGGGGTCTCATTCATTGCACGGTTAAATAAGCATGCGTATTGTATATGTAGTGTCGTAGTATAGTAATAAAGCATGAGTTTCTGTCTACCTTGGATAAGGGTGGAGGTGTTCCTAGGTTATGGAGTGTCTACAGTCTATTCTAGTTATAAACCTGTGATTGTCTTGACGGAAAGCATGTATGATTTTTGACCTAGTTCTGGGGGTATTTCTGATGAGCATTGCACACACGCACGTTTCTGTTCATGTATTGTTAGTATACGGGGACTTAATCGAGCTCTGCTTGGATTTGTTGCATTCGTCGAGATATTTGCTTGTTAGTTGGTTTTGGTGAGTTTGAAGGGGGTCTTTGCATTTTTTTCATATTAGTTGCATTCATGCATTTGCATTGCATTAGGTTAAATGGATTTTGTGGGTACATTCGCTATAGGCCCTCACGAGACCTTACTCGTCCACTAGGGCTGCCTAGGGGTTTAAAGGGCTTGTTGTATATGCCAAATGCAACCGTGATCACCTACGGAAGTGGTACTAATTAGATAGTGTAGTTGTTTATGCTTGAGGACAAGCATCGGTATAAGTTTGGGGGTGTGATAAGTGGATTTTTATCCACTTGGAGCGTTCCATATCGACTTAAATTGATTGACTTGGTCTCAAGTTTGTTGTGTTTTTTATGTGTTTTGTGTAGTTGTGCAGGGTTGTAGCTATCGGTTAGTGTTGGTGTTTCTAATCGATATTAAAGCGGAATTAAGGATTGGAATGAAGATGGTACACTTGTGTTATGCTACCAAGGAGTTACATGTGTCATGGTATTAAAGATGTTAGCTAATGCGAAAGAAACGGAGGAGAAAGGAGCAAATTGTGTAAAATTCGGATGGTTGCGCAGTCTTCACTGTTTTGGTCATATCTGGAGTTCTACAAGTCCGTTTGAGGCCCGTAAGCTGTCCACGCGAAGCCTGGGAAGTTTTCTATAATTCTGAACAGTAACAGACCGCGCAGACTGCGCTGATACCGCGCAGAGTGCGCCCGAACTCGCTGGAAATTCTGAAATTCTATCCTGTTTCGAATTAAATTGTATTTTTAGGTCTTTTCTTGTTGGAAAAGTATTCTAGGGCCTATATAAACACTACCTATCATTGTATATCATGATTATTAGGAAGATCATCAACATTGTAGCCAAGAACAATTGAAAGATACATCTCCAAGCTAGTGACAAGCAAGGAGTAATCTTTGGAACTTTTGTATTCTTCTACTTTGGGGAGTTATTTCTGAACCTTATTTTCTCTCTTCTTTTAATTAATTGTTGTTCTAGAATTATGTTATCAATTGAACCCATGATGGCGATGAGGTCGATTATGGGCTAATTCGTTGTCATGGGGTTTTAATGGATTTTGCTATGGATTCTAGTAATTGAGTGTTTTTATGCCTTGGTGTGTGATTGAATGCATTGATTGCCTAGTATGTTTATGCTTATTCGTTATAAGTGCGTCGCGAACACTTGTAATTGTTTGTTTAATCCTAGTGAATGCGAAAGTGGATCTAGGGTTTAGAACAATTCATGCTAGCATAGGTTTTTGCATGTGAAGAACATGTATTAATTTGTGATGTGATTCTAACCGTCTTGCATCGACTATGTGGTTTGATGGGTGCTTGATTTTCAACCGGTATGTGTTCAATTGCTATAGACATATAGGGACTACACATATTTGGTGACTACTTGACTTCTATCAATTGTGGATGATCAGTAGGATGGTATATGCACAACGAAAGTTGGTGTGTATCAGTTTAGTGCATCTAATCAGTAATCAACTCGGTCACATGCTAGGCTAAAGGGCATAAGATTCTAGATGAAGTAGTAATTGAAATTGAAATCCCATGTTTGTTTATTATAAAGTTAAATTTAAGTTATTTCCTCGTAATTGGCTTAGTTGGTAATTAATCTTTAGTAAATCAAAACCAAAATTGTGATTGTCTTAGCAGTGAGTGTAAATCATAAGCTGGTGCATAAGTGAACATAACAAACAATTTGAGTCTCTGTGGGAACGAATCCTATTTACTCTATATTACTTGTTGACCACGTTCTCTTGCGTGAATAAGTGCGAACACTTGGATAAGTTTGATTTTGAATCATACGAAAAATGCGAATCTTGTTTGCTTGGTAAGATGACTAAAGCCCCTTTTACTGGTAAGGGTCAAAGGGCCACTGAACGTTTGGAGCTAATACATAGTGATGTATGTTGCCCAATGCGTGTGATAGCTAGAGGAGGCTACTACTACTTCATAACATTTACTGATGACTTCAGTAGATATGGATATGTGTATCTTATGAAGAATAAATCCGATTCTTTTGAAAAATTCAAAGAATACAAGTGTAAGAACCCAGATTTTTGGGTAGAATTAAAACTTTTTATTATGTAATAGTATTATGACTGCGGTGTAACGAATGTCTATTAAATGAATGGAATGGATTTGAATTCAATTATTTATATGTCATGCAGAATACTTTTGGTTGACAGCATAGATAAGAATGATCTATCTCCTAAGAATATGAGAAGATTACTTCAAGTAAGATTATTCTCGTGTCATCCAAATCAATATCTATTATAAGTCCAGCGGTTCCGTAAAAAGGTTAAGGAACACTCGAGGGTGAACCAGGTTCATTTTCCTAATTATAGGAATTAAATAAAAATAAGTGATGAATAGTGATTTTGGTGGAATTTGGAATATTATTATAATAATGTTATACCCGGTATTCGAAACGGATTTCTGAGTTCGTATTAGTGATCCAGGAGGAAAATAAGTGTATGTAAAAGCTGTCGGATTCAGAAAAAGAGCACTTTTATTTTCTCCGAGATTTCCCTGGACACTGCAAGACTTAAGGAGTTATAAAAGGGAATTAAGGAATTTAAATTCGAGAAGTATTAAGTAAGATGAAGAATAGTATTAGAAATATTAAGAAGGTTTTCGGTAAAACCCTAACTAGAAACGAATGAGTTATTCCCTCGAACGATCAACGAACAAGCAAGGAAATTGAGTAATACCCGGACAAAGGAACGAATAAATAACCAAGAGACAAACAAGTGCAATTGGTGGGAAAAGGAGAAACCCAAGTAACATCCTTATAATTCAACTACAAGATGAGTGGTGTAATTGCATTCTTGCAAAAATGGAGTTGTTTGTTGTAGTGCCAACACTTGGCCCAATGAGGAAGCAACAAGTGGCACCATTGGATTGCCAACAACACATTAAAAGAGATGCATCCATTATATATGCAAGGGTTATACATGTATTAGCCATAAATCACCAAAACAAAACAAACCACCACCATTTCTCTCCATTTCTTCATAAAAATCTGCCCATTCTTAGCTAATTGGAAGTCCAACTTCCAACCATCACTTGTTCTTCAAATTTTTATGGTAAGTACTACATATCATGGTAATGATCTCCTAGAAATTTCAGCTTCAAATTCATCTTTTATCATTTTCAAATAAATCATCAAAGATGATGATGAATAGTGTTCTTCATAAACTAACTTTTATTTCTTGATTTCTTTTGATTATTCAAGCTATACTAAGGCTAGATAAGGGCTAAACAAGGCTTGATAAGTTCATACATACACCAAGGAAGGTATACCACTCTTGAAAACCAAGCTCTTAGTTTAAGTTTTGGTATTTTAGATGAGTTATATGGATTTAATGCATGTTTAGGACCTTAAGATTATGATTGGGATTTATTAAATGTGAAATTAGTTTAGATGAACGGAAAGACATTGCTTGGTCTTAGTTCATGGTTGAATAACATGTATATGTTGTTTGGAGTGGAAACTATGATTATTGGATGGTTTGAAATTTGGAAATCATGTAAACATAGCCGTCGTAATGCCCGATTGTCGTTAGCCTTAAGAAACCGTGATTAGCAGTAGCATGAACACACTGTCCAGTCTCGGATTTTGCCATGAAATGCTAGATTATGTTATAAGCTTCATTTTGATATAAAGATTGCATGAAACGGACTTACGGTTTAGGAGTTATGATTAAATTCGTAAAAGTGGTTCGGAACCGTAATCAAAAGTTCGTAACCGAAATTGGATCCCTTTAATATTGCGAAATCAGTGGCGAATCTTAATAATTAAATAATAGAGATAAAAAGGAAGGTGTGGGAGAAGACCGCATGTCAAATGGATCGTTTTCCGATTTTATAAAAATGTTCGAATCTAGGTTAAGTACGAAAGTACCCCTAAAAGGTATACTTGGTTATAACTTCGGTAAACCACTTAGAAAATGATCGATAAATATCGAGGTCTAATCTTTCGACTTTAAAACTTATACGATTTAAATACTTACCATATGTAAGTGTAATGTCATGCTTTAGTAGCGAACAAGTATCGGGTAATAAAAGCAATATTAAGAGTGAATTAGAGGGGTATAACGAAACGACTTGAAAACGTGTTTCGATTTAAGTTAAGTTATACTTAACCTTTTGAAAGGTGTTAAGTGATTAATCCCGAATGCCGTGGCTATTTATAGATCATCAGGCTGACCCGGGACACGCTACCACTACCCCTACCCGCACCCGATTTCCAGGCAAGTTTCAAATCCTTTTTATAAGGCTGTTGTTGTGAATATATATATGCTTTCTGTTATACATATGCCATAGCATGCATGCCTACTTTCAAAGTCAAATTGATATACTTGTTCCTAGAATTTATTGTTGGCTTATAAGCTAGATAGTAATATATCAGTTATAAGCCGGATATCACTGAGACCCTTAAGCAAAGGGCAGATGAATCTCATTCTTTGATTATAGACCGGGAGTCGATATTCCTTGATATATTGATATTATTTTCAGAGGAAAATAATTAAGTAATTTTTTCCCATTTATTATCTGGCGAATATTATTGAGATATTCCTTTGAGATTATTTGATAAATATTATTCGGGTTATTCATCAGATATTTAATTATTCGATGAACATTATCTTTAATATTTATCTAAAGTCGATTTAATATTCGAATATTATTTCGAACCCTCAGTTAAGTTATTTACTTAGAGAATATTCATTCTTATTTCTTCGATAAATATTATTTTGAATATTCATTCGAGTTATTTATTTAATGAATATTATTTTAATGTTCATTCGAGCCTTATTTATTTAAATGAATATTATTTCGAATATTCATTCAATCTCTATTTATTTTATAAATATTAGTTGAACATTGATTCGAACTTCAGTTCATCGATAAATATTATTTTGAATATTCCCTTGAGACGATAAATGTTATCTTCGACATTCATTTAAAGTCGATTCAATTATTGAACATAATTTCGAATATTCATTCGATAATCATTTCTTCGATAAATATTATTAAGATTGAATATTCATTATTTATTTAATGAATATTGTCTCAAATATTCAGTCGACAATTATTTCATCAATAAATATCATTTTAAGTTGAATATTCATTATTAATTGAATGAATATTATATCAAATATCCAAGGGGTGTTTATTTCACCAATAAACATTATTATTTTCAAATATCCATTTAAGATTGGATTTATTTAGTGAACATTATTTTAAACATTTATTTGAGTTTATTTAATTAATGAATATTATCTGGAATATTCATATAAAGAAGAGAGTTATTTAGTAAAGAATTCTAAATATTCATTCGAGGATTACTTACGAGTAATATTATGATTTATTCATATTCCTTAATTAATATTGAGTTAATAAATATTCTTGGAATATTTATTTAAATCCTTTTAAGTTCTTTTATAATGATTCATATTATTCAAAGATTATATGTCACCGTCAGATATGGTGTAAAATATTTTGGAGTAGTTTATGACTATTTTTATCAAGGGGAGGTTTCCAAAACTCTATTTTTATTTAAATCTATCTTAAAGAAGATTTAAATACTCGCTCAACTTCCAAACGTATATAAGGGGACCTCACTTGAGAGATGTTATTTATTGGGCTGCCCGGTCCTATACTTGCTAAAACTATCTTGTCACTCACATCTTGATTCTTTCAAGCATCGATATGAGTCTGTTTGGTTACCTCCTCAACGCTCGAGGGGTAAGAATTGATGGAACAAGTTTATATCCATTAACAAGCATCAGCTTGGGAAATATTGGTGATTTTTCCTTTCCAACTAGATACGACTACTTTGTGGAGTCCTATCAACAAGTAATATACTTGGGGAAAGGGGGAGGAACTTCACGTTTCAAAGTTATGGATGTGAAATGAACTAGGAGATGCGTAAGTGACCCAGTGGCGCCGGTCCAGCAAATGGCCCAACCGTTGGCCGGGGGATTCCAGAGGGCGGTAGACAAGTAAATCCGTCGGTGCTTCCTTCTACATGTAGTAAACAAGAGGTGGGGAGCATAACATGCGACTGATCATCGTGTAAATGCTATGTCTCCTGGCGCGTCAAACTCCAGTATTAGTTCATCTCTCAATGTTGGAAACTTCCTGCAACCTTATCATTATTGGCAGGTTTGAAAAGTGTTTGAATTGGAATTGCAATATTCTTCCTGCAAGTTCCTCTATTATAAAAAGTTGATAATATCTGGCTCATCTTTAACATAGCAGATATTTATTCAAAACAAATATATTTTGAGTTACCTTGTAACTTCATCTCATACCTTATATTGGTACTACATCGTTAATGCATGGCATATGGTTTCAAAGATATTTGGACTGTTATATATTATCACTGTTCAATTATATTTTTGGTGGGCTTTTGCTCACCCTTGCTTTATTTATTTATATCACAACAATAGCTAGATCAGATGGCCGCGCAAGGCATGCCCAACATAAGCAGGTGTCAGCCGTCAGAGGATTAACCGATGAGGTCATAGCTACCATTGCTGAGGATGCAGCTTCTGGTAGGCTAGTTGTTAGCATTTGATCCTCTAATGTATTTATATATATGGCATATATCAATGGATGGCAAAGAGCATGTAATTGTAAAATTGTAATTCTTTGGGTTGTAAGAACTCAAACTTGTGATTAATAATATTGACGATTACTCTGATTTCATCTCTGGGACTATAACGGGTGTGTTTTATGTTGTTGTTTTGGGTCACAAGGTTGTAATTTAGATTATGTTGGTTTTGTGGTTGGATATTGAGACCGTAACGACCAGATCCCTGACCCCGGATCTGGGGGTGTTACAGAAATGGTATCAGAGAGAGCGTTATATATCCCAGAGATGACGTGACGTTAAAACAATAAATTTATTGAGATAATAAGAACTCTTGCCAAGTTCATAGTCGGACTACTTAATGTAGTATTGACATTTAAAACCCTTATGGGAACTATTAAGTATCATGATAGTAACTTAGCTCGTTCTTGTACCGACTAGTAAGGCGACAGACCTTGAGGCATACGAGCAGCAGCACGATGATGCCTGATTATATGCTGACGATCGGATGGTGGATGCGATAGAGTACCCTACTGAGGACCCGGAAGAGGTTCCAGCAGAGGGGGAGAATCCTGTTAGAGACAGGGAAGTTTACCTTGAGGAGATGAGGGCTGCAGCCAGAGAGACTGTAAGAATCTAGATATAGTGCTCAGAGAAGTGAGCGTAAAGAACTGATATATTATGAAGAGAATTAAAGAGGTATATTGGATCTATAGCTGGACTGCCGGATAAAGTACCAGCAAACAAAACGGATTCGGGGAATTACTTGAGATCTTATATGGGGTTAGATAAGAATCCTTAGAGACTTCCAGATCAGAGGGAAAAGAGTGAGAATGATGCATGATTATCAAAGGCATCAATATATGTCAGGGAGCAGAGTCTCCAGGAGCAGTTGAGATAGAGGCAACAAGTGCCACATTATTTGATAAATGGATTAGTGCGAATCTTATTAATGATAATTCGCCATGAGAAGGCAGATTTCCAAGGTTATAATTTATAAAGTCGATTGAGATTGATGAGGTGGTTTATCCAGTGAGATGTCCATTTTATGAATGGATCAGCCTAGAAAGTAAAGATAATGGAAAGTGATAGCCTGAATGGATAAAGAATATAAGGAAGTAGTAAGTGAGACAATGATCTCAGAACCTACAAGAGGAGAAGACCAGTGAGTCTGTGATAAACTAGTAATAAGGCTATTGTCAGGAACCAAGTATAAGTCTAGTTCAATTCAGTGGAAGGATGGACCAGAAACATTAGAAGCATGTGATTCAAAGGAATATTAAATTTCTTCTGTTCCTTGAATGGATTATGGTAGTTACCTTAAGTTTATTCTGACACTGAATCATAAAGGGATTAGGCAAGGCAAGCAGTGGTTGAGATGTAATTGAGAATGCTTTTAGATGCAACCTGAAAGAACAGGTGTAGGCCAAGTTCTCGAAGTAAGAGTTTTGGCAAAATGAAGTCAACTTAATAGGACATATGATCAATAGGGGTAGTGTTGGTCGACCCCACCAAGTTAGAGACAATTTCAAATGGAGAAAGGCCAACCACACCGGCAAGGGTGAGGAATTTCATAAAATTCATGAGGTATTACCAAAGATCTGCTCAGGACTTTACAAAGAGTGCAGTCCCATAACCCGACTTATTGTAAGGATAAAAGTTTGAATGGACAAGATAAATGGGGGAAAATCTCCCTGGAGTTAAAGATAAAAAAAAAAAAAAAACTGGTGATGACCCAGCATTGGCGTTACCTAATGGAAGAAGGAGAATTTTGGAAATTTATTAGGATACACCTCGTGCAAGTTTAGGTGCTGTGCTGGTGCAGCACGGTAGGGTGATTGCGGATGCATTGGGTCAGCACGGTTCATCAGATTCGGATGGTTGTGGAACGACTAACTCCGACGGTAGTGTTCCTTCTGAAGCTAGTTGTTATAACGACCGGTATTCGATAGTGTCAATTATTATGACGAATATGTAACGGGAAGATGTGGCATGTTTTAAATTGAAACTTTTGATTACCCTTCCAGGGGAGGTATTTATTTGGCTTCTTTCCAATGGTTAAACTCCCAACTATATGTCAATCATTTCGTTATTATAACTGTTTCTGGTTTCACCCGCTTGGGTATTCCTAGAAATACTCTTCGGGTATCGAAATGGATCTTCTTAGTATCACCAGTGGGTAGATAGATTGACTGAAATTTCCCTAATCCTGGAAAGGAATTTGAAAAATTTTAGTAAACCTTGTCTTTCTAATTATCGGAATACGTCACTAAAGAAAGTGGAAACTGGAGTGAACCCTACGGATTGGGTAAAGTAGCCGCTATACAGGTGGGTAGACATACCCCGATTATTACAGTTGAATGTAGGGATAAAATTATGAAGTTGAATGTAATTAAGAAACAAGCCGGACGGAGAAATTCTGGGATTGACTTAAATGAAAAGGTTGTTATGCCAGAAGTGTTAAGCTTTTGTGGTACGTGGAATTGATAAGATTAACTGAAAGAATAAAAGTGAAGGAAAGGTGACCGGAGACGGTACCGAGAAGTCAAGTGAGACTTATATGGAGTAAAGCTTTGGGAAGATCAAAATGTATCAAAGAAGAAGGCACTATGCCGACAATCGCTAGAAAAGTAATGCTAGTAGCCAACCCCTAAACTCACATATTTTAGCATGGCCAGATGGGGCAAAGTCACTAAGGATTTTCAAGTGACTGAACCAGTAATGTAAGGACAAAGCGGGGTGCTTCTAATCAAGTGCCAACTGCGAGGGCTTTTGATATAAATGAATTGAGATACATGATGATGGATTTTATATATACCATGGACTTATTAGGATTGAGGATAGTGACCAATGAAGAGTCACGAAGATCGTCAAAGATGGTGCAGTATGATGCATAAATGTTATATGAGACTTAGTGTCCTCAAGAGGAGCATTAGGCACTAAGAGATTCACGTTGAACATGACCAATATCTTCCAGAACATCCTTGCTACCATTACCAAGTTCTGCATGAAAGAGTAGATAGACATATGTTGTCTTTTGGAAGGTCATGTAGACCGACATTCGTTTGAAAGAAAGGTTAACATTAAGCTACCTATAGATGATTAAGATGAGAATGATTGAAAAGTGACCTTTATTAAGGATATATGATTGGATTTCCAATTACAGGATATAAGTATTCCTTGAAGATAGAATTGAGGATAGAATGTCCATATATTAAGACGAACCCTGGGGGATGCATAAAGGATAACATCACCCCTAATAAAGACATTGTGAAATCAGATGATATAAATGAATCGACCAAAGTATAAAGAACCTGTAAGGATTTGTGGAAAGGAATCTCGAAAAGTACATAGACAGAATTGTTATAAAAATTGATTATTGATGTTCGATATACCCTGTACCCAGAAGATACAGGAGGGATGATGACAATGACCTAAGAAACCCTATAAGGGAAGAGGTAATGTTCTGAACTTCAAAGGGGAAGTTTGATAAGGAATGTATGACATAGTAATAATAAGGCCAGATGAAGCATGTGTGAAACCATGAGGAAGTATGGATTGAACCAATAAGGTTGAGATTATCCTAAAACGAGAAGGGAGTTAAGTAAGGAAATATCCTAGATATGATGGGGAGTACCTGTAGTAAAGTTCACACCAGAAAGGTGGAAGCAATGACTTTTGGAAAAAGACTGATGGATATTTTTCCTTCAGCAGAATTTCAGGAAGAATACTTTCACCCAACAGTGATGGGAATAAGGTAGAAAAAGTTGAGTTGAATAGATCAAGAAAACATTGATTGCAAGAAATTATTATCAGGAAAGGCCAATGAGGTGGCCGACACTTTAAGTATTGAGGAGTAATTATGAATGCTCATACCAAAGAAACGAAATGGTATTGAGAAGGACTTTGAAGGGCAAGAATCAACCATAAGAGTAGTTTAAGTAAAGATTCGATTCCTGATGTCGTCTTAAGCATATTACCTGCGTTAGGAGGTCCTATATTGAGGTAAACCAGGACCTCGTACGAAATTGACTAAGTAAACCGTTAGCTTCCAGTCTTTTACTGAAGATATATGATTGATAATTTCATCAACTTGGCATAGCTACGATGCTTGAAGCTCTTCTGCAATTTTATCTGCTTCATGTAATATCTACGTCAAGTTCAGGAAGCATTCCCTATGGATAGGGAATATTGATTATTTTGTTTTCCTAAGAGGATCTTGAATTGACAATTATGAACCCCGCATGTTTAGTGATTCAAACACGACGTAAATGATAAGCAATGATGACCCTTCTGAGAAATTAAGTGTTTACGACTGTGGAAATGTCGAATTGAATCTAAGTTAGAGAAATCATCCAGGTCAGTTTCGGGTGGTTTAATTTTGGAGACGACGGGATATTTGTAATAAATAATCCGGATATGATGGTTCATAGAATGATTATAGTAGAAATGAAGACAAGTGACTGATAGAGATGAAAATCAATAAGAGAGTCAGATAGGACTCATGAGAAGCTCCAGTAATAAAGCGAGAAAAGTATGGAATTGACAGTGCAAGGGTATTGACCAAAACAGAAAGTTGGAATTAGGAGCATGAATGACATACAAATTGACTCCTTTTAAGTTTGGAAAATCCGAGGAAATATGGAATAGTTGATTGAGAAATAAAGAGACTCATGGAATGAGAAAGTGAAATCTAGACGGTTGAACAAAGGAAAATTCGACCCCAAACGTGTAACACGTATTGAGTAAAGGTGGCGAGTGTCTCAACACTGAGATGATGATAGAGTTAAACAACAAGAGTAAATAAGAATTAGACAATATGAAGGATGTGATTGATAAAGAAAAGATTGGGAAATAATTATGGAATGTGAAGCAAGGAATGTTATGAATGGAGTGATGAATGGGTTTTCTTAACGAGCTCTCGGAATGACAACCTGATGGTGTTAGAATTATGAATATGAAATGGCCAGTGTCATGGCGTGAAATGTCAGTAATAATAATGTCAAGCGAGAAATCTAAGATTTAACCTGAGAGGTTGAAAGATTTGTGATGATGAGTGTTGCTAAGATTGAACAAGAACATAGGTCCATAGAATGATGGGTCGAGCAACGAGGATATGTTGACTTGTGAGATTACGATATAGTGGTATTTGATACGATTACGATTATTTTTCTTCTCTGATAAACCTCTATAGTTCATAGGAAAATTTTAAGTATGATATTTAACGATCATGAAAAATTTCTATAATTCTCTGAAAATCTTTTCTTTTCTCCACTCCTATTTATCTTCTTCTAAATTGAGAAGAACAACCCTTTAAGGAGGGGAGGTACTACTACGTGACTCTCTGTCTGTGTGATAGAAGTCTAAGTGGAATGCCATTAATTGTTTAATTGCTTGTCAAGTACTAAAGGCTGGCCCCCTTCTGTACTAGCTATGCAATATAACAAATGTTCATTGATCACAGTGATCTCTCGATAAATTTTTCCACCTAAATATATATACGACGAGATTGCGAAGATTAAAGCGATTAGGAATTGCAAAATTTCGAGTGAGGTTATCCCCGGACTTCGTAGCGCGTTAGTGATACCAAAGTCACTGCACGTACCAATAAGGTTAATAGTATAAGACCGGACAAGAGCGTATACCGGATAATGTGTCATGCAAAAGTATCAAAGAATTGGTAGAACGGATAAATGGTGTATTGTAACACCAGTACGATGTGCTTTAGAAAGATTGGAATGTGTAAGGATCGACCAGAGAATTGGAAAGCGAAATAACCAACAAGTACCCAATTGTCTTCTACCTGATTCCGGGACGGAATCCTTTTAAGGAGGGGAGACTGTAAGAACCCAGATTTTTGGGTAGAATTAAAACTTTTTATTATGTAATAGTATTATGACTGCGGTGTAACGAATGTCTATTAAATGAATGGAATGGATTTGAATTCAATTATTTATATGTCATGCAGAATACTTTTGGTTGACAGCATAGATAAGAATGATCTATCTCCTAAGAATATGAGAAGATTACTTCAAGTAAGATTATTCTCGTGTCATCCAAATCAATATCTATTATAAGTCCAGCGGTTCCGTAAAAAGGTTAAGGAACACTCGAGGGTGAACCAGGTTCATTTTCCTAATTATAGGAATTAAATAAAAATAAGTGATGAATAGTGATTTTGGTGGAATTTGGAATATTATTATAATAATGTTATACCCGGTATTCGGAACGGATTTCTGAGTTCGTATTAGTGATCCAGGAGGAAAATAAGTGTATGTAAAAGCTGTCGGATTCAGAAAAAGAGCACTTTTATTTTCTCCGAGATTTCCCTGGACACTGCAAGACTTAAGGAGTTATAAAAGGGAATTAAGGAATTTAAATTCGAGAAGTATTAAGTAAGATGAAGAATAGTATTAGAAATATTAAGAAGGTTTTCGGTAAAACCCTAACTAGAAACGAATGAGTTATTCCCTCGAACGATCAACGAACAAGCAAGGAAATTGAGTAATACCCGGACAAAGGAACGAATAAATAACGAAGAGACAAACAAGTGCAATTGGTGGGAAAAGGAGAAACCCAAGTAACATCCTTATAAGTCAACTACAAGATGAGTGGTGTAATTGCATTCTTGCAAAAATGGAGTTGTTTGTTGTAGTGCCAACACTTGGCCCAATGAGGAAGCAACAAGTGGCACCATTGGATTGCCAACAACACATTAAAAGAGATGCATCCATTATATATGCAAGGGTTATACATGTATTAGCCATAAATCACCAAAACAAAACAAACCACCACCATTTCTCTCCATTTCTTCATAAAAATCTGCCCATTCTTAGCTAATTGGAAGTCCAACTTCCAACCATCACTTGTTCTTCAAATTTTTATGGTAAGTACTACATATCATGGTAATGATCTCCTAGAAATTTCAGCTTCAAATTCATCTTTTATCATTTTCAAATAAATCATCAAAGATGATGATGAATAGTGTTCTTCATAAACTAACTTTTATTTCTTGATTTCTTTTGATTATTCAAGCTATACTAAGGCTAGATAAGGGCTAAACAAGGCTTGATAAGTTCATACATACACCAAGGAAGGTATACCACTCTTGAAAACCAAGCTCTTAGTTTAAGTTTTGGTATTTTAGATGAGTTATATGGATTTAATGCATGTTTAGGACCTTAAGATTATGATTGGGATTTATTAAATGTGAAATTAGTTTAGATGAACGGAAAGACATTGCTTGGTCTTAGTTCATGGTTGAATAACATGTATATGTTGTTTGGAGTGGAAACTATGATTATTGGATGGTTTGAAATTTGGAAATCATGTAAACATAGCCGTCGTAATGCCCGATTGTCGTTAGCCTTAAGAAACCGTGATTAGCAGTAGCATGAACACACTGTCCAGTCTCGGATTTTGCCATGAAAGGCTAGATTATGTTATAAGCTTCATTTTGATATAAAGATCGCATGAAACGGACTTACGGTTTAGGAGTTATGATTAAATTCGTAAAAGTGGTTCGGAACCGTAATCAAAAGTTCGTAACCGAAATTGGATCCCTTTAATATTGCAAAATCAGTGGCGAATCTTAATAATTAAATAATAGAGATAAAAAGGAAGGTGTGGGAGAAGACCGCATGTCAAATGGATCGTTTTCCGATTTTATAAAAATGTTCGAATCTAGGTTAAGTACGAAAGTACCCCTAAAAGGTATACTTGGTTATAACTTCGGTAAACCACTTAGAAAACGATCGATAAATATCGAGGTCTAATCTTTCGACTTTAAAACTTATACGATTTAAATACTTACCATATGTAAGTGTAATGTCATGCTTTAGTAGCGAACAAGTATCGGGTAATAAAAGCAATAATAAGAGTGAATTAGAGGGGTATAACGAAACGACTTGAAAACGTGTTTCGATTTAAGTTAAGTTATACTTAACCTTTTGAAAGGTGTTAAGTGATTAATCCCGAATTCCGTGGCTATTTATAGATCATCAGGCTGACCCGGGACACGCTACCACTACCCCTACCCGCACCCGATTTCCAGGCAAGTTTCAAATCCTTTTTATAAGGCTGTTGTTGTGAATATATATATATGCTTTCTGTTATACATATGCCATAGCATGCATGCCTACTTTCAAAGTCAAATTGATATACTTGTTCCTAGAATTTATTGTTGGCTTATAAGCTAGATAGTAATATATCAGTTATAAGCCGGATATCACTGAGACCCTTAAGCAAAGGGCAGATGAATCTCATTCTTTGATTATAGACCGGGAGTCGATATTCCTTGATATATTGATATTATTTTCAGAGGAAAATAATTAAGTAATTATTTCCCATTTATTATCTGGCGAATATTATTGAGATATTCCTTTGAGATTATTTGATAAATATTATTCGGGTTATTCATTAGATATTTAATTATTCGATGAACATTATCTTTAATATTTATCTAAAGTCGATTTAATATTCGAATATTATTTCGAACCCTCAGTTAAGTTATTTACTTAGAGAATATTCATTCTTATTTCTTCGATAAATATTATTTTGAATATTCATTCGAGTTATTTATTTAATGAATATTATTTTAATGTTCATTCGAGCCTTATTTATTTAAATGAATATTATTTCGAATATTCATTCAATCTCTATTTATTTTATAAATATTAGTTGAACATTGATTCGAACTTCAGTTCATCGATAAATATTATTTTGAATATTCCCTTGAGACGATAAATGTTATCTTCGACATTCATTTAAAGTCGATTCAATTATTGAACATAATTTCGAATATTCATTCGATAATCATTTCTTCGATAAATATTATTAATATTGAATATTCATTATTTATTTAATGAATATTGTCTCAAATATTCAGTCGACAATTATTTCATCAATAAATATCATTTTAAGTTGAATATTCATTATTAATTTAATGAATATTATATCAAATATCCAAGGGGTGTTTATTTCACCAATAAACATTATTATTTTCAAATATCCATTTAAGATTGGATTTATTTAGTGAACATTATTTTAAACATTTATTTGAGTTTATTTAATTAATGAATATTATCTGGAATATTCATATAAAGAAGAGAGTTATTTAGTAAAGAATTCTAAATATTCATTCGAGGATTACTTACGAGTAATATTATGATTTATTCATATTCCTTAATTAATATTGAGTTAATAAATATTCTTGGAATATTTATTTAAATCCTTTTAAGTTCTTTTATAATGATTCATATTATTCAAAGATTATATGTCACCGTCAGATATGGTGTAAAATATTTTGGAGTAGTTTATGACTATTTTTATCAAGGGGAGGTTTCCAAAACTCTATTTTTATTTAAATCTATCTTAAAGAAGATTTAAATACTCGCTCAACTTCCAAACGTATATAAGGGGACCTCACTTGAGAGATGTTATTTATTGGGCTGCCCGGTCCTATACTTGCTAAAACTATCTTGTCACTCACATCTTGATTCTTTCAAGCATCGATATGAGTCTGTTTGGTTACCTCCTCAACGCTCGAGGGGTAAGAATTGATGGAACAAGTTTATATCCATTAACAAGCATCAGCTTGGGAAATATTGGTGATTTTTCCTTTCCAACTAGATACGACTACTTTGTGGAGTCCTATCAACAAGTAATATACTTGGGGAAAGGGGGAGGAACTTCACGTTTCAAAGTTATGGATGTGAAATGAACTAGGAGATGCGTAAGTGACCCAGTGGCGCCGGTCCAGCAAATGGCCCAACCGTTGGCCGGGGGGTTCCAGAGGGCGGTAGACAAGTAAATCCGTCGGTGCTTCCTTCTACATGTAGTAAACAAGAGGTGGGGAGCATAACATGCGACTGATCATCGTGTAAATGCTATGTCTCCTGGCACGTCAAACTCCAGTATTAGTTCATCTCTCAATGTTGGAAACTTCCTGCAACCTTATCATTATTGGCAGGTTTGAAAAGTGTTTGAATTGGAATTGCAATATTCTTCCTGCAAGTTCCTCTATTATAAAAAGTTGATAATATCTGGCTCATCTTTAACATAGCAGATATTTATTCAAAACAAATATATTTTGAGTTACCTTGTAACTTCATCTCATACCTTATATTGGTACTACATCGTTAATGCATGGCATATGGTTTCAAAGATATTTGGACTGTTGTATATTATCACTGTTCAATTATATTTTTGGTGGGCTATTGCTCACCCTTGCTTTATTTATTTATATCACAACAACAGCTAGATCAGATGGCCACGCAAGGCATGCCCAACATAAGCAAGTGTCAGCCGTAAGAGGATTAACCGATGAGGTCATAGCTACCATTGCTGAGGATGCAGCTTCTGGTAGGCTAGTTGTTAGCATTTGATCCTCTAATGTATTTATATATATGGCATATATCAATGGATGGCAAAGAGCATGTAATTGTAAAATTGTAATTCTTTGGGTTGTAAGAACTCAAACTTGTGATTAATAATATTGACGATTACTCTGATTTCATCTCTGGGACTATAACGGGTGTGTTTTATGTTGTTGTTTTGGGTCACAAGGTTGTAATTTAGATTATGTTGGTTTTGTGGTTGGATATTGAGACCGTAACGACCGGATCCCTGACCCCGGATCTGGGGGTGTTACAACAAGGCTGAAGTAGAGAAGCAAATAGGCGGAGGTGCAAGTATTAAAATCTTACGATCCGATCGTGGGGGTGAATACTTAAGCACCGAATTTAAAGAGTATTTAAAGGAGTGTGGTATTGTATCACAACTCACTCCGCCAGGTACACCTCAATGGAATGGAGTTTTAGAGAGGAGAAATCGTACTCTGTTGGACATGGTACGATCGATGATGAGTCATGCAGATCTTCCAATAAGTTTCTGGGGTTATGCTCTAGAAACAGCGGCTTTCACACTTAACCGTGTTCCAACCAAGAAGGTTCAAAAGACTCCATATGAGATATGGGAGGAGAAACGGTCAAGCATGAACTTTATGAAAGTTTGGGGATGCAAAGCGTTTGTAAAACGTCAAGTATCTGACAAGCTTGGACCTAAATCCAAAGAGTGCAATTTTG
Organism: Kitagawia praeruptora; assembly: GCA_037693485.1. Lineage (NCBI taxonomy): Eukaryota > Viridiplantae > Streptophyta > Magnoliopsida > Apiales > Apiaceae > Kitagawia > Kitagawia praeruptora. Next base: position 165,448,400 of record CM075348.1, on the reverse strand, counting down.
TGGGATACCCTAAAGAAACAAAGGCGTATTATTTTTATAGTCCTTCTGAGCAGAAAGTGTTCATTGCTCGAGATGCTGTCTTCATGGAAAAGGATTTTGTTTCCAAAAGAGACAGTGGGAGAACTATAGATCTCGATGAAGATCGAGAACCACAAAATAGTTTTGAAACTGAGGTGGAACAAGAGCAGAATAATGATAATTCTCAAGAAACACAGGTTGTTCGTAGATCTGGTAGAATTCGCCATGAGCCAGAGAGATATGGATTTCTTATGACTCAATGTGGGGATTTGATGCTCATAGATGAAGATGAGCCTCTCACATATCAAGATGCTATGAATAGTCCAGACTCTAAGAGATGGCTTGAAGCCATGAAATCCGAGATGGATTCCATGTACCAAAACCAAGTTTGGGATTTGGTTGATCCACCTGAAGGGGTAAAACCCGTAGGGTGCAAGTGGGTTTTCAAGAAGAAAACTGACATGGAAGGAAATGTTCAGACCTATAAAGCAAGACTGGTTGCGAAAGGGTTCAAACAAATTCATGGTATTGACTATGATGAAACTTTCTCACCAGTTGCTATGGTCAAGTCCATACGGATTTTGCTTGCAATTGCAGCATTCCATGATTACGAAATCTGGCAAATGGATGTCAAAATAGCTTTCCTTAATGGGAGCCTTGAAGAGGATGTGTACATGACACAACCTGAAGGTTTTGTCGATCCAAGGAATGTTGGCAAGGTATGTAAATTACGTCGATCCATTTATGGATTGAAGCAAGCCTCTAGGAGATGGAATATTCGTTTTGATGAAATAGTCAAGGAGTATGGCTTTATTCAAAACGAGGATGAACCTTGTGTTTACAAGAAGGTTAGTGGGAGCCATGTGGCATTCATAGTACTGTATGTTGATGACATACTACTAATGGGGAATGACATACCTTCTCTAAAGGCTGTTAAGACTTGGTTAGAGAGCAATTTCTCTATGAAAGACTTAGGAGAGGCAACCTACATTCTAGGAATGAGGATCTATAGAGATAGATCTAAAAGGATGATCGGTCTAAGTCAGAGTACATACATTGATAAGGTTTTGCATCGTTTTGGTATGCAAAATGCTAAAAGGGGATATGTCCCTGTGTCTCAAGGGATAACGATTTCTAAAGACCAGTGTCCGAAATCATTAGATGAGAAGGACCACATGAATAAAGTTCCATATGCATCAGCAATTGGATCTATCATGTATGCGATGGTATGTACTCACCCTGATGTTTTATATGCTTTGAGCATGACGAGCAGATACCAGTCTAATCCAGGTGAAGGTCACTGGACGGCAGTCAAGAATATTCTTAAGTACCTGAAAAGGACTAAAGATTCATTCCTGGTGTATGGAGGAGAGGAGAAACTGGTTGTAAAGGGTTACACCGATGCAAGTTTCCAAACAGACAGGGATGATACTGTATCACAGTCTGGTTTTGTGTTTTGTCTAAATGGAGGTGCTGTAAGCTGGAAGAGTTCAAAGCAAGAAATAGTAGCTGATTCTACAATGGAGGCTGAGTACATTGCAGCTTGTGAAGCGGCTAAGGAGGCAGTTTGGATTCGAAAATTCATTTCTGATTTGGAAGTGGTTCCATCGATTGCAGATCCCATTGATCTATACTGCGATAATAATGGGGCCATTGCACAGGCTAGAGAGCCTAGATCGCACTCCCGATCCAAACATATACTCAGAAGATATCACCTCATACGAGAGATTAATGAAAGGGGTGAAATACATATATGTAAAGTGCATACAAATGATAACATTGCAGACCCACTGACCAAAGGCCTGTCGCAGCAGAAGCACGACGGTCACACTAGTTCCATGGGTATTAGATACATGGGTGATTGGCTCTATTGCAAGTGGGAGATTGTTAGTGTAGGTGCCCTAGAGGCAATACATTATTTCTCGAATAAATCTTATGTCATTTGATTATTAAATAAATGTATTTATTATGACTCTAATTACTGCGATATTTGTTAGCATAATAAATGTCCTTAGAATAATGATACACATTATATAGTTTAAGTTTATAACTTGAATTTGAGATTATATAATATATATATATATCATATTCTTAAAGGTCCCTAGTCGAGTATTATTATACAGGACAATAATAATACATAAATAGACTAGTATGTTTTTGACTGATAATCACATCTCATTGGTTATAAGTATGGAGATACTAAAGTCAATACATAGGTATATGTAGGGTACATGGTACTGGACAGACCCACCGTGAGATTCTTCATGTTAATTAAGTCATAAGAAAGACTCACAATGATAATGGTGTAATGATCCTTTGACTTGAGATCATTATATTTCTATACGAGGATAATATACTTTGACTACATTAAAAGTTACCTTTGATCGGGTAATGATAAAAGTGGACATCGGGTATTTATGAATCGTATGAGAAATATGAATGATAGATAAAGGATTTAACCCTCCTATCAAATAGGAGAGATATTATTGGCCTCTTGATTGAGTGAGACTATAAAATGCATGGCCGTGCTTAAATAATGATTTGTTTTAATAGTCTACTCATGGATCAAGTAAACCCGGATTAAATTATGAAGAGGATGACATAAATGTGCCTCGAGTTTAATCTATAATATTTGGTTAAAGGGATTATATTACACGGAAACATTAATCACAAAAGGTTTTATCGAATCACGATTTAATTATTATTTAATTGGGTAGCAATGATGTATTACTAGATGCCGCTCATTGTTTATAATTTTATTAGAGAATAAAATTATTGCCAATTAAATGATAGCCTACAGGGTCACACACATAGAACATTTAAAGGAAGAATTAATTTAAATTATGAATTTAAATTAATTAATGATAAGTTGGATTTTATTATATTAATTAAGTGGTACTTAATTAAGATATAATAAAATACAAATGAGATATGATTTTATGATTTTAATAATTGAGTATGACTTAATTATTATTTATTTAAATAATAGGATTTGATTCTATTATTTAATATTTCTATTTGGGCTAAGTTTTTTGGCTTGGGCTTTTTGCTACACACTACCATATAAATACATAAGGATGTGAATGATGGTGATTAAGAACACACGGCAGAAACTAAAGCCAGCCGCATAAACCAAACCCTAAAATCTTTATCTCTTTTCATTGGAGGCTAGTACCTCCCTTCCGTACAAGATCGTGACACTACGCCATAGATGGGCGCATGTAACGCACTCCCTACTGTTGCATCAGACACATTTTCTGTTACATTAGGCCTAATGTAACGCACTTTTACCATTTCATCCGCTAACGTTACCTTTGACCTCAAATGTAACGCCCAGCTTCTCAATTGTAACACAAGGGAAAGCGTTATATCAAGACCATAGAGTAACACAAAATCAAACAAATGCAACACTAGGAGGTGTTACATTAGCTTATCCAGAAACACTAGGTGCACGTGGCATGTGGGACCCACATGACACCTGGCATCATGCCACGTTGGATTTGACACGTGGCACCCTTTTGACACGTGGCATACTGCCATGTGGCACCTGTGGGGTCCATACTGCCACGTGGCACCTATGGGGCCCACACTGACACGTGGCAGATGTGGGGGCCACACTGACACGTGGCAGATGTGGGGCCCACACTGACACGTGGCATGTTGTGGGGCCCACACTGACACGTGGCAGATGTGGGGCCCACACTGACACGTGGCAGATGTGGGACCCTCACTGACACGTGGCACTGACACCTGGCAGTTGTGGGACCCACACTGACACGTTGCAGATGTGGGGCCCACACTGACACGTGGCACTGGCACGTGGCAGATGTGGGGCCCACTTTCTAATGCAACACTGCATGTTTACCTAATGCAATACTCTAATTATCTATTGTAACACTACAATAAGGCTAATGTAACACTACAATTTAATATTGAAACACTTAAAGTATAGCAATTGCAACGCTAAAATTGAAAATTTTGCAAGATTTGATATATATATATATATATATCAATCCCTTTACAAAATAAACCAACAAAACATACAATCCACCACCACTCCACCAGTACACCTCATAATCTACTCCACCAGTACACCTCATAAACTACTCCACCAGTACACCTCATAAACATAAAGCCAAACATATAATCCAACTCCTCCCATCATCCACCATTTCACCAAAAATATGGTCTTGCTCCACCATATATATCTTCCAAGGAACATATATAATAGAGTACTATGCAACATAGTACCAAGCAAGACTAGAGATAACCAAAGTAGTTAAACAACTAAGCAAAAGATACGACAAAAGATAACCAAAGTAGTTCATGGTACTACTGATTGTAAAAAGGGAACTAAGTAGAAGCGCTGACAGTCATTGGGGTTGCATTTTCATCGTCCTCGCTTGAAGCTGTAGCACAAAAGTCTGCGACGTCCAGATTCAAACCAGGATTTGCTTCGGCTAGCTTTTTCAGCAACGTTGACAGTTTATCCTGGACTGTAAGAACCCAGATTTTTGGGTAGAATTAAAACTTTTATTATGCATTGATGTAAGAGTGAACAGTGGTTACAACTACATTGTAATACTGGCTTTAAAGAATGAATAATGACAGGATATATATATTCCAAGGTTATATGGCCTGAAGGATGCTATTGGGTGATAACTTAGATTAGAATAATCTATCTCCTAGAAAGTTAAGATAAGATTCCCTAGAGAGAAATAGATACCCTCATGTCATCCAAATCAATATCTATTATAAGCTCAGCGGTTCCGTAAAAAGGTTAAGGAACACTCGAATGTGAACCAGGTTCATTTTCCTAATTATAGGAATTAAATAAAAATAAGTGATGAATAGTGATTTTGGTGGAATTTGGAATATTATTATAATAATGTTATACCCGGTATTCGGAACGGATTTCTGAGTTCGTATTAGCGATCTACGAAGCAAATAAGTGTATGTAAACGTGATCGGATTTCAGAAAATCCAAAATTTATTTTTAGGAAAATTTGATCGAGCAGTAAAGAGCATATTAATGCGGACAAGATAAGAGAATTATTATGTCAAGGAATTAAGGATTTTATTTAATTATGATTTGAGAAATTAGAATGAAAATCCTCGAGTTAGAATGATAAGCGTTTTAGAAATCGCTAGAACTTTATAACGAGATTAAGCGATAAAGCGAACACGAAATGAATTACGGATTAAATATATAATGAGATGAGAAACACCACATGATCATCTAGGGTTTACTAATATTAGATTGGTGGAAAAGAAATGAGAAAAGAAAAGAAAAAGCAAGAATGAGGTGTATGTTCAAGGATGTGACAACAAGGCTCTTGGTCATCTTATTTCCTACAAACCACAAGTGATTAACACATGGATTAGAGAGTGACATAGCTGCTATACAACACCAAATATCATACAAACACTTTCCAACAACTAGTCAAACAAGAAAGAAAGAGAGAAAAGCAAGAACAACCAAGAAAACACCAAACTGCCCAGCAGAAACCAAAGCCAAAGAAAAATTCATATCTCCATTTATATCCATGATAAAATCACCAAATTTTAACCATATCTTCTCCACTCCATGGACAACACTCGTTCAAAATTTCATGACAATCCAATGAGTATAGCCTAGTCAAATCTGCTCCCCAAGTTGATGAAACCAAACTGCCTGTTCTTGACAGTTTCTATCCAGCGGAAAAAGAGGGCTCAAAACCCTATCTAGGAAGCTTCAAATCTGATGAGCTAGGACTCAAATCAAAGCTTATAAAGAGGCCAAGATGTGGTAAAACTTTGAGAGCCAAACTCTTATTTTTCGATTTGTTATGATTTTTACAAAAGTGATGATGAATAGTAACCCTTAGAATCTAACTTTGATTTCTTGCTTTGTTTGGATGATCTAAGCTTTGTTAGGGCTATACAAGGACTATACCAAGCCTGGTAAAACTAGTTCACACTCCAAGGAAGGTATAAACTTCAAGAATCCAAGTTTTAATTTGAGTTTTAATGGAGTTTTAGATGAGATTTGATGATGATGTTAGTATAAGCATGTTTACATGATCATGTAGTTGTTCTTAGTAGTTATTTAGTCATGATTCAAGTCCTTGATGATCTTGAGGTTAAGACCAGTGGTGCTAGGACTTGTGGATATGAGAATCATGTTTATGAGTTGTGTTGATGCCCGGTGTGGCTTGGTTGTGTTGTTACGATTAGTAGAACGTTCGATTTATAGCCGTCGTAATGCCCGATTTTCGTTTAATCTTGAAATTCGAATTTGACAGTAGATAAAACTCACTGCATAGCTTCAACTTATGCCATGATTAGCTAGATCATGTTACAAGCTTCGTTTTGATATAAAGATCGCATGAAGTGGAATTACGGTTTAGGAGTTATGATTAAATTCGTAAAAGTGGTTCGAAATCGTAAACGAAAGTTCGTAATTGAAATTGATTCCCTTAAACGTCGTTTAATCAGTGGCGAATCTTATTAATTAAATATTAGAGGTAAAAAGGAAGGTGTGGGAGAAAACCACATGTCGAATGGATAGTTTTCCGATTTTATAAAAATGTTTGAATCGAGGTTAAACGCGTACGAACCCCTTAAAGGTATGACTTTGGTTATAACTTAGAAAACGGGCGATAACACTCGAGGTATAATCTTGATTCGTAAATGACCAACCTTAGAACTTATACGACTTAAGTATATACCAAGTATAAGCATGATGACATGTCTTGATAACGAACGAATGTCGGATCGTATCGGTGATAAAAAGAGTTACACTAAAAGAGACGTAACGAGATAACTCGAAAACATGTTTCGATTTAAGTGGAGTTTATACATAGCCTTTTAATAAGCGTTAAGTGGTTAATCTTAAATATTCTGATTGTTTATAGATTGTCGAGCTGACCCGGGACACATTACCCCTACCCGCACTCGATTCTCAGGCAAGTTTCCAATACTTGGAACTGTTGTTGTGATAATATATATGATGATTGTTTTATACATATGCCATAGAATGCATGCCTACTTTCAAGTTAATATTGAATTACTTGTTCCCTGAATTGATATCGGCTTATAGACTATATATGAAATATCAGTTATAAGCCGGATTGTTTGGTTAAGACCCTTAGCGAAGGGCGTATGATATTCGTACTTCAAATATAGACCGGGAGTCGATATTTTGTAATATATAAATAGTCGTGGAAACCCGGAGGGATCCCAGCGACAAATTTATTACTTCGAGGATTTTTATTCGATTACGAATCTTTCGAGGAACGTTATTTGAGTATTACCTCAGGGAAGGAATATTTAATGAATATTATTTTAATATTCATTTAGAATGTCATTTATTTAACGAATATTATTTTGATCATTCATTGGAGTTATTTAGTTAATGAATATTATTTTGAATATTCATTAGAGTTATTTGGTTGACAAATATCATTCCCAAATATTCATTTGGCTTACTTATTATTATTTGGAATATTCATTTGATCTTTATTTATTTAATGAATATTACTATCGAATATTCATTTAAGGTTTGATTTACTTAATGAATATTATTTTAAAATATTCATTGGAAGTTCTATTTACTCAAGGAATATTACTTCGAATATTCCTTTAAAGTTTTGATTACTAAATGAATATTATTCGGATATTCATTTAGAATATTATTTGTTAAATGAATATTATTTTGGGATATTCATTTAGAATATTATTTGTTAAATGAATATTATTTTGGGATATTTATTTAGAATATTATTTGTTTAATGAATATTAATTGGATATTCATTTGGAATGTTAATTGTTAAATGAATATTATTTTCAAATATTCATTTAAGGTTTGATTTATTCAGTAAATATTATTTTAAATATTTATTTAAGTTTATTTATTCAATGAATATTATTTTAAATATTCATTTAAGAAGAGATTTATTTAATAAATAATTCTATATATTCATTCGAGGATTACTTACGAGCAATATTATGATTTAATAATATTCCGTAATTATTATTGACTTAATAAATATTCTTGGAATATTTAATAAAATTCTTTTGAATTCTTTTTGTAATGATTTATATTATTCAAAGGTTATCCTTCACCTTCAGATATTATGTAAAATATTTCGGAGTCTTTTATCAAGGGGAGGTTCCCAAAACTTTATTTTCATTTAAATCTATCTTATAAGAAGATTTAAATACTCGCTCAACTTCCAAAAATTATATAAGGGGACCTCACTTGGAGATGTTATTTATTGGACTGCCCGTTCCTATACTTGCTAAAACTATCTTGTCACTCACATCTTGATTCCTTCAAGCATCGATATGAGTCTTTTGGTTACCTCCTCAACACTCGAGGGGTATGATTGATGTAACAAGTTTATATCCATTAACAAGCATCAGCTTGGGAAATATTGGTGAATTTTCCTTTCCAATTAGATACGACTACTTTGTGGAGTCCTATCAACAAGTGTTACACTTGGGGAAAAGGGGAACGAACTTTACGTTTCAGAGTCATGGATGATATTCGAACTAGGAGACGCGTAAGTGGCCGAGTGGCGCCGGTCCAGCAATAGCCCAACCGTTGGCTGAGGAGTTCCAGAGGGCGGTAGATAAGTAAATCCGTCGGAGATACCTTCTACATGTAGAGAACGACTGATGAGATGCATGACATACGACTGATCATCGTAAACGTCAGGGCATCTGGCGCGCCAATTCTCCCGTATTAGTTCATCTTCTAAAAGTGAGAAATTTCTGCAACACTGTTGGTGTTGGCAAGGTGAAAAAGTGTTGAAACCGGAATTGCAATATTTTTCCTGCAAGTTCCTCTTTTATGAAAATTGAGAATATCTTGCTTATCTTTTGCATAGCAGATATTTATTCAAAACAAATATATTTTTGAGTTACCTTGTAACTTCATCTCATACCTTATATTGGTACTACATCGTTAATGCATGGCATATGGTTTCAAAGATATTTTGGACTGTTATATATTATCATTGTTCAATTATATTTCTGGTGGGCTATTGCTCACCCTTGCTTTATTTATTTATATCACAACAACAGCTAGATCAGATGGCCGCGCAAGGCACACACAGCGTAGGCAGGTGTCAACCGTCAGAGGTTTACCGCTAAGGTCTTGGCTACCTTTGTTAAGGATGCAACTACTGGTAGGCTAGTTGTTAGCAATTGAGCCTCAAATGTATTTATATTATGGTATCTATTAATGGATGGCAAAGAGTATGTAATTGTACAATTGTAATTCTTTGGGTTGTAAGAACTCAAACTTGTGATTAATAATATTGTTGGTTACTCTGATTTCATCTCTGGGACTATAACAGGTGTGTTTTATGTTGTTGTTTTGGGTCACAAGGTTGTAATTTAAATTATGTTGGTTTTGTGGTTGGATATTGAGACCGTAACGACCAGATCCCTGACCCTGGATCTGGGGGTGTTACAGAAATGGTATCAGAGAGAGCGTTATATATCCCAGAGATGATGCGACGTTAAAACAATAAATTCATTAAGATAATAAGAACTCTTGCCAAGTTCATAGTCGGACTACTTAATGTAGTATTGACATATAAAACCCTTATGGGAATTACTAAGTATCATGATAGTAACTTAAGCTCGTTCTCGTACCGTCTAGTAAGGCAACAAGCCTTGGAGATTACGAGCAGTAACATAATGATGCATGTTTTGATGCTGAAGATCGGATGGTGGATTCGATAAAGTACCCTACTGAGGACCCGGAAGAGGTTCCAGCAGAGGAGGAGAATATTGATAAGTATACGGAGTTTACACTTAAGGAATGAGGGCTACAGCCAGAGAGACTGTAAGAATCTAGATATAGTGCTCAGAGATGTGAGCGTAAAGAACTGATGTATTATGAAGAGAATTAAAGAGGTATATTGGATCTATAGCTGGACTACCGGATAACGTGCCAGCAAGTTAGATGGATTTGAGGAATTACTCAAGATCTTATGTAAGGATAGATAAGAATCCTTGGAGACTTTCAGATTAATGAGAAAGGAATTAGAATGATGCATGATTATCAAAGACACAGATAGAGGACGGGGAGCAGAGTCCCTAGGAACAGTTAAGACATAGGTGGCAAGTGCCATATCTTCAGATAAATGAATTAGTGTGAATGTGATTAAGGATAATTCGCCATGAGAAGGAAGATTTCATAAGTGATAATTTGTAAAGTCAAACTTAGATTGATGAGGTGGTTGGGTTCAAGGAAATGTCCATTTTATGAATGGATCAACTTAGAAAATAAAGACATTGAAAGGTGATGGCATGATTGAATAAAGTATAAGGAAATAGTAAGCAAGACAATGATCTCAGAACCTACAAGACTAAAAGACCAGTGAGTCTATGATAAACTAGTAATGAGGCTATCGTCAAGAAACCAAGTACAAGTTCAGTTCAATTCAGTGAAATGATGAACCAGAAACATTAGATGCATGTGATTCAGAGGAATATTAAATTCTTTCTTTTCCTTGAATGGATTATGGTAGTTACCTTAAGTTTATTCCGACACTGGATCGTAAATGGATTAGGTAAGGCGAGCAGTGATTAAGGTGTGATTGAGAATACTTTTAGATGAAACCTGAAAGAACAGGTGTAGGCCAAGTTCTCGAAGTAAGAGTTTTGGCAAAATGAAGTCAACTTAATAGGACACATGATCAATAAGAGTAGTGTTGGTCGGCCTTACCAAGTTAAAGACAGTTTCAAATGAAGATTGGCCAACCACACTGGCAAAGGTGAGAAATTTCATAAAATTCACAAGGAATTACCAAAGATTTGCTCAGGACTTTACAGAAAGTGTAGTCCCGTAACCCGACTTATTATAAGAATAAAAGTTTGAATGGACAAGATAAACGTGAGAAGATCTTCCTGGAGCTAAAGGTAAAGTTGGTGATGACCAGGGTTGGCGTTGCCTAATGGAAGAAGGAAACTTTGGGAGATATTATGATGCAACTCATACAGGTATAGGTCTGCGCTTATGCAGCACGACAGCGTAATTTCGAATACATTTAGACAGCGCAGTTCATCGGATTCGGATGGCCTTGGTAGTGCCAATGTTGAGGAACGACTAACCCCGACGGTAGTGTTCCTTCTGAGACTAGTTGTTAAGAAGACTGGTATTTGGTAGTATCGACTAATAGGACGAATATGTATCGGGAAGATGTGGCATGTTACTAGTGGGTGAATAGATTAACTGAAATTTTCCCAAATTCTGGAAAGGAATTCAACGAATTTTGGCAAACCTTGTCTTTCTGATTATCAAAAGACGTCATTGAAGAGAGTGGAAACTGGAGCGAACCCTGTGGATTGGGTAAAGTAGCCGCTATACAGGTGGGTAGACATACCCCGATTATTACAGTTGAATGTAGGGATAAAATTATGAAGTTGAATGTAATTAAGAAACAAGCCGGACTGAGAAATTCTGGGATTGACTTAAATGAAAAGGTTGTTATGCCAGAAATGTTAAGCTTTTGTGGTACGTGGAATTGATAAGATTAATTGAAAGAATAAAAGTGAAGGAAAGGTGACCGGAGACGGTACCGAGAAGTCGAGTGAAACTTATATGGAGTAAAGCTTTGGAAAGATCAAAATGTATCAAAGTAGAAGGCAATATGCCAGCAATTGCTAGAGAAGTAATGCTATTAGCCAACCCCTAAGCTCAAATATTAGCATGGCCAGATGGGGGCCAAGTCACTAAGGATTATCAAGTGACTGAACCAGCAACGTAAGGACAAAGCGGGGTGCTTCTAATCAAGTGCCAACCGCGAGGGCTTTTGATATAAATTGAATGGAGATACAGGATGATGGATTTAATATATACCATGGACGTATTAGGATTGAGGGTAGTGACCACTGAAAAGTTACGAAGATTGCCAAAGTCAGTGCAGTATGATGCATAAATGTTATCTGAAGCTTAGTGTCCTCAAAAAGAGCATTAGGCGCTAAGAGATTCACGTTGAACACGACCAATATCCTCCAGGACATCCTTTCTACCATTACCAAGTTCTGTAAGAAAGAGCAGATAGACATGTGCTGTCTTTTGGAAGGTCATATAGACTAACATTCGTTTGAAAGAAGAGGTTAGCATTAGTCTACCTATAGACTATCAAGATGAGAATGATTAAAAGAGACCCTTATTAAGGGTATATGATTGAATTGCCAAGTACAGGATATAAGTATTCCTTGAAACTAGAATTGAGCATAAAATGTCCATATATTAAGACGAACCCTAGGGGATGCACAAAGGATAGCATCACCCCTAACAATAGGCACTGTGAAATCAGACGATATAAGTTGAATCGACAAAGGTATCAATAACCTATAAGGATTTGTGGAAAGGAGTCTCGAAAAGTACATAGACAGAATCGTTATAGAATTGACTAATGATGTTTGGTATACCCTCTAACCAGGAGATGCAGGAGGAATGATGAGGATGGCCTAAGAAACTTTATAAGGGAAGTGCTAATATTCAAACGGGAAGTTTGGTAAGGAATGTATGACATAATAACAATAAGGCCAGATGAAGCATGTGTGAAACCATGTAAAAGTATGGATTGAACCAATAAGGTTGAGATTATCCTAAAAACAAGAAGGGAGTTAAGTAAGGAAATATCCTAGGTATGATTTGGAGTACCTGTAGTCAAGATCGCACTAGAAAGGTGGAAGCAATGACTTTTGGAAAAGACTGATAGATGCTTTCTCTCATTCAGCAAAATTTAAGGGAGAGTGCTTCCACCCTGAGTTGGAATAGATCCAGAAAACATTGATCTCAAGAAATTATTATAATCAGGAAAGGCCAACGAGGTGGCCGACACTTTAAGTATAGGGGAGTAAGTATAAATGCTCAGACCAAAGAAATAGAATGATAATGTAAGGACCTTGATGGTCATAATAGGAAGTACATTCCGTCTAATGATTTTGCCAGGATCAACTATAAGAATAGTTTAAGTAAAGATTCGATTCCTGATGTTGCCAGTAGCACATTACCGACATTAGGAGGCTCTACGACAGACCAGACCAAATTCCCCTAGAGACTCGCCTTTTCTTTGGAAAGAGAGAGGGGAGGTTAAGTAACAATGAATTGGTAGTAAATGACCAGAAACAGAGATGGTACAAATACTGATAAGCCAAATGGCACGATGATGAATGACAAGCAAGTTTATGTTGGTGTATTTCTGTGCAAACAAGATAGAGAATTATGAGATTGGCAAGCGATTAAGCAAACCGCTAAGCTTTTAGTCTTCTACCGGAGATATATGATTAATAATCTCACCAGCCTGTTCCAGCTGCGATGCTGGAAGCTTTCCTGCAATTTTATCTGCTTCATGTGATATCTACGTCAAGTTCAGGAAGCATTCCCTATGGATAGGGAATATTGATTATTTTGTTTTCCTAGAGGATCTTGAATTGACAATTATGAAACCCGCATGTTTAGTGATTCAAACACGACGTAAATGATAAGCAATGATGACCCTTCTGAGAAACTAAGTGTGTACGACTGTGGAAATGTCGAATTGAATCTAAGTTAGAGAAATCATCCAGGTCAGTTTCGGGTGGTTTAATTTTGGAGACGACGGGATATTTGTAATAAATAATCCGGATATGATGGTTCATAGAATGATTATAGTAGAAATGAAGACAAGTGACTGATAGAGATGAAAATCAATAAGAGAGTCAGATAGGACTCATGAGAAGCTCCAGTAATAAAGCAAGAAAAGTATGGAATTGACAGTGCAAGGGTATTGACCAAAACAGAAAGTTGGAATTAAGAACATAAATGACATACAAATTGACTCCTTTTAAGTTTGGAAAATTCGAGGAAATACGGAAAAGATTGATTGAGTAATAAAGAAACTCATGGAATGAAAAAGTGAAATCTAGATGGTTGAACAAAGGAAAATTTGGCCCCAAACGTGTAACACGTATTGAATAAAGGTGACGAGTGCCTCAACCCTGAGATGACGGTGGAGATAAACAACAAAAGTAAATAAGAATTAGATAATAAGAAGGATGTGATTGATAAAGAAAAGATTGGGAAATAACTAAGGAAGCGATGCAAGGAATATTATGAATGGATTGATGAATGGGTTTTCCTAATGAGCTATCGGAATGACAACCTAATGGTGTTAGAATTATGAATATGAAATGGCTAGTGTTGTGGCATGAAATGCTAGTATTAATAATGTCAAGCGGGAAATCCAAGATTTAACCTGAGAGGTTGAAGGATTTTCCAAAAAGTAAGTGGTGCTAATATCAAGCAAGAGTATAGGTCCATAAAATGATGGACAGAATAGCAGGGACATGTGATATGTGAGATTACGAAAAAGTGGAATTTGAGACGAATATGATTATTTCTCTTCTCTAATAAACCTCTATAGTTCTGAGGTAAATTCTAAGTATGATATTTTGACAATCATGAAAACTTTCATATATGATTCTTTGAAATTCGTTCTTTTCTTCTCCCTTATTCATCTTCTTCTAAATTGAGAAGAACAACCCTTTAAGGAGGGGAGGTAATGCCACGTGACTCTCTGTCTGTGTGATAGGAGTCTAAGTGGAATGCCATTAATTGTTTAATTGCTTGTCAAGTACTAAAGGCTGGCCCCCTTCTGTACTAGCTATGCAATATAACAAATGTTCATTGATCACAGTGATCTCTCGATCAATTTTTTTCCACCTAAATATATATACATCGAGATTGCGAAGATTAAAGCGATTAGGAATTGCAAAATTACGAGTGAGGTTATCTCCGGACTTCATAGCGCGTTAGTGATACCGAAGTCACTGCACGTACCAGTAAAGTTAATAGTATAAGAACGGACAAGAGCGTACACTGGATGATGTGTTATGCGAAAGTATCAAAGAACTGGTAGAACGGATAAAGGGTGTGTTGTAACACCAGTATGATGTGCTTTAGAAAGATTGGAATGTGTAAGGATCGACCAGAGAATTGGAAAGCGAAATGACCAACAAGTACCCCATTTGTCTTCTACCTGATTCCGGGACGGAATCCTTTTAAGGAGGGGAGACTGTAAGAACCCAGATTTTTGGGTAGAATTAAAACTTTTATTATGCATTGATGTAAGAGTGAACAGTGGTTACAACTACATTGTAATACTGGCTTTAAAGAATGAATAATGACAGGATATATATATTCCAAGGTTATATGGCCTGAAGGATGCTATTGGGTGATAACTTAGATTAGAATAATCTATCTCCTAGAAAGTTAAGATAAGATTCCCTAGAGAGAAATAGATACCCTCATGTCATCCAAATCAATATCTATTATAAGCTCAGCGGTTCCGTAAAAAGGTTAAGGAACACTCGAATGTGAACCAGGTTCATTTTCCTAATTATAGGAATTAAATAAAAATAAGTGATGAATAGTGATTTTGGTGGAATTTGGAATATTATTATAATAATGTTATACCCGGTATTCGGAACGGATTTCTGAGTTCGTATTAGCGATCTACGAAGCAAATAAGTGTATGTAAACGTGATCGGATTTCAGAAAATCCAAAATTTATTTTTAGGAAAATTTGATCGAGCAGTAAAGAGCATATTAATGCGGACAAGATAAGAGAATTATTATGTCAAGGAATTAAGGATTTTATTTAATTATGATTTGAGAAATTAGAATGAAAATCCTCGAGTTAGAATGATAAGCGTTTTAGAAATCGCTAGAACTTTATAACGAGATTAAGCGATAAAGCGAACACGAAATGAATTACGGATTAAATATATAATGAGATGAGAAACACCACATGATCATCTAGGGTTTACTAATATTAGATTGGTGGAAAAGAAATGAGAAAAGAAAAGAAAAAGCAAGAATGAGGTGTATGTTCAAGGATGTGACAACAAGGCTCTTGGTCATCTTATTTCCTACAAACCACAAGTGATTAACACATGGATTAGAGAGTGACATAGCTGCTATACAACACCAAATATCATACAAACACTTTCCAACAACTAGTCAAACAAGAAAGAAAGAGAGAAAAGCAAGAACAACCAAGAAAACACCAAACTGCCCAGCAGAAACCAAAGCCAAAGAAAAATTCATATCTCCATTTATATCCATGATAAAATCACCAAATTTTAACCATATCTTCTCCACTCCATGGACAACACTCGTTCAAAATTTCATGACAATCCAATGAGTATAGCCTAGTCAAATCTGCTCCCCAAGTTGATGAAACCAAACTGCCTGTTCTTGACAGTTTCTATCCAGCGGAAAAAGAGGGCTCAAAACCCTATCTAGGAAGCTTCAAATCTGATGAGCTAGGACTCAAATCAAAAAGCTTATAAAGAGGCCAAGATGTGGTAAAACTTTGAGAGCCAAACTCTTATTTTTCGATTTGTTATGATTTTTACAAAAGTGATGATGAATAGTAACCCTTAGAATCTAACTTTGATTTCTTGCTTTGTTTGGATGATCTAAGCTTTGTTAGGGCTATACAAGGACTATACCAAGCCTGGTAAAACTAGTTCACACTCCAAGGAAGGTATAAACTTCAAGAATCCAAGTTTTAATTTGAGTTTTAATGGAGTTTTAGATGAGATTTGATGATGATGTTAGTATAAGCATGTTTACATGATCATGTAGTTGTTCTTAGTAGTTATTTAGTCATGATTCAAGTCCTTGATGATCTTGAGGTTAAGACCAGTGGTGCTAGGACTTGTGGATATGAGAATCATGTTTATGAGTTGTGTTGATGCCCGGTGTGGCTTGGTTGTGTTGTTACGATTAGTAGAACGTTCGATTTATAGCCGTCGTAATGCCCGATTTTCGTTTAATCTTGAAATCCGAATTTGACAGTAGATAAAACTCACTGCATAGCTTCAACTTATGCCATGATTAGCTAGATCATGTTACAAGCTTCGTTTTGATATAAAGATCGCATGAAGTGGAATTACGGTTTAGGAGTTATGATTAAATTCGTAAAAGTGGTTCGAAATCGTAAACGAAAGTTCGTAATTGAAATTGATTCCCTTAAACGTCGTTTAATCAGTGGCGAATCTTATTAATTAAATATTAGAGGTAAAAAGGAAGGTGTGGGAGAAAACCACATGTCGAATGGATAGTTTTCCGATTTTATAAAAATGTTTGAATCGAGGTTAAACGCGTACGAACCCCTTAAAGGTATGACTTTGGTTATAACTTAGAAAACGGGCGATAACACTCGAGGTATAATCTTGATTCGTAAATGACCAACCTTAGAACTTATACGACTTAAGTATATACCAAGTATAAGCATGATGACATGTCTTGATAACGAACGAATGTCGGATCGTATCGGTGATAAAAAGAGTTACACTAAAAGAGACGTAACGAGATAACTCGAAAACATGTTTCGATTTAAGTGGAGTTTATACTTAGCCTTTTAATAAGCGTTAAGTGGTTAATCTTAAATATTCTGATTGTTTATAGATTGTCGAGCTGACCCGGGACACATTACCCCAACCCGCACTCGATTCTCAGGCAAGTTTCCAATACTTGGAACTGTTGTTGTGATAATATATATGATGATTGTTTTATACATATGCCATAGAATGCATGCCTACTTTCAAGTTAATATTGAATTACTTGTTCCCTGAATTGATATCGGCTTATAGACTATATATGAAATATCAGTTATAAGCCGGATTGTTTGGTTAAGACCCTTAGCGAAGGGCGTATGATATTCGTACTTCAAATATAGACCGGGAGTCGATATTTTGTAATATATAAATAGTCGTGGAAACCCGGAGGGATCCCAGCGACAAATTTATTACTTCGAGGATTTTTATTCGATTACGAATCTTTCGAGGAACGTTATTTGAGTATTACCTCAGGGAAGGAATATTTAATGAATATTATTTTAATATTCATTTAGAATGTCATTTATTTAACGAATATTATTTTGATCATTCATTGGAGTTATTTAGTTAATGAATATTATTTTGAATATTCATTAGAGTTATTTGGTTGACAAATATCATTCCCAAATATTCATTTGGCTTACTTATTATTATTTGGAATATTCATTTGATCTTTATTTATTTAATGAATATTACTATCGAATATTCATTTAAGGTTTGATTTACTTAATGAATATTATTTTAAAATATTCATTGGAAGTTCTATTTACTCAAGGAATATTACTTCGAATATTCCTTTAAAGTTTTGATTACTAAATGAATATTATTCGGATATTCATTTAGAATATTATTTGTTAAATGAATATTATTTTGGGATATTCATTTAGAATATTATTTGTTAAATGAATATTATTTTGGGATATTTATTTAGAATATTATTTGTTTAATGAATATTAATTGGATATTCATTTGGAATGTTAATTGTTAAATGAATATTATTTTCAAATATTCATTTAAGGTTTGATTTATTCAGTAAATATTATTTTAAATATTTATTTAAGTTTATTTATTCAATGAATATTATTTTAAATATTCATTTAAGAAGAGATTTATTTAATAAATAATTCTATATATTCATTCGAGGATTACTTACGAGCAATATTATGATTTAATAATATTCCGTAATTATTATTGACTTAATAAATATTCTTGGAATATTTAATAAAATTCTTTTGAATTCTTTTTGTAATGATTTATATTATTCAAAGGTTATCCTTCACCTTCAGATATTATGTAAAATATTTCGGAGTCTTTTATCAAGGGGAGGTTCCCAAAACTTTATTTTCATTTAAATCTATCTTATAAGAAGATTTAAATACTCGCTCAACTTCCAAAAATTATATAAGGGGACCTCACTTGGAGATGTTATTTATTGGACTGCCCGGTCCTATACTTGCTAAAACTATCTTGTCACTCACATCTTGATTCCTTCAAGCATCGATATGAGTCTTTTGGTTACCTCCTCAACACTCGAGGGGTATGATTGATGTAACAAGTTTATATCCATTAACAAGCATCAGCTTGGGAAATATTGGTGAATTTTCCTTTCCAATTAGATACGACTACTTTGTGGAGTCCTATCAACAAGTGTTACACTTGGGGAAAAGGGGAACGAACTTTACGTTTCAGAGTCATGGATGATATTCGAACTAGGAGACGCGTAAGTGGCCGAGTGGCGCCGGTCCAGCAATAGCCCAACCGTTGGCTGAGGAGTTCCAGAGGGCGGTAGATAAGTAAATCCGTCGAAGCTACCTTCTACATGTAGAGAACGACTGATGAGATGCATGACATACGACTGATCATCGTAAACGTCAGGGCATCTGGCGCGCCAATGCTCCCGTATTAGTTCATCTTCTAAAAGTGAGAAATTTCTGCAACACTGTTGGTGTTGGCAAGGTGAAAAAGTGTTGAAACCGGAATTGCAATATTTTTCCTGCAAGTTCCTCTTTTATGAAAATTGAGAATATCTTGCTTATCTTTTGCATAGCAGATATTTATTCAAAACAAATATATTTTTGAGTTACCTTGTAACTTCATCTCATACCTTATATTGGTACTACATCGTTAATGCATGGCATATGGTTTCAAAGATATTTTGGACTGTTATATATTATCATTGTTCAATTATATTTCTGGTGGGCTATTGCTCACCCTTGCTTTATTTATTTATATCACAACAACAGCTAGATCAGATGGCCGCGCAAGGCGCACACAGCGTAGGCAGGTGTCAACCGTCAGAGGTTTACCGCTAAGGTCTTGGCTACCTTTGTTAAGGATGCAACTACTGGTAGGCTAGTTGTTAGCAATTGAGCCTCAAATGTATTTATATTATGGTATCTATTAATGGATGGCAAAGAGTATGTAATTGTACAATTGTAATTCTTTGGGTTGTAAGAACTCAAACTTGTGATTAATAATATTGTTGGTTACTCTGATTTCATCTCTGGGACTATAACAGGTGTGTTTTATGTTGTTGTTTTGGGTCACAAGGTTGTAATTTAAATTATGTTGGTTTTGTGGTTGGATATTGAGACCGTAACGACCAGATCCCTGACCCTGGATCTGGGGGTGTTACATGGACTTTCATGTTCACCTTTGCGTCCAATTCAACCTCCAGATCTCGCTTTATCTTTTCAGTTACATCCTCTAAAAAAGGGTCAACAGGAGCCGAAGTCGATGCCGAAACTGAACTTTTACCATTTCTGCCTTTTAGCCATTCTCGACCATGACCATTAGCAATCAGTTCTGATGCATCCTCACCTGTAGCCACCTTCTCTTTAACCTGAGTCTACAATAAAAAAATTGTGAAAAATTAATCAAGTTAGTCATACAATTATATAATGCAAGGACCTACATGTTTGTTTTTAGGTGTACTTTGTGACTGCCCAGAAATATTATATTGGTATTATATAGTCTTCCCTACCAAATAATCTGACCAAATAAACCAACAGTCAAAGTCTTTCTTTTTCTCTTAATTTGTAAAAAAAAGCCATAAATTCGACCAAGTAAACCAATATTGATTTGTAAGTATCAAACAAGGTACTTACAATTCTTTTTTTAATTTCAGCTGTATTGGTCTTGTATGTTCGACCC
Organism: Kitagawia praeruptora; assembly: GCA_037693485.1. NCBI lineage: Eukaryota > Viridiplantae > Streptophyta > Magnoliopsida > Apiales > Apiaceae > Kitagawia > Kitagawia praeruptora. Next base: position 165,427,832 of record CM075348.1, on the reverse strand, counting down.
TCTTCTCGCTCATGAGATTCCAAATAAACATGAGCATCTGATGGCGAGGCAAGTTTTGGATTACCCGTTTTCTGTTATAAAATGAAGAGTATAAGATTATCCAAGCTCATTGTTAGCACTTACTACAAGAATAAAGAATATTTGAAATTTTCACATTATATTCAGTGGCAGAGGCAGACCAAGACAAAAAAAAACAAATCAGATAGAAATAAATATAAAATAAGCCAAAAAAATGCATTGTAACAGTAAATTGAAAAAAATGGGAGTTTCCGGCCTCTAAACTATATAACTAGCAAATTTTATTATCAAGAGGACTTCTAACTTACAAATTCTATTATGATTTCTTATATATTACTAAAATGAAAATAACAAAGGCAAATTTACGGTCATTATTTTAATTTGCATGTTCAAAGGAGGGCAAGATGAAAAAAAGTAGATAAATTGATTGTGGATGCTAAACTTAATAAAATAAAATAGTTATGGTTCAGATTTCAGGGTAGGCTGTACTATTGCTAAACTTGATAAAAAATGTTAGGTGCAGTTAACAAATTATTACCATTTTTATCAGTTTATCCTAAAAAAAATGAACGTGCACAAAGAAAGACACGTACCAACTTCTCTCTAACTTGTGCCATACTCTTGGGACCTAGAGTGTGTGTGTCAGTGACTGAAGCACGTCGTGTTTCATTATCCTTTGCTAATTCCTGTAAAAGTACAAAAATACTCAGTGCACAATTTTATTTTGATCATCTTTTAAATCACAATAATCAGATTAAAAAAGTGTATTATAATACCTGAACTGCCTCGTCTCCCCAATATTTCACCAACAGCTTAAAATCCTTCAAAGGAATCGTATTCGGCTTATTTGCCATCCTGTCCTCGTCAGTTTCATACATTTTATAATACCTCTCTTTCATACGAGATTTGTACGTCCTCCAACATTGATTGAGTGTCTTGTCCACCCAGCGTTGCCCGTTATCCGGAATTATATAACGGTCCTACGATATATTAAACATTAAATTCATTAATTCAGTGCATAAACATGAAATTAATTGAAACTAATGTTTTGGTAATAGTGTTTACCCTAGTATAGTCCCACATTGTCTTCTTCAGTTGGCCAGGAACAAGACGCCAATTTACGTAAGCAAGCGACACATTGTCCTTTACAACTGTACCCAGAAAATTGCTAAGTTCTCTCAATAATTTACGGTTTTTTGAAACTGGCTGACCTTTTTTGTTCAATAAAATGACCGGTCTGTCATTGCGACCTCTTCCATGAACTGCGGTCATTTTTGTCCTTCCTCTCCATCTTCTAGGAGCTACCACTTTATACACCAGGTACACATAAAAAAGCATTAGAAAAAATGCATTCATTAGAAACTCAGTCATAGTCAGAAAGAATGTATATATTTTCTAAGCATTTATACTCGGGAGAAATGTATATTTTTCTAAGTATTTATACACAGGAAAAATGTATATTTTTCAAAGTATTTACACATTTTTTCTAAGTATAAGTACTTAGCAAAAATGTTTTTTTTTTCTAAGTATAAATACTCAGTAAAAATTTATATTTTTTCGAAGTATAAATAGTCAGAAAAAAATGTATTTAAACTCATTTTATAAGCTTTCCTGTACACACGGTACCTGCTTCAGTTTCTTCCTCTGCACTTTTTTCCAAGTTTGGCTCAGGAACATTATTGGTTGGTGGAGTTAGCATACCCTGCTTCTGACACTCTCGCAGTGCCAAATAAGCAGATAGGGTACCACATGCTTCCGCTTTGTTCGACTGTTTTAAAAGTTTACTACATGTCGGTTGCAACAATTTAGCACGAGATAAACTTGTCACTTCCTTATCAGCAATATCATTGGCTCGCGAACTAGTTTCTGTAGCATTCGCTCGCGAACGAGTTACAACTATTAATAACATTCCAACTATTTAGAACAACTCAAGTTCAACCAAATTACAACTCTAATATTCTAACTAAAAACATTCCAACAATTAAAATTAGAGCTAGTTGAACAATTAAAATAATACACTACAGTACATTAAAACATATAAAGAAGCAACTATTTTGGCTTTTTATCAGGAATGGGAACTCTTGTTGAGGGGATATCATCTCTACACCAACTAGTTCCATCAACTTGAATTTCTATTCCACGAGCAAAGTTGATATCGTGTGAATCATAATTGATGACATCTTCTTCCACTGTATCCACGTTTCCAGTGTCACACCACTCCCTCGGCATTTTCTTAATTACATAATGTACCATCTTTTCAATCGGATCTTCCACATAAAAAACTTGCTGCACTTGCGAAGCCAGGACATAAGGATCAGATTTGTGGCTTAACTTCTTGAAATTTACTCGAGTAAGACCATATGGATCTTTCTCTTCTTGGTACCAACGACACTTAAATAGAACCACTGTAAATTCTCCCCAATAATCAAGTTCCAAGATTTCTTCTATTGATCCGTAGTAGTTGACAGACCCAACTATCGGGTTCTGGTCTCTCGAATTTGCGAAGCTAATCATTTCGGCAGACACAAATACGCCACTGTTCTGTGTTGTACATCGAGAATCTCTAGAAGTAGTGTGGAATCGATAACCATTCACTACATAACCAGCAAACTTCTTAGCTTTTCGAGTAGGACCCAATGCAAGCACCTCCAATTCTTTTGAAGCCTCGTCCATTTTTCCAACCTCTTCTTGCAACCACGGCCAGAATTCTTCAGTGTGCGCTCGTGCCCTCTTGTACTTCTTCATATTTGCATGACTGTCCACTAAACCTTGATGTTCCCTAAAATAAAACTAAGTTAAAATAGCCTAGGAAATTAAATTTGTAAATTGACAGTAAAATTACTTAAAAGCTTATGGAACTTACTGGATCAATCTCCGTACTTCCTTATTACCAGAATTGAACAAAACGTAGCGATGACTTGCCTTCCAATCCACATCTTTCAAATTGAAAATAATTCCATCTTTATTCCTTCTTGTTCCGATAGAATGCCCCAGTTGTGTTGGACATTTTTGGAAATCAGTTGAGTACGTGGTGTTTTTTGTTGCTTCGTAACCACCCAAAAATCTTGAACAGAATGTCACACATTCTTCAGCCAGATAACCTTCTGCAATGGAACCTTCCGGTCTACTTCTATTGCGAACGTATGATTTCAACTTCCCAAGATACCGCTCTATAGGAAACATATTTCGAAGATGCACCGGTCCACCAAGTTCAACTTCTCTGACTAGATGCACAAGCAGGTGCACCATCATGTCGAAGAATGCAAATGGAAAAATCATCTCAAAATGACAAAGTACCTCGATAATTTCTTGTTGCAACTTCTTCAAATCATCCAAATCGATAACTTTTCCCCATAGAGCTCTGAGGAAAGAACTTAATCTGATCATTGGTAATGCAACCACAGGTTTTAATGTTTTCCTCACAGCAATCGGTAACATGTAGTGGAGTATAAAATGAGCATCATGGCTCTTATACCCAGTTACTGTCCTCTCCTTTGTGTTCACATACCGACTAATGTTAGAGGCGCAACCGTATGGCAGTTTAGCATTTTTCAAAACTGAACAAAACATATCCTTTTCTTTGTTCGTCATGTCAAATACTGCTGGCCTTATTTCAAGGTGTCGACCATCTTCACACAAAACAGGATGCAGGGGCTTTCGTATACCAGCTTTTTCTAAATCTTTACGAGCACTAATATGATCTTTTGACTTGCCACTAATATTAAGCAAAGTACCTAATATGTTATCGCAAACATTTTTCTCTATGTGCATGGGGTCAAGGTTGTGGCGAAGTGGATTACGACTCCAATACGGCAATTCAAAAAGGATCGACTTTTTTTTAAAAGGGGAATCAATGCTAGCTGAACCCTTCTTTTTCAGCCCAAATTGGTTTACATACCCAGGCAACAACTCTTCAATATCCCTTCCTGTTAAAATTCTAGGAGACTGCCCCGTTTCAATTTTGCCATTAAATCTTCTTTTATCCTGCCTCCACTTGTGTTCAGGCTCAAGAAACTTCCTATGGTTCATATAGCACATTTTCTTGCTATGTTTTAAATAATTTGATGAAGTCTCATAATGGCAGTTGGGACACGCTAGTTTTCCCTTTGTGCTCCATCCAGACAACATAGCGTATCCAGGAAAATCGCTAATAGTCCACAACAGTCGGGCACGCAAATTAAAATTTTCATCGGCGAAGGCATCATAAGTTTCGATGTCGACCTCCCATAATTCTTTCAACTCCGCAATTAAAGGCTGCATGAAGACATCGATACTGTTGCCTGGTGAATCTGGATCGGATATTAAAGTTGAAAGAATTAAGTTTTCTTGTTTCATGCATAACCAAGGTGGGAGGTTGTAATTAACCAACACAATTGGCCATGTACTGTGAGCTGACTTCATTGAACGATAAGGGTTGAATCCATCTGCGGCTAGTCCCAAACTAACATTCCGATTTTCAGATGGAAAATCAGGAAAGTCAGCATCCATCGTCTTCCAAGCCTGAGCATCAGCCGGATGTCTTAGCTTCCCATCCTTCTGTCGTCCCACTACATGCCATGTCATTAACTTCGCATAATCCTTGCACATAAACAGCCTCTGCAACCTAGGTTTTAGTGGAAAGTACCTCATCACTTTTGCTGGCACTTTGTGTATAACCGTCTCCTGAACATTATCTTCCTTTTCGTGTATAACCCACATAGAAACATCGCAATTTTCACATTTTTCTTTATCTTTATTTTCTTCCCAGTACAACATGCAATTGTTTGGGCATGCATGTATTTTCTCATAAGCGAGACCTAGATCCTTAATGATGTTCTTTGCGGCATTGAAAGACGAAGGTAGGTGGGCATCAGGGAAAGCTTTCTTTTAACAGTCCTAGTAATTCCCCGAAAGTAGACTCGGTAATTCCATGTAGACACTTTAAATGGTACAGGCTGATCATAAAACTTAACCGAGAGAATTTAGTGCAGCCAGGGTATAGTGGTTTCTTTCCCTCTCTAACATGACTATAAAACTTCCTAGCCTCTGCATTTGTCAATCCTTCATAGTCGTTTTCTAAATCTCGGAACCTCCTACCCGTGCAATTGAACATTTCACCTAGATTATCTTCGAAACCCATCCCCGCTAAATTCCCTTTAAAACCCATCCCTGCAAAATTATCTTCGGAACCCGTCCCCGTTTCACAATCCATAAAGGCATCACTGCCTTCTACTTTGGTATGTGCAACCTCACAGATCCATTTTACATGTAATGGAGAAGGCCCATTACAAATAAGATGATCCAAAATAACATTTTGAAGATGCCAATTGCGGTTCACACATACTTTGCAGGGGCATTTCATTTCTTCACCTTTACGATAAACTGGAAATGCATTTTCCATAAATGCAATTATCCCTTTTACATATGCTTTACTAGATTTTGGAAAACCTATCCAACTCGTATAATCATCGTCCATTACTACAAGTAAAAAAGATTAATGATAATAGCACACTAGTGTAATAGTTTTACTTGAAGTAGTAAATACATACAATTCGCTAAAATGTAAGTACGTAACTTATCCTTAAAATCAAGTACACATTGTCATTCACAACTACTTCATAACTGATTCTAGACAAGTTAAGAATTTTAACATGGGGTGTAATAACGACAAGTTAACATGGCCTTACTGCTCACACAGGCCACTTAAGGGATTACCCAAACAGGCACTACAAATATTCAAATAGAGATTTCTTATACTATTTATCGAGAAGCATAAAATTCTAAAATTACAAATATCTGATTCACATAGTTCTCATTATATTGCTGACTACACAAGTACTTGTTAACTTATGTCTTAACACGTAAAGATAGTTTAGAGCATTACCTTATAACACAGAGCAAGCAATGAAAATATCCAAACAAAAGTTGTTCGCCCTACAATAATTGTAAACCTGTGAAACAAAAAATAGAAACAAGAGTTACATGACATAAAAACCTGTGAGTGTGTGTGTGTCAAAGAACTAAACAGGATTAGACAAAAACCAAAACAAAACAAACTGGAACCAAAAAAAACACTATGGACATGTATAGTCACATGTGTCCAGGGTATACGCTGTTCGAAAATATTGCAATTGTATTTTGCAATAAATTTCAGACAGAGTACACCCTGGACACGTATGAATCCATCACGACCACAATGCAACATACTAATAGTGAGTGTGTGTGTGTGTGTGTGTCAAAGAAGTCACAATACAAACACAGTATATATATATGCAGAGACATTCACTCCAATCGATACCAACAACAACAATCATACAGCTCAATCAACCAATTACGATATCTTAAAATATAAAAACCAAACATTAAAACACAGTCACAATAAAAACACATTCACAAGACTCCTTCAATCAATAAGAACACAATGAAGATATTCCTTGAATCTGATATGAACTAAACAGGATAAGACAGAGACATTCACTCCAATCGATACCAACAACAAGAATCATACAGTTCAATCAACCAATTACGAATATCTCAAAATATTACAAATTCGAGGACAAAAACAAAAGTAATTGACAAAATCCCATACAAAATCGAGGACAAAACATGCATATGCATAATTTACAAACAAAAACATAAAAAGTAATAAACAAACCAAAACATTATAAAACCAAAAAACAAAACCAAAAGCCCTAATTACCAAAACAAAACCAAAAGCCCTAATTACCAAAACAAAAGCAATTAGAACGTAAAAGGAAGAGAAAGCCCTAATTATCTTGAACCAAAAGCAGTTGTGTTCTTCGATTAAATCTGAAAAAGTAAACCAAATAGATCTGTGAAGAATTAAAAGGAAGAGAAAAGAAATAAGAAAAGAGAGAAGAGGATAAATAAGAAATAAGCCTCTGTGTTCTTCGATTGAGCTAGTATTCTTCGATTGAGCCTCTGTGTTCTTCCATCTGTGAGTGTGAGCGGCTGTGAGTGTGTGAGTGTTGAGGCGCTGCTGTTTTGTGTGTGTGTGTGTGGACTTAGCGATTTTAGGGTAAATGGTAAGTGGACTTGCAATAATTCTGTGCCAATTGGGGGGAAACTTGCCGCCCACCTATATTTTTACATCTTTTGTTTTTATTATAATTAAAACAAATGTTTAGATTATTTAGATTGTAATTTTTTTTGGTAAATTAAGAATTACTTACTATTAGAACATTTGTTTAGATAATTTAGATCCATTCTTTTTAATTATGTTCCCAAAAAATTAGAAAAAAAAAATTTATTTGGTCGGGTAATTCAACGGTCAACTATCACTTTGACCGTAACCCCTAAACAGGGTTTCGTCAGGGTTTAAGGATTCGATTTTTTAGAAAATACTTCTCCACCACCCGACCGCACGGGAATCGAGATACATCATTTTAAATGTTATTCCCAAAAATTTAGGAAAAAAAAATTATTTGGTCGGATAATTCAACGGTCAACTATCAGTTTGACCGTAACCCCTAAACAGGGTTTCGTCAGGGTTTAAGGATTCGATTTTTTAGAAAATACTTCTCCACCACCCGACCGCACGGGAATCGAGATACATCATTTTAAATGTTATTCCCAAAAATTTAGGAAAAAAAAATTATTTGGTCGGGTAATTCAACGGTCAACTATCACTTTGACCGTAACCCCTAAACAGGGTTTCGTCAGGGTTTAAGGATTCGATTTTTTAGAAAATACTTCTCCACCACCCGACCGCACGGGAATCGAGATACATCATTTTAAATGTTATTCCCAAAAATTTAGGGAAAAAAAAATTATTTGGTCGGGTAATTCAACGGTCAACTATCACTTTGACCGTAACCCCTAAACAGGGTTTCGTCAGGGTTTAAGGATTCGATTTTTTAGAAAATACTTCTCCACCACCCGACCGCACGGGAATCGAGATACATCATTTTAAATGTTATTCCCAAATATTTAGGAAAAAAAAAATTATTTGGTCGGGTAATTCAACGGTCAACTATCACTTTGACCGTAACCCCTAAACAGGGTTTCGTCAGGGTTTAAGGATTCGATTTTTTAGAAAATACTTCTCCACCACCCGACCGCACGGGAATCGAGATACATCATTTTAAATGTTATTCCCAAAAAATTAGAAAAAAAAAATTATTTGGTCGGGTAATTCAACGGTCAACTATCATTTTGACCGTAACCTAATATATAAAAAATTAAAGAATTAACATATAAAATATAAAATTTATTTCAATGAATAATTTAAATTTTTTTTCAACCGAATATATAAAATTTATTTAAGTGAATAATATAATATAACTAAAATATATAAAGAATTAACATTATTCTAATAATTTAGTAATAATAATAATAAATAAAACCTAAGGTGCAAGGGTTGTATATTAATGATGGAGGAAATTAACCAATTGTATGTGTAGATGGAGTGGTTGTGATGGTGAAATAGAAGTCATGTGTCTTGGAGGTCACCTTTGGCGGCTAATCCTCTTGATAGTACAGTAGTAGCATCCAAATGTGCAAATGTTGTAGAGGGGTTCGAATCCCTCCAACAACATTTTCTTTTTTAGTAAGAGCCAAATTAGACACATGGCATCTGTGGGACCCACACTGACACATGGCACCAGGGGGGACCCACCAGGACCCACCACAGACACGTGGCAGTGGGGACTACATGCCACGTGGCAGTCGTGGGACCCACACTGACACGTGGCAGTGGGGACTACATGCCACGTGGCAGTCGTGGGACCCACACTGACACTTGGCAGTGGGACCCACACATGTCACGTGGCAGTGGGACCCACACTGACACGTGGCAGTTGTGGGGACCGCATTGACACGTGGCAGTTGTGGGGCCCACACTGACACGTGGCAGTTGTGGGGCCCACACTGACACGTGGCAGTTGTGGGGCCCACACATGACATGTGGCAGTTGTGGGGCCCACACAGACACGTGGCAATTGTGGGGCCACACTGACACGTGACAGTGGGACCCACACATGACACGTGGCAGTGGGACCCACATGACACGTGCCATGTGTGGGACCCACATGACATGTGTTATATGTGGGACCCACATGACACGTGGCAGTGTGCCCACAGGACACGTGGCAGTGGGGCCAACGGACACTTGGCAATGGTGGGACCCTGGTGACACGTGGCAGTGGGGTCCACGTGACACGTGGCAGTGGGGTCCACGTGCCACGTGGCAGTGGGCCCACGTTACACTTGTTTCAGTCAAATGTGACACTGATTTCAGCAAATGTAACACTGCTTCTTGAAAATGCAACACTTCTGTGGGGCCCACATGGTCATTCTTTTTTTATTTATAAATGTTAAAAAAATAGTAATTGTAACGCTCAATCGCTAATGTAACACATCGAATCTATTGCAACAGTACATGTTCTACTGCAACAGTACCTTCACAAGTAATGTAACACAATCTCAAAAGTTTTTCAGTAGGTCAAAAAAGGTATCTCTAAACACAAAGTGGGCGTTACAATAGAAAAGCATTGCGGACGCCCATCTACGGCGTAGTGTGAGACGCTCTTGGGGTGTTCGTGTGGATACCGTAGAGGAGTTTTCGAAGAGGAAGCTCCGTGATTACATCTCCATCGTTTTTAATCGTAAAGCTTCACTAGGTAAATGTTTCTATCTACCGTGATTATCCGTATATATTATACATGGATCCGGGCATGGTTTCGATCGATTTTATTATCGTTTTTCGCTGCGTATTGATGATCGAAACCAACAAAAGGCTTATAGACATCGGCTAAAAAGCGATGTCTAAGGCCCCTACTTTTAACATCGCATACAAAGACATCGCTTGGATTTTTAAAAGACATCGGCTAGTAAGCGATGTCTAAGGCAGTTTTTCTAGTAGTGTATGTCAAAGTTACCCTAGTGGTAAGTAGAGATTTTATTCTCAAAGATGAGATAGCTCTAGTTGACAGTGGAGCTGACTTGAATTGTATTCAAGAAGGAATAATTCCTACCAAATACTTTGAGAAAACTACCCAATCGATGTCCCATGCTGCTGGGGATAAGCTGCAGGTTAGTTATAATTACCAAACACTTATATCTGTAATAAAGATGTTTGTTTTCCCACATCTTCTATTCTAATAAAGAATATTAATCATAGGATAATATTAGGGACTCCTTTCCTCCATAATATTATACCCATCAACCAAGTTGATCAAAGTGGGATTTCTTCCATAATAGAAGGAAAGAAAAGAAAATTCGAATTTGTCACAGATCCCCGAACTCATGTACTTAATGAAATCAGGGACCGTCTTCTTAGTAAAGAAAACCAATTATGTTTTCTTTAAGAAGAAATAAAGTTTTGAGCATAAACGAGCAGCGCAAAAGACCCGATATTAAAAACCAAATAAAAATCATGGAAAAATAGTTCAATGATGAGGTTTGTAATGACCTTCCAAATGCATTTTGGAATAGAAAGAAACATGTTGTTTCTCTGCCCTATATAGATGGGTTTAATGAAAACTAAATACCAACCAAGGCTAGACCAACCCAAATGAATAAAGAGTATTTAGAATTATGTAAAAAGGAGATTAATTCTCTCCTAGAAAAAGGCTTAATTCGAAAGTCTAAATCTCCTTGGAGTTGCACAACATTTTATGTTAATAAATGCTACTGAAAAGGAATGAGGTGTCCCCAGGTTAGTAATAAACTACAAACCCCTTAATAAAGTATTAAAATGGATTAGATATCCAATTCCTAATAAAAAGGATTTATTAGATAGACTAAGCGATGCCTTAATCTTTTCTAAATTTGATATGAAATCAGGATTTTGGCAAATTCGGATCAATGAATCTGATAGATATAAGACTGCTTTTACAGTCCCATTTGGCCATTTCGAATGGAATGTTCTTCCATTTGGTCAAAAAATGCCCGTTCTGAATTTCAAAATAGTATGAATGATATTTTTAATCCTTGTATTGAGTTTATAATTGTTTATATTGATGATGTTTTAGTATTCTCTAAAACAATTGATCAGCATATTAAACACCTAAAAATATTTAGGAATTTGATAAAACAAAATGGGTTAGTTATATCTGCCCCAAAAATGAAATTATTTGAAACACAAGTTAGATTTATGGGTCATATTATTAATCATGGAAAAATTATTCCTATCGATAGAAGTATTGAATTTGCTTCTAAATTTCCTGATGTAATAACTGATAAAAAACAGTTACAGAGATTCTTAGGAAGTCTGAATTATATTTCAGATTATTATAAAAATTTAGCAAAAGATACAACTAAACTATATTCTAGGCTTAAAAATAAACCTGAGCCATGGACAGATTTACATACTAAAGCTGTTCAAAAGATAAAAGCAAAGGTAAAATATTTACCTTGTTTATCCTTGGCCAACCCAAAATATTTCAAAATTGTTGAAACAGATGTCTCCAATATAGGATACGGTGGAATTTTGAAACAAATTGTTCCAGAAACCTCAAAAGAAGTCCTTATAAGATTCACATCAGGGAAATGGAACCCTACGCAGTCTAAATACTCGACTGTCAAGAAAGAAATGCTTTCTATTATTAAATGTATCTTTAAATTTCAAGGTGATCTATTAAATCAGAAATTTCTGCTACGAATTGATTGTAGTTCTGCTAAAACAATTATAGAAAAAAGATGTTAGAAATCTTGTTGCCAAACAAATTTTTGCTGGCTGGCAAGCTCAACTCTCAGCCTTTGTGTAACACCCCCAGATCCAGGGTCAGGGATCTGGTCGTTACGGTCTCAATATCCAACCACAAAACCAACATAACTTAAATTACAACCTTGTGACCCAAAACAACAACATAAAACACACCCGTTATAGTCCCAGAGATGAAATCAGAGTAACCAACAATATTATTAATCACAAGTTTGAGTTCTTACAACCCAAAGAATTACAATTGTACAATTACATACTCTTTGCCATCCATTAATAGATACCATAATATAAATACATTTGAGGCTCAATTGCTAACAACTAGCCTACCAGTAGTTGCATCCTCAACAAAGGTAGCCAAGACCTTAGCGGTAAACCTCTGACGGTTGACACCTGCTTACGCTGCGTGCGCCTTGTGCGGCCATCTGATCTAGCTGTTGTTGTGATATAAATAAATAAAGCAAGGGTGAGCAATAGCCCACCAGAAATATAATTGAACAGTGATAATATATGACAGTCCAAAATATCTTTGAAACCATATGCCATGCATTAACGATGTAGTACCAATATAAGGTATGAGATGAAGTTACAAGGTAACTCAAAAATATATTTGTTTTGAATAAATATCTGCTATGCAAAAGATAAGCAAGATATTCTCAATTATCATAAAAGAGGAACTTGCAGGAAAAATATTGCAATTCCGGTTTCAACACTTTTTCACCTTGCCAACACCAACAGTGTTGTAGAAATTTCTCACTTTTAGAAGATGAACTAATACGGGAGCATTGCCGCGCCAGATGCCCTGACGTTTACGATGATCAGTCGTATGTCATGCATCTCATCAGTCGTTCTCTACATGTAGAAGGTAGCTCCGACGGAATTACTTATCTACCGCCCTCTGGAACTCCTCAGCCAACGGTGGGGCTATTGCTGGACCGGCGCCACTCGGCCACTTACGCGTCTCCTAGTTTGAATATCATCCATGACTCTGAAACGTAAAGTTCGTTCCCCTTTTCCCCAAGTGTAACACTTGTTGATAGGACTCCACAAAGTAGTCGTACCTAATTGGAAAGGAAAATTCACCAATATTTCCCAAGCTGATGCTTGTTAATGGATATAAACTTGTTACATCAATCATACCCCTCGAGCGTTGAGGAGGTAACCAAAAGACTCATATCGATGCTTGAAAGAATCAAGATGTGAGTGACAAGATAGTTTTAGCAAGTATAGGACCGGGCAGTCCAATAATTAACATCTCCAAGTGAGGTCTGTAAGAACCAAAATTTTTGGGTAGAATTAAAACAATTTTATTATGTATTGATGTAAGAGTGAATAGTGGTTACAACTACATTGTAATACTGGTTTTAATGAATGAATAATGAAAGGATAAAGATTCCAAGGTTATATGTCCTGAAGGATGCTGTTGGGTGATAACTTAGATTAGAATAATCTATCTCCTAGAAAGTAAAGATAAGATTCCCTAAAAAGAAATAGATACCCTCATGTCATCCAGATCGATATCGGTTACAAGTACGGAGGTTCCATGAAAGAGTTAAGGAACGCTCGAGGAAGCACAAAGATATTTTCTAAGTACCAGGACTAAAAAGAGAATAAGTGATGAATAGTGTTTTTGATGAAAATAAGAATATTATGAGACGACACTATATAGAAGTACCCGGAATGAATTTCTGAGTTCGTATTAGTGATCCGAGGGGAAAATAAGTGTATGTAAAGACTGTCGGATTCTGAAAAACAGCACTTTCATTTTCTCCGAGATTTTCCCTAGACACTGATATATTAAGGATTTAATATTTAATATTTGAGGAATATTAATTGGAGGATTATAATGAAAGATGGAAATGGTGATAGAATTATTAAGAAGGTTTCCGGTAAAACCCTAACTAGAAACGAATGAGTTATTCCCTCGAACGATCAATGAATTGAGCAACAAACGGACAAAGAATCAAGCAGAGGAAGCAAGATGCATGCATGTGCAAAGGAAAATATCTACAAACCAATTAGTTATATAAGTAACCAACATATCTAGGAATCAAACTAGTACTTAGCAAATCAAACCACTTGGTTAGCCTAAACACCACCAAAGATCAACACTTGTCAAACAATTTTCATCATCCAATACATCATCACTTTATTAAAGTTACTTTATCAAGATATTATCACAATAATACACTAAAGTGGATGAGAACAAAGTAAATCAACCAAGCAAAACACCATTTCTCTCTTGTTTCATTCCATTCGGTTTTCCCCTTAATTCAAAGATCAAAATCAACCTTTCAACCATTGTTTGATCTTGAGATTTTTATGGTAGATCCTATAATTCATAAAAGTAATACCCTAGAAATCTTAGCCTCAAACATCACTTTTTCCATTTTCAAATAAATCCTTGAAGATGAGGGTGAATAGTGATTTTCAAGAACAAATTCTTGGATCTTGATTTTTTGGATGATCTAAGCTTGGTTAATGGTATACAAGGACTATACAAGGCTTATCAAGGTTTCACACACATCATGGAAGGTATATATCACCAAAACCCTAGCTTGTAATTTGAGATTTATGATTGTCTTGATTGGGTTTAGATTAGTATGGTATTGATGATGATTATGTAGTTAGTTATGTGATTTAAGAAGCATGTTGATATTGGTGGTAAAATCAGTAGCTATTGGACTTATGAGATGAGTTATGTAATGATAAGTTGTTTAGATGCCCGGGGTGGCTTGGTTGGATTGATGCGAGTTTTGAAATGTCCGAGTTATAGCCGTCGTAATGCCCGATTGTTTTTAACCTTAAGAAACCGTGTTTGACAGTAGCATGAACTCCATGTCTAGCATCATATCCTGCCATTTTTGGATAGAGTATGTTATAAGCTTCGTTTTGATATAAAGTTCGTATGAAATGGACTTACGGTTTAGGAGTTATGATTAAATTCGTAAAAGTGGTTCGAAACCGTACACGGAAGTTCGTAACTGAAATTGGAATTCCTTAACATGACTAAGTCAGTGACGAATCATGGTAATTAAATATTAGAGGTAAAAAGGAAGGTGTGGGAGAAAACCACATGTCGAATGGATCGTTTTCCGATTTTATAAAAATGTTTGAATCGAGGTTAAACGCGAACGAACCCCTTAAAGGTATGACTTTGGTTATAACTTAGAAAACGGGCGATAACACTCGAGGTATAATCTTGATTCGTAAACGACCGACCTTAGAACTTATACGACTTAAGTATATACCAAGTATAAGCATGATGACATGTCTTGATAACGAACGAATGTCGGATCGTATCGGTGATAAAAACAGTTACACTAAAAGAGACGTAACGAGATAACTCGAAAACATGTTTCGATTTAAGTGGGGTTTATACTTAGCCTTTTTATAAGCGTTAAGTGGTTAATCTTAAATGTTCTGATTGTTTATAGATTGTCGAGCTGACCCGGGACACATTACCCCTACCCGCACTCGATTCTCAGGCAAGTTTCCAATACTTGGAACTGTTGTTGTGATAATATATATATGAATCGATTCTGTTATATATATGCCATAGCATGCATGCCTACTTTCAAGTTATATTGCAATACTTGTTCCCTGAATTGATATTGGCTTATAGACTAGATACGATATATCAGTATAAGCCGGATTTTTGGTTAAGACCCTTAGTGAAGGGCATGTGATATTCATTCTTTAAATGTAGACCGGGAGTCGGTATTTTGAGATATAGATGTAGTCGTGGAAACCCGGAGGGATTCCAGCGACAGATTAGTATTCCTTTTGAGGAATGTTATTATTAAACATTAATTATATTTCCATAAAGTATTAATTACTTGAAAATCTTTCGAGAAATGTTATTTGAGTATTATCTCAGTCGAGTAATATTAAATGAATATTATTTCGAATATTCATTTAGAGTTTGATTATTTCATGAATATTATTTCAAGATTCATTTAGAATATTGTTTATTAAATGAATATTACTTTCGAATATTCATTTAAGGTTTTATCTATTCAATGACTATTACTTTAAGATATTCCTTTGAAATTCTAATTACTTAAGGAACATTATTTCAAATATTCTTTGAGAGTATTGATTACTAAATGAATATAATTTGGATATTCATTTAGAATAGTATTTATTAAATGAATGTTATTTTGATATTCATTTAAGGTTTTATTTACTTAATGAATATTATTTTAAAATATTCAGCTGAAGTTCTAATTACTTATGGAATATTGTTTTGAATATTTCTTTAAAGTTTTGATTACTAAATGAATATTAATTGGATATTCATTTAGAATACTATTTATTTAATGAATATTATTTTCAAATATTCATTTAAGGTTTGATTTACTTAATGATCATTATTTTAAATATTTATTTGAGTTTATCTATTTATCGAATATCATCTTGAATATTCATTGGAAGTTTTATTTATTTAATGAATATTATTTTGAATATTCATTTAAGAAGAGATTTATTAATAAATAATTTTATATATTCATTCGAGGATTACTTACGAGTAATATTATGATTTAAAAATAGTCCTTAATTATTATTGATTTAATAAATATTCTTGGAATATTTATGTAAATTCTTTTAAATTCTCTTTATAATGATTTATATCATACAAAGATTATCTTTCACCTTCAGATATGGTGTAAAATATTTCGGAATATCTTATGACTATTTATATCAAGGGGAGGTTCCTAAACTTTAATTTCATTTAAATCTATCTTAAAGAAGATTTAAATACTCGCTCAACTTCCAAACGTATATAAGGGGACCTCACTTGAGCGATGTTATTTATTGGACTGCCCGGTCCTATACTTGCTAAAACTATCTTGTCACTCACATCTTGATTCTTTCAAGCATCGATATGAGTCTTTTGGTTACCTCCTCAACGCTCGAGGGGTATGATTGATGTAACAAGTTTATATCCATTAACAAGCATCAGCTTGGGAAATATTGGTGAATTTTCCTTTCCAATTAGATACGACTACTTTGTGGAGTCCTATCAACAAGTGTTACACTTGGGGAAAAGGGGAACGAACTTTACGTTTCAGAGTCATGGATGATATTCGAACTAGGAGACGCGTAAGTGGCCGAGTGGCGCCGGTCCAGCAATAGCCCAACCGTTGGCTGAGGAGTTCCAGAGGGCGGTAGATAAGTAATTCCGTCGGAGCTACCTTCTACATGTAGAGAACGACTGATGAGATGCATGACATACGACTGATCATCGTAAACGTCAGGGCATCTGGCGCGGCAATGCTCCCGTATTAGTTCATCTTCTAAAAGTGAGAAATTTCTGCAACACTGTTGGTGTTGGCAAGGTGAAAAAGTGTTGAAACCGGAATTGCAATATTTTTCCTGCAAGTTCCTCTTTTATGATAATTGAGAATATCTTGCTTATCTTTTGCATAGCAGATATTTATTCAAAACAAATATATTTTTGAGTTACCTTGTAACTTCATCTCATACCTTATATTGGTACTACATCGTTAATGCATGGCATATGGTTTCAAAAATATTTTGAACTGTCATATATTTTTGGTGGGCTATTGCTCACCCTTGCTTTATTTATTTATATCACAACAACAGCTAGATCAGATGGCCGCGCAAGGCGTACCCAACATAAGCAGGTGTCAGCCGTCAGAGGATTAACCGATGAGGTCATAGCTACCATTGCTGAGGATGCAGCTTCTGGTAGGCTAGTTGTTAGCATTTGACCCTGTAATGTATTTATATATATGGCATATATCAATGGATGGCAAAGAGCATGTAATTGTAAAATTGTAATTCTTTGGGTTGTAAGAACTCAAACTTGTGATTAATAATATTAATGGTTACTCTGATTTCATCTCTGGGACTATAATGGGTGTGTTTTATGTTGTTGTTTTGGGTCACAAGGTTATAATTTAAATTATGTTGGTTCTATGGATGGATATTGAGACCGTAACGACCAGATCCCTGACCCTGGATCTGGGGGTGTTACAAGGTCCCCTTATATAATTTTTTTTGGAAGTTGAGCGAGTATTTAAATCTTCTTATAAGATAGATTTAAACGAAAATAAAGTTTTGGGAACCTCCCCTTGATAAAATAGTCATAAAAGACTTCGAAATATTTTACATAATATCTGAAGGCGAAGGATAACCTTTGAATAATATAAATCATTACAAAAAGAATTCAAAAGAATTTTATTAAATATTCCAAGAATATTTATTAAGTCAATAATAATTACGGAATATTATTAAATCATAATATTGCTCGTAAGTAATCCTCGAATGAATATATAGAATTATTTATTAAATAAATCTCTTCTTAAATGAATAATTAAAATAATATTCATTGAATAAATAAACTTAAATAAATATTTAAAATAATATTTACTGAATAAATCAAACCTTAAATGAATATTTGAAAGTAATATTCATTTAACAAATAACATTCCAAATGAATATCCAAATAATATTCATTAAACAAATAATATTCTAACTGAATATCCCAAAATAATATTCATTAAACAAATAATATTCTAACTGAATATCCCAAAATAATATTCATTTAACAAATAATACTCTAAATGAATATCCGAATAATATTCATTTAGTAATCAAAACTTTAAAGGAATATTCGAAGTAATATTCCTTGAGTAAATAGAACTTCCAATGAATATTTTAAAATAATATTCATTAAGTAAATCAAACCTTAAATGAATATTCGAAAGTAATATTCATTAAATAAATAAAGATCAAATGAATATTCCAAATAATAATAAGTAAGCCAAATGAATATTTGGGAATGATATTCGTCAACCAAATAACTCTAATGAATATTCAAAATAATATTCATTAACTAAATAACTCCAATGAATGATCAAAATAATATGCATTAAATAAATGACATTCTAAATGAATATTAAAATAATATTCATTAAATATTCCTTCACTGAGGTAATACTCAAATAACGTTCCTCGAAAGATTCGTAATCGAATAAAAAATCCTCGAAGTAATAAATTTGTCGCTGGGATCCCTCCGGGTTTCCACGACTATTTATATATTACAAAATATTGACTCCCGGTCTATATTTGAAGTATGAATATCATACGCCCTTCGCTAAGGGTCTTAACCAAACAATCCGGCTTATAACTGATATTTCATATATAGTCTATAAGCCGATATCAATTCAGGGAACAAGTAATTCAATATTAACTTGAAAGTAGGCATGCATTCTATGGCATATGTATAAAACAATCATCATATATATTATCACAACAACAGTTCCAAGTATTGGAAACTTGCCTGAGAATCGAGTGCGGGTAGGGGTAATGTGTCCCGGGTCAGCTCGACAATCTATAAACAATCAGAATATTTAAGATTAACCACTTAACGCTTATTAAAAGGCTAAGTATAAACTCCACTTAAATCGAAACAGGTTTTCGAGTTATCTCGTTACGTCTCTTTTAGTGTAACTCTTTTTATCACCGATACGATCCGACATTCGTTCGTTATCAAGACATGTCATCATACTTATACTAGGTATATACTTAAGTCGTATAAGTTCTAAGGTTGGTCGTTTACGAATCAAGATTATACCTCGAGTGTTATCGCCCGTTTTCTAAGTTATAACCAAAGTCATACCTTTAAGGGGTTCGTTCGCGTTTAACCTCGATTCAAACATTTTTATAAAATCGGAAAACGATCCATTCGACATGTGGTTTTCTCCCACACCTTCCTTTTTACCTCTAATATTTAATTAATAAGATTCGCCACTGATTAAATGACATTTAAGGGAATCAATTTCAATTACGAACTTTCGTTTACGATTTCGAACCACTTTTACGAATTTAATCATAACTCCTAAACCGTAAGTTGAAATGCTTCGATTCTTTCGCCAAAGTGATCTATGTTAAAAAATCTAGCAGTAGGGTTCATTATCGTGCCAAGAACAGAGAGTTATGGCTACTGTCCAGTTCGGGTTCTTAGTGTTAATGAAAATCGGGCATTACGACGGCTACGAATCGAGCGTTCTAAAATTCGTTACGCAACAACCAAGCCACACCGGGCATCCATAACACTTATACACATGGTTATTATGTCAAAAAGTCCAGGAACACCATGCCTTACTACCATATGCATCATATTACATAAATCACTAAACCACTAACTAAACATGCTTATAACATCACCATAATCATAACTACACTAAGATCATCAAGAACATGCTTAAACTCAAAACAAGATCTAGGGTTCTCAAGACTTATACCTTCCTTGAAGTGTGATCTAGCCTTACTAAGCCTTGAATGGTCCTTGTCTAACCTTAACAAACCTTAGATCATCTAAACAAAACAAGAAATCAAAGTTAGTTTCATGAAAACACTATTCATCCCCCTCTTGGAGGATTTATTTGAAAATGGAAACAAAGGAGTTTGAAGCTAAGATTTCTTGGAGATTACTTTTGTGAATTATAGAACTCACCATAAAAATTACAAGATCAAACAAGGAGTGGAAGTTGGTTTTTGATCTTGGAATTAAGCTAAAAGCCGAATGGGAGCTTTTGGAGAGAATGGTGGAGTTTGCTTGGTTGATTCTTGAACAATAATGCATAAAGTGATGTTATTTGGATAATATCTCATCTAAAGTAGCTTTATTAAAGGTTGTGAAGTGTTGGATGAGGAAACACCATGACAAGTGTTGAGTTTATGGTGGTTTACAGCTTACTAGATAGTTACTTGCTAAGTACTTAGTTGCATTCTCTAAGATGCTAGTTCCTTGATTCTAGTTTGGTTACTAGATATTTTCTAGTAGCTTGCACAAGACTCTTGCTCCCTCTGCTTGTTTCTTTGTCCGTTTATTGCTTAATTCGTTGATCGTTCGAGGGAATAACTCATCCGTTTCTAGTTAGGGTTTTACCGAAAACCTTCTTAATAATTCTAATACTATTCTTCATCTTTCTTAATACTTCTCGAATTTAAATTCCTTAATTCCCTTTTATAAATCCTTAAGTCTTGCAGTGTCTAGGGAAATCTCGGAGAAAATAAAAGTGCTCTTTTTCTGAATCCGACAGCTTTTACATACACTTATTTTCCTCCTGGATCACTAATACGAACTCAGAAATCCGTTCCGAATACCGGGTATAACATTATTATAATAATATTCCAAATTTCACCAAAATCACTATTCATCACTTATTTTTACTTAATTCCTATAATTAGGAAAATGAACCTGGTTCACCCTCGAGTGTTCCTTAACCTTTTTACGGAACCGCCGGGCTTATAATAGATATTGATTTGGATGACATGAGGGTATCTATTTCTCTCTAGGGAATCTTATCTTAATTTTCTAGGAGATAGATTATTCTAACCTAAGTTATCACCCAATAGCATCCTTCAGGCCATATAACCTTGGAATATATATCCTTTCATTATTCATTCTTTAAAGCCAGTATTACATTGTAGTTGTAACCACTGTTCGCTCTTACATCAATATATAATAAAAGTTTTAATTCTACCCAAAAATCTGGGTTCTTACAGTCTCCCCTCCTTAAAAGGATTCCGTCCCGGAATCAGGTAGAAGACAATTGGGTACTTGTTGGTTATTTCGCTTTCCAATTCTCTGGTCGATCCTTACACATTCCAGTCTTTCTAAAGCACATCATACTGGTGTTACAACACACCCTTTATCCGTTCTACCAATTCTTTGATACTTTCGCATAACACATCATCCGGTATACGCTCTTGTCTGGTCTTATACTATTAACCTTATTGGTACATGCAGTGACTTCGGTATCACTAAGGCGCTACGAATTCCGGAGATAACCTCACTCGTAATTTTTGCAATTTCCTGATCGCTTTAATCTTCGCAATCTCGATGTATATATATTTAGGTGGAAAAATTTATCGAGAGATCACTGTGATCAATGAACATTTGTTATATTGCATAGTTAGTACAAAAGGGGGCCAGCCTTTAGTACTTGACAAGCAATTAAACAATTAATGGCATTCCACTTAGACTCCTATCACACAGACAGAGAGTCACGTAGTATTACCTCCCCTCCTTAAAGGGTTGTTCTTCTCAATTTAGAAGAAGATAAATAAGGGAGAAGAAAAGAACGAATTTCAAAGAATCATATAAGAAAGTTTTCATGATTGTCAAAATATCATACTTAGAATTTACCTCTGAACTATAGAGGTTTATTAGAGAAGAAAATAATCATATTCGTATCAAATTCCACTTTTTCGTATTCTCACACATCACATGTCCTTGTTACTCTGTCCATCATTCTGTGGACCTATACTCTTGTTCGATATTAGTATCAACTACTTTTGGAAAATCCTTCAACCTCTCAGGTTAAAATCATGGATTTCTCGCTTGACATTATTAATACTGGCATTTCATGCCACGACACTAGCCATTTCATATTCATAATTCTAACACCATTAGGTTGTCATTCCGATAGCTCATTAGGAAAACCCATTCATCAATCCATTCATAACATTCCTTGCTTCGCTTCCGTAGTTATTCCCCAATCTTTTCAGTATTTCCTCGAATTTTCCAAACTTAAAAGGAGTCAATTTGTATGTCATTTATGCTCATAATCCCAACTTTCTGTTTTGGCCAATACCCTTGCCCTGTCAATTCCATACTTTTCTCGCTTCATTACTAGAGCTTCTTATGAGTCCTCCTATCTGACTCTTTTATTGATTTTCAATTCTATTTCGATCTCTATCAGTCACTTGTCTTCATTTCTACTATTATCATTCTATGAACCATCATAGCCTAATCATTTATTTCAAATATCCCGTCGTTCCAGAAATTACACCATCCGAAATAAACCTGGATGATTTCTCTAACTTAGATTCAATTCGACATTTCCACAGTCGTTACCACCTAATTTCTCAGAAGGATCACCATCGTTTATCGTTTACGCAGTGCTTTAATAACTAAGCATCATAATTGTCAATTCAAGATCCTCTAGGAAAACAAAATAATCACTATTTCCTATCCATAAGGAACGCTTCCTGAACTTGACGTAGATATTACATGAAGCAGATAAAATTGCAGGAAAGCTTCCAGCATCGCAGCTGGAACAGGCTGGTGAGATTATTAATCATATATCTCCGGTAGAAGACTAAAAGCTTAGCGGTTTGCTTAATCGCTTGCCAATCTCATAATTCTCTATCTTGTTTGCACAGAAATACACCAACATAAACTTGCTTGTCATTCAACATCGTGCCATTTGGCTTATCAGTATTTGTACCATCTCTGTTTTTGGTCATCTACTACTAATTCCTTGTTACTTAACTTTCCCCCACTCATTCCAAAGGAAAGGCGAGTCTCTTGGGGAATTTGGTCTGGCCTGTCGTAGAGCCTCATAATGTCGATGATGTGCTACTGGCAACATCAGGAATCGAATCTTTACTTAAACTATTCCTATAGTTGATCCTGACACAATCATTAGACGGGTGTAACTTCCTCTACCACATTATGACCATCGAGGTCCTTACATTATCATTCTATTTCTTTGGTATGAGCATTTATACTTACTCCCCTATACTTAAAGTGTCGGCCACCTCGTTGGCCTTTTCTGATTATAATAATTTCTTGAGATCCATGTTTTCTGGATCTATTCCAACTCAGGGTGGAAGCATTCTCCCTTAAATTCTGCTGAATGAGAGAAAACATCTATCAGTCTTTTCCAAAAGTCATTGCTTCCACCTTTCTAGTGTGAACTTTACTACCAGTACTCCCAATCATACCTAGGATATTTCCTTACTTAAATCCCTTCTTGTTTTAGGATAATCTCAACCTTATTGGTTCAATCCATACTTTCTCATGGTTTCACACCTAATTCCTCTGGCCGTATTGTTACTATGTCATACATTCCTTACAAAACTTCCCTTTCTGAAGTTCAGAACATTACCTCTTCCCTTATAGGGCTTCTTAGGTCATCCTCATCATTCATCCTATATCTTCTGGGTACAGGGTATATCAAACATCATTAACCAATTCTATAACAATTCTGTCTATGTACTTTTCGAGACTCCTTTCCACAAATCCTTATAGGTTATTGATACCTTGGTCGATTCAACTTATATCGTCTGATTTCACAGTGCCTATTGTTAGGGGTGATGCTATTCTTTGTGCATCCCCCAGGGTTCGTCTTATTATATGGACATTCTATCCTCAATTCTATCTTCAAGGAATACTTATATCCTGTAATTGGAAATCCAATTATATATCCTTAATAAAGGTCACTTTTCAATCACTCTCATCTTAATCATCTATAGGTAGCTTAATGTTAACCTTTCTTTCAAACGAATGTCGTTCTACATGACCTTCCAAAAGACAACATATGTCTATCTGTCTTTCTTACAGAACTTGGTAATGGTAGCAATGATGCTCTGGAAGATATTGGTCATGTTCAACGTGAATCTCTTAGTGTCTAATGCTCTTTTTGAGGACGCTAAGCTTCAGATAACATTTATACATCATACTACGCCATCTTTGACAACCTTCGAAACTCTTTATTGGTCACTATCCTCAATCCCAATACTTCCATGGTATATATAAAATCCATCATCATGTTCCTCAATTCATTTTATATCAAAAGTCCTCGCGGTTGGCACTTGGTTAGAAGCACCCCGCTTTGTCCTTACGTTGCTGGTTCAGTCACTTGATAATCTTTAGTGACTTGGCCCCAACTGGCCATGCTAAAATATGTGAGTTTAGGGGTCGGCTAATAGCATTACTTTTCTAGCAATTGCTGGCATAGTGCCTTCTACTTTGATACCTTTTGATCTTTTCAAAACTTCACTCCATATAAGTCTCAATCGACTTCTCGGTGCCATCTCCAGTCACCTTTCCTTTTCTTTTATTCTTCTAGTTACTCTTATCAATTCCACGTACCACAAAAGCTTAACACTTCTGGCATAACAACCTTTTCATTTAAGTCAATCCCAGAATTTCTCAGTCCGGCTTGTTTCTTAATTACATTCAACTTCATAATTTTATCCCTACATTCAACTGTAATAATCGGGGTATGTCTACCCACCTATATAGCGGCTACTTTACCCAATCCACAGGGTTCGCTCCAGTTTCCACTCTCTTCAATGACGTCTTTTGATAATCAGAAAGACAAGGTTTGCCAAAATTCGTTGAATTCCTTTCCAGAATTTGGGAAAATTTCAGTTAATCTATTCACCCACTAGTAACATGCCACATCTTCCCGATACATATTCGTCCTATTAGTCGATACTACCAAATACCAGTCTTCTTAACAACTAGTCTCAGAAGGAACACTACCGTCGGGGTTAGTCGTTCCTCAACATTGGCACTACCAAGGCCATCCGAATCCGATGAACTGCGCTGTCTAAATGTATTCGAAATTACGCTGTCATGCTGCATAAGCGTAGACCTATACCTGTATAAGTTGCATCATAATATCTCCCAAAGTTTCCTTCTTCCATTAGGCAACGCCAACCCTGGTCATTACCAACTTTACCTTTAGCTCCAGGAAGATCTTCTCACGTTTATCTTGTCCATTCAAACTTTTATTCTTACAATAAGTCGGGTTACGGGACTACACTTTCTGTAAAGTCCTGAGCAAATCTTTAGTAATACCTTGTGAATTTTATGAAGTTTCTCACCTTTGCCAGTGTGGTTGCCCAATCTCCATTTGAAACTGTCTTTAACTTGGTAGGGCCGACCAACACTACTCTTATTGATCATGTGTCCTATTGCTGGACTTCATTTTGCCAAAACTCTTATTTCGAGAACATGTCCTACACCTGTTCTTTCAGGTTGCATTTAAAAGCATTCTCAATTACATCTCAACCACTGCTCGCCTTGCCTAATCCATTTATGATTCAGTGTCAGAATAAACTTAAGGTAACTACCATAATCCATTCAAGGAAAAGAAAGAATTTAATATTCTTCTGAATCACATGCATCTAATGTTTCTGGTTCATCATTTCACTGAATTGAACGGAACTTATAATTGGTTCCTGATGATAGCCTTATTACTAATTTATCACAGACTCACTGGTCTTCTCCTCTTGTAGGTTCTGAGATCATTGTCTCGCTTACTATTTCCTTATATACTTTATTCAATCATGCCATCACCTTTCAATGTCTTTATTTTCTAAGTTGATCCATTCATAAAATGGACATTTCCTTGAACCCAACCACCTTATCAATCCTAGTTTGACTTTACAAAATATCACTTATGAAATCTGCCTTCTCATGGCGAATTATCCTTAACCACATTCACACTAATTCATTTATCTGAAGATATGGCACTTGCCACCTATGTCTTAACTGTTCCTGGAGACTCTGCTCCTTGTCCTCTATTGTTGTCTTTGATGATCATGTACCACTCTATCTCTTTCCTCATTAATCTAAAGGTCTCTAAGGATTTTAATCTGTCCCCATATAGGATCTCAAGTAATTCCTCAAATCCATCTTACCTGCTGGTACTTCATCTAGCAGTCCCGTTATGAATCCAATACGCATCTTTAATTCTCTTAATAATATCTCAGCTCTTTACGCTCACTTTTCCGAGCACTATACCTTTACTCTTACAGTCTCTCTGTCTGTAGCCCTCATTCCTTAAGTGTAAACTGCTTATACTTATCAATATTCTCCTCCTCTGCTGGAACCTCTTCCGGGTCCTTAGTAGGGTACTCTATCGAATCCACCATCCGATCTTCAGTATCAAAACATGCATCATTATGTTACTGCTCGTAATCTCCAAGGCTTGTTGCCTTACTAGTCGGTACGAGAACGAGCTTAAGTTACTATCATGATACTTAATAGTTCCCATAAGGGTTTTATACGTCAGTACTACATTAAGTAGTCCGACTATGAACTTGGCAAGAGTTCTTATTATCTTAATGAATTTATTGTTTTAACGTCGCATCATCTCTGGGATATATAACGCTCTCTCTGATACCATTTCTGTAACACCCCCGGATCCAGGGTCAAGGATCTGGTCGTTACGGTCTCAATATCCAACCACAAAACCAACATAACTTAAATTACAACCTTGTGACCCAAAACAACAACATAAAACACACCCGTTATAGTCCCAGAGATGAAATCAGAGTAACCAACAATATTATTAATCACAAGTTTGAGTTCTTACAACCCAAAGAATTACAATTGTACAATTACATACTCTTTGCCATCCATTAATAGATACCATAATATAAATACATTTGAGGCTCAATTGCTAACAACTAGCCTACCAGTAGTTGCATCCTCAACAAAGGTAGCCAAGACCTTAGCGGTAAACCTCTGACGGTTGACACCTGCTTACGCTGCGTGCGCCTTGTGCGGCCATCTGATCTAGCTGTTGTTGTGATATAAATAAATAAAGCAAGGGTGAGCAATAGCCCAACAGAAATATAATTGAACAGTGATAATATATGACAGTCCAAAATATCTTTGAAACCATATGCCATGCATTAACGATGTAGTACCAATATAAGGTATGAGATGAAGTTACAAGGTAACTCAAAAATATATTTGTTTTGAATAAATATCTGCTATGCAAAAGATAAGCAAGATATTCTCAATTATCATAAAAGAGGAACTTGCAGGAAAAATATTGCAATTCCGGTTTCAACACTTTTTCACCTTGCCAACACCAACAGTGTTGTAGAAATTTCTCACTTTTAGAAGATGAACTAATACGGGAGCATTGCCGCGCCAGATGCCCTGACGTTTACGATGATCAGTCGTATGTCATGCATCTCATCAGTCGTTCTCTACATGTAGAAGGTAGCTCCGACGGAATTATTTATCTACCGCCCTCTGGAACTCCTCAGCCAACGGTGGGGCTATTGCTGGACCGGCGCCACTCGGCCACTTACGCGTCTCCTAGTTCGAATATCATCCATGACTCTGAAACGTAAAGTTCGTTCCCCTTTTCCCCAAGTGTAACACTTGTTGATAGGACTCCACAAAGTAGTCGTACCTAATTGGAAAGGAAAATTCACCAATATTTCCCAAGCTGATGCTTGTTAATGGATATAAACTTGTTACATCAATCATACCCCTCGAGCGTTGAGGAGGTAACCAAAAGACTCATATCGATGCTTGAAAGAATCAAGATGTGAGTGACAAGATAGTTTTAGCAAGTATAGGACCGGGCAGTCCAATAATTAACATCTCCAAGTGAGGTCCCCTTATATAATTTTTTTTGGAAGTTGAGCGAGTATTTAAATCTTCTTATAAGATAGATTTAAACGAAAATAAAGTTTTGGGAACCTCCCCTTGATAAAATAGTCATAAAAGACTTCGAAATATTTTACATAATATCTGAAGGCGAAGGATAACCTTTGAATAATATAAATCATTACAAAAAGAATTCAAAAGAATTTTATTAAATATTCCAAGAATATTTATTAAGTCAATAATAATTACGGAATATTATTAAATCATAATATTGCTCGTAAGTAATCCTCGAATGAATATATAGAATTATTTATTAAATAAATCTCTTCTTAAATGAATAATTAAAATAATATTCATTGAATAAATAAACTTAAATAAATATTTAAAATAATATTTACTGAATAAATCAAACCTTAAATGAATATTTGAAAGTAATATTCATTTAACAAATAACATTCCAAATGAATATCCAAATAATATTCATTAAACAAATAATATTCTAACTGAATATCCCAAAATAATATTCATTAAACAAATAATATTCTAACTGAATATCCCAAAATAATATTCATTTAACAAATAATACTCTAAATGAATATCCGAATAATATTCATTTAGTAATCAAAACTTTAAAGGAATATTCGAAGTAATATTCCTTGAGTAAATAGAACTTCCAATGAATATTTTAAAATAATATTCATTAAGTAAATCAAACCTTAAATGAATATTCGAAAGTAATATTCATTAAATAAATAAAGATCAAATGAATATTCCAAATAATAATAAGTAAGCCAAATGAATATTTGGGAATGATATTCGTCAACCAAATAACTCTAATGAATATTCAAAATAATATTCATTAACTAAATAACTCCAATGAATGATCAAAATAATATGCATTAAATAAATGACATTCTAAATGAATATTAAAATAATATTCATTAAATATTCCTTCACTGAGGTAATACTCAAATAACGTTCCTCGAAAGATTCGTAATCGAATAAAAAATCCTCGAAGTAATAAATTTGTCGCTGGGATCCCTCCGGGTTTCCACGACTATTTATATATTACAAAATATTGACTCCCGGTCTATATTTGAAGTATGAATATCATACGCCCTTCGCTAAGGGTCTTAACCAAACAATCCGGCTTATAACTGATATTTCATATATAGTCTATAAGCCGATATCAATTCAGGGAACAAGTAATTCAATATTAACTTGAAAGTAGGCATGCATTCTATGGCATATGTATAAAACAATCATCATATATATTATCACAACAACAGTTCCAAGTATTGGAAACTTGCCTGAGAATCGAGTGCGGGTAGGGGTAATGTGTCCCGGGTCAGCTCGACAATCTATAAACAATCAGAATATTTAAGATTAACCACTTAACGCTTATTAAAAGGCTAAGTATAAACTCCACTTAAATCGAAACATGTTTTCGAGTTATCTCGTTACGTCTCTTTTAGTGTAACTCTTTTTATCACCGATACGATCCGACATTCGTTCGTTATCAAGACATGTCATCATACTTATACTTGGTATATACTTAAGTCGTATAAGTTCTAAGGTTGGTCGTTTACGAATCAAGATTATACCTCGAGTGTTATCGCCCGTTTTCTAAGTTATAACCAAAGTCATACCTTTAAGGGGTTCGTTCGCGTTTAACCTCGATTCAAACATTTTTATAAAATCGGAAAACGATCCATTCGACATGTGGTTTTCTCCCACACCTTCCTTTTTACCTCTAATATTTAATTAATAAGATTTGCCACTGATTAAACGACATTTAAGGGAATCAATTTCAATTACGAACTTTCGTTTACGATTTCGAACCACTTTTACGAATTTAATCATAACTCCTAAACCGTAAGTTGAAATGCTTCGATTCTTTCGCCAAAGTGATCTATGTTAAAAAATCTAGCAGTAGGGTTCATTATCGTGCCAAGAACAGAGAGTTATGGCTACTGTCCAGTTCGGGTTCTTAGTGTTAATGAAAATCGGGCATTACGACGGCTACGAATCGAGCGTTCTAAAATTCGTTACGCAACAACCAAGCTACACCGGGCATCCATAACACTTATACACATGGTTATTATCTCAAAAAGTCCAGGAACACCATGCCTTACTACCATATGCATCATATTACATAAATCACTAAACCACTAACTAAACATGCTTATAACATCACCATAATCATAACTACACTAAGATCATCAAGAACATGCTTAAACTCAAAACAAGATCTAGGGTTCTCAAGACTTATACCTTCCTTGAAGTGTGATCTAGCCTTACTAAGCCTTGAATGGTCCTTGTCTAGCCTTAACAAACCTTAGATCATCTAAACAAAACAAGAAATCAAAGTTAGTTTCATGAAAACACTATTTATCCTCCTCTTGGAGGATTTATTTGAAAATGGAAACAAAGGAGTTTGAAGCTAAGATTTCTTGGAGATTACTTTTGTGAATTATAGAACTCACCATAAAAATTACAAGATCAAACAAGGAGTGGAAGTTGGTTTTTGATCTTGGAATTAAGCTACAAGCCGAATGGGAGCTTTTGGAGAGAATGGTGGAGTTTGCTTGGTTGATTCTTGAACAATAATGCATAAAGTGATGTTATTTGGATAATATCTCATCTAAAGTAGCTTTATTAAAGGTTGTGAAGTGTTGGATGAGGAAACACCATGACAAGTGTTGAGTTTATGGTGGTTTAGAGCTTACTAGATAGTTACTTGCTAAGTAATTAGTTGCATTCTCTAAGATGCTAGTTCCTTGATTCTAGTTTGGTTACTAGATATTTTCTAGTAGCTTCCACAAGACTCTTGCTCCCTCTGCTTGTTTCTTTGTCCGTTTATTGCTTAATTCGTTGATCGTTCGAGGGAATAACTCATCCGTTTCTAGTTAGGGTTTTACCGAAAACCTTCTTAATAATTCTAATACTATTCTTCATCTTTCTTAATACTTCTCGAATTTAAATTCCTTAATTCCCTTTTATAAATCCTTAAGTCTTGCAGTGTCTAGGGAAATCTCGGAGAAAATAAAAGTGCTCTTTTTCTGAATCCGACAGCTTTTACATACACTTATTTTCCTCCTGGATCACTAATACGAACTCAGAAATCCGTTCCGAATACCGAGTATAACATTATTATAATAATATTCCAAATTTCACCAAAATCACTATTCATCACTTATTTTTACTTAATTCCTATAATTAGGAAAATGAACCTGGTTCACCCTCGAGTGTTCCTTAACCTTTTTACGGAACCGCCGGGCTTATAATAGATATTGATTTGGATGACATGAGGGTATCTATTTCTCTCTAGGGAATCTTATCTTAATTTTCTAGGAGATAGATTATTCTAACCTAAGTTATCACCCAATAGCATCCTTCAGGCCATATAACCTTGGAATATATATCCTTTCATTATTCATTCTTTAAAGCCAGTATTACATTGTAGTTGTAACCACTGTTCGCTCTTACATCAATATATAATAAAAGTTTTAATTCTACCCAAAAATCTGGGTTCTTACACTTTGAATTTGATATTTAATATATTAAAGGAGAAAATAATTCTCTTGCTGATTATTTAACCTGCGAATTTTTACAGGGAGAATGACAACCCCTAATAGGGGAAGAGGTTGTGGCTATAACCATGGTAGAAGCTTCGGGAGTAATAATATGTTACCTCGTCCAGAGTCCACTATCCCTCTAATAGGAGACTAGACAATTAGCATTATAGATCCAGAGTAATTGTAAGAACCCAGATTTTTGGTAGAATTAAAACTTTTATTATGTAATTAGATGGGAATGAATAGTGGTTATGACTGCGATGTAACGAAGGTCTATTAAATGAATGGAATGGATTTGAATTCAATTATTTATATGTCATGCAGAATACTTTTGGTTGACGGCATAGATAAGAATGATCTATCTCCCAAGAATATAAGTATATTACTTCAAGTAAGATTATTCTTGTGTCATCCAAATCAATATCTATTATAAGTCCAGCGGTTCCGTAAAAAGGTTAAAAAGCACTCGAGAGTGAACCAGGTTCATTTTCCTAATTATAGGAATTAAATAAAAATAAGTGATGAATAGTGATTTTGTGGAATTTGGAATATTATTATAATAATGTTATACTCGGTATTCGGAACGGATTTCTGAGTTCGTATTAGTGATCCAGGAAGAAAATAAGTGTATGTAAAAGCTGTCGGATTCAGAAAAAGAGCACTTTTATTTTCTCCGAGAATTCCCTGGACACTACAAGACTTAAGGATTTATAAAAGGGAATTAAGGAATTTAAATTCGAGAAGTATTAAGAAAGATGAGGAATAGTATTATAAATATTAAGAAGGTTTTCGGTAAAACCCTAACTAGAAACGAATGAGTTATTCCCACGAACGATCAATCGAATCGAGCAATAACCGGACAAAAGAACAAGCAGAGACTAAGATGCATGCATGTGCTATGTATAAAATATCTAGTAACCAAACTAGAATCAAGGAACTAGCATCTTAGAGAATGCAACTAAGTACTTAGCAAGCAACTACCTAGTTAAGCTCTAAACCACCATAAACTCAACACTTGTCATGGTGTTTCCTCATCCAACACTTCACTTTATGCAATATTGAAAGATCAACCAAGCAAAATACTCCCCCCCCCCCATTTACACCCCATTCGGCAATTCCATTAATTCCAAAACAAAAATCAAGCTTCCAACCATCACTTGACCTTGTAATTTTTATGGTGAGTTCCATAATTCATAAAAGTGATCTCCAAAAAATTTCAAAGCCAAACACCTTTGTTTCCATTTTCAAAGAATTCATCCAAGAGGAGGGTGAATAGTGATTCTATGAACTAATCTTGTTTTTTCTTGTTTTTCATGGTTGATTTAGCAAGCTTAAACACTTCTAAGGACCATACCAAGCATAGTGAGGCTAGATCATACTCCAAGGAAGGTATAACAACTTGAAACCCTAGGCTTTACTTTGAGATTTTGCATGCTCTTGATGGGTTTTAGTATAAGATGTGATATTAGCATGATTATAAGCATGATTAAGATGTAGTTTTGATAAATGTTAAAAATAGTTTAGATGAACGGAAAGGCATTGCTTGGCCTCAGTTCATGGTGATATATCATGTATATGTTGTTTGGGATGGATACCTTGATGATTGGAAGGTTTGGAATTTAGAAATATTCGGTTTATAGCCGTCGTAATGTCGAAATTTTGTTAACATTAAGAACACGAATTTAACAGAAGGTATAACTCACTGTTTAGCTTCGAATTATGCCATGATTAGCTAGATTATGTTATGAGCTTCGTTTTGATATAAAGATCGCATGAAACAGACTTACGGTTTAGGAGTTATGATTAAATTCGTAAAAGTGGTTCGGAACCGTAATCAAAAGTTCGTAATTGAAATTGATCCCCTTTAATATTGCGAAATCAGTGGCGAATCTTGATAATTAAATAATAGGGATAAAAAGGAAGGTGTGGGAGAAGACCGCATGTCAAATGGATCGTTTTCCGATTTTATAAAAATGTTCGAATCTAGGTTAAGTGCGAAAGTACCCCTAAAAGGTATACTTGGTTATAACTTCGGTAAACCATTTAGAAAACGATCGATAAATATCGAGGTCTAATCTTTCGACTTTAAAACTTATACGATTTAAATACTTACCATATGTAAGTGTAATGTCATGCTTTAGTAACGAACAAGTATCGGGTAATAAAAGCAATAATAAGAGTGAATTAGAGGGGTATAACGAAACGACTTGAAAACGTGTTTCGATTTAAGTTAAGTTTATACGTAACCTTTTGAAAGGTGTTAAGTGATTAATCCCGAATGCCTTGGCTAATTATAGATCATCAGGCTGACCCGGGACACGCTACTACTACCCCTACTCATACTCGATTTCCAGGCAAGTTTCAAATCCTCCTTTAAGGCTGTTGTTGTGAATATATATATATGTTTCTGTTACAGTACATATGCCATAGCATGCATGCCTACTTTTAAAAGTCATATTGATATACTTGTTCCCTGAATTATTGTTGGCTTATAAGCTAGATAGTTATTGTATCAATTATATGCCGGAAATTTCTAAGACCCTTAAGCGAAGGGCATCTGAATCTCATTCTTTGACTATAGACCGGGAGTCGTTATTCCTTGATATATTGATATTATTTTCAGAGGAAAATAACTAAGTAAATATTTTCCATTTATTATCTGGCGAATATTATTGGAATATTCCCTTGAGATTATTTGATAAATATTATTCGGATTATCCATCAGATGTTTATTTATTCGAGTAATATTATATATTTAATATTCATCTAAAGTCGATTAAATATTCGAATATTATTTCGAACTCTCAGTTAAGTTATTTAATTAGAGAATATTCATTCTTATTTACTCGATAAATATTATTTTGAATATTCATTCGAGTTTATTTATTTAATGAATATTATCTTAATATTCCTTCGAGCCTTATTTATTTAAATGAATATTAATTCGAATATTCATTCAATCTCTATTTATTTTATAAATATTAGTTGAGCATTGATTCGAACTTCAGTTATTCGATAAATATTATCTTCGACATTCAGTTAAAGTCAATTCTATTAGTGAACATGATTTTAAATGTTCAATCGATATTCATTTCTTCGATAATTATTATTAAGTCGAATATTCATTATTTATTCAATGAATATTATTTCAAATATCCATTTGACGATTATTTCATCAATAAAATACTATTATTACTAATGGGAATATTCATTATTCGTCCAATGAATATTATTCTGAACAGTTATTCAAAGATTATTCCGAGCAACACCTTTCCAATACCCGTGACTCAAGAAATATTTTTGGAATATTTATTTAACTCTTCTAACTCGTTTCTAAGATACTTGGTTTCATTCACATAGTATCATCAACCCTCGAATATTATATAAATTATTTTAGAGTCCTATTATTGTTATTATATTATCAAGGAAGGTTCTCAGTAATTCCATTCTTCCTTCGATTCGAATATAAGGGAACCTGACTTGAAGAATGTTATTTATCTTGTGACTGCCCGGTCATAAATTATTCGTTCACTCGCAACTTGGTTGCTATTATTCATGGTATTACGTGTACCCACTCATTATTCGAGGGGTAAGAATGTTGGAACAAGTCATTATCCATTAACAAGCAGCAGCTTGGGAAATATTGGTAAATTTTCCTTTCCACATTAGATACGACTACCTTGTGGAGTCTTATCAACAGGTATCATACCTGGGGAAGAGGGGAACGAACAATACATTTCAAAATGATGGATGTTAAATGAACTAGGAGACGCGTAAGTGGCCGAGTGGCGCCGGTCCAGCAATAGCCCAACCGTTGGCTTAGGAGTTCCAGAGGGCGGTAGACAAGTAAATCCGTCGGAGCTACCTTCTACATGTAGAGAACGACTGATGAGATGCATGACATACGACTGATCCCCGTAAACGTCAGGGCATCTGGCGCGGTAATGCTCCCGTATTAGTTCATCACTCAATGTTGGAATTTTTCTGCAACACCATCATAGTTGGCAGAGTTGAAAAGTATTTCAAACTGGAATTGCAACATCATTCTGCAAGTTCCTATTTTTATGAAAATGATGCTATCTTGCTTATTTTGGCATAGCATATGCTTCCACAAAATATGCATCTATTGAGTTACCTTGTAACTTCATCCTTTATATTAAACTGGCAATATTTTCTCTAATGCATGGCATATGATTTCAAAACATATCTTTGAACTATCTTATATATTACTGCACAGTTATATATTGTTGGTGGAAAAGTACCCCCATTTGTTTTCAAGCTGATTCCGGGACGGAATCCTTTTAAGGAGGGGAGACTGTAAGAACCCAGATTTTTGGTAGAATTTAAAACTTTTTAGTATGTAATAATATGGGAATGAATAGCGGTTATGACTGTGATGTAACGAAGATCTATTAAATGAATGGAATGGATTTGAATTCAATTATTTATATGTCATGCAGAATACTTTTGGTTGACGGCATAGATAAGAATGATCTATCTCCTAAGAATATAAGTATATTACTTCAAGTAAGATTATTCTTATGTCATCCAAATCAATATCTATTATAAGTCCAGCGGTTCCGTAAAAAGGTTAAGAAGCACCCGAGAGTGAACCAGGTTCATTTTCCTAATTATAGGAATTAAATAAAAATAAGTGATGAATAGTGATTTTGGTGGAATTTGGAATATTATTATAATAATGTTATACCCGGTATTCGGAACGGATTTCTGAGTTCGTATTAGTAATCCCGGAAGAAAATAAGTGTATGTAAAAGCTGTCGGATTCAGAAAAAGAGCACTTTTATTTTCTCCGAGAATTCCCTGGACACTGCAAGACATAAGGAATTATAAAAGGAATTTAAGGATTTTAAATTCGAGAAGTATTAATAAAGATGAGGAATAGTATTATAAATATTAAGAAGGTTTTCGGTAAAACCCTAACTAGAAACGAATGAGTTATTCCCTCGAACGATCAACGAATTAAGCAATAAACGGACAAGGAATCAAGCAGGGGAGGCAAGATACATGCATGTGTGCAAGTGACAAATATCTAGAAACCATATAGTTACCTAAGTAACCAATACTTAGTGAATCAACTAAGTACTTAGAAAACAAACCACTTGGTTAAGCCTTAACCATCCTATCTTCAACACTTGTCTTGGTAAAACCTCATCCAACAATGCATCACACTCCACTAACACCACTTTAAGAAGATATTATCCAAGCAAACCTCACTTTATGCATTATTGATAAATCAACCAAGCAAAAATACTCTCTCCCCCTCCAAGAACACCATTCGGCTTTTCCATTAATTCCAAATCCAAAATCCAACTTCCAACCACTTGTTGATCTTGAAACTTTTATGGTGAGACTTACATTTCATATAAATGATCTCCTCAAAATCCTAGCTTCGATCTCTTCTTTTTCCATTTTCAAAAAAATGGTTTAAGAGGAGGATGAATAGTGTTTTCATGAACTAATCTTGTTTTTTTCTTGTTTTTCATGGTTGATTTAGCAAGCTTAAGCACCTCTAAGGATCATACCAAGCATAGTGAGGCTAGATCATACTCCAAGGAAGGTATAGCAACTTGAAACCCTAGGCTTTACTTTGAGATTTTGCATGATCTTGGTGGGTTTTAGTATGAGATGTGTTATTAGCATGATTATAAGCTTGGTTGTGATTTAGATTTCATAAATGTTAAAAATAGTTTAGATGAACGGAAAGGCATTTCTTGGCCTCAGTTCATGGTAATATATCATGTATATGTTGTTTGGGATGGATACCTTGATTATTGGAAGGTTTGGAATTTAGAAATATTCGATTTATAGCCGTCGTAATGCCGAAATTTCGCTAACATTAAGAACACGAACTTAACAGTAGGTATAACTCACAGTTTAGCTTCGACTTTTGCCATGATAAGCTAGATTATGTTATAAGCTTCGTTTTTATATAAAGATCGCATGAAACGGACTTACGGTTTAGGAGTTATGAATAAATTCGTAAAAGTGGTTCGGAACCGTAATCAAAAGTTCGTAACCGAAATTGGATCCCTTTAATATTGCGAAATCAGTGGCGAATCTTGATAATTAAATAATAGAGATAAAAAGGAAGGTGTGGGAGAAGACCGCATGTCAAACGGATCGTTTTCCGATTTTATAAAAATGTTCGAATCTAGGTTAAGTACGAAAGTACCCCTAAGAGGTATACTTGGTTATAACTTCGGTAAACCACTTAGAAAACGATCGATAAATATCGAGGTCTAATCTTTCGACTTTAAAACTTATACGATTTAAATACTTACCATATGTAAGTATAAGGTCATGCTTTAGTAACGAACAAGTGTCGAGTAATAAAGGCAATAATAAGAGTGAATTAGAGGGGTATAACGAAACGACTTGAAAACGTGTTTCGATTTAAGTTAAGTTTATACTTAACCTTTTGAAAGGTGTTAAGTGATTAATCCCGAATGCCTTGGCTATCTATAGATCATCAGGCTGACCCGGGACACGCTACCACTACCCCTACCCGTACTCGACTTCCAGGCAAGTTTTCGAACCTTTCTTTTTAAAGGCTGTTGTTGTGAATATATATATGTATGTGTTTTCAGTATACATATGCCATAGCATGCATGCCTATTCTCGAATTATTTTGAAATGCTTGTTCCCTGAATTATTGTTGGCTTATAAGCTAGATAGTTATATATCAGTTATAAGCCGGAAATTATTTAGACCCTTAATCGAAGGGCAGTGAATCTCATTCTTTGATTATAGACCGGGAGTCGATATTCCTTGATATATTGATATTATTTTCAGAGGAAATATTTAAGTAAATATTTTCCATTTGTTATCCGGCAAATATTGTTGGGATATTCCTTGAGATTATTTAATAAATATTATTCGGATTGTTCATCAGATGCTTATTTATTCGAGGAATATTATATGATTAATATTCATCTAAAGTCGATTAAATATTCGAATATTATTTCGAACTCTCAATTAAGTTATTCATTCTTATTTACTCGATAAATGTTATTTTGAACATTCATTCGAGTTTATTTAATTAATGAATATTATTTTAATATTCATTCGAGTCTTATTTATTTAAATGAATATTATTTCGAATATTCATTCGATCTCTATTTATTTTATAAATATTAGTTGAGCATTGATTCGAACTTCAGTTAATCGATAAATATTATCTTCGACATTCAGTTAAATTCAATTCTATTATTGAACATGATATTAAATATTCATTCGATATTCATTTCTTCGATAATTATTATTAAGTCAAATATTCATTATTTGTTCAATGAATATGGTCTCAAATATTCAATCGATAATTACTTCATCAATTAGTATCATTCTCAAGTTAAATATTCATTATTTATTCAATGAATATTATTTCAAGTATCCATTTGACGATTATTTCATCAATAAAATATTATTATTATTAATAGGAATATTCATTATTCGTCCAATGAATATTATTCTGAACAGTTATTCAAAGATTATTCCGAGCAACACCTTTCCAATACCCGTGACTCAAGAAATATTCCTGGAATATTTATTTAATTCTTCTAACTCATTTCAAAGATACTTGGTGTCATTCACATAGTATCATCGACCTCCGAACATTATATAAATTATTACAGAGTCTTATTAATATTATTATATTATCAAGGAAGGTTCTCAGTGATTTCATTCTCCCTTCGATTCTATTATAAGGGAACCTTACTTGAGGAATGTTATTTATCTTGTGACTGCCCGGTCATAAATTATTCGTTTACTCGCAACTTGGTTGCTGTTATTCATGGTATTACGTGTACCCACTCATTATTCGAGGGGTAAGAATGTTGGAACAAGTCATTATCCATTAACAAGCAGTAGCTTGGGAAATATTGGTAAATTTTCCTTTCCATTTAGATATGACTACCTGGTGGAGTCTTATCAACAAGTATTATACTTGGGGAAAGGGGGACGAACTTTATGTTTCAAAGTTATGGGTATGGAATGAACTAGGAGACGCGTAAGTGGCCGAGTGGCGCCGGTCCAGCAATAGCCCAACCGTTGGCTTAGGAGTTCCAGAGGGCGGTAAACAAGTAAATCCGTCGGAGCTACCTTCTACATGTAGAGAACGACTGATGAGATGCATGACATACGGCTGATCCCCGTAAACGTCAGGGCATCTGGCGCGGCAATGCTCCCGTATTAGTTCATCACTCAATGTTGGAAATTTTCTGCAACATCTTCATAGTTGGCAGAGTTGAAAAGTATTTCAAACTGGAATTGCAATATCATTCTGCAAGTTCCTATTTTTTTTATGAAAATGATGCTATCTTGCTTATTTTGGCATAGCATATGCTTCCACAAAATATACATTTATTGAGTTACCTTGTAACTTCATCCTTATATTAAACTGGCAATATTTTCTCTAATGCATGGCATATGATTTCAAACATATCTTTAAACTGTCTTATATATTACTGCACAGTTATATATTGTTGGTGGGCTGTTGCTCACCCTTGCTTATTTATTATGTCACAACAACAGCTA
This sequence comes from Kitagawia praeruptora, assembly GCA_037693485.1. Lineage (NCBI taxonomy): Eukaryota > Viridiplantae > Streptophyta > Magnoliopsida > Apiales > Apiaceae > Kitagawia > Kitagawia praeruptora. Next base: position 165,387,832 of record CM075348.1, on the reverse strand, counting down.
GGTCACATGGCTCGCGTCAGGCGCACTCGGCGCAAGCAGGTTACCCGCCCCGCAGGGCTCCCCGTTGATATCATCGCTGCCATTGCTGAGGTAGCATAGCTCAGCAGCCTTGACTTCCAGTTTACTTATATGTATCAATAATGATTAATCAACGGCAAAACTTTTAAACTTATGATGTTATTCTTTTGGCTTGTAATAACTTTTATTCGTAACCAGTAATGCAAGACGTATTTCAATTTCATCTCTGGGACTATAACTGTGTGTGTGTGTGAGTGGTTATTATTGTGGGGTCACAGCAGGTGATTTATTTATTGTGGACTCGAGTAAAGTATTAATCATGGAAAATAAGACCGTAACGACCCGATCCCGGACCCCGGATCTGGGGGTGTTACAGAAATGGTATCAGAGAGAGAGTTATAAATCCCAAGAGATGATGCGACGCTATACAATAATAAATTCACTAAGATAATAAGAACTCTTGCCAAGTTCACTTAAAACCCTTATGGGAACTTTTAAGTATCATGATAGTAATACAATTCGTCGTTGTGTAGGCGAGCGACATGTCGGATCAAGAGGAGTATGAGAGACAGCACGATGATGCGATCCAGGCCGCCGAGGGCTCGGCGATGGTAGAGTCAGATGCTGATACTGATGTTGTTGAGTCAGAGGAGGAGGACCCTGAGGTCCAGGTGGATGCTGATACTGATGTCATGGAGTCAGAGGATGAGGACCCTGAGGAGGTCCAGATTGATGCTGATACTGATGTTGTTAAGTCAGAGGAGGAGGTCCAGGCCGCAGGGGATGCTGAGTTAGTTGCTGAGGATGTTGATGATGAGGACCCTGAGGAGGACCAGCTTATACCTGAGGGTAGAGAGATTGGGGAGGACTTTTGGGTTGTGACTCAGATTAGGACTTTGGAGGAGGATACTGACATGACCACAGATCAGGTGGTACCGGTAGATGAGAATGCCGAGGGAGATGTTGACGAGCCAGTAGTTGGTGTTGTAGGGAGTTCTGGACTTCTTGTGCCACTCCTCTCTGATGAGAGAGCCCCTACCCCGCCACCACTACCTGTGAGCCCAGTGTCAGATGAGTTTGAGGCATTGACCCCAGAGCCACAGCAGGCAGAGGCTGCCCTTCCAGCAGATCCAGCCCCTCCACCCCATGGTCCGACAGGGGACGTCCCAGCATGTTTTCACCACTATGTTGTAGGCAGACTTACTTCTGAGGTAGCCGTGGCTGAGGCCAGGCTGGCAGAGTCCCGCAGAGAGCTAGCCGCAGAGAGAGAGGCCCGGTTGAGGCACCTGGGTGGTAGGCGTGCCAGAGCTGGAGATATGTATAGGCAGGTGACCGGCATAGAGCTGAGGGCCCGTGTGAGGGTGCGACAGTTACCCAGTGATGGGCATGGCATGGTATCCAGGGCTGATGCAGAGGAGATTTTCCGCCTTGCTATGAGGAGGGTTCTAGATTTGACCCGCCGTCGTGGCTGACTGCAGGGATAGTGATGTATTGGTCTAGTTGTCTAGTCTTGTACGGTCATAGTAGTGCCGATTTTTGGTAGGGATAGTTTCAGCTTGTAGTTCCCTGTTGCAGACTAGACAGATAGACAGCTTATTTCACTTTTGACCAGTTATTATTCGGATGGTTGTATTTCTTTTAAAACTGTTGTTGTATGTCGGATGTTGTACCGTTTGGTACTTGGTATATATTTATTTCCCTTTTCAGTCATTTCAGTTTCTTATGACGCGATCACCAGTTCATTATATTATATCTGTCCGTACTGCTTTCGGCTAAAACTGCCACGATATATAGAACTGTGGGATCTTAAATCCATTTATGCATCGATACTGTGAGGAAAACCCTCTGAATTAGGTAAATAAACCTAATGTATATTGTCCAAAATTTCAGTAAAATGCCTCCGAGAAGAATGGGTACTAGAGCTAACCCTCACGAATCTACTGACCAAGAAAGTCACAATCAACATGAGGAAAATTCTGAGTATAATGAAGAACAGGATCAGGACTATAATGAGCAGGAGGATTCCCATTATGGGATGGGGGATGAAACTTTCTATACTGCAGAGTTTGAAGAGGAAATAGAAGAAGGGGAAACTGAAGTCGAACATCAGGGGGAGAACCAGGGCGGAAACCCCATGGGACAATTTATGGATCTGCTCAGGCAGAATTTGAACCAACATCCCCAACCACCCCAAGGAAACAACACCACTGTGGCCAATTCCTTTAGGGCCTTCAAGTCCCTCAAACCCCCAGAGTTTCACGGATCGGCTGACCCCGTAGAGGCAAGGGCCTGGGTCAAGGAAATGGAGAAATCTTTCGAGATTCTGAGTATTGGGGAAGCCCAAAAGACTGTATTTGCTACCTACTTGCTAAAAGGAGAGGCCAACTATTGGTGGGAAGCTAAGAAGAATATGGAGACCGATGCTATTGTAACATGGGATAGGTTTAAACAATTGTTTCTAGAGAAGTATTTCCCAAAGTTTATGAAAACCCAGATGGAACTTAAGTTTTTGGAACTAAAGCAGAACAACATGACAGTGGATGATTATGAAGCCAAGTTTACTGAGTTATCACGATTTGTACCAGAGTTTGTGGACACTGAAGAAAAGAAAGCTAATAGGTTTCAGCAAGGGCTGAAGCAGTGGATTCAGAACAGAGTGGCCGTTTTAGAGATTACTGATTATGCCACCTTGGTGCAAAAGGCAACCATTGTGGAAGCAGGGAGCGATCAGATACAAAGAGAGAGAGAGAAGGGGGGATTAAAGAGAAAGCATGCCAGCATGGGCGGAGGTTCCGCAGGGGGAAGGCCCCCGAATAGGTTCAACAGAGGAGCAGTTTCCCTACCTGGGAGGAATATTGGGTTTAAACCATCTGGGAGTGCAACTGTGAGCCAGGGCGGCCAACAAGCAGGAGTGTCCCGTTCCCATCATTCCAGACCTCCACTACCAGTATGTGCCACTTGTGGGAAGAGACATCCCGGGGTGTGTACTCAGAAACAGACGGTCTGTTATAAGTGTGGGCGAGCAGGCCACTATGCACACCAGTGTACCGCGATTGTTCCTACTGCCAGCAAAGGCACTACTTGTTTTCAGTGTGGTCGTCCAGGTCACATGAGGAAGGATTGCCCAATGAACAAACCAGCAGCCTCAGGGGCAAGCAGAGCTGCCTCCAACAGGCCACCAACTGCTAGAACTTTTAACATGACAGTGCAAGATGCCGTGAGGAACACGGATGTGATAGCAGGTACATTCTCCCTCAATTCAGTCAGTGCAAATGTTTTATTTGATTCTGGGGCAACTAAGTCTTTTATATCTAGAGATTTTGCACATAAATTGAAACTTAAAACTCAACCACTAAGGGAGTCTTTGCTAGTAGAGATAGCTAATCAGGAAGTCGTTCCAGTTAATCAGATTCACTCCGATTGCAAAATAGAAATAGGAGGGCGATTCTTCTGTGTTGACTTGATCCCTTTTAAACTAGGGGAATTCGACGTTATTTTGGGAATGGACTGGTTGTCTCGTAATAATGCGCAAATAGATTGTAAAGGGAAAAAGGTTAAGTTGAAAACCCCAGGGAATAAGGAAATAGTGTTTAAGGGGTTACGACAGACCCAGACCATTCTAACCATGGCGCAGACCAAGAGACTGCTACGAAAAGGAAACGAAGCTTATTTAGCTTACGTTATCGACACCCAGAAAGAGGCGCCCAGGATACAAGACATTCCGGTGGTTAACGAATTTGAAGATGTGTTTCCTGAATATCTTCCTGGATTACCACCAGATAGAGTGATTGAGTTTGCTATTGAGTTAGCCCCGGGGACGGCGCCAGTTTCAAAAGCCCCATACCGATTAGCACCAGTGGAAATGAAAGAGCTAGCAAAGCAATTACAGGAATTGTTGGATAAGGGTATGATAAGACCCAGTGTGTCGCCTTGGGGCGCACCAGTATTGTTCGTCAAGAAAAAGGACGGGAGTATGAGGCTATGCATCGACTATCGAGAGTTGAACAAGCTAACCATAAAGAATAAGTACCCGTTGCCCAGAATTGATGATTTGTTTGACCAGCTAAGAGGAGCTGTGTATTTCTCCAAGATTGACTTGAGAACCGGATATCACCAGCTGAAGATTAAACCTGAAGATATTCCAAAGACTGCATTCCGTACTAGGTATGGACATTATGAGTTCTTGGTGATGTCATTCGGATTGACCAACGCTCCAGCAGCTTTCATGGATTTAATGAATAGAGTGTTCAAGGAATATTTGGACCAGTTTGTTATAGTCTTTATTGATGATATTTTGATCTACTCAAAGACAGAGGAAGAACACGCTGAACATTTGAGGATAACCTTAGAGACGCTCCGGAAAGAGCAATTATATGCCAAATTCTCAAAGTGTGAGTTCTGGAAAAATGAAGTACAATTTTTAGGGCACGTAATCAACAAAGAAGGAGTGCTCGTTGACCCCTCCAAGATAGAGGCAGTTTCAAATTGGGATGATCACTTGCCATTGATTGAGTTCTCCTACAACAATAGCTTTCATTCAAGCATAGGGATGCCGCCTTACGAGGCCCTTTATGGAAGGAAATGCCGATCTCCCTTATATTGGGATGAAGTTGGAGAGCGAAAGATGCTCGGGCCTGAGATGGTCCAACGGACTAAAGATGCAGTGGATCTAATAAGAGGACGGCTGGTAGCAGCCCAAGACCGACAAAAGAAATATGCCGACTTAGCTCGGAAAGGAAAAGAATATGAGGTGGGAGACCTAGTGTTCTTGAAGGTGTCTCCTTGGAAGGGTTTAATGAGGTTCGGAAAGAAAGGGAAGCTGAGCCCTAGATATATTGGGCCATTTGAGATCTTAAGACGTATTGGGGAGCTAGCTTATGAACTGGCATTACCCCCAAACCTGCAGCAAGTGCACAATGTGTTCCATGTCTCAATGCTAAGGAAATATAACCCGGATGCCAAGCACATAGTGGAATATGAGCACGTGGACATGCAACCAGACTTGACCTACGTAGAGCAACCTGTGGAAATCATGGACAGAAAAGATCAAGTGCTCCGAAACAAGGTCATCAAGCTTGTCAGAGTTTTATGGCAGAATCACAACATAGAAGAATCAACCTGGGAGCTAGAAAGTGCAATGATGGAAAAGTACCCCCATTTGTTTTCAAGCTGATTCCGGGACGGAATCCTTTTAAGGAGGGGAGACTGTAAGAACCCAGATTTTTGGTAGAATTTAAAACTTTTTAGTATGTAATAATATGGGAATGAATAGCGGTTATGACTGTGATGTAACGAAGATCTATTAAATGAATGGAATGGATTTGAATTCAATTATTTATATGTCATGCAGAATACTTTTGGTTGACGGCATAGATAAGAATGATCTATCTCCTAAGAATATAAGTATATTACTTCAAGTAAGATTATTCTTATGTCATCCAAATCAATATCTATTATAAGTCCAGCGGTTCCGTAAAAAGGTTAAGAAGCACCCGAGAGTGAACCAGGTTCATTTTCCTAATTATAGGAATTAAATAAAAATAAGTGATGAATAGTGATTTTGGTGGAATTTGGAATATTATTATAATAATGTTATACCCGGTATTCGGAACGGATTTCTGAGTTCGTATTAGTAATCCCGGAAGAAAATAAGTGTATGTAAAAGCTGTCGGATTCAGAAAAAGAGCACTTTTATTTTCTCCGAGAATTCCCTGGACACTGCAAGACATAAGGAATTATAAAAGGAATTTAAGGATTTTAAATTCGAGAAGTATTAATAAAGATGAGGAATAGTATTATAAATATTAAGAAGGTTTTCGGTAAAACCCTAACTAGAAACGAATGAGTTATTCCCTCGAACGATCAACGAATTAAGCAATAAACGGACAAGGAATCAAGCAGGGGAGGCAAGATACATGCATGTGTGCAAGTGACAAATATCTAGAAACCATATAGTTACCTAAGTAACCAATACTTAGTGAATCAACTAAGTACTTAGAAAACAAACCACTTGGTTAAGCCTTAACCATCCTATCTTCAACACTTGTCTTGGTAAAACCTCATCCAACAATGCATCACACTCCACTAACACCACTTTAAGAAGATATTATCCAAGCAAACCTCACTTTATGCATTATTGATAAATCAACCAAGCAAAAATACTCTCTCCCCCTCCAAGAACACCATTCGGCTTTTCCATTAATTCCAAATCCAAAATCCAACTTCCAACCACTTGTTGATCTTGAAACTTTTATGGTGAGACTTACATTTCATATAAATGATCTCCTCAAAATCCTAGCTTCGATCTCTTCTTTTTCCATTTTCAAAAAAATGATTTAAGAGGAGGATGAATAGTGTTTTCATGAACTAATCTTGTTTTTTTCTTGTTTTTCATGGTTGATTTAGCAAGCTTAAGCACCTCTAAGGATCATACCAAGCATAGTGAGGCTAGATCATACTCCAAGGAAGGTATAGCAACTTGAAACCCTAGGCTTTACTTTGAGATTTTGCATGATCTTGGTGGGTTTTAGTATGAGATGTGTTATTAGCATGATTATAAGCTTGGTTGTGATTTAGATTTCATAAATGTTAAAAATAGTTTAGATGAACGGAAAGGCATTGCTTGGCCTCAGTTCATGGTAATATATCATGTATATGTTGTTTGGGATGGATACCTTGATTATTGGAAGGTTTGGAATTTAGAAATATTCGATTTATAGCCGTCGTAATGCCGAAATTTCGCTAACATTAAGAACACGAACTTAACAGTAGGTATAATTCACAGTTTAGCTTCGACTTTTGCCATGATAAGCTAGATTATGTTATAAGCTTCGTTTTTATATAAAGATCGCATGAAACGGACTTACGGTTTAGGAGTTATGAATAAATTCGTAAAAGTGGTTCGGAACCGTAATCAAAAGTTCGTAACCGAAATTGGATCCCTTTAATATTGCGAAATCAGTGGCGAATCTTGATAATTAAATAATAGAGATAAAAAGGAAGGTGTGGGAGAAGACCGCATGTCAAACGGATCGTTTTCCGATTTTATAAAAATGTTCGAATCTAGGTTAAGTACGAAAGTACCCCTAAGAGGTATACTTGGTTATAACTTCGGTAAACCACTTAGAAAACGATCGATAAATATTGAGGTCTAATCTTTCGACTTTAAAACTTATACGATTTAAATACTTACCATATGTAAGTATAAGGTCATGCTTTAGTAACGAACAAGTGTCGAGTAATAAAGGCAATAATAAGAGTGAATTAGAGGGGTATAACGAAACGACTTGAAAACGTGTTTCGATTTAAGTTAAGTTTATACTTAACCTTTTGAAAGGTGTTAAGTGATTAATCCCGAATGCCTTGGCTATCTATAGATCATCAGGCTGACCCGGGACACGCTACCACTACCCCTACCCGTACTCGACTTCCAGGCAAGTTTTCGAACCTTTCTTTTTAAAGGCTGTTGTTGTGAATATATATATGTATGTGTTTTCAGTATACATATGCCATAGCATGCATGCCTATTCTCGAATTATTTTGAAATGCTTGTTCCCTGAATTATTGTTGGCTTATAAGCTAGATAGTTATATATCAGTTATAAGCCGGAAATTATTTAGACCCTTAATCGAAGGGCAGTGAATCTCATTCTTTGATTATAGACCGGGAGTCGATATTCCTTGATATATTGATATTATTTTCAGAGGAAATATTTAAGTAAATATTTTCCATTTGTTATCCGGCAAATATTGTTGGGATATTCCTTGAGATTATTTAATAAATATTATTCGGATTGTTCATCAGATGCTTATTTATTCGAGGAATATTATATGATTAATATTCATCTAAAGTCGATTAAATATTCGAATATTATTTCGAACTCTCAATTAAGTTATTCATTCTTATTTACTCGATAAATGTTATTTTGAACATTCATTCGAGTTTATTTAATTAATGAATATTATTTTAATATTCATTCGAGTCTTATTTATTTAAATGAATATTATTTCGAATATTCATTCGATCTCTATTTATTTTATAAATATTAGTTGAGCATTGATTCGAACTTCAGTTAATCGATAAATATTATCTTCGACATTCAGTTAAATTCAATTCTATTATTGAACATGATATTAAATATTCATTCGATATTCATTTCTTCGATAATTATTATTAAGTCAAATATTCATTATTTGTTCAATGAATATGGTCTCAAATATTCAATCGATAATTACTTCATCAATTAGTATCATTCTCAAGTTAAATATTCATTATTTATTCAATGAATATTATTTCAAGTATCCATTTGACGATTATTTCATCAATAAAATATTATTATTATTAATAGGAATATTCATTATTCGTCCAATGAATATTATTCTGAACAGTTATTCAAAGATTATTCCGAGCAACACCTTTCCAATACCCGTGACTCAAGAAATATTCCTGGAATATTTATTTAATTCTTCTAACTCATTTCAAAGATACTTGGTGTCATTCACATAGTATCATCGACCTCCGAACATTATATAAATTATTACAGAGTCTTATTAATATTATTATATTATCAAGGAAGGTTCTCAGTGATTTCATTCTCCCTTCGATTCTATTATAAGGGAACCTTACTTGAGGAATGTTATTTATCTTGTGACTGCCCGGTCATAAATTATTCGTTTACTCGCAACTTGGTTGCTGTTATTCATGGTATTACGTGTACCCACTCATTATTCGAGGGGTAAGAATGTTGGAACAAGTCATTATCCATTAACAAGCAGTAGCTTGGGAAATATTGGTAAATTTTCCTTTCCATTTAGATATGACTACCTGGTGGAGTCTTATCAACAAGTATTATACTTGGGGAAAGGGGGACGAACTTTATGTTTCAAAGTTATGGGTATGGAATGAACTAGGAGACGCGTAAGTGGCCGAGTGGCGCCGGTCCAGCAATAGCCCAACCGTTGGCTTAGGAGTTCCAGAGGGCGGTAAACAAGTAAATCCGTCGGAGCTACCTTCTACATGTAGAGAACGACTGATGAGATGCATGACATACGGCTGATCCCCGTAAACGTCAAGGCATCTGGCGCGGCAATGCTCCCGTATTAGTTCATCACTCAATGTTGGAAATTTTCTGCAACATCTTCATAGTTGGCAGAGTTGAAAAGTATTTCAAACTGGAATTGCAATATCATTCTGCAAGTTCCTATTTTTTTTATGAAAATGATGCTATCTTGCTTATTTTGGCATAGCATATGCTTCCACAAAATATACATTTATTGAGTTACCTTGTAACTTCATCCTTATATTAAACTGGCAATATTTTCTCTAATGCATGGCATATGATTTCAAACATATCTTTAAACTGTCTTATATATTACTGCACAGTTATATATTGTTGGTGGGCTGTTGCTCACCCTTGCTTATTTATTATGTCACAACAACAGCTAGGTCACATGGCTCGCGTCAGGCGCACTCGGCGCAAGCAGGTTACCCGCCCCGCAGGGCTCCCCGTTGATATCATCGCTGCCATTGCTGAGGTAGCATAGCTTAGCAGCCTTGACTTCCAGTTTACTTATATGTATCAATAATGATTAATCAACGGCAAAACTTTTAAACTTATGATGTTATTCTTTTGGCTTGTAATAACTTTTATTCGTAACCAGTAATGCAAGACGTATTTCAATTTCATCTCTGGGACTATAACTGTGTGTGTGTGTGAGTGGTTATTATTGTGGGGTCACAGCAGGTGATTTATTTATTGTGGACTCGAGTAAAGTATTAATCATGGAAAATAAGACCGTAACGACCCGATCCCGGACCCCGGATCTGGGGGTGTTACACTCAGGGTCAATTTATTCATCGAATATTATTTTGAATATTCCTTAAGTATTTAATTAAGTTAATCAATGAATATTATTTCGAATATTCATTCGATCATTATTTATTTAATCAATATCTTTTCGAATATCCCGTTGAGCCATATTTTATATTAAGATTATTCCTTCAATATTTTTGACTTAATAAATATTCCTTGGAATATTTATTTACTTCTTCTAACTCGTTTCAAGAATGATTTACTTCATTCACATGCTATTTCCGACCTCCAAATATTATGTAAATTATTTCGGAGTCTTATTATTAATACTATTATCAAGAAAGGTTCTCAAGATTCCATTCTTCATTCAATTCTATCCGTTAAATCGTAAGGGAACCTTACTTGAGAAATGTTATCTATCTTGATGACTTCTTGGTCATAATTTCTTTGAAACTATTCTTTCGTTCACAATTGGGTTGCTATGAGACATTGAACCTTGTGTACCCACTCATCATTCGAGGGGTAAGATTGTTGGAACAAGTTTATGTCCATTAACAAGCATCAGCTTGGGAAGTATTGGTGAATTTTCCTTTCCAACTAGATACGACTACTTTGTGGAGTCTTATCAACAAGTATAATACTTGGGGAAAGGGGGACAAACTTTATGTTTCAGAGTTATGGATGTCAATTGAACTAGGAGACGCGTAAGTGGTCGAGTGGCGCCGACCCAGCAATAGCCCAACCGTTGGCTTAGGAGTTCCAGAGGGCGGTAGACAAGTAAATCCGTCGGAGCTACCTTCTACATGTAGAGAACGACTGATGAGGTGCATGACATACGACTGATCATCGTAAACGTCAGGGCATCTGGCGCAGCAATGCTCCCGTATTAGTTCATCTTTCAAAATTGGAAATTTCTGCAACATTATCATTGTTGGCACGGTTAAAAAGTGTCTGAACTGGAATTGCAAATTTTCTTCCTGCAAGTTCCTCTGTTATGAAAATTGATAATATCTTGCTTATCTTCGGCACAACAAATATTCCCATGGAAAATTAATTTGAGTTACCTTGTAACTTCATCTTTTATCTTATAATTGATGACTTTGTTGATACCTTACATAACATGAGTTGTGATAAGGAGGTTTTTTTTTGATATTGGATCACCTTATAACTTCATCTTTTAAGTTATATGTTGATATTCTGCTTATTTCTATATAGCAGATATTTTCCGGAAAGGTTATATTGAACTATCTTATAACTCCATCTTTTACAATATACTAGCACCATGTCCGTCAATGCATAGCATACAGTTTCAAAGATATTTTAGAATTGTTATTATATTGCTGAGGTGAAGTATCTTGATCCATCAAATGTTTTGGCAAAAATGATATACTTATATATAAACATTTTCAAGCTTGAGAGGCATTGATTTGGTACCTTATAAATGGGTCGTTTAAAAAATGTTGACTCTCTTACTATCAGTTACCTATGAGTCTTAAACTTATCAAGTGGTTAAAGAAGTTATATCCCATACAGAATATTGAACTGTAGGGTGTGGTGATAAAAATGATATACTTATATGTATACACTTTCAGACTTGTGGAATACTAAAAAGGGGATCTTTTTATAATTTGGTTTCTATTTCATGAAAACACTTGTAGTAGCAGTATATTGAACTGTATATTTTGAAGAGTTTTATTAAAGGTTATTGGGACTACAATTTATACCATTTTGCTAAGGTATGAAGCTTACTATGGTTAGCATAATCCCGAGTTGTTCATTTGACGCTATTTCAAATGTTATACTTTCCTTAATGAAATTCCATAGTTAAATGTTTCAGAAATGATATTAAATATCGTTAAATATTGAATACCCTTGTGCGTATTGATATATATATTGTGAAGTTCTATTATTAACTTGCTGAGCAATTCTTTCGCTCATTCTTGCTTGTTTCAAATATTAACCTTTCAGAGGAAGGTAGACGGTTGAGGCTTACCTGCATGGCTCAGAAGAAGCAGGCAGTACGCCCTTATGAAGATGATATGATCCAGAAAAGCTATAGCTGGAGTAAGTTATATGTAGGTAAATTGATGTGTATTATATATTACTTTGTACTGAGTAGTACTAGTTACTGGTGTACTTCCCAACGAAGCTATACTAGTAGTATAAGATTTGTAAGACATAGTGCGATGTAATAGAATGGATGTAATGAAAATGTAAATATTTTAGTTCTTGTTTCTAGCCCTATGACCTAAAAGATGCTTGGTGGTTGGGGTCGCAGAGTTATATTTCAGTTTTAATGATTACAGATGGTTTAATGTCGTTAAACAGGTAATTTGACATTGAGAATTTCCGCGTAGCTACCAAATCCTTGACCCCGGATTTGGGGGTGTTACAGAAATGGTATCAGAGATTAGGTTATAGTAAACTAGAAACGAGAGTGAGTAGGAGTGTGTATAGTTATGTGAGAACGTCAGAACTCATATAGAGTTCTTGTTGGACTATTGGATATAGTACCAATGATTAAGTTAAGATTGGAAGGCTATGTCAAGGAATATGTTGATACAGACTTCACTTCTTGTGGTGATGGATGTCTCCTAAAGGATTCCTAGAGACAAGTATTGGTTGGCGAGGGCATAGATTGCCCGAGACCTGAATTTAAGATGATTTTAGGGGATTCATGGAAACAGTTATGTATTCCCCGAATGATAGGAAATTTCAATATGATGATGAAGGATAGAAAGTTGGCATCCAGTATTATGACAATGATGAGTTGAGATAGTATCCGTATTGTTAAAATTCTGAAAGGGAAGTAAAATAAGATCACTATGAAAGGTTATCAGTCGAAGTTGCGGGTATTTAAAACCCTCTCGAGCTTGATAGAGTTTAAGGTAATATTATGAATGGATTGGTGGATAGACACCGATTGTCTCAAAATTATAGAAGTAAAAAGGGTGAAGATGAGATTGATCAATAAAGATGAAATGTTTTAAGAATCAAGACGGACTGAGAAAGTCTGAGAAGGACTAGTACGAAGGCTATAATGCCAAAAAGGGGATAAGCTTAAGTAGCACATGGAATTGTCATGAGGACAGGAACATGTGGTATAAAGACGGTTATAATGGTGACTGGATCTAAGTATGTATTTTCAGCAATGTTTCGGAATATCGCCCATTCGACATGTGGAATTCGTCGTTGCTAGGGGCGACACCATATCGAAGTCTTCTCAAAGAATAGAACGCTTGCGTGAGATGCTTGCGCCGAGTCGAATAGAACTCCTGGCGATTGTAAGCATCGATGGTTGAATCTTTAACGCCTATTACGTGTCGACGATGACGTCGGTTATCGAGCACCTTAGGGTGTGCGTGGAAAAGAAGAACGTTATAAGCGAACAATTATCCGTCAGAGGAGCCGACATAAAAGGCATCCGTGGAGACCTTGGCATTACCCTCCCCATTTGGGAATCATTTTGATTACCTCCCCAGTCTGAATTATTTGACATCTCCCCATTTGCAATTATGTTTATTACCTCCCCAATCGGTGAATTATTTAACACCTCCCCGGGCATTAATATTTTGATTACCTCCCTAATCTATGATCTATTTGACCTCTCTCCAAGCGAGAATTTTGATAAAAGCGTATATTCCCTCTTCGAAGTTATTCTTTAATACTTGTGTTAAACCATATTTAATTTCGATTGTACAAGAATCTGTCATTATCCCTACCTTCAGATTTCTGAAGCCCTATCGAATGATGTTATTTCGAACCTCCACTTTCCTTCAATAGTGGATGATTCTATGGTGATATAGCACCACTTGATTATTGAATACCAGTATCTTTCTGGTTATCCTTTTCTTTGGAGATCACACCTTTGGAATCCGTTCAATTCAACTCCAAGGTGTCCCTTTGAGAATTAATTGTCAATATGCAATAATTATTAACTTTACTTTGAATTTCTTTCATACTTCTCAACTTCCACTGAGACGAACAACCCTATACATATAGGGGCCACAAGGACTTTCTGTCTGTGTGATGGAAGTCTGACGGGACGCCGTCACTTGTGAGTTGTGAAATACAAGAAGGCTAACTACCTTTAGTAATGTCTTAACTGAGACACGCAACGTGAGTTCTTTTGATCATATTGATCTCTCGGTAAATTCCCTTATCTCAAATAAGGTTGACCTTAACACTCATGACCTTATAATCTCCAATGTGTGGCAATAGCCTTGATATGACAGCTATCTTTTCAAAGCTCCATAATTCTGGTTATCTCTAATACATTCAAGGGGATGCCAACCAGGTCGGCCAAGTCAAAACTCGCTGATAAAAAAACTAGATTTGCAACGAAATCGCCAAGAGCTAGAGCGAATCCCAAGACGGATAGAATATCAGTGACGTATCAACTGACTTAGTTAATTCTTTCTCTCTCAATGATATATGTTAATGGAAGTAGTGCATTTTCTCTCTCAATAGTGTATGTGAATAGAATCAGTGAACTCTCTCTCTCAAGGATTGTATGATAATGGAAAGTTGGTCAAGACAGATGTGTGAAAGGAATAACATGGTAAGACTCCAATGATAACTGTGTCAAATAGAGATCCTATGGTTGGATTGAGGTTTCGGAGAAGTTGTTTGCAAGTGGACACTATCTCCGGTTAGGCAGAATAAGTGTTGATGATGAAAGAGTTAAGGAATCCCAGTAGTGGCCTTAGCTGATTCTGTGGACGGAATCCTTTTAAGGAGGGTAGACTGTAATAACCTGGATTTTTAAAGAAATGATTTTATTATTATTTCAATAATAATAATGTTTTTCCTAAAATGAGGAGGATATTTTTTTTTTTTTTTTTATTTAATTATTTTCGGTTAAGTGGAACCTGGTCCTCCTTTCTAAAGTTTTATTGACCGAGTAGATATCTCGAGTCAATAGTTTATTCGAGCAAAGATTTAATTTTTGGAGTGTGGAATTATTTAGTAAAGATTTTATTATAAATTACTAAATAATTTGGAGATTTTTAATATCCTTAGAAAATGATTATTTTAATTATTTGAGGATTTGCAGAAATTACTTGATTAATATATAAAATCAAGAATTTGAGATTTTACTAAAACAATAATGTTTGTGGTATTTTATAAAGCCCTGTAAATTGTGATTTATGAATAACAATTATTATTTTTATGAATTATTTTTATAAATTATTAATATTTGTAAAATGCATATCAATTTAGAAAATTTAGATTTAATTCTAATTCTTTCTCCAAAAGTCTTTAAAAATATTCTAGTATTTAATTATGCTAGAAATTTTATTTTTACAAATTAGAGTTATTAGTTGAAAATATTACTTTAAGGTGTGTAGTAATTAAGCGTGTTACGTTTAATTAGTAGTGGGCCGGAATAAGTGCTAGTAGTAATATTAGTATTGGACCAAGCCCAATAAAAACACAAAACACAACACAACAGCCGCACAAAAGAAACTACGGGGAGAGAGAAAGTGAGATTGGGGGAAGAAAAATTAGGGTTCTTGAAGGAGGAAAATTGGGGGATTTCAATTGGGGGTTTGATTCTTAAATCAATTAGTGTATGAATGTAAGTGTGTGTGTGTGTGTAAATCGCGTATGTATGTGTGTGTATACATGCGTGTAGGTGTGTATATGTGCGCGATGGTGTGTGCAGCAAGAGGAAGGGGGTCGCGCGGGATTCCGGCCGGCGGCAGGGGGCGGCACAGCCGCGGATGATGGTGGTCGTGGCTTCAGGCGAGACTGGAAGAAGAAAGAGGAGGAGGGAGGCTGCTATGCAGCGGAGAGAGAGAGAGAGAGAGAGAGAGAGAGAGAGAGAGAGAGAGAAGGGAGGGAGATGGTGGAAAGTTTTTCCGGTGACTTGATTTTGGGCGACTCGAATCGGAATCGAAGGGTATAAACTTGTATCTTTAAATTATATATTTAATTGTCGTAATTTAATTTTATTTAAATTGTGAGTTTAATTGTTGATTTTCATGATTAATTGCGAGATTAAAATTGCGATTTAATTAGTTACTAAATTGCGTGTTAGATGTGTTAAATTTCGTAATTAACTTAGTATGCTAAATTATGAGTATTATTTGAATTTGGTGATTTAATTCGGAGAGTCTAGATGTGTCAATTATAATTGTTAGTGGTTAATTATAATTGATGAGATTAATTGTGAGCCGGTGGTATGCTCGGGCCTAATGGTTGTTAAATTGCTAATTGTTAATTGTTAATTGTTAGTGAGTAATTATTAATTGTCGGATAATATATTCGAATTAGTTGTCAAGTAATTGTTAAGTGCTAATTGCTAATTGTTAGTTTCCAATTGAAATTGTTAAGTGCTAAGTGCTAAGTGCTAAGTGCTAATTGTTATTGTCATATGAGGTATAGTTATAAGAGTTGGCTTATCGGTAAATGTTTATGTGCTAAATGGTATAAGTCGGGTCGTAGTAATTGCTAGAAGTCATAAGTGCCAACTACGTGGTGTTGGCTTAAATGTGGATAAACTTAGTTTACTTTTCCTTATGTGCTAGTTGCCGCATGTCTGGGCGGGTACTTTTCCTTATGTGCTAGTTGCCGCATGTCTGGGCGGGTACTTTTCCTTATGTGCTAGTTGCCGCATGTCTGGGCGGGTACTTTTCTTATTTGTTTATTTTGCTGCAAGTTGAGGCAGCTTTATTTTTATTTAAAACAGGGTTGAAATTGTTTTGTTGGCATGGAGGGGCTGAGCCCATAGTCCGATAAACGAATACTACATGCCGAAATTTTCTAAAAATCCCCTGCAATTAAATTTATTTAACTTATTTAATTACAATGGTCTAGAGGCATGAAGTGGATGTTAACTATTATGTGAATATGTGCTATGTGAATTATTTTGAGAGTTAATTGTTTCCTCGAGGATTTATGTGCTAAGTCAAGTATTAAATGTGTCTTGAGGATTAAGGATGTATTATGTGACTTTAGTGAGGAGGCCATGTCCTTGTCATTTTATTTTACTAAATGCGTTATGTGCAATAAGTGGTATTAGAGTAGTCAACTATAGGAAGGACACCTATAGTTTGACTTTATGTGATTTAGTGATAATCCCGAGTTGTGTCTACTCGAGATACGAGGTAGGACTGACACGTACTCGTAACCAATTACAGTATCGTTAAGGCATGATCAAATTGGAGCGATGTGCATCCGAAAAAGGAAGATCGAGACGTCAGGTAAGGTCCATGGAATTGCTTGGACGAGATGCGAAGAATTTGATTTGCGGTTTCTGCTTTCTGCTAAGGACCAGAGGCAAGTTTATTTATGCATACTCTATCGTTCAGAGTATCGGTATTTTCGAATATATGAAATGTGTGGACTAGATTTAAATCCATAGTTGCAAGCTTTCCAATCATGTGCTTACTCATCAACACCAGTATATTTTTTTGACTTTGCTAATGTTATTAAATTCTGCTTATGCCAATTGTCAAAATTCCATGACTTAAAAAGTTGTCGACGGAGATCGATATTTTATGACTCACCCCCCCCCCCTTAATCTGTATCTTGTTTATAGAATATTGCAAATATTATACTCGGGATACTTTCGATTAAGAATATCTAGAAGGATATTGATGTATGCTATTTGGTAGAGTTATCTAACTCAATGAATATTATTTATCATGTTCATTTAAAAAGGATTTTCATATGTAGCATTTACTCCTTATCGACCGAGAGTCAGTGATAGTTATTTTGATAAATTACTTAAAGTCCGGGAATTGCCGGAGAGTTAATGTCTTGGTTTTGATTAGAAATATTCCAAGAGTTACAATTGGGTCTTTTGAGGTTATTGCATATTTCGATATAAGTAGTGAAAATTATTTGAATATT
Organism: Kitagawia praeruptora; assembly: GCA_037693485.1. Lineage (NCBI taxonomy): Eukaryota > Viridiplantae > Streptophyta > Magnoliopsida > Apiales > Apiaceae > Kitagawia > Kitagawia praeruptora. Next base: position 165,370,143 of record CM075348.1, on the reverse strand, counting down.
CACTATATTAGCGATTATTAATTTAAATTTTCCTTTAATAAGGGGCTATTGAATATTTTTATTCAATAATATTATGTATTTATTTATTAAATACCCTAAGTGTTTTAAAGGGTATAAAATGTTATTGGGAGGTTATTTAAAGACTTTCATAGTTATTAAAATATTATAGTTTGATTCTATCAATGCAAGAATCAAAACCTATACTTGGTAATTTTATTTGATACTGCATTTGCCAGGAATATTGTTAAACAGTTTTGCCATAATCTTATTTCCTGTTGAAATAGAATTTGACATTTGGATTATATGCGGTCTTTAAAGTTAAGCATTTACGAACCGGTATGTCTTGTAGCTCTAGATATAAGAGCATATTCATTGTTTTCGACTTTAAACCGGGAGTTGGTATTTTGTGAATATAGTGATAGTCGTGGAAACCCGGAGGGATTCCAGCGGCAAAGTACTAGTCATCTTGAGGAAAACTATTAATATATACTAATTATATTTCCAGAAAGGATTAAGTACTTGGAAATGATTTGAGGAATGTTATTTATAAACATTATTATATTTCCATAAAGTATTAATTACTTGGAAACCATTCGAGGATTATTATTTGAATACGATATCATTCGAGGAATTGTATTTGCTTGCTAAATCTTTCGAGTAATGATTATTTGAGTATTATCTCAGTCGAGAAATACCATATGAATATTATTTATGTTAAATATGCTATTGGAAGGCATAACTGTTTTCAAAAGGATATTATGATATTTGACTACGAGTTGATAGTGGCTTATAAGCTAGATATGAGATATTAGTTCAAATGCCTTTAGTGAAGGACGTATGACTTAAATTCCTTAAATATAGATCAAGAGTCAGTATTTCTTGATATATCATGATTACTTTCAGAGGAAAATATTTAAGTAAATATTTTCCCTTATTTATTTAATGAATAATATTTTAAATATTCATTTGAGATAGTTACTTAATGAACATTATTTTGAATATTCATTCGAGATTATTTTGTAAATGAATATTATTTTAAATATTCATTTGAACTTTATTTAATGAATATCATCTTTAATATTCACTCAGGGTCAATTTATTCATCGAATATTATTTTGAATATTCCTTAAGTATTTAATTAAGTTAATCAATGAATATTATTTCGAATATTCATTCGATCATTATTTATTTAATCAATATCTTTTCGAATATCCCGTTGAGCCATATTTTATATTAAGATTATTCCTTCAATATTTTTGACTTAATAAATATTCCTTGGAATATTTATTTACTTCTTCTAACTCGTTTCAAGAATGATTTACTTCATTCACATGCTATTTCCGACCTCCAAATATTATGTAAATTATTTCGGAGTCTTATTATTAATACTATTATCAAGAAAGGTTCTCAAGATTCCATTCTTCATTCAATTCTATCCGTTAAATCGTAAGGGAACCTTACTTGAGAAATGTTATCTATCTTGATGACTTCTTGGTCATAATTTCTTTGAAACTATTCTTTCGTTCGCAATTGGGTTGCTATGAGACATTGAACCTTGTGTACCCACTCATCATTCGAGGGGTAAGATTGTTGGAACAAGTTTATGTCCATTAACAAGCATCAGCTTGGGAAGTATTGGTGAATTTTCCTTTCCAACTAGATACGACTACTTTGTGGAGTCTTATCAACAAGTATTATACTTGGGGAAAGGGGGACAAACTTTATGTTTCAGAGTTATGGATGTCAATTGAACTAGGAGACGCGTAAGTGGTCGAGTGGCGCCGACCCAGCAATAGCCCAACCGTTGGCTTAGGAGTTCCAGAGGGCGGTAGACAAGTAAATCCGTCGGAGCTACCTTCTACATGTAGAGAACGACTGATGAGGTGCATGACATACGACTGATCATCGTAAACGTCAGGGCATCTGGCGCAGCAATGCTCCCGTATTAGTTCATCTTTCAAAATTGGAAATTTCTGCAACATTATCATTGTTGGCACGGTTAAAAAGTGTCTGAACTGGAATTGCAAATTTTCTTCCTGCAAGTTCCTCTGTTATGAAAATTGATAATATCTTGCTTATCTTCGGCACAACAAATATTCCCATGGAAAATTAATTTGAGTTACCTTGTAACTTCATCTTTTATCTTATAATTGATGACTTTGTTGATACCTTACATAACATGAGTTGTGATAAGGAGGTTTTTTTTTGATATTGGATCACCTTATAACTTCATCTTTTAAGTTATATGTTGATATTCTGCTTATTTCTATATAGCAGATATTTTCCGGAAAGGTTATATTGAACTATCTTATAACTCCATCTTTTACAATATACTAGCACCATGTCCGTCAATGCATAGCATACAGTTTCAAAGATATTTTAGAATTGTTATTATATTGCTGAGGTGAAGTATCTTGATCCATCAAATGTTTTGGCAAAAATGATATACTTATATATAAACATTTTCAAGCTTGAGAGGCATTGATTTGGTACCTTATAAATGGGTCGTTTCAAAAATGTTGACTCTCTTACTATCAGTTACCTATGAGTCTTAAACTTATCAAGTGGTTAAAGAAGTTATATCCCATACAGAATATTGAACTGTAGGGTGTGGTGATAAAAATGATATACTTATATGTATACACTTTCAGACTTGTGGAATACTAAAAAGGGGATCTTTTTATAATTTGGTTTCTATTTCATGAAAACACTTGTAGTAGCAGTATATTGAACTGTATATTTTGAAGAGTTTTATTAAAGGTTATTGGGACTACAATTTATACCATTTTGCTAAGGTATGAAGCTTACTATGGTTAGCATAATCCCGAGTTGTTCATTTGACGCTATTTCAAATGTTATACTTTCCTTAATGAAATTCCATAGTTAAATGTTTCAGAAATGATATTAAATATCGTTAAATATTGAATACCCTTGTGCGTATTGATATATATATTGTGAAGTTCTATTATTAACTTGCTGAGCAATTCTTTCGCTCATTCTTGCTTGTTTCAAATATTAACCTTTCAGAGGAAGGTAGACGGTTGAGGCTTACCTGCATGGCTCAGAAGAAGCAGGCAGTACGCCCTTATGAAGATGATATGATCCAGAAAAGCTATAGCTGGAGTAAGTTATATGTAGGTAAATTGATGTGTATTATATATTACTTTGTACTGAGTAGTACTAGTTACTGGTGTACTTCCCAACGAAGCTATACTAGTAGTATAAGATTTGTAAGACATAGTGCGATGTAATAGAATGGATGTAATGAAAATGTAAATATTTTAGTTCTTGTTTCTAGCCCTATGACCTAAAAGATGCTTGGTGGTTGGGGTCGCAGAGTTATATTTCAGTTTTAATGATTACAGATGGTTTAATGTCGTTAAACAGGTAATTTGACATTGAGAATTTCCGCGTAGCTACCAAATCCTTGACCCCGGATTTGGGGGTGTTACAAAGTTGTCATAGAATTTCAATGGTTTTATAGTTGTGTATGATAAGTGAAATTGATTAAGTGGTATGGTTTGGGGTGGTTAGCACCAGGAAATGTCTACTTTAAAAAGGGGACTCTTCCATGTCTCTTCTTTACTAAATGTGTTATGTGTATTAATTGGTATTTGAGTAGTCAACTATAGGGATAACAACTATAGTACGACTTTAGGTGACTTAGTGGTAATTCCGAGTTTTGTCTACTCGAGATACGAGGTCGGACTGACACGTACTCGTAACTATTTCAGTGCCATTAGGGTATAATCAAGTGGATCGACGTACATAAAAAGGGGAAGATCGAGGCGTCGTATAAAGAAAGGTAAACTACCTCCATGGATATGCTTGGGCGAGTTGCGAAGGATTTATTCGCGGGTTCTATTTTCTGCTAAGGACTAGAGGCAAGTTTATTTATGCATACTCTATCGTTCAGAGTATCGGTATTTTCGAATATATGAAATGTGTGGACTAGATTTAAATCCATAGTTGCAAGTTTTCCAATCATGTGCTTACTCATCAAAACCAGTATATTTTTGGGCCTTGCTAATGTTATTAAATTCTGCTTATGCCAATTGTCAAAATCCCATGACTTAAAAAGTTGTCGACGGAGATCGATATTTTATGACTCACCTCCCCTTAATCTGTATCTTGTTTATAGAATATTGCAAATATTATACTTGGGATATTTTCGATTAAAAATATCAAGAAGGATATTGATGTATGCTATTTGGTAGAGTGATTTAACTAAATGAATATTATTTATCATATTCATTTAAAAAAAAAGGATTTTCATATGTGGCATTTACTCCTTATTGATCGTGAGTCAGTGATAATTATTTCGATAAAGTATTTAAAGTCCGGGAATTGCCGGAGAGTTAATGTCTTGGTTTTGATTAGAAATATTCTAAGAGTTACAATTGGGTGTTTTGAGGTTATTACATATTTTGATATTAGTAGTAAAAATTATCTGAATATTCACTTTATCAAACGACTACTCTTTGGAATATTCTTTTAAAAAGGAGCTATTGCATATTTTATTCAAATAATATTAGGTATCTATTTATTAAATATCCTAAGTGTTTCAAAGGTTATATAATGTTAATCGGAAGTTATTTAAGGACTTTCATGATTGATTAAAATATTATATTTTGATTCTACCTATGCAAGGTTTCAAAACCTATACTTTGTAATATTATTAGTTGATACTGCATTTGCCAGGAATATTGTTAAACAGTATTGCTATAATCTTATTTCCGGGTGAAATAGAATTTGACCTTTGGATTATATGCGATCTTTAAAGTTAAGTATTTACGAACCGGTATATCTTGTAGCTCTAGATATAGGAGCATATTCATTGTTTACGACTTTAAACCGGGAATTGGTATTTTGTGAATATAGTGTTAGTCGTGGAAACCCGGAGGGATTCCAGCGGCAAAGTACTAGTCATCTTGAGGAATACTATTAATAAACACTAATTATATTTCCAGAAAGTATTAAGTACTTGGAAATGATTTGAGGAATGTTATTTATAAACATTATTATATTTCCATAAAGTATTAATTACCTGAGAAACAGTCGAGGATTGTTATTTGAATATGATGTCATTCGAGGAATTGTATTTGCCTTCTATATTTTTCGAGGAATGTTATTTGAGTATTATCTCAGTCGAGAAATACCATGTGAATATTATTTATGTTAAATATGCTATTGGAAGGCATAACTGTTTTCAAAAGTATATTATGATACTTGACTACGAGTTGATATTGGCTTATAAGCTAGATATGAGATATATTAGTTATAAGCCGGGTTTTGTAAAGGCCTTTAGCGAATGGCGTATGACTTACATTCTTTAAGTATAGATCGGGATTATTTTTAGAGGAAAATATTTAAGTAGATATTTTCCGCTATTTATTTAATGAATATTATTTTAAATATTCATTTGAGATGATTACTTAATGAATATTATTTTGAATATTCATTCGAGATTATTTAGTAAATGAATATTATTTTAAATATTCACTTGAACTTTATTTATTGAATATCATCTTTAATATTCATTCATGATCGATTTGTTCATCGAATATTATTTTGAATATTCCCTAAGAATTTAATTAAGTAAATAATGAATATTATTTCGAATATTCATTCGATCATTATTTATTTAATCAATATCTTTTCGAATGTCCAGTTGAGTAATATCTTATATTAAGATTATTCCTTCAATATTTTTGGACTTAATAAATATTCTTTGGAATATTTATTTAATTCTTTTAACTCGTTTCAAGAATGATTTACTTCATTTAAATGCTATTTCCGACCTCCAAATATTATGTAAATTATTTCGGAGTCTTATTATAAATACTATTATCAAGGAAGGTTCTCAAGATTTCATTCTTCATTCAATTCTATCCGTTAAATTGCAAGGGAACCTTACTTGAGAGATGTTATCTGTCTTGATGACTTCTTGATCATAATTTCTTTGAAACTATTCTTTTCGTTCGCTACTAGGTTGCTATGAGTCATTAAATCTTGTGTACCTACTCATCATTCGAGGGGTAAGATTGTTGGAATAAGTTTATGTCCATTAACAAGCATCAGCTTGGGAAATATTGGTGAATTTTCCTTTCCAACTAGATACGACTACTTTGTGGAGTCTTATCAACAAGTATTATACTTGGGGAAAGGGGGACAAACTTTACGTTTCAGAGTCATGGATGTTAATGAACTAGGAGACGCGTAAGTGGCCGAGTGGCGCCGGTCCTGCAATAGCCCAACCGTTGGCTTAGGAGTTCCAGAGGGCGGTAGACAAGTAAATCCGTCGGAGCTACCTTCTACATGTAGAAAACGACTGATGAGATGCATGACATACGACTGATCCCCGTAAATGTCAGGGCATCTGGCGCGGCAATGCTCCCGTATTAGTTCATCACTCAATGTTGGAAATTTTCTGCAACCCATCATAGTTGGCAGAGTTGAAAAGTATTTCAAACTGGAATTGCAATATCATTCTGCAAGTTCCTATTTTTATGAAAATGATGCTATCTTGCTTATTTTGGCATAGCATATGCTTCCACGAAATATATATCTGTTGAGTTACCTTGTAACTTCATCCTTTGTCTTACAATTGACGACTCTATTGATACCTTACATAACATGAGTTGTGATAAGGAGGTTTTTGATATTGGATCACCTTATAACTTCATCTTTTAAGTTATATGCTGATAACCTGCTTATATTCTATATAGCAGATATTTTGCGGAAAGGTTATATTGAACTATCTTATAACTTCATCTTTTACAATATACTAATACCATGTTCATCAATGCATGGCGTACGGTTTCAAAAATACTCCAGAACTGTTATTATATTGCTGAGGTGAAGTCTCTTGATCTGTCAAGTGTTTTGACGAAAATGATATATATACATATAAATATTTTCAAGCTTGAGAAGTATTGACTTGGTATTTCATAAATGGTTCGTCTCAAAACCCTTGACTCTCTTACTATCAGTTACCTCTGAGTCTTAAACTTATCAAATGGTTAAAGAAATTATATCCCATACAGAATATTGAACTGTAGGGCGTTGTGATAAAAATGGTATACTTATATGTATATACTTTCAGACTTGTGGATTACTAAAAAGGGGATCTTTTTATAGTCTGGTTTCTATTTGATGAAAACACTTGTAGTAGTAGTATATTGAACTGTATATTTTGAAGAGTTTTTATTAAAGGATATTGAGACTACAACTTATACCATTTTGCTAAGGTATGAAGCTTACTATGGTTAGCATAATCCCTGGGTTGTTCATTTGACGCTATTTCAAATGTTATATTTTCCTTAATGAAACTCCATAGTTAAATGTTTCAGATATGATATTAAATATCGTTAGATATTGAATACCATTGTGAGTATTGATATATATATTGTGAAGTTCTATTATTAACTTGCTGGGCAATTCTTTCGCTCATACTTGTTTGTTTTCAAATATTAACCTTTCAGAGGAAGGTAGTCGGTTGAGGATTATCTGCATGGCTCAGAAGAAGCAGGCAGTACACCCTTATGAAGATGATATGATCCAGAAAAGCTATAGCAGGAGTAAGATATATGTAGGTACATTGATGTGTAATATATATTACTTTGTTCTGAGTAGTACTAGTTGCTGGTGTACTTCCCAACGAAGCTATACTAGTAGTATAAGATTTGTTAGACATAGTGCGATGTAATAGAATGGGTGTAATGAGAAATGTAAGTATTTTAATTCTTGTTTCTAGCCCTATAACCTAAAAGATGCTTGGTGGTTGGGGTCGCAGAGTTATATTTCAGTTTTAATGATTACAGATGGTTTAATGTCGTTAAACAGGTAATTTGACATTTAGGATTTCCGCGTACCTACCAAATCCTTGACCCCGGATTTGGGGGTGTTACAGAAATGGTATCAGAGATTAGGTTATAGTAAACTAGAAACGAGAGTGAGTAGGAGTGTGTATAGTTATGTGAGAACGTCAGAACTCATATAGAGTTCTCGTTGGACTATTGGATATAGTACCAATGTTTAAGTTAAGATTGGAAGGCTATGTCAAGGAATATGTGAATACAGACTTCACTTCTTGTGGTAATGAATGTCTGCTAAAGGATTCCTAGAGTGAAGTATGGGTTGGCGAGGGCATAGATCGCCCGAGACCTGAAATTAAGATGATTTTAGGGGATTCATTGAAACAGTTATGTATTCTCCGAACTATAGGAAATTTCAATATGATGATGAAGGATAGAAAGTTGGCATCCAGTATTATGACAATGATGAGTTGAGATAGTATCCGTATTGTTAAAATTCCGAAAGGGAAGTAAAATAAGATCACTATGAAAGGTTATCAGTCGAAGTGGCGGGTATTTAAAACCCTCTCGAGCTTGATAGAGTTTAAGGTAATATTATGAATGGATTGGTGGATAGACACCGATTGTCTCAAAATTATAGAAGTAAAAATGGTGAAGATGAGATATATTTTAAGAACCAAGACGGACTGAGAAAGTCTGAGAAAGACTAGTACGAAGGTCGTTATGCCAAAAAGGTGTTAGCTTAAGTAGCACATGGAATTGTCATGAGGACAGGAACATGTGGTATAAATACGGTTATAATGGTGACTGAATCTAAGTATGTATTTCCAGCAATGTTCCGGAATATCACCCATTCGACATGTGGAATTCGTCGTTGCTAGGGGCGACACCGTATCGAAGTCTTCTCAAAGAATAGAACGCTTGCGTGAGATGCTTGCGCCGAGTCGAGTAGAACTCCTTGCGTTTGTAAGCGTCGATGGTTGAATCTTTAGCGACTATTACGAGTCGACGATGACGTTTGTTATCGAGCACCTTAGAGTGTGCGTGGAAAAGAAGAGCGTTACAATCGAACAATTATCCGTCAGAGGAGCCGACATAAAAGGCATCCGTGGAGACCTTGGCATTACCCTCCCCATTTGGGAATCATTTTGATTACCTCCCCAGTCTGAATTATTTGACATCTCCCCATTTGCAATTATGTTTATTACCTCCCCAATCTGTGAATTATTTAACACCTCCCCGTGCATTAATATTTTGATTACCTCCCTAATCTATGATCTATTTGACCTCTCTCCAAGCGAGAATTTTGATAAAAGCGTATATTCCCTCTTCGAAGTTATTCTTTAATACTTGTGTTAAACCATATTTAATTTCGATTGTACAAGAATCTGTCATTATCCCTACCTTCAGATTTCTGAAGCCCTATCGAAGGATGTTATTTCAAACCTCCACTTTCCTTCAACAGTGGATGATTCTATGGTGATATAGCACCACTTGATTATTGAATACCAGTATCTTTCTGGTTATCCTTTTCTTTGGAAATCACACCTTTGGAATCCGTTCAATTCAACTCCAAGGTGTCCCTTTGAGAATTAATTGTCAAAATGCAATAATTATTAACTTTACTTTGAATTTCTTTCATATTTCTCAACTTCCACTGAGACGAACAACCCTATACATTTAGGGGCCACAAGGACTTTCTGTCTGTGTGATGGGAGTCTGACGGGACGCCGTTACTTGTGAGTTGTGAAATACAAGAAGGCTAATTACCTTTAGTAATGTCTTAACTGAGACACGCAACGTGAGTTCCTATGATCATATTGATCTCTCAGTAAATTCTCTTATTTCAAATAAGGTTTACTTTAACACTCATGACCTTATAATCTCCAATGTGTGGCAATAGCCTTGATATGACAGATATCTTTTCAAAGCTCCATAATTCTGGTTATCTCTAATACATTCAAGGGGATGCCAACCAGGTCGACCAAGTCAAAACTCGCTGATAGAAACTAGAATTGCAACGGAATCGCCGAGAGCTAGAGCGAATCCCAAGGCAAATAGAATATCAGTGACGTATCATTAGAATTATTTAGTTCTTTCCCTCTCAATGTTATATGTTAATGGAATTAGTGCATTTTCTCTCTCAATAGTGTATGTGAATAGAATCAGCGAACTCTCTCTCTCAAGGATTGTATGATAATGGAAAGTTGGCCAAGACACATGTGTGAAAAGAATAACGTGGTAAGACTCCAAGTGACAACTGTGTCAAATAGAGATCCTATGGTTGGATTGAGGTTTCGGAGAAGTTGTTTACAAATGGACACTATCTCCGGTTTGGCAGAATAAGTGTTGATGATGAAAGAATTAAGAAATCCCAGTAGTGGCCTTAGCTGATTCCGTGGACGGAATCCTTTTAAGGAGGGTAGACTGTAATAACCCGGATTTTTCAAGAAATGATTTTATTATTATTTCAATAATAATAATGTTTTCCTAAAATGAGGAGGAATTTTTTTTTTAATTTTATTTAATTATTTAATTATTTTCGGTTAAGTGGAACCTGGTCCTCCTTTTTAAAATTTTATTGACCGAGTAGATATCTCGAGTCAATAGTTTATTTGAGCAAAGCTTTAATTTTTGGAGTGTGGAATTATTTAGTAAAGATTTTATTATAAATTGCTAAATAATTTGGAGATTTTAAAATCCTTAGAAAATGATTATTTTAATTATTTGGGGGTTTGCAGAAATTACTCGATTAATTTATAATATCGAGAATTTGAGATTTTACTAAAACAATAGTGTTTGTAGTATTTTTATAAAGCCCTGTAAATTGTGAAATATGAATCACAATTATTATTTTTATGAATTGTTTTTATAAACTATTAATATTTGTAAAATGCATATCAATTTAGAAAATTTAGACTTAATTCTAATTCTTTCTCCAAAAGTCTTTAAAAATATTCTAGTATTTAATTATGTTGAGTTTTAAAATTTTACTGATCAAAATTATTTTAGCTCAAAAATTATTATTTTACCCGAGTAATATTTTGCCGGTTTAAATTAGAAGTGGGTTACAATTAGTAGTAGCAAATAGTAATGGGCCAAGCCCATTAGGTTAAAACACACAACATATACGTACACACACCGAAACACACACAGTAGCCGCACAGAAACAAAAGAATCAGGGGAGGGGGGAAGAACAGCGGGGAGAGAGACATCGGGGGGGGGGGGGAGAAAAGAGATTATGGGGCTTAGATTTCGAATCAATTGAACCTATACGTATATCTATATGCGTGTATGTATGTAAGTGCGTGTGATGTGTGTTTATGTGGGTTGAAGCCGCGCGGTTTGGGGTTGTAGGAGGCAGGTCGCGCACGGGGGGAGGAGGGAGAGGCCGACGGTGGGGTTGTGTGGTGGTGGTGTCACGCCGGAAGGAAGGAAGAGAGGTGGGGAGGCTGCTATGCAGCGGAGAGAGAGAGAGAGAGAGAGAGAGAGAGAGAGAGAGAGAGAGAGAGAGAGAAGGGAGGGAGATGGTGGAAAGTTTTTCCGGTGACTTGATTTTGGGCGACTCGAATCGGAATCGAAGGGTATAAACTTGTATCTTTAAATTATATATTTAATTGTCGTAATTTAATTTTATTTAAATTGCGAGTTTAATTGTTGATTTTCATGATTAATTGCGAGATTATAATTGCGATTTAATTAGTTATTAAATTGCGAGTTAGATGTGTTAAATTTCGTAATTAACTTAGTATGCTAAATTATAAGTATTATTTGAATTTGGTGATTTAATTCGGAGAGTCTAGATGTGTCAATTATAATTGTTAGTGGGTAATTATAATTGATGAGATTAATGGTGGGCCGGTTAATTGTGCGGGTTAGTGGTTGTTAAATGTGAGGTGCTAATTGCTAATGGTTAATTGCTAGTTTGCAATTGTAATTGTTAATTGCTAAGTGCTAATGGTTATGGTCATACAACGTATAGTTATAAGAGTTGCCAATTCGAAAATGCTATATGCTAAATGGTATGAATTGAGTCATAGTAATTGAGAGTTTTATTAGCTATAAATGGTTATATGCTAAATGTTATAAATCAAGTCATAGTATATGTTGATAGTATAAGTGCCAACTACGTGGTGTTGGCTTAAATGTGGATAAACCTAGTTTACTTTTCCTTATGTGCTAGTTGCCGCATGTCTGGGCGGGTACTTTTCCTTATGTGCTAGTTGCCGCATGTCTGGGCGGGTACTTTTCCTTATGTGCTAGTTGCCGCATGTCTGGGCGGGTACTTTTCTTACTTGTTTACTTTGCTGCAAGTTGAGGCAGCTTTATTTTTATTTAAAACAGGGTTGAAATGTTTTGATTGGCATGGAGGGGCTGTGCCCATAGTCCGATAAACGAATACCTCATGCCCAAATTTTCTGAAAATCCCCTGCAATCAAATTTATTTAATTTAGTTAAATATCAATGGTCTAGAGGCATGAAGTGGATGTTAATTGTTTATGTGAATATGTGCTAAGTGAATTATTTTGGGGGTTAATTGTTGCTCCGAGGATTATGTGCTAATTCGAGGATTAAATGTGTCTTGAAGATTAAATGAGTATTATGAGCCTTTATCGAGGATTAAGTATGTTTTGAGGATTACATATTAATTAAGTTGTCATAGAATTTCAATGGTTTTATAGTTGTGTATGATAAGTGAAATTGATTAAGTGGTATGGTTTGGGGTGGTTAGCACCAGGAAATGTCTACTTTAAAAAGGGGACTCTTCCATGTCTCTTCTTTACTAAATGTGTTATGTGTATTAATTGGTATTTGAGTAGTCAACTATAGGGATAACAACTATAGTACGACTTTAGGTGACTTAGTGGTAATTCCGAGTTTTGTCTACTCGAGATACGAGGTCGGACTGACACGTACTCGTAACTATTTCAGTGCCATTAGGGTATAATCAAGTGGATCGACGTACATAAAAAGGGGAAGATCGAGGCGTCGTATAAAGAAAGGTAAACTACCTCCATGGATATGCTTGGGCGAGTTGCGAAGGATTTATTCGCGGGTTCTATTTTCTGCTAAGGACTAGAGGCAAGTTTATTTATGCATACTCTATCGTTCAGAGTATCGGTATTTTCGAATATATGAAATGTGTGGACTAGATTTAAATCCATAGTTGCAAGTTTTCCAATCATGTGCTTACTCATCAAAACCAGTATATTTTTGGGCCTTGCTAATGTTATTAAATTCTGCTTATGCCAATTGTCAAAATCCCATGACTTAAAAAGTTGTCGACGGAGATCGATATTTTATGACTCACCTCCCCTGAATCTGTATCTTGTTTATAGAATATTGCAAATATTATACTTGGGATATTTTCGATTAAAAATATCAAGAAGGATATTGATGTATGCTATTTGGTAGAGTGATTTAACTAAATGAATATTATTTATCATATTCATTTAAAAAAAAAAGGATTTTCATATGTGGCATTTACTCCTTATTGATCGTGAGTCGGTGATAATTATTTCGATAAAGTATTTAAAGTCCGGGAATTGCCGGAGAGTTAATGTCTTGGTTTTGATTAGAAATATTCTAAGAGTTACAATTGGGTGTTTTGAGGTTATTACATATTTTGATATTAGTAGTAAAAATTATCTGAATATTCACTTTATCAAACGACTACTCTTTGGAATATTCTTTTAAAAAGGAGCTATTGCATATTTTATTCAAATAATATTAGGTATCTATTTATTAAATATCCTAAGTGTTTCAAAGGTTATATAATGTTAATCGGAAGTTATTTAAGGACTTTCATGATTGATTAAAATATTATATTTTGATTCTACCTATGCAAGGTTTCAAAACCTATACTTTGTAATATTATTATTTGATACTGCATTTGCCAGGAATATTGTTAAACAGTATTGCTATAATCTTATTTCCGGATGAAATAGAATTTGACCTTTGGATTATATGCGATCTTTAAAGTTAAGTATTTACGAACCGGTATATCTTGTAGCTCTAGATATAGGAGCATATATATTCATTGTTTACGACTTTAAACCGGGAATTGGTATTTTGTGAATATAGTGTTAGTCGTGGAAACCCGGAGGGATTCCAGCGGCAAAGTACTAGTCATCTTGAGGAATACTATTAATAAACACTAATTATATTTCCAGAAAGTATTAAGTACTTGGAAATGATTTGAGGAATGTTATTTATAAACATTATTATATTTCCATAAAGTATTAATTACCTGAGAAACAGTCGAGGATTGTTATTTGAATATGATGTCATTCGAGGAATTGTATTTGCCTTCTATATTTTTCGAGGAATGTTATTTGAGTATTATCTCAGTCGAGAAATACCATGTGAATATTATTTATGTTAAATATGCTATTGGAAGGCATAACTGTTTTCAAAAGTATATTATGATACTTGACTACGAGTTGATATTGGCTTATAAGCTAGATATGAGATATATTAGTTATAAGCCGGGTTTTGTAAAGGCCTTTAGCGAATGGCGTATGACTTACATTCTTTAAGTATAGATCGGGATTATTTTTAGAGGAAAATATTTAAGTAGATATTTTCCGCTATTTATTTAATGAATATTATTTTAAATATTCATTTGAGATGATTACATAATGAATATTATTTTGAATATTCATTCGAGATTATTTAGTAAATGAATATTATTTTAAATATTCACTTGAACTTTATCTATTGAATATCATCTTTAATATTCATTCATGATCGATTTGTTCATCGAATATTATTTTGAATATTCCCTAAGAATTTAATTAAGTAAATAATGAATATTATTTCTGTAACACCCCCAAATCCGGGGTCAAGGATTTGGTAGCTACGAGGAAATTCTCAATGTCAAATTACCTGTTTAACGACATTAAACCATCTGTAATCATTAAAACTGAAATATAACTCTGCGACCCCAACCACCAAGCATCTTTTAGGTCATAGGGCTAGAAAGAAGAACTAAAATATTTACATTTTCATTACATCCATTCTATTACATCGCACTATGTCTTACAAATCTTATACTACTAGTATAGCTTCGTTGGGAAGTACACCAGTAACTAGTACTACTCAGTACAAAGTAATATATAATACACATCAATTTACCTACATATAACTTACTCCAGCTATAGCTTTTCTGGATCATATCACCTTCATAAGGGCGTACTGCCTGCTTCTTCTGAGCCATGCAGGTAAGCCTCAACCGTCTACCTTCCTCTGAAAGGTTAATATTTGAAACAAGCAAGAATGAGCGAAAGAATTGCTCAGCAAGTTAATAATAGAACTTCACAATATATATATCAATACGCACAAGGGTATTCAATATTTAACGATATTTAATATCATTTCTGAAACATTTAACTATGGAATTTCATTAAGGAAAGTATAACATTTGAAATAGCGTCAAATGAACAACTCGGGATTATGCTAACCATAGTAAGCTTCATACCTTAGCAAAATGGTATAAGTTGTAGTCCCAATAACCTTTAATAAAACTCTTCAAAATATACAGTTCAATATACTGCTACTACAAGTGTTTTCATGAAATAGAAACCAAATTATAAAAAGATCCCCTTTTTAGTATTCCACAAGTCTGAAAGTGTATACATATAAGTATATCATTTTTATCACCACACCCTACAGTTCAATATTCTGTATGGGATATAACTTCTTTAACCACTTGATAAGTTTAAGACTCATAGGTAACTGATAGTAAGAGAGTCAACATTTTTGAAATGACCCATTTATAAGGTACCAAATCAATGCCTCTCAAGCTTGAAAATGTTTATATATAAGTATATCATTTTTGCCAAAACATTTGATGGATCAAGATACTTCACCTCAGCAATATAATAACAATTCTAAAATATCTTTGAAACTGTATGCTATGCATTGACGGACATGGTGCTAGTATATTGTAAAAGATGGAGTTATAAGATAGTTCAATATAACCTTTCCGGAAAATATCTGCTATATAGAAATAAGCAGAATATCAACATATAACTTAAAAGATGAAGTTATAAGGTGATCCAATATCAAAAACCTCCTTATCACAACTCATGTTATGTAAGGTATCAACAAAGTCATCAATTATAAGATAAAAGATGAAGTTACAAGGTAACTCAAATTAATTTTCCATGGGAATATTTGTTATGCCGAAGATAAGCAAGATATTATCAATTTTCATAACAGAGGAACTTGCAGGAAGAAAATTTTCAATTCCAGTTCAGACACTTTTTAACCGTGCCAACAATGATAATGTTGCAGAAATTTCCAATTTTGAAAGATGAACTAATACGGGAGCATTGCTGCGCCAGATGCCCTGACGTTTACGATGATCAATCGTATGTCATGCACCTCATCAGTCGTTCTCTACATGTAGAAGGTAGCTCCGACGGATTTACTTGTCTACCGCCCTCTGGAACTCCTAAGCCAACGGTTGGGCTATTGCTGGGTCGGCGCCACTCGACCACTTACGCGTCTCCTAGTTCAATTGACATCCATAACTCTGAAACATAAAGTTTGTCCCCCTTTCCCCAAGTATAATACTTGTTGATAAGACTCCACAAAGTAGTCGTATCTAGTTGGAAAGGAAAATTCACCAATACTTCCCAAGCTGATGCTTGTTAATGGACATAAACTTGTTCCAACAATCTTACCCCTCGAATGATGAGTGGGTACACAAGGTTCAATGTCTCATAGCAACCCAATTGTGAACGAAAGAATAGTTTCAAAGAAATTATGACCAAGAAGTCATCAAGATAGATAACATTTCTCAAGTAAGGTTCCCTTACGATTTAACGGATAGAATTGAATGAAGAATGGAATCTTGAGAACCTTTCTTGATAATAGTATTAATAATAAGACTCCGAAATAATTTACATAATATTTGGAGGTCGGAAATAGCATGTGAATGAAGTAAATCATTCTTGAAACGAGTTAGAAGAATTAAATAAATATTCCAAGGAATATTTATTAAGTCAAAAATATTGAAGGAATAATCTTAATATAAAATATGGCTCAACGGGATATTCGAAAAGATATTGATTAAATAAATAATGATCGAATGAATATTCGAAATAATATTCATTAAGTAACTATCTCAAATGAATATTTAAAATATTATTCATTAAATAAATAAGGGAAAATATTTACTTAAATATTTTCCTCTGAAAGTAATCATGATATATCAAGAAATACTGACTCTTGATCTATATTTAAGGAATTTAAGTCATACGTCCTTCACTAAAGGCATTTGAACTAATATCTCATATCTAGCTTATAAGCCACTATCAACTCGTAGTCAAGTATCATAATATACTTTTGAAAATAGTTATGCCTTCCAATAGCATATTTAACATAAATAATATTCATATGGTATTTCTCGACTGAGATAATACTCAATAATCATTACTCGAAAGATTTAGCAAGCAAATACAATTCCTCGAATGATATCGTATTCAAATAATAATCCTCGAATGGTTTCCAAGTAATTAATACTTTATGGAAATATAATAATGTTTATAAATAACATTCCTCAAATCATTTCCAAGTACTTAATCCTTTCTGGAAATATAATTAGTATATATTAATAGTTTTCCTCAAGATGACTAGTACTTTGCCGCTGGAATCCCTCCGGGTTTCCACGACTATCACTATATTCACAAAATACCAACTCCCGGTTTAAAGTCGAAAACAATGAATATGCTCTTATATCTAGAGCTACAAGACATACCGGTTCGTAAATGCTTAACTTTAAAGACCGCATATAATCCAAATGTCAAATTCTATTTCAACAGGAAATAAGATTATGGCAAAACTGTTTAACAATATTCCTGGCAAATGCAGTATCAAATAAAATTACCAAGTATAGTTTTTGATTCTTGCATTGATAGAATCAAACTATAATATTTTAATAACTATGAAAGTGTTTAAATAACCTCCCAATAACATTTTATACCCTTTAAAACACTTAGGGTATTTAATAAATAAATACATAATATTATTGAATAAAAATATTCAATAGCCCCTTATTAAAGGAAAATTAAATTAATAATCGCTAATATAGTGAATATTCAAATAATTTTCACTACTTATATCGAAATATGCAATAACCTCAAAAGACCCAATTGTAACTTTTGGAATATTTCTAATCAAAACCAAGACATTAACTCTCCGGCAATTCCCGGACTTTAAGTAATTTATCAAAATAATTATCACTGACTCTCGGTCGATAAGGAGTAAATGCTACATATGAAAATCCTTTTTAAATGAACATGATAAATAATATTCATTGAGTTAGATAACTCTACCAAATAGCATACATCAATATCCTTCTAGATATTCTTAATCGAAAGTATCCCGAGTATAATATTTGCAATATTCTATAAACAAGATACAGATTAAGGGGGGTGAGTCATAAAATATCGATCTCCGTCGACAACTTTTTAAGTCATGGGATTTTGACAATTGGCATAAGCAGAATTTAATAACATTAGCAAAGTCCAAAAATATACTGGTGTTGATGAGTAAGCACATGATTGGAAAGCTTGCAACTATGGATTTAAATCTAGTCCACACATTTCATATATTCAAAAATACCGATACTCTGAACGATAGAGTATGCATAAATAAACTTGCCTCTGGTCCTTAGCAGAAAGCAGAAACCGCAAATCAAATTCTTCGCATCTCGTCCAAGCAATTCCATGGACCTTACCTGACGTCTCGATCTTCCTTTTTCGGATGCACATCGCTCCAATTTGATCATGCCTTAACGATACTGTAATTGGTTACGAGTACGTGTCAGTCCTACCTCGTATCTCGAGTAGACACAACTCGGGATTATCACTAAATCACATAAAGTCAAACTATAGGTGTCCTTCCTATAGTTGACTACTCTAATACCACTTATTGCACATAACGCATTTAGTAAAATAAAATGACAAGGACATGGCCTCCTCACTAAAGTCACATAATACATCCTTAATCCTCAAGACACATTTAATACTTGACTTAGCACATAAATCCTCGAGGAAACAATTAACTCTCAAAATAATTCACATAGCACATATTCACATAATAGTTAACATCCACTTCATGCCTCTAGACCATTGTAATTAAATAAGTTAAATAAATTTAATTGCAGGGGATTTTTAGAAAATTTCGGCATGTAGTATTCGTTTATCGGACTATGGGCTCAGCCCCTCCATGCCAACAAAACAATTTCAACCCTGTTTTAAATAAAAATAAAGCTGCCTCAACTTGCAGCAAAGTAAACAAATAAGAAAAGTACCCGCCCAGACATGCGGCAACTAGCACATAAGGAAAAGTACCCGCCCAGACATGCGGCAACTAGCACATAAGGAAAAGTACCCGCCCAGACATGCGGCAACTAGCACATAAGGAAAAGTAAACTAAGTTTATCCACATTTAAGCCAACACCACGTAGTTGGCACTTATGACTTCTAGCAATTACTACGACCCGACTTATACCATTTAGCACATAAACATTTACCGATAAGCCAACTCTTATAACTATACCTCATATGACAATAACAATTAGCACTTAGCACTTAGCACTTAGCACTTAACAATTTCAATTGGAAACTAACAATTAGCAATTAGCACTTAACAATTACTTGACAACTAATTCGAATATATTATCCGACAATTAATAATTACTCACTAACAATTAACAATTAACAATTAGCAATTTAACAACCATTAGGCCCGAGCATACCACCGGCTCACAATTAATCCAAATAATTCTAATTTAACCACTACCTCTCCGAATTAATTTCGGAAATAAAACAATATTCATTATTTACAACATTTAGCTAATTACGAAAATTAACACATAAACTCATAATTAAATCTAATTTAATCACAACAATAATCTCACAATTTAAACTAATTAAATTACAACAATTAATCTACATCGAAATGTACAACTAATTTAATACGAA
Source organism: Kitagawia praeruptora (assembly GCA_037693485.1). Lineage (NCBI taxonomy): Eukaryota > Viridiplantae > Streptophyta > Magnoliopsida > Apiales > Apiaceae > Kitagawia > Kitagawia praeruptora. Next base: position 165,350,330 of record CM075348.1, on the reverse strand, counting down.
AATTAAATAAATAAAAGGCGAAATTATACCATTTCGGTTTCGATTCGACTCGCCCGAAAATCAAACCACCGGAAAATCCCCACCATCTCTCTCCCTTCTCCCTCTCCCTCCTGCCATCTCTCTCTCTCTCTCTCTCTCTCTCTCTCTCTTCTTCTTCTCTCCCCAACTGTTGCTACTGCTTCCTGCTGCTTCGGCCTGAAGTCGCCGGAATCCGGCCGTCATCGTGGCCCGCTGCTGCTCCACCAGACCTTCCTGTCGTCGCCGCCAGCTGCGCGCGACCTCTCCCCCTTCTCGTGACATACCAGAACACGCACACACACACTGGATTACACACACCCACACACACATGTATATATATATATATGTATAACCCCAATTGAATTCCCCCAATTCAATTTATTCTTCCCCCTTTTTTCTCATAACCCTAATTTTCTTTTCCCCCCAATCTCCCTTTCTCTCCCCCGACACTTTCAATCTGCTGTGTTTGTGTGTGTTTTGTGTTATTGGGCTTGGCCCAATATACTTATACTACTACAAAATAATAACCCACTTCTAATTTAAACCCGCAAAATATTACTCGGGTAAAATAATAATTTTTGAGCTAAAATAATTTTGATCAGTAAAATTTTAAAACTCAACATAATTAAATACTAGAATATTTTTAAAGACTTTTGGAGAAAGAATTAGAATTAAGTCTAAATTTTCTAAATTGATATGCATTTTACAAATATTAATAGTTTATAAAAACAATTCATAAAAATAATAATTGTGATTCATATTTCACAATTTACAGGGCTTTATAAAAATACTACAAACACTATTGTTTTAGTAAAATCTCAAATTCTCGATATTATAAATTAATCGAGTAATTTCTGTAAATCCCCAAATAATTAAAACAATCATTTTCTAAGGATTTTAAAATCTCTAAATCATTTAGTAATTTATAATAAAATCTTTACTAAATAATTCCACACTCCAAAAATTAAATCTTTGCTCGAATATACTATTGACTCGAGATATCTACTCGGTCAATAAAATTTTAAAAAGGAGGACCAGGTTCCACTTAACCGAAAATAATTAAATAAAAAAAAAAAAATTTTCCTCCTCATTTTAGGAAAAACATTATTATTATTGAAATAATAATAAAATCATTTCTTTAAAAATCCGGGTTATTACAGTCTACCCTCCTTAAAAGGATTCCGTCCACGGAATCAGCTAAGGCCACTACTGGGATTCCTTAACTCTTTCATCATCAACACTTATTCTGCCTAACCGGAGATAGTGTCCACTTGCAAACAACTTCTCCGAAACCTCAATCCAACCATAGGATCTCTATTTGACACAGTTATCATTGGAGTCTTACCATGTTATTCCTTTCACACATCTGTCTTGACCAACTTTCCATTATCATGCAATCCTTGAGAGAGAGAGTTTACTGATTCTATTCACATACACTATTGAGAGAGAAAATGCACTACTTCCATTAACATATATCATTGAGAGAGAAAGAATTAACTAAGTCAGTTGATACGTCACTGATATTCTATCCGTCTTGGGATTCGCTCTAGCTCTTGGCGATTTCGTTGCAAATCTAGTTTTTATCAGCGAGTTTTGACTTGGCCGACCTGGTTGGCATCCCCTTGAATGTATTAGAGATAACCAGAATTATGGAGCTTTGAAAAGATATTTGTCATATCAAGGCTATTGCCACACATTGGAGATTATAAGGTCATGAGTGTTAAGGTCAACCTTATTTGAGATAAGGGAATTTACCGAGAGATCAATATGATCAAAAGAACTCACGTTGCGTGTCTCAGTTAAGACATTACTAAAGGTAGTTAGCCTTCTTGTATTTCACAACTCACAAGTGACGGCGTCCCGTCAGACTTCCATCACACAGACAGAAAGTCCTTGTGGCCCCTATATGTATAGGGTTGTTCGTCTCAGTGGAAGTTGAGAAGTATGAAAGAAATTCAAAGTAAAGTTAATAATTATTGCATATTGACAATTAATTCTCAAAGGGACACCTTGGAGTTGAATTGAACGGATTCCAAAGGTGTGATCTCCAAAGAAAAGGATAACCAGAAAGATACTGGTATTCAATAATCAAGTGGTGCTATATCACCATAGAATCATCCACTATTGAAGGAAAGTGGAGGTTCGAAATAACATCATTCGATAGGGCTTCAGAAATCGGAAGGTAGGGATAATGACAGATTCTTGTACAATCGAAATTAAATATGGTTTAACACAAGTATTAAAGAATAACTTCGAAGAGGGAATATACGCTTTTATCAAAGTTCTCGCTTGGAGAGAGGTCAAATAGATCATAGATTAGGGAGGTAATCAAAATATTAATGCCCGGGGAGGTGTTAAATAATTCACCGATTGGGGAGGTAATAAACATAATTGCAAATGGGGAGATGTCAAATAATTCAGACTGGGGAGGTAATCAAAATGATTCCCAAATGGGGAGGGTAATGCCAAGGTCTCCACGGATGCCTTTTATGTCGGCTCCTCTGACGGATAATTGTTCGCTTATAACGTTCTTCTTTTCCACGCACACCCTAAGGTGCTCGATAACCGACGTCATCGTCGACACGTAATAGGCGTTAAAGATTCAACCATCGATGCTTACAATCGCCAGGAGTTCTATTCGACTCGGCGCAAGCATCTCACGCAAGCGTTCTATTCTTTGAGAAGACTTCGATATGGTGTCGCCCCTAGCAACGACGAATTCCACATGTCGAATGGGCGATATTCCGAAACATTGCTGGAAATACATACTTAGATCCAGTCACCATTATAACCGTCTTTATACCACATGTTCCTGTCCTCATGACAATTCCACGTGCTACTTAAGCTTATCCCCTTTTTGGCATAACGACCTTCGTACTAGTCTTTCTCAGACTTTCTCAGTCCGTCTTGGTTCTTAAAATATATCTCATCTTCACCATTTTTCTTCTATAATCAATTGAAACAATCGGTGTCTGTCCACCAATCCATTCATAATATTACCTCGAACTCTATTAAGCTCGAGAGGGTTCAAACATCCGCAACTTCGACTAAAAATCTTTCATAGTGATTTGTTTTACTTCCCTTTTTGGAATTTTAACAATACGGATACTATCTCAACTCATCATTGTCATAATACTGGATGCCAACTTTCTATCCTTCATCATCATATTGAAATTTCCTATCATTCGGGGAATACATAACTGTTTCCATGAATCCCCTAAAATCATCTTAAATTCAGGTCTCGGGCAATCTATGCCCTCGCCAACCAATACTTGTCTCTAGGAATCCTTTAGGAGACATCCATCACCACAAGAAGTGAAGTCTGTATCAACATATTCCTTGACATAGCCTTCCAATCTTAACTTAATCATTGGTACTATATCCAATAGTCCAACAAGAACTCTATATGAGTTCTGACGTTCTCACATAACTATACACACTCCTACTCACTCTCGTTTCTAGTTTACTATAACCTAATCTCTGATACCATTTCTGTAACACCCCCAAATCCGGGGTCAAGGATTTGGTAGCTACGCGGAAATTCTCAATGTCAAATTACCTGTTTAACGACATTAAACCATCTGTAATCATTAAAACTGAAATATAACTCTGCGACCCCAACCACCAAGCATCTTTTAGGTCATAGGGCTAGAAACAAGAACTAAAATATTTACATTTTCATTACATCCATTCTATTACATCGCACTATGTCTTACAAATCTTATACTACTAGTATAGCTTCGTTGGGAAGTACACCAGTAACTAGTACTACTCAGTACAAAGTAATATATAATACACATCAATTTACCTACATATAACTTACTCCAGCTATAGCTTTTCTGGATCATATCACCTTCATAAGGGCGTACTGCCTGCTTCTTCTGAGCCATGCAGGTAAGCCTCAACCGTCTACCTTCCTCTGAAAGGTTAATATTTGAAACAAGCAAGAATGAGCGAAAGAATTGCTCAGCAAGTTAATAATAGAACTTCACAATATATATATCAATACGCACAAGGGTATTCAATATTTAACGATATTTAATATCATTTCTGAAACATTTAACTATGGAATTTCATTAAGGAAAGTATAACATTTGAAATAGCGTCAAATGAACAACTCGGGATTATGCTAACCATAGTAAGCTTCATACCTTAGCAAAATGGTATAAGTTGTAGTCCCAATAACCTTTAATAAAACTCTTCAAAATATACAGTTCAATATACTGCTACTACAAGTGTTTTCATGAAATAGAAACCAAATTATAAAAAGATCCCCTTTTTAGTATTCCACAAGTCTGAAAGTGTATACATATAAGTATATCATTTTTATCACCACACCCTACAGTTCAATATTCTGTATGGGATATAACTTCTTTAACCACTTGATAAGTTTAAGACTCATAGGTAACTGATAGTAAGAGAGTCAACATTTTTGAAATGACCCATTTATAAGGTACCAAATCAATGCCTCTCAAGCTTGAAAATGTTTATATATAAGTATATCATTTTTGCCAAAACATTTGATGGATCAAGATACTTCACCTCAGCAATATAATAACAATTCTAAAATATCTTTGAAACTGTATGCTATGCATTGACGGACATGGTGCTAGTATATTGTAAAAGATGGAGTTATAAGATAGTTCAATATAACCTTTCCGGAAAATATCTGCTATATAGAAATAAGCAGAATATCAACATATAACTTAAAAGATGAAGTTATAAGGTGATCCAATATCAAAAACCTCCTTATCACAACTCATGTTATGTAAGGTATCAACAAAGTCATCAATTATAAGATAAAAGATGAAGTTACAAGGTAACTCAAATTAATTTTCCATGGGAATATTTGTTGTGCCGAAGATAAGCAAGATATTATCAATTTTCATAACAGAGGAACTTGCAGGAAGAAAATTTGCAATTCCAGTTCAGACACTTTTTAACCGTGCCAACAATGATAATGTTGCAGAAATTTCCAATTTTGAAAGATGAACTAATACGGGAGCATTGCTGCGCCAGATGCCCTGACGTTTACGATGATCAGTCGTATGTCATGCACCTCATCAGTCGTTCTCTACATGTAGAAGGTAGCTCCGACGGATTTACTTGTCTACCGCCCTCTTGAACTCCTAAGCCAACGGTTGGGCTATTGCTGGGTCGGCGCCACTCGACCACTTACGCGTCTCCTAGTTCAATTGACATCCATAACTCTGAAACATAAAGTTTATCCCCCTTTCCCCAAGTATAATACTTGTTGATAAGACTCCACAAAGTAGTCGTATCTAGTTGGAAAGGAAAATTCACCAATACTTCCCAAGCTGATGCTTGTTAATGGACATAAACTTGTTCCAACAATCTTACCCCTCGAATGATGAGTGGGTACACAAGGTTCAATGTCTCATAGCAACCCAATTGCGAACGAAAGAATAGTTTCAAAGAAATTATGACCAAGAAGTCATCAAGATAGATAACATTTCTCAAGTAAGGTTCCCTTACGATTTAACGGATAGAATTGAATGAAGAATGGAATCTTGAGAACCTTTCTTGATAATAGTATTAATAATAAGACTCCGAAATAATTTACATAATATTTGGAGGTCGGAAATAGCATGTGAATGAAGTAAATCATTCTTGAAACGAGTTAGAAGAATTAAATAAATATTCCAAGGAATATTTATTAAGTCAAAAATATTGAAGGAATAATCTTAATATAAAATATGGCTCAACGGGATATTCGAAAAGATATTGATTAAATAAATAATGATCGAATGAATATTCGAAATAATATTCATTAAGTAACTATCTCAAATGAATATTTAAAATATTATTCATTAAATAAATAAGGGAAAATATTTACTTAAATATTTTCCTCTGAAAGTAATCATGATATATCAAGAAATACTGACTCTTGATCTATATTTAAGGAATTTAAGTCATACGTCCTTCACTAAAGGCATTTGAACTAATATCTCATATCTAGCTTATAAGCCACTATCAACTCGTAGTCAAGTATCATAATATACTTTTGAAAACAGTTATGCCTTCCAATAGCATATTTAACATAAATAATATTCATATGGTATTTCTCGACTGAGATAATACTCAATAATCATTACTCGAAGGATTTAGCAAGCAAATACAATTCCTCGAATGATATCGTATTCAAATAATAATCCTCGAATGGTTTCCAAGTAATTAATACTTTATGGAAATATAATAATGTTTATAAATAACATTCCTCAAATCATTTCCAAGTACTTAATCCTTTCTGGAAATATAATTAGTATATATTAATAGTTTTCCTCAAGATGACTAGTACTTTGCCGCTGGAATCCCTCCGGGTTTCCACGACTATCACTATATTCACAAAATACCAACTCCCGGTTTAAAGTCGAAAACAATGAATATGCTCTTATATCTAGAGCTACAAGACATACCGGTTCGTAAATGCTTAACTTTAAAGACCGCATATAATCCAAATGTCAAATTCTATTTCAACAGGAAATAAGATTATGGCAAAACTGTTTAACAATATTCCTGGCAAATGCAGTATCAAATAAAATTACCAAGTATAGGTTTTGATTCTTGCATTGATAGAATCAAACTATAATATTTTAATAACTATGAAAGTGTTTAAATAACCTCCCAATAACATTTTATACCCTTTAAAACACTTAGGGTATTTAATAAATAAATACATAATATTATTGAATAAAAATATTCAATAGCCCCTTATTAAAGGAAAATTTAAATTAATAATCGCTAATATAGTGAATATTCAAATAATTTTCACTACTTATATCGAAATATGCAATAACCTCAAAAGACCCAATTGTAACTTTTGGAATATTTCTAATCAAAACCAAGACATTAACTCTCCGGCAATTCCCGGACTTTAAGTAATTTATCAAAATAATTATCACTGACTCTCGGTCGATAAGGAGTAAATGCTACATATGAAAATCCTTTTTAAATGAACATGATAAATAATATTCATTGAGTTAGATAACTCTACCAAATAGCATACATCAATATCCTTCTAGATATTCTTAATCGAAAGTATCCCGAGTATAATATTTGCAATATTCTATAAACAAGATACAGATTAAGGGGGGTGAGTCATAAAATATCGATCTCCGTCGACAACTTTTTAAGTCATGGGATTTTGACAATTGGCATAAGCAGAATTTAATAACATTAGCAAAGTCCAAAAATATACTGGTGTTGATGAGTAAGCACATGATTGGAAAGCTTGCAACTATGGATTTAAATCTAGTCCACACATTTCATATATTCGAAAATACCGATACTCTGAACGATAGAGTATGCATAAATAAACTTGCCTCTGGTCCTTAGCAGAAAGCAGAAACCGCAAATCAAATTCTTCGCATCTCGTCCAAGCAATTCCATGGACCTTACCTGACGTCTCGATCTTCCTTTTTCGGATGCACATCGCTCCAATTTGATCATGCCTTAACGATACTGTAATTGGTTACGAGTACGTGTCAGTCCTACCTCGTATCTCGAGTAGACACAACTCGGGATTATCACTAAATCACATAAAGTCAAACTATAGGTGTCCTTCCTATAGTTGACTACTCTAATACCACTTATTGCACATAACGCATTTAGTAAAATAAAATGACAAGGACATGGCCTCCTCACTAAAGTCACATAATACATCCTTAATCCTCAAGACACATTTAATACTTGACTTAGCACATAAATCCTCGAGGAAACAATTAACTCTCAAAATAATTCACATAGCACATATTCACATAATAGTTAACATCCACTTCATGCCTCTAGACCATTGTAATTAAATAAGTTAAATAAATTTAATTGCAGGGGATTTTTAGAAAATTTCGGCATGTAGTATTCGTTTATCGGACTATGGGCTCAGCCCCTCCATGCCAACAAAACAATTTCAACCCTGTTTTAAATAAAAATAAAGCTGCCTCAACTTGCAGCAAAGTAAACAAATAAGAAAAGTACCCGCCCAGACATGCGGCAACTAGCACATAAGGAAAAGTACCCGCCCAGACATGCGGCAACTAGCACATAAGGAAAAGTACCCGCCCAGACATGCGGCAACTAGCACATAAGGAAAAGTAAACTAAGTTTATCCACATTTAAGCCAACACCACGTAGTTGGCACTTATGACTTCTAGCAATTACTACGACCCGACTTATACCATTTAGCACATAAACATTTACCGATAAGCCAACTCTTATAACTATACCTCATATGACAATAACAATTAGCACTTAGCACTTAGCACTTAGCACTTAACAATTTCAATTGGAAACTAACAATTAGCAATTAGCACTTAACAATTACTTGACAACTAATTCGAATATATTATCCGACAATTAATAATTACTCACTAACAATTAACAATTAACAATTAGCAATTTAACAACCATTAGGCCCGAGCATACCACCGGCTCACAATTAATCCAAATAATTCTAATTTAACCACTACCTCTCCGAATTAATTTCGGAAATAAAACAATATTCATTATTTACAACATTTAGCTAATTACGAAAATTAACACATAAACTCATAATTAAATCTAATTTAATCACAACAATAATCTCACAATTTAAACTAATTAAATTACAACAATTAATCTACATCGAAATGTACAACTAATTTAATACGAAAATTAAATAAATAAAAGGCGAAATTATACCATTTCGGTTTCGATTCGACTCGCCCGAAAATCAAACCACCGGAAAATCCCCACCATCTCTCTCCCTTCTCCCTCTCCCTCCTGCCATCTCTCTCTCTCTCTCTCTCTCTCTCTCTCTCTCTCTCTCTCTTCTTCTTCTCTCCCCAACTGTTGCTACTGCTTCCTGCTGCTCCGGCCTGAAGTCGCCGGAATCCGGCCGTCATCGTGGCCCGCTGCTGCTCCACCAGACCTTCCTGTCGTCGCCGCCAGCTGCGCGCGACCTCTCCCCCTTCTCGTGACATACCAGAACACGCACACACACACTGGATTACACACACCCACACACACATGTATATATATATATATGTATAACCCCAATTGAATTCCCCCAATTCAATTTATTCTTCCCCCTTTTTTCTCATAACCCTAATTTTCTTTTCCCCCCAATCTCCCTTTCTCTCCCCCGACACTTTCAATCTGCTGTGTTTGTGTGTGTTTTGTGTTATTGGGCTTGGCCCAATATACTTATACTACTACAAAATAATAACCCACTTCTAATTTAAACCCGCAAAATATTACTCGGGTAAAATAATAATTTTTGAGCTAAAATAATTTTGATCAGTAAAATTTTAAAACTCAACATAATTAAATACTAGAATATTTTTAAAGACTTTTGGAGAAAGAATTAGAATTAAGCCTAAATTTTCTAAATTGATATGCATTTTACAAATATTAATAGTTTATAAAAACAATTCATAAAAATAATAATTGTGATTCATATTTCACAATTTACAGGGCTTTATAAAAATACTACAAACACTATTGTTTTAGTAAAATCTCAAATTCTCGATATTATAAATTAATCGAGTAATTTCTGCAAATCCCCAAATAATTAAAACAATCATTTTCTAAGGATTTTAAAATCTCTAAATCATTTAGTAATTTATAATAAAATCTTTACTAAATAATTCCACACTCCAAAAATTAAATATTTGCTCGAATATACTATTGACTCGAGATATCTACTCGGTCAATAAAATTTTAAAAAGGAGGACCAGGTTCCACTTAACCGAAAATAATTAAATAATAAAAAAAAAAAAATTTCCTCCTCATTTTAGGAAAAACATTATTATTATTGAAATAATAATAAAATCATTTCTTTAAAAATCCGGGTTATTACAATTTCGAATATTCATTCGATCATTATTTATTTAATCAATATCTTTTCGAATGTCCAGTTGAGCAATATCTTATATTAAGATTATTCCTTCAATATTTTTGGACTTAATAAATATTCTTTGGAATATTTATTTAATTCTTTTAACTCGTTTCAAGAATGATTTACTTCATTTAAATGCTATTTCCGACCTCCAAATATTATGTAAATTATTTCGGAGTCTTATTATAAATACTATTATCAAGGAAGGTTCTCAAGATTTCATTCTTCATTCAATTCTATCCGTTAAATTGCAAGGGAACCTTACTTGAGAGATGTTATCTGTCTTGATGACTTCTTGATCCTAATTTCTTTGAAACTATTCTTTTCGTTCGCTACTAGGTTGCTATGAGTCATTAAATCTTGTGTACCTACTCATCATTCGAGGGGTAAGATTGTTGGAATAAGTTTATGTCCATTAACAAGCATCAGCTTGGGAAATATTGGTGAATTTTCCTTTCCAACTAGATACGACTACTTTGTGGAGTCTTATCAACAAGTATTATACTTGGGGAAAGGGGGACAAACTTTACGTTTCAGAGTCATGGATGTTAATGAACTAGGAGACGCGTAAGTGGCCGAGTGGCGCCGGTCCAGCAATAGCCCAACCGTTGGCTTAGGAGTTCCAGAGGGCGGTAGACAAGTAAATCCGTCGGAGCTACCTTCTACATGTAGAAAACGACTGATGAGATGCATGACATACGACTGATCCCCGTAAATGTCAGGGCATCTGGCGCGGCAATGCTCCCGTATTAGTTCATCACTCAATGTTGGAAATTTTCTGCAACCCATCATAGTTGGCAGAGTTGAAAAGTATTTCAAACTGGAATTGCAATATCATTCTGCAAGTTCCTATTTTTATGAAAATGATGCTATCTTGCTTATTTTGGCATAGCATATGCTTCCACGAAATATATATCTGTTGAGTTACCTTGTAACTTCATCCTTTGTCTTACAATTGACGACTCTATTGATACCTTACATAACATGAGTTGTGATAAGGAGGTTTTTGATATTGGATCACCTTATAACTTCATCTTTTAAGTTATATGCTGATAACCTGCTTATATTCTATATAGCAGATATTTTGCGGAAAGGTTATATTGAACTATCTTATAACTTCATCTTTTACAATATACTAATACCATGTTCATCAATGCATGGCGTACGGTTTCAAAAATACTCCAGAACTGTTATTATATTGCTGAGGTGCAGTCTCTTGATCTGTCAAGTGTTTTGACGAAAATGATATATATACATATAAATATTTTCAAGCTTGAGAAGTATTGACTTGGTATTTCATAAATGGTTCGTCTCAAAACCCTTGACTCTCTTACTATCAGTTACCTCTGAGTCTTAAACTTATCAAATGGTTAAAGAAATTATATCCCATACAGAATATTGAACTGTAGGGCGTTGTGATAAAAATGGTATACTTATATGTATATACTTTCAGACTTGTGGATTACTAAAAAGGGGATCTTTTTATAGTCTGGTTTCTATTTGATGAAAACACTTGTAGTAGTAGTATATTGAACTGTATATTTTGAAGAGTTTTTATTAAAGGATATTGAGACTACAACTTATACCATTTTGCTAAGGTATGAAGCTTACTATGGTTAGCATAATCCCTGGGTTGTTCATTTGACGCTATTTCAAATGTTATACTTTCCTTAATGAAACTCCATAGTTAAATGTTTCAGATATGATATTAAATATCGTTAGATATTGAATACCATTGTGAGTATTGATATATATATATTGTGAAGTTCTATTATTAACTTGCTGGGCAATTCTTTCGCTCATACTTGTTTGTTTTCAAATATTAACCTTTCAGAGGAAGGTAGTCGGTTGAGGCTTATCTGCATGGCTCAGAAGAAGCAGGCAGTACACCCTTATGAAGATGATATGATCCAGAAAAGCTATAGCAGGAGTAAGATATATGTAGGTACATTGATGTGTAATATATATTACTTTGTTCTGAGTAGTACTAGTTGCTGGTGTACTTCCCAACGAAGCTATACTAGTAGTATAAGATTTGTTAGACATAGTGCGATGTAATAGAATGGGTGTAATGAGAAATGTAAGTATTTTAATTCTTATTTCTAGCCCTATAACCTAAAAGATGCTTGGTGGTTGGGGTCGCAGAGTTATATTTCAGTTTTAATGATTACAGATGGTTTAATGTCGTTAAACAGGTAATTTGACATTTAGGATTTCCGCGTAGCTACCAAATCCTTGACCCCGGATTTGGGGGTGTTACAATGATCTATCTCCCAAGAATATAAGTATATTACTTCAAGTAAGATTATTCTTGTGTCATCCAAATCAATATCTATTATAAGTCCAGCGGTTCCGTAAAAAGGTTAAAAAGCACTCGAGAGTGAACCAGGTTCATTTTCCTAATTATAGGAATTAAATAAAAATAAGTGATGAATAGTGATTTTGGTGGAATTTGGAATATTATTATAATAATGTTATACCCGGTATTCGGAACGGATTTCTGAGTTCGTATTAGTGATCCAGGAAGAAAATAAGTGTATGTAAAAGCTGTCGGATTCAGAAAAAGAGCACTTTTATTTTCTCCGAGAATTCCCTGGACACTACAAGACTTAAGGATTTATAAAAGGGAATTAAGGAATTTAAATTCGAGAAGTATTAAGAAAGATGAGGAATAGTATTATAAATATTAAGAAGGTTTTCGGTAAAACCCTAACTAGAAACGAATGAGTTATTCCCACGAACGATCAATCGAATCGAGCAATAACCGGACAAAAGAGCAAGCAGAGACTAAGATGCATGCATGTGCTATGTATAAAATATCTAGTAACCAAACTAGAATCAAGGAACTAGCATCTTAGAGAATGCAACTAAGTACTTAGCAAGCAACTACCTAGTTAAGCTCTAAACCACCATAAACTCAACACTTGTCATGGTGTTTCCTCATCCAACACTTCACTTTATGCAATATTGAAAGATCAACCAAGCAAAATACTCTCCCCCCCCATTTACACCCCATTCGGCAATTCCATTAATTCCAAAACAAAAATCAAGCTTCCAACCATCACTTGACCTTGTAATTTTTATGGTGAGTTCCATAATTCATAAAAGTGATCTCCTAAAAATTTCAAAGCCAAACACCTTTGTTTCCATTTTCAAAGAATTCATCCAAGAGGAAGGTGAATAGTGATTCTATGAACTAATCTTGTTTTTTCTTGTTTTTCATGGTTGATTTAGCAAGCTTAAACACTTCTAAGGACCATACCAAGCATAGTGAGGCTAGATCATACTCCAAGGAAGGTATAACAACTTGAAACCCTAGGCTTTACTTTGAGATTTTGCATGCTCTTGATGGGTTTTAGTATAAGATGTGATATTAGCATGATTATAAGCATGATTAAGATGTAGTTTTGATAAATGTTAAAAATAGTTTAGATGAACGGAAAGGCATTGCTTGGCCTCAGTTCATGGTGATATATCATGTATATGTTGTTTGGGATGGATACCTTGATGATTGGAAGGTTTGGAATTTAGAAATATTCGGTTTATAGCCGTCGTAATGTCGAAATTTTGTTAACATTAAGAACACGAATTTAACAGAAGGTATAACTATAAGAACCCAGATTTTTGGTAGAATTTAAAACTTTTATTATGTAATAATGTGGGAATGAAAAGTGGTTATGACTGCGATGTAACGAAGATCTATTAAATGAATGGAACGGATTTGAATTCAATTATTTATATGTCATGCAGAATACTTTTGGTTGACGGCATAGATAAGAATGATCTATCTCCTAAGAATATAAGTATATTACTTCAAGTAGGATTATTCTTATGTCATCCAAATCAATAGCTATTATAAGTCCAGCGGTTCCGTAAAAAGGTTAAGAAGCACTCGAGAGTGAACCAGGTTCATTTTCCTAATTATCGGAATTAAATAAAAATAAGTGATGAATAGTGATTTTGGTGGAATTTGGAATATTATTATAATAATGATATACCCGGTATTCGGAACGGATTTCTGAGTCCGTATTAGTGATCCAGGAAGAAAATAAGTGTATGCAAAAGCTGTCGGATTCAGAAAAAGAGCACTTTTATTTTCCCCGAGATTTCCCTGGACACTGCAAGACTTAAGGATTTATAAAAGGGAATTAAGGAATTTAAATTCGGGAAGTATTAAGAAAGATGAGGAATAGTATTATAAATATTAAGAAGGTTTTCGGTAAAACCCTAACCAGAAACGAATGAGTTATTCCCTCGAACGATCAACGAATTAAGCAATAAACGGACAAAGAAACAAGCAGAGGGAGCAAGAGTCTTGTGCAAGCTACTAGAAAATATCTAGTAACCATTCTAGTTACAAGACTAACTAGAACCATTAGAGATCAACTAGTACTTAGCAAGCTAACTACTTGGTTAAGCCTTAAATCAACCAATGATCAACACTTGTCTCCTAATTACATCATTCCTTGCATCATACCTTTAATAAAGCTACTTTATCATCCAAGATATTATCTTAACACCACAATAATACAATTTGGATGAGAGTAAAGCAAACACACCAAGCAAGAACACCCATCTCTCTCTTTTATGTCCATTCGGCAATACCCATAATTCCAAATTCAAAATCCAACTTCCAACCATTTGTTGATCTTGAAACTTTTATGGTGAGACTTACATTTCATATAAATGATCTCCTCAAAATCCTAGCTTCAATCTCTTCTTTTTCCATTTTCAAAAAAATGATTTAAGAGGAGGGTGAATAGTGTTTTCAAGAACTAATCTTGTTTTTCCTTGTTTTTCATGGTTGATTTAGCAAGCTTAAGCACTTCTAAGGATCATACCAAGCATAGTGAGGCTAGATCATACTCCAAGGAAGGTATAACAACTTGAAACCCTAGACTTTACCTTGAGATTTTGCATGCTCTTGATGGGTTTAGTATAAGATGTGATATTAGCATGATTATAAGCATGATTGTGATTTAGATTTGATAAATGTTAAAAATAGTTTAGATGAACGGAAAGGCATTGCTTGGCCTCAGTTCATGGTGGTATATCATGTATATGTTGTTTGGGATGGTTACCTTGATTATTGGAAGGTTTGGAATTTAGATATATTCGATTTATAGCCGTCGTAATGCCGAAATTTCGTTAACATTAAGAACACGAATTTGACAGAAGGTATAACTCACTGATTAGCTTCGACTTTTGCCATGATTAGCTAGATTATGTTATGAGCTTCGTTTTGATATAAAGATCGCATGAAACGGACTTACGGTTTAGGAGTTATGATTAAATTCGTAAAAGTGGTTCGGAACCGTAATCAAAAGTTCGTAATTGAAATTGATTCCCTTTAATGTTGTTTAATCAGTGGCGAATCGTGATAATTAAATAATAGAGATAAAAAGGAAGGTGTGGGAGAAGACCGCATGTCAAATGGATCGTTTTCCGATTTTATAAAAATGTTCGAATCATGGTTAAGTACGAAAGTACCCCTAAGAGGTATACTTGGTTATAACTTCGGTAAACCACTTAGAAAACGATCGATAAATATCGAGGTCTAATCTTTCGACTTTAAAACTTATACGATTTAAATACTTACCATATGTAAGTGTAATGTCATGCTTTAGTAACGAACAAGTATCGGGTAATAAAAGCAATAGTAAGAGTGAATTAGAGGGGTATAACGAAACGACTTGAAAACGTGTTTCGATTTAAGTTAAGTTTATACGTAACCTTTTGAAAGGTGTTTAGTGATTAATCCCGAATGCCTTGGCTAATTATAGATCATCAGGCTGACCCGGGACACGCTACTACTACCCCTACTCGTACTCGATTTCCAGGCAAGTTTTCGAACCTTTCTTTTTAAAGGCTGTTGTTGTGAATATATATATATGTATGTGTTTTCAGTATACATATGCCATAGCATGCATGCCTGTTCTCGAATTATTTTGAAAATGCTTGTTCCCTGAATTATTGTTGGCTTATAAGTTAGATAGCTAGTATATCAATTATAAGCCGGAAATTACTAAGACCCTTAAGCAAAGGGCATCTGAATCTCATTCTTTGACTATAGACCGGGAGTCGTTATTCCTTGATATATTGATATTATTTTCAGAGGAAAATAACTAAGTAAATATTTTCCATTTATTATCTGGCGAATATTGTTGGAATATTCCCTTGAGATTATTTGATAAATATTATTCGGATTATTCATCAGACGTTTATTTATTCGAGGAATATTATATGTTTAATATTCATCTATAGTCGATTAAATATTCGAATATTATTTCGAACTCTCAGTTAAGTTATTTAATTAGAGAATATTCATTCTTATTTACTCGATAAATATTATTTTGAATATTCATTCGAGTTTATTTATTTAATGAATATTATTTTAATATTCATTCGAGTCTTATTTATTTAAATGAATATTATTTCGAATATTCATTCGATCTCTATTTATTTTATAAATATTAGTTGAGCATTGATTCGAACTTCAGTTATTCGATAAATATTATCTTCGACATTCAGTTAAAGTCAATTCTATTACTGAACATGATTTTAAATATTCATTCGATATTCATTTCTTCGATAATTACTATTAAGTCAAATATTCATTATTTATTCAATGAATATGGTCTCAAATATTCAATCGATAATTACTTCATCAATAAGTATCATTCTTAAGTTGAATATTCATTACTTATTCAATGAATATTATTTCAAATATCCATTTGACAATTATTTCATCAATAAAATACTATTATTATTAATGGGAATATTCATTATTCGTCCAATGAATATTATTCTGAATAGTTATTCAAAGATTATTCCGAGCAACACCTTTCCAATACCCGTGACTCAAGAAATATTCTTGGAATATTTATTTAGTTCTTCTAACTCGTTTCTAAGATACTTGGTTTCATTCACATAGTATCATCAACCCTCGAATATTATGTATAAATTATTTTAGAGTCCTATTATTATTATTATATTATCAAGCAAGGTTCTCAGTAATTCCATTCTTCCTTCGATTCGAATATAAGGGAACCTGACTTGAAGAATGTTATTTATCTTGTGACTGCCCGGTCATAAATTATTTGTTCACTCGCAACTTGGTTGCTATTATTCATGGTATTACGTGTACCCACTCATTATTCGAGGGGTAAGAATGTTGGAACAAGTCATTATCCATTAACAAGCAGCAGCTTGGGAAATATTGGTAAATTTTCCTTTCCATTTAGATATGACTACCTGGTGGAGTCTTATCAACAAGTATTATACTTGGGGAAAGGGGGACAAACTTTACGTTTCAAAGTTATGGATATGGAATGAACTAGGAGACGCGTAAGTGGCCGAGTGGCGCCGGTCCAGCAATAGCCCAACCGTTGGCTTAGGAGTTCCAGAGGGCGGTAAACAAGTAAATCCGTCGGAGCTACCTTCTACATGTAGAGAACGACTGATGAGATGCATGACATACGACTGATCCCCGTAAATGTCAGGGCATCTGGCGCGGCAATGCTCCCGTATTAGTTCATCACTCAATGTTGGAAATTTTCTGCAACATCATCATAGTTGGCAGAGTTGAAAAGTATTTCAAACTGGAATTGCAATATCATTCTGCAAGTTCCTATTTTTATGAAAATGATGCTATCTTGCTTATTTTGGCATAGCATATGCTTCCACAAAATATACACCTATTGAGTTACCTTGTAACTTCATCCTTTATATTAAACTGGCAATATTTTCTCTAACGCATGGCATATGATTTCAAACATATCTTTGAACTGGCTTATATATTACTGCACAGTTATATATTATTGGTGGGCTGTTGCTCACCCTTGCTTATTTATTATGTCACAACAACAGCTAGGTCACATGGCCCGCGTCAGGCGCACTCGGCGCAAGCAGGTTACCCGCCCCGCAGGGCTCCCCGTTGATATCATCGCTGCCATTGCTGAGGTAGCATAGCTCAGCAGCCTTGATTTCCAGTTTACTTATATGTATCAATAATGATTAATCAACGGCAAAACTTTTAAACTTATGATGTTATCCTTTTGGCTTGTAATAACTTTTATTCGTAACCAGTAATGCAAGACTTATTTCAATTTCATCTCTGGGACTATAACTGTGTGTGTGTGAGTGGTTATTATTGTGGGGTCACAGTAGGTGATTTATTTATTGTGGACTCAAGTAAAGTATTAATCATGGAAAATAAGACCGTAACGACCCGATCCCGGACCCCGGATCTGGGGGTGTTACAGAAATGGTATCAGAGAGAGAGTTATAAATCCCAAGAGATGATGCGACGCTATACAATAATAAATTCACTAAGATAATAAGAAATCTTGCCAAGTTCACTTAAAACCCTTATGGGAACTTTTAAGTATCATGATAGTAATATAATTCGTCATTGTGTAGGCGAGCGACATCTCGGATCCGGAGGAGTATGAGAGACAGCACGATGATGCGATCCAGGCCGCCGAGGGCTCGGCGATGGTAGATTCAGATGCTGATACTGATGTTGTTGAGTCAGAGGAGGAGGACCCTGAGGTCCAGGTGGATGCTGATACTGATGTCATGGAGTCAGAGGAGGAGGACCCTGAGGAGGTCCAGGTTGATGCTGATACTGATGTTGTTGAGTCAGAGGAGGAGGTCCAGGCCGTAGAGGATGCTGAGTTAGTTGCTGAGGATGTTGATGATGAGGACCCTGAGGAGGACCAGCTTATACCTGAGGGTAGAGAGATTGAGGAGGAATTTTGGGTTGTGACTCAGATTAGGACTTTGGAGGAGGATACTGACATGACCACAGAGCAGGTGATGGCGGCTGTTTTAGGCCAGGATGTAGATGAGGGTGCCGAGGGAGATGTTGATGAGCCCGTGGCTGATGTTGTAGGGAGTTCCGGACTTCATGTGCCACCCCTCTCTGATGAGAGAGCCCCTACCCCGCCACCACTACCTATGAGCCCATTGTCAGATGAGTTTGAGGCATTGACCCCAGAGCCACAGCAGGTAGAGGCTGCCCTCCCAGCAGATCCAGCCCCTCCACCCCATGGTCCGACAGGGGACGTCCCAGCATGTTTTCACCACTATGTTGTGGGCAGACTTACTTCTGAGGTAGCCGTGACTGAGGCCAGGCTGGCAGAGTCCCGCAGAGAGCTAGCCGCAGAGAGAGAGGCCCGGTTGAGGCACCTGGGTGGTAGGCGTGCCAGAGCTAGAGATATGTATAGGCAGGTGACCGGCATAGAGCTGAGGGCCCGTGTGAGGGTACGACAGTTACCCAGTGATGGGCATGGCATGGTATCCAGGGCTGATGCAGAGGAGATTTTCCGCCTTGCTATGAGGAGGGTTCTAGATTTGGCCCGCCGTCGTGGCTGACTGCAAGGATAATGATGTATTGGTCTAGTTGTCTAGTCTTGTACGGTCATAGTAGTGCCGATTTTTGGTAGGGATAGTTTCAGCTTGTAGATCCCTGTTGTAGACTAGACAGATAGACAGCTTATTTCACTTTTGACTAGTTGTTATTCGGATGGTTGTATTTCTTTTAAAACTGTTGTTGTATGTCGGATGTTGTACCGTTTGGTACTTGGTATATATTTATTTCCCTTTTCAGTCATTTCAGTTTTCTTATGACGCGATCACTAGTTTATTATATTATATCTGTCCGTACTGCTTTCGGCTAGAACTGCCATGATATATAGAACTGTGGGATCCTAAATCCATTTATGCATCGATATTGTGAGGAAAACCCTCTGAAATAGGTAAATAAACCTAATGTATATTGTCCAAATTTTCAGTAAAATGCCTCCGAGAAGAATGGGTACTAGGGCTAACCCTCACGAATCTACTGACCAAGAAAGTCACAATCAACATGAGGAAAATTTTGAGTATAATGAAGAACAGGATCAGGACTATAATGAGCAGGAGGATTCCCATTATGGGATGGGGGATGAAACTTTCTATACTGCAGAGTTTGAAGAGGAAATAGAAGAAGGGGAAACTGAAGTCGAACATCAGGGGGAGAACCAGGGCGGAAACCCCATGGGATAATTTATGGATCTGCTCAGGCAGAATTTGAACCAACACCCCCAACCACCCCAAGGAAACAACACCACTGTGGCCAATTCCTTTAGGGCCTTCAAATCCCTCAAACCCCCAGAGTTTCACGGATCGGCTGACCCCGTAGAGGCAAGGGCCTGGGTCAAAGAAATGGAGAAATCTTTCGAGATTCTGAGTATTGGGGAAGCCCAGAAGACTGTCTTTGCCACCTACTTACTAAAGGGAGAAGCCAATTATTGGTGGGAAGCTAAGAAGAATATGGAGACCGATGCTATTGTAACCTGGGATAGGTTTAAACAATTGTTTCTAGAGAAGTATTTCCCAAAGTTTATGAAAACCCAGATGGAGCTTAAGTTTCTAGAGCTAAAGAAGAACAACTTGTCGGTGGCCGATTATGAAGCCAAGTTTACTGAGTTATCACGATTCGTACCAGAGTTTGTGGACACTGAAGAAAAGAAAGCTAACAGGTTTCAGCAAGGGTTGAAACAGTGGATTCAGAACAGAGTGGCCGTTTTAGAGATTACTGATTATGCCACCTTGGTGCAAAAGGCAACCATTGTGGAAGCAGGGAGCGATCAGATTCAAAGAGAGAGAGAGAAGGGGGGATTAAAGAGAAAGCATGCCAGCATGGGCGGAGGTTCCGCAGGGGGAAGGCCCCCGAATAGGTTCAACCGAGGAGCAGTTTCCCTACCTGGGAGGAATGTTGGGTTTAAACCATCTGGGAGTGCAACTGTGAGCCAGGGCGGCCAACAAGCAGGAGTGTCCCGTTCCCATCATTCCAGACCTCCACTACCAGTATGTGCCACTTGTGGGAAGAGACATTCCGGGGTGTGTACTCAGAAACAGACGGTCTGTTATAAGTGTGGGCGAGCAGGCCACTATGCCCACCAGTGTACCGCGATTGCTCCTACTGCCAGCAAAGGCACTACTTGTTTTCAGTGTGGTCGTCCAGGTCACATGAGGAGGGATTGCCCAATGAACAAACCAGCAGCCTCAGGGGCAAGCAAAGCTGCCTCCAACCGGCCACCAACTGCTAGAACTTTTAACATGACAGTACAAGATGCCGTGAGGAACACGGATGTGATAGCAGGTACATTTTCCCTCAATTCAGTCAGTGCAAATGTTTTATTTGATTCTGGGGCAACTAAGTCTTTTATATCTAGAGATTTTGCACATAAATTGAAACTTAAAACTCAACCACTAAGGGAGTCTTTGCAAGTAGAGATAGCTAATCAGGAAGTCGTTCCAGTTAATCAGATTCACTCCGATTGCAAAATAGAAATAGGAGGACGATCCTTCTGTGTTAATTTGATCCCTTTTAAGCTAGGGGAATTCGATGTTATTTTGGGAATGGACTGGTTGTCTCGTAATAATGCGCAAATAGATTGTAAAGGGAAAAAGGTTAAGTTGAAAACCCCAGGAAATAAGGAAATAGTGTTTAAAGGGTTACGACAGACCCAGACCATTCTAACCATGGCACAGACCAAGAGACTGCTACGAAAAAGAAACGAAGCTTATTTAGCTTACGTTATCGACACCCAGAAAGAGGCGCCCAAGATACAAGACATTCCGGTGGTTAACGAATTCGAAGATGTGTTTCCTGAAGATCTTCCTGGATTACCACCAGATAGAGTGATTGAGTTTGCTATCGAGTTAGCGCCGGGGACGGCGCCAGTTTCAAAGGCCCCATACCGATTAGCACCAGTGGAAATGAAAGAGCTAGCAAAGCAATTACAGGAATTGTTGGATAAGGGTATGATAAGACCCAGTGTGTCGCCTTGGGGCGCACCAGTATTGTTCGTCAAGAAAAAGGACGGGAGTATGAGGTTATGCATCGACTACCGAGAGTTGAACAAGCTAACAATAAAGAATAAGTACCCGTTGCCCAGAATTGATGATTTGTTTGACCAGCTAAGAGGAGCTGTGTATTTCTCCAAGATTGACTTGAGAACCGGATATCACCAACTAAAGATTAAACCTGAAGATATTCCAAAGACTGCATTCCGTACTAGGTATGGACATTATGAGTTCTTGGTGATGTCATTCGGATTGACCAACGCCCCAGCAGCTTTGATGGATTTAATGAATATAGTGTTCAAGGAATATTTGGACCAGTTTGTTATAGTCTTTATTGATGATATTTTGATCTACTCAAAGACAGAAGAAGAGCACGCTGAGCATTTGAGGATAACCTTGGAAACACTCCGGAAGGAGCAGTTATATGCCAAATTCTCAAAGTGTGAGTTCTGGAAAAATGAAGTACAATTTTTAGGGCACGTAATCAACAAAGACGGAGTGCTAGTTGACCCCTCCAAGATAGAGGCAGTTTCAAATTGGGAGCGACCAACCACTCCAACAGAGGTAAGGAGTTTCATAGGGTTAGCAGGATATTATAGACGATTTGTTCAAGATTTTGCAAAGATTGCAGCCTCGTTAACTCGACTTACCCGGAAAACTGAGAAATTTGAATGGACTGAAAAATGCGAGAAGAGTTTTCAAGAACTGAAGAAGAGGTTGGTAACGGCCCCAGTATTGGCGTTGCCTGATGGAAAAGGAGATTTCGTGATTTACAGTGATGCTTCGCATAAAAGATTGGGATGCGTGCTTATGCAGCACGACAAGGTAATAGCATATGCGTCAAGACAATTGAAGGATTACGAGATCCGATACCCCACCCATGATCTAGAATTAGCAGCAATTGTTTTTGCCTTAAAAATTTGGAGGCACTACTTGTATGGAGAGAAGTGTGAGATTTACACCGACCATAAGAGCCTCAAGTACATTTTTACGCAGAAAGAGCTTAACATGCGCCAGAGAAGATGGCTAGAGCTAATCAAGGATTACGACTGTGAGATTCGTTATCACCCGGGCAAAGCCAATGTGGTGGCTGACGCCCTTAGTAGGAAAGAGAAGCTCAAAATGATAACTACAGAGGAAGAATTGATAAAAGACTTTGAGAGGCTGGAAATTGAGATTAAGATACCTGAAGAGGGTCAAGAAAAGTTGATGGAAATTCGGATCCAGCCTCTACTGTTGGAAAAGATTAGGTTATGCCAAGAACAAATGATGGAAGAAGAAAAGAACTCGACAGAGGAATTAATGACTGGGGAAGAAATCAAGTGTGAAAAAGATAAAGGAGGAATCCTGAGATATATGTGGAGAATATGGGTCCCAAACGATCAGGAACTCAAGGAAGAAATTCTATATGAGGCACACAACTCAGGATACTCAGTGCACCCCGGTAGCACCAAGATGTATAGAGATTTGAAAGAGTACTACTGGTGGCCCAACATGAAAAAGGACGTGGTAGAATGGGTAAGCAAATGCTTGACTTGCCAGAAAGTGAAAGCAGAGCACCAGAGGCCTAGTGGACTTCTACACCCCTTGGAGATTCCCGAATTGAAATGGGAACATATAGCTATGGACTTCGTAGTAGGTTTACCAAGGACCAAAGCAAATCATGATGCCATATGGGTGATTATAGACCGACTAACAAAGTCAGCTCACTTCCTACCGATCAACGAAAGGTACACGGTTGATAGGCTTGTAGACATCTACCTCAAAGAAATAGTGGCGCGACATGGAGTCCCAGTCGCCATAGTATCTGACAGAGATCCCAGATTTAACTCCAGGTTTTGGAGGAGCTTTCAGGAATGTGTGGGAACCAGGCTAAACATGAGTACAGCTTACCATCCCCAGACAGACGGGCAAAGTGAAAGGACCATCCAGACACTAGAAGATATGTTGAGAGTCTGTGCTATAGACTTTAAAGGAAATTGGGATGATCACTTGCCATTGATTGAGTTCTCCTACAATAATAGCTTTCATTCAAGCATAGGGATGCCGCCCTACGAGGCCCTTTATGGAAGGAAATGCCGATCTCCCTTATATTGGGATGAAGTTGGAGAGCGAAAGATGCTCGGGCCTGAGATGGTCCAACGGACTAAAGATGCAGTGGATCTAATAAGAGGACGGCTGGTAGCAGCCCAAGACCGACAAAAGAAATATGCCGACTTAGCTCGGAAAGGAAAAGAATATGAGGTGGGAGACCTAGTGTTCTTGAAGGTATCTCCTTGGAAGGGTTTAATGAGGTTTGGAAAGAAAGGGAAGCTGAGCCCTAGATATATTGGGCCATTTGAGATCTTAAGACGTATTGGGGAGCTAGCTTATGAACTGGCATTACCCCCAAACCTGCAGCAAGTGCACAATGTGTTCCATGTCTCAATGCTAAGGAAATATAACCCAGATGCCAAGCACATAGTGGAATATGAGCACGTGGACATGCAACCAGATTTGACCTACGTAGAGCAACCTATGGAAATCATAGACAGAAAAGATCAAGTGCTCCGAAACAAGGTCATCAAGCTTGTCAGAGTTTTATGGCAAAATCACAACATAGAAGAATCAACCTGGGAGCTAGAAAGTGCAATGATGGAAAAGTACCCCCATTTATTTTCAAGCTGATTCCGGGACGGAATCCTTTTAAGGAGGGGAGACTGTAAGAACCCAGATTTTTGGTAGAATTTAAAACTTTTATTATGTAATAATGTGGGAATGAAAAGTGGTTATGACTGCGATGTAACGAAGATCTATTAAATGAATGGAACGGATTTGAATTCAATTATTTATATGTCATGCAGAATACTTTTGGTTGACGACATAGATAAGAATGATCTATCTCCTAAGAATATAAGTATATTACTTCAAGTAGGATTATTCTTATGTCATCCAAATCAATAGCTATTATAAGTCCAGCGGTTCCGTAAAAAGGTTAAGAAGCACTCGAGAGTGAACCAGGTTCATTTTCCTAATTATAGGAATTAAATAAAAATAAGTGATGAATAGTGATTTTGGTGGAATTTGGAATATTATTATAATAATGATATACCTCGGTATTCGGAACGGATTTCTGAGTCCGTATTAGTGATCCAGGAAGAAAATAAGTGTATGCAAAAGCTGTCGGATTCAGAAAAAGAGCACTTTTATTTTCCCCGAGATTTCTCTGGACACTGCAAGACTTAAGGATTTATAAAAGGGAATTAAGGAATTTAAATTCGGGAAGTATTAAGAAAGATGAGGAATAGTATTATAAATATTAAGAAGGTTTTCGGTAAAACCCTAACCAGAAACGAATGAGTTATTCCCTCGAACGATCAACGAATTAAGCAATAAACGGACAAAGAAACAAGCAGAGGGAGCAAGAGTCTTGTGCAAGCTACTAGAAAATATCTAGTAACCATTCTAGTTACAAGACTAACTAGAACCATTAGAGATCAACTAGTACTTAGCAAGCTAACTACTTGGTTAAGCCTTAAATCAACCAATGATCAACACTTGTCTCCTAATTACATCATTCCTTGCATCATACCTTTAATAAAGCTACTTTATCATCCAAGATATTATCTTAACACCACAATAATACAATTTGGATGAGAGTAAAGCAAACACACCAAGCAAGAAAACCCATCTCTCTCTTTTATGTCCATTCGGCAATACCCATAATTCCAAATTCAAAATCCAACTTCCAACCATTTGTTGATCTTGAAACTTTTATGGTGAGACTTACATTTCATATAAATGATCTCCTCAAAATCCTAGCTTCAATCTCTTCTTTTTCCATTTTCAAAAAAATGATTTAAGAGGAGGGTGAATAGTGTTTTCATGAACTAATCTTGTTTTTCCTTGTTTTTCATGGTTGATTTAGCAAGCTTAAGCACTTCTAAGGATCATACCAAGCATAGTGAGGCTAGATCATACTCCAAGGAAGGTATAACAACTTGAAACCCTAGACTTTACCTTGAGATTTTGCATGCTCTTGATGGGTTTAGTATAAGATGTGATATTAGCATGATTATAAGCATGATTGTGATTTAGATTTGATAAATGTTAAAAATAGTTTAGATGAACGGAAAGGCATTGCTTGGCCTCAGTTCATGGTGGTATATCACGTATATGTTGTTTGGGATGGTTACCTTGATTATTGGAAGGTTTGGAATTTAGATATATTCGATTTATAGCCGTCGTAATGCCGAAATTTCGTTAACATTAAGAACACGAATTTGACAGAAGGTATAACTCACTGATTAGCTTCGACTTTTGCCATGATTAGCTAGATTATGTTATGAGCTTCGTTTTGATATAAAGATCGCATGAAACGGACTTACGGTTTAGGAGTTATGATTAAATTCGTAAAAGTGGTTCGGAACCGTAATCAAAAGTTCGTAATTGAAATTGATTCCCTTTAATGTTGTTTAATCAGTGGCGAATCGTGATAATTAAATAATAGAGATAAAAAGGAAGGTGTGGGAGAAGACCGCATGTCAAATGGATCGTTTTCCGATTTTATAAAAATGTTCGAATCATGGTTAAGTACGAAAGTACCCCTAAGAGGTATACTTGGTTATAACTTCGGTAAACCACTTAGAAAACGATCGATAAATATCGAGGTCTAATCTTTCGACTTTAAAACTTATACGATTTAAATACTTACCATATGTAAGTGTAATGTCATGCTTTAGTAACGAACAAGTATCGGGTAATAAAAGCAATAGTAAGAGTGAATTAGAGGGGTATAACGAAACGACTTGAAAACGTGTTTCGATTTAAGTTAAGTTTATACGTAACCTTTTGAAAGGTGTTTAGTGATTAATCCCGAATGCCTTGGCTAATTATAGATCATCAGGCTGACCCGGGACACGCTACTACTACCCCTACTCGTACTCGATTTCCAGGCAAGTTTTCGAACCTTTCTTTTTAAAGGCTGTTATTGTGAATATATATATATGTATGTGTTTTCAGTATACATATGCCATAGCATGCATGCCTGTTCTCGAATTATTTTGAAAATGCTTGTTCCCTGAATTATTGTTGGCTTATAAGTTAGATAGCTAGTATATCAATTATAAGCCGGAAATTACTAAGACCCTTAAGCAAAGGGCATCTGAATCTCATTCTTTGACTATAGACCGGGAGTCGTTATTCCTTGATATATTGATATTATTTTCAGAGGAAAATAACTAAGTAAATATTTTCCATTTATTATCTGGCGAATATTGTTGGAATATTCCCTTGAGATTATTTGATAAATATTATTCGGATTATTCATCAGACGTTTATTTATTCGAGGAATATTATATGTTTAATATTCATCTATAGTCGATTAAATATTCGAATATTATTTCGAACTCTCAGTTAAGTTATTTAATTAGAGAATATTCATTCTTATTTACTCGATAAATATTATTTTGAATATTCATTCGAGTTTATTTATTTAATGAATATTATTTTAATATTCATTCGAGTCTTATTTATTTAAATGAATATTATTTCGAATATTCATTCGATCTCTATTTATTTTATAAATATTAGTTGAGCATTGATTCGAACTTCAGTTATTCGATAAATATTATCTTCGACATTCAGTTAAAGTCAATTCTATTACTGAACATGATTTTAAATATTCATTCGATATTCATTTCTTCGATAATTACTATTAAGTCGAATATTCATTATTTATTCAATGAATATGGTCTCAAATATTCAATCGATAATTACTTCATCAATAAGTATCATTCTTAAGTTGAATATTCATTACTTATTCAATGAATATTATTTCAAATATCCATTTGACGATTATTTCATCAATAAAATACTATTATTATTAATGGGAATATTCATTATTCGTCCAATGAATATTATTCTGAATAGTTATTCAAAGATTATTCCGAGCAACACCTTTCCAATACCCGTGACTCAAGAAATATTCTTGGAATATTTATTTAGTTCTTCTAACTCGTTTCTAAGATACTTGGTTTCATTCACATAGTATCATCAACCCTCGAATATTATGTATAAATTATTTTAGAGTCCTATTATTATTATTATATTATCAAGGAAGGTTCTCAGTAATTCCATTCTTCCTTCGATTCGAATATGAGGGAACCTGACTTGAAGAATGTTATTTATCTTGTGACTGCCCGGTCATAAATTATTTGTTCACTCGCAACTTGGTTGCTATTATTCATGGTATTACGTGTACCCACTCATTATTCGAGGGGTAAGAATGTTGGAACAAGTCATTATCCATTAACAAGCAGCAGCTTGGGAAATATTGGTAAATTTTCCTTTCCAGTTAGATATGACTACCTGGTGGAGTCTTATCAACAAGTATTATACTTGGGGAAAGGGGGACAAACTTTACGTTTCAAAGTTATGGATATGGAATGAACTAGGAGACGCGTAAGTGGCCGAGTGGCGCCGGTCCAGCAATAGCCCAACCGTTGGCTTAGGAGTTCCAGAGGGCGGTAAACAAGTAAATCCGTCGGAGCTACCTTCTACATGTAGAGAACGACTGATGAGATGCATGACATACGACTGATCCCCGTAAATGTCAGGGCATCTGGCGCGGCAATGCTCCCGTATTAGTTCATCACTCAATGTTGGAAATTTTCTGCAACATCATCATAGTTGGCAGAGTTGAAAAGTATTTCAAACTGGAATTGCAATATCATTCTGCAAGTTCCTATTTTTATGAAAATGATGCTATCTTGCTTATTTTGGCATAGCATATGCTTCCACAAAATATACACCTATTGAGTTACCTTGTAACTTCATCCTTTATATTAAACTGGCAATATTTTCTCTAACGCATGGCATATGATTTCAAACATATCTTTGAACTGGCTTATATATTACTTCACAGTTATATATTGTTGGTGGGCTGTTGCTCACCCTTGCTTATTTATTATGTCACAACAACAGCTAGGTCACATGGCCCGCGTCAGGCGCACTCGGCGCAAGCAGGTTACCCGCCCCGCAGGGCTCCCCGTTGATATCATCGCTGCCATTGCTGAGGTAGCATAGCTCAGCAGCCTTGATTTCCAGTTTACTTATATGTATCAATAATGATTAATCAACGGCAAAACTTTTAAACTTATGATGTTATCCTTTTGGCTTGTAATAACTTTTATTCGTAACCAGTAATGCAAGACTTATTTCAATTTCATCTCTGGGACTATAACTGTGTGTGTGTGAGTGGTTATTATTGTGGGGTCACAGCAGGTGATTTATTTATTGTGGACTCAAGTAAAGTATTAATCATGGAAAATAAGACCGTAACGACCCGATCCCGGACCCCGGATCTGGGGGTGTTACAATAACTCACTGTTTAGCTTCGAATTATGCCATGATTAGCTAGATTATGTTATGAGCTTCGTTTTGATATAAAGATCGCATGAAACAGACTTACGGTTTAGGAGTTATGATTAAATTCGTAAAAGTGGTTCGGAACCGTAATCAAAAGTTCGTAATTGAAATTGATCCCCTTTAATATTGCGAAATCAGTGGCGAATCTTGATAATTAAATAATAGGGATAAAAAGGAAGGTGTGGGAGAAGACCACATGTCAAATGGATCGTTTTCCGATTTTATAAAAATGTTCGAATCTAGGTTAAGTGCGAAAGTACCCCTAAAAGGTATACTTGGTTATAACTTCGGTAAACCATTTAGAAAACGATCGATAAATATCGAGGTCTAATCTTTCGACTTTAAAACTTATACGATTTAAATACTTACCATATGTAAGTGTAATGTCATGCTTTATTAACGAACAAGTATCGGGTAATAAAAGCAATAATAAGAGTGAATTAGAGGGGTATAACGAAACGACTTGAAAACGTGTTTCGATTTAAGTTAAGTTTATACGTAACCTTTTGAAAGGTGTTAAGTGATTAATCCCGAATGCCTTGGCTAATTATAGATCATCAGGCTGACCCGGGACACGCTACTATTACCCCTACTCATACTCGATTTCCAGGCAAGTTTCAAATCCTCCTTTAAGGCTGTTGTTGTGAATATATATATATGTTTCTGTTACAGTACATATGCCATAGCATGCATGCCTACTTTTAAAAGTCATATTGATATACTTGTTCCCTGAATTATTGTTGGCTTATAAGCTAGATAGTTATTGTATCAATTATAAGCCGGAAATTTCTAAGACCCTTAAGCGAAGGGCATCTGAATCTCATTCTTTGACTATAGACCGGGAGTCGTTATTCCTTGATATATTGATATTATTTTCAGAGGAAAATAACTAAGTAAATATTTTCCATTTATTATCTGGCGAATATTATTGGAATATTCCCTTGAGATTATTTGATAAATATTATTCGGATTATCCATCAGATGTTTATTTATTCGAGTAATATTATATATTTAATATTCATCTAAAGTCGATTAAATATTCGAATATTATTTCGAACTCTCAGTTAAGTTATTTAATTAGAGAATATTCATTCTTATTTACTCGATAAATATTATTTTGAATATTCATTCGAGTTTATTTATTTAATGAATATTATCTTAATATTCCTTCGAGCCTTATTTATTTAAATGAATATTAATTCAAATATTCATTCAATCTCTATTTATTTTATAAATATTAGTTGAGCATTGATTCGAACTTCAGTTATTCGATAAATATTATCTTCGACATTCAGTTAAAGTCAATTCTATTAGTGAACATGATTTTAAATGTTCAATCGATATTCATTTCTTCGATAATTATTATTAAGTCGAATATTCATTATTTATTCAATGAATATTATTTCAAATATCCATTTGACGATTATTTCATCAATAAAATACTATTATTACTAATGGGAATATTCATTATTCGTCCAATTAATATTATTCTGAACAGTTATTCAAAGATTATTCCGAGCAACACCTTTCCAATACCCGTGACACAAGAAATATTCTTGGAATATTTATTTAACTCTTCTAACTCGTTTCTAAGATACTTGGTTTCATTCACATAGTATCATCAACCCTCGAATATTATATAAATTATTTTAGAGTCCTATTATTGTTATTATATTATCAAGGAAGGTTCTCAGTAATTCCATTCTTCCTTCGATTCGAATATAAGGGAACCTGACTTGAAGAATGTTATTTATCTTGTGACTGCCCGGTCATAAATTATTCGTTCACTCGCAACTTGGTTGCTATTATTCATGGTATTACGTGTACCCACTCATTATTCGAGGGGTAAGAATGTTGGAACAAGTCATTATCCATTAACAAGCAGCAGCTTGGGAAATATTGGTAAATTTTCCTTTCCACATTAGATACGACTACCTTGTGGAGTCTTATCAACAAGTATCATACCTGGGGAAGAGGGGAACGAACAATACATTTCAAAATGATGGATGTTAAATGAACTAGGAGACGCGTAAGTGGCCGAGTGGCGCCGGTCCAGCAATAGCCCAACCGTTGGCTTAGGAGTTCCAGAGGGCGGTAGACAAGTAAATCCGTCGGAGCTACCTTCTACATGTAGAGAACGACTGATGAGATGCATGACATACGACTGATCCCCATAAACGTCAGGGCATCTGGCGCGGCAATGCTCCCGTATTAGTTCATCACTCAATGTTGGAATTTTTCTGCAACACCATCATAGTTGGCAGAGTTGAAAAGTATTTCAAACTGGAATTGCAACATCATTCTGCAAGTTCCTATTTTTATGAAAATGGTGCTATCTTGCTTATTTTGGCATAGCATATGCTTCCACAAAATATGCATCTATTGAGTTACCTTGTAACTTCATCCTTTATATTAAACTGGCAATATTTTCTCTAATGCATGGCATATGATTTCAAAACATATCTTTGAACTGTCTTATATATTACTGCACAGTTATATATTGTTGGTGGGCTGTTGCTCACCCTTGCTTATTTATTATGTCACAACAACAGCTAGGTCACATGGCCTGCGTCAGGCGCACTCGGCGCAAGCAGGTTACCCACCCCACAGGGCTACCCGTTGATGTCATCGCTGCCATTGCTGAGGTAGCATAGCTCAGCAGCCTTTGATTACCAGTTTAATTATATGTATCAATAATGATTAATCAACGGCAAAACTTTTAAACTTATGATGTTATCTTTTTGGCTTGTAATAACTTTTATTCGTAAACCAGTAATGCAAGACTTATTTCAATTTCATCTCTGGGACTATAACTGTGTGTGTGTGAGTGGTTATTATTGTGGGGTCACAGCAGGTGATTTATTTATTGTGGACTCAAGTAAAGTATTAATCATGGAAAATAAGACCGTAACGACCCGATCCCGGACCCCGGATCTGGGGGTGTTACAGTAATGCATCAATTACCTACTTCTACCAAAAAGAAAGATATACCTTCCTCTTCATCTGATAAATCAAAGTCTTATAAATATATAACAGTCACTGACGCTCCTCAGGATAAAGAATATGTCGAAAATCCTGTTACAGAATGTAACACCCCCAGATCCGGGGTCTGGGATCGGGTCGTTACGGTCTTATTCTCCATGATTAATACTTTACTCGAGTCCACAATAAATAAATCACCTGCTATGACCCCACAATAATAACCACTCACACACACACAGTTATAGTCCAAGAGATGAAATTGAAATAAGTCTTGCATTACTGGTTACAAATAAAAGTTATTACAAGCCAAAAGGATAACATCATAAGTTTAAAAGTTTTGCCGTTGATTAATCATTATTGATACATATAATTAAACTGGTAATCAAAGGCTGCTGAGCTATGCTACCTCAGCAATGGCAGCGATGATATCAACGGGTAGCCCTGTGGGGCGGGTAACCTGCTTGCGCCGAGTGCGCCTGACGCGGGCCATGTGACCTAGCTGTTGTTGTGACATAATAAATAAGCAAGGATGAGCAACAGCCCACCAACAATATATGACTGTGCAGTAATATATAAGACAATTCAAAGATATGTTTTGAAATCATATGCCATGCATTAGAGAAAATATTGCCAGTTTAATATAAAGGATGAAGTTACAAGGTAACTCAATAGGTGTATATTTTGTGGAAGCATATGCTATGCCAAAATAAGCAAGATAACATCATTTTCATAAAAATAGGAACTTGCAGAATGATATTGCAATTCCAGTTTGAAATACTTTTCAACTCTGCCAACTATGATGATGTTGCAGAAAATTTCCAACATTGAGTGATGAACTAATACGGGAGCATTGTCGCGCCAGATGCCCTGACGTTTACGGGGATCAGTCGTATGTCATGCATCTCATCAGTCGTTCTCTACATGTAGAAGGTAGCTCCAACGGATTTACTTGTCTACCGCCCTCTGGAACTCCTAAGCCAACGGTTGGGATTTTGCTGGACCGGCGCCACTCGGCCACTTACGCGTCTCCTAGTTCATTTAACATCCATCATTTTGAAATGTATTGTTCGTTCCCCTTTTCCCCAGGTATAATACCTGTTGATAAGACTCCACAAGGTAGTCGTATCTAATGTGGAAAGGAAAATTTACCAATATTTCCCAAGCTGTTGCTTGTTAATGGATAACAACTTGTTCCAACATTCTACCCCTCGAATGATGAGAGGGTACACACAATTCCATGGATAATAGCAACCAAGTTGCGAGTGAAACGAATTATTTATGACCGGGCAGTCACAAGATAAATAACATTCCTCAAGTAAGGTTCCCTTACAATAGAATCGAAGGGAGAATGGAATCACTGAGAACCTTCCTTGATAATATAATAATAATAGGACTCTAAAATAATTTATATAATATTCGAGGGTTGATGATACTATGTGAATGAAACCAAGTATCTTTGAAACGAGTTAGGAGAATTAAATAAATATTTCAAGAATATTTATTAAGTCATAGATATTGAAAAAGGGTTGCTCGGAATAATCTTTGAATAAATATTCAGAATAATATTCATTGGACGAATAATGAGTATTCCCATTAATAATAATAGTATTTTATTGATGAAATAATCGTCAAATGGATATTTGAAATAATATTCATTGAATAAGTAATGAATATTCAACTTAAGAATGATACTTATTGATGAAGTAATTATCGATTGAATATTTGAGACCATATTCATTGAATAAATAATGAATATTCGACTTAATAATAATTATCGAAGAAAAGAATATCGAATGAATATTTAAAATCATGTTCAATAATAGAATTGACTTTAACTGAATGTCGAAGATAATATTTATCGAATAACTGAAGTTCGAATCAATGCTCAACTAATATTTATAAAATAAATAGAGATCGAATGAATATTCGAAATAATATTCATTTAAATAAATAAGACTCGAATGAATATTAAAATAATATTCATTAAATAAATAAACTCGAATGAATATTCAAAATAATATTTATCGAGTAAATAAGAATGAATATTCTCTAATTAAATAACTTAACTGAGAGTTCGAAATAATATTCGAATATTTAATCGACTATAGATGAATATTAAACATATAATATTCCTCGAATAAATAAACATCTGATGAATAATCCGAATAATATTTATCAAATAATCTCAAGGAATATCCCGACAATATTCGCCAGATAACAAATGGAAAATATTTACTTAAATATTTTCCTCTGAAAATAAAATCAATATATCAAGGAATATCGACTCCCGGTCTATAATCAAAGAATGAGATTCACTGCCCTTCGATTAAGGGTCTAAATAATTTCCGGCTTATAACTGATATATATCAATCTAGCTTATAAGCCAACAATAAATCAGGGAACAAGTATCACAATATGACTTTTAAAAGTAGGCATGCATGCTATGGCATATGTACTGTAACAGAAACATATATATATATTCACAACAACAGCCTTCAAAAGAAAGGTTCGAAAACTTGCCTGGAATTCGAGTACGAGTAGGGGTAGTAGTAGCGTGTCCCGGGTCAGCCTGATGATCTATAATTAGCCAAGGCATTCGGGATTAATCACTTAACACCTTTCAAAAGGTTACGTATAAACTTAACTTAAATCGAAACACGTTTTCAAGTCGTTTCGTTTTACCCCTCTAATTCACTCTTACTATTGCTTTTATTACCCGATACTTGTTCGTTACTAAAGCATGACATTACACTTACATATGGTAAGTATTTAAATCGTATAAGTTTTAAAGTCGAAATATTAGACCTCGATATTTATCGATCGTTTTCTAGGTGGTTTACCGAAGTTATAACCAAGTATACCTCTTAGGGGTACTTTCGTACTTAACCATGATTCGAACATTTTTATAAAATCGGAAAACGATCCATTTGACATGCGGTCTTCTCCCACACCTTCCTTTTTATCTCTATTATTTAATTACCACGATTCGCCACTGATTAAACAACATTAAAGGGAATCAATTTCAATTACGAACTTTTGATTACGGTTCCGAACCACTTTTACGAATTTAATCATAACTCCTAAACCGTAAGTCCGTTTCATGCGATCTTTATATCAAAACGAAGCTCATAACATAATCTAGCTAATCATGGCAAAAGTCGAAGCTAATCAGTGAGTTATACCTTCTGTCAAATTCGTGTTCTTAATGCTAACGAAATTTCGGCATTACGACGGCTATAAATCGAATATATCTAAATTCCAAACCTTCCAATAATCAAGGTATCCATCCCAAACAACACATACATGATATACCACCATGAACTGAGGCCAAGCAATGCCTTTCCGTTCATCTTAACTATTTTAAACATTTATCAAATCTAAATCACAATCATGCTTATAATCATGCTTATAACATGAACATAATACTAACTAAGCTAGATCCATCAAGAACATGCAAAATCTCAAGGTAAAATCCTAGGGTTTCAAGTTGTTATACCTTCCTTGGAGTATGATCTAGCCTCACTATGCTTGGTATGGTCCTTAGAAGTGCTTAAGCTTGCTAAATCAACCATGAAAAACAAGAAAAACAAGATTAGTTCATAGAATCACTATTCACCCTCCTCTTTGATGAATTCTTTGAAAATGGAAACAAAGGTGTTTGGCTTTGAAATTTTTAGGAGATCACTTTTAGGAATTATGGAACTCACCATAAAAATTACAAGGTCAAGTGATGGTTGGAAGCTTGATTTTTGTTTTTGAATTAGCCAAAAGGCCGAATGGTGTTCTTGGAGAGAGTCTATTGTTTTTGCTTGGTTGCTCTTTGAATAATGATGTGTAAAGTGAGGTTTTTAGATAATATCTCATCTTAAGGCTACTTTATTAAAGTTATGAAGTGTTGGATGAGGAAACACCATGACAAGTGTTGAGTTTATGGTGGTTTAGAGCTTACTAGTTAGTTACTTGCTAAGTGCTTGGTTGCATGCTCTAAGGTTCTAGTTCCTTGATTCTAGTTTGGTTACTAGATATTTTATACATAGCACATGCATGCATCTTAGTCTCTGCTTGCTCTTTTGTCCGGTTATTGCTCGATTCGATTGATCGTTTATAGGAATATCTCACGGATTCCTAGTTAGGGTTTTACCGAAAACCTTCTTAATATTTATAATACTATTCCTCATCTTTCTTAATACTTCTCGAATTTAAATTCCTTAATTCCCTTTTATAATTCCTTAAGTATTGCAGTGTCCAGGGAAATCTCGGAGAAAATAAAAGTGCTCTTTTTCTGAATCCGACAGCTTTTACATACACTTATTTTCTTCCTGGATCACTAATACGAACTCAGAAATCCGTTCCGAATACCGGGTATAACATTATTATAATAATATTCCAAATTCCACCAAAATCACTATTCATCACTTATTTTTATTTAATTCCTATAATTATGAAAATGAACCTGGTTCACTCTCGAGTGCTTCTTAACCTTTTTATGGAACCACTGGACTTATAATAGATATTGATTTGGATGACACAAGAATAATCTTACTTGAAGTAATATACTTATATCCTTAGGAGATAGATCATTCTTATCTATGCCGTCAACCAAAAGTATTCTGCATGACATATAAATAATTGAATTCAAATCCATTCCATTCATTTAATAGATCTTCGTTACATCGCAGTCATAACCACTATTCATTCCCACATTATTACATAATAAAAGTTTTAATTCTACCAAAAATCTGGGTTCTTACAGTCTCCCCTCCTTAAAAGGATTCCGTCCCGGAATCAGCTTGAAAATAAATGGGGGTACTTTTCCATCATTGCACTTTCTAGCTCCCAGGTTGATTCTTCTATGTTGTGGTTCTGCCATAAAACTCTGACAAGCTTGATGACCTTGTTTCGGAGCACTTGATCTTTTCTGTCTATGATTTCCACAGGTTGCTCTATGTGCTTGGCATCTGGGTTATATTTCCTTAGCATTGAGACATGGAACACATTGTGCACTTGCTGCAGGTTTGGGGGTAATGCCAGTTCATAAGCTAGCTCCCCAATACGTCTTAAGATCTCAAATGGCCCAATATACCTAGGACTCAGCTTCCCTTTCTTTCCAAACCTCATTAAACCCTTCCAAGGAGACACCTTCAAGAACACTAGGTCTCCCACCTCATATTCTTTTCCTTTCCGAGCTAAGTCGGCATATTTCTTTTGTCGGTCTTGGGCTGCTACCAGCCGTCCTCTGATTAGATCGACTGCATCTTTAGTCCGTTGGACCATCTCAGGCCCGAGCATCTTTCGCTCTCCAACTTCATCCCAATATAAGGGAGATCGGCATTTCCTTCCATAAAGGGCCTCGTAAGGCGGCATCCCTATGCTTGAATGAAAGCTATTGTTGTAGGAGAACTCAATCAATGGTAAGTGATCATCCCAATTTCCTTTAAAGTCTATAGTACAGACTCTCAACATATCTTCTAGTGTCTGGATGGTCCTTTCACTTTGCCCGTCTGTCTGGGGATGGTAAGCTGTACTCATGTTTAGCCTGGTTCCCACACATTCCTGAAAGCTCCTCCAAAACCTGGAGTTAAATCTGGGATCTCTGTCAGATACTATGGCGACTGGGACTCCATGTCGCGCCACTATTTCCTTGAGGTAGAGGTCTACAAGCCTATCAACCGTGTACCTTTCGTTGATCGGTAGGAAGTGAGCTGACTTTGTTAGTCGGTCTATAATCACCCGTATGGCATCATGATTCGCTTTGGTCCTTGGCAAACCTACTACGAAGTCCATAGCTATGTGTTCCCATTTCCATTCGGGAATCTCCAAGGGGTGCAGAAGTCCACTGGGCCTCTGGTGCTCTGCTTTCACTTTCTGGCAAGTCAAGCATTTGCTTACCCATTCTACCACGTCCTTTTTCATGTTGGGCCACCAGTAGTACTCTTTCAAATCTCTATACATCTTGGTGCTACCGGGGTGCACTGAGTATCCTGAGTTGTGTGCCTCATATAGAATTTCTTCCTTGAGTTCCTGATCGTTTGGGACCCATATCCTCCACATATATCTCATGATTCCTCCTTTATCTTTTTCGCACTTGATTTCTTCCCCAGTCATTAACTCCTCTATCGAGTTCTTTTCTGCTTCCATCATTTGCTCTTGGCATAACCTAATCTTTTCCAACAGTAGAGGCTGGATTCGAATTTCCATCAACTTTTCTTGACCTTCTTCAGGTATCTTAATCTCAATTTCCAGCCTCTCAAAGTCTTTTATCAATTCTTTCTCCGTAGTTATCATTTTGAGCTTCTCTTTCCTACTAAGGGCGTCAGCCACCACATTGGCTTTGCCTGGGTGATAACGAATCTCACAGTCGTAATCCTTGATTAGCTCTAGCCATCTTCTCTGGCGCATGTTAAGCTCTTTCTGCGTAAAAATGTACTTGAGGCTCTTATGGTCAGTGTAAATCTCACACTTCTCTCCATACAAGTAGTGCCTCCAAATTTTTAAGGCAAAAACAATTGCTGCTAATTCCAGATCATGGGTGGGGTATCGGATCTCGTAATCCTTCAATTGTCTTGACGCATATGCTATTACCTTGCCGTGCTGCATAAGCACGCATCCCAATCCTTTATGCGAAGCATCACTGTAAATCACAAAATCTCCTTTTCCATCAGGCAACGCCAATACTGGGGCCGTTACCAACCTCTTCTTCAGTTCTTGAAAACTCTTCTCGCATTTTTCAGTCCATTCAAATTTCTCAGTTTTCCGGGTAAGTCGAGTTAACGGGGCTGCAATCTTTGTAAAATCTTGAACAAATCGTCTATAATATCCTGCTAACCCTATGAAACTCCTTACCTCTGTTGGAGTGGTTGGTCGCTCCCAATTTGAAACTGCCTCTATCTTGGAGGGGTCAACTAGCACTCCGTCTTTGTTGATTACGTGCCTTAAAAATTGTACTTCATTTTTCCAGAACTCACACTTTGAGAATTTGGTATATAACTGCTCCTTCCGGAGTGTTTCCAAGGTTATCCTCAAATGCTCAGCGTGCTCTTCTTCTGTCTTTGAGTAGATCAAAATATCATCAATAAAGACTATAACAAACTGGTCCAAATATTCCTTGAACACTCTATTCATTAAATCCATTAAAGCTGCTGGGGCGTTGGTCAATCCGAATGACATCACCAAGAACTCATAATGTCCATACCTAGTACGGAATGCAGTCTTTGGAATATCTTCAGGTTTAATCTTTAGTTGGTGATATCCGGTTCTCAAGTCAATCTTGGAGAAATACACAGCTCCTCTTAGCTGGTCTAACAAATCATCAATTCTGGGCAACGGGTACTTATTCTTTATTGTTAGCTTGTTCAACTCTCGGTAGTCGATGCATAACCTCATACTCCCGTCCTTTTTCTTGACGAACAATACTGGTGCGCCCCAAGGCGACACACTGGGTCTTATCATACCCTTATCCAACAATTCCTGTAATTGCTTTGCTAGCTCTTTCATTTCCACTGGTGCTAATCGGTATGGGGCCTTTGAAACTGGCGCCGTCCCCGACGCTAACTCGATAGCAAACTCAATCACTCTATCTGGTGGTAATCCAGGAAGATCTTCAGGAAACACATCTTCGAATTCGTTAACCACCGGAATGTCTTGTATCTTGGGCGCCTCTTTCTGGGTGTCGATAACGTAAGCTAAATAAGCTTCGTTTCCTTTTCGTAGCAGTCTCTTGGTCTGTGCCATGGTTAGAATGGTCTGGGTCTGTCGTAACCCTTTAAACACTATTTCCTTATTTCCTGGGGTTTTCAACTTAACCTTTTTCCCTTTACAATCTATTTGCGCATTATTACGAGACAACCAGTCCATTCCCAAAATAACATCGAATTCCCCTAGCTTAAAAGGGATCAAATCAACACAGAAGGATCGTCCTCCTATTTCTATTTTGCAATCGGAGTGAATCTGATTAACTGGAACGACTTCCTGATTAGCTATCTCTACTTGCAAAGACTCCCTTAGTGGTTGAGTTTTAAGTTTCAATTTATGTGCAAAATCTCTAGATATAAAAGACTTAGTTGCCCCAGAATCAAATAAAACATTTGCACTGACTGAATTGAGGGAAAATGTACCTGCTATCACATCCGTGTTCCTCACGGCATCTTGTACTGTCATGTTAAAAGTTCTGGCAGTTGGTGGCCTATTGGAGGCAGCTCTGCTTGCCCCTGATGCTGCTGGCTTGTTCATCGGGCAATCCCTCCTCATGTGACCTGGACGACCACACTGAAAACAAGTAGTGCCTTTGCTGGCAGTAGGAGCAATCGCGGTACACTGGTGGGCATAGTGGCCTGCTCGCCCACACTTATAACAGACCGTCTGTTTCTGAGTACACA
This sequence comes from Kitagawia praeruptora, assembly GCA_037693485.1. Classification (NCBI taxonomy): domain Eukaryota; kingdom Viridiplantae; phylum Streptophyta; class Magnoliopsida; order Apiales; family Apiaceae; genus Kitagawia; species Kitagawia praeruptora. Next base: position 165,309,797 of record CM075348.1, on the reverse strand, counting down.
CCCCGGAATGTCTCTTCCCACAAGTGGCACATATTGGAAGTGGAGGTCTGGAATGATGGGAACGGGACACTCCTGCTTGTTGGCCGCCCTGGCTCACAGTTGCACTCCCAGATGGTTTAAACCCAACACTCCTCCCAGGTAGGGAAACTGCTCCTCGGTTGAACCTATTCGGGGGCCTTCCCCCTGCGGAACCTCCGCCCATGCTGGCATGCTTTCTCTTTAATCCCCCCTTCTCTCTCTCTCTTTGCATCTGATCGCTCCCTGCTTCCACAATGGTTGCCTTTTGCACCAAGGTGGCATAATCAGTAATCTCTAAAACGGCCACTCTGTTCTGAATCCACTGTTTCAGCCCTTGCTGAAACCTGTTAGCTTTTTTTTCTTCAATGTCCACAAACTCTGGTACGAATCGTGATAACTCAGTAAACTTGGCTTCATAATCGGTCACCGATAAGTTGTTCTGCTTTAGCTCTAGAAACTTAAGCTCCATCTGGGTTTTCATAAACTTTGGGAAATACTTCTCTAGAAACAATTGTTTAAACCTATCCCAGGTTACAATAGCATCTGTCTCCATATTCTTCTTAGCTTCCCACCAATAGTTGGCCTCTCCTTTTAGCAAGTAGGTAGCAAAGACAGTCTTTTGGGCTTCCCCAATACTCAGAATCTCGAAAGATTTCTCCATTTCCTTGACCCAGGCTCTTGCCTCTACGGGGTCAGCCGATCCGTGAAACTCTGGGGGTTTGAGGGACTTGAAGGCCCTAAAGGAATTGGCCACAGTGGTGTTGTTTCCTTGGGGTGGTTAGGGATGTTGGTTCAAATTCTGCCTGAGCAGATCCATAAATTGTCCCATGGGGTTTCCGCCCTGGTTCTCCCCCTGATGTTCGACTTCAGTTTCCCCTTCTTCTATTTCCTCTTCAAACTCTGCAGTATAGAAAGTTTCATCCCCCATCCCATAATGGGAATCCTCCTGCTCATTATAGTCCTGATCCTGTTCTTCATTATACTCAAAATTTTCCTCATGTTGATTGTGACTTTCTTGGTCAGTAGATTCGTGAGGGTTAGCCCTAGTACCCATTCTTCTCGGAGGCATTTTACTGAAAATTTGGACAATATACATTAGGTTTATTTACCTATTTCAGAGGGTTTTCCTCACAATATCGATGCATAAATGGATTTAGGATCCCACAGTTCTATATATCATGGCAGTTTTAGCCGAAAGCAGTACGGACAGATATAATATAATAAACTAGTGATCGCGTCATAAGAAAACTGAAATGACTGAAAAGGGAAATAAATATATACCAAGTACCAAACGGTACAATATCTGACATACAACAACAGTTTTAAAAAAAATACAACCATCCGAATAATAACTAGTCAAAAGTGAAATTAGCTGTCTATCGGCACTACTATGACCGTACAAGACTAGACAACTAGACCAATACATCACTATCCCTGCAGTCAGCCACGACGGCGGGCCAAATCTAGAACCCTCCTCATAGCAAGGCGGAAAATCTCCTCTGCATCAGCCCTGGATACCATGCCATGCCCATCACTGGGTAACTGTCGCACCCTCACACGGGCCCTCAGCTCTATGCCGGTCACCTGCCTATACATATCTCTAGCTCTGGCACGCCTACCACCCAGGTGCCTCAACCGGGCCTCTCTCTCTGCGGCTAGCTCTCTGCGGGACTCTGCCAGCCTGGCCTCAGCCACGGCTACCTCAGAAGTAAGTGTGCCCACAACATAGTGGTGAAAACATGCTGGGACGTCCCCTGTCGGACCATGGGGTGGAGGGGCTGGATCTGCTGGAAGGGCAGCCTCTGCCTGCTGTGGCTCTGGGGTCAATGCCTCAAACTCATCTGACAATGGGCTCATAGGTAGTGGTGGCGGGGTAGGGGCTCTCTCATCAGAGAGAAGTGCCACAAGAAGTCCAGAACTCCCTACAACACCAACTACTGGCTCATCTATATCTCCCTCATCACCCTCATCTACCGGTACCACCTGATCCGTGGTCATGTCAGTATCCTCCTCCAAAGTCCTAATCTGAGTCACAACCCAAAAGTCCTCCCCAATCTCTCTACCCTCAGGTATAAGCTGGTCCTCCTCAGGGTCCTCATCATCAACATCCTCAGCAACTAACTCAGCATCCCCTACGGCCTGGACCTCCTCCTCTGACTCAACAACATCAGTATCAGCATCAACCTGGACCTCCTCAGGGTCCTCCTCCTCTGACTCCATGACATCAGTATCAGCATCCACCTGGACCTCAGGGTCCTCCTCCTCTGACTCAACAACATCAGTATCAGCATCTGAATCTACCATCGCCGAGCCCTCGGCGGCCTGGATCGCATCATCGTGCTATCTCTCATACTCCCCCGGATCCGAGATGTCGCTCGCCTACACAATGACGAATTATATTACTATCGTGATACTTAAAAGTTCCCATAAGGGTTTTAAGTGAACTTGGCAAGAGTTCTTATTATCTTAGTGAATTTATTATTGTATAGCGTCGCATCATCTCTTGGGATTTATAACTCTCTCTCTGATACCATTTCTGTAACACCCCCAGATCCGGGGTCTGGGATCGGGTCGTTATGGTCTTATTCTCCATGATTAATACTTTACTCGAGTCCACAATAAATAAATCACCTGTTGTGACCCCACAATAATAACCACTCACACACACACAGTTATAGTCCCAGAGATGAAATTGAAATAAGTCTTGCATTACTGGTTACAAATAAAAGTTATTACAAGCCAAAAGGATAACATCATAAGTTTAAAAGTTTTGCCGTTGATTAATCATTATTGATACATATAATTAAACTGGTAATCAAAGGCTGCTGAGCTATGCTACCTCAGCAATGGCAGTGATGATATCAACGGGTAGCCCTGTGGGGCGGGTAACCTGCTTGCGCCGAGTGCGCCTGACGCGGGCCATGTGACCTAGCTGTTGTTGTGACATAATAAATAAGCAAGGGTGAGCAACAGCCCACCAACAATATATGACTGTGCAGTAATATATAAGACAATTCAAAGATATGTTTTGAAATAATATGCCATGCATTAGAGAAAATATTGCCAGTTTAATATAAAGGATGAAGTTACAAGGTAACTCAATAGGTGTATATTTTGTGGAAGCATATGCTATGCCAAAATAAGCAAGATAGCATCATTTTCATAAAAATAGGAACTTGCAGAATGATATTGTAATTCCAGTTTGAAATACATTTCAACTCTGCCAACTATGATGATGTTGCAGAAAATTTCCAACATTGAGTGATGAACTAATACGGGAGCATTGTCGCGCCAGATGCCCTGACGTTTACGGGGATCAGTCGTATGTCATGCATCTCATCAGTCGTTCTCTACATGTAGAAGGTAGCTCCAACTGATTTACTTGTCTACCGCCCTCTGGAACTCCTAAGCCAACGGTTGGGCTTTTGCTGGACCGGCGCCACTCGGCCACTTACGTGTCTCCTAGTTCATTTAACATCCATCATTTTGAAATGTATTGTTCGTTCCCCTTTTCCCCAGGTATAATACCTGTTGATAAGACTCCACAAGGTAGTCGTATCTAATGTGGAAAGGAAAATTTACCAATATTTCCCAAGCTGTTGCTTGTTAATGGATAACAACTTGTTCCAACATTCTACCCCTCGAATGATGAGAGGGTACACACAATTCCATGGATAATAGCAACTAAGTTGCGAGTGAAACGAATTATTTATGACCGGGCAGTCACAAGATAAATAACATTCCTCAAGTAAGGTTCCCTTACAATAGAATCGAAGGGAGAATGGAATCACTGAGAACCTTCCTTGATAATATAATAATAATATGACTCTAAAATAATTTATATAATATTCGAGGGTTGATGATACTATGTGAATGAAACCAAGTATCTTTGAAACGAGTTAGGAGAATTAAATAAATATTCCAAGAATATTTATTAAGTCATAGATATTGAAAAAGGGTTCTCGGAATAATCTTTGAATAAATATTCAGAATAATATTCATTGGACGAATAATGAGTATTCCCATTAATAATAATAGTATTTTATTGATGAAATAATCGTCAAATGGATATTTGAAATAATATTCATTGAATAAGTAATGAATATTCAACTTAAGAATGATACTTATTGATGAAGTAATTATCGATTGAATATTTGAGACCATATTCATTGAATAAATAATGAATATTCGACTTAATAATAATTATCGAAGAAAAGAATATCGAATGAATATTTAAAATCATGTTCAATAATAGAATTGACTTTAACTGAATGTCGAAGATAATATTTATCGAATAACTGAAGTTCGAATCAATGCTCAACTAATATTTATAAAATAAATAGAGATCGAATGAATATTCGAAATAATATTCATTTAAATAAATAAGACTCGAATGAATATTAAAATAATATTCATTAAATAAATAAACTCGAATGAATATTCAAAATAATATTTATCGAGTAAATAAGAATGAATATTCTCTAATTAAATAACTTAACTGAGAGTTCGAAATAATATTCGAATATTTAATCGACTATAGATGAATATTAAACATATAATATTCCTCGAATAAATAAACATCTGATGAATAATCCGAATAATATTTATCAAATAATCTCAAGGAATATCCCGACAATATTCGCCAGATAACAAATGGAAAATATTTACTTAAATATTTTCCTCTGAAAATAAAATCAATATATCAAGGAATATCGACTCCCGGTCTATAATCAAAGAATGAGATTCACTGCCCTTCGATTAAGGGTCTAAATAATTTCCGGCTTATAACTGATATATATCAATCTAGCTTATAAGCCAACAATAAATCAGGGAACAAGTATCACAATATGACTTTTAAAAGTAGGCATGCATGCTATGGCATATGTACTGTAACAGAAACATATATATATATTCACAACAACAGCCTTCAAAAGAAAGGTTCGAAAACTTGCCTGGAATTCGAGTACGAGTAGGGGTAGTAGTAGCGTGTCCCGGGTCAGCCTGATGATCTATAATTAGCCAAGGCATTCGGGATTAATCACTTAACACCTTTCAAAAGGTTACGTATAAACTTAACTTAAATCGAAACACGTTTTCAAGTCGTTTCGTTTTACCCCTCTAATTCACTCTTACTATTGCTTTTATTACCCGATACTTGTTCGTTACTAAAGCATGACATTACACTTACATATGGTAAGTATTTAAATCGTATAAGTTTTAAAGTCGAAATATTAGACCTCGATATTTATCGATCGTTTTCTAGGTGGTTTACCGAAGTTATAACCAAGTATACCTCTTAGGGGTACTTTCGTACTTAACCATGATTCGAACATTTTTATAAAATCGGAAAACGATCCATTTGACATGCGGTCTTCTCCCACACCTTCCTTTTTATCTCTATTATTTAATTACCATGATTCGCCACTGATTAAACAACATTAAAGGGAATCAATTTCAATTACGAACTTTTGATTACGGTTCCGAACCACTTTTACGAATTTAATCATAACTCCTAAACCGTAAGTCCGTTTCATGCGATCTTTATATCAAAACGAAGCTCATAACATAATCTAGCTAATCATGGCAAAAGTCGAAGCTAATCAGTGAGTTATACCTTCTGTCAAATTCGTGTTCTTAATGCTAACGAAATTTCGGCATTACGACGGCTATAAATCGAATATATCTAAATTCCAAACCTTCCAATAATCAAGGTATCCATCCCAAACAACACATACATGATATACCACCATGAACTGAGGCCAAGCAATGCCTTTCCGTTCATCTTAACTATTTTTAACATTTATCAAATCTAAATCACAATCATGCTTATAATCATGCTTATAACATGAACATAATACAAACTAAGCTAGATCCATCAAGAACATGCAAAATCTCAAGGTAAAATCCTAGGGTTTCAAGTTGTTATACCTTCCTTGGAGTATGATCTAGCCTCACTATGCTTGGTATGGTCATTAGAAGTGCTTAAGCTTGCTAAATCAACCATGAAAAACAAGAAAAACAAGATTAGTTCATAGAATCACTATTCACCCTCCTCTTTGATGAATTCTTTGAAAATGGAAACAAAGGTGTTTGGCTTTGAAATTTTTAGGAGATCACTTTTATGAATTATGGAACTCACCATAAAAATTACAAGGTCAAGTGATGGTTGGAAGCTTGATTTTTGTTTTTGAATTAGCCAAAAGGCCGAATGGTGTTCTTGGAGAGAGTCTATTGTTTTTGCTTGGTTGCTCTTTGAATAATGATGTGTAAAGTGAGGTTTTTAGATAATATCTCATCTTAAGGCTACTTTATTAAAGTTATGAAGTGTTGGATGAGGAAACACCATGACAAGTGTTGAGTTTATGGTGGTTTAGAGCTTACTAGTTAGTTACTTGCTAAGTGCTTGGTTGCATGCTCTAAGGTTCTAGTTCCTTGATTCTAGTTTGGTTACTAGATATTTTATACATAGCACATGCATGCATCTTAGTCTCTGCTTGCTCTTTTGTCCGGTTATTGCTCGATTCGATTGATCATTTATAGGAATATCTCACGGATTCCTAGTTAGGGTTTTACCGAAAACCTTCTTAATATTTATAATACTATTCCTCATCTTTCTTAATACTTCTCGAATTTAAATTCCTTAATTCCCTTTTATAATTCCTTAAGTATTGCAGTGTCCAGGGAAATCTCGGAGAAAATAAAAGTGCTCTTTTTCTGAATCCGACAGCTTTTACATACACTTATTTTCTTCCTGGATCACTAATACGAACTCAGAAATCCGTTCCGAATACCGGGTATAACATTATTATAATAATATTCCAAATTCCACCAAAATCACTATTCATCACTTATTTTTATTTAATTCCTATAATTAGGAAAATGAACCTGGTTCACTCTCGAGTGCTTCTTAACCTTTTTATGGAACCGCTGGACTTATAATAGATATTGATTTGGATGACACAAGAATAATCTTACTTGAAGTAATATACTTATATCCTTAGGAGATAGATCATTCTTATCTATGCCGTCAACCAAAAGTATTCTGCATGACATATAAATAATTGAATTCAAATCCATTCCATTCATTTAATAGATCTTTGTTACATCGCAGTCATAACCACTATTCATTCCCACATTATTACATAATAAAAGTTTTAATTCTACCAAAAATCTGGGTTCTTACACAGAATATATTCTGTTTCTTGATAACGAAGACCTTCAATCAACCCCTGTTGATGGCTGGTCTCTAAGATCAAGGTATCTCGAATCAAGAGGTTACGCAGGGCTCCATAATCAAGCCAGGCAAAATTTAGAAATTTTGCTAACAATTTCAGAATCGGTGATTATTACTCACCATTATCAGAATAATAATCCTAAAAATTTTATAAATTTTAGCAAATGCCATATTAACAAAATACTCCTTCCAAGGGAACGGGGATTAAATCCTAATGAGGATAAAGCTATTAAGGTGGCAGAAGGTAAATATATTTACTTTAATTATTGGGATTATATCCAGGCTTTTACTAAAGCTTTTTATTATCAAAACCCCAAGAATAAACATTCTTGGTTTTTCACCATCAATCCAGAAGTTCTTAACAAGCCAGTTCCTAATTGGTTCTTCAAATGGTAGGCAAAATTCGGTCATTCTTTAGACATATTGCCTAAAGTAATAAAGGATTTGTATAATCCTTGGTGTGACAATAGTCCACTAGTCTCAAAATTGGATAATTTAATCACTGGACAATGTCCATTTTTATATTTTACTAAATTTCAAATCCCTTGGATTTGGAAATGGTCCATTGATGAATTAAATATCCCAATTCTTCGAAGAAAATTCTTCTTCAAATGGTGGAATAATATGGATTCCGAAGATATCAATATTATGGTAAATAATATTAATCTTGCCATTTCAACCGATAAAGGCAAAGCTTCTCAGGAGAAGAATTCTCAACAACCTTCTTTGGCAAATATAAAGGATTATTTTAAGAAAAAATATCCCTCTGAATCAGAAGATCAAATTATGGTTCGAGTTTTGGACTATATGAAAGAACAATTTTTCAACTCTTTTCCAACTTAGTCCTCAAAGGATGATGAATCAATGAAAGCCACCTCATCGCATGGATTAATGGATTCTAATACTTTTAATTATCTAGCAGGCGAATCTCAAGCAGAAGAAGACATTTCTGCAGAAGAATCTCAACCTACCCTAGAAGATTTCTGGGATTCTATGATTCAGAATTCAATTCAGAGGTCCAAAGGAAAAGGTCTAGCAAATTAAAAAATGTCTCCATTATTTCAGGCATTCAGAAAGCTGTAGAAGAAGGAAAGGGAGCTCATTCATCTTGACAATCAAATTGATAGAATTGATCTTAAATATAAGTAAGCTACTCTAAGGGAAAGAAGAAATCGGTCTTCCTTAGAAATTTATGCAGAGTTTCAAGCCCTCAAAAGGCTGTGCTACAGAAGGAGAGAAGTTAGATTTAAATTTTCTACTCGGAGAATGATGCTTCTCAAGGCTGCCAATTCGACAGGATAAAGCAGATTTCGTGGAGTCCAGCAATAAAGCTAACTTTGCTTTATCAAAATAATTCTCCAAGTGGAAGCTGATAGTAGTGGCAATAATATTTGATTTTGAATTTTAAGACAATAATGTTAGCTTTTATAAAAGTTCTTTGTTTTCTTTTTTAAAGTTGTTTGTATTTATTCATTATTGATTGTGTCGATAGGGCCCAATGAGTACCCGACAATAATAATATTTTCATCTTTTAAAAGTTAGTTATTTTTTGTGTGAATCAGCCTAACTCCAGAGGCATCCTACTCTCTATGATATTTCCTAGTTGCACACTTAAGATTGTAGAAGGGGGGTTGAATACAATCTTATAAATTTCTTTCGATTTAAAACAAGACAACAGTTGAACTTCAATGGAGATAGATGGATAAATTCAAAACTAAAACGTAAAGAAGAAACGAACAAGCACACAACACACTTAAAAATTTCAGGTGGGGTTTTTCTCGACTCCACCTGAGGGTTGTATTGAAGAAAACTTCTCTGTGTAAACGAGTACACAGCTGCGAATACAAAGCTAAAATATTACAAGAGAACCTAATGCTTTTTGCTTCTTAGCTCAGTGTTTCTCTTCTTTCTTGGCTATGCTACACTTGAAGCATATTGATAAGTGGAGTTATATCCACTTGGAGCATTCTAAATCGGCTTAAATTGATTGTCTTGGGCTCAAGTTTCTTGTAGTTTTGATGTGTTTTGTTTAGTTGTGCAGATTTACAAGGATGTTGATTATGGTGGATGTTTTTGTCGTTTTTGGAGATTTAATTTATTAAAATTCGGATTTATTGGGCTGCACGCGTGAGATTCACTGTTTGGGCCATATCTTGAGTTCTATAAGTCTGTTTTCAGCCCGTAAGCAGTCCACGCGAAGATAACGAGATTCTATATCATTCTAAGGTGGTCCAGAGGCCCAATTACGTCTGGAACGGCTCTGGAAAACAGAAGAAAAGTTAGCTACGAATTTCCCTTTAAAACAGAATCAGTTTAGGAAACGTATCTGGCAGAAATTCTATTATAATTCTGTTTTGGTATTTTCTTGCTGGGCAAGACTTTTAGAGCCTATTTAAACACATCCTACCATTGTAATAGAGATACACACATTATCATAGTTTTATTATTGTAACCAGCTTAGATTTGCAAGGGAGAAAAGGAGAGAAGGGTTCAACGCTCGTGACAAGCAACGGATCTAGATCTACTTCATCCTTTGTGTTACTTTGGATTATAGATTTTTTTTCTCAAACTCTTGTTTATTAATATAATTACGTCTTTATTCATATCTTGTTATTTACCATGTTTTCATCAATTCCCATGGTGACGAAAGGTTTAGTTATGAACTAATCGTTGTCATGGGATCCTAGTGGATTTATCTATGTAGCTTAGTAGTTTGCATGCCTTAAAGATTTATGTGTGGTGAATACTGATATCCTCGTATGGTTAATCTTAATGCTTTTAGATGCGTAGCTAACATCTAAATTGAATTGTTAATCTCTTGCTAAACGAGAGTGGATCTTGAGATTTAGAACTTGCCATGCTAGCATAGGATAGGTTGGTGTTTTGACATCATGATTTGTGGCATCAATAGAGATATTATGCTACCCTATGTGATCTAAGTGAATAACTTGTGCTTAAACCTTTATGTTTTCAAATTCTATAGAGATATAGGGTCTAAACATAATAGGTGCCTACTCGTCTTCTATCTCTTTTGTGGATGTATGCGTAGATTGGTACTAGTATACCGAGAGGTAACTTTTACTCTTTTCGTGTTATTCGATCAAATATCAAACCCATTGCATGTTTTAATTAAAGGCTGCAACTCTAAATGAAGTAGATGATGAAACTAGGGTTCCATGTTTTTATTCTCATAAGTAACTCGATTTCTATTCTTATTAGTTAATTTAATTCTTAGTTTTATAATTTGCATCTTAGTTTAATTTAGTAATCCAATTTGTTATTTGTCTTAGCAGTGGATAAAAACCATACATCGGTGCATAGGTACATTAATTGAATTGAACACCATTCTAGATCTCTGTGGGAACGAACTTGATTTATTCATATATTACTTGTGACAACGTGCGCTTGCGTGATTTTGCATAACAAGTTTTTGGCGCCGCTGCCGGGGATCATCGGTGTTTTTATTTTAGTTTATGTGCTTGTCATCAGTGGTCGTTAGCGTTCACTGACTCGGATTCTTATTTAGTTTGTTTGTTTCGTGGTGTTTGCAGGTACTTAGGTTTGTATGCAAACACGTTTGCAAGGTCGTTTACAAAAACTGGCAGAAGACGATCTTGTAGTGGATAATAAGAACGAGGAAACTGAGACTACTGTAGAGATGGGTGACGCAGCAGCAACAGTTAAGGCTTTGAAGGAGTATTCTCAGCCGAAGATCAATGATATCCAGTCTAGCATTATCAGGCCAGCTATTGCAGCTAACACTTTCGAGATCAAGCCGGGCACTATTCAGATGCTATAGAATTCGGTTCAGTTTGGGGGTGCTCCTACGGAGGATCCTAACATGCATATTCGGGACTTTATCGAGATCTATAATACTTTCAAGTTTAATGGTGTTTCGGATGATGCTATCAAGTTGAGGCTTTTCCAATTCTCTCTAAAGGATAAGGCTAAGGGCTGGTTACACTCTCTACCACCTGGTTCCATTACTACATGGGAGGATCTTGCTCAGAAGTTTCTTACTAAATTCTTCCCTATGGCGAAAACTGCAGCATTGAGGAATCAGCTAGCCCAATTTCAGCAGCAACCTGGAGAATCTCTGTGTGAGGCTTGGGAACGTTATAAGGAGATGCTAAGGAGATGCCCACATCATGGGATGCCAAACTGGATGGTAATCAATTGTTTTTACAATGGGCTGGGAGCACAATCTAGGTCAATGGTAGACGCAGCATCAGGAGGAGCCTTATGGGCTAAGAGCTACGAGGAAGCTTACGATCTAATTGAGATGATGGCTGCTAATGAATATCAAAATCCAACTCAAAGACTACCACAAGGCAAGGTTGCAGGAATTCTGGGAGTTGACACAGTTACAGCTCTAGCAGCCCAGCTAGAGGCACTTAATATGAAATTAGATTTAATGACAAAGCATGGGGTGCCTCAGGTTGCGAGAGTATGTGAACTATGTGCTGGCGCACATGAGACGAGTCAATGCGCCATCTCCAGTGAATCAGTGCAGTTTGTGAGCAATTTTCAAAGGCAACAGCAACCAGCTCCAAATTATCAACATCCACATCAGTCTTATAACCAGTTTCAGGGTCATCAGTACGGAGTTGAGCCATTTAATTCTTCAGGTTTTCAGCAACTGTATGCTCCAAGGCAACAGTTTCAACCTCCTGGTTTTCAGCAGCAACAGTTTCATACTGGTTCTAGCCATCAGTCGAATGAAAAATCTGAATTAGAAGAGTTGAGATTAATGTGCAAGAGTCAGGCAGCAACTCTCAAGAGTCAGGAAGCATCTCTCAAGACATTGGAGAGTCATATAGGACAAATTGCAAGTGCCTTGGTAAATATGCAACAAGGAACTCTTCCAAGTGATACAATGGTTAATCCAGGCAGGAGGGACAATAAAGAACAGGTGAATGCAGTTACTTTGAGATCAGGAAAAGTCACAAGTGATCCTAAATCAGCAACTGAAGAAGATGAAGATGTTCAGAATCAGCAGGTTGAAAAATATGCAGTGCCAGAAATTGAGAAATTTGACTTAGTGGCTGGTCAGCTTGATGGTGAGAAGAGCAAGAAAACTGTTGAAAAGTCTACTCTGGATCAATCTACAAAGGATACTCATATATATCCTCCTCCTCCATTTCCTGGACGCTTGAAGAAAAGTCAAGAGAAACAGTTTCAGAAATTTATGGATGTCTTCAAGAAACTGTCCATTAATATTCCTTTTGTTGAAGCATTGGAGCAGATGCCGAGATACGCGAAGTTCATGAAGGATATTTTGTCACGGAAGAGAAGGTTGGAAGAATTTGAAACAGTGGCATTGACAGAGGAGTGCAGTGCGGTGTTGCAACAGAAATTGCCTCCTAAACTTAAGGATCCAGGAAGCTTTACAATTCCATGCACTATTGGCAATCTTTCTTTCAACAAGTGTTTGTGTGATTTGGGAGCTAGTATTAATCTCATGCCCTTGTCTGTTTTCAAGCAACTTGGTCTACCGGAGCCAAAGCCAACTAACATCTCTTTGCAGTTGGCTGATCGATCTATCACTTATCCGAGGGGTATAGTAGAGGATGTTTTGGTAAAGGTTGATAAGCTCATATTCCCAGCTGATTTTGTTATCTTGGATTTCGAGGAAGATAAGAAGATTCCCATAATCTTGGGAAGACCGTTCTTGGATACAGGAAAGACTTTGATTGATGTGCAGAAAGGAGAGCTTACAATGAGGGTGCAAGATCAGAGTGTTACCTTTAATGTGTTCAAGGCCATGAAATTTCCAACAGAGGATGAAGAGTGTTGCAGTGTGGAAATAGTTGATACGTGTCAGAGAAAGAAGTTTGATCAATTGTTGAGCGAGAAATCGGACACACATGCTAAAGCATCCCATTAGTGATTCCATTGACAGTTCTTCAGTTCAAGATCTCTCGAGTGTCAAGCTTGGGAAACTTCCACCACATTTGAGGTATGTCCTTTTGAATAATGAGATAGTGATTTTTGAAGAGGGGCATGATAACGTGTTGCGAAGGTGGAAAGCAGATGATAAGGAAGAAGAAATTTTTGTTCAGCCGGTTAAGTCGGAGAAGCACCGTAGAGGTGTGAAAAAGAAAAAGAAAAAGATTTGGACGTTGGGTAGTAAATTTAAGTTGAAGGCTGAAGGAAGAAATTTGTGGAAAGTAAGCAACAAAGATATCAACATTCGTATGAATGGTTTGTCTGTTGAGAACGGTTCAGTTATTCTTTTGAAACCGCCTTGATTTGAGGAAGTAACGTCAAGCTATTGACGTTAAAGAAGCGCTTCTTGGGAGGCAACCCAAGTATTATTGTACTTTGTTGTAGTATATTTTATTCAAAAAAAAAAAAAATAGTTCGAACAGTATGCGCCAGCGCATGATGCGCCAGCACGCGCAAGTGCGCCAGGATTGGCAGAATAGTTCCGCGCGTGACGCGTCCCCTCCACGCCTCATGCGCCAGACTCGTACTGCTCAGCCTACACGAGTTACTGTCCAGGTTAGTATGTCCGTGCGTGTTTATGTGTTGTTTTATATATTAAATTCAATTCTTCTCCTTAAATCAAATTCCTACCCCTTTTCTAATTATTCTCTCCACCTAAAATCCTAATTCTAGCCCCATATTAATTCCAAATTATTCCCAATCCATATCCTATTTCATATTTTATTTTATTTATTTTATTTATTTTATTTATTCTTATTTTTACTTATTTTTTTATTTTTATTATTATTATTTTTTTTTCTTTCTTCCCAAATATATATACCCACCTATACATACAAATCCAATTCCTTTTCTACTTCTTTAAAAATTCAATTCTAAAGAGGAATTAATTGCAAGTTCACCTCTTTGATTCGTATTGGGTAAATCTTTTTCTCTAATTTTATTTTTATTACGAATTTGTGTTCTTGTAAATTGGGATTTTGTATTATTCTTGGAATTTGGGCTATTTGTGGTATGATATTGCTTGGTAATTATTGGTGGAGCTTCTTGTGAGTTGGGTATTGATTCTTATGGCTCCTAAGCGTGGGAGAGGTGGTGCTAGTGTTGTGAAATTTTCGTCTCCCGCATGATTCATTCGAGGATGAGGACTTGCAGGTTTGTTTTCTATTATCCCTTGTATTACTTTCCATTCAATGCGGACATTGAATATTTTAAGTTTGGGGGTGGTTTGAGGGATTAGTAGATGTTGTTGTATTATTTGTTCATGTAGGATTTCATGCTTGCATATTAGTATTAGTAAATTATTCATTTATGTTCGTGTTATCTACGTTTGTTTCATATAGGACATTCTGTTTTTATTTTCGTATATCATGTGAGTTCATAATAGTTTGCATTTTCACCCATGCTTGATAGGAATTTTGTGTTGTTGACGCTTTTGTTTGAGAAGTGATATGCTTTGTTCTTGTGCACACACATACACTAGTAAGTTGAAGCTAGTAGACTTATTGAATGTTGTAAGTGATTAGAAGGACATGAATATGTGCAAGATGATTTAGTTTGCATGCTTTGAATACAAGTTGATGCGTTAGAGAGATGTTTTCTTGGGATTGAGTATGTTTCTCCACCAAGTGAGATTTTGAGCTTTATTGCATATTTGTTGCAATCTTATTCGTTTGGTTGAGTGTCCACGGATTGTTTGCATTGCTAGCAGTTGTTTGAGGTCTTTCTTGAAACGCATGACATTATTTGACGATCAAAATGATAAAGGCATTTAGGAATAACCGTATATTTTCCCATATTACCATACCATGTTTACATGATCAATTAGTTAACCCGTTGAGCTTAATCCTATTTTTTCGGTGACATACCACATTACTTGCCGAGACCTTTTTCTTGTATTGGCCTTACATTAATTTGAACCCACATTGTCAAAGGCTAGTAGAGTGCTTAAGGGAGTAATAAGGTGTGCAAAGGAGGGGTTATTGTTGGTCATAATTTTGGGGGAAATATTGAAATTGGGTTTGGTTGTTTACTTGATAGTCGACATATGTAAAAATTATGGGATCATTGTTATTGTTTATATTATTGTTTGTGTTATATTTAGCTCTCGGAAAAAAAAAGAAAAAAAAAAGAAAAAAAAATGAAAGAAAAAAAAAAGAAAAAAAATATTATGAGAGCATGTTTGTGTTTGTTGTGATCCTATTTCAGTGGACTAGTCGAGTGTTTGTTTTTAGTAAAATTTATGTGGGGG
Source organism: Kitagawia praeruptora (assembly GCA_037693485.1). Classification (NCBI taxonomy): domain Eukaryota; kingdom Viridiplantae; phylum Streptophyta; class Magnoliopsida; order Apiales; family Apiaceae; genus Kitagawia; species Kitagawia praeruptora. The sequence continues at coordinate 165,294,348 of CM075348.1, read as the reverse complement.
GGAAATAGGGTGTTGTGTATGAATTATTATGGTACTTACTAGCTTTCGACACTTCACCTGTTTTGGCTTATTTGACATACCTTGTCCCTAGCCCCGTTACAACCCAAATAAAGATCTTTTGATTATCGTCATTGATGTATGTTGTGTTAAGAGTTAGATTGATACCAAATGTCAAGCATGCTTATGATTTTGTTGGAATTGAGTGATACACTTACCCTTGTTCTTGAGTGAATGTTCTTTGTGAGTGGATTGTGAGTGTTTGCTTGTTCTTGCGTATGAGATCCCGAGTGTTGTCTCAAAGATGTGCTCTTGTAGGCTTAGCATGTTTACTAACTTATTCTTACACTTGACATGGGCTTGTGAGAACTTATGCATGTTCATTGAGTAGGCTATGTGAATTCTTGCACTTTCGACACCAAGACATTGCGTATTTACTTTGATTCTTAAGTTGATATGGCATGAGAGGATTTGTAGGTATGGTAGATTAGATTAATTGCATTTACATATTAGTTGCATTCATGCATTGCATTGCATTAGGTTAAATGGATTTTGTGGGTACATTCGCTATAGGCCCTCACGAGACCTTACTCGTCCACTAGGGCTGCCTAAGGGTTTAAAGGGCTTGTTGCATATGCCAAATGCAACCGTGATCACCTACGGAAGTGGTACTAGTTAGTTAGTTGTAATTGTTTATGCTTGAGGACAAGCATCGGTTTAAGTTTGGGGGTGTGATAAGTGGAGTTATATCCACTTGGAGCATTCTAAATCGGCTTAAATTGATTGTCTTGGGCTCAAGTTTCTTGTAGTTTTGATGTGTTTTGTTTAGTTGTGCAGATTTACAAGGATGTTGATTATGGTGGATGTTTTTGTCGTTTTTGGAGATTTAATTTATTAAAATTCGGATTTATTGGGCTGCACGCGTGAGATTCACTGTTTGGGCCATATCTTGAGTTCTATAAGTCTGTTTTCAGCCCGTAAGCAGTCCACGCGAAGATAACGAGATTCTCTATCATTCTAAGGTGGTCCAGAGGCCCAATTACGTCTGGAACGGCTCTGGAAAATAGAAGAAAAGTCAGCTACGAATTTCCCTTTAAAACAGAATCAGTTTAGGAAACGTATCTGGCAGAAATTCTATTATAATTCTGTTTTGGTATTTTCTTGCTGGGCAAGACTTTTAGAGCCTATTTAAACACATCCTACCATTGTAATAGAGATACACACATTATCATAGTTTTATTATTGTAACCAGCTTAGATTTGTAAGGGAGAAAAGGAGAGAAGGGTTCAACGCTCGTGACAAGCAACGGATCTAGATCTACTTCATCCTTTGTGTTACTTTGGATTATAGATTTGTTTTCTCAAACTCTTGTTTATTAATATAATTACGTCTTTATTCATATCTTGTTATTTACCATGTTTTCATCAATTCCCATGGTGACGAAAGGTTTAGTTATGAACTAATCGTTGTCATGGGATCCTAGTGGATTTATCTATGTAGCTTAGTAGTTTGCATGCCTTAAAGATTTATGTGTGGTGAATACTGATATCCTCGTATGGTTAATCTTAATGCTTTTAGATGCGTAGCTAACATCTAAATTGAATTGTTAATCTCTTGCTAAACGAGAGTGGATCTTGAGATTTAGAACTTGCCATGCTAGCATAGGATAGGTTGGTGTTTTGACATCATGATTTGTGGCATCAATAGAGATATTATGCTACCCTATGTGATCTAAGTGAATAACTTGTGCTTAAACTTTTATGTTTTCAAATTCTATAGAGATATAGGGTCTAAACATAATAGGTGCCTACTCGTCTTCTATCTCTTTTGTGGATGTATGCGTAGATTAGTACTAGTATACCGAGAGGTAACTTTTACTCTTTTCGTGTTATTCGATCAGATATCAAACCCATTGCATGTTTTAATTAAAGGCTGCAACTCTAAGTGAAGTAGATGATGAAACTAGGGTTTCATGTTTTTATTCTCATAAGTAACTCGATTTCTATTCTTATTAGTTAATTTAATTCTTAGTTTTATAATTTGCATCTTAGTTTAATTTAGTAATCCAATTTGTTATTTGTCTTAGCAGTGGATAAAAACCATACATCGGTGCATAGGTACATTAATTGAATTGAACACCATTCTAGATCTCTGTGGGAACGAACTTGATTTATTCATATATTACTTGTGATAACGTGCGCTTGCGTGATTTTGCATAACATATATAAATACTCCAAGTTTACAATCCCTACAAAATAAACGAATCTTACAAGTCAAAGTATTCTGCAGGGTTGCTGCCACTCCTTTATCTCCATGTGTGATACAATTTGTCTGGTTGTCTTGGACGGATATGCACTAGATTTACCAGCTAGATTATTTGTGAGAATAAGGAATGTTTCTTTTTCTTTTTCGTTTCCAATACTGGTTTCCATACCTCTTTTAAGTTTATTAACCCATGTGATCTGTCAGGCATGTCAAGTCGCCATCAACCTCTAACCCCAAGACATTATTGGTTGTAGCATTATATCCATTGATGTAGACATTGATCGACAGGTTGATAGATGCTTGTTGAGAATACCATATCCGTTGACGTAGAAACTTCATCCGTTGATCATCACTTCACTTATACAGATTACATAGCACAGCCTATATACAATTAGCTACCCTATTCTACATATCTATTGATAGTCAACATGACTTATAAAATCTAGTAACTATGGTATTAACAAACAATCTCTAACTTAAAGACAAGGTATGCTACAAACTTATCAGTCGATAAGCTACCTCATCAACGGATGTGCATGGCTTGGATATCCGTTGATAAGTTACAAAACTTAATCTTATACATATATGTTTTTCAAGGTGTTTTATGGACGTATATCATCAAGGACAACATAATTCCTAACAATCTCCCCCAATTTATGACTGATAGAATTGCAGCCATAAATTAAAGGCCTTGATGATAACAAAACACCTTTGCAAAGATCATGATATTCTGTAAAAATATATGAAGTGTACAAGCTATAAAATTTTTGAAGAAATGAACTGAGTCAAGTAAGAGAATCATACTTCCACAAGGGATGCTCCTCTAGACTAAGCATATCATTGCTTTCTTCCCCTTGCAGACCTCATACCATGGATTTTCTCTCTGTTTGCGTCAAGCTAATTTTCCAGAGATCTGTAGATGATCTTTTCTTCTGAGTGATTTGGGTCCAGCATAGACATTAAGTGTTGCAAGTACTCGTTGCTAGCTTTCTCCAATTGATCTTCTATCCTGAAGAATCTTCTACAATTGTATTCATCTCTGAATTCCATTATCCAGTATGGATAAAAGTGAACCTTCCTACCAGGTTCATATGGAATATTCAGCGTCTTAGGCAAACCCCCCTTTGAAGTCTAGTTATTCCTCAATTCATTGGTCTTGTTGAATATTATCTTCCTTGCCTCTGGAGTAAATCCTCCAGATTTCTTCATCAAAGATCAAATCTTCCAGAGTTTGCAGTATCCTTCATTTAACACTTGGTCTAGGGGCTAGGAAACACTATTTCCTCCTTTATAGGTGAAAATTATTCTCTTTGGAAGCCTGGCTGTCCTATCTGCAGCACTCACATTATCCACATCATCCAAGAAGAAGTTGATGCTCAAATACTCTTCAATATCAATAATGTATAGTTCAGTTTCTTTCTTGGTGGTAACCGTTGCAACTTGAGGAACCTCAGCAATTTGAATTGGTCTAGCTAATGGTTATTTCCTTCTTCTGGTTCTCCTCTTTTCAGGTGAGAGCCTGATCTTTGGAAATACTAAGTTGTTGATGTCAAAGTCAAATTCCAAAGGTTCTTTTTTTACAAGTTCCAAGGTATTGGATGCATGAGTATCTTGTGTAGGAGGTTCTATAGGTTGAGGTGGTACTGATTCAACTTGAACTACTGGTTCTGGGCTCAAAGATCTCTTAGCAGAAACTTTAACCATGCTTTTTCTTTTCTTGCACGCAGACTTTGTGTTCATCATCTTCTTCTTCTTAAATTTGGCCTCTTCTTCTTCTTCAGTCTCTTACTCCATCTCTTTCTCTAACTCTCTTACAAGCTCATCGGCCAATCTAGCTTCCTTCTCAGTGGATTCTGCAGATTTTCTTATAATTTGACCAGCTTGAAGTAACTTTGCAGTTTCTTCAGCTTTTGCAACAACAAAATCAAGGTAACCTGCAGGAACACAAATTTCCACTCCCTCTTTGTAGATAAAAGCTAGGTTTTCCTTGAGTCCCACATCAACTTTAGCCTTCTGTTTTAATTCAGCAAGTTGCTTGCTCATTAGCTTGAATTCATCTGGTTTTGGAATTGGAAATTCTACTCTCATGGTGTTTTTATCATTCTTCTTTACAGGTGATTTCTTGGGCTTAAGCATAGGCTTGAATTCAGACACGTAAGATGGCTCCCCTCTGGCTAGAGATTTAGGAAGCACAAAATTTGGAATTAGTACCTTTCTGATTGATGTGGTTATGAGAGGAATTTGTACTTGAGAAATCTGAGGATTAGCAGCCAGCCTCATGGCTATAGAGTCTTCAGGTTGAATGGCTGGTTCTTCCTCACTAGATGAAATTGCTGGAGCTGTTGGAGGTAGAGTAGAATGAAGTTGCTCCCCCTCACTTGTTGACCTCTTATCTCCAAAATTCTCCCCCTTTTTGTTAGCATCAAGGGCTTGAGTAGTAGGCAGAGACAACAGACTTGCAAGGAGAGCATTTTGTTTATTGTGATCTTCAAGAATGAGCTTTTGATTTTCAAGGATAGTGCCCATTTGAACCTTTAACTTATCAACCTTTGCAGACAGATTGTCAACCTTTTTATCTGTGTATGCATCTTTCTTCAGCTTTTGTTTAAGCTGCTGCAACATTCGGGGAGGAAAAAGAAGCTCCAAGTTCTTGTTCTGAGATTCCAAAGCATTTTTCATTTATAGCTTGAAGTCATCTTTATTTATCACCCTTTGGTTGAGAAGACACTTGTGTAGTTTGAGAGTAGCCAGAAAATTCTCTTGCACAAGCTTTAGAGCGGGTTCAGCATCTTGTAGAGTAGCTACAATCTTCTCATACTGCACTACTAGCTCAGTGAAAGCATCCTTGGAGATATAATCTTTAGAGACTAGCCAGTCTGGTAGATCTTCAGGTTGTTGTGAAGGTTCTACATCTTCACCTTCATCAGTGAATTCAGAGTCAGACTGATTCACTTCAGTAGCATTTGGAGGCAGCTTGGTAAGAGCATCTATAGCTCTTTGTATGGATTGTAAATTCTGTACCAAGTTCAGCTGTTGCTCAGCCTCCACATTGCCCTGTTCAGCCCGAGAGTTTAGGTCAAAGACAAGGTGAGTAAAGGTTTCAGCTCCAAGAACTGGTCTATCAATGACGTTTTGAGATGTCTGTTGATAGAGACTTGTTCTAGGGGCATCCTCAACCTCCATTAACTCACAAGCAATGGCTTCATCCACCCTTATTCTTCTGTACCTGCTTTTCTCTCATGTTCTCTCTCTTTTTGCATCAAGGGCTCCCCCTGGCTCACACCTCTCACACCCTCACCTTCACCTACTAAGGTGGAACTCTCAGTCTCTCCTTTTGCTTGGCAGGAAGAAATTACCAGCCCCTCACTCTCATTCTCTCCTTTTGCCTGCTCACAAAGTAGCCTCCCAGCCCCTCACTCTCATCAGGCCCGGTTCTGAGGGTAGTTTAGAGGGGCAACGGCCAAGGGCCCAAACTTGAAAGAGGGCCCATTTTTATTAGGTTTTATAGTAATAGTATTGAAAAAAAATGATACAATAAAAATGTAAAAAGTAGAAGAAAATGTTTCACTCCAGCAATGACACACTCTCTACCCCCTATATCAAAATTAAATTCTTCATCTTCTCTCATTTCTTTCCCCAATATCCAACTTTTTTTAATTCTCAAAATTTTCTCCACCCATCAATAAATTCGTTAAATTTTTTAATATTTCTCAAAAAAATATTTCTAGGCTCGAGCTTTTTAATGAGCCGAGTTCGAACACAAGTTCGGACTAATTTAGCTAAACGAGCCGGTTTGGCTGAGCTAATTAAATTTAATGAGCCGAATTTGGACACAAGATTAGGCTAGTTTAAGTATAATTTTACACGAGGTAGCTCACCCCTACTAGTTTAAATAAGCTCGTATAGCTAAATGAGCCGGCTCAGCTCATGAAATTAAATGAGCCGAGCTCGACTCGTGAAAAAAAGCTTGGCTCAAATTACAACCATGCTATTAATTAGGACAAAAGGAACCTTTTTTAAAGGGGCCCCAAATTATTATTTTGCCTAGGGTCCCGAAAAATTCCGGATCGGGCCTGACTCTCATTCTCTCCTTTTGCCTGCTCACAAAGTAGCCTCTCACTCTCAAAGATGCCACTCCCTTCTCTTAGTCTTAGAAGTGTTTGAACTACAAGTGTGACTTCTGCTGTGGATGCAGGGAACACATTGATCAATGAATTTGATGTATCCATTGATCCTGTAGTTGGAGCTACCAACAGATAATTGCTGTTAACCGTATCCATCGGTGAACAAACACTTGTCAACGGATGAGAAATATCCATCGATGAAGTAGAAGGAATAGCAATTGATAGGGAAACTATAATAAAATCTGTGTAGAATGATTTTAAAGTAGGCGACACAGATTCAGACATAGTTCCAGGAAGAAATGAATGTTGGTCCAATAAATCATCTAAAAGATGATGACCAGCAGGATCTGAGTGGGGCTCCTCCCTCAAATGAAACGAGGGAGAATTTTCTTGTGATGTGGGAATAATGTCCACATCCAGAGATAGAGATGGTGAATTTTGAGTAGTTGGTGTGATTATAGATAGAGAACTGGGCTTTGACTCCACATTTGTTGGAGCCACATCAAACTGAGTTTGAGAAGGTTCAATCAAGTAAGATTGAACAGTGTGTGACCCTTGTGCATGCAAAGTAACTTTAGGTTTCTTCTTTCTGACAAAGGTTTTGGTTAGTGATTTTTGGCTAGTGGTGTCCATTTCCCTCTTGTTCAATGTTCCTGGTTGGGAACTCTTTTCAATAACAACACCCTGTTGAGAGGATGCTGTTAGGGATGTGTTTAATTCCTTTTCAGCATTAGCAGCCTTTTGGGAGACTGTAATGTGGCTAGGCTGGGACTCACTTACCTCTCCAACCTTATCCTTAGGGTTTCTTTGATGTTCACCCTGTCCCTCACCACTCACTACCACCTGAACACTCCCCACAAAGGTTATGGTAGGTTTTACAATAAGTGCCTATTAGGAAGCACTTGAGGTTGGTTTCTTTGATTTGGATTTAGATTTTTGTTTGGTTGCTTGGGTAGAAGACTGTGGGTTCTCAGACTTAGTCTCCGTAGCAACACTAAATGGCAAAGAACCTTGAGATTGATTAGTAGGAAGAGGGTTAGAAATAGTTACCTCAATGATAGAAATAATTGATCAGTTTATTGAGCAAGTAACCTTTCCTTTGATTTCATTAAATCAATGAGTAATCTGAAAATGTCATTGTTAGCATGTGATGTACTATGAAGTTGAACTTTATTTCCTGAAAGTGCTAATTCATGAACAGGTTACGTTAAATGACATGTAGAGATATTTCAATTAGGCAATTAGTAGTTTCAGAATATACATATTCAATTCATATTATCACATATGCAGAGAATTAAACAAATAATGAATTCAAAAGGAAATAGAGCAATTTTCATTAAAAGATCGATAAGCTATTACATAAACTGATACGAAAGCAGATGCCCTAATTAATCTAAGAACTAGGAGGATCTTCTGGGTTCTTTTCTTTCTTGGCAGCAGCAGCTCTGCGAGAGAAGATCTTTGGCATTGTGACAGCAAGGCCAATGATTCTCTCCTGCTCCTCCAGCGCCCGGAGCCGCTCCTGCTCCCTTTCTTCAGCTTCTCTAGCTCTTGCCTCAGCTTCCAGTTCCTCTTCGATGACCAGGTTCATCAGTAAGAAACTCCACTCCACCTCTTGCTCGTAGGTGAGTTTCTTGAGAATGTCGATCGGAACCTTATCCGCAGGATAGCTAACTCCATCGACGACCATAGACGATGACCTATAGTCAAAGAGGATTCGTCTACGTATCGGAAATGCATGAAGAAATCCATGAGGAAGTTGAAGAAAGATTTGAAGGAATGAGGATTTGAGAGAATAAGTTGGAGTAGAGTTTTGAAGAAATGATAGTGGTTGTGACTGGCTGCTATAGTGTGTATATATATATATATATATATATATATGTGTGTGTGTGGGTTTGGAATATGAATCGACGAAGAGACACACCTATAGATACCAGTTATGGAAGCATGCAAGGCTAGGCTATACCAACAGTCTCTCTCTTAGATTCCCTAGAAAGTGTCATGATTAATCCTATTTTTCATGATAATAGTAATACGCAAGAATCAAGATATAATCTCTAGGAAATCAATCAGCACAAATAGCACATAAGCATGCAATCACACATATCAAGACAAATATTCGGTCACGAAATGGTAAAAATAATTTGACAACACAGACATGACCAAAGTAAAAACAAATAAATTACCCAGTGGATAAAAGAGTAAATTCTCGAGAAACGAGCTTCCCGTTGATATGTATTATTGAAATAACACACACAAAGGAAACTAAATATCCACGAATAAATAAAAATAAATAAGATAAAATCCAGATATTATTTGAATCATCAACGGATATTTGACACATCCGTTGATGGGTAAATTCTGACTTAGACAGAATTTCGTACCTTTTCTTGTAATAGAAAAATCCAAAATAATTTTTGGCTGCTTATTCAACCATGCAATTATCTTAAATAAATTATGAAAATTTCAGCATACCTAGCTCACTTACTAACCTTGTGAATGTTGATTCATCAAGTGGCTTGGTAAAGATATCTGCAAGTTGCTTCTCACTTAGAACAAAATGAAGTTCCACAGTGCCTTCCATCACATGTTCTCTGATAAAGTGATATCTAATGTCTATGTGCTTGGTCCTGGAATGTTGCACTGGATTCTCAGATATGGCAATTATAACGCCCTAGAAAATATCGTATTTGTTATTATTAGTATTTAATTATTTAATATTAAATAAGGATCGTTTGAGGTTAATTTTTTTTTTTAAGGATTGAATATATGTGACATCGTGTTTACATGTTTATGTGATGATTTGTGCATGCTGGATGAGTCCGTGTATTTTTATTTGTATTCTGATGATTAAAATCTATTTAAATTATATATTATTGATCTTCTGAGTATTTTATAAAATCATTGGAGTTATTAAAAATCAAGAATTTTTTTTATCACCTTTGTATATTTATTTAGTTTTTAAAATCATTTGGTGAATTATTTTGAGTGTTTATGTATTTTAAAATGATTTTAAAAATTTTATTGCATTTAAAGGATCAAAACTTGTAAAATTCACATTTAATTCAATTTTGATCCTAAAATTATTTTAAAAATATGGGAATGTCTGTAGTTTCATAATCTTTAATTTAGAAATTTCAAATTAATTTTTCCATGTATTTTCCATTTAATTTTAATTTTTCGAAATGATTTAAAATTGTTAAATGGTAGTTTTTTTTCAGCATTGTGGTTTTTTTTCGATTATACCCTTGCTGCTTTTAATTGAAAAACCCAGAGTTATCCAGAGCATTCTTCAGTGTTCTTTCTCCCAAAAATTTTTGAGCTCTTAACTTTCACAAAATCTCTCTTACTCTCTCTCCGACTATATCTCTCGATCTCTCCAAATTCGTTCTCTCCCTCACAGTCACTCAATCTCTCCCCCACACCTCTCTAATTCGTGTGTGCATATATATATATATATACATAGATGAATTGGGTGGGTGTGTGTATGTGTAAGAAATCAGTGTGGGTGTGTGAGTGAATCATTGAGATTGTGTGTGTGTTCAGTAGTATGTATGTTCATGGTCGATTGTGTAGTGTGAGTTGTGCTGATTGTTTTCCCATCCCCTGTTCCTGAAGACGATTTGTTGCTGGGTTTGTTTTGTGTAAAAGGAAGCCTGGTTGTGTGTGCTTGATGTGAGTTCTGTAAGGGTCGAATATATGATTTCTGCTAGTCGAAATTGAGTTGAGAAGTTGATTGTGAGGAAGTTGTTAGGAGGTGGAGAGTTCGGGTGTTGCAGAAACAATGGGGTAGAAGGTTGCTGTCGTGTGTGTGTTGTTGGGGATTCCGGATTGTTGTGACTAAAGGAGAGCAGAGGAGGAGGTTAGAGGTGCAGCTAAGGGTGATTAGAAGGTTGTGTTAGGGCAGTATATGTATGAAATGCAGTATATGTATGAAAGGGGGTTAACAGAGCGTGGTGAGAGTTTACTAGTGTAAGTGTGTGACTGGTTTGTGCCTGGGATCGCCTAATGTATTTCGTTATGTAGTGTTGGAAGAGGGCCACTAGTGGAGTGTGTAAGGTGTGTGATGGTGGTATAGGTGAGGGAGTTAGGGTATGAATGCAACATATGTAATAAGGAGGCAAAAGATTAAGAGAGAAGTCGGGAGCTTGAGGAAAGTAAGGAGGGACAGTGCAGAGGAAGAGTTAGGGAGAGGCTGTGCAAAAAGGGTGTGAGCCATGTACGTGTAATGTGTGTGTGTTCCTAAGGATGGGTATATGTCATTGTGGTATTGAAGCAGTAAAGAGGCTGAGAAACCGAGGGGGATGAAAGGAGGGGGAAAAGAAAGGGAAGAAAGTAAATGGATTGTTGCCAATGTTTCGAATTTTAGGTGATGGAAGTTGTGCTTATAGTGGATTGTCTTTAGCTTTATTTGATTTAAATTATGAAATGATGTGTGGGAATCAAGGTTGTGATTTTGGGTTTATATAATTTTGAATTTTCAGTTTAATTATCTTTATTCATGTTCGGGTTATGTATATGATGGATTGGGTAGTGATTGATAAGTCACCTGAGGATTATACAATCTTGTGATCGAGTTTCAAAAAGAGAAGTATACTTGAATCTTAGAATTTATAAGTATGTTTTGGATTCAAATGTTGTTGGTTAAAGTCGAGTACTTGGAAAACTTGTGATAGATAATTTTATAAACTTGATTGACGAATATAGATGTGAAACATCTCAAGCCATAATGGTACTGGATATGAATTTAAACGTTTCGAATTTAAACGTGCTAGATGTTTGTTTAATTTAGTTGATAGTATACGTGAGTATTTATCAAGTTATAAACATCTTTTCAGTTTTATTAATTATCAGTTGTGTGTATACGGGCTAAGTGCTTATGTGATTATCGGATTTTACTATATTATTTTGAGTAAGTGGTTTATATGTACTATACATGTTATAATTGTAAAATAAAGTAGGTGACGTATGGGTAGACTAAAAGAGACAGTATGATGTTGGTTGGTTATGTACTAAAATAGTGCATTACCTGTAATAGGTACGCATGGGAAGTCAGTTAAGAGCCAGCGCATGTGTAGATGAAAGGTAGAGGAAGGAGAGAATTATCGGGATTGACAAGTGATAAAGGGAAAATGGATGTGTAATCGAAGAGAGGTCAAGTAGAAACGGATGTAAAGTGACAAGGGTTAAAGTATTGGAAATGGAAACCCTGGGTATTGAGGCAAGTTTACTATCCTTCACTTATCGTTCAAGTGATGTGAACCCTTATGTTGTATTTATATGTCCTTTCGAATCCTTTCATGCAAGCATTATATTTTTCATATTTATTGGAATGATGTGAACCTGTCCTTGTTAATTGTGAAGTTTTCTTCCAAATCATTTCGCTAGGGTCTATACCCTTACTTTTGTTTCAAGTGGTATTTTCTCTCAACTAGTATTTAAAATTTATTTTCAAACTATCTTACCATTGTTGATTCTCTCCACCTATCGTTCAGGTGTTGATTCTTTTATAATTAATTTAAATAATATTTATTTTAAATAATTATTCCAAATCTTTATTAATGTTTCAATACTTGATATTTTATCGGATTCCTCAATACCTATCGTTCAGGTGTTGACTCTTTTAAAATTATTTTATACAAATATTCCTCAGTTTTACTAATATTCAATTTTGTGGTATTTTACCGGATTTCCCAGATGGGTACTATTTTTATCTTCTTTAAAGTAATTAAATGATGTTTTTAAACAGAAGAAATCCAAGAATTTAAGACTTTATAAAAATCTTTTAATATAATTCCTGAATAAGATTTATGATTTTCCCTCAATAAATATTCTTTCAAGGAATGTGTTCTTCATACTAATTTGACATTAATCATCCGGTAATTATTTTTACAAGTAAACCATTCCACTTATCTTTCAAGTGAACTATGCTTATCATAACTTGAACTTTATATCAGTCAGACCTGTTGTTGATATTATTCTCCATTTAAATTTCGATAAATACGAATATCTGTTTATCCTGTCCCAAACCATAAAATTGAGCTTGTTAGTTCTTTTTGGTAATATAATCTGAACCAATACCCTTTTATATCGAACTTGTCGATATCTAGGTCAGAAATTGTTAGACCTCACTTCTTTTTGAGATTTGAGTTGTTAACCTGGAACGTGAGTTTCCAGGGTGTTTGGCGGATTGAGGTGGTCGATTGTTCCGACACCTGGTAGTCAGTTATAGGATTGGACTGTTGTTTTTTTTTAAAAAAATGTGGACCGTGAAGGTCAGAAATTATTAAGGCCAATGTGTGCCATGGATCCAATTAAGGACATTGTTGTGTGCGTTTGTCCGGGGTTAGTGCGTGACTGATCAGCAGCCTAACCTTATTGATGTTTTTTTTTATAAAATGCATAATAGTCCAATTCTATTCCATATTCTGATTTAAATAAATGGCATATCCATGCAGCTTTTGAGCATATAAATTGTTGATTATTATTCCCTATCAGAACTTTTATCGGTTCTTATTGTGATACACCCATTCCAGTGAAGCAATGTTGGTTCCTCATGATAATAAAGATATTTGACTTGGTTGATACTTTTCGAAGCATATGATAATTCTTCCTGATATCAGAACTGTAACACCCCCAGATCCAGGGTCAGGGATCTGGTCGTTACGGCCTCAATATCCAACCACAAAACCAACATAACTTAAATTACAACCTTGTGACCCAAAACAACAACATAAAACACACCCGTTATAGTCCCAGAGATGAAATCAGAGTAACCAACAATATTATTAATCACAAGTTTGAGTTCTTACAACCCAAAGAATTACAATTGTACAATTACATACTCTTTGCCATCCATTAATTGATACCATAATATAAATACGTTTGAGGCTCAATTGCTAACAACTAGCCTACCAGTAGTTGCATCCTCAACAATTAGCGGTAGACCTCTGACGGTTGACACCTGCTTACGCTGTGTGTGCCTTGCGCGGCCATCTGATCTAGCTGTTGTTGTAATATAAATAAATAAAGCAAGGGTGAGCAAAAGCCCACCGAAAAATATAATTGAACGACAATAATATATGACAGTTCAAAATATCTTTGAAACCATATGCCATGTATTAACGATGTAGTACCATTATAAGGTATGAGATGAAGTTACAAGGTAACTCAAAAATATATTTGTTTTGAATAAATACCTGCTATGCAAAAGATAAGCAAGATATTCTCAATTATCATAAAAGAGGAACTTGCAGGAAAAATATTGCAATTCCGGTTTCAACACTTTTTCACCTTGCCAACACCAACAGTGTTGCAGAAATTTCTCACTTTTAGAAGATGAACTAATACGGGAGCATTGCCGCGCCAGATGCCCTGACGTTTACGATGATCAGTCGTATGTCATGCATCTCATCAGTCGTTCTCTACATGTAGAAGGTAGCTCCGACGGAATTACTTATCTACCGCCCTCTGGAACTCCTCAGCCAACGGTGGGGCTATTGCTGGACCGGCGCCACTCGGCCACTTACGCGTCTCCTAGTTCGAATATCATCCATGACTCTGAAACGTAAAGTTCGTTCCCCTTTTCCCCAAGTGTAACACTTGTTGATAGGACTCCACAAAGTAGTCGTATCTAATTGGAAAGGAAAATTCACCAATATTTCCCAAGCTGATGCTTGTTAATGGATATAAACTTGTTACATCAATCATACCCCTCGAGCGTTGAGGAGGTAACCAAAAGACTCATATCGATGCTTGAAAGAATCAAGATGTGAGTGACAAGATAGTTTTAGCAAGTATATGACCGGGCAGTCCAATAAATAACATCTCCAAGTGAGGCCCCCCTTATATAATTTTTGGAAGTTGAGCGAGTATTTAAATCTTCTTATAAGATAGATTTAAACGAACATAAAGTTTTGGGAACCTCCCCTTGATAAAATAGTCATAAAAGACTTTGAAATATTTTACATAATATCTGAAGGTGAAGGATAACCTTTGAATAATATAAATCATTACAAAAAGAATTCAAAAGAATTTTATTAAATATTCCAAGAATATTTATTAAGTCAATAATAATTACGGAATATTATTAAATCATAATATTGCTCGTAAGTAATCCTCGAATGAATATATAGAATTATTTATTAAATAAATCTCTTCTTAAATGAATATTTAAAATAATATTCATTGAATAAATAAACTTAAATAAATATTTAAAATAATATTTACTGAATAAATCAAACCTTAAATGAATATTTGAAAATAATATTCATTTAACAAATAACATTCCAAATGAATATCCAAATAATATTCATTAAACCAATAATATTCTAACTGAATATCCCAAAATAATATTCATTTAACAATTAATATTCTAAATGAATATCCGAATAATGTTCATTTAGTAATCAAAACTTTAAAGAAATATTCAAAACAATATTCCGTAAGTAATTAGAACTTCAACTGAATATTTTAAAATAATATTCATTAAGTAAATAAAACCTTAAATGAATATTCAAATAATATTCATTTAATAAATACTATTCTAAATGAATATCCAATTAATATTCATTTAGTAATCAATACTCTCAAGGAATATTTGAAATTATGTTCCTTAAGTAATTAGAATTTCAAAGAAATATCTTAAAGTAATATTCATTGAATAGATAAAACCTTAAATGAATATTCGAAAGTAATATTCATTTAATAAACAATATTCTAAATGAATCTTGAAATAATATTCATGAAATAATCAAACTCTACAATGAATATTCGAAATAATATTCATTTAATATCTCTCGACTGAGATAATACTCAAATAACATTTCTCGAAAGATTTCCAAGTAAATAATACTTTATGGAAATATAATTAATGTTTAATAATAACATTCCTCAAACGGAATACTAATCTGTCGTTGGAATCCCTCCGGGTTTCCAAGACTACATCTATATCTCAAAATACCGACTCCCGGTCTACATTTAAAGAATGAATATCCCATGCCCTTCACTAAGGGTCTTAACCAAAAGTCCGGCTTATACTGATATATCGTATCTAGTCTATAAGCCAATATCAATTCAGGGAACAAGTATTGCAATATAACTTGAAAGTAGACATGCATGCTATGGCATATGTATACAACAATCATCATATATATATTATCACAACAACAGTTCCAAGTATTGGAAACTTGCCTGAGAATCGAGTGCGGGTAGGGGTAATGTGTCCCGGGTCAGCTCGACAATCTATAAACAATCAGAATATTTAAGATTAACCACTTAATGCTTATAAAAAGGCTAAGTATAAACTCCACTTAAATCGAAACATGTTTTCGAGTTATCTCGTTACGTCTCTTTTAGTGTAACTCTTTTTATCACCGATACGATCCGACGTTCGTTCGCTATCAAGACATGTCATCATGCTTATACTGGGTATATACTTAAGTCGTATAAGTTCTAAGGTTGGTCGTTTACGAATCAAGATTATACCTCGAGTGTTATCGCCCGTTTCCTAAGTTATAACCAAAGTCATACCTTTAAGGGTTTCGTTCGCGTTTAACCTCGATTCAAACATTTTTATAAAATCGGAAAACGATCCATTCGACATGTGGTTTTCTCCCACACCTTCCTTTTTACCTCTAATATTTAATTAATAAGATTCGCCACTGATTAAACGACATTTAAGGGAATCCATTTCAATTACGAACTTTCGTTTACGATTTCGAACCACTTTTACGAATTTAATCATAACTCCTAAACCGTAAGTCCATTTCATGCGATCTTTATATCAAAACGAAGCTTGTAACATAATCTAGCTAATCATGGCATAAGTCGAAGCTATGCAGTGAGTTATATCTTCTGTCAAGTTCGGATTTCAAGATTAAACAAAAATCGGGCATTACGACGGCTATAAATCGAACGTTCTACTAATCGTAACACTAAACCAAGCCACACCGGGCACCAATACAACTTGTACACATGATTAACATCCTTATCAGTCCAAGAACATCATGTTAAACCAACAAGATCATCACCTCTTACTAAAATCATTAAACCACTAACTAATCATGCTTATAATCATCATCAATATCATACTAATCTAAACCCAATCAAGACAATCATAAATCTCAAATTACAAGCTAGGGTTTTGGTGATATATACCTTCCATGATGTGTGTGAGACCTTGCTAAGCCTTGTATAGTCCTTGTATACCATTAACCAAGCTTAGATCATCCAAAAAAATCAAGATCCAAGAATTTGTTCTTGAAAATCACTATTCACCCTCATCTTCAAGGATTTATTTGAAAATGGAAAAAGTGATGTTTGAGGCTAAGATTTCTAGGGTATTACTTTTATGAATTATAGGATCTACCATAAAAATCTCAAGATCAAACAATGGTTGAAAGGTTGATTTTGATCTTTGATTTAAGGAGAAAGCCGAATGGCTCTAATGAGAGGGAGAGAGAGAGTTTGGCTTGGTTGCTTGCTTGGTTATGTGATAAAATGAATTATTTGAGATAATATCTAGCTAAAGCTACTTTATTAAAGTAGTGAGGTGTTGGATGAGGAAATGGCAAGACATGTGTTGAAGATGTGGTGGTTTAGAGCTTAACTATGTAGTTGCTTGCTAAGTACTTAGTTGCATTCTCTAAGATGCTAGTTGCTCATGTAACTACTTGGTTACTTGCTCTTATCTACTAGCACATGGTTGCCCCTTGGCCCTCTGCTTGTTTCTTTGTCCGTTTATTGCTTAATTCGTTGATCGTTCGAGGGAATAACTCATTTGTTTCTAGTTAGGGTTTTACCGAAAACCTCCTTAATATTTCTAATACTATTCTTCATCTTTCTTAATACTTCTCGAATTTAAATTTCCTTAATTCCCTTTTATAAATCCTTAAGTCTTGCAGTGTCCAGGGAAATCTCGGAGAAAATAAAAGTGCTCTTTTTCTGAATCCGACAGCTTTTACATACACTTATTTTCCTCCTGGATCACTAATACGAACCCAGAAATCCGTTCCGAATACCGGGTATAACATTATTATAATAATATTCTAAATTCCACCAAAATCACTATTCATCACTTATTTTTATTTAATTCCTATAATTAGGAAAATGAACCTGGTTCACCCTCGAGTGTTCCTTAACCTTTTTACGGAACCGCTGGGCTTATAATAGATATTGATTTGGATGACATGAGGGTATCTATTTCTCTCTAGGGAATCTTATCCTAACTTTCTAGGAGATAGATTATTCTAATCTAAGTTATCACCCAATAGCATCCTTCAGGCCATATAACCTTGGAATATATATCCTTTCATTATTCATTCTTTAAATCCAGTATTACATTGTAGTTGTAACCACTGTTCACTCTTACATCAATACATAATAAAAGTTTTAATTCTACCCAAAAATCTGGGTTCTTACAGTCTCCCCTCCTTAAAAGGATTCCGTCCCGGAATCAGGTAGAAGACAATTGGGTACTTGTTGGTTATTTCGCTTTCCAATTCTCTGGTCGATCCTTACGCATTCCAATCTTTCTAAAGCACATCGTACTGGTGTTACAATACACCCTTTATCCGTTCTACCAATTCTTTGATACTTTCGCATAACACATTATCCGGAATATGCTCTTGTCCGGTCTTACACTATTAACCTTATTGGTACGTGCAGTGACTTCGGTATCACTAACGCGCTACGAATTCCGGAGATAACCTCACTCGTAATTTTGCAATTCCTGATCGCTTTAATCTTCGCAATCTCGATGTATATATATATTTAGGTGGAAAAATTTATCGAGAGATCACTGTGATCAATGAACATTTGTTATATTGCATAGCTAGTACAGAAGGGGGCCAGCCTTTAGTACTTGACAAGCAATTAAACAATTAATGGCATTCCACTTAGACTCCTATCACACAGACAGAGAGTCACGTAGTATTACCTCCCCTCCTTAAAGGGTTGTTCTTCTCAATTTAGAAGAAGATAAATAAGGGAGAAGAAAAGAACGAATTTCAAAGAATCATATATGAAAGTTTTCATGATTGTCAAAATATCATACTTAGAATTTACCTATGAACTATAGAGGTTTATTAGAGAAGAGAAATAATCATATTCGTATCAAATTCCACTTTCTCGTAATCTCACATATCACATTTCCCTGCTATTCTGTCCATCATTCTATGGACCTATACTCTTGCTTGATATTAGCACCACTTACTTTTTGGAAAATCCTTCAACCTCTCAGGTTAAATCTTGGATTTCCCGCTTGACATTATTATTACTCACATTTCACGCCCCGACACTGGCTCTTTCATACCCATAATTCTAACACTATCAGGTTGTCATTCCGAGTGCTCGTTAGGAAAACCCATTCATCAATCCATTCATAACATTTCTTGCTTCACATTCAATTATTATTTCCCATTCTTTTCTTTATCAATCACATCCATCTTATCATCTAGTTCTCATTCACTTCTGTTATTGAACTCCACCGTCACCTTATTAGGGAAACGCGTGTTACCTTTATTCAATATACGTGGCACGTTTGTGGTCAAACTTTCCTTTGTTCAACCATCTAGATTTCACTTTCTCATTCCATGAGTCTCTTTTATTACTCAATCAAACTATTCCATATTTCCTCGGATTTTCCAATCTTAAAAGGAGTCAATTTGTATGTCATTCATGCTCCTAATTCCAACTTTCCGTTTTGGTCAATACCCTTACCTTGCCAATTCCATACTTTTCTCGCTTCATTACTGGAGATTCTCATGAGTCCGCCTATCTGACTCTCTTATTAATTCCCAATTCTATTTTCATCTCTATCAGTCTCTTGTCTTTATTTCTACTATAATCATTTTACGAACCATCATAACCTAATTCTTCATTTCCAATATCCCGTCGTTCCAGAAATTACACCATCCGAACAAACCTGGATGATTTCTCTAACTTAGATTCAATTCGACATTTCCACAGTCGTTACCACCTAATTTCTCAGAAGGATCACCATCGCTTATCGCTTACGCAGTGCTTTAATAACTAAGCATCATAATTATCAATTCAAGATCCTCTAGGAAAACAAAATAATCACTATTTCCTATCCATAAGGAATGCTTCCTGAACTTGACGTAGATATTACATGAAGCAGATAAAATTGTAGGAAAGCTTCCAGCATCGCAGCTGGAACAGGCTGGTGAGATTATTAATCATATATCTCCGGTAGAAGACTAAAAGCTTAGCGGTTTGCTTAATCGCTTGCCAATCTCATAATTCTCTATCTTGTTTGCACAGAAATACACCAACATAAACTTGCTTGTCATTCATCATCGTGCCATTTGGCTTATCAGTATTTGTACCCTCTCTATTTCTGGTTATTTACTACCCATTCATGGTTACTTAACCTCCCCTCTCTCTTTCCAAAGAAAAGGCGAGTCTCTTGGGGAATTTGGTCTGGTCTGTCGTAGAGCCTCCTAATGTCGGTAATGTGCTACTGGCAACATCAAGAATCGAATCTTTACTTAAACTATTCTTATAGTTGATCCTGGCAAAATCATTAGACGGAATGTAACTTTCTCTACCACACTATGACCATCAAGGTCCTTACATTATCCTTCTATTTCTTTGGTCTGAGCATTTATACTTACTCCCCCATACTTAAAGTGTCGGCCACCTCGTTGGCCTTTCCTGATTATAATAATTTCTTGGGGTCAATGTTTTCTAGATCTATTCCAACTCAGGGTGGAAGCATTCTCCCTTAAATTCTGCTGAATGAGAGAAAGCATCTATCAGTCTCTTCCAAAAGTCATTGCTTCCACCTTTCTAGTGCGATCTTGACTACAGGTACTCCAAATCATACCTAGGGTATTTCCTTACTTTTACCTGGTTCCACACATGTTTCATCTGGCCTTATTGTTACTATGTCATACATTCCTTACCAAACTTCCCGTTTGAAGTTTAGAATATTAGCACTTCCCTTATAAGGTTTCTTAGGTCATCCTCATCATTCCTCCTGTATCTCCTGGTCATAGGGTATATCAAACATCATTAGTCAATTCTATAACATCTCTGTCTATGTACTTTTGAAGACTCCTTTCCACAAATCCTTACAGGTTATTGATACTTTGGTCGATTCAACTTATATCGTCTGAATTCACAATGTCTTTGTTAGGGGTGATGCTATCCTTTGTGCATCCCCCAGGGTTCGTATTAATCTATGGACATTCTATCCTCAATTCCATTTTCGAGGAATACTTACATCCTGTACTTGGCAATTTTAATCATATATCCATAATAAGGGTCTCTTTTCAATCATTCCAATCTTGATAATCTATAGGTAGCTTAATGTTACCTCTTCTTTCAAACGAATGTCAGTCTATATGACTTTCCCAAAAGACAACGTATGTCTATCTGTCTTTCTTACAGAACTTGGTAATGGTAGCAAGGATGTTCTGGAAGATATTGGTCGTGTTCAGCGTGAATCTCTTAATGCCTAATGCTCCTCTTGAGGACACCATGTTTCAGATAACATTTATGCATCATACTGCACCATCTCTGACAATCCTCATAACCTTTACTGGTCACCATCCTCATTCCCAACACATCCATGGTATTTATAAAATCCATCATCATGTATCTCAATTCATTTTATATCAAAAGCCCTCGCGGTTGGCACTTGATTAGAAGCACCCCACTTTGTCCTTACATTGCTGATTCAGTCACTTGACAATCCTTAGTGACTTGGCCCCAACTGGCCACACTAAAATATGTGAATTTAGGGGTTGGCTAA
This sequence comes from Kitagawia praeruptora, assembly GCA_037693485.1. NCBI lineage: Eukaryota > Viridiplantae > Streptophyta > Magnoliopsida > Apiales > Apiaceae > Kitagawia > Kitagawia praeruptora. The sequence goes on along the minus strand of CM075348.1, from coordinate 165,273,183 downwards.
TAGCATTACTTTTCTAGCAATTGTTGGCATAGTGCCTTCTACTTGATACCTTTTGATCTTTTCAAAAATTTTACTCCATATATGTCTCACTTGACTTCTCGGTACCGTCTCCGGTCACCTCTCCTTTATTTTTATCATTTCAACTTCTCTTATCAATTTCACGTACCACAAAAGCTTAACACTTCTGGCATAACAACCTTTTCATTTAAGTCAATCCCAGAATTTGGGGAAATTTCAGTTAATCTATCCACCCACTGGTTACATTAAAAATCCATTTCGATACCCAAAAAAATATTTCTATGAACATCCGAGATGGTCGAACCATAAACAGTTACAGTAGCGAAATGATTGACATAAAGCTGGGAGTTTAATCATTAGAAGGAAACCAAATATACATCGTCCTTAGAAGGGGAACCAAAAGTTTTAAACTAAACATGCCATACCTACCCGATACATGCTTGTCCTAATAGTCGATACTACCGAATACCAGTCTACTTAACAACTAGTCTCAGAAGGAACACTACCGTCGGGGTTAGTCGTTCCTCAACATTGGCACTACCAAGGCCATCCAAATTCGATGAACTGCGCTGTCTAAATGTATTCGAAATTACGCTGTCGTGCTGCATAAGCGCAGACCTATACCTGTATGAGTTGCATCATAATATCTCCCAAAGTTTCCTTCTTCCATTAGGCAACGCCAACCCTGGTCGTCACCAACTTTACCTTTAGCTCCAGGAAGATCTTCTCACGTTTATCTTGTCCATTCAAACTTTTATTCTTATAATAAGTCGGGTTACGGGACTACACTTTCTGTAAAGTCCCAAGCAAATCTTTGGTAATACCTTGTGAATTTTATGAAATTTCTCACCTTTGCCAGTGTGGTTGGCCAATCTCCATTTGAAACTGTCTTTAACTTGGTAGGGCCGACCAACACTACTCTTAATGATCATGTGTCCTATTGCTGGACTTCATTTTGCCAAAACTCTTATTTCGAGAACATGTCCTACACCTGTTCTTTCAGGTTGCATCTAAAAGCATTCTCAATTACATCTCAACCATTGCTCGCCTTGCCTAATCCATTTATGATTCAGTGTCAGAATAAACTTAAGGTAACTACCATAATCCATTCAAGGAAAAGAAAGAATTTAATATTCTTCTGAATCACATGCATCTAATGTTTCTGGTTCATCATTTCACTGAATTGAACTGAACTTATAATTGGTTCCTGATGATAGCCTTATTACTAATTTATCATAGACTCACTGGTCTTCTCCTCTTGTAGGTTCTGAGATCATTGTCTCGCTTACTATTTCCTTATATACTTTATCCGTTCAGGCCATCACTTCCCAATGTCTTTTCTTTCTAAGTTGATCCATTTATAAGATGGGCATTTCCCTGAATAAAATCACCTTAACAATCTCAATTTCGTTTCATAATTTAAAACCTATGAAATCTATCTTCTCACGGCGAATTACCATTGACAATATTCACACTAATCCATTTATCTGAAGATATGGCACTTGCCACCTATGTCTTAACTGTTCCTAGGGACTCTGCTCCCCGTCCTATATCAATGTCTTTGATAATCATGCATCATTCTAATTCCTTTCTCATTAATCTGAAAGTCTCCAAGGATTCTTATCTATCCTTACATAAGATCTTGAGTAATTACTCAAATCCATCTTACTTGCTGGCACTTCATCCGGTAGTCCGGCTATGAATCCAATATGCTTCTTTAATACTCTTAATAATATCTCAATTCTTTAAGCTCACTTTTCTGAGCACTATACCTTAACTCTTACAGTCTCTCTGGCTGTAGCCCTCATTCCTTAAGTGTAAACTCCTTATACTTATCAATATTCTCCTCCTCTGCTGGAACCTCTTCCGGGTCCTCAGTAGGGTACTCTATCGAATCCACCATCCGATCTTCAGCATCAAAACAAGCATCATTGAGTTACTTCTCGTAATCCCCAAGGTCTATCGCCTTACTAGTCGATACAATAACGAGCTAAGTCACTATCATGATACTTAATAGTTCCCATCAGGGTTTTATACGTCAGTACTACATTAAGTAGTCCGACTATGAACTTGGCAAGAGTTCTTATTATCTTAATGAATTTATTGTTTTAACGTCGCATCATCTCTGGGATTTATAACGCTCTCTCTGATACCATTTCTGTAACACCGCCAGATCCAGGGTCAGGGATCTGGTCGTTACGGCCTCAATATCCAACCACAAAACCAACATAACTTAAATTACAACCTTGTGACCCAAAACAACAACATAAAACACACCCGTTATAGTCCCAGAGATGAAATCAGAGTAACCAACAATATTATTAATCACAAGTTTGAGTTCTTACAACCCAAAGAATTACAATTGTACAATTACATACTCTTTGCCATCCATTAATTGATACCATAATATAAATACGTTTGAGGCTCAATTGCTAACAACTAGCCTACCAGTAGTTGCATCCTCAACAAAGGTAGCCAAGACCTTAGCGGTAGACCTCTAACGGTTGACACCTGCTTACGCTGTGTGTGCCTTGCGCGGCCATCTGATCTAGCTGTTGTTGTAATATAAATAAATAAAGCAAGGGTGAGCAAAAGCCCACCGAAAAATATAATTGAACGACAATAATATATGACAGTTCAAAATATCTTTGAAACCATATGCCATGCATTAACGATGTAGTACCATTATAAGGTATGAGATGAAGTTACAAGGTAACTCAAAAATATATTTGTTTTGAATAAATACCTGCTATGCAAAAGATAAGCAAGATATTCTCAATTATCATAAAAGAGGAACTTGCAGGAAAAATATTGCAATTCCGGTTTCAACACTTTTTCACCTTGCCAACACCAACAGTGTTGCAGAAATTTCTCACTTTTAGAAGATGAACTAATACGGGAGCATTGCCGCGCCAGATGCCCTGACGTTTACGATGATCAGTCGTATGTCATGCATCTCATCAGTCGTTCTCTACATGTAGAAGGTAGCTCCGACGGAATTACTTATCTACCGCCCTCTGGAACTCCTCAGCCAACGGTGGGGCTATTGCTGGACCGGCGCCACTCGGCCACTTACGCGTCTCCTAGTTCGAATATCATCCATGACTCTGAAACGTAAAGTTCGTTCCCCTTTTCCCCAAGTGTAACACTTGTTGATAGGACTCCACAAAGTAGTCGTATCTAATTGGAAAGGAAAATTCACCAATATTTCCCAAGCTGATGCTTGTTAATGGATATAAACTTGTTACATCAATCATACCCCTCGAGCGTTGAGGAGGTAACCAAAAGACTCATATCGATGCTTGAAAGAATCAAGATGTGAGTGACAAGATAGTTTTAGCAAGTATATGACCGGGCAGTCCAATAAATAACATCTCCAAGTGAGGCCCCCCTTATATAATTTTTGGAAGTTGAGCGAGTATTTAAATCTTCTTATAAGATAGATTTAAACGAACATAAAGTTTTGGGAACCTCCCCTTGATAAAATAGTCATAAAAGACTTTGAAATATTTTACAAAATATCTGAAGGTGAAGGATAACCTTTGAATAATATAAATCATTACAAAAAGAATTCAAAAGAATTTTATTAAATATTCCAAGAATATTTATTAAGTCAATAATAATTACGGAATATTATTAAATCATAATATTGCTCGTAAGTAATCCTCGAATGAATATATAGAATTATTTATTAAATAAATCTCTTCTTAAATGAATATTTAAAATAATATTCATTGAATAAATAAACTTAAATAAATATTTAAAATAATATTTACTGAATAAATCAAACCTTAAATGAATATTTGAAAATAATATTCATTTAACAAATAACATTCCAAATGAATATCCAAATAATATTCATTAAACCAATAATATTCTAACTGAATATCCCAAAATAATATTCATTTAACAATTAATATTCTAAATGAATATCCGAATAATGTTCATTTAGTAATCAAAACTTTAAAGAAATATTCAAAACAATATTCCGTAAGTAATTAGAACTTCAACTGAATATTTTAAAATAATATTCATTAAGTAAATAAAACCTTAAATGAATATTCAAATAATATTCATTTAATAAATACTATTCTAGATGAATATCCAATTAATATTCATTTAGTAATCAATACTCTCAAGGAATATTTGAAATTATGTTCCTTAAGTAATTAGAATTTCAAAGAAATATCTTAAAGTAATATTCATTGAATAGATAAAACCTTAAATGAATATTCGAAAGTAATATTCATTTAATAAACAATATTCTAAATGAATCTTGAAATAATATTCATGAAATAATCAAACTCTAAAATGAATATTCGAAATAATATTCATTTAATATCTCTCGACTGAGATAATACTCAAATAACATTTCTCGAAAGATTTCCAAGTAAATAATACTTTATGGAAATATAATTAATGTTTAATAATAACATTCCTCAAACGGAATACTAATCTGTCGTTGGAATCCCTCCGGGTTTCCAAGACTACATCTATATCTCAAAATACCGACTCCCGGTCTACATTTAAAGAATGAATATCCCATGCCCTTCACTAAGGGTCTTAACCAAAAGTCCGGCTTATACTGATATATCGTATCTAGTCTATAAGCCAATATCAATTCAGGGAACAAGTATTGCAATATAACTTGAAAGTAGACATGCATGCTATGGCATATGTATACAACAATCATCATATATATATTATCACAACAACAGTTCCAAGTATTGGAAACTTGCCTGAGAATCGAGTGCGGGTAGGGGTAATGTGTCCCGGGTCAGCTCGACAATCTATAAACAATCAGAATATTTAAGATTAACCACTTAACGCTTATAAAAAGGCTAAGTATAAACTCCACTTAAATCGAAACATGTTTTCGAGTTATCTCGTTACGTCTCTTTTAGTGTAACTCTTTTTATCACCGATACGATCCGACGTTCGTTCGTTATCAAGACATGTCATCATGCTTATACTGGGTATATACTTAAGTCGTATAAGTTCTAAGGTTGGTCGTTTACGAATCAAGATTATACCTCGAGTGTTATCGCCCGTTTCCTAAGTTATAACCAAAGTCATACCTTTAAGGGTTTCGTTCGCGTTTAACCTCGATTCAAACATTTTTATAAAATCGGAAAACGATCCATTCGACATGTGGTTTTCTCCCACACCTTCCTTTTTACCTCTAATATTTAATTAATAAGATTCGCCACTGATTAAACGACATTTAAGGGAATCCATTTCAATTACGAACTTTCGTTTACGATTTCGAACCACTTTTACGAATTTAATCATAACTCCTAAACCGTAAGTCCATTTCATGCGATCTTTATATCAAAACGAAGCTTGTAACATAATCTAGCTAATCATGGCATAAGTCGAAGCTATGCAGTGAGTTATATCTTCTGTCAAGTTCGGATTTCAAGATTAAACGAAAATCGGGCATTACGACGGCTATAAATCGAACGTTCTACTAATCGTAACACTAAACCAAGCCACACCGGGCACCAATACAACTTGTACACATGATTAACATCCTTATCAGTCCAAGAACATCATGTTAAACCAACAAGATCATCACCTCTTACTAAAATCATTAAACCACTAACTAATCATGCTTATAATCATCATCAATATCATACTAATCTAAACCCAATCAAGACAATCATAAATCTCAAATTACAAGCTAGGGTTTTGGTGATATATACCTTCCATGATGTGTGTGAGACCTTGCTAAGCCTTGTATAGTCCTTGTATACCATTAACCAAGCTTAGATCATCCAAAAAAATCAAGATCCAAGAATTTGTTCTTGAAAATCACTATTCACCCTCATCTTCAAGGATTTATTTGAAAATGGAAAAAGTGATGTTTGAGGCTAAGATTTCTAGAGTATTACTTTTATGAATTATAGGATCTACCATAAAAATCTCAAGATCAAACAATGGTTGAAAGGTTGATTTTGATCTTTGATTTAAGGAGAAAGCCGAATGGCTCTAATGAGAGGGAGAGAGAGAGTTTGGCTTGGTTGCTTGCTTGGTTATGTGATAAAATGAATTATTTGAGATAATATCTAGCTAAAGCTACTTTATTAAAGTAGTGAGGTGTTGGATGAGGAAATGGCAAGACATGTGTTGAAGATGTGGTGGTTTAGAGCTTAACTATGTAGTTGCTTGCTAAGTACTTAGTTGCATTCTCTAAGATGCTAGTTGCTCATGTAACTACTTGGTTACTTGCTCTTATCTACTAGCACATGGTTGCCCCTTGGCCCTCTGCTTGTTTCTTTGTCCGTTTATTGCTTAATTCGTTGATCGTTCGAGGGAATAACTCATTTGTTTCTAGTTAGGGTTTTACCGAAAACCTCCTTAATATTTCTAATACTATTCTTCATCTTTCTTAATACTTCTCGAATTTAAATTTCCTTAATTCCCTTTTATAAATCCTTAAGTCTTGCAGTGTCCAGGGAAATCTCGGAGAAAATAAAAGTGCTCTTTTTCTGAATCCGACAGCTTTTACATACACTTATTTTCCTCCTGGATCACTAATACGAACCCAGAAATCCGTTCCGAATATCGGGTATAACATTATTATAATAATATTCCAAATTCCACCAAAATCACTATTCATCACTTATTTTTATTTAATTCCTATAATTAGGAAAATGAACCTGGTTCACCCTCGAGTGTTCCTTAACCTTTTTACGGAACCGCTGGGCTTATAATAGATATTGATTTGGATGACATGAGGGTATCTATTTCTCTCTAGGGAATCTTATCCTAACTTTCTAGGAGATAGATTATTCTAATCTAAGTTATCACCCAATAGCATCCTTCAGGCCATATAACCTTGGAATATATATCCTTTCATTATTCATTCTTTAAATCCAGTATTACATTGTAGTTGTAACCACTGTTCACTCTTACATCAATACATAATAAAAGTTTTAATTCTACCCAAAAATCTGGGTTCTTACAAGAACTTATAACTGTTGTTGATATTGCTATCACTATATACTTGCTGAGCGTTCTTTGGCTCACTCTTGTTTTGTTTTACCTTCCTTTTCAGTTAGGGTTAAAGAGTTGGATACCTGCGCATTATAAGTCATATGAGAGCGATGAGGCATTCTTTAGAAGCTAGATACAGAGCCAGCACGGGCGTATGCTAAATGGGCTTGCGTTATGGTTTAGAAGGTATAAAGGTTTGAAATTTGAATTTGAGATAGAAGTTGTAATAATTATTGTTGTATAGATTCTTGTTTCATACCATAACCTGGAAGCGATCCTCGGTGAGGAATCTGTTTGCACTAAATCACGCAAGCATACATGGTCACAAGTAATATATAAGGTTAAGTCCAAATTCGTTCCCACAGGGATCAAGTTATGGTTCTATTCAGTAAATATGCCTATGCAACAATGTATGGTTATTATGCACTGCTAAGACAATAACAATTTTGGGTTTATTAAATTAAATTAACTAAGACACAAATTAACAAAACTAAGAATTAACTAACTAACAAGAATTAAAATCTAATTACGTCTGCAAGAAAAACCATGGAATCCTAACTTTATTAAATACTTTGCTTAGATCTGACGCCTTTAATCACTATATGCAATGGTTATGATATATGATCGGATAACACGAAACAAGTACACGTTACTTCTCAGTATACGTATACCAAACTAAACATACATCCACAAAAGAGATAGAAGATGAATAGACACCAATTATGCTTAGACCCTATATGTCTATAGAATTTGAAAACATAACGGTTGAAGAGCAAGTTATCCATAATGATCACATAGGGCAATATAAGTATTCTCATCTCATACTACGAATCATGTTGATAAACAATCATGAACCTATGCTAGCATGACAAGTTCTAAATCTCAAGATCCACTTTCACTTCACAAGAGATTAACAAATTAGATGTTAGCTAGGCATCTAACAATTAAGCATAACCATACGAGGATATCAGATATACATCACACACAGATCTGTAAAGCATCAAGATACTAAAGCTCCATAAATAAATCCGTTAGAATCCCATGACAACGATTAGTTCATAATCGAACCTCTCGTCATCATGGGATCAAGTGAAACCATGATGAAAACAAAGTATGAAAAGATACAAATAAATATAAGTAATTGATATGTAATGGTTCTGGTCCTAATGATGATCCTAATGATCTTAATACAATTTACAAGGGTTGGATGTGTTTATATAGGCTCTAGACATCTTGCCCAGCAAGAAAATACCATATCAGAATTATAATAGAATTTCTGCAAAATACGTTTCCTAAACTGATTCTGATTTAAAGGGAAATTCGTAGCTGACTTTTCTTTAGATATTCTGGAACGTTCCAAACGTAATTGGACCTCTGGACGACCTTAGAATGATAGATAATCTCGTTATCTTCGCGTGGACAGCTTACGGGCCTCAAACGGAGTTGTAGAACTCAAGATATGGCCAAAATAGTAAAAACTGTAATTTTTCAGGGGCAACTTGCGCCCAGCAGTCTGTTCTTCACGCAAATTGCTCCTACCCGGCGCAATTTGCTTGTGACGATCCTATCCCAAGTTGTAGAAAATCTCCCAGGCTTCGCGTGGGCAGTAAGATCGCTGAAAATGGACTTCTAGAACTCCAGATATGTCCAAAACAGTGTAGACTGCGCAACCGTCTCAGAAATCCGAATTTTAATTAATTTATTCTCCAAAAACGATAGAAGCATCAACCATAATCAACATTCTTGTAAATTTGCACAACTAAACAAAACACATCAAAACTACCACAAACTTGAGTCCAAGACAATCAATTTAAGCCGATTTAGAATGCTCCAAGTGGATATAAACTCCACTTATCACACCCCCAAACTTAAACCGATGCTTGTCCTCAAGCATAAACAATTACAACTAACTAACTAACTAGTACCACTTCCGTAGGTGATCACGGTTGCATTTGGCATATGCAACAAGCCCTTTAAACCCCTAGGCAGCCCTAGTGGACGAGTAAGGTCTCGTGAAGGCCTATAGCGAATGTACCCACAAAATCCATTTAACCTAATGCAATGCAATGCATGAATGCAACTAAATGAAAATGCAATTAATATAGTACTAATATCCTACCATACCTTCAAATCCTCTCATGCCATATCAACTTAAGAATCAAAGTAAATACGCAATGTCTTGGTGTCGAAAGTGCAAGCATTCACATAGTCTACTCAATGAACATGCATAAATTCTCACAAGCCCATGTCAAGTGTAAGAATAAGTTAGTAAACATGCTAAGCCTACAAGAGTACATCTTCGAGACAAAACTCGGGATCTCATACGCAAAAACAAGCAAACACTCACAATCCACTCACAAAAGAATATTCACTCAAGAACAAGGGTAAGTGTATCACTCAATTCCAACAAAATCATAATCATGCTTGACATTTGGTATCAATCTAACTCTTAACACAACATACATCAATGACGATAATCAAAAGGTCTTTAATTGGGTTGTAACGGGGCTAGGGACAAGGTATGTCAAATAAGCCAAACAGGTGAAGTGCCAAAAGCTAGTAAGTACCATAATAAATCATACACAACACCCTATTTCCCCCCCACATAATTTTTCTATTTTTCCTCCAACAAAAACAATCGACGAGTCGACTAAAGTAGGATCACAACAAACACAAACATGCTCTCATAATACATTTTTTTTTTCTTTTTTTTTCCTTTTTTTTCTTTTTTTCTTTTTTCATATTTTTTTTCGAGAGCTAAATATAACACAAACAATAATATAAACAATAACAATGATCCCACAATTTTATTACACATGCCGACTATCAAGTAAACAAACCCAATTTTCAATATTTCCCCCAAAAGTAAGACCAACAATAAACCCCTCCTTGCACACCTTATTACTTCCTTAAGCACTCTACTAGCTTTTGACAATGTGGGTTCAAATTAATGTAAGGCCAATACAAGAAAAAGGTCTAGGCAAGTAATGTGGTATGTCACCGAAAAAATAGGATTAAGCTCAACAGGTTAACTAATTGATCATGTAAATATGGTGTGGTAATATGGGAAAATATACGGTTATTCCTAAATGCCTTTATCATTTTAATCGTCAAATAATGTCATGCATTTCAAGAAAGACCTCAAACAACTGCTAGCAATGCAAACAATATGTGGACACTCAATCAAACGAATAAATTGCAAATAATATGCAATAAGGCTCAAAAACTCACTTGGTGGAAAAACATACTCAATCCCAAGCAAAAATCTCTCTAACGCACCGACTTGTATTCAAAGCATGCAAACTAAATCATCTTGCACATATTCATGTCCTTCTAATTACTCACAACATTCAATAAGTCTACTAGCTTCAACTTACTAGTGTATGTGTGTGCACAAGAACAAAGCATATCACTTCTCAATCAAAAGCATCAACAACACAAAATTCCTATCAAGCATGGGTGCAAATGCAACTATTATGAACTTACATGATATACGAACATAAAAACAGAATGTCCTATATGAAACAAACGTAGATAACACGAACATAAATGCATAATTTACTACTACTAATATGCAAAGCATGAAATCCTACATGAACACAATGACAAACAATCACATATATATACACTACTTATCCCTCAAACCACCCCCAAACTTAGAATATTCAATGTCCTCATTGAATGGAAGTAAATACAAGGGAAAGTAGAAAACAGACCAGTATACAACAATGCTTGGGTTGCCTCCCAAGAAGCGCTTCTTTAACGTCAATAGCTTGACGTTACTTTCAAGCCTCCATTATGGATGATAATAGTTGGCCTGGTCATCTCTTCGCGAGACTTCATCGTCATCACGGCGGCACACTTTCTGCCCTTTCTCCTCGCTTGGCCTATTCATGTAACAACCATGACCTATTCCAATGCCTTCATCTATTGACCCAAAATCTGTCAATTTGTAGAACAACACACACTCGCGGGGTTCGCTTGAATATAATGGAGGAGGGTAAATGTAAGTTGCTGAAGCCTTTGGTTCCTCAAAGAGAACTTCCTCCATTGGCTCTAATGCGCTACCTCCATCTTTAAACTCTGAGACAAGTAGAAGACCTGAATCTTTCCCATGTTCTTCAGCCTCTTGGTACGCACATACCAATTCTTGAAATTTCTGCAGCTCATCAGTGTCTATCCCAAATAGTGCCCTTTCCAAATCATCCACCATCCTAGCATGATCAAATTCCTCACATGGCTTGCGAATGCTAACCTCCTCTTGGAATTTGTCTTCCTCAATTATGCATGCAGTACCTTGCTCCAAGTCATCGTTACTCTCTGGAATTGCCTCTAGCATGAATTGTTGATTCTCTTGATCCAAGGCATTCCTAACTTGAGCAGCTATTATTTCCAAAGATTTGATAGACGCCTCGTTACTTTTTATACGCATCCTAATCTCCTCCAAAGTCTCTTGTTCCAATGATCTCACAGCTTGAGCAACTAGAATCTCCAAAGATTTGAGAGACTCCTCATTACTCTTCACAAGCATCCTAATCTCCTCCCTAGTAGGAACCTCATCTGACTGAAAAGCAGGAGTAGGTTGCTGATGTTGAAAATCTTCACTTCCATAGAAATATGACATATCTGGAACATCTTGCTGGTACTGTTGAGGATAGTACTGAAAACATGGTTGTTCCTCATAACTCAGAGGTTGAGATTGCCACGGGTCATGTTGCTGCAGAAAATTCTGGTTCTGCTGTTGCAGAATATTCTGAGGATAGTAAGGCTGTGCTCTATATTGTTGACCTTGATACTGCTGATAAGGCTGCTGAGGTTGTTGAATACCACCTTGGTTGCTCCAGCACTGATACGTCTCATGTGCGCCCGCACATAGCTCACAAACACTAACCACCTGCTGAACTCCATAGTAATTTAGAAAATCCATATTCAACGGCAATGCTCTCTGACAAGTACCTGAAACACCAACGAACTATACAAGAATATATGAGAAAAAGAAATCCGAGTCAGTGAACTCTAACGACCACTATTGACAAGCACATAAACCAAAAATGAAACACCGATGATCCCCGGCAGCGGCGCCAAAAACTTGTTTGCACTAAATCACGCAAGCATACGTGGTCACAAGTAATATATAAGGTTAAGTCCAAATTCGTTCCCACAGGGATCAAGTTATCTAAAGAAAATTCGTTCCCACAATGTATGGTTATTATGCACTGCTAAGACAATAACAATTTTGGGTTTATTAAACTAAATTAACTAAGACACAAATTAACAAAACTAAGAATTAACTAACTAACAAGAATTAAAATCTAATTACGTCTGCAAGAAAAACCATGGAATCCTAACTTTATTAAATACTTTGCTTAGATCTGACGCCTTTAATCACTATATGCAATGGTTATGATATATGATCGGATAACACGAAACAAGTACACGTTACTTCTCAGTATACGTATACCAAACTAAACATACATCCACAAAAGAGATAGAAGATGAATAGACACCAATTATGCTTAGACCCTATATGTCTATAGAATTTGAAAACATAACGGTTGAAGAGCAAGTTATCCATAATGATCACATAGGGCAATATAAGTATTCTCCTCTCATACTACGAATCATGTTGATAAACAATCATGAACCTATGCTAGCATGGCAAGTTCTAAATCTCAAGATCCACTTTCACTTCACAAGAGATTAACAAATTAGATGTTAGCTAGGCATCTAACAATTAAGCATAACCATACGAGGATATCAGATATACATCACACACAGATCTGTAAAGCATCAAGATACTAAAGCTCCATAAATAAATCCGTTAGAATCCCATGACAACGATTAGTTCATAATCGAACCTCTCGTCATCATGGGATCAAGTGAAACCATGATGAAAATAAAGTATGAAAAGATACAAATAAATATAAGTAATTGATATGTAATGGTTCTGGTCCTAATGATGATCCTAATGATCTTAATACAATTTACAAGGGTTGGATGTGTTTATATAGGCTCTAGACATCTTACCCAGCAAGAAAATACCATATCAGAATTATAATAGAATTTCTGCAAAATACGTTTCCTAAACTGATTCTGATTTAAAGGGAAATTCGTAGCTGACTTTTCTTTAGATATTCTGGAACGTTCCAAACGTAATTGGACCTCTGGACCACCTTAGAATGATAGATAATCTCGTTATCTTCGCGTGGACAGCTTACGGGCCTCAAACGGAGTTGTAGAACTCAAGATATGGCCAAAATAGTAAAAACTGTAATTTTTCAGGGGCAACTTGCGCCCAGCAGTCTGTTCTTCGCGCAAATTGCTCCTACCCGGCGCAATTTGCTTGTGATAATCCTATCCCAAGTTGTAGAAAATCTCCCAGGCTTCGCGTGGGCAGTAAGATCGCTGAAAATGGACTTCTAGAACTCCAGATATGTCCAAAACAGTGTAGACTGCGCAACCGTCTCAGAAATCCGAATTTTAATTAATTTATTCTCCAAAAACGATAGAAGCATCAACCATAATCAACATTCTTGTAAATCTGCACAACTAAACAAAACACATCAAAACTACCACAAACTGGAGTCCAAGACAATCAATTTAAGCCGATTTAGAATGCTCCAAGTGGATATAAACTCCACTTATCAGAATCGTTGGAGTATTAAGTTTTATTTGTAAGTTGATTGGAATTTTGGGTTGGGTTGTATTACAGGTGGATAGTCCGATTTACAAATACTTCATGTCGAAATTTTCTAAAATTCCCCTGTATCAAAGTCTATTTTATTAAAATATATATATATATATATATATATATATATTCGGTATCGAGATGTCGGGGCGTTACAGCAATTGCACTAGTGTTGTCATAAAAGATTGGGATTATATCAACTCTTAATCCATAGTCAAGAAGTTGATTCTTCATCCATAGTATTTATGCACAACAACTCCCAGCTGCAATATACTCAGCTTCTACAGTAGAAGTGGAAACTGAATTCTACTTCTTGCTAAACCAAGAGGCCAGCTTGTTCCCTAAGAATTGACAAGTGCCTGTGGTACTTTTTCTGTCAATTTTACAACCTGCATAATCTGCATCTGAATAGCCAGTTAGATTAAAACCAGATTCTCTAGGATACCAAATGCCAAGATTTGGTGTTCCTTTGAGATATCTGAAAATCCTTTTAATAGCTATTAAATGAGATTCCCTGGGATCGGCTTGGAATCTAGCACATAAACAAGTAGAAAACATAATATCAGGTCTGCTTGCTGTTAAATATAAGAGTAGCCCACCATGCCCCTATAACTTGAGATGTCCACTTTCTTCTCCTTTGTATTCAACTCAAGTTTAGTGGCAGTGGCCATGGGTGTTTTTGCAGAAGCACAATCCAACAGGTTAAATCTCTTTAAAAGATCATTAACATACTTGGATTGGCTAATGAAGATTCCATCACTAACTTGCTTTACTTGTAAACCAAGAAAATAAGTTAGTTCACCCATCATGCTCATTACATATTTACTTTGCATAAGTTTGACAAACCTTTTGCAAAGCTTCTCATCAGTAGACCCAAAAATTGTATCATCTACATAAATTTGAACAAGTATCATAGAGCCATTGACATTTCTATAAAAGAGAGTTTTATCAACAGTACCTCGAGTGAAGTGATTCTCTATAAGGAACTGTGAGAGAGTGTCATCCCAGGCTCTTGGTGCTTGCTTCAGGCCATAGAGTGCTTTGAGAAGAAAATAGCCATAATCTGGAAACTCTAGATCTTCAAAACCAGGAGTTTGACTCACATACACCTCTTCTTCCAAAATGCCATTTAGAAAAGCACTCTTGACATCCATCTGATAGACTTTAAAATTGGCATGGGCTGCGTAGGCCAGGAAGATTCTGATTGCTTTTAACCTTGCTACAGGTGCTAAGGTTTCATCAAAATCAATTCATTCTTCTTGGCAATAACCTTTTGCAACCAATCTTGCTTTGTTCCTTGTTACTATGCCATTCTCATCCATCTTATTCTTGAATACCCATTTAGTGTCAATCACTAACTTGCCTTTAGGCTTGGGTACAAGCTTCCACACTTTATTTTTCTCAAACTGGTTTAGCTCCTCTTGCATTGCTAAAACCCAGTCTGGATCTAGGAGGGCATCCTCAACTCTCTTAGGTTCTTCTTTAGACAGAAAACTAATGTACAAGCATTCTTCTTGAATTGCCCTTCTAGTTTGGACTCTTGCATTTGAATCTCCAATGATGAGTTCAAATGGGTGATCTCTGGTCCATTTTCTTGATGGTGGTAGATTTAATCTTGATGACGTAGCTTCATTCTCCCTGTGTTGATCATTCTGATTAGTTGTTGAGTGACGACTCTGAGAAACTCCCCCTGAGTGTGTGGCTCTCGAGGTTGGAGTGCTAACATAGTTGTCAACAGATAATTCTCTATGACTATCAACGGGTAATCCAGAATTGTCTTCAACGAATGGAGCTTCCTCAACATCAACGAATGATGTCTCACGCCCTTCACTCCGAGCATGCTGCAATCTTACACCAATCGATGTTGCTTCTACATCATCTTCACTACTTTCACCATTCATATCATTTTTAAATGATAAATCTTCATGAAAACCTTCATCTATTAACCCTTGGATTTTCTTGTCATCAAAGACAACATGTATGGATTCCATAACAATGTTAAGTCTTAGGTTATAGATTCTATATGATTTCCCTGTTGAATATCCAACAAAGATAGCTTCATCTGCTTTGGTATCAAACTTTCCAATGTTTTCTCCTTGATTTCTCAGGACAAAACTGTAACAGCCCCAAATCCGGGGTCTGGGATTTAGAGTAGTCACGATCCATTTAATCCTTGCCTTACCTGTATTACTCACAATGTACACAATTCAACTGTTTATGACCCCACAATATATATCTCACACACACACACACACAGGTTAGAGTCTCAGAAACGACACAATACATCAACTGCGGAATAAATAACTTTCATTACAATACCCAAATGTTTTACAAAGTCTGATACTGGTACAATCTCTAAGTAATGGTACATTACCAACTAAGGATCCGGATGATTACAATCTTCTCATTCCACTCACATCTATACATAAGCTCAACAAGCTGCAGCCTGATCTGACTGGTTCGTATCATCTCCGGAATCACTGGTGCCCATGACATCCTGCTTCACTGCTCTATAATATATATAAAACAATAGCAAGAGTGAGCAAATAGCTCGGCAAGGTAATGAAAACATGGCATCACTCTGCCTATGACTTAACCCAGAATAAGGCGGGTATAAGATAATAATTGTCAAAATATCTCTTTACCGAAAGTATTTCCTTATCAGAATATATTCCAAAAATAGTACTATTGTAGTACTCCAAATATCATTTCATAATATCTCTGCAAACTTTTATTATACTATTGAACCATGTTCTAGTATATTATAAAAGGATGAGGTTTCAAAGTAAACCAATATAATCTTTCTGTAGGAAAGAAATATCTGCTATATAAGTATAAGCAGAGTATCAACATATAAATTAAAAGATGAACTTATAAGGTGATTCAATATAAACAACCCCCTTACCATAACCCCGGTTATGTAAGGTAACCACAGAGTCATATAAAAGATGAAGTTACAAGGTGACTCAAAATATATCTGTTTTGAATAAATATCTGCTATGCAAAAGATAAGCAAGATATTCTCAATTATCATAAAAGAGGAACCTGCAGGAAAAATATTGCAATTCCGGTTTCAACACTTTTTCACCTTGCCAACACCAACAGTGTTGCAGAAATTTCTCACTTTTAGAAGATGAACTAATACGGGAGCATTGCCGCGCCAGATGCCCTGACGTTTACGATGATCAGTCGTATGTCATGCATCTCATCAGTCGTTCTCTACATGTAGAAGGTAGCTCCGACGGAATTACTTATCTACCGCCCTCTGGAACTCCTCAGCCAACGGTTGGGCTATTGCTGGACCGGCGCCACTCGGCCACTTACGCGTCTCCTAGTTCGAATATCATCCATGACTCTGAAACGTAAAGTTCGTTCCCCTTTTCCCCAAGTGTAACACTTGTTGATAGGACTCCACAAAGTAGTCGTATCTAATTGGAAAGGAAAATTCACCAATATTTCCCAAGCTGATGCTTGTTAATGGATATAAACTTGTTACATCAATCATACCCCTCGAGCGTTGAGGAGGTAACCAAAAGACTCATATCGATGCTTGAAAGAATCAAGATGTGAGTGACAAGATAGTCTAGCAAGTATAGGACCGGGCAGTCCAATAAATAACATCTTTCAAGTGAGGTTCCCTTATATATTTTTGGAAGTTGAGCGAGTATTTAGATCTTCTTTAAGATAGATTTAAATGAAAATAAAGTTTGGGAACCTCCCCTCGATAAAATAGTCATCAAATACTCCGAGATATTTTACACCACATCTGAAGGTGAAAGATAATCTTTGAATAATATGAATTATTATAAAAAGACTTCAAAATAATTTAATTAAATATTCCAGGAATATTTATTAAGTCAATAATAATTACGGAATATTATTAAATCATAATATTGCTCGTAAGAAATCTTCGAATGATGATGAAGTAACAAAAAGAATCGCTTTGATGAATAGCAACCAAGTTGCGATGGAAAAGAGTAATATCAACAGATTTTTGACCGGACAGTCAAATAAAATAAATAACAGCTCTCGAGTACAGCTCCCTTATATTTGAAAGTTCTGAGCGAGTGTATAAGTCTTCCTATAAGATAGACCTTAAACGGAAAATAGAGTTTTGAGAACCTTTCCTCGATAAAATAAACATAATAAGACTCAGAAATAATTTACATGATATTTGAGGATCAGAATAATATTTGAATAAGATAAATCATTTCTAAATTTAGTTAAAATAATTAAATAAATATTCAAAGAATATTTATTAATTTATAGATAATTAAAGAATATTCTTAGTATAAAATATTGCTCATAAATAACTCTCGAATGAATATATAAAATATTCACCAAATAAACAATTCCTCGAGTAAATATTCAAAATAATATTTGAATCAATCCTCAAATAAATATCTAAAGTAATATTCAATTGAATAAATCCTCGCAGGAATATAAAATAAATAAATAAATTCTTAAATGAATATTCCAAAATAATATTCCTTAGATGAATATTCAAAATAATATTCACTTAATACATAACTGCAAATGAATATTCAAAAATAATATTCATTTAAACAAACAAACTCTTAATGAATATTCAAAATAATATTCATTGTACTCAATAATATTTATTCGATATATTATGAAAATATATCTCCAAAAGTATATGAAATACCGACTCCCGGTCTTTTACAAAAGATACGACATATACACCCTTTATTATGGGTAATAATAAAGTCTGACTTATAACTGATATCCCCATATCTAGCTTGTAAGCCAATTCCCAATTCATTTCCGAGTACTAAATACTTTCTGGAAATATAATAATGATTATTAATAATAATCCTCAAGATACATAGTATTCTGTCGCTGGAATCCCTCCGGGTTTCCACGACTATCTCTATATCTCAAATACTGACTCCCGGTCTAGAGTCGAACAAAAGTATGCTCTTATCACTGGAGCTACAAGGTATACCGGTTTGTATATACTATATCTCAAAAGATGATATACAATCCGAAAGTTAAACTTTTACAACAAGTATATATCGCAAAACTATGCAAATCTAAGCATGGCAAAAGCAGTATTATAATCAATACTTCAAGTATAGATTTAGAAATCTTGCCTGATGCTCGAGAAGTGGTAGGGGCTTGTGACGATGTCGAACCATCTAGACAAAGTCAAAAGAAAACGTACGATTAATCCCCTAGATGATTCACTTAACATCTAAAGCACAAACACGTACGCGAATCACAACCAAGGCATTACTAACTCACCTTAGGCTCATACTAAGTCCATGTCAATCGACGAATACTTAAGTCGAAGATTTGTTTTAGAAATCGGATCTCGTTCGTCCGTTTCACTAAGTGGTTTACAAAGTTCTAATCAAGTGCTCCTCTAAGGGGTTCCTTCGCACTTAACCTTGATTCAAACATTTTTATAAAATCCAAAAATAATCTTTTCGACACGAGGTCTTCTCTCATATCTTCATTGTGACCTCTAGTATTTAATTACCAAGACTCGTAACCGAATTACTCATTTTAAAGGGGTCCAATTGAAGTTACGAACTCATGCTTATGATTACGAACCGCTTTTACAAATTTTACCATAATGCCCAAACCGTAAGTCAGAATGCTACGATTCTTGCGCCAAAATGATCTATGATTCAAGACCTACAGTTATGGGTCGAGTGTTCATCTTGGTCAGAAGCTTTTTGGTTCGGTGATACTCCATTTTTAAGGGTTAATGAAATTTCGCCATTACGACGGCTATAACTCGGATATTTCCAAAATCAAAACCCTCCAAATAATCATCCAATCCACAACCAACACTCATGGACACTATTCATCATCATCACCACTGCCTAGACTGGTCTAGGGGTTATAATTCATGTTTTTCTATTTTTATAACATCCACACAAACATACATGCTCTAGATATGCATAACATCACTAAACTCATTCAAAACTCCATTAAAACTCATGATCCAACAAAGGGGTTTAAAGTATTATACCTCTATTTGAAGCCTAAGAATGATATTAAGGCCTTCCAAGTCTAGATCCTTTCTTAGAACATCCTTTGGAAGCTATATCATCAAGAAAACAAAACATGAAAATCATAAGTTTACTATTCATCAAGAACATAGAATGTTTGTAAATTCAATTTGAAAATCCTCCACTTACTTGCTTGCTCTCATACTTGGTGGGTCTTCCTAACTTCCTTCAAGCTTTATTTTAAGCTATAGATCATGATTTGTGGTTGGCTAGAACTTGAGCTACAAAAAAATTACTATTCATCATCTTTATTTTCTTTAAAAACCGTGGGTATGAGGTCTTGGATGGTGGTGATGATATTTTGTGTTGTTTTTGGTTGAATAATACAAGTCTTTATCTTTTAATCAACCTCATCCACTTTGCCATGAGGTGTCATCTTATCATTGGTTGGTTTAGATTTCCTTATCCTCCAAAATTGCACCCAAGTCCTCCTCTTTTGTGTTATTGCACTTAGTCCTTGGTTTATTACCTTTTGATGCTAGTTACTTTAATAAAGGTGTGATGTCACCTTCCACTATCTTTGGTGGATGCATCCTATCTTGTTCGTTTCTTTGTTCGGTTATTGCTCAATTTCGCTGATCGTTCGAAGAATAACTAGGTAGTTTCACCTCTAGGGTTTACTGGGGAATTTCTCGATATTCATAATACCTTCCTCAATCCTTAATATAATCCTCGTGATGATCATGTAGGATATTTAATCTTGATATGAACTTAAACCGTAATCTAGGATTCGTTCGCTTTATTGATCAATCTCGTTATAATGTTTTAGTGGTTTCTAGAACGCTTGTTTCACTATCTCAGTGGTTTTCGTTCTAATTTCTAAAATCAAATATAATAAAATTCCAAAATATTAACTCTTCAATTTCTCAAATTGAATGTCTCATTTCTCAAATATAATAATATATAATTCACTGCTCGGTCAAATATTACACCAAAAATTAAAATAGGAATTTCTGAATTCCGATCGTCTCTGCATTCACTTATTTCCTCCGCGTATTACTAATATGACTTCGAAACATCCATATCACGCCCCGTACATAGGGTGGCGTGAAAAGTTTTCCAACTTACAAAATCACTATTCATCCACCGAATTACTATGCACGTACGGGAATACTATGCACGTACGGGAAACACTATGCACGTACGGGAAACACTATGCACGTATCGAAAATACTATACCATCCTCATTTCCCTTCTCGGGGCTCATTAGCTCATTTCTTGGACGGTAGATTATTCTTCCTATATCGTCAACCTTTGAATTACTCTATTCTGACCATACATATACGAATCGGGATCATCATCCATAGCAATATCCATTCACTACAATCATTGTTCTTTGGAATCACCATTCATTTATGCTCTTTAACCGCAATAAGAAAAGTTTTAATTCTACCCAAAATTCGGGTTATTACAGTCTCCCCTCCTTAAAAGGATTCCGTCCTCGGAATCAGTTTAGGAAAAACTGGGATTACTTCTATCCCATTGCATTTTCTATTTCTCAGGTGGACTCTTCCACTTCTTGATTTTTCTTCAAATCTCTCACTAGCTTGACAACCTTATCTCTTAGCGCTTGCTCTTTTCTATTCATAATTTCCACAGGTTGTCCTTCGTAGTTCAGATTCGGTTATGTATATCTATCTGCTCGTACTCTGTCATTTGCCGGGCATCTATAGTATACTGATGAGGCACATACGCAAGAACCATGTTATGACCATTTTACCGGTTTGGGTGAGGCTGGCTCATAGCCCACCTCCCTGACGCGTTTAAACTCTCAGATGGCCCAATGAATCTTGGGCTAAACTTCCTTTCATTCTAATCTTGTTAATTCCTTCCACGAGGATACCTTTTCTCATTACAAATCTCGAACCTCATATTCTCTATCTTGTTTGCACGGTAATACATCTACAAAAACTTGCTTGTCATAACCCTCTATTAATTCAAGATATTTCCCAATTCCATTGTATAAATGTCAACTCTATTGTCGACGGGGTACTCCGTATTGAAACTAGTTCGAGTATTCTAGCAATCGATTCGATTAACTCTTGATGTCTAGTAACGAGCTCGTCGACCATCACTGTTTTGGCCTCGCTATCTCATTGTTATCTACTATCACCCCCGGTGTTCCAACCTCTTCTTTAATCATCTCACAGAATGCCAATCTACCTCCTGTGTTTGTTCAGTCATTCTCTATTATCTCATCTCTTCTCCTTTCTGAAAGAAAGGCGAATCTCTTGGGGAATTTGTTTGCGGGGGATGTTGTCTGGTTCGAGGACTCTCAATCCTTTTATCACAAATCATAATCTTCATATACACATAAGCACACATATTTTCAGATCTGATAGGTCTGAAAGTCGATCATGTTTGATCCTTTTTGATTTCACACCTTTCCTTCATATATACGATGTTTCGATATATTGAGGGCGAAGCTAACTCAGATAACTCACAGCCAATTCATTAAATTCCATAAAAGTTGTGGGTGCAATAGTCAACCCAAAATGACATCACTTACAATTTCATAGTGTCTATACCTAGTGCGAATCGCAATCTTGGGTATATCTTCGATTTTTAACTTCCAACCGGTGATGTCCAATTTCCTAATAAGTTTGGAAAATACACAGTGTCTCTGGGCTGCTCAAACAATCTTCTACAATAGTACCTGTACTCAATGTTGACTCATTCAACTCTCGAGGTTCGATGCACAATCTTGTGCTAACATATTTCTTTCTTACAACACACCGGTTCTTCACGGTGGCACGCTGAGTCTTATTGCACTCTTATTCAACAATCCTCGCATCTGAGTTGCTAATTCTTTTATTCCTACTAGGCTAATGGGAGATGCAGCACTAGGCTCTGAATACTCGATATTCATTATTATGTCATCCAAATCGATATCTGGTAGCTTATTAAAACCTTGTACAACCTCCCAAAATCATTATAATTATACTTGGTGTCTCTTTCCTCGGGGTCAACCATATGAGCTAATCAAGCCTCATATTTCTGGCATCATAATCTCTCAGTCGGAACTAGATTCCAAAATCCCTGACCTCCGTCTTTATCCTTAAATTATTTCCCTCATAATCAATTTGGCTCTCTTGGGTATCAACTCATCCATCATTATTATAATATCAATTTCTCCCTAATTCGAAAGGAATCAAATCTCTCGATCGAGTGGTACTCTGGGTAGGTTCTCTGGAATACATTCCCAAACTCTTCAATCACTGGGATTTATCGTTGGCTAGGTGTTTTTCTCTTGGTATCAACCACAGAAGCTAGATAAGCCATACATCCATCCCATAGTAACTTGTTGGCTCGCATTATCGCAAGGACTTCATAATTTGCTTCTGTCCTTAAAGGACCACTCCCCTTTCAGGGCAATCATAAATTTCACTCCAACATCGCCACGCGATTCTGGATTCGTTGTTTTAGCTTTAGTCGAAACCTACGGGCTCATTTCTCTTTCATATCCCATAACTTGGCCTCATACTCTGCCATAGTCATGGTTTCTTATTTCAACACTAGAACTTTTATTTCCACCTGGATCTTTATATATTTCAGAAAACATTTCTCTAAAAGCAATAATCTGAATCTCTCCCAAGTCACAACACCTTTTACCTCTAGGTTTGTCTTACCATTCTCACCAGTGATTCGCCTCTCCCTTCAGGAGATAGGCGGCGACCATCGTTTTCAGCTTTTCTGCTATACTTAGTATCACAATTGATTTCTTCATCTCTTTAAGCCAAGCTCTGACCTCCAATGAGTCAGTGGTTCCATGAAATTATGTGGGTTCTAACCGACTCCACTACCATTGGGGTTTCACAATACATTGCCAATCCTCTCGCATATATCGATTGACAAACTTTCCACTATCATAATATCCTTGAGAGAGAACATAAACTAATTCATCATCATGTCACCCATATTCTATTTGTCTTAGGGATCCGCTCTTGCCATAGCCTATTTTTTTGCGAATCTAATTCCTATCAGCGAATTTTGACTTTTTTTTTTTTTTACCTGGTTGGCATCCCCTTTGAAATTTAATAAAGATAACAAGAATCATGGAGCTTTAAAAGGATAGCTCTCATATCAAAGAAACATCACACATTGGTGATCATAAGGTTATGAGTTTTAAGGTAACCTTATTTGAAATGAAAAAAATTTACTGAGAGATCAATATGATCATAAGAACTCAATGTTGTGTGTCTTAATTAAGACATTACTAAAGGTAATTAGCCTTCTTGTATTTCGCAACTTACAAGTGATGGCGTCCCATCAGACTTCTATCACACAGATAGATGGTCCTTGCAGCCCCTATAAGTATAGGGTTGTTCGTCTCAGTGGAAATTGATAAGTACGAAAGAAATTCCAAGTCAAGTTAATAATTATCATCATTTGACAAATAACTTCTCAAATGGACACCTTGGATAAAATAAACAGGTTCCAAGGGTGCGATTTTTCAAAGAAAGATAGCCAGTAAGATACTGGTGCTCAACAAACAAGTGGTGCTATGTCACCATAGGATTATTCACCATAAAAAAAAAATGAAAGCTTGAATAACATCATTCACCAGGGCTTTGAAAACCTGAAATTAGGTATCGTGATGGCCTCTGGTACATTTGAAACTAAATGTGGATTGGCACAAGTGTTATAAAATAACTTTGAAGAGGGACTATCCCCTTTATCAAAATTCTCTCTTGGAGAGATGTCAAGATAGATCATGGATTAGGAATAATCAATGTAATTTGCAACTGGGGAGGGTACTGCCACGGTTTCTACGGATGCCTTTTATGTCGGCTCCTCTATTGGGTAATCGTCTGATTCTGAAGCTATTCTTCTCCCTACACACCTTAAGGTGTTTGATATTTACGTTATTGCTGACTCATAATAATCGCTACGTATTCAACCATCGTCATTCGCAATCGCAGGGAGTTCTATTCGATTAGGCGCAAGCATCACAAGCAAGCGTTCTATCTTATAAGAAGACTTCAATACTGTTATCACCCATAATAGCAACGAACTCCACAAGTTGAACCAGCGGTATTCCGGAAGATCGTTTAGAAACTGCAGTCTTCAACCCGATTATTATTATAACCGTCCTTATACCACATTTCCTTCTCCTCGTATCGCTCCCGGGTGCTACCTAAGCGTACCCCTGGCAGCATTGCAACCTTTTCATTTAAGTCAATCCCAGACTTCCTTAGTCCATCTTGATTCTTGAAATATATCTCATCTTAGCGTGTTTGTGTTACAATAACATTACACGTAGTACATACATATACAATCTCGTTCGAGGTAGTAAAATTCCTCAGTACCGTGGTAAACACCATCCTTGGTGGAATCGCTCATCGTGGGGAATTAAACTCCATAGATAAGGTAATGCCTCTGCGGTTTAAGGTAACTAAGTACCCTTAATCATACACGAAGTTCGAACGTCTCAGTTCTTACGTATGCTGCCTCCTTAGGGCAACTGCAACAGACTACGAGTAGCAGGTCTCGTTCAAATCGACTCCATCCACTGGTATTGGCTATACAGCCTCTACCTCATCTGCTTTTGGAGACTCTACTCCAGTCTCTTCGTCCTACCTCTTGGTGAATCATAATTGATTCCAAACTCTTATTTCGTTACTTATTTGATCTATGAGGATTCGTTCGGTCTTATCATAAAACCTCAAATAACATCTTACCTCTTTTTCAACACGTTTTTTTTTTTTTTATAAGATTCTTACTCTGACCCACCATGGGTCCTCCTCTAGATCCTCCTATGGACCTTCCTTTATCGGGTCTCCGTTCAACTCAAGGAGCCCATCATCAAATGCCTACTCGAAGACCTCAGGACCTGGTATCTCAGAATCCGGTATCTCAGAATCCCATCCATCTACAACTCATACGAATCGAGGTTACTAACCATAAAGTCCTAAGCATGGTTTCCCAGAAGAAGTCCCCTCTTGGGCTTCATCTCCAACAGTCAGGGTCATGTCTTCTAACCCGACTACGAACTCTACTGGAGCTCTAGTTGTTCTTACCATTAATCTTAAGGGTATTGTAAGACTCAATCTCCTATCGTTTCTGAGGACTGTAACCTAACTCTCTGATACCATTTCTGTAACAGCCCCAAATCCGGGGTCTGGGATTTAGAGTAGTCACGATCCATTTAATCCTTGCCTTACCTGTATTACTCACAATGTACACAATTCAACTGTTTATGACCCCACAATATATATCTCACACACACACACACACAGGTTAGAGCCTCAGAAACGACACAATACATCAACTGCGGAATAAATAACTTTCATTACAATACCCAAATGTTTTACAAAGTCTGATACTGGTACAATCTCTAAGTAATGGTACATTACCAACTAAGGATCCGGATGATTACAATCTTCTCATTCCACTCACATCTATACATAAGCTCAACAAGCTGCAGCCTGATCTGACTGGTTCGTATCATCTCCGGAATCACTGGTGCCCATGACATCCTGCTTCACTGCTCTATAATATATATAAAACAATAGCAAGAGTGAGCAAATAGCTCAGCAAGGTAAAGAAAACATGGCATCACTCTGCCTATGACTTAACCCAGAATAAGGCGGGTATAAGATAATAATTGTCAAAATATCTCTTTACCGAAAGTATTTCCTTATCAGAATATATTCCAAAAATAGTACTATTGTAGTACTCCAAATATCATTGCATAATATCTCTGCAAACTTTTATTATACTATTGAACCATGTTCTAGTATATTATAAAAGGATGAGGTTTCAAAGTAAACCAATATAATCTTTCTGTAGGAAAGAAATATCTGCTATATAAGTATAAGCAGAGTATCAACATATAAATTAAAAGATGAACTTATAAGGTGATTCAATATAAACAACCCCCTTACCATAACCCCGGTTATGTAAGGTAACCACAGAGTCATATAAAAGATGAAGTTACAAGGTGACTCAAAAT
Source organism: Kitagawia praeruptora (assembly GCA_037693485.1). Taxonomy (NCBI): domain Eukaryota; kingdom Viridiplantae; phylum Streptophyta; class Magnoliopsida; order Apiales; family Apiaceae; genus Kitagawia; species Kitagawia praeruptora. The sequence continues at coordinate 165,246,482 of CM075348.1, read as the reverse complement.
ATATCTGTTTTGAATAAATATCTGCTATGCAAAAGATAAGCAAGATATTCTCAATTATCATAAAAGAGGAACTTGCAGGAAAAATATTGCAATTCCGGTTTCAACACTTTTTCACCTTGCCAACACCAACAGTGTTGCAGAAATTTCTCACTTTTAGAAGATGAACTAATACGGGAGCATTGCCGCGCCAGATGCCCTGACGTTTACGATGATCAGTCGTATGTCATGCATCTCATCAGTCGTTCTCTACATGTAGAAGGTAGCTCCGACGGAATTACTTATCTACCGCCCTCTGGAACTCCTCAGCCAACGGTTGGGCTATTGCTGGACCGGCGCCACTCGGCCACTTACGCGTCTCCTAGTTCGAATATCATCCATGACTCTGAAACGTAAAGTTCGTTCCCCTTTTCCCCAAGTGTAACACTTGTTGATAGGACTCCACAAAGTAGTCGTATCTAATTGGAAAGGAAAATTCACCAATATTTCCCAAGCTGATGCTTGTTAATGGATATAAACTTGTTACATCAATCATACCCCTCGAGCGTTGAGGAGGTAACCAAAAGACTCATATCGATGCTTGAAAGAATCAAGATGTGAGTGACAAGATAGTCTAGCAAGTATAGGACCGGGCAGTCCAATAAATAACATCTTTCAAGTGAGGTTCCCTTATATATTTTTGGAAGTTGAGCGAGTATTTAGATCTTCTTTAAGATAGATTTAAATGAAAATAAAGTTTGGGAACCTCCCCTCGATAAAATAGTCATCAAATACTCCGAGATATTTTACACCACATCTGAAGGTGAAAGATAATCTTTGAATAATATGAATTATTATAAAAAGACTTCAAAATAATTTAATTAAATATTCCAGGAATATTTATTAAGTCAATAATAATTACGGAATATTATTAAATCATAATATTGCTCGTAAGAAATCTTCGAATGATGATGAAGTAACAAAAAGAATCGCTTTGATGAATAGCAACCAAGTTGCGAGGGAAAAGAGTAATATCAACAGATTTTTGACCGGACAGTCAAATAAAATAAATAACAGCTCTCGAGTACAGCTCCCTTATATTTGAAAGTTCTGAGCGAGTGTATAAGTCTTCCTATAAGATAGACCTTAAACGGAAAATAGAGTTTTGAGAACCTTTCCTCGATAAAATAAACATAATAAGACTCAGAAATAATTTACATGATATTTGAGGATCAGAATAATATTTGAATAAGATAAATCATTTTTAAATTTAGTTAAAATAATTAAATAAATATTCAAAGAATATTTATTAATTTATAGATAATTAAAGAATATTCTTAGTATAAAATATTGCTCATAAATAACTCTCGAATGAATATATAAAATATTCACCAAATAAACAATTCCTCGAGTAAATATTCAAAATAATATTTGAATCAATCCTCAAATAAATATCTAAAGTAATATTCAATTGAATAAATCCTCGCAGGAATATAAAATAAATAAATAAATTCTTAAATGAATATTCCAAAATAATATTCCTTAGATGAATATTCAAAATAATATTCACTTAATACATAACTGCAAATGAATATTCAAAAATAATATTCATTTAAACAAACAAACTCTTAATGAATATTCAAAATAATATTCATTGTACTCAATAATATTTATTCGATATATTATGAAAATATATCTCCAAAAGTATATGAAATACCGACTCCCGGTCTTTTACAAAAGATACGACATATACATCCTTTATTATGGGTAATAATAAAGTCTGACTTATAACTGATATCCCCATATCTAGCTTGTAAGCCAATTCCCAATTCATTTCCGAGTACTAAATACTTTCTGGAAATATAATAATGATTATTAATAATAATCCTCAAGATACATAGTATTCTGTCGCTGGAATCCCTCCGGGTTTCCACGACTATCTCTATATCTCAAATACTGACTCCCGGTCTAGAGTCGAACAAAAGTATGCTCTTATCACTGGAGCTACAAGGTATACCGGTTTGTATATACTATATCTCAAAAGATGATATACAATCCGAAAGTTAAACTTTTACAACAAGTATATATCGCAAAACTATGCAAATCTAAGCATGGCAAAAGCAGTATTATAATCAATACTTCAAGTATAGATTTAGAAATCTTGCCTGATGCTCGAGAAGTGGTAGGGGCTTGTGACGATGTCGAACCATCTAGACAAAGTCAAAAGAAAACGTACGATTAATCCCCTAGATGATTCACTTAACATCTAAAGCACAAACACGTACGCGAATCACAACCAAGGCATTACTAACTCACCTTAGGCTCATACTAAGTCCATGTCAATCGACGAATACTTAAGTCGAAGATTCGTTTTAGAAATCGGATCTCGTTCGTCCGTTTCACTAAGTGGTTTACAAAGTTCTAATCAAGTGCTCCTCTAAGGGGTTCCTTCGCACTTAACCTTGATTCAAACATTTTTATAAAATCCAAAAATAATCTTTTCGACACGAGGTCTTCTCTCATATCTTCATTGTGACCTCTAGTATTTAATTACCAAGACTCGTAACCGAATTACTCGTTTTAAAGGGGTCCAATTGAAGTTACGAACTCATGCTTATGATTACGAACCGCTTTTACAAATTTTACCATAATGCCCAAACCGTAAGTCAGAATGCTACGATTCTTGCGCCAAAATGATCTATGATTCAAGACCTACAGTTATGGGTCGAGTGTTCATCTTGGTCAGAAGCTTTTTGGTTCGGTGATACTCCATTTTTAAGGGTTAATGAAATTTCGCCATTACGACGGCTATAACTCGGATATTTCCAAAATCAAAACCCTCCAAATAATCATCCAATCCACAACCAACACTCATGGACACTATTCATCATCATCACCACTGCCTAGACTGGTCTAGGGGTTATAATTCATGTTTTTCTATTTTTATAACATCCACACAAACATACATGCTCTAGATATGCATAACATCACTAAACTCATTCAAAACTCCATTAAAACTCATGATCCAACAAAGGGGTTTAAAGTATTATACCTCTATTTGAAGCCTAAGAATGATATTAAGGCCTTCCAAGTCTAGATCCTTTCTTAGAACATCCTTTGGAAGCTATATCATCAAGAAAACAAAACATGAAAATCATAAGTTTACTATTCATCAAGAACATAGAATGTTTGTAAATTCAATTTGAAAATCCTCCACTTACTTGCTTGCTCTCATACTTGGTGGGTCTTCCTAACTTCCTTCAAGCTTTATTTTAAGCTATAGATCATGATTTGTGGTTGGCTAGAACTTGAGCTACAAAAAAATTACTATTCATCATCTTTATTTTCTTTAAAAACCGTGGGTATGAGGTCTTGGATGGTGGTGATGATATTTTGTGTTGTTTTTGGTTGAATAATACAAGTCTTTATCTTTTAATCAACCTCATCCACTTTGCCATGAGGTGTCATCTTATCATTGGTTGGTTTAGATTTCCTTATCCTCCAAAATTGCACCCAAGTCCTCCTCTTTTGTGTTATTGCACTTAGTCCTTGGTTTATTACCTTTTGATGCTAGTTACTTTAATAAAGGTGTGATGTCACCTTCCACTATCTTTGGTGGATGCATCCTATCTTGTTCGTTTCTTTGTTCGGTTATTGCTCAATTTCGCTGATCGTTCGAAGAATAACTAGGTAGTTTCACCTCTAGGGTTTACTGGGGAATTTCTCGATATTCATAATACCTTCCTCAATCCTTAATATAATCCTCGTGATGATCATGTAGGATATTTAATCTTGATATGAACTTAAACCGTAATCTAGGATTCGTTCGCTTTATTGATCAATCTCGTTATAATGTTTTAGTGGTTTCTAGAACGCTTGTTTCACTATCTCAGTGGTTTTCGTTCTAATTTCTAAAATCAAATATAATAAAATTCCAAAATATTAACTCTTCAATTTCTCAAATTGAATGTCTCATTTCTCAAATATAATAATATATAATTCACTGCTCGGTCAAATATTACACCAAAAATTAAAATAGGAATTTCTGAATTCCGATCGTCTCTGCATTCACTTATTTCCTCCGCGTATTACTAATATGACTTCGAAACATCCATATCACGCCCCGTACATAGGGTGGCGTGAAAAGTTTTCCAACTTACAAAATCACTATTCATCCACCGAATTACTATGCACGTACGGGAATACTATGCACGTACGGGAAACACTATGCACGTACGGGAAACACTATGCACGTATCGAAAATACTATACCATCCTCATTTCCCTTCTCGGGGCTCATTAGCTCATTTCTTGGACGATAGATTATTCTTCCTATATCGTCAACCTTTGAATTACTCTATTCTGACCATACATATACGAATCGGGATCATCATCCATAGCAATATCCATTCACTACAATCATTGTTCTTTGGAATCACCATTCATTTATGCTCTTTAACCGCAATAAGAAAAATTTTAATTCTACCCAAAATTCGGGTTATTACAAAAACATTTGCAACCAAAGACATGTAAGAAGTTAACTGTTGGCTTCTTTCCCTTGAATAGTTGGAATGGAGTCAGTCCTTTTGCTTGATTGATCAAAGAAATATTCTGAGTGTAGCAGACAGTATTGACAGCTTCAGCCCAGAAATATGTTGGTAACTTTGATTCTTCAAGCATTGTTCTTGCAACTTCAATGAGAGTCCTGTTTTTCCTTTCCACTGCACCATTTTGTTGAGGAGTCCTAGGTGCAGAGAATTCTTGGATAATTCCTTGTTCTTCACAAAACTCTCTCATCATAGAGTTCTTGAACTCAGTCCCATTGTCACTTCTCATCCTTCTTACTTTGAAAGAAGGATTATTGTTGACTGTTCTGATATGATTGATGATGATTTCTCCTGCCTCATCCTTGGAGTGCAGAAAGAATGTCCACGTGTATTTAGAGAAGTCATCCACAATCACCAGACAGTATCTCTTCTTAGAGATTGACATCACATTGAATGGTCCAAATAGATCCATGTGAAGTAGTTGTAGAGGATGATTAATGGAGGACATTAACTTGGATTTGAAAGAGGCCTTCTTTTGCTTCCCTTTTTGGCATGCATCACACAATCCATCCTTGGAGAAATCCAATTTTGGAATAACTCTAACCAGATCCTTTTTCACCAACTCATTCATTGCTTGAAAATTCAAGTATGACAATTTCTTGTGCCATAGCCAACCTTCATCTACACTTGCCTTGCTGAAAAGGCATGTAGCTGAATCTACACTGTTGAATTGAAGTCAGCTGAGTACACATTCCCTTTCCGGTTGCCTGTCATCACTACCTTATTGTCATTTTTCTTGAAAACAACACAAGCTTCTGAAGTAAACCACACATTTTGACCTTTATCACATAGTTGACTGATGCTAAGCAAATTATGCTTGAGTCCTTCAACTAGTGCTACATCCTCAATGACAACATTTCCTTTTGAAATCAAGCCATATCCTCTAGTATATCCTTTGCTGTTGTCTCCAAAGGTAATGCTAGGGCCAGCTCTCTCCTCGAACTTAGTGAGCAGGGTAGAATCTCCAGTCATATGTCTGGAACAGCCACTATCCAGATACCAGAGGTTCTTTCTGTCTCCCTGCACACATCAAAACCAAATCAAGTTGATATTGGTACCCAAGTTTCCTTGGGTCCTGCAGTGTTAGCCTTTTTCTTGCCTCTCAAATCCTTTCTGTCCTTTGGTCCAGACTAAGTTAGATCAATCTTGACTCTAGGAGTGGGCCTTTGAAAGCCAGGATTTGAGCCTTGCTCATATGCATTATAGAAATTAGAACTAGGCATAGTATGTAACACCCCCAGATCCAGGGTCAGGGATCTGGTCGTTACGGTCTCAATATCCAACCACAAAACCAACATAACTTAAATTACAACCTTGTGACCCAAAACAACAACATAAAACACACCCGTTATAGTCCCAGAGATGAAATCAGAGTAACCAACAATATTATTAATCACAAGTTTGAGTTCTTACAACCCAAAGAATTACAATTGTACAATTACATACTCTTTGCCATCCATTAATAGATACCATAATATAAATACATTTGAGGCTCAATTGTTAACAACTAGCCTACCAGTAGTTGCATCCTCAACAAAGGTAGCCAAGACCTTAGCGGTAAACCTCTGACGGTTGACACCTGCTTACGCTGCGTGCGCCTTGCGCGGCCATCTGATCTAGCTGTTGTTGTGATATAAATAAATAAAGCAAGGGTGAGCAATAGCCCACCAGAAATATAATTGAACATTGATCATATATGACAGTCCAAAATATCTTTGAAACCATATGCCATGCATTAACGATGTAGTACAAATATAAGGTATGAGATGAAGTTACAAGGTAACTCAAAAATATATTTGTTTTGAATAAATATCTGCTATGCAAAAGATAAGCAAGATATTCTCAATTATCATAAAAGAGGAACTTGCAGGAAAGATATTGCAATTCCGGTTTCAACACTTTTTCAGCTTGCCAACACCAACAGTGTTGCAGAAATTTCTCACTTTTAGAAGATGAACTAATACGGGAGCATTGCCGCGCCAGATGCCCTGACGTTTACGATGATCAGTCGTAGGTCATGCATCTCATCAGTCGTTCTCTACATGTAGAAGGTAGCTCCGACGGATTTACTTATCTACCGCCCTCTGGAACTCCTCAGCCAACGGTTGGGCTATTGCTGGACCGGCGCCACTCGGCCACTTACGCGTCTCCTAGTTCGAATATCATCCATGACTCTGAAACGTAAAGTTCGTTCCCCTTTTCCCCAAGTGTAACACTTGTTGATAGGACTCCACAAAGTAGTCGTATCTAATTGGAAAGGAAAATTCACCAATATTTCCCAAGCTGATGCTTGTTAATGGATATAAACTTGTTACATCAATCATACCCCTCGAGCGTTGAGGAGGTAACCAAAAGACTCATATCGATGCTTGAAAGAATCAAGATGTGAGTGACAAGATAGTTTTAGCAAGTATAGGACCGGGCAGTCCAATAAATAACATCGCTCAAGTGAGGTCCCCTTATATACGTTTGGAAGTTGAGCGAGTATTTAAATCTTCTTTAAGATAGATTTAAATGAAATTTAAGTTTAGGAACCTCCCCTTGATATAAATAGTCATAAGATATTCCGAAATATTTTACACCATATCTGAAGGTGAAAGATAATCTTTGAGTAATATGAATTATTATAGAAAGAACTTAAAAGAATTTAAATAAATATTCCAAGAATATTTATTTTATCAATAGTAATTAAGGGATATGATTAAATCATAATATTGCTCGTAAGTAATCCTCGAATAAATACATAGAATTATTTACTAAATAACTCTCTTCTATAAATGAATATTCAATATGATATTCATTAATTAAATAAACTCAAATAAATATTTAAAATAATATTCACTAAATAAATCAAACCTTAAATGAATATTTGAAAATAATATTCATTTAATAATATACCAAATGAATAGCCAAATAATATTCTTTGTAATCAAAACCTTAAAGGAATATTCGAAGCAATATTCCTTAAGTAATTAGAACTTCGAATGAATACTTTTAAATAATATTCATTAAGTACATAAAATCTTAAATGAATATTCAAGATAATATTCATTTAATAAATAAATTCCAAGTGAATATTCAATTGATATTCATTAAACAAATAATATTCTAAATGAATAACCAAATAATATTCATTTAATAAATAATATTCTAAATGAATATCCGAATAATATTCATTTAGTAATCAAAACTTTAAAGGAATATTAGAAGTAATATTCCTTGAGTAAATAGAACTTCCAATGAATATTCATTAAGTAAATCAAACCTTAAATGAATATTCGAAAGTAATATTCATTAAATAAATAAAGATCAAATGAATATTCCAAATAATAATAAGTAAGCCAAATGAATATTTGGGAATGATATTCGTCAACCAAATAACTCTAATGAATATTCAAAATAATATTCATTAACTAAATAACTCCAATGAATGATCAAAAATAATATTCATTAAATAAATGACATTCTAAATGAATATTAAAATAATATTCATTAAATATTCCTTCACAGAGGTAATACTCAAATAACGCTCCTCGAAAGATTCGTAATCGAATAAAAATCCTCGAAATAATAAATCTGTCGCTGGGATCCCTCCGGGTTTCCACGACTATTTATATATTACAAAATATCGACTCCCGGTCTATATTTGAAGTATGAATTTCATACGCCCTTCGCTAAGGGTCTTAACCAAACAATTCGGCTTATAACTGATATTTCATATATAGTCTATAAGCCGATATCAATTCAGGGAATAAGTAATTCAATATTAACTTGAAAGTAGGCATGCATGCTATGGCATATGTATACAACAATCATCATATATATATATTATCACAACAACAGTTCCAAGTATTGGAAACTTGCCTGAGAATCGAGTGCGGGTAGGGGTAATGTGTCCCGGGTCAGCTCGACAATCTATAAACAATCAGAATATTTAAGATTAACCACTTAACGCTTATTAAAAGGCTAAGTATAAACTCCACTTAAATCGAAACATGTTTTCGAGTTATCTCGTTACGTCTCTTTTAGTGTAACTCTTTTTATCACCGATACGATCCGACATTCGTTCGTTATCAAGACATGTCATCATGCTTATACTTGGTATATACTTAAGTCGTATAAGTTCTAAGGTTGGTCGTTTACGAATCAAGATTATACCTCGAGTGTTATCGCCCGTTTTCTAAGTTATAACCAAAGTCATACCTTTAAGGGGTTCGTTCGCGTTTAATCTCGATTCGAACATTTTTATAAAATCGAAAAACGATCTTTTTAATACGAGGTATTTTCTCACACCATCCTTATGATCTCTAATTTTTAATTATCAAGATTCGCCACTGATTTCGTGGTAATAAAGGGATCCAATTTCAGTTACGAACTTTCGTTTACGGTTTCGAACCACTTTTACGAATTTAATCATAACTCCTAAACCGTAAATTGAAATGCTTCGATTCTTTCGCCAAAGTGATCTATGTTCAAAAATCTAGCAGTAGGGTTCATTATCTTGCCAAGAACAGAGAGTTATGGCTACTGTCCAGTTCGGGTTCTTAGTGTTAATGAAAATCGGGCATTACGACGGCTACGAATCGAGCGTTCTAAAAATCATAACAACAATACCAAGCCACACCGGGCACAAATCCAACTTATACACATGATTATCATCTTTATCAGTCCAAGAATATCATGTTAAACCAACAAGATCATCATCTCTTACTAAAATCATTAAACCACTAACTAATCATGCTTATAACATCACCATAATCATAACTACTTAGATCCATCAAGAACATCACCAAAACTCAAAGTCAAACTAAGGGTTTATGAGGTTTATACCTTCCTTGTAGAGTGTTAAAGACCTTGCTAAGCCTTGTATAGACCTTGTACACCCTTTACCAAGCTTAGATCATCCAAGAAATCAAGATCCAAGAATTTTGTTCTTGAAAATCACTATTCACCCTAGGCTTTGATGATTTGTTTGAAAATGGAAACAAAGGAGATTGAAGCTAGGATTTTGAGGAGATCATTTTTATGAATTATAGGACTCACATAAAAAGTTTCAAGATCAAAGGATGGTTGGAAGTGGGATTTTGGTTCTTGATTTATGCTAATAGCCGAATGGAGCAAAGGTGGAGAGTTTGATGTTTTTGCTTGGTTTCTTTTGATTTAGTCTCATCCATTCTCATCCACTTACAACATAATATCTTGTATAAAGCTACTTTAATAAAGTAGTGAGGTGTTGGATGAGGAAATGGCAAGACATGTGTTGAAAATGTGGTGGTTTAGAGCTTAACTAGGTAGTTGCTTGCTAAGTACTTAGTTGCATTCTCTAAGATGCTAGTTCCTTGATTCTAGTTTGGTTACTAGATATTTTCTAGTAGCTTGCACAAGACTCTTGCTCCCTCTGCTTGTTTCTTTGTCCGTTTATTGCTTAATTCGTTGATCGTTTGAGGGAATAACTCATTCGTTTCTAGTTAGGGTTTTACCGAAAACCTTCTTGATAATTCTAATACTATTCTTCATCTTTCTTAATACTTCTCGAATTTAAATTCCTTAATTCCCTTTTATAAATCCTTAAGTCTTGCAGTGTCTAGGGAAATCTCGGAGAAAATAAAAGTGCTCTTTTTCTGAATCCGACAGCTTTTACATACACTTATTTTCCTCCTGGATCACTAATACGAACTCAGAAATCCGTTCCGAATACCGGGTATAACATTATTATAATAATATTCCAAATTCCACCAAAATCACTATTCATCACTTATTTTTATTTAATTCCTATAATTAGGAAAATGAACCTGGTTCACCCTCGAGTGTTCCTTAACCTTTTTACGGAACCGCTGGGCTTATAATAGATATTGATTTGGATGACACAAGAATAATCTTACTTGGAGTAATCTTCTCATATTCTTAGGAGATAGATCATTCTTATCTATGTTGTCAACCAAAGGTATTCTGCATGACATATAATAATTGAATCCAAATCCATTCCATTCATTAAATAGACAGTCGTTACATCGCAGTCATAACCACTATTCATTCCCATATTATTACATAATAAAAAGTTTTAATTCTACCCAAAAATCTGGGTTCTTACAGTCTCCCCTCCTTAAAAGGATTCCGTCCCGGAATCAAGTAGAAGACAATTGGGTACTTGTTGGTTATTTCGCTTTCCAATTCTCTGGTCGATCCTTACACATTCTAATCTTTCTAAAGCACATCATACTGGTGTTACAACACACCCTTTATCCGTTCTACCAATTCTTTGATACTTTCGCATAACACATCATCCGGTATACGCTCTTGTCCGTTCTTATACTATTAACCTTATTGGTACGTGCAGTGACTTCGGTATCACTAAGGCGCTACGAATTCCGGAGATAACCTCACTCGTAATTTTCTTTGCAATTTCCTGATCGCTTTAATCTTCGCAATCTCGATGTGTATATATTGAATTAAAAGAATTTACTGAGAGATCATTATGATCAATGAACATTTGTTACATTGCATAGCTAGTACAGAAGGGGGCCAGCCTCTAGTACTTGACAAGCAATTAAACAATTAATGGCATTCCACTTAGACTCCTATCACACAGACAGAGAGTCACGTAGTAGTACCTCCCCTCCTTAAAGGGTTGTTCTTCTCAATTTAGAGGAAAATAAATAAGGGATATTAAAAGGAAAGAATTTCAGAGAATTATATAAGAAGATTTTCATGATTGTCAAAATATCATACTCAGAATTTACCTCTGAACTATAGAGGTTTATTAGGGAAGAAAGTAATCGTATTCGTATCAAATACTACTTTATCGTAATCTCACATATCACATGTCCTTGTTTCTCTGTCCATCGTTCTATGGACCTATACTCTTGTTTGATATTAGCATTACTTACTTTTGGAAAATCCTTCATCTCAGAGTTGAGGCACTTGTCACCTTTATTCAATACGTGTTACACGTTTGGGGCCAAATTTTCCTTTGTTCAGTCATCTAGATTTCACTTTTTCATTTCATGAGTCTCTTTATTACTCAGTCAATCTATTTCATATTTTCTCGAATTTTCCAAACTTACTAAGGAGTCAATTTGTATGTCATTTATGCTCCTAATCCCAACTTTCTGTTTTAGCCAATACCCTTGCCCTGCTAATTCTATACTTTTCTCGCTTCATTACTGGGGCTTCTCATGAGCCCACCTATCTGACTCTCTTGTCTTTATTTCTACTATAATCATCTTATGAACCATCATAACCTAATTCTTCATTTTAAATATCCCGTCGTTCCAGAAATTACACCATCCGAAATAAACCTGGATGATTTCTTTAACTTAGATTCAATTCGACATTTCCACAGTCGTTACCACCTAATTTCTCAGAAGGATCACCATCGTTTATCGTTTACTCAGTGCTGTAACAACTAAGCATCATAATTGTCAATTCAAGATCCTCTAGGAAAACAAAATAATTACTATTCCCTATCCATAGGGAATGCTTCCTGAACTTGACGTAGATATTACATGAAGCAGATAAAATTGCAGGAAAGCTTCCAGCATCGCAGCTGGAACAGGCTGGTGAGATTATTAATCATATATCTCCGGTAGAAGACTAAAAGCTTAGCGGTTTGCTTAATCGCTTGCCAATCTCATAATTCTCTTTCTGGTTTGCACAGAAATACACCAACATAAACTTGCTTGTCATTCATCATCGTGCCATTTGGCTTATCAGTATTTGTACCATCTCTGTTTTTGGTCATCTACTACCAATTCCTTGTTACTTAACTTTCCCCCACTCATTCTAAAGGAAAGGCGAGTCTCTTGGGGAATTTGGTCTGGCCTGTCGTAGAGCCTCATAATGTCGATGATGTGCTACTGGCAACATCAGGAATTGAATCTTTACTTAAACTATTCTTATAGTTGATCCTGACACAATCATTAGACGGGATGTAACTTCCTCTACCACATTATGACCATCGAGGTCCTTACATTATCATTCTATTTCTTTGGTATGAGCATTTATACTTACTCCCCTATACTTAAAGTGTCGGCCACCTCGTTGGCCTTTCCTGATTATAATAATTTCTTGAGATCCATGTTTTCTGGATCTATTCCAACTCAGGGTGGAAGCATTCTCCCTTAAATTCTGCTGAATGAGAGAAAACATTTATCAGTCTTTTCCAAAAGTCATTGCTTCCACCTTTCTAGTGTGAACTTTACTACCAGTACTCCCAATCATACCTAGGATATTTTCTTACTTAAATCCCTCCTTGTTTTTAGGATAATCTCAACCTTATTGGTTCAATCCATACTTTTACATGGTTTCACACATGCTTCCTCTGGCCTTATGGTTACTATGTCATACATTCCTTACCAAACTTCCCTTTTGAAGTTCAGAATATTACCTCTTCCCTTGTAAGGTTTCTTAGGCCATCCTCATCATTCCTCCTGTATCTCCTGGTTACAGGGTATATCAAACATCATTAATCAATTCGATAACAATTCTGTCTATGTACTTTTCGAGACTCCTTTCCACAAATCCTTATAGGTTATTGATACCTTGGTCGATTCAACTTATATCGTCTGATTTCACAGTGCCTATTGTTAGGGGTGATGCTATCCTTTGTGCATCCCCCAGGGTTCGTCTTAATATATGGACATTCTATGCTTAATTCTAGTTTCAAGGAATACTTATATCCTGTACTTGGCAATTCAATCATATATCCTTAATAAGGGTCTCTTTTAATCATTCTCATCTTAATAGTCTATAGGTAGACTAATGCTAACCTCTTCTTTCAAACGAATGTTAGTCTATATGACCTTCCAAAACACAACACATGTCTATCTGCTCTTTCTTACAGAACTTGGTAATGGTAACAAGGATGTTCTGGAAGATATTGGTCATGTTCAACGTGAATCTCTTAGTGTCTAATGCTCTTTTTGATGACGCTAAGCTTCAGATAACATTTTTGCATCATACTGCACCATCTCTGACAATCCTCATAACCTTTACTGGTCACCATCCTCATTCCTAACACATCCATGGTATTTATAAGATCCATTATCATGTATCTCAATTCATTTTATATCAAAAGTCCTTGCGGTTGGCACTTGATTAGAAGCACCCCGCTTTGCCCTTACATTGCTGGTTCAGTCACTTGATATTTACTTGTGACTTGGCCTCAACAGCCACATTACAATATGTGAGTTTAGCTATTATCATTACTTTTCTAGCAATTACCGACATAGTGTCTTCTTCTTTGATACCTTTTGATCTTTTCAAAATTTTACTCCATATAAGTCTCACTTGACTTCTCGGTACCGTCTCCGGTCACCTTTCCTTTATTTTTTTTTCATTTCAGCTTCTCTTATCAATTTCACGTACCACAAAAGCTTAACACTTCTGGCATAACAACCTTTTCATTTAAGTCAATCCCAGAATTTCTCAGTCCGGCTTGTTTCTTAAATACATTCAACTTCATAATTTTATCCCTACATTCAACTGTAATAATCGGGGTATGTCTACCCACCTGTATAGCGGCTACTTTACCCAATCCACAGGGTTCGCTCCAGTTTCCACTCTCTTCAATGACGTCTTTTGATAATCAGAAAGACAAGGTTTGCCAAAATTCGTTGAATTCCTTTCCAGAATTTGGGAAAATTTCAGTTAATCTATTCACCCACTAGTAACATGCCACATCTTCCCGATACATATTCGTCCTATTAGTCGATACTACCAAATACCAGTCTTCTTAACAACTAGTCTCAGAAGGAACACTACCGTCGGGGTTAGTCGTTCCTCAACATTGGCACTACCAAGGCCATCCGAATCCGATGAACTACGTTGTCTAAATGTATTTGAAATTACGCTGTCGTGCTGCATAAGCGCAGACCTATACCTGTATGAGTTGCATCATAATATCTCCCAAAGTTTCCTTCTTCCATTAGGCAACGCCAACCCTGGTCATCACCAACTTTACCTTTAGCTCCAGGAAGATTTTCTCACGTTTATCTTGTCCATTCAAACTTTTATTCTTATAATAAGTCGGGTTACGGGACTACACTTTCTGTAAAGTCCTGAGCAAATCTTTGGTAATACCTTGTGAATTTTATGAAATTTCTCACCTTTGCCAGTGTGGTTGGCCAATCTTCATTTGAAACTGTCTTTAACTTGGTAGGGCCGACCAACACTACTCTTATTGATCATGTGTCATATTGCTGGACTTCATTTTGCCAAAACTCTTATTTCGAGAACATGTCCTACACCTGTTCTATCAGGTTGCACCTAGAAGCATTCTTAATTACATCTCGACCACTGCTCGCCTTGCCTAATCCATTTATGATTCAGTGTCAGAATAAACTTAAGGTAACTACCATAATCCATTCAAGGAAAAGAAAGAATTTAATATTCTTCTGAATCACATGCAACTAATGTTTCTGGTTCATCATTTCACTGAATTGAACTGAACTTATACTTGGTTTCTTGACGATAGCCTCATTACTAGTTTATCATAGACTCACTGGTCTTTTAGTTTTGTAGGTTCTGAGATCATTGTCTCGCTTACTATTTCCTTATATACTTTATCTGTTCAGGCCATCACTTTCTAATGTCTTTTCTTTCTAAGTTGATCCATTTATAAGATGGGCATTTCCCTGAATAAAATCACCTTAACAATCTCAATTTGGTTTCATAATTTAAAACCTATGAAATCTGTCTTCTCACGGCGAATTATCATTAATAAGATTCACACCAATTCATTTATCTGAAGATATGGCACTTGCCACCTATGTCTTAACTGTTCCTAGGGACTCTGCTCCCCGTCCTATATCAATGTCTTTGATAATCATGCATCATTCTAATTCCTTTCTCATTAATCTGAAAGTCTCCAAGGATTCTTATCTATCCTTACATAAGATCTTGAGTAATTCCTCAAATCCATCTTACTTGCTGGCACTTCATTCGGTAGTCCGGCTATGAATCCAATATGCCTCTTTAATTCTCTTAATAATAACTCAGCTCTTTATGCTCACTTTTCTGAGCACTATACCTTAACTCTTACAGTCTCTCTGGCTGTAGCCCTCATTCCTTAAGTGTAAACTCCTTATACTTATCAATATTCTCCTCCTCTGCTGGAACCTCTTCCGGGTCCTCAGTAGGGTACCCTATCGAATCTACCATCCGATCTTCAGCATCAAAACAAGCATCATTGAGTTACTTCTCGTAATCCCCAAGGTCTATCGCCTTACTAGTCGATACAAGAATGAGCTAAGTCACTATCATGATACTTAATAGTTCCCATAAGGGTTTTATACGTCAGTACTACATTAAGTAGTCCGACTATGAACTTGGCAAGAGTTCTTATTATCTTAATGAATTTATTGTTTTAACGTCGCATCATCTCTGGGATATATAACGCTCTCTCTGATACCATTTCTGTAACACCCCCAGATCCAGGGTCAGGGATCTGGTCGTTACGGTCTCAATATCCAACCACAAAACCAACATAACTTAAATTACAACCTTGTGACCCAAAACAACAACATAAAACACACCCGTTATAGTCCCAGAGATGAAATCAGAGTAACCAACAATATTATTAATCACAAGTTTGAGTTCTTACAACCCAAAGAATTACAATTGTACAATTACATACTCTTTGCCATCCATTAATAGATACCATAATATAAATACATTTGAGGCTCAATTGTTAACAACTAGCCTACCAGTAGTTGCATCCTCAACAAAGGTAGCCAAGACCTTAGCGGTAAACCTCTGACGGTTGACACCTGCTTACGCTGCGTGCGCCTTGCGCGGCCATCTGATCTAGCTGTTGTTGTGATATAAATAAATAAAGCAAGGGTGAGCAATAGCCCACCAGAAATATAATTGAACATTGATCATATATGACAGTCCAAAATATCTTTGAAACCATATGCCATGCATTAACGATGTAGTACAAATATAAGGTATGAGATGAAGTTACAAGGTAACTCAAAAATATATTTGTTTTGAATAAATATCTGCTATGCAAAAGATAAGCAAGATATTCTCAATTATCATAAAAGAGGAACTTGCAGGAAAGATATTGCAATTCCGGTTTCAACACTTTTTCAGCTTGCCAACACCAACAGTGTTGCAGAAATTTCTCACTTTTAGAAGATGAACTAATACGGGAGCATTGCCGCGCCAGATGCCCTGACGTTTACGATGATCAGTCGTAGGTCATGCATCTCATCAGTCGTTCTCTACATGTAGAAGGTAGCTCCAACGGATTTACTTATCTACCGCCCTCTGGAACTCCTCAGCCAACGGTTGGGCTATTGCTGGACCGGCGCCACTCGGCCACTTACGCGTCTCCTAGTTCGAATATCATCCATGACTCTGAAACGTAAAGTTCGTTCCCCTTTTCCCCAAGTGTAACACTTGTTGATAGGACTCCACAAAGTAGTCGTATCTAATTGGAAAGGAAAATTCACCAATATTTCCCAAGCTGATGCTTGTTAATGGATATAAACTTGTTACATCAATCATACCCCTCGAGCGTTGAGGAGGTAACCAAAAGACTCATATCGATGCTTGAAAGAATCAAGATGTGAGTGACAAGATAGTTTTAGCAAGTATAGGACCGGGCAGTCCAATAAATAACATCGCTCAAGTGAGGTCCCCTTATATACGTTTGGAAGTTGAGCGAGTATTTAAATCTTCTTTAAGATAGATTTAAATGAAATTTAAGTTTAGGAACCTCCCCTTGATATAAATAGTCATAAGATATTCCGAAATATTTTACACCATATCTGAAGGTGAAAGATAATCTTTGAGTAATATGAATTATTATAGAAAGAACTTAAAAGAATTTAAATAAATATTCCAAGAATATTTATTTTATCAATAGTAATTAAGGGATATGATTAAATCATAATATTGCTCGTAAGTAATCCTCGAATAAATACATAGAATTATTTACTAAATAACTCTCTTCTATAAATGAATATTCAATATGATATTCATTAATTAAATAAACTCAAATAAATATTTAAAATAATATTCACTAAATAAATCAAACCTTAAATGAATATTTGAAAATAATATTCATTTAATAATATACCAAATGAATAGCCAAATAATATTCTTTGTAATCAAAACCTTAAAGGAATATTCGAAGCAATATTCCTTAAGTAATTAGAACTTCGAATGAATACTTTTAAATAATATTCATTAAGTACATAAAATCTTAAATGAATATTCAAGGTAATATTCATTTAATAAATAAATTCCAAGTGAATATTCAATTGATATTCATTAAACAAATAATATTCTAAATGAATAACCAAATAATATTCATTTAATAAATAATATTCTAAATGAATATCCGAATAATATTCATTTAGTAATCAAAACTTTAAAGGAATATTAGAAGTAATATTCCTTGAGTAAATAGAACTTCCAATGAATATTCATTAAGTAAATCAAACCTTAAATGAATATTCGAAAGTAATATTCATTAAATAAATAAAGATCAAATGAATATTCCAAATAATAATAAGTAAGCCAAATGAATATTTGGGAATGATATTCGTCAACCAAATAACTCTAATGAATATTCAAAATAATATTCATTAACTAAATAACTCCAATGAATGATCAAAAATAATATTCATTAAATAAATGACATTCTAAATGAATATTAAAATAATATTCATTAAATATTCCTTCACAGAGGTAATACTCAAATAACGCTCCTCGAAAGATTCGTAATCGAATAAAAATCCTCGAAATAATAAATCTGTCGCTGGGATCCCTCCGGGTTTCCACGACTATTTATATATTACAAAATATCGACTCCCGGTCTATATTTGAAGTATGAATTTCATACGCCCTTCGCTAAGGGTCTTAACCAAACAATTCGGCTTATAACTGATATTTCATATATAGTCTATAAGCCGATATCAATTCAGGGAATAAGTAATTCAATATTAACTTGAAAGTAGGCATGCATGCTATGGCATATGTATACAACAATCATCATATATATATATTATCACAACAACAGTTCCAAGTATTGGAAACTTGCCTGAGAATCGAGTGCGGGTAGGGGTAATGTGTCCCGGGTCAGCTCGACAATCTATAAACAATCAGAATATTTAAGATTAACCACTTAACGCTTATTAAAAGGCTAAGTATAAACTCCACTTAAATCGAAACATGTTTTCGAGTTATCTCGTTACGTCTCTTTTAGTGTAACTCTTTTTATCACCGATACGATCCGACATTCGTTCGTTATCAAGACATGTCATCATGCTTATACTTGGTATATACTTAAGTCGTATAAGTTCTAAGGTTGGTCGTTTACGAATCAAGATTATACCTCGAGTGTTATCGCCCGTTTTCTAAGTTATAACCAAAGTCATACCTTTAAGGGGTTCGTTCGCGTTTAATCTCGATTCGAACATTTTTATAAAATCGAAAAACGATCTTTTTAATACGAGGTATTTTCTCACACCATCCTTATGATCTCTAATTTTTAATTATCAAGATTCGCCACTGATTTCGTGGTAATAAAGGGATCCAATTTCAGTTACGAACTTTCGTTTACGGTTTCGAACCACTTTTACGAATTTAATCATAACTCCTAAACCGTAAATTGAAATGCTTCGATTCTTTCGCCAAAGTGATCTATGTTCAAAAATCTAGCAGTAGGGTTCATTATCTTGCCAAGAACAGAGAGTTATGGCTACTGTCCAGTTCGGGTTCTTAGTGTTAATGAAAATCGGGCATTACGACGGCTACGAATCGAGCGTTCTAAAAATCATAACAACAATACCAAGCCACACCGGGCACAAATCCAACTTATACACATGATTATCATCTTTATCAGTCCAAGAATATCATGTTAAACCAACAAGATCATCATCTCTTACTAAAATCATTAAACCACTAACTAATCATGCTTATAACATCACCATAATCATAACTACTTAGATCCATCAAGAACATCACCAAAACTCAAAGTCAAACTAAGGGTTTATGAGGTTTATACCTTCCTTGTAGAGTGTTAAAGACCTTGCTAAGCCTTGTATAGACCTTGTACACCCTTTACCAAGCTTAGATCATCCAAGAAATCAAGATCCAAGAATTTTGTTCTTGAAAATCACTATTCACCCTAGGCTTTGATGATTTGTTTGAAAATGGAAACAAAGGAGATTGAAGCTAGGATTTTGAGGAGATCATTTTTATGAATTATAGGACTCACATAAAAAGTTTCAAGATCAAAGGATGGTTGGAAGTGGGATTTTGGTTCTTGATTTATGCTAATAGCCGAATGGAGCAAAGGTGGAGAGTTTGATGTTTTTGCTTGGTTTCTTTTGATTTAGTCTCATCCATTCTCATCCACTTACAACATAATATCTTGTATAAAGCTACTTTAATAAAGTAGTGAGGTGTTGGATGAGGAAATGGCAAGACATGTGTTGAAAATGTGGTGGTTTAGAGCTTAACTAGGTAGTTGCTTGCTAAGTACTTAGTTGCATTCTCTAAGATGCTAGTTCCTTGATTCTAGTTTGGTTACTAGATATTTTCTAGTAGCTTGCACAAGACTCTTGCTCCCTCTGCTTGTTTCTTTGTCCGTTTATTGCTTAATTCGTTGATCGTTTGAGGGAATAACTCATTCGTTTCTAGTTAGGGTTTTACCGAAAACCTTCTTGATAATTCTAATACTATTCTTCATCTTTCTTAATACTTCTCGAATTTAAATTCCTTAATTCCCTTTTATAAATCCTTAAGTCTTGCAGTGTCTAGGGAAATCTCGGAGAAAATAAAAGTGCTCTTTTTCTGAATCCGACAGCTTTTACATACACTTATTTTCCTCCTGGATCACTAATACGAACTCAGAAATCCGTTCCGAATACCGGGTATAACATTATTATAATAATATTCCAAATTCCACCAAAATCACTATTCATCACTTATTTTTATTTAATTCCTATAATTAGGAAAATGAACCTGGTTCACCCTCGAGTGTTCCTTAACCTTTTTACGGAACCGCTGGGCTTATAATAGATATTGATTTGGATGACACAAGAATAATCTTACTTGGAGTAATCTTCTCATATTCTTAGGAGATAGATCATTCTTATCTATGTTGTCAACCAAAGGTATTCTGCATGACATATAATAATTGAATCCAAATCCATTCCATTCATTAAATAGACAGTCGTTACATCGCAGTCATAACCACTATTCATTCCCATATTATTACATAATAAAAAGTTTTAATTCTACCCAAAAATCTGGGTTCTTACATAGTATGTGCATGCATGTTATTCATTATCCATGGCATCTGAGGCATATTGAAAGCATTATAGTATGGATTGTGCATGAATGACATGTTTGCATATAGACTAGATGCATGAGCAGATTGAGTAGTAGTATTAGGCATAACATACATAGCAGAGTTAGGCAAGTGTAAAGGCATGGGAGCATTTTTCAATTTTCTATAGCTAGCAGATAGGTGATTAACATTACCACAATTAACACATTCTTTTCTAGGAGCATACCTATCAGGTGTATAATTGTTGTGTTTATTAATCCCTACTTTGCCATTTCTGTTCTTTCTCCTTCCTTTAGTTCTTGACTCAACTTTCTCTAACTTGTCCTTCAATTGCTTTTGGGACAAGTGGCCTATGTTAGCTTTTTCAACTGATTTTGTTTTGCTACATTCTCCTATCTCAAAGTTTTTACTGATGGGGCCGTATTGATCATTCAATTTAACTAGAGTTTCTTTGTTGATAGTTTTGGCTTTCGATGGATGACATTGATCGGTATCCATCGATGGCTCATTGTTCAACGGATAATTGCAGGTATCATCCGTTGACACACTGTCCGAAGAAGTCTCTCCATCAACTCCTAACTTTGCTTCTCCTAACTTGATAAAGGAGTTGATTCTTTGGACACTACAGATTTCTCTTGTAGTTGCCCTGGACCTTCCCCAAAAGTCAATTAGATCTTGATCTTTCTTCAACTGTTCTTTCAAATCATTCTCTCGTTTAAGA
This sequence comes from Kitagawia praeruptora, assembly GCA_037693485.1. Lineage (NCBI taxonomy): Eukaryota > Viridiplantae > Streptophyta > Magnoliopsida > Apiales > Apiaceae > Kitagawia > Kitagawia praeruptora. Next base: position 165,224,870 of record CM075348.1, on the reverse strand, counting down.
GCTTCAATCAATCCATCTTTAGCTTCCTGGAAATCTCTTCTCATGATCTCAAACTCAATTAACTGAGTTTCTATCAAAGCATTCCTATCACTTAACTTTTCATTTAGTTCATTAAATCTCTTGTTTTCTTTGTTAAGCAATTTCAGGGAAACATGCATGTTATACAATTCAAAAGACATCTCATCAAATGTACTAGCACATTCAGCTTTAGACAGATCAGATAGATTTGAAGAGAATACCTGGTTGCTTGCTGAACTAGCTTCTTCTTCTTTCTCATTTGCCATGAGGGCAAGGTTGACAAACTCTTCTTCTGCATCAGAATCTCCACCAGCAGCCCAATCACTGTCTCTAAACACAAATGCTTTTTCTTTTTGATTGAGAAGATCGAAATATTTCTTCTTGTAGTCAATAATTTCAAACTGTTTCTTCTCATTCTCAGCTTTAGGCTTTCTATATTCATTGGCAAAATGGCCAACAATTCCACAATTGAAACATTTGAACTTGGATCTGTCAACCATGTTTCTGGATGGTTGATGATTCTTTCTGAATTGCCTACCTCCTGCTGGGTTCCTTTTGAACTTAATCTTTGAGAATCTCCTTGACAAAAATGTTAGATTGTCATCCAGGTCATTAGATTCTCCTCCACTTGATGCATCGAGTTCTTCAATCAACTTGTTTTTCCCTCTGCAAGTATCAGCTCCACCTTCACAAGTTTCTGAACTTGGTGTGGTTTTTGTGCTCTCCATCTTCTCGCTCACTTGGCTCATTGGAATATTGGCCACCAAGGCAACAGATCCAGCTTCTTCTGGATCTTCTCAACTTCCTCATCTTGTTGCATTTCAAGCTCATAGGTTTTCAGGATACCATACAGTCTCTAAAGTGTAAATTCTTTGTAGTCTTGAGAGTTCCTCAATGAGACTGTCACTGGCTTCCATTCCTTAGGAAGAGATCTCAGAAATTTTAGGTTGGAGTCCTTGGTTTCATATTTTCTCCCATACAACTTCAGGCCATTTAGTAGCTTTTGAAATCTACTAAATATGTCTGTCAAATTTTCACCAGAGGAATAGTGAAAATGCTCATATTGTTGTATTAGGAGCTGCATCTTGTTTTCTCTGACTTGCTCAGTTCCTTCACAGATTGTTTGAATGGTGTCCCACACTTGCTTGGCAGAGGTGTAGTTTATAACACAATCAAACATATCTTGGTCAATACCATTGAATAAGATGTTCATGACCTTCTTATCCTTATGTATCACTTCCAAGTCCTCATCTGTGAACTCAGCCTAAGTTTTTAGAATAGGCCTTCCAACAGCTGCAGAACCAGCAACTTCACCAACACCAGAGTTAGCCTTCATAGGGATATGAGGGCCTTTCTCTATGCAATCCACATAGTCTTCGTCTAGTGCTGAGAGATGGAGATGCATCTTTACCTTCCAATGAAAGTAGTTGTCTTTGTCAAGAATTGGAATCTTTACCCCTGTATCCTTCTTTCCCATGGTGCTAGATCTTTATACTTCTTGTATGTTAGAAGCTCGCTCTGATACCAATTGATATTTCCCAGTTGCACACTTAAGATTGTAGAAGGGGGGTTGAATACAATCTTATAAATTTCTTTCGATTTAAAACAAGACAACAGTTGAACTTCAATGGAGATAGATGGATAAATTCAAAACTAAAACGTAAAGAAGAAATGAACAAGCACACAACACACTTAAAAATTTCAGGTGGGGTTTTTATCGACTCCACCTGAGGGTTGTATTGAAGAAAACTTCTCTGTGTAAACGAGTACACAGCTGCGAATACAAAGCTAAAATATTACAAGAGAACCTAATGCTTTTTGCTTCTTAGCTCAGTTTTTCTCTTCTTTCTTAGCTATGCTACACTTAAGTATATAAATACTCCAAGTTTACAATCCCTACAAAATAAACGAATCTTACAAGTCAAAGTATTCTGCAGGGTTCCTGCCACTCCTTTATCTCCATGTGATACAATTTGTCTGGTTGTCTTGGACGGATATGCACTAGATTTACCAGCTAGATTGTTTGTGAGAATAAGGAATATTTCTTTTTCTTGATTTTGAGTGATAGATTGATCGACGCCCGAAGAGCGCTCGACCGAAGGAATGAGTCACAAAGTCCAATATTGGTTTCCATACCTCCTTTAAGTTTATCAACCCATGTGATCTGTCAGGCATGTCAAGTCGCCATCAACCTCTAACCCCAACACATTATTGGTTGAAGCATTATATCCATTGATGTAGACATCGATCGATAGGTTGATAGATGCTTGTTAAGAATACCATATCCGTTGACGTAGAAACTTCATCCGTTGATCACCACTTCACTTATACAGAATTACATAGCACAGCCTATATACAATTTGCTACCCTATTCTGCATATCTATTGATAGTCAACATGACTTATGAAATCTAGTAACTATGGTATTAGCAAACAATCTCAAACTTAAAGACAAGATATGCTACAAACTTATCAGTCGATAAGCTGCCTCATCAACGAATGTGCATGGCTTGGATATCCGTTGATAAGTTACAAAACTTAATCTTATACACATATGTTTTTCAAGATGTTTTATGGATGTATATCATCAAGGACAACATAATTCCTAACACTCTATATAAAGAGAGCTTTGTATTCGGGTTGGGTGTGAAATAAAAATTTCAGTTTCAGTTTCTTTTCTATTCTCTCTTTTGCTCATGTGTTAAGCCCACATTTCTTACTTAATCTTTCTAGATTATATATATATATATATATATATATATATATATATATATATATATATATAATCTAGAAAGATGATGTTGTCATGTGTGTTTAGTCTTGTAAGAGAGCTTATAATCTATATTATAATTTTTGTGTACATGTATACGAAATTTGTAGATACTAAATATTCTTAAATTAAGCTCAAGGTGATGTAATAATAAATATGTAAATACAATATATTCTTAAATTAAATTCGAGATGATGTAACTTGCTTCCATTTTAAAATATATCGTTGCAATTTTTGCACACATGTTAATGTAGTTTGACTATTTATTGAAAATAATTATTTTTCTTAAACAAAAATATGTAAATGAAATAAAGCATCATGTATCAAAAAACAAACTTATAAAATCATATAATGAAATAAAGAACCTTCCTATCTGGTTTTTAGGTTTGCTCGGAGGTTGGGACGTCACACTACTTTTGTTCTTACTTCTAATGATGGGGATGGTATTTATTTTGAGACTATATAAAATCTGAAACTATTTTTAAAATATTTAAATGAAATAAAGCGTCATGTATCAAAAAAACAAACTTATAAAATCATATAGTGAAATCAGTTTTTAGGTTAGCTCGGAAATTGGGACGTCACACTACTTTTGTTCTTACTTCTAATGATGTGGATGTGGATGTGGATGTGGATGATATTTATTTTTAGAAATTTTGTCATATATGCAACATATCCTCATCCACGTACCTTAGCTTGTAAAGTGGGTCAAATGCAGTAGTTTGATATTTAATCCAAGTAACATAATTCAAAATCAAAATCAAGAATCCTAATTTTTAACTTCAAATTGATCACCAACAACCTAATTTTTTAAATTTCTTCATTGAATTAAACACTTGAAATTTTGTAACTTAATAGAAATACCAAAAGCCAAAATTTAGCCAAGAACCCTAATTTCTACATTAAATTAATCACCAAAAATTTTAATTTTTCAAAATCGTTTTTTCCTAATTTAAATACCAAGAACCCTAATTTTCTTGTCAGTTTCTTTTATTTATGTATATAAATACTCTAAATAGGAATATTTATATTATTTCCATTGATATTATTCGACCAGAAACAATAAGTACACTATAATATAAATACATTCAAGAATAACCATCGTTATCAACAAAATATTTACTATGTCTTCCGCGGAATCGGACCAAAATGGATACCTCACCATCACCAACAAGCTATTCGGAAGAAGAGCATCATTAAATTTAGGTAGGATTGTAAACGAACAGAGTCGACTCGAGTTTTTTCTTATCGAGTTTGAGTTTCTTCTTAACGAGTCGAGGCAAACTCGATTACCTTATTGATCAAATTCTGTTGTTCGAACTCGAGTTCGTTAACAAATGGGTCGAGTTCGAGTTGTTCACGAACATTTCGAGTCGATGAGAGTTCGAGTTTGTCAATAATTTTTTTTTTTTCTAACTAATAATTTTTTTTATTTAATACTTTGTTTCACTATTTAGTGCATTTTCTGTGAACTCAGCCTAAGTTTTTAGAATAGGCCTTCCAACAGCTGCAGAACCAGCAACTTCACCAACACCAGAGTTAGCCTTCATAGGGATATGAGGGCCTTTCTCTATGCAATCCACATAGTCTTCGTCTAGTGCTGAGAGATGGAGATGAATCTTTACCTTCCAATGAAAGTAGTTGTCTTTGTCAAGAATTGGAATCTTTACCCCTGTATCCTTCTTTCCCATGGTGCTAGATCTTTATACTTCTTGTATGTTAGAAGCTCGCTCTGATACCAATTGATATTTCCCAGTTGCACACTTAAGATTGTAGAAGGGGGGTTGAATACAATCTTATAAATTTCTTTCGATTTAAAACAAGACAACAGTTGAACTTCAATGGAGATAGATGGATAAATTCAAAACTAAAACGTAAAGAAGAAATGAACAAGCACACAACACACTTAAAAATTTCAGGTGGGGTTTTTATCGACTCCACCTGAGGGTTGTATTGAAGAAAACTTCTCTGTGTAAACGAGTACACAGCTGCGAATACAAAGCTAAAATATTACAAGAGAACCTAATGCTTTTTGCTTCTTAGCTCAGTTTTTCTCTTCTTTCTTAGCTATGCTACACTTAAGTATATAAATACTCCAAGTTTACAATCCCTACAAAATAAACGAATCTTACAAGTCAAAGTATTCTGCAGGGTTGCTGCCACTCCTTTATCTCCATGTGATACAATTTGTCTGGTTGTCTTGGACGGATATGCACTAGATTTACCAGCTAGATTGTTTGTGAGAATAAGGAATATTTCTTTTTCTTGATTTTGAGTGATAGATTGATCGACGCCCGAAGAGCGCTCGACCGAAGGAATGAGTCACAAAGTCCAATATTGGTTTCCATACCTCCTTTAAGTTTATCAACCCATGTGATCTGTCAGGCATGTCAAGTCGCCATCAACCTCTAACCCCAACACATTATTGGTTGAAGCATTATATCCATTGATGTAGACATCGATCGATAGGTTGATAGATGCTTGTTAAGAATACCATATCCGTTGACGTAGAAACTTCATCCGTTGATCACCACTTCACTTATACAGAATTACATAGCACAGCCTATATACAATTTGCTACCCTATTCTGCATATCTATTGATAGTCAACATGACTTATGAAATCTAGTAACTATGGTATTAGCAAACAATCTCAAACTTAAAGACAAGATATGCTACAAACTTATCAGTCGATAAGCTGCCTCATCAACGAATGTGCATGGCTTGGATATCCGTTGATAAGTTACAAAACTTAATCTTATACACATATGTTTTTCAAGATGTTTTATGGATGTATATCATCAAGGACAACATAATTCCTAACACTCTATATAAAGAGAGCTTTGTATTCGGGTTGGGTGTGAAATAAAAATTTCAGTTTCAGTTTCTTTTCTATTCTCTCTTTTGCTCATGTGTTAAGCCCACATTTCTTACTTAATCTTTCTAGATTATATATATATATATATATATATATATATATATATATATATATATATATATATATAATCTAGAAAGATGATGTTGTCATGTGTGTTTAGTCTTGTAAGAGAGCTTATAATCTATATTATAATTTTTGTGTACATGTATACGAAATTTGTAGATACTAAATATTCTTAAATTAAGCTCAAGGTGATGTAATAATAAATATGTAAATACAATATATTCTTAAATTAAATTCGAGATGATGTAACTTGCTTCCATTTTAAAATATATCGTTGCAATTTTTGCACACATGTTAATGTAGTTTGACTATTTATTGAAAATAATTATTTTTCTTAAACAAAAATATGTAAATGAAATAAAGCATCATGTATCAAAAAACAAACTTATAAAATCATATAATGAAATAAAGAACCTTCCTATCTGGTTTTTAGGTTTGCTCGGAGGTTGGGACGTCACACTACTTTTGTTCTTACTTCTAATGATGGGGATGGTATTTATTTTGAGACTATATAAAATCTGAAACTATTTTTAAAATATTTAAATGAAATAAAGCGTCATGTATCAAAAAAACAAACTTATAAAATCATATAGTGAAATCAGTTTTTAGGTTAGCTCGGAAATTGGGACGTCACACTACTTTTGTTCTTACTTCTAATGATGTGGATGTGGATGTGGATGATATTTATTTTTAGAAATTTTGTCATATATGCAACATATCCTCATCCACGTACCTCAGCTTGTAAAGTGGGTCAAATGCAGTAGTTTGATATTTAATCCAAGTAACATAATTCAAAATCAAAATCAAGAATCCTAATTTTTAACTTCAAATTGATCACCAACAACCTAATTTTTTAAATTTCTTCATTGAATTAAACACTTGAAATTTTGTAACTTAATAGAAATACCAAAAGCCAAAATTTAGCCAAGAACCCTAATTTCTACATTAAATTAATCACCAAAAATTTTAATTTTTCAAAATCGTTTTTTCCTAATTTAAATACCAAGAACCCTAATTTTCTTGTCAGTTTCTTTTATTTATGTATATAAATACTCTAAATAGGAATATTTATATTATTTCCATTGATATTATTCGACCAGAAACAATAAGTACACTATAATATAAATACATTCAAGAATAACCATCGTTATCAACAAAATATTTACTATGTCTTCCGCGGAATCGGACCAAAATGGATACCTCACCATCACCAACAAGCTATTCGGAAGAAGAGCATCATTAAATTTAGGTAGGATTGTAAACGAACAGAGTCGACTCGAGTTTTTTCTTATCGAGTTTGAGTTTCTTCTTAACGAGTCGAGGCAAACTCGATTACCTTATTGATCAAATTCTGTTGTTCGAACTCGAGTTCGTTAACAAATGGGTCGAGTTCGAGTTGTTCACGAACATTTCGAGTCGATGAGAGTTCGAGTTTGTCAATATTTTTTTTTTTTTTCTAACTAATAATTTTTTTTATTTAATACTTTGTTTCACTATTTAGTGCATTTTCATGTTTAATTTAGTGCATTTTCATGTTTAATTTAGTGCATTCCTTGATCTGTGATCGACATATTGTTATATATTTGTATTAGTGTATTGTAATATATTATTTATGTAAATACAATAATATTCTTTTATTTATATAGCTTATCGAGTCGAGTTTAACGAATCGAATCGAGTTCGAGTCGAGCTCAAGTCGAACACTCATAAAATTTGAATCGACTCGATAAATTTATGAAACATAATTTTTTGTTTGAACTCGAGCTCGATTTCTTATTGAAGCAAACTTAACGAGTCGAGTCGAGCTTTATGACCAACTCAATTCGATTTTTTTACGGCCCTAAATTAGGAAATGATTGAAATGTTTTATGTTTACGTACATATGCGTGTGTATCGATGTGTGTTTAATATTCCCCGTCCCATCCAATTGTTTACACTTTTCAAGGATTATCAGGCACGCATTTAGATGCATTTTAAGGATAATTTCATAACTTATTTTTAAAATTTATTTTCTTGCATTTTAATGTGCACATAAACACACATTAAATAAACGGTTCGTAATTATTTAGATGTCCACGGTAATGTGTCTTTACCCATCACCATTCCATTACTTTACTTAACAGGAGTAACGTCAAAAACTAAAATGAAAGATTTTAATAGTTCAAGTATTTTGACTTAATCTATACTATACTATTATAAGCAAAATAGGGTATATTTGGTTTGGTACTCTTTTTTTTTGTCACTCTTTTTCAGTACTCTTTTTTTGGTCACTCTTTGGTTTGGTTAAATCTCTATTATTAATAAAATTCAAAAAAAAACACATCTATACTATACTATTATAAGCAAAATAGGATATATTTGGTTTGGTACTCTTTTTTTGGTCACTCTTTTTTAATACTCTTTTTTTGGTCACTCTTTAGTTTGATTAAATCTCTATTATTAATAAAATTCAAAAAAAGACACACACGCACACGGCAAAACCCACGAGAGTCCTTTCTACAGCAAACAAGGCGTCAAGACGTCAAGTAGTTTGTCTGTTACAGAGCACAATTTTTGTAATCAGCATTAAAATTAATTTTGTCACAAAAAAAGTTAAAAAAATAATTAATTAATAGAAAAGATCGTTTCGAAATTTTGGAATTTTGAAAGATATAATGGTCTGTTTTATATTAAAAAAAAGACTATCAGTTATATCAAAAACCAATAATCATATTTTATTATCTTTTATAATTTATATTATTACTAATTAATTAGCAAATATTAAAATTATAAACAATCAAATAAAAATATTAAGATAAAAATATTTAAAATGTTAAAAAAAACTACTTTTATATAATATTTTTATATATACATATGTATTTGAAAGTAATAATTAAAATACGTAATTAGAATAACATTTATTTTCATGAAATTTATAAAATTCAAAAGATATTTTAATAATAAAAACATATATACAACTTAAAATTTTAGTGAAATATAATTAAACAGTTTACAACAACATCGTACTGTTATAGGCTAGTATTTTTAAAGCTGGTAATCCAATTGGAATTTCGTATATAACAGTGATGAATTAGCTCACTTGCAAGATCCATATATCGGTATTATCCAGGGACCAGGCTGATATACATTACTACCTTCCTACTGATGTGTTGTCACTTGGCTAATTTCACCCAAGCTAAAAATTTACGTTGTTAAGTTGCCAAAATCTGATAACATATTGATGACTTCAATTCCAATTAAATACATGTAGATTCTTTAAGAATAAAGATACATGCAGACATACTACCACACCATATCTTAGAGCAATGCTAGACATACTGCAAGATTGACTAACATCCAAATTAGGTACTCAAGACTTCATACAGCAACTGCACATGAAACCAATTCACTGGAATGCGCTAATTACCGATTAACCGTGTATATCTTCTTCACATACTGGCACAGTTAATGAAATACTTCATTAGTAACCCAAAATAAAATGAAGTGATGGATTATCCTAGATTAGTAGTAGATGCAAACTGCATATTATCCGGGACCTGAGACAACTATGTTGTATTATAAATACTTGATTACTTAATGTCAGAAGCCTGAATTACCCATTTATGAGTTGCTAGCACCACTTGGCAGCCGGAAAGAACCACCAGCATAAAGCATTTGATAAACTGGTCTTATTCTGATTGTCAAAACTATGCTCAAGAGAGTACCTAAACCACAGACTCCTGCAAGGATCAAGAACGTAAGCCTAAAACAGGTGGGACCCAAGCAAGAGGAACTTAGTTGCTTAGCTGCCTCAGAATCATAAACATAACCAGCAAGCAGGCCAGAAAAAAGAAGAGCTCCGATAGGATTGCCTAGCTGCATGAAGTTGAATATTATACCAAAATCTTTTAAACCAAAAAGCTCTGAGACGGTGGGAATCATTACACCAAACTGAACACCAAAGCAGATACCAAGTAACGCTGTTGCTGCATATAAGGTGCCACTTATTGCTGAAGCATATAGAAGATAGATTATGATCATTAAAACTTGCGTGACTGTCATCCATACAGTGCGGGGAATGGCTTTTGACCTGCAGCGTATACAACATATGCGGAAAGACAATTAAGAATCAACATTGATGTTTAGAACAATTTTATGTTGAAAAGTTCATAATGCACTATGTTCAGATTTCAGGTAATATACAACTTAAAACACATTCATATTTTCTGAATTCATGCTCTTGCTCTTACTTCTGCTTTTAAAAGGTGAAGGGGTCCGTAATTATATTTACCTGACAAAGTGTTCAGAGATAACACCTGCTCCAAGACGGCCCAGAAAATTGCAAAAGCTAAATAGACTCAACAATATCGTCGTATCATTAACACCTACTGAAACCCCGATCTCTGCCAAATTGTTGAGTACAGTTACTCCAGAACCAGCCCCAAGAAAGTATATTATGCACAGAAGCCAAAAATCAGCCTTAACTACAGCTTCACGAAATTTGAAATCCTCCCCTCTCCTGGGTCTTCTTTTCTTCTTTATTGCCCCCTCACCCATCGCAAGGAGTATATCAACTTCTGAGACATCTTCATTCTCATACAGGCCTACTAGATTTACTGCTGATGAAGATGGGGTCAACAGCGGATCTGTTAGATTTGAATCACCATCTTCTGTAACAACATTGTCAGAAGAACTAGCTTGTCGGCCAAGATGTTTATTATTTGTGGGAAACATTGTCATTTTAATAGGAATTGCCAATGGAGACATGAGAAGCACAACCATGACACCAATGAAAATGTAGGAGATGGATCTACTTATAGGTACTATGTTTTTCAAGATTGTTGTGGTGAGAAGATAGACAGCAAGTGCTAGACTTGATACTTGGGTGAAAAGAAAGTGAACATGCTCTGAAGAATCTTCTCCTAAAGCTGGTGTGCATGCTCGAACAAAGTACATCATGGCCAGACATGTAATAGGTATACCTAGAGTCATGAAAAGCAATAGTTTTTCAGCTGAGCCACCAAGTAACATACTGTGTACCTCAGTATACACTGCAGCACTGAGCCCAACATAGCCTTTGAGAATTCCTGCAACTGCTCCCCTACTAAGAGGAAAATTCCTCATGTTGGTGACAAGTACGGCTGTGCCAAACCATGCACTGCTATTAGTGGCAACAACAAGTGCAACCCATAACTGTCATAGCACCAAATCCCTGCCTTAGAAAGATACAGGTCTCTGCTAGAACTAAAATTATGATCTTAAATGCAATTTGAAAGTAAAGTGTAATATGTCCAGATATTGGAATGAAACACCTAACTTGGGAAATTACTGAAACTTGTGGAAACACAACTTTCCTGATGTAAAGGAGAAGAATATATATGGTTTTCCTTAGAACGAAGCATGAAAAGAGTCTAATAAGGAAAGGATATGTTAAAACACGCTTTCAAATTACTATTCAGTTAGCATTATGTTTCCCTCAACTGCAAAGATTGACAGGATTCCACACTGATGCTAACGTTCAGTTACATATATAATTATGTGTGTTCGTAAAGGAACTTGAGCAGCAAACTAATCGTACATTAAGTGTTGTAAAGAGAGAATATATATGCTTTTCTGATTAAGGACTATATCTGTACATGAACTTGTACTGAGTAAAATTGTAAAATGTAGCTGACACTAAACTAATCACTGGTTCGGGATATTAAAATATATATATGGTTGTGGGGAATCATGATTTTGCGATTTTGAATATATTTCTTGACTGACCTAATAAATGCAGAATACATATATGGCGAGTACAATTAGTGAATATAGCTATTGGATTTTAGGAAAGCATAATCTTCAGAAAGCGCTCACACAAGCGGTTATACTATGAGATACTGATGAGCCACTGAAATGACGTACAAAATTCAATTAGCGACATATTCAATCCTCCACAGTAAATGATAAATATTTTCAGCATGAAAAAAAATTTGGGGGCCACTTGTTCCTTAAGTCCTCTGTGGTAGTGCCATTAAAAAATATGATACCAAAAACAAAAAGTGAGGTATTTGACATAAGACCAAGTGTTCAGGATAAGTAAACAGCTTAGTAGTCAATGCAAAGCAGCCACTTGCAAACAAGCTTTGGAGATTTGGCGTGGGATGATAAAATCTTGAAAGCAAAGTTCCTTTAGTGAATAGCAATCATAGTTCTCGCCAATACTGATTAGTTGGTTGGGCACATCATACACAATATATTACATACTAATTTCTAAAGTTCTTCAACAGTCAAGAAATAGAATCATTTGCCCTGTACAGACCATAACTAGACATTTTAATAAAAGATCAAACCAACTCTAAAGAAAGAGCCTAATCAAGGGGTAATTTGATGCATTTTCCCGGGTGACACTTTTCACATTCCAGGTTGCAACTCCGATAAACTCTAACCCATGTCACTAAAATGACACATTTGTTCTTCTAAATAGCAAACTTTTTCCGGGACTGGAAAATTACATAAGTTACAAGGCTACAGCGCATTTAGCTTTGATTAAGTGTGTGATGTAGTACTTAGGTGTTTGCCATGAAATCTAGAGATGTGCAAGTAGTTAGTCAAATAAAATGAGCAAGTTCTTAAGTGTGATCTGTAAATGAGAGCATGTACATTAAGCTGTTTTAAATACTCTGTTGTCCATCAATAGCTGGCTAATGGAGGATCACCAAAATGTGATCCATAACATATGCTTTTTACCATCTGCAAGGCTTAGCCTAATGAATACTCCTATACTCTTAGCAATAAGCAGCCTTAGCCAAACATATGGCGAGTGGGATCAACAACTTATAACTGTGTACACATTCTTACTATGTTAAATATATTTTAATCATAATTTTATGAATAAAATTAACACTTTAACCCCACTAAATTCAAATTTAGACACTAAATTTCGAGTTAACTTAACTTTATTATTTTCAACCCCACTAGCTTAGTAGGAGGCATGTTTGTGTGAATAAATAAGTCTCTATAATTATCCGCATCCAATGAAACATATTCTTCTCGGTATAAATTTGTGTTCATTAAACTCTCCGGTTCTCCACCAGCAACACTCTACTTTCTTTTCATAACTCCGCATATCCTCCAAGGGAAATTCAAGATTACCCAATTCGACACACATTCAATTAGTTTTCCTATAATTTCTAATACATTCTTCTCGAAAACCATCGCTAACATTACCCTATATATCAGATCAAACTAGTACCAATATAAGCATTACACATCAACATAACTTGTAAATGAACATTAAATATCTAACAAAATATAAAAATGCGAGGGGTGCATAGTTAGTGACTTACAAGCCAATAAGGCATGGAATGGACAGTTTGGCTAACAGCAAGCCAAACAACACCATACCCGAAAAACGCAGCGAAAACACCAACAAACATAACAATCCAGGGAGGGAAATGATTACAAGCTATACCAGGAAGAATACCAATGTTTTCTCCAATATCATTTGCAACACCAAGAATTGTAAGTTGTTGTTGAGTAAAACCAAGTACTGATCTTAAAGAGTGAGAGTAGAGGGGAAAAGTGTATGCGTTACCAGCAGCTATTTGGACCCAAACAGCAGCACCTAGTCCTACCCATGGTGGTCTTGTCCCTCCTTTTACGGATGTCATCGGAATCAATGGCATGTTTTTGACGTTTGAGTTTAGATTTTGCTTCTTACATTAGTTAGTTGGGATGCTGTTTCAGTTTGGGAATTCTTGTCCCGACTTTAACATTCCACCCACATTTATAGTATCAAACTTCCCCAACTACCCACTTTTCAACTTTACCAAAATGTAAACACAGCTATTTTATTTTATTTTTTCAAAACATACATTACCTATCTTTACTTTTTTTGTCAGGCATTAGTGCATTACCTATCTTTATTGACTATTCTACAAAGTTGATACTCGCTCGGTCTCTTATTAGTCCTATTTGAACTGAACACGTTTATCAATGCACATTTTTTATCATTAATATTTTTAATTTTGTATTAATATTAAATATAAAAACTTCATTATATTAAAATATTAACAAATATGAATTCAATAAAATCACTTATGACTATATTTGATCTTATAGATTAGATATAAATTAATAATTTATCTTATGTAATGAACAGAACCAAATGGGAACAACATTTAGAGACAGAGCGAGTAACATTTTGTTTAGGGTCAAAAGTATCATTTTTTTCCCAAGCTGTGTTACAAAAATTTCAGTTTTAAAATTTTTGGTCAAAAAAAAAATAGCTTAGTAGTACATATTTTCAAACTAGGTAGTATTAATATGTATGTAAAAAATGGCTATTACATAAAAAGTAGAAAAAGAATTAAAAAATAATTCAAAATTCGTTCTTCTATTTTTAAAATTTTTCTTTTTAACAAAATATCCATTTAATCAAATTATAGTTTCCCAATTTTACTCTACATAAATAATGAATTTCACGGAAACATGTCACTCACTAATCATACGTGTCAAACGCCCGGCCTTGTTGATCAACAACCATGACAGAGTAAAGATGTGAATTCAGGGAAGGGGGCAGGGCGGCCGTCCCCCAAAAATCTGAAATTATAAAAAAAAATTCATATATATATTTTAAAAATTTGAATTTCGTCCCTCTATTTTAATAAAAAATTTAATTAACCCCTCATTTTTATTAAAAAATAATTTAATTCTTCTATTTTTACAAAAAAATTCTTTTAGTTCCTCAATTTTTTTCGAAAATCTTCATTTAGTTCCCCATTTTTTCTAAAAATCTACATTTAGTCCCCTATTTCTTACGAAAATCTTCATTTAGTCTCTTATTTCTTACAAAAATCTTTATTTTTCACAAAAATCTTCATTTAGTCCCCTATTTTTTACGAAAAATTTGACCCCCCAATTTTTATTCCTGGTTAAGTCCCTGGATGTGAGGAAATATCTTGATGGTTTATATGTGGGCAAGAAGTGGCTATAAGAGGAAGTTGAATGCAATGCTATTCTTGGTGTTATTGTTATATTATAGCATCAAGTGCTAAAAAAATTATCTTTAAAGGGATGCTATAGTTGGATGCATCCTTGGTGTTAAATTTGAAATCAAGGATGCATTTATACATCCATGCCACATCATCATTTAACTAGAATGAGATGAGTTTGTTGAGAATATTCAATAGAAGTTAAAAGAGTTAGGTAAAAGTTAAAAGAGTTGGTTAAATTTGAAATTAGTTATAGAACTAGTTTTGGATGGTAAGTTTTATTTTAACACCAAAATTCATTTTTTGGTTTTATATTATAGAAATAGCAATAGCAATTTAGCATTGCTCTAATCGAAGCAACTAAAGGCAATTAAAGAATTAGTATTTGGGTAGTAGTATTACTATTTGGACTATTTGGGTAGTAGTACTACTATATGGGTAGTAGTTTTTGTCTAGCTATCTCTTTTCACACTAGATAATCTCGTGACGCCCAAGTGTCTCGGCATTAGGGATCTAGACGGATTGATAAAATCGATCAACTCTATCTAAATCGACATTATTTTACCTGATTCAAACCGATTTTTTTAAAACCAATATATAATTGGATTGAAAAATGTTAACCCGATTTAAATGGGTTGAATACGGGATTTAATTTTTTTTTACCCGAACCAACCCAACCCGATTAAAAAATAAATTAATTTAATTTTTTTTATTTCCATGATCCATTATTACATTGGTCCATTCACATTGACCTAGTTCAATTAAAATACAAATTAGTAGTAGACGACCTAGACTAGTAGGAAATATTGACCCGAACCTACAACAACAAGTATTCAACCTGTTGAAGTGTATTTTTAAAGTTTCGTTCACAGGGAAGGAATGATATCAATGTCAATCTCAAGTCTTTTGTTTCTTACAATTCAGAAGTGTGGAGAATATTTGTGGATGTGTATAATTATCAACTAAGTTAATCTAATAAACAAATAAAAAATATATAATATATATGAGAGAAAACAATCCAAGAATTAGGGTTCTTTAATTGGCTATCATGAATGTCTAATTTGTGTCTCTTGATTTGCTAAAAATAATCCTTCTAAGTTTATAAAATCCTCTCCCAAGGTAAATTATAGTGCATACAATCATCCCTCAATCGTCACTCCCATGGTCAATCAAGGTATAACTATAGACTATTAAGAACCAAGGATTATCAGTTTCAAAATTCGCATATCAATCTCCCGATCTAATAATTAAATTGTGTATATCATATCATGTACAAGAATTACAACTCCTCTCCCGATTCATTATAATTCCTAGAGATTCAATCAAAAGTTCGCGACTCTTCTAATTGTAGAAAGTTCTCAATCATAGATTAACAAACTAAGAGAATCACAATACAATCAAACAAACTCAATAAGCCAACGAATACTACCAACCCTTGGATAAAGGGATTAGCTACTC
The DNA here is from genome assembly GCA_037693485.1 of Kitagawia praeruptora. NCBI lineage: Eukaryota > Viridiplantae > Streptophyta > Magnoliopsida > Apiales > Apiaceae > Kitagawia > Kitagawia praeruptora. The sequence continues at coordinate 165,208,731 of CM075348.1, read as the reverse complement.
ATGATAAAATAAAACAAATATGAATTATAAACGCAAACCATGAGTTTAAGAATTGAAGTACAGAGAGTACAACTTGAATAGTTCCATTGAAGTCCGGATGAATCCCTTAACTCATTCATCCAATCTCGCTATCAAGTATTTCTCTACCCTCTATCTCTATCACTATCTCTACGTGTCTATGTCCGTAATACGGCTATCTATGGTAACTCCTCTCTAAAACCTAATACATATGATTATATATATTTTGATGGGCTTTTTAAAGTCATAGAAGGAAACTAAAAACAAATTGCAATTGGGTACACAAGTCTGTTTTTGTCCAGCTCAGGACCTCTGAATATGATGCTTAGGCCCCATGAACTTGCTGCAGCTTCCCTCAAGGCCCCTGAGTTCGAGGCTCAAGTCCCATGACTCCAAAAAGTGAAAATTCTGATCTACTCTGGGCCCCTGAGTCTCAGGACCCATTTTCTATACGTTTTGCCTCCTTTCAGTATGCCTTCTTGTTCTCAACACCTTGCTCCTTTAGAATCTCCTACAAACATAGAATACACCCACTTAGCATCCATTTAAGTTGAATAACAATTAACATTATTTATATAGGACCAAAGCATCATAAAACAAGGCCAATGAGGATTAATATGAAGCAAAATATCTACATTTTAACCTTGCATCAACTAATTCTAAATCTTTTATCTCTTACAGTTCAGAAGTGTGGAAATTAGTTTTTGAGTGTTTTAATTATCAACCAATTAACCTAATAAATAAATAGGACTATATGACAAGTATGAGAGAAAACAATCCAAGAATTAGGGTTCTTCAATTGGTTATCATGAATGTCTAATTTGTGTCTATTTTTTCGTTAAAAACAATCCTTCTAATTTTTATAAAATCATCTCCCAAGGTAAATTATAGTGCCTACAATCATCCCTCAATCGCCACTCTCATGGTCAATCAAGGTATAACTATAGACTATTACGAACCAAGGATTATCAGCTTCACAATTCGCATATCAATCTCCCGATCTAATAATTAAATTGTGTCTATCAAATCATGTACTAGAATTGCAACTCCTCTCCCGATTCATTATAATTTCTAGAGATTCAATTAAAAGTTCGCGACTCTTCTAATTGTATAAAGTTCTCAATGATAGATTAACAAACTAAGAGAATCACAATACAATCAAACAAACTCAATAAGCCAACGAATACTACCCAACCCTTGGATAAAGGGATTAGTTACTCATGATAAGATAAAAAAAATATGAATTATAAACGCAAACCATGAGTTTAAGAATTGAAGTACAGAGAGTACAACTTGAATAGTTCCGTTGAAGCCCGGATGAATCCCTTCACTCCTTCCAATCTCGTTATCATGTGTTTCTCTACCCTCTCACTCTATCACTATCTCTACATGTCTATGTCCGTAATACGGCTATCTATGGTACCTCCTCTCTAAAACCTAATACATATGTTCATATATATTTTTATGGGCTTTTTAAAGTCATACAAGGAAACTAAAAACAAATTACAATCGGGTAAACTAGTCCGTTTTCGTCCAGCTCAGGACCCCTGAATGTGATGCTCAGGCCCCCTAAACTTGGTGCAGCTTCCCTCAAGGCCCCTGAGTTCGAGGCTCAGGTCCCATGACTCCAAAAAGTGAAAATTTTGATCTACTCAGGGCCCGTGAACCTAAGCTTAGGACCCATTTTCTCTACGTTTTGCCTCCTTTCGGCATGCCTTCTTGTTCCCAACACCTTGCTCCTTTAGAATCTCCTACAAACATAGAAAACACCCACTTAGCATCCATTTAAGTTGAATAACAATTAACAATATTTATATAGGACCAAAGCATCATAAAACAAGGCCAATGAGGATTAATATGAAGCAAAATATCTACATTTTAACCGTACATCACAACCCTAGATCTCATTTTTTTAAGTTTTATTTTGAACAAGTTTGCCTCTGAAGTTAGAAATGTGTGTTTCGTATACCTAGAAGTATTCGAAAGTATTACAAAGCTATCAAGATTGAAATCAGAGTGCCTACTACGTAGCTGTAGTGCTAACAGGTCTTTGTACCAGCCATGTATATTCATGTATTTTGTCATGCAAACCATTAAAATACATGAAGTTTACTGAGAGAAAGTAACAACATTTTATCTGTTATAGAAACTATGAGATGCAAGTTGTATGTTAATTTTTTATCGCTATCATGTTATGCGAAAATGTATTAACCATATGCTGAAACCTTTCATTAATTCTTTCAACAACCACAAAAATGATAACAATTTTTTATGCAATTTTTTTTTTAATATTTATTCATAACCCTTCCAAACCGGTCCAAACCGATTGGATTGAATTGGATTGGATTATGAATTTAATTTTAGTGGATTGGGTTGAAAATTTTTCAAATCGATTAAATTGGGTTGGGTAATAAAATTCTTCCAACCCCCCCCAACCCGAACGGTGTACACCCCTACTCGGCATAATTTGTTGGGAGTTCTTCCTTGTTTCAATGAGTAGTACAACTTTTAAGTGTTTCTGTCTAAGAATAAAGTGTTTTTTCGTGTTATATGTTTCATTGCCCCCCAAAGTGTTAGTACAATTTTGTGTACCAAGTTTTGATACATGGTAGTCATTCTATCAAGGGCCTCGTTTACTTGAGGGGAGCCTAATTATTTTGATTATGGATCTTTTAATCAAACACATATATTTTCGTGAGGGTCGGAACTAGTTTAAAGATTCCACTATATTGACAGGAACAAGTTTAGACACTGTTAAAATTGTTGATTTTTTGGAATTTGGTATAAAAATTAGCCATCATTAAAACAAATTTACTTGGTGTAATAATTTTATCTTTTTCCCTTTGCATATTATGACTTACAATTTTAATAATTTTTTTGTATGTTTTTGGTACATAACAAACAAGTTATGTTCAAAAAGAAATTACTATAGGAATGCATCCATTATTCTAAAAAATTCTAGATATGCATATGACTCTTTTTAAGTATTTTATTGCGTTCTTTTATCAAAAGAAAATTCTTTTTTAGAGACATATTTATAAGTTAAAAAAATTTTAAAAATTAAAACATTCTTATATGAGGATTTTTTTTAAAATAATGTATTAAGAAAACATAATATAATATATACTACAATATGTATATTAAATATAAAAATTTAAAAAAAAAAAAAATAAATTTGAATTATTAACATTCACTGTTTAGTAAATTTTATTAAACAATTTATTAGATTGGGTACCAAGTTACTAAAAGGATTTCCTAGGAGGGTTAGGAAGTCTATATATAAACAATACATTGCCCCTACATTTCTTATAAGCGCCTTTCTTAAAAGCGCGCAACACAGATATACATACATATAGAATATATTATACATTGTTTAGTAAATTGAGAGAAGAGAAGTACACGGAGAAAACATGGATGATCATTGTGATGATTCGATGTGGTGGAATGGACTTTCTTGTCCTCCTCTAGAAGACTATGCCTTCAATTTTGACACTACGACTTCTACACCAGATGATATGCTTGATGATCTATTGCTCGAACTCGATGAAGAAGAAGATAGTAACGACATCATTATAAAGTTTTTTAAAGAAGATGAAGAACTAAACAGAATGGTTGCTGCATGTATGGTAAATCCTCTAACACCATTATCTCATGATTTCTTGGACTTATTTCCTTCAAAGTTGAACTCAACAAAATTCTGGAAGAAAGATTGACATGAAGGCTGATATTCCTACTCCTCCTTATGGAAAAGAGAAACAACTGATGACATTAAGATTAGTACTTCAAGTTCACGAGTACAACAAGAGCAGTCATTATTATACATCAAAATAGCAGTTAAATAGGCAGGATCATACTAATCAAGTTGTTGTGCTAGATCATAAGAGGAAAGCGGATAATGATTGAGATTGGAGGGCAAGGTGACTCGTCATTGTGGGAATCATGGAAAAGGAAAGGAGTTAAGTACTACAATTCAATTACTAGATTTGGATGAAGCAGAAGTTCAAGCCTTTCTTAGAAAACAGAAGAATTCGTCGAGAAAAAGGACAAGAAAAGAAAGATCATGGATCATTTTGATTGCTGACAGATCTATGTAGCGGAAGGACATGACTAAGCTGGAATACACGGATCGACTTGATGTTGGTAACAAGAGCAAGTCTGATCACACAGATCAACTTGATGTGATAGATAAAACGATGAATGATGATTATGATTTGAAATTCGAAGCTTCAAGGCACAAGTTACATGATCATTACCAACGATCTGTAAAGGCTAAGCAACAAAGGCAGATTAAAATTATTGATTTTCAGATACCAGCAACGAAGCAGCCAAGGTGCAAAGCGAAATCAAAAGGAAAACCAAGTTTGAGGCAAAAATTGATGGCCATGGAGACTCGCAAAAGTAACAAGAAATTTTCACCGTTTAAAGCTTTTAGTTCATGTATACAATAGGGTATTCTTTTTCCCCCTAAGCTTTTTCCGCTTGGGTTTTACGCTTATGAGATTTTAATGAGACCCTTTGTTATGCCCGAATCTTGGCATTGAACCTAAACAGGTCAAATGGACTATATTAGGGGTCCACCTCTCTTAATGAGCTCAAATATTAAAGATGGATCAACAAGGCATGAGGCCTTATTGGGATCACCTCACCTCTATCTCATAATATGGTTTAAAGATAAATCTCTTGAAGACGCTAACCCACCCCAGGGGTCGCCTCACTATGACCTCCTGCTAATACTCAAAACATGCTCCCATCCAATGACAGAGGAAAAGGAATCTCACACTTAGGATCTCATGCTAGGCCTCGAAGGGTCTCATGTTAGGCCTTGAAGGGTCTCATGCTAGGCCTCAAAGAGTCTTATGCTAGGCCTCTAAGGCTCTCATGCTAGGCCTCCAAGGGTCTCCTACTAGGCCATCAGGAATCGAACTCGCATATGATCCCCAGTATGGGATCGCACTTGATTTATCTCTCCATAAAAGGGGTCTAGTGTTGACTCTCATGCTAGCCCGACCTTGAGGTTGCATCTCCATACAAAATAGGCTTCGCCATTTGATAATCTTATTGCGTTTATCTCCATATGAAGGCTCATAGCTAAGCCCAGTGAGGTTGTATGAGTAGATATGAAGGCTCATAGTTAAGCCCAGTGAAATCGCATGAGTAGATATAAGGCTCATAGTTAAGCCCAGTGCGGTCGCATGAGTATAATTATCTCCATACTTGGGACCACCTCATATGACTAAGCCCAGTGAGGTCGCATGCGAGGCACTCGTAAGCTTCTTCATTAGCCTCGCAAGTGAGGTCTCGTGATTCTAGCATCATGTGTAAGAACCCAGATTTTGGGTAGAATTAAAACTTTTTATTATGTAATAATATGGGAATGAATAGTGGTTATGACTGCGATGTAACGACTGTCTATTTAATGAATGGAATGGATTTGGATTCAATTATTATATGTCATGCAGAATACCTTTGGTTGACAACATAGATAAGAATGATCTATCTCCTAAGAATATGAGAAGATTACTCCAAGTAAGATTATTCTTGTGTCATCCAAATCAATATCTATTATAAGCCCAGCGGTTCCGTAAAAAGGTTAAGGAACACTCGAGGGTGAACCAGGTTCATTTTCCTAGTTATAGGAATTAAATAAAAATAAGTGATGAATAGTGATTTTGGTGGAATTTGGAATATTATTATAATAATGTTATACCCGGTATTCGGAACGGATTTCTGAGTTCGTATTAGTGATCCAGGAAGAAAATAAGTGTATGTAAAAGCTGTCGGATTCAGAAAAAGAGCACTTTTATTTTCTCCGAGAATTCCCTGGACACTGCAAGACATAAGGAATTATAAAAGGGATTTAAGGAATTTAAATTCGAAAAGTAGTAAGTAAGATGAAGAATAGTATTAGAAATATTAAGAAGGTTTTCGGTAAAACCCTAACTAGAAATGAATGAGTTATTCCTACGAACGATCAATCGAATTGAGCAATAACCGGACAAAAGAGCAAGCAGAGAGCAAGATGCATGCATGTGCAAGAAAGGAAAATATCTAGGGACCAAACTAGTTAGCAAGTAACTAGCATGTTTAGAGATTAAACTAGTACTTAGCATCCTTTCTCATCCAACCACACAAAATCAACACATGTCCTCCTAATTGCATCATCCATTGCATAATCACTTTAATAAAGTGGCTTTATGCCAAGATATTATTCTAGCATCAACAATAATTCATTTCATCACAAACAAACCAAGAGACAAGCCAAGCAACACAAGCTCTCCCCCTTTTGTATTACATTCGGCTAAAGTGGAAATTCAAAAACCAAAACCCTACTTCCAACCATCACTTGACCTTGTAATTTTTATGGTGAGTTCCATAATTCATAAAAGTGATCTCCTAAAAATTTCAAAGCCAAACACCTTTGTTTCCATTTTCAAAAAATTCATCAAAGAGGAGGGTGAATAGTGATTCTATGAACTAATCTTGTTTTTTCTTGTTTTTCATGATGGATTTAGCTAGCTTAGGACCATTCAAGGATAGATCAAGGCTTAGGAAGGCTATACTACTCTCTAAGGAAGGTATAAATCATTTGAAACCCTAAGCTTTACTTGAGTTTATGCATGATTCTTGGTGATATTGGCTTAAGTAATGTTAGTAGTATTATTACCACCATGTTAGCATGATCTTGTGGATAGTTTAGCTTTATGATGATATGATGATGAAGCATGGTGTTCTTGAGCTTGTTGAGATAAGAATCATATGTAGAAGATGTATTGGTGCCCGGTGTGGCTTGGTTTTAGTGTTGCGATTAGTAGAACGTTCGATTTATAGCAGTAGGTATAACTCACTGCATAGCTCCAACTTATGCCATGATTAGCTAGATTAAGTTATGAGCTTCGTTTTGATATAAAGATCGCATGAAACAGACATAAGGTTTAGGAGTTATGATTAAATTCGTAAAAGTGGTTCGGAACCGTAATCAAAAGTTCGTAATTGAAATTGATTCCCTTTAATATTGTTTAATCAGTGGCGAATCGTGATAATTAAATAATAGAGATAAAAAGGAAGGTGTGGGAGAAGACCGCATGTCAAATGGATCGTTTTCCGATTTTATAAAAATGTTCGAATCTAGGTTAAGTACGAAAGTACCCCTAAAAGGTGTACTTGGTTATAACTTCGGTAAACCACTTAGAAAACGGGCGATAACACTCGAGGTATAATCTTGATTCGTAAACGACCAACCTTAGAACTTATACGACTTAAGTATATACCAAGTATAAGCATGATGACATGTCTTGATAACGAACGAATGTCGGATCGTATCGGTGATAAAAAGAGTTACACTAAAAGAGACGTAACGAGATAACTCGAAAACATGTTTCGATTTAAGTGGAGTTTATACTTAGCCTTTTAATAAGCGTTAAGTGGTTAATCTTAAATATTCTGATTGTTTATAGATTGTCGAGCTGACCCGGGACACATTACCCCTACCCGCACTCGATTCTCAGGCAAGTTTCCAATACTTGGAACTGTTGTTGTGATAATATATATGATGATTGTTTTATACATATTCCATAGCATGCATGCCTACTTTCAAGTTAATATTGAATTACTTGTTCCCTGAATTGATATCGGCTTATAGACTATATATGAAATATCAGTTATAAGCCGGATTGTTTGGTTAAGACCCTTAGCGAAGGGCGTATGATATTCATACTTCAAATATAGACCGGGAGTTGATATTTAGTAATATATAAATAGTCGTGGAAACCCGGAGGGATCCCAGCGACAAATTTATTATTTCGAGGATTTTTATTTCGATTACGAATCTTTCGAGGAGCGTTATTTGAGTATTACCTCAATGAAGGAATATTTAATGAATATTATTTTAATATTCATTTAGAATGTCATTTATTTAATGAATATTATTTTTGATCATTCATTGGAGTTATTTAGTTAATGAATATTATTTTGAATATTCATTAGAGTTATTTGGTTGACGAATATCATTCCCAAATATTCATTTGGCTTACTTATTATTATTTGGAATATTCATTTGATCTTTATTTATTTAATGAATATTACTTTCGAATATTCATTTAAGGTTTGATTTACTTAATGAATATTCATTGGAAGTTCTATTTACTCAAGGAATATTACTTCGAATATTCCTTTAAAGTTTTGATTACTAAATGAAGATTATTCGGATATTGTAACAGCCCCAAATCCGGGGTCTGGGATTTAGAGTAGTCACGATCCATTTAATCCTTGCCTTACCTGTATTACTCACAATGTACACAATTCAACTGTTTATGACCCCACAATATATATCTCACACACACACACAGGTTAGAGTCTCAGAAACGACACAATACATCAACTGCGGAATAAATAACTTTCATTACAATACCCAAATGTTTTACAAAGTCTGATACTGGTACAATCTCTAAGTAATGGTACATTACCAACTAAGGATCCGGATGATTACAATCTTCTCATTCCACTCACATCTATACATAAGCTCAACAAGCTGCAGCCTGATCTGACTGGTTCGTATCATCTCCGGAATCACTGGTGCCCATGACATCCTGCTTCACTGCTCTATAATATATATAAAACAATAGCAAGAGTGAGCAAATAGCTCAGCAAGGTAATGAAAACATGGCATCACTCTGCCTATGACTTAACCCAGAATAAGGCGGGTATAAGATAATAATTGTCAAAATATCTCTTTACCGAAAGTATTTCCTTATCAGAATATATTCCAAAAATAGTACTATTGTAGTACTCCAAATATCATTTCATAATATCTCTGCAAACTTTTATTATACTATTGAACCATGTTCTAGTATATTATAAAAGGATGAGGTTTCAAAGTAAACCAATATAATCTTTCTGTAGGAAAGAAATATCTGCTATATAAGTATAAGCAGAGTATCAACATATAAATTAAAAGATGAACTTATAAGGTGATTCAATATAAACAACCCCCTTACCATAACCCCGGTTATGTAAGGTAACCACAGAGTCATATAAAAGATGAAGTTACAAGGTGACTCAAAATATATCTGTTTTGAATAAATATCTGCTATGCAAAAGATAAGCAAGATATTCTCAATTATCATAAAAGAGGAACTTGCAGGAAAAATATTGCAATTCCGGTTTCAACACTTTTTCACCTTGCCAACACCAACAGTGTTGCAGAAATTTCTCACTTTTAGAAGATGAACTAATACGGGAGCATTGCCGCGCCAGATGCCCTGACGTTTACGATGATCAGTCGTATGTCATGCATCTCATCAGTCGTTCTCTACATGTAGAAGGTAGCTCCGACGGAATTACTTATCTACCGCCCTTTGGAACTCCTCAGCCAACGGTTGGGCTATTGCTGGACCGGCGCCACTCGGCCACTTACGCGTCTCCTAGTTCGAATATCATCCATGACTCTGAAACGTAAAGTTCGTTCCCCTTTTCCCCAAGTGTAACACTTGTTGATAGGACTCCACAAAGTAGTCGTATCTAATTGGAAAGGAAAATTCACCAATATTTCCCAAGCTGATGCTTGTTAATGGATATAAACTTGTTACATCAATCATACCCCTCGAGCGTTGAGGAGGTAACCAAAAGACTCATATCGATGCTTGAAAGAATCAAGATGTGAGTGACAAGATAGTCTAGCAAGTATAGGACCGGGCAGTCCAATAAATAACATCTTTCAAGTGAGGTTCCCTTATATATTTTTGGAAGTTGAGCGAGTATTTAGATTTTCTTTAAGATAGATTTAAATGAAAATAAAGTTTGGGAACCTCCCCTCGATAAAATAGTCATCAAATACTCCGAGATATTTTACACCACATCTGAAGGTGAAAGATAATCTTTGAATAATATGAATTATTATAAAAAGACTTCAAAATAATTTAATTAAATATTCCAGGAATATTTATTAAGTCAATAATAATTACGGAATATTATTAAATCATAATATTGCTCGTAAGAAATCTTCGAATGATGATGAAGTAACAAAAAGAATCGCTTTGATGAATAGCAACCAAGTTGCGAGGGAAAAGAGTAATATCAACAGATTTTTGACCGGACAGTCAAATAAAATAAATAACAGCTCTCGAGTACAGCTCCCTTATATTTGAAAGTTCTGAGCGAGTGTATAAGTCTTCCTATAAGATAGACCTTAAACGGAAAATAGAGTTTTGAGAACCTTTCCTCGATAAAATAAACATAATAAGACTCAGAAATAATTTACATGATATTTGAGGATCAGAATAATATTTGAATAAGATAAATCATTTTTAAATTTAGTTAAAATAATTAAATAAATATTCAAAGAATATTTATTAATTTATAGATAATTAAAGAATATTCTTAGTATAAAATATTGCTCATAAATAACTCTCGAATGAATATATAAAATATTCACCAAATAAACAATTCCTCGAGTAAATATTCAAAATAATATTTGAATCAATCCTCAAATAAATATCTAAAGTAATATTCAATTGAATAAATCCTCGCAGGAATATAAAATAAATAAATAAATTCTTAAATGAATATTCCAAAATAATATTCCTTAGATGAATATTCAAAATAATATTCACTTAATACATAACTGCAAATGAATATTCAAAAATAATATTCATTTAAACAAACAAACTCTTAATGAATATTCAAAATAATATTCATTGTACTCAATAATATTTATTCGATATATTATGAAAATATATCTCCAAAAGTATATGAAATACCGACTCCCGGTCTTTTACAAAAGATACGACATATACACCCTTTATTATGGGTAATAATAAAGTCTGACTTATAACTGATATCCCCATATCTAGCTTGTAAGCCAATTCCCAATTCATTTCCGAGTACTAAATACTTTCTGGAAATATAATAATGATTATTAATAATAATCCTCAAGATACATAGTATTCTGTCGCTGGAATCCCTCCGGGTTTCCACGACTATCTCTATATCTCAAATACTGACTCCCGGTCTAGAGTCGAACAAAAGTATGCTCTTATCACTGGAGCTACAAGGTATACCGGTTTGTATATACTATATCTCAAAAGATGATATACAATCCGAAAGTTAAACTTTTACAACAAGTATATATCGCAAAACTATGCAAATCTAAGCATGGCAAAAGCAGTATTATAATCAATACTTCAAGTATAGATTTAGAAATCTTGCCTGATGCTCGAGAAGTGGTAGGGGCTTGTGACGATGTCGAACCATCTAGACAAAGTCAAAAGAAAACGTACGATTAATCCCCTAGATGATTCACTTAACATCTAAAGCACAAACACGTACGCGAATCACAACCAAGGCATTACTAACTCACCTTAGGCTCATACTAAGTCCATGTCAATCGACGAATACTTAAGTCGAAGATTCGTTTTAGAAATCGGATCTCGTTCGTCCGTTTCACTAAGTGGTTTACAAAGTTCTAATCAAGTGCTCCTCTAAGGGGTTCCTTCGCACTTAACCTTGATTCAAACATTTTTATAAAATCCAAAAATAATCTTTTCGACACGAGGTCTTCTCTCATATCTTCATTGTGACCTCTAGTATTTAATTACCAAGACTCGTAACCGAATTACTCGTTTTAAAGGGGTCCAATTGAAGTTACGAACTCATGCTTATGATTACGAACCGCTTTTACAAATTTTACCATAATGCCCAAACCGTAAGTCAGAATGCTACGATTCTTGCGCCAAAATGATCTATGATTCAAGACCTACAGTTATGGGTCGAGTGTTCATCTTGGTCAGAAGCTTTTTGGTTCGGTGATACTCCATTTTTAAGGGTTAATGAAATTTCGCCATTACGACGGCTATAACTCGGATATTTCCAAAATCAAAACCCTCCAAATAATCATCCAATCCACAACCAACACTCATGGACACTATTCATCATCATCACCACTGCCTAGACTGGTCTAGGGGTTATAATTCATGTTTTTCTATTTTTATAACATCCACACAAACATACATGCTCTAGATATGCATAACATCACTAAACTCATTCAAAACTCCATTAAAACTCATGATCCAACAAAGGGGTTTAAAGTATTATACCTCTATTTGAAGCCTAAGAATGATATTAAGGCCTTCCAAGTCTAGATCCTTTCTTAGAACATCCTTTGGAAGCTATATCATCAAGAAAACAAAACATGAAAATCATAAGTTTACTATTCATCAAGAACATAGAATGTTTGTAAATTCAATTTGAAAATCCTCCACTTACTTGCTTGCTCTCATACTTGGTGGGTCTTCCTAACTTCCTTCAAGCTTTATTTTAAGCTATAGATCATGATTTGTGGTTGGCTAGAACTTGAGCTACAAAAAAATTACTATTCATCATCTTTATTTTCTTTAAAAACCGTGGGTATGAGGTCTTGGATGGTGGTGATGATATTTTGTGTTGTTTTTGGTTGAATAATACAAGTCTTTATCTTTTAATCAACCTCATCCACTTTGCCATGAGGTGTCATCTTATCATTGGTTGGTTTAGATTTCCTTATCCTCCAAAATTGCACCCAAGTCCTCCTCTTTTGTGTTATTGCACTTAGTCCTTGGTTTATTACCTTTTGATGCTAGTTACTTTAATAAAGGTGTGATGTCACCTTCCACTATCTTTGGTGGATGCATCCTATCTTGTTCGTTTCTTTGTTCGGTTATTGCTCAATTTCGCTGATCGTTCGAAGAATAACTAGGTAGTTTCACCTCTAGGGTTTACTGGGGAATTTCTCGATATTCATAATACCTTCCTCAATCCTTAATATAATCCTCGTGATGATCATGTAGGATATTTAATCTTGATATGAACTTAAACCGTAATCTAGGATTCGTTCGCTTTATTGATCAATCTCGTTATAATGTTTTAGTGGTTTCTAGAACGCTTGTTTCACTATCTCAGTGGTTTTCGTTCTAATTTCTAAAATCAAATATAATAAAATTCCAAAATATTAACTCTTCAATTTCTCAAATTGAATGTCTCATTTCTCAAATATAATAATATATAATTCACTGCTCGGTCAAATATTACACCAAAAATTAAAATAGGAATTTCTGAATTCCGATCGTCTCTGCATTCACTTATTTCCTCCGCGTATTACTAATATGACTTCGAAACATCCATATCACGCCCCGTACATAGGGTGGTGTGAAAAGTTTTCCAACTTACAAAATCACTATTCATCCACCGAATTACTATGCACGTACGGGAATACTATGCACGTACGGGAAACACTATGCACGTACGGGAAACACTATGCACGTATCGAAAATACTATACCATCCTCATTTCCCTTCTCGGGGCTCATTAGCTCATTTCTTGGACGATAGATTATTCTTCCTATATCGTCAACCTTTGAATTACTCTATTCTGACCATACATATACGAATCGGGATCATCATCCATAGCAATATCCATTCACTACAATCATTGTTCTTTGGAATCACCATTCATTTATGCTCTTTAACCGCAATAAGAAAAGTTTTAATTCTACCCAAAATTCGGGTTATTACAGTCTCCCCTCCTTAAAAGGATTCCGTCCTCGGAATCAGTTTAGGAAAAACTGGGGTTACTTCTATCCCATTGCATTTTCTATTTCTCAGGTGGACTCTTCCACTTCTTGATTTTTCTTCAAATCTCTCACTAGCTTGACAACCTTATCTCTTAGCGCTTGCTCTTTTCTATTCATAATTTCCACAGGTTGTCCTTCGTAGTTCAGATTCGGTTATGTATATCTATCTGCTCGTACTCTGTCATTTGCCGGGCATCTATAGTATACTGATGAGGCACATACGCAAGAACCATGTTATGACCATTTTACCGGTTTGGGTGAGGCTGGCTCATAGGCCACCTCCCTGACGCGTTTAAACTCTCAGATGGCCCAATGAATCTTGGGCTAAACTTCCTTTCATTCTAATCTTGTTAATTCCTTCCACGAGGATACCTTTTCTCATTACAAATCTCGAACCTCATATTCTCTATCTTGTTTGCACGGTAATACATCTACAAAAACTTGCTTGTCATAACCCTCTATTAATTCAAGGTATTTCCCAATTCCATTGTATAAATGTCAACTCTATTGTCGACGGGGTACTCCGTATTGAAACTAGTTCGAGTATTCTAGCAATCGATTCGATTAACTCTTGATGTCTAGTAACGAGCTCGTCGACCATCACTGTTTTGGCCTCGCTATCTCATTGTTATCTACTATCACCCCCGGTGTTCCAACCTCTTCTTTAATCATCTCACAGAATGCCAATCTACCTCCTGTGTTTGTTCAGTCATTCTCTATTATCTCATCTCTTCTCCTTTCTGAAAGAAAGGCGAATCTCTTGGGGAATTTGTTTGCGGGGGATGTTGTCTGGTTCGAGGACTCTCAATCCTTTTATCACAAATCATAATCTTCATATACACATAAGCACACATATTTTCAGATCTGATAGGTCTGAAAGTCGATCATGTTTGATCCTTTTTGATTTCACACCTTTCCTTCATATATACGATGTTTCGATATATTGAGGGCGAAGCTAACTCAGATAACTCACAGCCAATTCATTAAATTCCATAAAAGTTGTGGGTGCAATAGTCAACCCAAAATGACATCACTTACAATTTCATAGTGTCTATACCTAGTGCGAATCGCAATCTTGGGTATATCTTCGATTTTTAACTTCCAACCGGTGATGTCCAATTTCCTAATAAGTTTGGAAAATACACAGTGTCTCTGGGCTGCTCAAACAATCTTCTACAATAGTACCTGTACTCAATGTTGACTCATTCAACTCTCGAGGTTCGATGCACAATCTTGTGCTAACATATTTCTTTCTTACAACACACCGGTTCTTCACGGTGGCACGCTGAGTCTTATTGCACTCTTATTCAACAATCCTCGCATCTGAGTTGCTAATTCTTTTATTCCTACTAGGCTAATGGGAGATGCAGCACTAGGCTCTGAATACTCGATATTCATTATTATGTCATCCAAATCGATAGCTGGTAGCTTATTAAAACCTTGTACAACCTCCCAAAATCATTATAATTATACTTGGTGTCTCTTTCCTCGGGGTCAACCATATGAGCTAATCAAGCCTCATATTTCTGGCATCATAATCTCTCAGTCGGAACTAGATTCCAAAATCCCTGACCTCCATCTTTATCCTTAAATTATTTCCCTCATAATCAATTTGGCTCTCTTGGGTATCAACTCATCCATCATTATTATAATATCAATTTCTCCCTAATTCGAAAGGAATCAAATCTCTCGATCGAGTGGTACTCTGGGTAGGTTCTCTGGAATACATTCCCAAACTCTTCAATCACTGGGATTTATCGTTGGCTAGGTGTTTTTCTCTTGGTATCAACCACAGAAGCTAGATAAGCCATACATCCATCCCATAGTAACTTGTTGGCTCGCATTATCGCAAGGACTTCATAATTTGCTTCTGTCCTTAAAGGACCACTCCCCTTTCAGGGCAATCATAAATTTCACTCCAACATCGCCACGCGATTCTGGATTCGTTGTTTTAGCTTTAGTCGAAACCTACGGGCTCATTTCTCTTTCATATCCCATAACTTGGCCTCATACTCTGCCATAGTCATGGTTTCTTATTTCAACACTAGAACTTTTATTTCCACCTGGATCTTTATATATTTCAGAAAACATTTCTCTAAAAGCAATAATCTGAATCTCTCCCAAGTCACAACACCTTTTACCTCTAGGTTTGTCTTACCATTCTCACCAGTGATTCGCCTCTCCCTTCAGGAGATAGGCGGCGACCATCGTTTTCAGCTTTTCTGCTATACTTAGTATCACAATTGATTTCTTCATCTCTTTAAGCCAAGCTCTGACCTCCAATGAGTCAGTGGTTCCATGAAATTATGTGGGTTCTAACCGACTCCACTACCATTGGGGTTTCACAATACATTGCCAATCCTCTCGCATATATCGATTGACAAACTTTCCACTATCATAATATCCTTGAGAGAGAACATAAACTAATTCATCATCATGTCACCCATATTCTATTTGTCTTAGGGATCCGCTCTTACCATAGCCTATTTTGTTGCGAATCTAATTCCTATCAGCGAATTTTGACTTTTTTTTTTTACCTGGTTGGCATCCCCTTTGAAATTTAATAAAGATAACAAGAATCATGGAGCTTTAAAAGGATAGCTCTCATATCAAAGAAACATCACACATTGGTGATCATAAGGTTATGAGTTTTAAGGTAACCTTATTTGAAATGAAAAAAATTTACTGAGAGATCAATATGATCATAAGAACTCAATGTTGTGTGTCTTAATTAAGACATTACTAAAGGTAATTAGCCTTCTTGTATTTCGCAACTTACAAGTGATGGCGTCCCATCAGACTTCTATCACACAGATAGATGGTCCTTGCAGCCCCTATAAGTATAGGGTTGTTCGTCTCAGTGGAAATTGATAAGTACGAAAGAAATTCCAAGTCAAGTTAATAATTATCATCATTTGACAAATAACTTCTCAAATGGACACCTTGGATAAAATAAACAGGTTCCAAGGGTACGATTTTTCAAAGAAAGATAGCCAGTAAGATACTGGTGCTCAACAAACAAGTGGTGCTATGTCACCATAGGATTATTCACCATAAAAAAAAATGAAAGCTTGAATAACATCATTCACCAGGGCTTTGAAAACCTGAAATTAGGTATCGTGATGGCCTCTGGTACATTTGAAACTAAATGTGGATTGGCACAAGTGTTATAAAATAACTTTGAAGAGGGACTATCCCCTTTATCAAAATTCTCTCTTGGAGAGATGTCAAGATAGATCATGGATTAGGAATAATCAATGTAATTTGCAACTGGGGAGGGTACTGCCACGGTTTCTACGGATGCCTTTTATGTCGGCTCCTCTATTGGGTAATCGTCTGATTCTGAAGCTATTCTTCTCCCTACACACCTTAAGGTGTTTGATATTTACGTTATTGCTGACTCATAATAATCGCTACGTATTCAACCATCGTCATTCGCAATCGCAGGGAGTTCTATTCGATTAGGCGCAAGCATCACAAGCAAGCGTTCTATCTTATAAGAAGACTTCAATACTGTTATCACCCATAATAGCAACGAACTCCACAAGTTGAACCAGCGGTATTCCGGAAGATCGTTTAGAAACTGCGGTCTTCAACCCGATTATTATTATAACCGTCCTTATACCACATTTCCTTCTCCTCGTATCGCTCCCGGGTGCTACCTAAGCGTACCCCTGGCAGCATTGCAACCTTTTCATTTAAGTCAATCCCAGACTTCCTTAGTCCATCTTGATTCTTGAAATATATCTCATCTTAGCGTGTTTGTGTTACAATAACATTACACGTAGTACATACATATACAATCTCGTTCGAGGTAGTAAAATTCCTCAGTACCGTGGTAAACACCATCCTTGGTGGAATCGCTCATCGTGGGGAATTAAACTCCATAGATAAGGTAATGCCTCTGCGGTTTAAGGTAACTAAGTACCCTTAATCATACACGAAGTTCGAACGTCTCAGTTCTTACGTATGCTGCCTCCTTAGGGCAACTGCAACAGACTACGAGTAGCAGGTCTCGTTCAAATCGACTCCATCCACTGGTATTGGCTATACAGCCTCTACCTCATCTGCTTTTGGAGACTCTACTCCAGTCTCTTCGTCCTACCTCTTGGTGAATCATAATTGATTCCAAACTCTTATTTCGTTACTTATTTGATCTATGAGGATTCGTTCGGTCTTATCATAAAACCTCAAATAACATCTTACCTCTTTTTCAACACGTTTTTTTTTTTTTTTTTTATAAGATTCTTACTCTGACCCACCATGGGTCCTCCTCTAGATCCTCCTATGGACCTTCCTTTATCGGGTCTCCGTTCAACTCAAGGAGCCCATCATCAAATGCCTACTCGAAGACCTCGGGACCTGGTATCTCAGAATCCGGTATCTCAGAATCCCATCCATCTACAACTCATACGAATCGAGGTTACTAACCATAAAGTCCTAAGCATGGTTTCCCAGAAGAAGTCCCCTCTTGGGCTTCATCTCCAACAGTCAGGGTCATGTCTTCTAACCCGACTACGAACTCTACTGGAGCTCTAGTTGTTCTTACCATTAATCTTAAGGGTATTGTAAGACTCAATCTCCTATCGTTTCTGAGGACTGTAACCTAACTCTCTGATACCATTTCTGTAACAGCCCCAAATCCGGGGTCTGGGATTTAGAGTAGTCACGATCCATTTAATCCTTGCCTTACCTGTATTACTCACAATGTACATAATTCAACTGTTTATGACCCCACAATATATATCTCACACACACACACACACAGGTTAGAGTCTCAGAAACGACACAATACATCAACTGCGGAATAAATAACTTTCATTACAATACCCAAATGTTTTACAAAGTCTGATACTGGTACAATCTCTAAGTAATGGTACATTACCAACTAAGGATCCGGATGATTACAATCTTCTCATTCCACTCACATCTATACATAAGCTCAACAAGCTGCAGCCTGATCTGACTGGTTCGTATCATCTCCGGAATCACTGGTGCCCATGACATCCTGCTTCACTGCTCTATAATATATATAAAACAATAGCAAGAGTGAGCAAATAGCTCAGCAAGGTAATGAAAACATGGCATCACTCTGCCTATGACTTAACCCAGAATAAGGCGGGTATAAGATAATAATTGTCAAAATATCTCTTTACCGAAAGTATTTCCTTATCAGAATATATTCCAAAAATAGTACTATTGTAGTACTCCAAATATCATTTCATAATATCTCTGCAAACTTTTATTATACTATTGAACCATGTTCTAGTATATTATAAAAGGATGAGGTTTCAAAGTAAACCAATATAATCTTTCTGTAGGAAAGAAATATCTGCTATATAAGTATAAGCAGAGTATCAACATATAAATTAAAAGATGAACTTATAAGGTGATTCAATATAAACAACCCCCTTACCATAACCCCGGTTATGTAAGGTAACCACAGAGTCATATAAAAGATGAAGTTACAAGGTGACTCAAAATATATCTGTTTTGAATAAATATCTGCTATGCAAAAGATAAGCAAGATATTCTCAATTATCATAAAAGAGGAACTTGCAGGAAAAATATTGCAATTCCGGTTTCAACACTTTTTCACCTTGCCAACACCAACAGTGTTGCAGAAATTTCTCACTTTTAGAAGATGAACTAATACGGGAGCATTGCCGCGCCAGATGCCCTGACGTTTACGATGATCAGTCGTATGTCATGCATCTCATCAGTCGTTCTCTACATGTAGAAGGTAGCTCCGACGGAATTACTTATCTACCGCCCTTTGGAACTCCTCAGCCAACGGTTGGGCTATTGCTGGACCGGCGCCACTCGGCCACTTACGCGTCTCCTAGTTCGAATATCATCCATGACTCTGAAACGTAAAGTTCGTTCCCCTTTTCCCCAAGTGTAACACTTGTTGATAGGACTCCACAAAGTAGTCGTATCTAATTGGAAAGGAAAATTCACCAATATTTCCCAAGCTGATGCTTGTTAATGGATATAAACTTGTTACATCAATCATACCCCTCGAGCGTTGAGGAGGTAACCAAAAGACTCATATCGATGCTTGAAAGAATCAAGATGTGAGTGACAAGATAGTCTAGCAAGTATAGGACCGGGCAGTCCAATAAATAACATCTTTCAAGTGAGGTTCCCTTATATATTTTTGGAAGTTGAGCGAGTATTTAGATCTTCTTTAAGATAGATTTAAATGAAAATAAAGTTTGGGAACCTCCCCTCGATAAAATAGTCATCAAATACTCCGAGATATTTTACACCACATCTGAAGGTGAAAGATAATCTTTGAATAATATGAATTATTATAAAAAGACTTCAAAATAATTTAATTAAATATTCCAGGAATATTTATTAAGTCAATAATAATTACGGAATATTATTAAATCATAATATTGCTCGTAAGAAATCTTCGAATGATGATGAAGTAACAAAAAGAATCGCTTTGATGAATAGCAACCAAGTTGCGAGGGAAAAGAGTAATATCAACAGATTTTTGACCGGACAGTCAAATAAAATAAATAACAGCTCTCGAGTACAGCTCCCTTATATTTGAAAGTTCTGAGCGAGTGTATAAGTCTTCCTATAAGATAGACCTTAAACGGAAAATAGAGTTTTGAGAACCTTTCCTCGATAAAATAAACATAATAAGACTCAGAAATAATTTACATGATATTTGAGGATCAGAATAATATTTGAATAAGATAAATCATTTTTAAATTTAGTTAAAATAATTAAATAAATATTCAAAGAATATTTATTAATTTATAGATAATTAAAGAATATTCTTAGTATAAAATATTGCTCATAAATAACTCTCGAATGAATATATAAAATATTCACCAAATAAACAATTCCTCGAGTAAATATTCAAAATAATATTTGAATCAATCCTCAAATAAATATCTAAAGTAATATTCAATTGAATAAATCCTCGCAGGAATATAAAATAAATAAATAAATTCTTAAATGAATATTCCAAAATAATATTCCTTAGATGAATATTCAAAATAATATTCACTTAATACATAACTGCAAATGAATATTCAAAAATAATATTCATTTAAACAAACAAACTCTTAATGAATATTCAAAATAATATTCATTGTACTCAATAATATTTATTCGATATATTATGAAAATATATCTCCAAAAGTATATGAAATACCGACTCCCGGTCTTTTACAAAAGATACGACATATACACCCTTTATTATGGGTAATAATAAAGTCTGACTTATAACTGATATCCCCATATCTAGCTTGTAAGCCAATTCCCAATTCATTTCCGAGTACTAAATACTTTCTGGAAATATAATAATGATTATTAATAATAATCCTCAAGATACATAGTATTCTGTCGTTGGAATCCCTCCGGGTTTCCACGACTATCTCTATATCTCAAATACTGACTCCCGGTCTAGAGTCGAACAAAAGTATGCTCTTATCACTGGAGCTACAAGGTATACCGGTTTGTATATACTATATCTCAAAAGATGATATACAATCCGAAAGTTAAACTTTTACAACAAGTATATATCGCAAAACTATGCAAATCTAAGCATGGCAAAAGCAGTATTATAATCAATACTTCAAGTATAGATTTAGAAATCTTGCCTGATGCTCGAGAAGTGGTAGGGGCTTGTGACGATGTCGAACCATCTAGACAAAGTCAAAAGAAAACGTACGATTAATCCCCTAGATGATTCACTTAACATCTAAAGCACAAACACGTACGCGAATCACAACCAAGGCATTACTAACTCACCTTAGGCTCATACTAAGTCCATGTCAATCGACGAATACTTAAGTCGAAGATTCGTTTTAGAAATCGGATCTCGTTCGTCCGTTTCACTAAGTGGTTTACAAAGTTCTAATCAAGTGCTCCTCTAAGGGGTTCCTTCGCACTTAACCTTGATTCAAACATTTTTATAAAATCCAAAAATAATCTTTTCGACACGAGGTCTTCTCTCATATCTTCATTGTGACCTCTAGTATTTAATTACCAAGACTCGTAACCGAATTACTCGTTTTAAAGGGGTCCAATTGAAGTTACGAACTCATGCTTATGATTACGAACCGCTTTTACAAATTTTACCATAATGCCCAAACCGTAAGTCAGAATGCTACGATTCTTGCGCCAAAATGATCTATGATTCAAGACCTACAGTTATGGGTCGAGTGTTCATCTTGGTCAGAAGCTTTTTGGTTCGGTGATACTCCATTTTTAAGGGTTAATGAAATTTCGCCATTACGACGGCTATAACTCGGATATTTCCAAAATCAAAACCCTCCAAATAATCATCCAATCCACAACCAACACTCATGGACACTATTCATCATCATCACCACTGCCTAGACTGGTCTAGGGGTTATAATTCATGTTTTTCTATTTTTATAACATCCACACAAACATACATGCTCTAGATATGCATAACATCACTAAACTCATTCAAAACTCCATTAAAACTCATGATCCAACAAAGGGGTTTAAAGTATTATACCTCTATTTGAAGCCTAAGAATGATATTAAGGCCTTCCAAGTCTAGATCCTTTCTTAGAACATCCTTTGGAAGCTATATCATCAAGAAAACAAAACATGAAAATCATAAGTTTACTATTCATCAAGAACATAGAATGTTTGTAAATTCAATTTGAAAATCCTCCACTTACTTGCTTGCTCTCATACTTGGTGGGTCTTCCTAACTTCCTTCAAGCTTTATTTTAAGCTATAGATCATGATTTGTGGTTGGCTAGAACTTGAGCTACAAAAAAATTACTATTCATCATCTTTATTTTCTTTAAAAACCGTGGGTATGAGGTCTTGGATGGTGGTGATGATATTTTGTGTTGTTTTTGGTTGAATAATACAAGTCTTTATCTTTTAATCAACCTCATCCACTTTGCCATGAGGTGTCATCTTATCATTGGTTGGTTTAGATTTCCTTATCCTCCAAAATTGCACCCAAGTCCTCCTCTTTTGTGTTATTGCACTTAGTCCTTGGTTTATTACCTTTTGATGCTAGTTACTTTAATAAAGGTGTGATGTCACCTTCCACTATCTTTGGTGGATGCATCCTATCTTGTTCGTTTCTTTGTTCGGTTATTGCTCAATTTCGCTGATCGTTCGAAGAATAACTAGGTAGTTTCACCTCTAGGGTTTACTGGGGAATTTCTCGATATTCATAATACCTTCCTCAATCCTTAATATAATCCTCGTGATGATCATGTAGGATATTTAATCTTGATATGAACTTAAACCGTAATCTAGGATTCGTTCGCTTTATTGATCAATCTCGTTATAATGTTTTAGTGGTTTCTAGAACGCTTGTTTCACTATCTCAGTGGTTTTCGTTCTAATTTCTAAAATCAAATATAATAAAATTCCAAAATATTAACTCTTCAATTTCTCAAATTGAATGTCTCATTTCTCAAATATAATAATATATAATTCACTGCTCGGTCAAATATTACACCAAAAATTAAAATAGGAATTTCTGAATTCCGATCGTCTCTGCATTCACTTATTTCCTCCGCGTATTATTAATATGACTTCGAAACATCCATATCACGCCCCGTACATAGGGTGGCGTGAAAAGTTTTCCAACTTACAAAATCACTATTCATCCACCGAATTACTATGCACGTACGGGAATACTATGCACGTACGGGAAACACTATGCACGTACGGGAAACACTATGCACGTATCGAAAATACTATACCATCCTCATTTCCCTTCTCGGGGCTCATTAGCTCATTTCTTGGACGATAGATTATTCTTCCTATATCGTCAACCTTTGAATTACTCTATTCTGACCATACATATACGAATCGGGATCATCATCCATAGCAATATCCATTCACTACAATCATTGTTCTTTGGAATCACCATTCATTTATGCTCTTTAACCGCAATAAGAAAAGTTTTAATTCTACCCAAAATTCGTGTTATTACAGATATTCATTTAGAATATTATTTATTAAATGAATATTATTTGGTTATTCATTTAGAATATTATTTATTAAATGAATATTATTTGGTTATTCATTTAGAATATTATTTGTTTAATGAATATCAATTGAATATTCACTTGGAATTTATTTATTAAATGAATATTATCTTGAATATTCATTTAAGATTTTATGTACTTAATGAATATTATTTAAAAGTATTCATTCGAAGTTCTGATTACTTAAGGAATATTGCTTCGAATATTCCTTTAAGGTTTTGATTACAAAGAATATTATTTGGCTATTCATTTGGTATATTATTAAATGAATATTATTTTCAAATATTCATTTAAGGTTTGATTTATTTAGTGAATATTATTTTAAATATTTATTTGAGTTTATTTAATTAATGAATATCATATTGAATATTCATTTATAGAAGAGAGTTATTTAGTAAATAATTCTATGTATTTATTCGAGGATTACTTACGAGCAATATTATGATTTAATCATATCCCTTAATTATTATTGATAAAATAAATATTCTTGGAATATTTATTTAAATTCTTTTAAGTTCTTTCTATAATAATTCATATTACTCAAGGATTATCTTTCACCTTCAGATATGGTGTAAAATATTTCGGAATATCTTATGACTATTTATATCAAGGGGAGGTTCCTAAACTTAAATTTCATTTAAATCTATCTTAGAGAAGATTTAAATACTCGCTCAACTTCCAAACGTATATAAGGGGACCTCACTTGAGCGATGTTATTTATTGGACTGCCCGGTCCTATACTTGCTAAAACTATCTTGTCACTCACATCTTGATTCTTTCAAGCATCGATATGAGTCTTTTGGTTACCTCCTCAACGCTCGAGGGGTATGCTTGATGTAACAAGTTTATATCCATTAACAAGCATCAGCTTGGGAAATATTGGTGAATTTTCCTTTCCAATTAGATACGACTACTTTGTGGAGTCCTATCAACAAGTGTTACACTTGGGGAAAAGGGGAACGAACTTTACGTTTCAGAGTCATGGATGATATTCGAACTAGGAGACGCGTAAGTGGCCGAGTGGCGCCGGTCCAGCAATAGCCCAACCGTTGGCTGAGGAGTTCCAGAGGGCGGTAGATAAGTAAATCCGTCGGAGCTACCTTCTACATGTAGAGAACGACTGATGAGATGCATGACATACGACTGATCATCGTAAACGTCAGGGCATCTGGCGCGGCAATGCTCCCGTATTAGTTCATCTTCTAAAAAGTGAGAAATTTCTGCAACACTGTTGGTGTTGGCAAGGTGAAAAAGTGTTGAAACCGGAATTGCAATATTTTTCCTGCAAGTTCCTCTTTTATGATAATTGAGAATATCTTGCTTAACTTTCGCATAGCAGATATTTATTCAAAACAAATATATTTTTGAGTTACCTTGTAACTTCATCTCATACCTTATATTGGTACTACATCGTTAACGCATGGCATATGGTTTCAAAGATATTTTGGACTGTTATATATTATCACTGTTCAATTATATTTCTGGTGGGCTATTGCTCACCCTTGCTTTATTTATGTATATCACAACAACAGCTAGATCAGATGGCCGCGCAAGGCGCACGCAGCGTAAGCAGGTGTCAACCGTCAGAGGTTTACCGCTAAGGTCTTGGCTACCTTTGTTGAGGATGCAACTACTGGTAGGCTAGTTGTTAGCAATTGAGCCTCAAATGTATTTATATTATGGTATCTATTAATGGATGGCAAAGAGTAAGTAATTGTACAATTGTAATTCTGTGGGTTGTAAGAACTCAAACTTGTGATTAATATTATTGTTGGTTACTCTGATTTCATCTCTGGGACTATAACGGGTGTGTTTTATGTTGTTGTTTTGGGTCACAAGGTTGTAATTTAAATTATGTTAGTTTTGTGGTTGGATATTGAGACCGTAACGACCAGATCCCTGACCCTGGATCTGGGGGTGTTACAGAAATGGTATCAGAGCGAGCGTTATATATCCCAGAGATGATGCGACGTTAAAACAATAAATTCATTAAGATAATAAGGACTCTTGCCAAGTTCATAGTTGGACTACTTAATGTAGTACTGACGTATAAAACCCTTATGGGAACTATTAAGTATCATGATAGTGACTTAGCTCGTTCTTGTATCGACTAGTAAGGCGATAGACCTTGGGGATTACGAGAAGTAACTCAATGATGCTTGTTTTGATCGGATGGTGGATTCGATAGAGTACCCTACTTATGACCCGGAAGAGGTTCCAGCAGAGGAGGAGAATATTTATAAGTATAAGGAGTTTACACTTAAGGAATGAGGGCTACAGCCAGAGAGACTGTAAGAGTTAAGGTATAGTGCTCAGAAAAGTGAGCGTAAAGAGCTGAGATATTATTAAGAGAATTAAATATGCGTATTGGATTCATAGCGGGACTGCTAGATGAAGTACCAGCAGGTAAGATGGATTTGAGGAATTACTTGAGATCTTATATGGGGATAGGTAAAAAAAAACCAAAATCCTTAGAGACCTTTATATTAATGAGGAAAGAGCTATAGTGGTACATGATTATCAAAGACAACAATAGAGGACAAGGAGCAGAGTCTCCAGGAGCAGTCAAGATAGAGGCAACAAATGCCATATCATGTGATAAATGAATTAGTGTGAATGTTGTTAAGGATAATTCGCCATGAGAAGACAGATTTCATAAGTGAAAATTTGTAAAGTCAAACTTAGACTGATGAGGTGGTTGGGTTCAAGGAAATGTCCATTTTATGAATGGATCAACTTAGAAAATAAAGACATTGAAAGGTGATGGCATGATTGAATAAAGTATATAAGGAAATAGTAAGCAAGACAATGATCTCAGAACGTACAAGACTAAAAGACCAGTGAGTCTATGATAAACTAGTAATGAGGCTATCGTCAAGAAACCAAGTATAAGTTCAGTTCAATTCAGTGAAATGATGAACCAGAAACATTAGTTGCATGTGATTCAGAAGAATATTAAATTCTTTCTTTTCCTTGAATGGATTATGGTAGTTACCTTAAGTTTATTCTGACACTGAATCATAAATGGATTAGGCAAGGCGAGCAGTGGTCGAGATGTAATTGAGAATGCTTCTAGGTGCAACTTGATAGAACAGGTGTAGGACTTGTTCTCGAAATAAGAGTTTTGGCAAAATGAAGTCCAGCAATAGGACACATGACCAATAAGAGTAGTGTTGGTCGGCCCTACCAAGTTAAAGACAGTTTCAAATGAAGATTGGCCAACCACACTGGCAAAGGTGAGAAATTTCATAAAATTCACAAGGAATTACCAAAGATTTGCTCAGGACTTTACAGAAAGTGTAGTCCCGTAACCCGACTTATTATAAGAATAAAAGTTTGAATGGACAAGATAAACGTGAGAAGATCTTCCTGGAGCTAAAGGTAAAGTTGGTGATGACCAGGGTTGGCGTTGCCTAATGGAAGAAGGAAACTTTGGGAGATATTATGATGCAACTCATACAAGTATAGGTCTGCGCTTATGCAGCACGACAGCGTAATTTCGAATACATTTAGACAGCGCAGTTCATCGGATTCGGATGGCCTTGGTAGTGCCAATGTTGAGGAACGACTAACCCCGACGGTAGTGTTCCTTCTGAGTCTAGTTGTTAAGAAGACTGGTATTTGGTAGTATCGACTAATAGGACGAATATGTATCGGGAAGATGTGGCATGTTACTAGTGGGTGAATAGATTAACTGAAATTTTCCCAAATTCTGGGAAGGAATTCAACGAATTTTGGTAAACCTTGTCTTTCTGATTATCAAAAGACGTCATTGAAGAAAGTGGAAACTGGAGCGAACCCTGTGGATTGGGTAAAGTAGCCGCTATACAGGTGGGTAGACATACCCCGATTATTACAGTTGAATGTAGGGATAAAATTATGAAGTTGAATGTAATTAAGAAACAAGCCGGACTGAGAAATTCTGGGATTGACTTAAATGAAAAGGTTGTTATGCCAGAAATGTTAAGCTTTTGTGGTACGTGGAATTGATAAGATTAACTGAAAGAATAAAAGTGAAGGAAAGGTGACCGGAGACGGTACCGAGAAGTCGAGTGAGACTTATATGGAGTAAAGCTTTGGAAAGATCAAAATGTATCAAAGTAGAAGGCAATATGCCAGCAATTGCTAGAGAAGTAATGCTATTAGCCAACCCCTAAGCTCACATATTTAGCATGGCCAGATGGGGGGCCAAGTCACTAAGGATTATCAAGTGACTGAACCAGCAACGTAAGGACAAAGCGGGGTGCTTCTAATCAAGTGCCAACCGCGAGGGCTTTCGATATAAATTGAATGGAGATACAGGATGATGGATTTAATATATACCATGGACGTATTAGGATTGAGGGTAGTGACCACTGAAAAGTTACGAAGATTGCCAAAGTCAGTGCAGTATGATGCATAAATGTTATCTGAAGCTTAGTCTCCTCAAAAAGAGCATTAGGCGCTAAGAGATTCACGTTGAACACGACCAATATCCTCCAGGACATCCTTTCTACCATTACCAAGTTCTGTATGAAAGAGTAGATAGACATATGTTGTCTTTTGGAAGGTCATATAGACCGACATTCGTTTGAAAGAAAGATTAACATGAGCTACCTATAGATTATTAATATGAGAATGATTGAAAACAGACCCTTATTAAGGGTACATGATTTGATTACCAATTTCAGGGTAATGTAAGTATTCTTTGAAAATAGAATTGAGGGTAGAGCATCCATAAATTAAGACGAACCCTGGGGATGCATAAAGGATAGCATCACCCCTAATAAAGACATTTTGAAATCAGACGATATAAGTTGAATCGACCAAGGTATCAATAACCTATAAGGATTTGTGGAAAGGAGTCCCGAAAAGTACATAGACAGAATCGTTATAGAATTGGTTAATGATGTCTGATATACCCTGTACCCAGAAGATATAGGATGAATGATGAGGATGACCTAAGGAACCCTATAAGGGAAGAGGTAATGTTCTGAACTTCAGAAAGGGAAGTTTGGTAAGGAATGTATGACATCGTAACAATACGGCCAGAGGAAGTAGGTGTGAAACCATGAGAAAGTATGGATTGAACCAATAAGGTTGAGATTATCCTAAAACGAGAAGGGAATTAAGTAAGGAAATATCCTAGATATGATAGGGAATAGTGATTATTTTGTTTTCCTAGAGGATCTTGAATTGACAATTATGATGCTTAGTTGTTAAAACACTAAGTAAACGATAAGCGATGGTGATCCTTCTGAGAAATTAGGTGGTAACGACTGTGGAAATGTCGAAGTGAATCTAAGTTAGAGAAATCATCCAGGTTTATTTCGAATGGTGTAATTTCTGGATCGACGGGATATTTGAAATGAAGAATTAGGTTATGATGGTTCATAAAATGATTATAGTAGAAATAAAGACAAGAGACTGATAGAGATGGAAATAGAATTGGGAATTAATAAGAGAGTCAGATAGGCAGACTCATGAGAAGCTCCAGTAATGAAGCGAGAAGAGTATAGAATTGGCAAGGTAAGGGTATTGGCCAAAACGGAAAGTTGGAATTAGGAGCATGAATGACATACAAATTGACTCCTTTTAAGTTTGGAAAATCCGAGGAAATATGGAATAGTTTGATTGAGTAATAAAAGAGACTCATGGAATGAGAAAGTGAAATCTAGATGGTTGAACAAAGGAAAGTTTGACCACAAACATGCCACGTATATTGAATAAAGGTAACACGCGTTCCCCTAATAAGGTGACGGTGGAGTTCAATAACAGAAGTGAATGAGAACTAGATGATAAGATGGATGTGATTGATAAAGAAAAGAATGAGAAATAATTATGGAATGTGAAGCAAGAAATGTTATGAATGGATTGATGAATGGGTTTTCCTAATGAGCTATCGAAATGACAACCTAATGGTGTTAGAATTATGAATATGAAATGGCTAGTGTCGTGGCATGAAATGCCAGTATTAATAATGTCAAGCGAGAAATCCATGATTTTAACCTGAGAGGTTGAAGGATTTTCCAAAAGTAGTTGATACTAATATCGAACAAGAGTATAGGTCCACCGAATGATGGACAGAGCAACAAGGACATGTGATGTGTGAGATTACGAAAAAGTGGAATTTGATACGAATATGATTATTTCTCTTCTCTAATAAACCTCTATAGTTCAGAGGTAAATTCTAAGTATGATATTTTGACAATCATGAAAACTTTCATATATGATTCTTTGAAATTCGTTCTTTTCTTCTCCCTTATTTATCTTCTTTTAAATTGAGAAGAACAACCCTTTAAGGAGGGGAGGTAATACTACGTGACTCTCTGTCTGTGTGATAGGAGTCTAAGTGGAATGCCATTAATTGTTTAATTGCTTGTCAAGTACTAAAGGCTGGCCCCCTTCTGTACTAGCTATGCAATATAACAAATGTTCATTGATCATAGTGATCTCTCAGTAAATTCTTCTAATTCAATATATACACATCGAGATTGCGAAGATTAAAGCGATCAGGAAATTGCAAAAAAAAAAAAATTACGAGTGAGGTTATCTCCGGACTTCGTAGCGCGTTAGTGATACCGAAGTCACTGCACGTACCAATAAGGTTAATAGTATAAGAACGGACAAGAGCGTATACCGGATGATGTGTTATGCGAAAGTATCAAAGAATTGGTAGAACGGATAAAGGGTGTGTTGTAACACCAGTATGATGTGCTTTAGAAAGATTGGAATGTGTAAGGATCGACCAGAGAATTGGAAAGCGAAATAACCAACAAGTACCCAATTGTCTTCTACTTGATTCCGGGACGGAATCCTTTTAAGGAGGGGAGACTGTAAGAACCCAGATTTTGGGTAGAATTAAAACTTTTTATTATGTAATAATATGGGAATGAATAGTGGTTATGACTGCGATGTAACGACTGTCTATTTAATGAATGGAATGGATTTGGATTCAATTATTATATGTCATGCAGAATACCTTTGGTTGACAACATAGATAAGAATGATCTATCTCCTAAGAATATGAGAAGATTACTCCAAGTAAGATGTAAGAACCCGAATTTTTGGTAGAATTAAAACTTTTTAGTATGTAGTAATGAGGGAATGAATAGTGGTTATGACTGCGATGTAACGAAGATCTATTAAATGAATGGAATGGATTTGAATTCAATTATTTATATGTCATGCAGAATACTTTTGGTTGACGGCATAGATAAGAATGATCTATCTCCTAAGAATATAAGTATATTACTTCAAGTAAGATTATTCTTATGTCATCCAAATCAATATCTATTATAAGTCCAGCGGTTCCGTAAAAAGGTTAAGAAGCACCCGAGAGTGAACCAGGTTCATTTTCCTAATTATAGGAATTAAATAAAAATAAGTGATGAATAGTGATTTTGGTGGAATTTGGAATATTATTATAATAATGTTATACCCGGTATTCGGAACGGATTTCTGAGTTCGTATTAGTGATCCAGGGAGAATATAAGTGTATGTAAAAGCTGTCGGATTCAGAAAAAGAGCACTTTTATTTTCTCCGAGATTTTCCTGGACACTGCAATACTTAAGGATTTATAAAAGGGAATTAAGGAATTTAAATTCGAGAAGTATTAAGAAAGATGAGGAATAGTGTTATAAATATTAAGAAGGTTTTCGGTAAAACCCTAACTAGAAACGAATGAGTTATTCCCTCGAACGATCAACGAATTAAGCAATAAACGGACAAGGAATCAAGCAGAGGAGGCAAGATGCATGCATGTGTGCAAGTGATAAATATCTAGAAACCATATAGTTATTTAAGTAACCAATACTTAGTGAATCAACTAAGTACTTAGAAAACAAACCACTTGGTTAAGCCTTAACCATCCAATCTTCAACACTTGTCATGGTAAATCCTCATCCAACAATTCACACTTTAATAAAGTAGCCTTAAGATGAGATATTATCTACAAACCTCACTTTACACATCATTATTCAAAAATCAACCAAGAAGAACTCATCTCCTCTCCAAAATAAAGCATTCGGCTTTTTCATTAATTCCAAACTCAAAATCCAACTTCCCACCATTTGTTGATCTTGAAACTTTTATGGTGAGACTTACATTTCATATAAATGATCTCCTCAAAATCCTAGCTTCAATCTCTTCTTTTTCCATTTTCAAAAAAATGATTTAAGAGGAGGGTGAATAGTGTTTTCATGAACTAATCTTGTTTTTTTCTTGTTTTCATGGTTGATTTAGCAAGCTTAAGCACCTCTAAGGATCATACCAAGCATAGTGAGGCTAGATCATACTCCAAGGAAGGTATAGCAACTTGAAACCCTAGACTTTACCTTGAGATTTTGCATGATCTTGGTGGGTTTTAGTATAAGATGTGTTATTAGCATGATTATAAGCATGATTGTGATTTAGTTTTGATAAATGTTAAAAATAGTTTAGATGAACAGAAAGGCATTGTTTGGCCTCAGTTCATGGTGATATATCATGTATATGTTGTTTGGGATGGATACCTTGATTATTGGAAGGTTTGGAATTTAGAAATATTCGATTTATAGCCGTCGTAATGCCGAAATTTCGTTAACATTAAGGACACGAATTTGACAGAAGCTATAACTCACTGATTAGCTTCGACTTTTGCCATGATTAGCTAGATTATGTTATGAGCTTCGTTTTGATATAAAGATCGCCTGAAACGGACTTACGGTTTAGGAGTTATGATTAAATTCGTAAAAGTGGTTCAGAACCGTAATCAAAAGTTCGTAACCGAAATTGGATCCCTTTAATATTGCGAAATCAGTGGCGAATCTTGATAATTAAATAATAGAGATAAAAAGGAAGGTGTGGGAGAAGACCGCATGTCAAATGGATCGTTTTCCGATTTTATAAAAATGTTCGAATCTAGGTTAAGTACGAAAGTACCCCTAAAAGGTATACTTGGTTATAACTTCGGTAAACCACTTAGAAAACGATCGATAAATATCGAGGTCTAATCTTTCGACTTTAAAACTTATACGATTTAAATACTTACCATATGTAAGTATAAGGTCATGCTTTAGTAACGAACAAGTGTCGGGTAATAAAGGCAATAATAAGAGTGAATTAGAGGGGTATAACGAAACGACTTGAAAACGTGTTTCTATCTAAGTTAAGTTTATACTTAACCTTTTGAAAGGTGTTAAGTGATTAATCCCGAATGCCTTGGCTAATTATAGATCATCAGGCTGACCCGGGACACGCTACTACTACCCCTACTCGTACTCGATTTCCAGGCAAGTTTCCAATACTTGGAACTGTTGTTGTGATAATATATATATATGATGATTGTTGTATACATATGCCATAGCATGCATGTCTACTTTCAAGTTATATTGCAATACTTGTTCCCTGAATTGATATTGGCTTATAGACTAGATACGATATATCAGTATAAGCCGGATTTTTGGTTAAGACCCTTAGTGAAGGGCATGTGATATTCATTCTTTAAATGTAGACCGGGAGTCGGTATTTTGAGATATAGATGTAGTCTTGGAAACCCGGAGGGATTCCAACGACAGATTAGTATTCCTTTTGAGAAATGTTATTATTAAACATTAATTATATTTCCATAAAGTATTATTTACTTAGAAATCTTTCGAGAAATGTTATTTGAGCATTATCTCAGTCGAGAAATAGTAAATGAATATTATTTCGAATATTCATTTAGAGTTTGATTATTTCATGAATATTATTTCAAGATTCATTTAGAATATTGTTTATTAAATGAATATTATTTTCAAATATTCATTTAAGGTTTTATCTATTCAATGAATATTACCTTAAGATATTTCTTTGAAATTCTAATTACTTAAGGAACATTATTTCAAATATTCCTTGAGAGTATTGATTACTAAATGAATATTAATTAGATATTCATTTAGAATAGTATTTATTAAATTAATATTATTTGGATATTCATTTAAGGTTTTATTTACTTAATAATCATTATTTTAAATATTTATTTGAGTTTATCTATTTATCGAATATCATCTTGAATATTCATTTGATCCTTATTTATTTAATGAATATTACTTTCGAATATTCATTTAAGGTTTGATTTACTTAATGAATATTATTTTAAAATATTCATTGGAAGTTCTATTTACTCAAGGAATATTACTTCGAATATTCCTTTAAAGTTTTGACTACTAAATGAATATTATTTTGGATATTCATTTAGAATATTATTTGTGTAATGAATATTATTTGGATATTCATTTGGAATGTTATTGATTAAATGAATATTATTTTCAAATATTCATTTAAGGTTTGATTTATTCAGTAAATATTATTTTAAATATTTATTTAAGTTTATTTATTCAATGAATATTATTTTAAATATTCATTTAAGAAGAGATTTATTTAATAAATAATTCTATATATTCATTCGAGGATTACTTACGAGCAATATTATGATTTAATAATATTCCGTAATTATTATTGACTTAATAAATACTCTTGGAATATTTAATAAAATTCTTTTGAATTCTTTTTGTAATGATTTATATTATTCAAAGGTTATCCTTCACCTTCAGATATTATGTGAAATATTTCGAAGTCTTTTATGACTATTTTATCAAGGGGAGGTTCCCAACACTTTATTTTCGTTTAAATCTATCTTATAAGAAGATTTAAATACTCGCTCAACTTCCAAAAATTATATAAGGGGACCTCACTTGGAGATGTTATTTATTGGACTGCCCGGTCCTATACTTGCTAAAACTATCTTGTCACTCACATCTTGATTCTTTCAAGCATCGATATGAGTCTTTTGGTTACCTCCTCAACGCTCGAGGGGTATGATTGATGTAACAAGTTTATATCCATTAACAAGCATCAGCTTGGGAAATATTGGTGAATTTTCCTTTCCAATTAGATACGACTACTTTGTGGAGTCCTATCAACAAGTGTTACACTTGGGGAAAAAGGGGAACGAACTTTACGTTTCAGAGTCATGGATGATATTCGAACTAGGAGACGCGTAAGTGGCCGAGTGGCGCCGGTCCAGCAATAGCCCCACCGTTGGCTGAGGAGTTCCAGAGGGCGGTAGATAAGTAATTCCGTCGGAGCTACCTTCTACATGTAGAGAACGACTGATGAGATGCATGACATACGACTGATCATCGTAAACGTCAGGGCATCTGGCGCGGCAATGCTCCCGTATTAGTTCATCTTCTAAAAGTGAGAAATTTCTACAACACTGTTGGTGTTGGCAATGTGAAAAAGTGTTGAAACCGGAATTGCAATATTTTTCCTGCAAGTTCCTCTTTTATGATAATTGAGAATATCTTGCTTATCTTTTGCATAGCAGATATTTATTCAAAACAAATATATTTTTGAGTTACCTTGTAACTTCATCTCATACCTTATATTGGTACTGCATCGTTAATGCATGGCATATGGTTTCAAAAATATTTTGGACTGTCATATATTATTGTCGTTCAATTATATTTTCGGTGGGCTATTGCTCACCCTTGCTTTATTTATTTATATTACAACAACAGCTAGATCAGATGGCCGCGCAAGGCGCACACAGCGTAAGCAGGTGTCAACCGTCAGAGGTTTACCGCTAAGGTCTTGGCTACCATTGTTGAGGATGCAACTACTGGTAGGCTAGTTGTTGGCAATTGAGCCTCAAATGTATTTATATTATGGTATCTATTAATGGATGGCAAAGAGTATGTAATTGTACAATTGTAATTCTTTGGGTTGTAAGAACTCAAACTTGTGATTAATAATATTGTTGGTTACTCTGATTTCATCTCTGGGACTATAACGGGTGTGTTTTATGTTGTTGTTTTGGGTCACAAGGTTGTAATTTTAATTATGTTGGTTTTATGGTTGGATATTGAGACCGTAACGACCAGATCCCTGACCCTGGATCTGGGGGTGTTACATAAGATTATTCTTGTGTCATCCAAATCAATATCTATTATAAGCCCAGCGGTTCCGTAAAAAGGTTAAGGAACACTCGAGGGTGAACCAGGTTCATTTTCCTAGTTATAGGAATTAAATAAAAATAAGTGATGAATAGTGATTTTGGTGGAATTTGGAATATTATTATAATAATGTTATACCCGGTATTCGGAACGGATTTCTGAGTTCGTATTAGTGATCCAGGAAGAAAATAAGTGTATGTAAAAGCTGTCGGATTCAGAAAAAGAGCACTTTTATTTTCTCCGAGAATTCCCTGGACACTGCAAGACATAAGGAATTATAAAAGGGATTTAAGGAATTTAAATTCGAAAAGTAGTAAGTAAGATGAAGAATAGTATTAGAAATATTAAGAAGGTTTTCGGTAAAACCCTAACTAGAAATGAATGAGTTATTCCTACGAACGATCAATCGAATTGAGCAATAACCGGACAAAAGAGCAAGCAGAGAGCAAGATGCATGCATGTGCAAGAAAGGAAAATATCTAGGGACCAAACTAGTTAGCAAGTAACTAGCATGTTTAGAGATTAAACTAGTACTTAGCATCCTTTCTCATCCAACCACACAAAATCAACACATGTCCTCCTAATTGCATCATTCATTGCATAATCACTTTAATAAAGTGGCTTTATGCCAAGATATTATTCTAGCATCAACAATAATTCATTTCATCACAAACAAACCAAGAGACAAGCCAAGCAACACAAGCTCTCCCCCTTTTGTATTACATTCGGCTAAAGTGGAAATTCAAAAACCAAAACCCTACTTCCAACCATCACTTGACCTTGTAATTTTTATGGTGAGTTCCATAATTCATAAAAGTGATCTCCTAAAAATTTCAAAGCCAAACACCTTTGTTTCCATTTTCAAAAAATTCATCAAAGAGGAGTGTGAATAGTGATTCTATGAACTAATCTTGTTTTTTCTTGTTTTTCATGATGGATTTAGCTAGCTTAGGACCATTCAAGGATAGATCAAGGCTTAGGAAGGCTATACTACTCTCTAAGGAAGGTATAAATCATTTGAAACCCTAAGCTTTACTTGAGTTTATGCATGATTCTTGGTGATATTGGCTTAAGTAATGTTAGTAGTATTATTACCACCATGTTAGCATGATCTTGTGGATAGTTTAGCTTTATGATGATATGATGATGAAGCATGGTGTTCTTGAGCTTTTTGAGATAAGAATCATATGTAGAAGATGTATTGGTGCCCGGTGTGGCTTGGTTTTAGTGTTGCGATTAGTAGAACGTTCGATTTATAGCCGTCGTAATGCCCAATTTTCGTTTAACCTTGAAATTCGAACTTGACAGTAGGTATAACTCACTGCATAGCTCCAACTTATGCCATGATTAGCTAGATTATGTTATGAGCTTCGTTTTGATATAAAGATCGCATGAAACAGACATACGGTTTAGGAGTTATGATTAAATTCGTAAAAGTGGTTCGGAACCGTAATCAAAAGTTCGTAATTGAAATTGATTCCCTTTAATGTTGTTTAATCAGTGGCGAATCGTGATAATTAAATAATAGAGATAAAAAGGAAGGTGTGGGAGAAGACCGCATGTCAAATGGATCATTTTCCGATTTTATAAAAATGTTCGAATCTAGGTTAAGTACGAAAGTACCCCTAAAAGGTGTACTTGGTTATAACTTCGGTAAACCACTTAGAAAACGGGCGATAACACTCGAGGTATAATCTTGATTCGTAAACGACCAACCTTAGAACTTATACGACTTAAGTATATACCAAGTATAAGCATGATGACATGTCTTGATAACGAACGAATGTCGGATCGTATCGGTGATAAAAAGAGTTACACTAAAAGAGACGTAACGAGATAACTCGAAAACATGTTTCGATTTAAGTGGAGTTTATACTTAGCCTTTTAATAAGCGTTAAGTGGTTAATCTTAAATATTCTGATTGTTTATAGATTGTCAAGCTGACCCGGGACACATTACCCCTACCCGCACTCGATTCTCAGGCAAGTTTCCAATACTTGGAACTGTTGTTGTGATAATATATATGATGATTGTTTTATACATATGCCATAGCATGCATGCCTACTTTCAAGTTAATATTGAATTACTTGTTCCCTCAATTGATATCGGCTTATAGACTATATATGAAATATCAGTTATAAGCCGGATTGTTTGGTTAAGACCCTTAGCGAAGGGCGTATGATATTCATACTTCAAATATAGACCGGGAGTTGATATTTAGTAATATATAAATAGTCGTGGAAACCCGGAGGGATCCCAGCGACAAATTTATTATTTCGAGGATTTTTATTTCGATTACGAATCTTTCGAGGAGCGTTATTTGAGTATTACCTCAGTGAAGGAATATTTAATGAATATTATTTTAATATTCATTTAGAATGTCATTTATTTAATGAATATTATTTTTGATCATTCATTGGAGTTATTTAGTTAATGAATATTATTTTGAATATTCATTAGAGTTATTTGGTTGACGAATATCATTCCCAAATATTCATTTGGCTTACTTATTATTATTTGGAATATTCATTTGATCTTTATTTATTTAATGAATATTACTTTCGAATATTCATTTAAGGTTTGATTTACTTAATGAATATTCATTGGAAGTTCTATTTACTCAAGGAATATTACTTCGAATATTCCTTTAAAGTTTTGATTACTAAATGAATATTATTCGGATATTCATTTAGAATATTATTTATTAAATGAATATTATTTGGTTATTCATTTAGAATATTATTTATTAAATGAATATTATTTGGTTATTCATTTAGAATATTATTTGTTTAATGAATATCAATTGAATATTCACTTGGAATTTATTTATTAAATGAATATTATCTTGAATATTCATTTAAGATTTTATGTACTTAATGAATATTATTTAAAAGTATTCATTCGAAGTTCTGATTACTTAAGGAATATTGCTTCGAATATTCCTTTAAGGTTTTGATTACAAAGAATATTATTTGGCTATTCATTTGGTATATTATTAAATGAATATTATTTTCAAATATTCATTTAAGGTTTGATTTATTTAGTGAATATTATTTTAAATATTTATTTGAGTTTATTTAATTAATGAATATCATATTGAATATTCATTTATAGAAGAGAGTTATTTAGTAAATAATTCTATGTATTTATTCGAGGATTACTTACGAGCAATATTATGATTTAATCATATCCCTTAATTATTATTGATAAAATAAATATTCTTGGAATATTTATTTAAATTCTTTTAAGTTCTTTCTATAATAATTCATATTACTCAAGGATTATCTTTCACCTTCAGATATGGTGTAAAATATTTCGGAATATCTTATGACTATTTATACCAAGGGGAGGTTCCTAAACTTAAATTTCATTTAAATCTATCTTAGAGAAGATTTAAATACTCGCTCAACTTCCAAACGTATATAAGGGGACCTCACTTGAGCGATGTTATTTATTGGACTGCCCGGTCCTATACTTGCTAAAACTATCTTGTCACTCACATCTTGATTCTTTCAAGCATCGATATGAGTCTTTTGGTTACCTCCTCAACGCTCGAGGGGTATGCTTGATGTAACAAGTTTATATCCATTAACAAGCATCAGCTTGGGAAATATTGGTGAATTTTCCTTTCCAATTAGATACGACTACTTTGTGGAGTCCTATCAACAAGTGTTACACTTGGGGAAAAGGGGAACGAACTTTACGTTTCAGAGTCATGGATGATATTCGAACTAGGAGACGCGTAAGTGGCCGAGTGGCGCCGGTCCAGCAATAGCCCAACCGTTGGCTGAGGAGTTCCAGAGGGCGGTAGATAAGTAAATCCGTCGGAGCTACCTTCTACATGTAGAGAACGACTGATGAGATGCATGACATACGACTGATCATCGTAAACGTCAGGGCATCTGGCGCGGCAATGCTCCCGTATTAGTTCATCTTCTAAAAAGTGAGAAATTTCTGCAACACTGTTGGTGTTGGCAAGGTGAAAAAGTGTTGAAACCGGAATTGCAATATTTTTCCTGCAAGTTCCTCTTTTATGATAATTGAGAATATCTTGCTTAACTTTCGCATAGCAGATATTTATTCAAAACAAATATATTTTTGAGTTACCTTGTAACTTCATCTCATACCTTATATTGGTACTACATCGTTAACGCATGGCATATGGTTTCAAAGATATTTTGGACTGTTATATGTTATCACTGTTCAATTATATTTCTGGTGGGCTATTGCTCACCCTTGCTTTATTTATGTATATCACAACAACAGCTAGATCAGATGGCCGCGCAAGGCGCACGCAGCGTAAGTAGGTGTCAACCGTCAGAGGTTTACCGCTAAGGTCTTGGCTACCTTTGTTGAGGATGCAACTACTGGTAGGCTAGTTGTTAGCAATTGAGCCTCAAATGTATTTATATTATGGTATCTATTAATGGATGGAAAAGAGTAAGTAATTGTACAATTGTAATTCTGTGGGTTGTAAGAACTCAAACTTGTGATTAATATTATTGTTGGTTACTCTGATTTCATCTCTGGGACTATAACGGGTGTGTTTTATGTTGTTGTTTTGGGTCACAAGGTTGTAATTTAAATTATGTTAGTTTTGTGGTTGGATATTGAGACCGTAACGACCAGATCCCTGACCCTGGATCTGGGGGTGTTACATCATGTTAGCCATAGGTAACCTTTATTGGGCCATGGGTCATGAGCATAATTAATGGACTATTAGCATCAGCCCATAAACGTCTAGTGGACTTGGGCCAAGATGGATCTCCAGAAACTCTAGCCCATCTAGGTAACTTCTTCTCCAAGAACTACGTGTGGCTTGACTCCCTATAAAAAGGGTACGTAGGCCTCTTGTTAGGATGGATTGGCAGTTGGTAGAAAGAGAGAATAAATAGTTTTTCTCTGATATTGAACGAATCAACAAGCAAGATCAGGCACAAAAATCATCAATCTCTATTCCGTGTTATTCGTATTCTTAGCAAAATATTTGTATTTTGATCCGTGATTCCAGCAACCTCCATAATTATTGTTATACCAATTTCTCCCTATAACACCCTTATTCTATATTTTTTTTTGACTCTGTACAATGATATTATATTAGATGTACTTATCTTTGTGGTTTAATTTACAGGATATTGATTCATTGTTGTGTCTGTTAGAATGTGGTTTAGAGAAATATATTCGTTAGTTGTTTACATTCATGGTGATTCGGGGTTTAAAATTTTTTGGAGTCCCTAAAATTTTATTTTAGTTTCAACAAATTTTATCTTATAATCAAGGATTTTTTTGCAAAAACATATAATTATTAATCTCTTCTCTTTCTATATATAATAGAGCAACAAAGACATAATTTGAGCCAATAAACCCCCTATGAAATTACAATTATACCCTTACAAGTTATAAAATTACATGAAATGCCACTCATTTATTTAAATGGAAAAAAAATGAGTTTTTGTGGTGAATCGAACCTAGAACCTCCTCTACACAAGTTATCCTACCAACCACTGTGCTACATTGACTTTTTAGTTTTGAGTTAAAAAACCTTCTACATAAACCCGACCTCTCCATTATCTTATTTTTACTATTATTTTAATTTTTGAGTAAAAATAATGGTATATATATATATATATATGAGTTTCATGTGCCTGAGGATGACCTTAGGTACAACCCTGAGTTTAAAACAATTACAATATAAATATAAGGATATTTATGTAAAATCACTATAAAAAATTATATTTACAAAAATGCCCCTGCGGGACCCCTTACTTTATAGTACAAATATGTTAGGAGAGTTCCCTGAGAACAACCTCAGGTCCATTTTTCTCTATATATATATAATAGAGCAACAAGGACATAATTTGAGCCAATAATCCCCTTGTGAAATTACAATTATACCCTTACAAGTTATAAAATTACATGAAATGCCACTCTTTTATTTAAATGAAAAAAATGAGTTTTTGTGGTGAATCGAACCTAGAACCTCCTTTACACAAGTTATCCTACCGACCACTATGCTATATTGACTTTTAAGTTTTGAGTTAAAAACCTTTTACATAAACCCGATCTCTTCATTATCTTATTTTTACTATTATTTTAATTTTTGAGTAAAAATAATGGTGATTCGCATTATTTTAAAAATATTATATTTTAGGTTTCATAATATGGTACATGATCTATCTATTACTATATATTAAACCACAACAAAAGTGCAAAAAAGTGTCATTTTAATGGTTCTGAACTTATGATAATATCCCTATATGTTTAAAAATTACAAAAGCACCATCCCTTTAATATTTATGCAAAAAATATATGAAATTATGTTAGTGTTGGGAATCAACCCTCTCGTAATTTCGGAGTACAATTCTATGCGAGATATTTAAAGAAATAAATATTAAGGAGCGTAATAATTTTATCTGGAAAGTATTGTATGACAAGTATTATTCACATCGATGATATATCTTTTTATCATTGTTCTAAAAGAAATTGTGTTATAACCTATACAATACATTTATATGCTACAAAACATCCTATTTTTAGTGCTCATATGATCTATACATAAATAAAAAAATACATAAATTAAAATACTAATATTATAATATGTATGAACATAAAAGGTGCAATTATATTCAAAAATATCCTTAAATCGTAAAACTATAAAGAATTTATAACAATTGCTAGAGTATGGCCCGTGCCTCGCACGGGTTATTATGCTAATCTTCTTTCTATATATAATAGGAGAACACGTTCGGTTATCCTGAGCAAATTTATTCATTCCAAGCCTACTTCCAAACCTAACATGAAATCTTTGAAAAAATAATATGTACAAGGATTTGAACCCAAGACCTCACATAGGTCAATTCATCCCTCCAACCACTTGAGCTACATGAGCATTTGAGATAAAAATAAAATTCATTAACTACATACATAAATGTTTTTTTTCTTTATGTTCTATTTAACAATTTATTTAAGATGGATCAAGTGTTTCACTAAATTTCTAGCCGATTGAGGTATGTGATCATTTGAGTTAATACTAAAATTCATCAACCACATACATAAATATTTATTTATTTATATTTTATTCAATATTTTACTTTACAATTTATTTAAGATAAAACAAGTGTTTCAATTAAGCTTCACATATTATTTGCATGATAACTTGTGTGCATTGATTCTCTTTATAATCATACTAGCTTAGAACGCGTGCATTGCACGGATGATTTTTAATATTGGTTATCATACTACTTGTGTTGTAATATTGTATTTTAATTATATTAGATTGAGATTTGTGTTTTAATTAAATAAAATAGTTATATATGTTGTGATTAAAATAATTAGTCATGTTCAAATAGAATTTTAATTTTAGCCCCAATATGTCCAAGATGTTTAGTTAGAATGGATTTTTAGTATAATTAGTGATAAGTGGCTATATATCCACTTGGAACATTCTAAATCGGCTTAAATTGATTGTCTTGGACTCAAGTTTCTTGTAGTTTTGATGTGTTTTGCTTAGTTTTGCAGGTTTACGAGAATGTTGATTAAGGTGGATGCTTCTATAATTTTT
The DNA here is from genome assembly GCA_037693485.1 of Kitagawia praeruptora. Lineage (NCBI taxonomy): Eukaryota > Viridiplantae > Streptophyta > Magnoliopsida > Apiales > Apiaceae > Kitagawia > Kitagawia praeruptora. The sequence goes on along the minus strand of CM075348.1, from coordinate 165,165,575 downwards.
TGGGAATTAATTGATTAAAATTCGGATTTTCTGGGAAGGCTGCGCAGCTTACACTGTTTTGGCCATATCTGGAGTTCTGTAAGTCCGTTTTCAGTGATCTTACTGCCCACGCGAAGCTTGAGAGATTTTCTACAACCTGGGATAGGAAGCACGTGCAAGTAATATGTTGATTAAAATCGCGCGCCTGTTCTAGTTAAAGAAGGCTGGGAATTTACTGTTTTGCCCTTTTCAAGTTCTAATTATATTCCGGGCAGGTTTTAGCACCATAATTAAATTCTAATTGTAATAGAAGATAAATTCTTGCTGGGCAAGAAATATAGAGCCTATAAAAGCACATCTAAGCATTGTAATAGAGAGACACATTATCATAGTTTTATTATTGTAACCTAGCTTAGATCTGCAAGGGAGAAAAGGAGAGAAGGGTTCAACGCTCGTGACAAGCAACGGATCTAGATCTACTTCATCCTTTGTGTTACTTTGGATTATAGATTTGTTTTCTCAAACTCTTGTTTATTAATATAATTACTTCTTTTATTCATATCTTGTTATTTACCATGTTTTCATCAAATCCCATGACGATGAACGGTTCAATTATGGGCTAATCGTTGTCATGGGATTCTAACGGAGTTACTTATGGAACTTAGTATCTTGATGCTTTAAAGATCTGTGTGTGGTGTATATCTGATATCCTCGTATGGTTAATCTTAATGCTTTTAGATGCGTAGCTAACATCTAAATTGAATTGTTAATCTCTTGTGAAGTGAAAGTGGATCTTAAGATTTAGAACTTGCCATGCTAGCATAGGTTCATAATTGTTTATCAATATGATTCGTGGGTGAGATGAAAATACTCATACTGCCCTGTGTGATCTTTATGAATAACTTGTTCTTCAACCGTTATGTTTTCAAATTCTATAGACATATATGGTCTAAGCATAATTGGTGTCTATTCATCTTCTATCTCTTTTGTGGATGTATGATTAGTTTGGTATGCGTATGCTGACAGGTAGCGTATACTTGTTTCGTGTTATCCGATCAGATATCAAAACCATTGCACATAGTGATTAAAGGCGTCAGATCTAAGGGAAGTATTTAATGAAGTTAGAGTCCCATGTTTTTATTCTCATAAGTAACTCGATTTCTATCCTTATTAGTTAATTTAATTCTTAGTTTGTTAATTTACTTCTTAGTTAATTTAGTTTATTAAACCCAAATTTGTTATTTGTCTTAGCAGTGGATAAAAACCATACATCGGTGCATAGGTACATTAATTGAATTGAACACCATTCTAGATCTCTGTGGGAACGAACTTGATTTAATCATATATTACTTGTGACAACGTGCGCTTGCGTGATTTTGCATAACAAGTTTTTGGCGCCGCTGCCGGGGATCAACGGTGTTTTTATTTTAGTTTATGTGCTTGTCATCAGTGGTCGTTAGCGTTCACTGACTTGGATTCTTATTTAGTTTGTTTGTTTCGTGGTGTTTGCAGGTACTTAGGTTTGTATGCAAACACGTTTGCAAACTCGTTTACAAAGACTGGCAGAAGACGGTCGTGTAGAGAATTTAGAGAATAAGGAAGAGGAATCTGAAACTACAGTTTCAATGGCAGATGCAGCAGCAGTTAAGGCTTTGAAGGAGTATTCTCAGCCGAAGATCAATGATATTCAGTCTAGCATTATCAGGCCAGCTATTGCAGCTAACACTTTCGAGATCAAGCCGGGCACTATTCAGATGCTACAGAATTCGGTTCAGTTTGGGGGTGCTCCTGCGGAGGATCCTAACATGCATATTCGGGACTTTATCGAGATCTGTGATACTTTCAAGTTTAATGGTGTTTCGGATGATGCTATCAAGTTGAGGCTTTTCCCATTCTCTCTAAAGGATAAGGCTAAGGGCTGGTTACACTCTCTACCACCTGGTTCCATTACTACATGGGAGGATCTTGCTCAGAAGTTTCTTACTAAATTCTTCCCTATGGCGAAAACTGCAGCATTGAGGAATCAGCTAGCCCAATTTCAGCAGCAACCTGGAGAATCTCTGTGTGAGGCTTGGGAACGTTATAAGGAGATGCTAAGGAGATGCCCACATCATGGGATGCCAAACTGGATGGTAATCAATTGTTTTTACAATGGGCTGGGAGCACAATCTAGGCCAATGGTAGACGCAGCATCAGGAGGAGCCTTATGGGCTAAGAGCTACGAGGAAGCTTACGATCTAATTGAGATGATGGCTGCTAATGAATATCAAAATCCAACTCAAAGACTACCACAAGGCAAGGTTGCAGGAATTCTGGGAGTTGACACAGTTACAGCTCTAGCAGCCCAGCTAGAGGCACTTAATATGAAATTAGATTTAATGACAAAGCATGGGGTGCCTCAGGTTGCGAGAGTATGTGAACTATGTGCTGGCGCACATGAGACGAGTCAATGCGCCATCTCCAGTGAATCAGTGCAGTTTGTGAGCAATTTTCAAAGGCAACAGCAACCAGCTCCAAATTATCAACATCCACATCAGTCTTATAACCAATTTCAGGGTCATCAGTACGGAGTTGAGCCATTTAATTCTTCAGGTTTTCAGCAACTGTATGCTCCAAGGCAACAGTTTCAACCTCCTGGTTTTCAGCAGCAACAGTTTCATACTGGTTCTAGCCATCAGTCGAATGAAAAATCTGAATTAGAAGAGTTGAGATTAATGTGCAAGAGTCAGGCAGCAACTCTCAAGAGTCAGGAAGCATCTCTCAAGACATTGGAGAGTCATATAGGACAAATTGCAAGTGCCTTGGTAAATATGCAACAAGGAACTCTTCCAAGTGATACAATGGGTAATCCAGGCAAGAGGGAGGTCCATGAGCAGGTGAAAGCTGTTACTTTGAGATCTGGAAAAGCCACGAGTGATCCTAAATCAGCAACTGAAGAAGATGAAGATGTTCAGAATCAGTAGGATGAAAAATCTGCAGTACCAGAAATTGAGAAATCTGATTTAGTGGCTGATCAGCTAGATGGTGAGAAGAGCAAGGAACCTGTTGAAAAGTCTACTCCGGAGCAATCTTCAATGAATAATCAGATTTATCCACCTCCTCCATTTCCTGGACGTTTGAAGAAAAGTCAAGAGAAACAGTTTCAGAAATTCATGGATGTCTTCAAGAAACTGTCCATTAACATTCCTTTTGTTGAAGCGTTGGAGCAGATGCCAAGTTATGCAAAGTTCATGAAGGATATTTTGTCATGGAAGAGAAGGTTGGAAGATTTTGAAACAGTGGCATTAACGGAGGAGTGTAGTGCCGTTTTGCAGCAGAAGTTGCCTCCTAAACTTAAAGATCCAGGAAGTTTCACTATTCCATGTACCATTGGGAAGTTGTCTTTTGGCAAATGCTTATGTGATTTGGGAGCTAGTATTAATCTCATGCCCTTGTCTGTTTTCAAGCAACTTGGTCTACCGGAGCCAAAGCCAACTAACATCTCTTTGTAGTTGGCTGATCGATCTATCACTCGTCCGAGGGGCGTAGTGGAGGACGTTTTGGTGAAAGTTGATAAGCTCATATTCCCAGCTGATTTTGTTATCTTGGATTTCGAGGAAGATAAGAAGATTCCCATAATCTTGGGAAGACCGTTCTTGGCTACAGGAAAGACTTTGATTGATGTGCAGAAAGGAGAGCTTACAATGAGGGTGCAAGATCAGAGTGTCACCTTTAATGTGTTCAAGGCAATGAAATTTCCAACAGAGGATGAAGAATGTTGCAGTGTGGAAATAGTTGATACGGGTCAGAGAAAGAAGTTTGATCAGTTGCTGAGCGAGAAATCGGACAGTTCTTCGGTTCGTGATCTTTCGAAAGTAAAGCTTGGGAAACTTCCACCACATTTGAGGTATGTCCTTTTGAATAATGAGCTAGTGATTTTTGAAGAGGGGCATGATAACGTGTTGCGAAGGTGGAAAGCAGATGATAAAGACGAAATTTTTGTTAAGCCGGTTGAGTCGGAGAAGCATCTTAGAGGTGTGAAGAAGAAAAAGAAAAAGATTTGGCCGTTGGGTAGTAAAATCAGGTGGAAATCTGATGGAAGTGATTTGTGGAAAGCGAGCAACCAAGATGTCAACATTCGTATAAATGGTTTGTCTGTTGAAGATGGTTCGGTTATTCTTTTGAAACCGCCTTGATTTGAGGAAGTAACGTCAAGCTATTGACGTTAAAGAAGCGCTTTTTGGGAGGCAACCCAAAATTTGGTTGTATATTTTAGGGATGTAGTATTGTTTTTTATTCAAAAAAAAAAAAAAAAAGTCCGAACAGTATGCGCCAGCGCATGAAGCGCCAGCACACGCGCACCTGCGCCAGGATGGACAGAAACGTTCCGCGCGTGAAGCGCCCGTCCATGCATCACGCGCCAGACTACTGCCCAGGTACACAAATTGTAACAGACTCGTACTAGTTAAAGTATATACTAGTTAATGTACGTGTACTATATGTTTTTATATATTAAATTCAATTCATCTCCTAAATCAATTCCAACCCCTTTTCTAATTCTTTTCTCCACCTAAAATCCTAATTCTAGTCCTATATTAATTCCAAATTATTCCCAATCCATATCCTATTTCATATTTTATTTTATTTATTCTTATTTTTATTATTTTTATTTTTTTATTTTTATTATTATTTTTTTCCCCAAATATATATACCCACCTATACATACAAATCCAATTCCTTTTCTATTTTTTTTAAAAAAAATTCAATTCTAAAGAGGAATTAATTGCAAGTTCACCTCTTTGATTCGTATTGGGTAAATCTTTTTCTCTAATTTTATTTTTATTACGAATTTGTGTTCTTGTAAATTGGGATTTTGTATTATTCTTGGAATTTGGGCTATTTGTGGTGTGATATTGCTTGGTAATTATTGGTGGAGCTTCTTGTGAGTTGGGTATTGATTCTTATGGCTCCTAAGCGTGGGAGAGGTGGTGCTAGTGTTCTAAAATTTTCGTCTCCCGCATGATTCATTCGAGGATGAGGCATTGCAGGTATGTTTTCTACTATCCCTTGTATTTACTTCCATTCAATGCGGACATTGAATATTTCAAGTTTGGGGGTGGTTTGAGGGATTAGTAGTTCTTGTTGTATTATTTGTTCATATAGGATTTCATGCTTTGCATATTAGTAGTAGTAAATTATGCATGATTGTTATGTTCGTGTTATCTATGTTTGTTTCATATAGGACATTCTGTTTTTATTTTAGTATGTCATGTGAGTTCATATTAGTTTGCATTTGCACCCATGCTTGATAGGAATTTTGTGTCGTTGACGCTTTTGATTGAGAAGTGATATGCTTTGTTCTTGTGCACACACATACACTAGTAAGTTGAAGCTAGTAGACTTATTGAATGTTGTAAGTGATTAGAAGGACATGAATATGTGCAAGATGATTTAGTTTGCATGCTTTGAATACAAGTTGGTGCGTTAGAGAGATTTTTGCTTGGGATTGAGTATGTTTTTCCACCAAGTGAGATTTTGAGCCTGATTGCATATTGCATATTTGCAATTTATTCGTTTGCTTGAGTGTCCACGGATTGTTTGCATTGCTAGCAGTTGTTTGAGGTCTTTCTTGAAACGCATGACATTATTTAACGATTAAAATGATAAAGGCATTTAGGAATAACCGCATATTTTCCCATATTACCATACCATGTTTACATTAACATGATCAATTAGTTAACCCGTTGAGCTTAATCCTATTTTTTCGGTGACATACCACATTGCTTGCCTAGACCTTTTTCTTGTATTGGCCTTACATTAATTTGAACCCACATTGTCAAAGGCTAGTAGGGTGCTTAAGGGAGTAATAAGGTGTGTAAGGAGGGGTTTATTGTTGGTCTTACTTTTGGGGGAATATTGAAAAATGGGTTTTTGTACTTGATAGTCGACATATGTAATAAATTATGGGATCATTGTTATTGTTATATTATTGTTTGTGTTCTATTTAGCTCTCGGAAAAAAAAAATTGAAAAAAAAAGAAAAAAAAAGAGGAAAAAAAGAAAAAAAAAAAAATATTATGAGAGCATGTTTGTGTTGTTGCGATCCTATTTTAGTCGACTAGTCGAGTGTTTGTTTTAGAAAAATTATGTGGGGGGGAAATATGGTGTTGTGTATGATTTATTATCGTTCCTACTAGCTTTTGACACTTCACCTGTTTTGGCTTATTTGACATACCTCGTCCCTAGCCCCATTACAACCCAATTAAAGACCTTTTGATTATCGTCATTGATGTATGTTGTGTTAAGAGTTAGATTGATATCAAATGTCAAGCATGTTTATGATTTTGTTGGAATTGAGTGATACACTTACCCTTGTTCTTGAGTGAATATTCTTTGTGAGTGGATTGTGAGTGTTTGCTTGTTCTTGCGTATGAGATCCCGAGTGTTGTCTCAAAGATGTACTCTTGTAGGCTTAGCATGTTTACTAACTTATTCTTACACTTGACATGGGCTTGTGAGAACTTATGCATGTTCATTGAGTAGACTATGTGAATACTTGCACTTTCGACACCAAGACATTGCGTATTTACTTTGATTCTTAAGTTGATATGGCATGAGAGGATTTGAAGGTATGGTAGATTAGATTAATTGCATTTTTATATTAGTTGCATTCATGCATTGCATTGCTTTAGGTAAATGGATTTTGTGGGTACATTCGCTATAGGCCCTCACGAGACCTTACTCGTCCACTAGGGCTGCCTAGGGGTTTAAAGGGCTTGTTGCATATGCCAAATGCAACCGTGATCACCTACGGAAGTGGTACTAGTTAGTTAATTGTAATTGTTTATGCTTGAGGACAAGCATCGGTTTAAGTTTGGGGGTGTGATAAGTGGCTATATATCCACTTGGAACATTCTAAATCGGCTTAAATTGATTGTCTTGGACTCAAGTTTCTTGTAGTTTTGATGTGTTTTGCTTAGTTGTGCAGGTTTACGAGAATGTTGATTAAGGTGGATGCTTCTATAATTTTTTGGGAATTAATTGATTAAAATTCGGATTTTCTGGGAAGGCTGCGCAGCTTACACTGTTTTGGCCATATCTGGAGTTCTGTAAGTCCGTTTTCAGTGATCTTACTGCCCACGCGAAGCTTGAGAGATTTTCTACAACCTGGGATAGGAAGCATGTGCAAGTAATATGTTGATTAAAATCGCGCGCCTGTTCTAGTTAAAGAAGGCTGGGAATTTACTGTTTTGCCCTTTTCAAGTTCTAATTATATTCCGGGCAGGTTTTAGCACCTTAATTAAATTCTAATTGTAATAGAAGATAAATTCTTGCTGGGCAAGAAATCTAGAGCCTATAAAAGCACATCTAAGCATTGTAATAGAGAGACACATTATCATAGTTTTATTATTGTAACCTAGCTTAGATCTGCAAGGGAGAAAATGAGAGAAGGGTTCAACGCTCGTGACAAGCAACGGATCTAGATCTACTTCATCCTTTGTGTTACTTTGGATTATAGATTTGTTTTCTCAAACTCTTGTTTATTAATATAATTACTTCTTTTATTCATATCTTGTTATTTACCATGTTTTCATCAAATCCCATGACGATGAACGGTTCAATTATGGGCTAATCGTTGTCATGGGATTCTAATGGAGTTACTTATGGAACTTAGTATCTTGATGCTTTAAAGATCTGTGTGTGGTGTATATATGATATCCTCGTATGGTTAATCTTAATGCTTTTAGATGCGTAGCTAACATCTAAATTGAATTGTTAATCTCTTGTGAAGTGAAAGTGGATCTTAAGATTTAGAACTTGCCATGCTAGCATAGGTTCATAATTGTTTATCAATATGATTCGTGGGTGAGATGAAAATACTCATACTGCCCTGTGTGATCTTTATGGATAACTTGTTCTTCAACCGTTATGTTTTCAAATTCTATAGACATATAGGGTCTAAGCATAATTGGTGTCTATTCATCTTCTATCTCTTTTGTGGATGTATGATTAGTTTGGTATGCGTATGCTGACAGGTAGCGTATACTTGTTTCGTGTTATCCGATCAGATATCAAAACCATTGCACATAGTGATTAAAGGCGTCAGATCTAAGGGAAGTATTTAATGAAGTTAGAGTCCCATGTTTTTATTCTCATAAGTAACTCGATTTCTATCCTTATTAGTTAATTTAATTCTTAGTTTGTTAATTTACTTCTTAGTTAATTTAGTTTATTAAATCCAAATTTGTTATTTGTCTTAGCAGTGGATAAAAATCATACATCGGTGCATAGGTACATTAATTGAATTGAACACCATTCTAGATCTCTGTGGGAACGAACTTGATTTAATCATATATTACTTGTGACAACGTGCGCTTGCGTGATTTTGCATAACAATTAGTCTGGTTAAAATAGGATTCTAACTTAGGCCTAATAAGTCCAAGTATCAAACTTTTTATATTCTCTCAAGTATTGTATAGATTTATTTTGGGTTTAAGAATATGTTAATTAAGTCTGATCCAAGTATTTATTAATTTTTTTACTTAAGAATATGTTAATCAAGCTTGACCAGAGTACCGACCGGCTACGAAACTTTTAATGTTTCGGTTTAATAGTATAGTATAGATGTAGGCCTATAATTATTCTTTTGTGATAAATTATTTACTTTTGTTAACAATATCATAAATGGAGCGCATAATTGTTTGTAATTATTTTGGTATGACATTTTTATATGAATTAAACTATATTAACTATTGTTAGTGAAACTAGAAACAACTAATATATATGAATAGTACATATTAACAAAAGTATGAATAGTAAGAAAATTATCCAAAATATATAATATACAAATAAGCTTGGATAACATAACCATTATTTATAAATAATTACATAGAATATGTGGTTTATTTATAAGATGGAATTATGAGTTATCAATTATTGGCTAAATACTTGTATGAAATAAATAGTTGAATTATAAGGATATTTTACAATAATATATTGGAATAAATTGTATATAACATTTGACAAAGTATAATGATGAATTCAATGTCAAAGTATAGGGAAATGAGACATGAACAATTTTAGCTCATGATGTTGGAAGCAAGAAAAATATCTATCGAGACGTAATTCATCAATTCTCAAGCGCATAGGTCAAAAGAATGATAAGTTTGTTACGCAAGGTAGATCTGTTAACTCAATTATTCATAATTGAATTTTCTGATATCTTGAAAGGTAAATAGATATCGAAAAAGAAACAAAGACAATGAATTCTTAAATATCAAGAGATTAGAAGAAAAGAGAGGGAAAAGTTAGAAAAAGAGCTTTAAGAACTTAAAGAACAAGGCATGGACATAGTTTCAAAGGATTGTTATTAAAATCAAGACTAGAACTTACACTTTCAGAATGGAATAGTTTGAAAGATATTTAGATTTTACCTTAAAAATGGTTATAAATTTGCTAAAGGGATGCACCATTTTCGAAGAACCAATGGTTAGAATTGTCAGTATTCTGAAAAGTAATCTTAAGTAGAAAACACCCACCGAATACTCCAATCATATTCTATGATCCACAACAAATTAAAAGAAATGTTATGATTGTTATCAGTACTACTCGTATCAAATTTTAAATTATAAACTTGCACATACTTAACTAACGACATTAATATAATTTGATTTATAAATATATTTAAGTTATCGGCATGTGCCTTGCACGGGCTTTTATGCTAGTTATTAATTAAAACTTGAACTCAACTATGTTTAAGTCTAAATCAGATATCGTAAAAGGATGTGAACTCATATGGTAGGTGTGTCGGAATGCCTTTTAATAAAATGATTATATCACACACTACTTTTCTGTTGTACACTAAGTTGAGGGTCTTCACTGAAACAGCCTCCCTACCGTAAGAAGTAGAGGCATGGTCTACATACATCTCACCCTCCCCAGATCCTGCTCTGTGCGAGATATACTGGGTATGTTTGGTTTTGTTTGGTTTATACATGTAATTTACAAGGATTACAATTTTAAATTACATATAATCATTGTATGGAAATCAGTACTTTTAAAGGTATTCTCAGTACATAAATTAGGATTCAGGAATTCCTGTGAGGATCGATGATCAGAAGAAAACAACATTTATTATTTGTACAATTTTTTAACTCTGTACAACGATATTAAAGAGAGATGAACATGGATCTTTTTTTATCACCTAGGTGTTTATATTTTGATTTTTTTTCTCCTATTTTCTATTTGTATAAATAACTTAATACTCCCTCTATCTCATATTATGTGTCCTCTTTGCAAATTTCACACATATTAAGAATACTTTAATATCCCCATCTAATCAAATAACTATGCAACTATATTCTCATAATTAGACTTGGGATTCACCATCATTAATTATTCCACAAGACTTACTCTTGCTTTATTAATCTCCATGAGTATAAAACCTACTCCCTCCGTTTCAATTTAGGTGTCCTGTTTTGACTTTTGGTACTTTTTATTCTAAGCGATTGACTACTAATTTATACATAATCTATAATACCAAATATAGTCATGAGTGATCTTGTTGGATTCGTATTTATGAGTACTTTAATACAGTGAAGTTTTTATATTTAATACTAATACGAAATTGAAGATATTAACGATTAAAAGTGTGTGTTGGCAAACGTGTCCAGAAGAAACAGGACACATAAATTGAAACGGAGGGAGTATTACTTTATTAGTCAACTATTGGAAATATAAAATGAAAGACTATTTGCATTGGATAACGAACAAGACACATAAAATGAGATATTTTTTTTTCTCAAATAGGACACATAATATGTGATGGAGGGAGTATTGTGCCCTGATTCAATAAAAGTTATTATTGTTCATGTCGGAAAAGTATTAAATGTCTAGTATTTCTATTAGTCAACATACATGCTTCTAAAATAATTAGGCAGACCTATTTTAGAATTTTAATCAGTAAAAAAGTCCAAAAAATAACATTTGACTTTCCTAAACAAATTATAAGCAAGAAATTAGATAAGCCTACGTCATAAAAATTGAGATGAAAGGCCTACAGACAACGGTACAAAATGGCTCTTGATCAGCACCTCCCTCTCCTCCCACATCAATGGCTTGGGTAACTTTAAAGGTAACGCCGCAGCTGCTATATCGAAAAACACAAACAAGTTCGTGTTTTCCAGGTCCTCAACTACAATCTGCATGTTCTCGCTTTCCTCGTAAATCCTCAGCTCAATCCCTATCTCTTAATGCCGTACGTTCATCTCGATGCTCGGTCGTCTCCAGAGCAGCCGTACGTTCATCTCGATGCTCTGTCGTCTCCAGAGCAGCTTCTTTCGACACTGGTAATATCGTTGATGATCTCGATCAAGTTAGCATGTTCACTGCTTCTGGTGAGTCTGTCATGTTAAAGGATCTCTTGGGTCAGAACGAGGTATTATGAATGTTTATGATGTTTTCTGTCTTTGTTTAACGACTCTGTTATTAGTGTTCCAGTTCGATTAATTTTATATGATTAAATTTGTAGCAGGGTAGTACTACAAAAGATTTCGAGTAGCTCTGAACATATTTAAATGATTTAAAAAATTTATTTGAGTACCGGGAGTTAAGTCAGATTTGAATAAATTTCCAGCCTTAACTCCAATACTTCTGTATCGGCAATGAATACTTCGGGGGAGTGTACAGTGTTGTTTCTCTTCTGCACTTATATAGATTATTTAACACTTATGGTTTAAACTTGTTAAGCCGTGCGACTGAAAGTATATTTTAAGCAGATATACGATGGTATGAAATTTTAGAACAAACGAAGAAGAAAACTTTAATTAATTTCTAGGGGAGGAAGTATAAGTTTCCGGAGCCTAGAGATTGTCTTTTGGACAGAAATCCTTGAGGGGACTTTCTTTTACACACAATCCCTTTTTTTGTGTGCGTGTGGTAGGAAACACAGAATCTGTGGTTGTATGTGCCTCCCTTTTACTTGCAAATTGAATAGAATGCTCATGTTATTTAAAAATCTGGTCTAGTGGCCTCCCATCAAACCAAAAAGAAATGCAAGGCTGCAGATACAAACATAACTTATCCAAGTGTTTCTTGTAACCACAATGCAGTTCTTAAGCTTCCTGGCTGCCATATGTTCTGATTTAAAAGGATTAAAGTTAAACTACCCAGACTCGACACATTTCAAGCTGTATAACACATGTTAGAAATCTTGATTGAAGTGGTGTGTTAAGCAATGTATCAATCGATACAGTTTATGATAATGATTGTGTTAAGCTTTTAATTTACACACGCCAATGCAAGATGCACTATTGCTTCACAATCTATTTCAGGAAATTGCGGTTGTTTCTCTTTTGAGGCATTTTGGATGCCCGTGCTGGTGGGTATTAAGTCTTCTTTGTACAAAATCTTGTTTGTCGGAAATTACAGTGGGCTGTCATTATCGATATTCTTTCTTTGCTGTAGTTGGGAACTTGCTTCAGCACTTAAAGAAGCGAAGGCCAGATTTGACTCTGCTGATGTGAAGCTAATTGCCATTGGTGTAGGTGGTCCAGACAAAGCTCGAATCCTTGCTGAAAGGGTAATAACTGTTTCTATCTTCATTAACTTCTTGAGTGGAGTCCTGTGAATTTATCATGATTGTCTTGGTCTTTAAACCTTATCTTTGAATAGATATTAACATTGATAATATCATAACGATCTCTCTTTTTTCTTCGTTGTGTCAATAATCTTTTCTTGCTGAATTATATGGCCAGTTACCATTTCCAATGGAGTGTCTTTATGCTGATCCAGAGCGCAAGGTAAAAATGATCGATCTTGGTTTAAAATATCTCCGTATGCTTCCAGGAAAATTTAACCAAGTTTTAACCTCAGGCATATGATGTGCTCGGTTTGTATCATGGTTTTGGCAGGACTTTTTTCAACCCAGCCAGCGTAAAATACTTTCTCTTTAGCCAAATATTTTCGCATTTTCCATGATATACCTTTTTTGGCTTTAAGCCAAATACTCTTGTTGTCTTACCATTATCTTGTTTAGGCCAAAGTACTTTCAAGATTTGAATCACTGAAAGAAGCTGTGAAGAACTATACTATTGAAGCTACCCCAGATGACAGAAGTGGAGTCCTGCAACAGGTTCAGTACAATCATACAATATTTTCGGGAATTGTTATTTCTAAAGCAGATTGTTAATTTTCAGAGCAAGTCGAACTATGTTTTTCGTAGTTATTATGGGATTACAAAATTTCAATACAAATTGCTCTAGAAATAGTATTACTCCCTCTGTCCCTCCCAATTCTTTATATAAAAAGGGCCCACCATTTTCCACTACTTTCCTCCATCTTTCTAATCTATTACTTAAATATTGATAGGTCCCACAATTTTACCCACTTTCCACTCACTTTCTTTCTCTTTCCACTTACTTTTTTTTCCTTTCTTAATCTCCGTGCCCAACCCAATTGTAAAGAATTGGGAGGGACGGAGGGAGTATTTTTGAAAAGAAAGTGCTCTGGAAATAAGAAATGCTCTCATTCGTTTCTTATTTTATTATTGTTCTGCGTAGGGAGGTATGTTTGTGTTCAAAGGAAATGAATTGATCTATTCACATAAGGATGAAGGAACTGGTGATCATGCTTCTTTAGATGACATCTTTGATATCTGCTGCAGAGTTCCGGTTACATAAGTACCATTCTAAATATAAATATACACTCATCAGTTTGGGAAGAGTGATTTGATTACACTTCTAGAGGTGATTGTAATATATTGAACATTTGCAAAGTACATTGGAGCATCTCCGAGGGGTTGGTTAAAATTATTGGCTAAAACGATAGAAAATATTGATTATGTAAAATTTACTGAACCTGTAAGGCGTTGTTAGGGATGGCAACGGGTCGGGTCGGATCGGGTTTGGTCAAATCCAAATCCAAAGTTTTCGGATCGGATCGGGTCTGGATCCGGGTTTGAAAATCAAGATCCAAATCCAAATCTTCGGGTTTTATCGGGTTTCGGATCGGATTCGGGTCTAAATCGGGTTTTTAATTCAAAATTCAAAAATTATAATAATCACATTAAGCAAAACATAAAAGAAAAAATATATTTAAAATTTTAAATATAAAAATATTATAGTTGCATAAAAAATATAGAATATTATAAATAAAATTTAAAAATGATAATAAAATAAAGATTATATATATGTATTTATATAAATATATTAAAATTTCAATAAAAAAAATAAGATTGTGATTCGAATAAATAAATCAAAATTGTGGATATATATATATATATGTGATCATTTTGTATATTTGTTTGATATGTATCTCAAAAATATAAAATGATATACTAAATAATAATAAATATTAAATGTATGTAAATGTGTGTGTATATATATATATATATATCGGGTTTTTATCGGGTTCGGATCGGGTTTGGATCGGGTTTCGGGTCGGGTATCGGATCGGGTTACCTAAGATCCAGATCCAGATCCAAACTCTTTCGGGTCCAAAAATAAAATCCAAATCCAAAAAATCGGGTTCGGGTAGACCCAAACGGATCGGATCGGGTATCCGTCGGATCTGGTTTTTTTGCCATCCCTAGGCGTTGTGCTTCGATGGTATTGGCTATATTGATTTGCTATATTTTAAAAATGGTATGTTATTATTATTTTAAGTTATTATAAATAGAATATATCATTTGAATATGGTAAGAGATGATGTGGAATCTTCTTACAGGTCTCTAGGTCTCTAGAGGTTCGACAAATATAGCCAACATGACAAAAAATATAGAAATTGGCTAAAAATATAGATAAGGGAAACGATCCATTGGAGTTGATTTTTTTTTACATAATCTCTATAATTTTTATTTATAGTATGTTTTAATTATTTTTAGCTAAGGGCTCAACATGGTTGGAGATGCTCTTAGAGTAGCTAAAAATATGTTAAACATGGGTTAAATAAAAATTATAGAGATTGTGTAAAAAAAATTAATCTCCAATGGGACATTAGTGTTATCTAAAATTTTAGATAATCGCATCATATTGGTTATATTTGTCGAAACTCTAAAGATCTATAATGAAATTCTACAACATCAATTACCATATTAAAATAATAGATTCTATTTTTAACGACTTAAAATAATAATAATATACTCCCTCCGTCCCAAAAAACTTTTCTCATTCATCATTATCACGTTTGCCAATGCACATTTTTAATTTTTAATATCTTAAATTTCGTATTAATTTTAAATATAAAAACTTTATTGTATTAAAGTACTCATAAATATGAATCCAACAAGATCACTCATGATTATATTTGGTCTTATAGATTATGCGTAAATTAATAGTCAATCGCTTGAAATGAACAGTACCAAAAGTCAAAACGGGCAAAGTAAAAAGAGACGGAGGGAGTACTATTTTTAAAATTTAATTAATCATCATAGTCAACTCCACACTATCTTACAAATTTACGTATCCAGGTCAATATCTTACTCAGATTTGTGAATGCCTTTTTTAACTATGACCGCTTCATGTTTCCCTAGAAATTTGAAAATTGCTAGGCTATAACTATAACTAGCCCGGTCCAGGCTTAATCCACTTTACGATGTTACACCATGTGTAACTAGCTTATAAGCAATGCATGGATTTCTTATATTATGTTATAAATTTTATTTAATATTATAATTATGTTTTTATATAATCATTTTTCAATAATTTTTTTAATTATAATTTGATATAATTTAATATACTCAAGTTTACGGATTATACTAATGTTTCCTTATTATAAACAACGTATACGATTTTTAATATGTTTTATTAATAATTGAAAAATATGGTGTGATATTTTCAGGTATATATTGTAAGATTTGTTGTAAATTAAAAAAGTAATGTGAAAGAAAATATTAATTATTGAAATATATGATACGATTGATCTTTTTAGGTGTTTATAAAGAGAAAATGTCCAAACTACACCACTTTTGTGATCCACTTGCCCAAAATACCGATATGCGCTGAGGTTCGCCCTTTTTGCCCACGGGATACGCATCCTGGGCATGCGTGGCCTGAGATGCGTATTCCTTGAATGCGTATTCCAAGTCACGCATCCCCAGGATGCGCAATGACGTCAGCTGACGTCATTGTTACAATTGCTGCTCCGGTCGTCTCTCTTCCTCGAAATCGTCCTCTCCGTCGCCTTCACTCGGATCTCCCACCTTCGACTACCTCCACCATATCTAAGGACATCAAAACAAAGTCCAAGCCTTCCTCTCCATTTTACCTTGTTCATTTGTTAATTTTCGGCCCCGCAGGGGTGTGAACAGACCAACCGAAAGACAGATCGGAGAAAGATTATTCGATTTGGGGCTTTCAAATCTGAAAAACAAAATGTAAAAAGAATGGTACTATGTTGTAGAGGGTGAAAAGCCGAGTAATTTGGTGTATGGTATTGTAGTGAAAAATTGCTGGAAAGGGGCGAACAAACTCGTCAAATATTCGATCAAAATTCGTCTCCGACGATGACTGGGACGAAGGTGAACAGTACTTGGCATACGCATGTTGGACATGCGTATCCACAGACACGCAATTACGACATGCGTATCCCCTGTTACTGTTCATGAACACAGAAACGAATTTAACAAAGTCCACGCCGTGGCAACATGCGTGGTTCAAGGCCACGCAATTTTGAAATGCGTATTTCCTATACGCAGGTCCAAAATGCATGGCCCGTGGGTAAAAAAGGCGGACGCATTTGCACATAGGTATTTTGGACATCTGAAATTAATTTGTGGGTATTTTGGTTTTTCACCCGTTTATAAAAGGTAATATCTTCAACTAAAAGTAAATGTGAAAAAGGCAATCGACTAATTACCATTACTTATATTATGTTATTATTTATTTTAGGTGCTATATTTTTCTTGAAAATTATGGTTTGATATTTTTGGGTATATATTAATGATTGTAAGATTTATTTTAAATTAAAAAGATAACATGTTTTAATTCGTAATGAAATATTAATGATCGAAAGATATGATACGATTGATGCTTACTAAAAGTAAATGTGAAAAAGGCAATTGGCTAATTACCATTAATTATATGATTTTATTATTTATTTTAATAATTAGGATAACTAAATCGACAAAGTTTCAATCTTTCGGCTTTAATATAGTAGTATAGATACATATTTTAATTAGAAAAGGCAATCTGTTGCTTAATATTAATTGTATTATTTTTTATTTATTAATTAAGATAACTGTACCTAAACGAAACCGATAAAATTTTTAATGTTTCAACTTTAATATAATAATTACCTTATAACCCGTGCAATAAATTTTATTTAATATTACTATTATGTTTTTATATATAAGTTCAAGTATTTGGGTTCGATCATCCAGAAGGAAGGTGAGATTGAAGATGATGTCACTCATCGTATCAACGCGGGGTGGCTAAGGTGGAGGGCTGCGTCAGGGGTGATGTGCGATAAGAAAGTCCCGTTAAAGCTGAAAGGGAAGTTCTATAGAGCAGCTATCTGTCCTGCGATGTTATATGGTTCGGAGTGTTGGGCGGCGAAGAAGGCACTCGAGTGCAAGTTGGAAGCAGCTGAAATGAGGATGTTGCGGTGGTCCTGTGGCCGCACGATGTTAGATAGAATCCCGAATGTGGTTTTCAGGAGCGAGTTGAAGGTGGTGCCTTTTTCTGCGAAAGTTAGGGAAGGGAGGTTGAGATGGTTCGGCCACGTTCGTAGGAGGATTCCGGAAGCCCCGGTGAGGAGGGTCGAGAGTCTTACGGTTGTTGGGGTGAGGAGAAGAGGCAGACCGAGGAGGTCGTGGGATGAACAGCTCAGGATGGATTTCAAGGCCTTAAACTTGGATGAGAACTCGATAGCTGATAGGAGTTGTTGGAGGCGCCAGATTAGAGTTGTTGATTCCCTTCTAGGGAGCGGTTCTGTGGTAGAGAGCCTCAGAGTTGGGCTCTCTCGGTTAGCATTAGCTTAGAAGCTTGGCTTTTCATCTTCATATTGTCTTCTGTTTTCTATTTTTGCTGGCGCAGGGAGCTTGGCCGGAGGTCTTCCTAGATTAGGAGAGGAGTGCCACTTACCCGAGTAGGTAAGCCCCATGAGATCCAGGCCATGGGCCCAGGTTCGGTCGACTACTTTACCCACCATTATCATCTTTGTATAAAATTCACTTTGATATTCGGTGCACTAAGCCGGGGGTCTTCACGGAAACAGTCTCTCTACTGTAAAGTAGGGGATATGGTCTGCGTACATTTTACCCTCCCCAGACCCTGCTTCATGCGGGATATACTGGGTATGTTTGGTTTGGTTTGGTTTTATTTTTTAATGATTTTTTTAATTTTAATTTGATATAATTTAATATACTCATGTTTACAGACTATACTAATGTTTCCTTATTATAAACAACGTATACGATTTTTAATATATTTTATTAATAATTAAAAAATATGGAGTGATATTTTTGTGCTATATTTTTCTTGAAAATTATGGTGTGATATTTTTGGTATATATTAATGATATTGTAAGATTTGTTTTAAAATAAAAAGGTAACGTGTTTTAATTAAAAAAATATTAATGATCAGTTTTTATGTATTTATAAAAGGTAATATCTTCAACTAAATTTAATTGTGAAAAAGGCAATCGACTAATTATCTTTAATTTATTATGTTAATGTGAAAAAGACAATCGACTAATTACCATTAATTATATTATGTTATTATTTATTTTAGGTGTTATATTTTTCTTGAAAATTATGGTGTGATATTTTCGGGTATATATTAATGATTGTAAGATTTGTTTTAAATTAAAATGGTAACGTGTTTTAATTCGAAAAGAAATATTAATGATTGATTGATGTTTTTAGGTATTTGTAAAGGTAATATCTTCAATTAAAAGTAAATGTGAAAAAGGCAATCGACTAATTATCATTAATTTTATTGTGTTAATGTGAAAAAGGCAATCGACTTACCATTTATTTTATTATGTTAATCAACTAACTACGATTAATTATATTATATTATTATTTATTATAGGTGTTATATTTTTCTTGAAAAATTATGGTGTGATATTTTCGGGTATATATTTTTAGGTGTTTATAAAAGGTAAAATCTTTAACTAAAAGTAAATGTGAAAAAGTCAATCGACTAATTACCAATAATTATATTATGTTATTATTTATTTTAGGTGTTTTTATTTTTCTTTATAATGAAGAGTAAATAAGTAAATTCACGAAGTACCAAAAAATTGGTACCAAAACTTTTAATGTTTTGGATTTTATATAATAGTATAGATGTGGTGGTCTGTTTCAACTTTCAATTTAAACAGTTTTTTGATACATATGTACATGTATGTATAGTTTCATCTGATAAGTTCGAAACTAAACAAATACTCCCTCCGTCCCACAATACAAGTCTCTTTTGAAAAAATTACGCATATTAAGAAAACATTAATTAGATGATACATTTCCTCTTATACCCATTATAAATGCATTGACTTTTGAGAATATGAGCTATTTTACTCTTGATCATTCTTCATTAATTACTATACACTTTTCAAAAAGGGGTAATTTAGGAAAAATAATGACAAATTTACATTGAAAATTGAAAATGGACATGTATTATGGGAAAAAAAATTCTATCAAAAGAGACTACTATTGTGGGACGGGGGAGTATCTTCATGAATTGAACTCAAAATAGGGATGGCAATCGGGTCGGATCGGCTCGGATATGACAATATCCATATAAACCCGAAATTTTTTACCATACCCGAACCCAAACCCGAAAATTACCCGAAACTTAAAATCCAAACCCGATCCAACGGATTTCGGATCGGGTTCGGATATGCCCGAAACCCGATTTTTTTTTTTTTTGGATCGGATATCCGAAATCCGAAAATTTACCCGAACATTTACCCGAAAATTGAATTCACTTAATTCAGACATCAGACTCAGTACACTCAAAATATTACAATACATCATTAGCACTCAAAATATCAATTTAATACTCAAAATACATTAACATTTCACAACATTACTGCATTTTTAACAAGATTAAAACAAAGGGGCTCGCAACTGGGTGGTCTTCTCTAGCAGGGGAATTATGTCTTTTATTGCAGAGATTTTCTGATCAGTAATCAATACTCTAGCATTCTCAAATTCAGCTATCATTTTCTCAGGGTTTGTAATAAATTGTGGTGAGATGTATCCTCTGTCAATCTGCAACATCAAGAAAGAACACCAAATGAGCAAAACCGCAGTCCAGCATTACCAGCTACATTCATACATAAATCAATAATATATGTCTCATAACTAAAAAATCAAAATTCAAGTGTGATACATTAACATTTTCCATTTCACAACATTACTGCATTTTTAACAACATTACTGCATTTTTAACAAGATTAAAACACCTGTTATTACTTGCAACTTCTAAACTTACTCTTAAATTCTTAATCATCAACATGTTATGGGTGCATAGTGATTATTGAAAATTAGAACCAGTGCAACTCCAATGTTAATATGCAACATCTAGGATTAGTTGCTTCTAAAGGGTCCATATTTTCAAGTTGTTTTGCTAATTGCAACTAATCACTACTAGCACGGTAGCATCTATATATAGAAGCCAATAAGCAACATCTCCAAACAATAATTAAAGATAAGAGATTCAACTAACCAGTGCAACTAGATTTGTATTTTAAGTTATCAAACATAGATTTACAAGCATCCAAACAATAATTAAAGATAAGAGATTCAAACATAGATGATAGATTCAATTAAAGATGCGAATCATAGTCCATAGATTCAATTAAAGATGCGAATCATACAAATAATTGAACAAATAAAGTAAATTAAACTGTTAATTAAAGTAGTGAACGAATTACCTCTTGAGTTTGAAGGATCTCTGGATTCCTAATCTTGAGTTTTTGAATCTTCGTTTTTCCTAATCTGTATGTTATGTATGCCGTATGCGGCTGTGTATTCGGTGTGCAGTATGCGGCTGTGTAAGTATAACCCTAATTCCCAAAGTCGTGACTGGTGTGTTCTGTGTTGCCGTTGGAGTTTGGTGTGTATGTGGGTAAAAGATTAAAGATTATTAGGAATAAGGAGATAAAATAAAGATTATGTTATGCAATTTAATTATTTAAATGATATAATATATAAAGTACAATACATTTTTAATATTTTAATTATTATAAATAATGCAATATACATGTTATATAAATATATATAAGTATATGTAACTTCGTATTTTTTAATATTTTTGAATTTATAAATTAATAATTAATTATTTAAATTTTTAATAGTTAGGGGTATAGTCAAAATACTAGTTGACTGTTAAATTATCAAATCAAATAAAAAAAAATTTTCTGAAATTTTGGCAATAACATTAAAAATGATGGATTTTTACATCCGTACGGTTGGATCGTCGATAAATATTGTGAAAAAAATCGAAACATGAATCAGGGAGAAAACCCTGTTTAGGAGTACTAGTCAAAGTACTAGACTACTAGTTGAACTGTTAATTCCCAAATCAAATAATTTATTTTTTATGAAATTTTGGTAATAACCTGCCAAAAGGATGGATCGTAACATTCGTACGGTTGGATCATCGATACATATTTTGAAAAAAATCGAAACATGAATCCGATACGAAATCCTGTTTAGGGGTACTAGTCAAAATAATAGTTGACCGTTAAATTACAAAATTAAATAAATTTATTTTTTTCTAAAATTTTGGCAATAACATTGAAAAGGATGAATCTTAACATCCGTACGGTTGGATCGTTTAGAAATATTTTTAAAAAAATCGAAAATCAAAACCCTAGAAACCCTAAACCCTAGTCAACCACTAAACTTAAAATTTCTAACATTCGTACTAGTACTCCTACTATTTTGTAAAATTCTTCACAAAATTAGTTAGTATGACTACTTGGTTGTGTATGAATTTTTAAATCAAATTTTGACTTTTTCCTAATTGTTTTAATTTATCAAGAAATTCTACAAACTACTTAAAAAAGATGGAAAAATCCAATTATTAGAAAATTATGTAATATCATCACAAAAATAGTTAGCATGAATACTTGGATGTGTATAAATTTTAAACTAAATTTAAGATATATATATATATATAGAGTAATATATATATATATATATATATATATTCGGGGTTTTTTCGGGTTTCGGGTTCGGGTCGGGTTTGTATCGGGTTTCGGGTCGGGTTTCGGATCGGTATATGCAATATCCATATCCATATCCAAAAATTTTCGGCTCTAAAAATCATATCCATATCCAAAATTTCGGGTTTCGGATCGGGTATCCGTCGGATCGGATTTTTTTGCCATCCCTAACTCCAAAATTGCAAATCATGTTAATGGAGTATTTTTGTGGGAAGAAAAATGCTACAGCCACCAAATTAGTTTCCAAATTTCGACACCAAATGACATGGTATTAATTTGATTGGTTATAACAATAATGGGCCCGCCAGGGCCATCCAACTAAAATATCACAAAATGCCAATTAATTAGTGTCACATCATTTGGTGTCAAAATTTGATACCCAATTTGGTGGCTGTAGCATTACTCTTGTGGGAAGTGGAATGTAGAAAGAATAACCCCAATTATGGTAATCCTGGACGAAAATTTCTCGGTTATCGGCAAGAAATTAATGGTAATTGCTTTGCTTGAGAAATTAATACACCAAAGTTCATCCACAAAATATTAAGTACTCAAATTACATAAGCGTACATATAAAACTGCTAAAAACATATGGTTTGCCAAAAATATTCAACTCCATCGATCCAACTAGCAATCACCAATCTCTACCACCTCATAGATAAAGCAACTACCTTGCATTTAAAAGAAGTTAGAAAATCGAACACAAGGACATAAATGTTTTGATCTTTTTAGAAAGGGTCCTGTTAACAACAGCCCTTAGGGCTATGTTTAAGGATTAATTTTTGCCATGTGGTGGATTTTTATTGGATGATTTATGTGAATGCATGGGGGCACATATTTTTTTGCAAGTGGAGCACAATCTTTAGCCAATTAAAAACTACCACATAACACCTTAATCATAGTCCTAAGGGCTGTGGTTAACATTTTCCTTTTAGAAATGATAACGAAGGTACTAATGTTTTTGTATTATTTTTAGAGATAAGTTTACGAGATGGTTAGGATTGATCTAAGAGTTTTAGAGATTTTTCCCTAAATTTGGGGGAGGAAAATATACTCAACCAAAATTTTTATAAATTAAATTACGTTTTGACAATATAAAATGAATATACAAAATATGAGTAAAGATAAACATGCACTAAATTACTAGTTATCAATTAATTATTCTATATTAAGAAAGTAAGAGTTTTTTTTTTTTACGAACAAATTTTAATACATTCATTAAAATACTGAAACTGAAACACAGGCAGTATGAACCCCCGAATTGACAGTACATCCTGTTTGATAAACAAATAAATGAATTAAACAAATAGTCGTGTTGTTTTCGGATCGTTTGACAAATAAAATATGATTATTCTTCGGGCGAACAAAAACATAACTGAACAAAAACATAACAAACATCCCAAAAATAAAGACAAACAAAACACTCCCAAAGGATAGACATACAAATACCTAAAAAATTTGTATTTTGTTGAATGGAAATCAAAAATAAGTAGGGGGATTGTATGAAAAGGCGAAGTGGTTGATGGTAAAGGATATGATAGTGGGTAGGGAATCCTAACATATCTTCATTAAAGATAAGCAGGGGTTGAGGGGATCAGAGGTAATGGATGATTTGTGTGACAAAGAGAGAGGAGCGACCGACTCTCATCTAGGTTTGTAAGAGTTTCTTAAAAGTGCTCTAATAGTGATTCAAGTTTTATGCTTTTGTGATTGATTTATTTTAATTTTTTTAATAATCAAAAATAAATATGTGGAGTAAAAAAATGGGTTTTATATTAAACGGGCCACTGATCTCATTAAAAAGTATCAAGTAGCTCTCCAGTCTCCATGGGGACTCATTTAAACCACTAAACTAAGAAATATATCATTTGCCCCTGCATTCACAAAATTAATACAATTTATGGTATACATTAATCAGACAATGTTCTCATTACACACATAATATGATATATTTAAACATCAATACTCAGATCACACAAAAATTCTATTATTTTTGTGATTGCAGGAGGGCAAATGATATATTTCTTAGTTTAGTGGTTTAAATTGAGTCCCCGTGGAGGCTGGGAAGCTACTTGATACTGTTTAATGAGATCAGTGGCCCGTTTGATATAAAACCCGTAAAAAAAAATCGATTGTCTTACTACGAAAAATAAATTTTACAATAAATTAATAGGACATACACAGTGTTTCTGTTCACTTTTTTTTGTACGTATATGAATTTAAAAAATTTTGAACTAAATTTAAATTATAGGGGTGAGATTATTGAGCAATAAAAATGCGTTTGTGATACCTGTTAAATTGAAAATCATATTCGTTTAAAAACATATTCAACCTATTATTATTATTAATTCAATTTACTTTTTTAATTATTATATCTTTATATATAATAAGCGTAAAAGAACTTTCATCCATAATTTTGTGTCTTGTACCGCCAAAATTATAAGGTTAATTAGATCTTAATATAGATAAAATCCGTTGGATCTAATATTAAAAAATGTATTTAAATATTATTAGATTTTATTCAAATCCTTAAAGGTTCATTTTAATAATTAAAATTAAGTATAACTAGATTTCTCAAATTGAATATAGTTCTTAACGTGAAAATTTATACTTTTCTTTTCTATTTTGTTTCAGGATAATCCAGTTGGATAATAATTATTAAATTTCACTATATTAAAGATTATTTTGTTAGTTTCACGTGTATTATAAAATCGTTCAAATATGATTTTTAGAACTTAAGATAGAGCTCTGGCATCTATCAGCTGATCAATGTTCGGCAGTGCGTAGTGGTCCTTCGGGCAATTTTTGTTTAAGTCAATGTAATCTACACATATTGTCCATTTGCCGTTTCACTTTTTGACCACAACCACGTTCGCCAACCAGTCGGGGTAGTCGATCTCCTCAATGAACTTTGCTCCGAGCAATTTCTCTACTTCGGACCTTCTGCCTTTCCATGGCGAAGTTCCTTTTCTTTTGCTTTACAGGTTGGGCATCTGCTTTCACATTAAGACAGTGCTTGGCTACCGATGGATCCAACCCTGGCATATCTTCGGGCCCCCAGACGAACACGTCATGGTATTCCCAAACAACTTTTATAACCTTTTCTTTCAACTTAGGCTCCATATCTTTCCCTATCTGGATCATTCTTCCTGATTCGCCTACGTACAACTCTACCTCTTCAGTCTCAGCCGCTGGTTTGACGATCGGGCTAGATAAATCAGCCCCAAACTTTTCTAACTCAATGTTCAATAGTTGATGATTGCCCCCAGCCTCATTTTCATTTCTCTTTCTTTTACCAACTTCGGTCATCTCAACATCTTTATCTTTTTCTAAATCTTCATGCATTATTATTCGGGCGACCTTCTGGTCGCATCTCATTTCTCCTACTCCATGTTCGGTAGGGAACTTCAATTTCAAATGAGGGATAGAAGACACAGCCTAGAACAAAGATAAAGCTGGCCACCCCAAAATCCCATTGTACGGACTGTCAACCCGAACCACATAAAACTTTGCTTCCTTTGCCACTGTATATGGCGCTTTTCCCAAAAAAAACAAATAGCGTAATTGTCCCCTCGATCGGCACGGGATGATTATCGAAGCCATATAAAGGCGCTTCATGGAATGACTCCAGTTGTTCGTCTCCCAAGTTCATCTTGCAATATGTCCGGTGATACAAAATGTTTATCGAACTTCCTTCATCCACCAGCACTTTTCAAATCTTGTTTTCCCCAATCATTGTGTTAACTCGAATAACTTGTAGAAGGGGGGGGGGGTTGAATACAAGTTATATAATCGTGTCTGATTTTTGCTTGATTATATGAACAAGAATAAACGAATGAATCAAACTCTTGTTTGTATTAATAAGATCAAATACAAACTCTACCAAAGGTGTACAATACCTTTAGCAACTGCTGACAATATAAATCTCTCTCTCTGTTTGTTTCGAACTCTCGAATACAAACCTTATACAGAGCTACACACACGAACTCACAACTTCGTCGCTCTTTACAATGATATTGAGAGAGTATTTATAATGCTACCTATCAACTAATAACAGAAAGATATAATCTATACATGACAATGTTCTGCCTTCTAGTCAATAGTTTCCATCAATAGAAAACTCTTCCCTTCATAATATCTTCTTGCTTGTTCTTCAAACAACGATCCTGTTTTATAGCACTTGCCAGTTTCTGTAGCATCCATAATGACATCATCAGTAACAAAACTGATATCAGGATCTGCACACTGCATCAGTATCTGATCAACCATCAGTATTAGACCATCATCAGGATTTGCCCTCTGTTCCTGACATGTAGTCTCCGATACACTGTTCATTCCTGACTAAACTATACAGATAACTGTCTTACACATAAATCCTATATACAGTGCTAAATCCTTTATAAGATCAGGATTACAAGAAGTATAATGTGTAAATTCTATTCTTAACATCACAACTTATGAATTATTCCTAACAATCTCCCCCTATTTATGCTTTAAAATCTGAAGCATAAATCTAAGTTGTGGATGTCAAAACATATAACAATACAACCAGAATAGAATTTATGAATGTAGAATTATGAAGTTAAGTACCTCCCTCTCAGATGTAGACATTTATCTAGTACTTAGAAGAAAGAATTTTAACTATTAATGCTGCTCTTCCTTTCCCTCTTCCTAGCTGAGATTCACCACTATCACTCCTGGTTCTTCTTTTTACTACCCTTTGTCTGCTCTTTATCTCCCCCAGCTTTATCATCCTTAGTCTGATGATGTTGTTGTTGTTGTTGTCTTTGAACTGTCTTTATCTCCCTCTTTTTGACATCAACAACATTAATTCCAAGAGTTTCAGAAACAGAACAAATGAGATTCATAAGAACTGCTTGATTTTCCATAATTGTGACTTGGTTATCTTCAAGTGATTGAAGTCTTGTTTGAATAGCAATTTGAGAATTCTGAATATCTTTCAAAACATCAGAATGAACTTCAATGTTGGAAGTGCTTCTTGTATCTTCAGTATCAGAATCAGAAAGAACTGTATCTTCAAGTCTTGTAGAAGAAGTTGCTTGAGTTGTATGATATTCAAGTAATAAAACCTGATTAGAAGTATCAACATCTTCATCTTTCTGATCTGGAACTGAAACATGATCATCATCTCCTTCACCAGTATTCTGTGTACTAACATCTTCAAATCCTGATTCCTCTTTAGAGTGATCAGAGACTGTTGATGTCTCAATTCTAGCTGATATTGGAAGTACATACAAAGGAACACTAGGATCATTAGGAACTTCATCTGGTACATATGTATCAAGAGATTGCTTTATCCTGACACCTCTTCTGTTAATGATTCCTGCAAGCCTCTCCTTTTGCTTCTGAGCTTTAACTTCTGGCTTTGCATTGTGATGTGCTAGGTCATTCTTCTGATACATTTTGATGAATGAATAAGTACCAGCATCCATACCCAAATTTTCAGACCAAGATTCAGGAAAAACCTGATCCCAGAAATCAAATGATGGTTTCCTAATTTTCTCTTCTTCACTATGGAGTTGATCATCCATACCCTCATTCTCACTTTGACTTACTAAAGTCAAAACTC
The DNA here is from genome assembly GCA_037693485.1 of Kitagawia praeruptora. Lineage (NCBI taxonomy): Eukaryota > Viridiplantae > Streptophyta > Magnoliopsida > Apiales > Apiaceae > Kitagawia > Kitagawia praeruptora. The sequence goes on along the minus strand of CM075348.1, from coordinate 165,137,858 downwards.
TTTCTACCTCACCTTTTGCCTGGTCAGGAGCCAGCCGCTCAAATTGTGGATCTAAGTCCATCTTTTCAAGTGTATCACTCAAATTTAGATAAGTGCTCTCATGACCTATAGAAAAATAGAGTTTAGAAGGAGTTTTTATACCTGAACTCACATGGAGAGAGGGTTCCTCATATGGCATGTGGCTTGAGGTTTTCTCCAAGGAGTGAGCTGCTATAGTCTCTGAACCCTTACAATCATCTTCTTTTCTTTCAGAAACTACAGGCTCCAGTATACCACTTTCAGGTTCTTTACTAGACTCTAATGTCTTCAATAATACTTCATTAGACACCATAGTTAGTATATCACCGTCTTTAAGTGTTGTTTGCTGAGACACACCCTCAAGGTGGATAGACTCTGACTGAACAAAATTTGTTTGATCTTCAGAAAAATCAACCAAAGTCATTCCTCCCATATCATAGGGTATCTCACTTGCATTCTCAGTCATCACAGAAGACCTTTCAACATCAGCTATCACAGCTCCTGAGTCATCCTTCCTCTGACTAGATGGTTCTTGTATTGCAGTGACTGTGATCTGATCTTTCCTACTATTCACCACTGGTGTAATAGTATCTTCTGTTGACTGCTTTCCTCTATCTACTTCCTCCAGTTGTTCACCTTGAGCTAAAGCATCTTCAATAATGACATCCTTGTCAAATAAATATGCATGAAGTGATTGAAGTGCAACATGCTTTGAGAGTCCAAATTTCTTGACTAATTGTCTTCTGACAGATACATAGAAATACATCTTCATTAAGTCAAGTCTTTGATGTAGAAGTCCATATTCATCTGGAAATAAAAGTTTTGGTACTCTTTCAACCAGAAAATCTAGAACAGGCCTTGACAACTTCACTTTAAAAGAAATTAGTCCCATAGCCAGTCTGTATGATAATGTAGTTTCCCATGAAGAATCAATATCCAGATCTCTCTTGTCAAATACTGACATAGATGTAGCTTGATTTGTAGAAACCTGCATAGTGTTAGTTGGACTAGACTCTGTGTGTGTGGGTGACAATTGAATCTTTCTCCTTGTTCTCCTGATATAGTGAGCAAAAGATTTATCCTGAGAAGACTCAAGAGGTGTAGACACAGAAGTGATCTTGGGATGAGATCTTGGTTCAATAGACACAGTCTTTTGAGAGACAGTATCCAGTAACTGTTTTCCCTTTTTAAGAACTACAGCCTTTTGAGAGATTGCAGCCTGGCTGTGACTAGGTTTTTCATCTCTTTGTGCTAACAAAGAAAGTTGAATTGCAGCCTTCAATTCTGCTCTCTCAGCAAGAGTTAAATCATCATCATCTTCACTAGAATTACTACTACTTGAAACAACAAATCTTCTCTTCCTTACAACTGATGTCTTTTGAGAAACACCAGAGTTTGGTTTCTTTGAAACAATAGGCTGTGGATCAAAATTTGGTTCTTGAAATGTTTCAGAGACTATAATGTTTTGGGCTACTTGGGTAGACACAGGTGGTTTCTCCTCCATTTGAGATTCCTGAGTCATTTCACCACAAAAGAAAGAAGAATTGTAGAGAGTAGGAAGATGAGTTTTAAGAATTACCTGAAAATGATATGGATAATGAATTGCAGGTATTTCATCTAGATTCTTTTCATTGTCCTTCTTTGTAATGTCAGAGAAAATTCTCTTTTGCTGTTTATAAGAAGAAACACAATGTTCTCTACCAAATCTAGCTTCAATATCAGGAATAAAATGGTTAATAAACATTTGCATAAATCTATGATAATAAACCATTTTCCTGTTTTGATCTCTTGACCCAAGTTTGATACTCATCTGACTTAAGATAATATGACCAATGTTAATTACTCTGTCATAAAGCAAACTATAAGCAATATGTGATGTAACAGAAGTAATTTGCTGAAAAGAACTACATTTGCCAGTAAAACATTTAGCAATTTGATCAAAGTAAAAAGACCATTCCTTTCTAAGAAAAGACCTATTCAACTGGCTCATGTTATCTAGAGGTCCACTATAACCTAATTCAGACAACATAGTTCTTATATTATCATCAGATGGTACATTCTCATAAATATCAGTAACGGGTAAGCAAAGTACTGAATTAAAAATAGATTCAGTAATGTCAAATGAATCTTGTCCTAAATGTAGAACAATCTTACCTGATTGACTCTGAGTAGAATCAATTACCTCAGCATTCTCCCAAGCTTGTGAAACAGCTACTTGATTAATTTGTGGAGATGCTGTCAATGCATAACTTAATGGTCCATATGCCATAAAGTCCATGATTGGATGAAAATCAGATGACACTCCTTCTTTGTTGGTGATAGCTGCTACATGATTGTTTGTCATAAAATCAAAGTCACAAAATTTGAAGGCTACTGATTTAGGTAATATTCTCTAAGCTGCCATTTTTTTAATCTGAAAAGAACTTGAAAAATTCTTGAAATGGATTAGTGATTTTGAAAACTCAAGAGTGGTTTTTGCTTTAGAGAATGTAAAATTAGAGAAAGCAATTACACGATTAGAGTTTCAAAACAAATATATTTCACAATTCTTTCAGACCACTATCCCACGTTGACACGTAGATTGACAGGTGTCAGTTCCTGAAAAATGCGGTTACCCACGATTTTTGGAAAATAAAATCCAAAATTGATTTTCATGAAATAAATCAGGGTATAAATAATCAATACTGATCAGCTTCCTTTTCCTGTTGACCTCTCATCAAATCCTGATAATCACACATGAAATCCTGACCAATATCATCAGAGACTTAATATGGAGTTTCCACGTGGCATTCTTCTTTTATCTGAAACAGAAATAAACAAATAATCTGAACAAAAATCAATTGGTTAGATATATTCAACATTTCTTGAAAACAAGAAACACAGTCACATGCAATAATTAGCATTTGACTTCATTAAAACTTCCAAATGACTTTTCAGCTTCTCACGTCTTTCTTTAAAAGAAACAGACGCCTTATGCCATTCTCCATAAACCTTTCAATTTCTTTTCTTCTCAACAATGCTCCTCAAACCAAAATTCCCTTCAAACCCATTTTTCAGATTTTTCTCGATCGATGAACATCTTGTTCTTGATCATCTCTTTGAACAGACAACTCTTCTCATCGAACTAATCATGAATGGATTGGTTTTCGAAAATATCCAGAGGTTTCTCCTAGAACATCCATCTGTTGGATACAATCTTCCCCTAACCTCCTCAAAACTTGAGGATGAAGAATTTGGCCGAGAGTCTGAGGTTGATCTTGATGGAGATGCTATTCATTTAAGTTAGCTGCTCTCATTCAAGTCGCCCAGACAAGGAATCCAAGAATAAATGAGGCTATTCATCCCCTGATGGATTTCTTGAGATGCTCCTTGTCCTGTACCTCAGAGTTCATATCAATAGACAAGTATAGAATTTTCAGTAGAAATTTAGACAAAAAGAAGTTGTATTTCATTTCCATGTAATGATTTCTATTAATGAAAATACAGTTTCTTGTTATCTGCTTGTCTTTTGATTATTGAATGATGTATAAATTATCAGTATGCAAATATTAAAACTTGCTGGCATAGACTTAACTTATCACAAAATCAGATTACTACACAAAGTAAACGTCAGGATCTGAAACAATTTTCATAATCCTGATACTGACACAATACTGATGACGTCAGCATCCTGATAACAAATCTAATCCTGATGATTATTAACAAGTCTATCATACTGAAATTTATCAAGGCAAAGTGTTATAGCTAAAGAATTTAACAATCAAATATAGATCCTGACAGGAATATCAAGTCTATAAGCTAAAAACAACATACCTTGCTACTTTTGCAGATGTTAAAGATCTAAAAATTTAACATTCCTAACTCACTTACTAATCTACTGAATGTAGTCTCATCAAGTGGTTTAGTTAGAATATCTGCAAGCTGTTTGTCAGTAGGAACAAAATGAAGTTCCACAGTACCATTCTCAATATGTTCTCTAATAAAATGATACCTGACATCAATGTGCTTAGTCCTTGAATGTTGAACTGGATTTTCTGCAATTTTAATAGCACTAGTATTATCACAAAACATAGGAATATTACTAAGTGTCATACCATAATCCATCAACTGATTTCTTATCCAAAGGAGCTGTGCACAACAACTGCCTGCTGCTATGTACTCAGCTTCTGCAGTTGAGGTTGAAACAGATTGTTGCTTCTTGCTTGCCCAAGAAATCAATCTATTTCCCAAGAATTGACATGTACCTGTAGTGCTTTTCCTGTCTATCTTACACCCTGCATAATCAGAGTCTGAATAGCCAATTAGAAAGAAATCAGATTCTCTAGGATACCACAAACCAAGATTTGGAGTTCCTTTGAGATATCTAAAAATTCTCTTCACAGCAATTAAATGAGATTCCTTAGGATCACTTTGGAATCTAGCACATAAACAGGTAGAAAACATTATATCTGGCCTACTTGCAGTTAGATATAACAATGAGCCTATCATGCCTCTATAACTAGTATTATCCACACTCTTTCCTTTAGGATCAGAGTCTAGTTTAGTGGCTGTTGCCATGGGTGTTTTTGCAACTGCACAGTCTTGAAAGTCAAACCTTTTTAAAAGATCTTTGATATACTTTGACTGATTAATGAAAATACCAGTCTCAGTCTGTCTGACCTGCAAGCCTAAGAAATAATTTAATTCACCCATCATGCGCATCTGATACTTAGACTGCATAAGCTTGCTAAACTTAGCACACAACTTTTCATTAGTAGAACCAAAAATAATATCATCAACATAAACTTGAACTAAAAGCAATTCACCTTTTATCTTTCTAATGAATAGAGTTTTGTCAATTGTACCTCTTGTGAAGCCATTTTCAAGAAGAAATTTAGACAAAGTCTCATACTATGCTCTTGGTGCCTGCTTTAGTCCATAGAGTGCCTTATCAAGTTTGTAGACATGATTTGGAAACTTTGGATCAACAAATCCAGGTGGCTGTTCCACATACACTTCCTCATCAAGTTTGCCATTTAGAAAAGCACTCTTTACATCCATCTGGTATACCTTGAATTTTGAATGAGCTGCAAATGCAAGAAACATTCTGATTGCTTCCAATCTTGCTACAGGTGCAAAGGTCTCATCATAATCAATGCCTTCTTCCTGAGAATAACCCTTGGCCACCAGTCTTGCTTTGTTTCTTACAATCATACCAGATTCATCTAGCTTGTTTCTGAAAACCCATCTTGCACCAACAATAGATCTATCTTTAGGTCTTGGTACCAGTTTCCAGACTTTGTTTCTCTCAAACTCATTTAACTCCTCCTACATTGCAATTACCCAATCAGGATCCTGTAAGGCTTCTTCAACCTTCTTAGGTTCATTCTTTGAGAGAAAGCAACTATACAAGCATTCATTTTGAATTGATCTTCTAGTTCGAACACCACTATTTGGATTACCAATTATCAAATCTTCAGTATGATCCTTCGTCCATTTTCTAACAGGTGGTAGATTAACTCTGCTAGTCTCTCCCCCTAAGCTAGTGGTATCTCTTGTAGAAGAATTCTCTCTACCTTCAAAAACTCTCCTTTGATCAATAGAATCAGTAGATTCCATATTGCTGCTAGTTACTGATCTTTCCTCAGTAGACTCTGAAAGATCAGTTCCTGATGGAGTAGACTCTGAAACGTCAATTCCTGATGGAATAGACTCTGAAAGACTAGTCTGCTCCTGATGATCACTGTGTTCTCTTTGATTTATTTGCTCCCCCTCAACAGTAGCATTCCTTTGAGAAGCAATAGAAATTTCTTCAGGAGAACCTTCATCATCACTTGAGAGTATCTCAGAATTCTTCAGATTTTCAAATTTCAATTTGTCATGGCTTTCATCAGTTTGCAAAATTCCAAATTTCTTATCATCAAATGCAACATGAATTGATTCCATAACAATGTGAGTTCTGAGATTATAAACTTTGAAGGCCTTAGATGCTGAATATCCTAGAAAAATTGCTTCATCCGATTTGGCTTCAAATTTTCCAAGTTGTTCTGGATGAACTTTTAGGACATAGCATTTGCATCCAAAGATGTGAAAGTATTTCACACTTGGTTTCTTTCCTTTGATCATCTCATAGGGAGTTTTTCCATGACTATTTACCAAGGTACAATTTTGAGTGAAACATGCAGTGTTAATAGCTTCTGCCCAAAAGTAGGTTGGAAGTTTTGCATCTGCAAGCATGGTTCTTGCTGCCTCTATGAGAGTCCTGTTCTTTCTTTCCACTACACCATTCTGCTGAGGTGTACCAGGTGCAAAAAACTGTTGAGTAATTCCATTATCTGCACAAAACCCCTCCATTGTAGAATTCTTGAATTCTGTACCATTGTCACTTCTAAGTACCTTGACTTTGTACTCAGAGTTATTATGAATATTCTTGATAAGTTCAATGATTTGCTGAGGAGCTTCATCCTTCTTGTGTAGAAAGAACACCCATATGAACCTTGTGAAATCATCCACCATAACTAGAGCATATCTTTTCTTGCTGATAGACATAATGTTTACTGGACCAAACAGATCAAGATGTAGCATGTGAAATGGTTCAGTAATCGAATTTTCAGTCTTGCTCTTGAAAGTGGTTCTTCTTTGCTTTCCAAGCTGACATGCATCACAAAGTCCATCTTGCACAAAATTTGCCTGAGGTAGTAGGCCTCTCACCAAATTGTGCTTAACAAGTTGATTAAGTTTCTTGAAATTAAGATGTGAGAGCTTCTTGTGCCAATTCCAGCTTTCATCACTTGATGCTTTGCTGTAGAGACATCTAACAATTCCTTTAGATGTATCACTTAAGCTGGCTTCATATATGTTACCATGTCTTTGACCAGTTAGAACAATGTCTCCATTCTGCATATTCAAGATTTTGCATCCTTCTCTGTCAAAGATTGATTTGTAACCTTTATCACCCAGTTGACTTATGCTTAAAAGAGTATGTTTCAAGCCTTCAACCAGTGCTACATTTTCTATGATGACATTCCCCAAAACAATTGAGCCATATCCCAGAGTTTCTCCTTTGTTGCCATCTCCAAAAGATATTACTGGGCCAGCTTTCCTCTCAAACTTTGTAAGCAGGGACTTCTTTCCAGTCATATGTCCAGAGCATCCACTGTCCAAGATAATTGAATGCTTCTTTCCTGTGCCCTGCAAACAAAAAGTAACTAGTTAGAATTTTTTAGGACCCAACTTTGATTGGATCCTTTCTTACTAGATTTAGAGACAACAGACTTTAAAGATTTTGCTTTTATTTTACCTGTTGCAGAGTCAACTTTAGACTCTGATTTCACAAACTGTTTGTGACTAGGAGTTTCAGATTTCAAAGAATAATAGTCATAATACAGTTCATGATATTCTCTACACATGTAAATGGAATGAAGTAAACTACCACAATGATAACAAGCTTTTTGTGGTTGGTATTGAATTTTCTGAGTCTTGGGAAATCTGGACTCAGTTTTCCAAGAAGGTTTTTGATTGCAGTCTAGGGCCAAATGATTATGATTTCCACACTTATAGCATTTTTTCCTAGGTGCATCAGGTACATTCTTGTAATTATTCTCTTTGTTAATACCTTCTTTTCCATTCCTATTTCTTTTGATCTTGCTAGACTCTGAAAGACCATCTAATCTCTGTTTCAACTGAGACTTAGACAGAAACCCTATGTTTACATTCTTAGGTTTCTCTAACACTTTCTCATCTGAATTAACATTGTTAATCCTTTTGTGTACAACATGGGTACCTTTTGAATCAACAAATTTAACATGATTAGGTTCAGAAACAATTTTCTTACCTTCAGATTTAGATGTGTTAGCTTCTATCTTACTATCATCATTGACAATAGCTACCTTTTCTTCTTGTCTAGCCTTATCAAAACCTAAACCATTAACCTTACCACGAATTCCACTTTCAAAAAGATTTCTATAGTCTTCTTACTGGAATTGTTAATGGTCTTAATCACATCTCTCTCTTCTTCTAGTTCTTTTCTGACATAGTCATAAGCCTCAAGAATAACACTATAATCATGCTTAGCTTTATCAGAACTTAACTTGTATTCTTCCATTTGAATTAATTCAGATTCAAGAAAATTATTTCTATCAACTAATTTATCATTCTTAACCTTAAGTTCATCTCTTTCACAAGTAAGAATTCTAAAATTAGTCATAAGATTCTTAAACTCAGCATGGATAGATCTAATTTCATCAGAATTTAAGCTATCAAATGAATCAAGAGAGTGAAGTGATACCTTAACAGAGGATGGAGAAGTTTTCTTTGGAGATCCAGGTTTGTCTGAACTATTGGCCATCAATGCAATGTTGTCATAATCCAATTCATCTTCAGAGTCACTGGAATCAGCCCAATCCTTCTGTGTGACCATAAGTGCATTACCCTTTCCTGAATTCCTAGGCTTCTTACACTCACTAGCAAAGTGTCCAAGCTCGCTGCAGTTAAAGCTACTTGATCTTGGCCTTATCAAGCTTGACAATTGTACTTTTGCTTTTGTCACTCTTCTTCTCCTCCTTCTTTTGAAAAGGTTCTTTGCTAAATCTTCTCCTGTTGAATCTTCCTTTCTTGAAAGCTTTAGCAAACATAGCAAAGAGTTCCTGCATCTCAGATTCAGAATCATTGTTGTCAGAGTCCATATCAGTAGTCTCTGACTCAGAACTTTCTTTGCTTTTCTTCTTCCTTGAATTCTTTATAGCAATCTCTTCATGCTGTTCTTCAGGAAGCTTCTTAACTTCAGATTGAGCAGTAAGTGCAATAGTCTTCATCTTTCCTTCACTCCTGCTCTTCTTCTGCTGCTTGTCAAGTTCATAAGCTCTCAATTTTCCATATACTGCCTCTAATGAAATTTCATCGAAATCATTAGCTTCCTCAATCGCAGATATCTTCTCATTGTAGAAATCAGGCAAAGCTTTCATGAACTTTGTATTCATATCCTCCAAGTCATAATATTTACCATGCATGGCCATCTCATTGATGAGTTTTGTAAACCTATCAAAGGTATCAGTAAGTGACTCACCAGACTTGGATTCAAAGTACTCATACTGTTGTATAAGTAATGTCCTCATATTCTTCCTGACAGGCTTAGTTCCTTCACAGTGAACCTTAAGATTGTCACATATGTCCTTAGCAGTTTTACAAGAGAGAACATAGTTAGTGAGAACAGAATCAAGACTATTGAATAATATGTTTCTCACTTTAGCGTCTTTAAGAACATTCTCCTTGTCCTTATCTGACCATTCAGATTTTGGCTTCTCTGCTGTATGTTCTGGAACAACCACACCATCAACAGTTGCTTGTCCAACGACCTTTGTTGGAACAAAAGGTCCATCTCTGATTCTGTCAAGATAATCAGGATCTGTTGCTTCCAGATGATGCAACATCTTTACTTCCCATAGAGTATATTCGTTTCTCTTGAGCATAGGAATTTTAGTATTCCCATCCTTGTAACCAGACATGATTGCAGATCTTTATGATTATTCGAAATCAACCTGCTCTGATACCAATTGTTAACTCGAATAACTTGTAGAAGGGGGGGGGGTTGAATACAAGTTATATAATCGTGTCTGATTTTTGCTTGATTATATGAACAAGAATAAACGAATGAATCAAACTCTTGTTTGTATTAATAAGATCAAATACAAACTCTACCAAAGGTGTACAATACCTTTAGCAGCTGCTGACAATACAAATCTCTCTCTCTGTTTATTTCGAACTCTCGAATACAAACCTTATACAGAGCTACACACATGAACTCACAACTTCGTCGCTCTTTACAATGATATTGAGAGAGTATTTATAATGCTACCTATCAACTAATAACAGAAAGATATAATCTATACATGATAATGTTCTGCCTTCTAGTCAATAGTTTCCATCAATAGAAAACTCTTCCCTTCATAATATCTTCTTGCTTGTTCTTCAAACAATGATCCTGTTTTATAGCACTTGCCAGTTTCTGTAGCATCCATAATGACATCATCAGTAACAAAACTGATATCAGGATCTGCACACTGCATCAGTATCTGATCAACCATCAGTATTGGACCATCATCAGGATTTGCCCTCTGTTCCTGACATGTAGTCTCCGATACACTGTTCATTCCTGACTAAACTATACAGATAACTGTCTTACACATAAATCCTATATACAGTGCTAAATCCTTTATAAGATCAGGATTACAAGAAGTATAATGTGTAAATTCTATTCTTAACATCACAACTTATGAATTATTCCTAACACATTGGGTTTCTAACAAGTGGCGGCCATATCACATCTTCGTAATCATCCGTAAAGGAGATGGGTAATGGTTGGTTAGCTGTGCTGGACTGATAGAGGCTATAGACTTGCCTAAGGTACTTCTTTTTGGCTGTTTTACTGTCCCGATCGAGCACTGTTCCCCCAGATATTGTCTTGATTTCTCCTCTGTACTTTTCTGACCCTTCTGCATCTTTCTTCTTCTCCCTAGACTCGAGCTTGTCCCTCAAGTCCCCCACAAATTGGGTCAATTCTCCATCCTTGATTATCCTTTCGATTAGCTTCTTCAAATGGTAACACTCATCTATATTATGGCCTTTGTCTCGGTGATAGTCACAGTACTTGTTCTCGTTCCTCTTATGTTCAGGGGTCTTTAGCCTGGTCGGTCGTACGAACCCAGGCTTACCCTTAATCTTATGGAGAATCTTCGAGATAGGGGTGTTTAAAGGTGTGAACACCGTGTTATCTCTATCTCTTCTTCGTTCGGCTCCCTTGTCAGGCCTTGTGTCATTCAATCAACTCTTGACATCTCCACGACCCCTTCGATCGTCCCTTCTGTCATCTCTATCATTTCTCTTACAATCTTTATACCCCCCAATAGACTTCATCTTCCTTCTAATAGCCTCCCCCCTCAAGTATATATCATTCAAAGACTTTGGAGGCATGTCATAAAGCGAAGATCAAAGTTTCTTACCTTTTATAGGATCAAGACCGGCGGCGAGGAATCCAGCTGCCTTGACCTTGTCCAGATTGGTCACCATCCCTGCTTTCTGTTTGAACCTCGCCAGGTAATCCCCCAGCTCTTCATTCGACCTTTGTCTACAATGGATCAGGGCTTCTGTGTCTTTCTCTCTTCGGCACAAATGTGAGTAGTGCCTCAAGAACTTCTTCATTATCTATTCATATGAACCGATCGACCTTGGCCTCAGCGAACGATACCACATGGAAGCAGGCCCCTTCAGGTATGTCTTGAACATCTTACATAGCATAATATCGCAGTGTCCCATACCAATCATGAGAGATTCATATTTCTCACAATGGTATTCGGGATCACCCTTCTCCTTAAACTCGTGCATCTTCGGGAACTGCCTTCCAGGGGGTGGTCGATATTGTTCAATCTCTTCGATCACCACGGGTTCGTGGCTGACCCTTCTCTCCCCAAACATAGCTTTATCGATTCTTCAAATTTTGTCATCAGTGTGAGGACCTTCTTCTTCCGAATCGGAGGTATAGACCACCTTCGATCGGGATCGCCTGTAGTACGATTCGGAGTCCCATGACTCGTCTTCATCGTCTCTACCTCTTTTCTCCCTTCGGGTTTCGGGTTCACCTTTAGCCTCCATGGCTTCACGAAGCACCTTCTCTTGAAGTTCAATCTCTTTTCTTTGGAGCTTCAAATCTTGTAACCTTAGCCGATCGGCCTCCCTCTGTTTGGCCAACCTTTCTGCGTCTCGGTTACTCCTTTCCTGCTCCTCCTTTTGCTTTCCTTTGGCCTTTTGATCTTCCCTCCACTTCAACAACATCTACATCTGCTCTTCGGGAGTTGGTACAGGCCCTTCTTCATCAAAATTTAGTATCCTTGGAATAACAGGAGGAGTACGGCTTCCTCCGACCAAAGATTGGTTTTTGGTTTCTGGAGTTTCTACGTTCATCACAGCTACTAGTAGATTTTGATTCACAACACAAACGTACTTTTATGTTCCCAAATACGGCGCCAAATGTTGGAACCAATTTTTGTCAGAGTATCCCTTCGGTCGGACCTACAAGTGAAGAAGAATGCGAGGGTGGTGCCTCCCAATTCACCTCCGGTGTGAGAATAAGTTAACTGGCCTTTGAGAGAATAAGGTGAACGTAAGAGTGTCTGTATTGTGTAATTGCGTGCATGAGTAACTCAAGCCTGACCAATCTCTTTTGTTTCTCTGTTTGCGGTTCGCTCGGAAGTGGGGAGAGTGGGTGAACGTGTCCCACGTTCGTAGGAACCAACTAATTCGATCGTTGTCGATCCATGGGCTAAACCAATGTGGGTCTTGGTTGAACCCTCTTCTGTCCATCGTCTCTTCTTCGAGAATTGGGCCTTCGGCCCAGTCTGTTAAGGAGATGGGCCTCCAACAAATGAATACGTTCGGGACCGAAAAATTTTATTCATTAATCGAGATCAAAAATACACTATCTCTATTATATCGGGACCAGAAAAAATTATTCATTTGATGAGATTATTCGTTTATCGAATATTTGAGGTTCTACTGTATTTTCTTATGGAATGCATGAATTGGTCAACCTGGATTAATTCTTATCTATTTCTGGCTCATAGTGCTCTACAAGTCAAGCTGAATTAATTTAATTTTGCTTGAATGTAGGCATGCAGGTGTGCTTGTCAATCATATTTCTGATCTGGAATGTCTTATTTTTGTTGAATGTATTTCTTCCATTTGCAAGGTTCCTGACAGACATACTTCACTTTCTTGCTATAATTTCTCACAATTCTACGCTTCTCTCCATTATAGCATGTTTTTCACTACTTTCCTTAAAATATTCATATTTCGAAATGTGGCTTCTCCATTTCAATTTCCTCATTGAACACTGAACACTGTAAAGTTTCCCTCATCATCATCACTTGAATTGTCAGCCATTTCCTAATCATCACTTGCAACATATACACTATCCTCATCAGTTTCTACTTGATCATCCTTTTTACCATGCCTTTCTTCCTTATTGTCCTGCTCAAAATTACATTAAAATTACTCATATACATTTTTATCCACATTCAAATCAAACATCTTCATCCTTATTAGACTCATCAGAATGAGAACTCTTATCTTCATCATCTCCCATCTCACCCTCTTCTTGACCATCATCAGGTTCTGAAAAGTCGTTATGAAAGTCTTATAAAATTCATTAATTTTTCTTCCTCATCAATCTCACATTGTGTGGAATCTTGGAAAAGGATTCCTCATTTTTATTTCTTCATGAGTGTGTACTCTATACTACAACCAATGGTGGGATTTTGCTAACATTCATCTTCACATACATATTTTTGAAATTAATCAAGGTACACATTAGCATTAAGTCATCATCGGATCCCGACTCACAAAAATTACTGTCCCTTGTTATTCTAGGAAGTCTATACGATAACTTGTAATCCCTTCCTTTTGAACCACACTCTACAAAAATTGTGTTAATTTTCAATAAACTTATTTGATTCGAATTAGTCTACATAAACAATTGAACTCCTTGTATACCTCTTTGAATTCTCTTCAAGAATTACCATCATAGTACATCTTCATTATAAATGTTCGGGATTTGGTAAAAGAAAAAATCCAATATATCTATAATAACCTAACATGGGTTTTGTTCCCATTTAGTAAATTACTAATTTGTCCTTTGATTATATTAATGTGAAAAAATTGAAGTTGAGAGGAATTGAACCCATGACCATCCAAATACTATAACTTGATGTTGACACTTACAACCACTAAGACAAATCACTCATTTGTGAAATGCTTTAAACTCATTCACTACATACTCAAATAACCCACTTATTAGAAATTTTTGCTTTATAATTTATTCAGGATAAAAGTGTTTACATAATTATACTAATTTTAATAATTTGAATTTCGATAAGAATTAAACATACGACATTCATATACTCATAAATTTATATCCACATTTATTTTTATGATTTATTAAAGATAAAATCATTAAAAAAATTCTCATATAATAGTAAAAAATGATAGTCGACGATGGGAAAATATAAATTGACATATAATGTCGTCGATGTTAGAATTAAAAAAGGTATCGAGGTGGCCGAAAATTTGTCAAAAAAATCAAAGTGAGGAGGTAGGTGGCCAAAAATAAGTAGAAGTATATCTCAATTTGGTAAACGGGCAGAATTGAAAATAGATCTATAAAAATTTATTACAATATTTCTCTATTTTAAAATTATGTATATATATTAGTCAAATGGCCAGAATATGTTAATTACTCCCTCCGTACCACTAGGTTTTTTACATTTGGGACAGAGGGTCTAACATGCATTTTAAAACTCATATAAAGTATAGTTTTATAAATTATTTTAAATTTTTTCTTATGAATAAAATTTTAATATTTTATTCAAAAGAAAGAAAATTTTAAACATCCCACATCGATTAGAATAAGAGTATTCAGGTCCTTTATAGATACAAGTCAACAATTAATGTGTACCAAATTGTTAGCTCTTTTGGACTAACATGTGGTAGGTTGTTGGGCCTGGTATGCATTCGGTTATAGGCTTGGATACGACATTCATATACTCAAAAATTTATATCCACATTTATTTTTATGATTTATCAGGGATAAAATCATTAAAATATTTTCCTCATATAATAGTAAAAATGGTAGTCGGGGAGAGAAAATATAAATTGACGGATATAATGTCGTCGAAGTCAAAATTAAGAAAGGCATTGAGGTGGCTGAAAATTAGTCAAAAAACAAAAATCAAAGTGAGGAGGTAGGTGACGGAAAATAAGTATAAGTCTATCTCAAGTAGGTAAACGGGCGGAAGTGAAAATAGATCTATAAAAATTTATTATAATATTTCTCTCTTATAAAATTTTGTATATATATATATTAGTCCAATGGCCAGAATATTTTTATTACTCCCTCTGTCCCACTAGGTTCTTTACATTTGGGATAGAGGGTCTAACACGCATTTTAAAACTAATATAAAGTATAGTTTCATAAATTATTTTAAAAAAAATTCTTACGTATAAAAATTTAATATTTTATTCAAAAACAAAAATTAAACATCCTATATCGATTAGAATTAGAGTATTCAGGTCCTTTATAGATACAAGTCAACAATAAATTTGTATCAAATTGTTAGCTCTTTTGGAGTGACCTGTGGTGGATTGTTGGTTCTGATATGCATTCGGTTGTAGGCTTGGATACGACATTCATATACTCATTAATTTTTATGATTTATCAGGGATAAAATCATTAAAATATTTTCCTCATATAATAGTAAAAAACGGTAGTCGGGGAAAGAAAATATAAATTGACAAATATAATGTCTCGAAGTCAGAATTAAGAAAGGCATCAAGGTGGTCGAAAATTAGTCAAAAAAAAAATCAAAGTGAGGAAGTTGGTGTCATAAAATAAGTAAAAGTCTATCTGAAGTAGGTAAACGGGCGGAAGTGAAAATAGATCTCTAAAAATTTATTACAATATTTCTCTCTTTCAAAATTATGTATATATATTAGTCAATTGGCCGGAATTTGTTTACTACTCCCTCTTTCCCACTGGGTTCTTTACATTTGGGACAGAGGGTTTGACATGCATTTTAAAACTCATATAACGTATAATTTCATAAATTATTTTAAATATTTTTCTTATGAATAAAAATTTAATGTTTTATTCAAAAAATGAAAAACTTAAAAAATTATGGAATTATATTTACATACACCTTAAAATGCGTGCTCGCCAGTGAAAAAAATTGTAGAGAAATGAGAGGGACGGAGGGATTATTAAATTAATACAAAAAATTATAAATAAAGTGTACAACATATTTTTACTCGATATCAGTATAATATTCTATTTTAAGTATTAATGGTATCGAAGTTGCCAAAAATTTGTTCAAAAAAATCGAAGTAAAGAGATAGGTCATGGACGTAGAAGTCTATCTCAAGTAGGTAAGTGGGGGAAGTTAAAATAGATATATAAAAATTTATTATTGTATTTCTCTATTTTAACAATTATGTCTATATATTAGTCAAAGGGTTAGAATATGTTATTTATTAAATTAATATAATAAATGATAAATAAAGTGTATAACATATTTTTACTCGATATCAGTATAATATTCTATTTTATTTTAAATATATTTGCATTATATCGGTTAATCCTATTAGCATCGGGTAATTTATAGATTGACTAATAAAAAAATTTAAATATTGAAAATAAGAAATAATTTACATATGGATTTGGATCTGGTAAAAAAAATGTCAATATGATTTTGACATCTTTAGTCTTCCACACTATATTTTTGCAGCATTTTCGTAATGTGCTAATGTTATTAATTTCATACAAAATAAGTTTTACAGCTATATTCTTATATAGTAATTTATCAATTTCACTTGAGTTTTAAACTCAAATGCGTGTTTCATCCTGTTGTGAGACTAAAAAACTCCAAAAATCGCTGATATATATAATGTCTTATTATCACGGATGTGGTATGTGTATTTTTTTATTTCCCGGGTATCATTTTGGTGTTACCTCAAATTAAAATGATATTTCTTGGATGCTTCATTATCGTAGTTATGTCTATCTTCTTTTCATAGATTGAGTTTTATAGTACACGTGAACTTTTACAACATAATTCATTCGGTGCACATATTAACCCATCTCATTTTAAAAACCATTATGAGATATGACACTTTTATTTAGTTACTCGTGTATTAAATATGTTTTGTCTTGAAATTTGAGATATTACCTTTGATTTTTGAAAGTTCTCTTATAAAAATGGACGATACAATGTATTTGAAGAAAAAATTTTGTTATGGTCAATTTACTATTGAAAGGATACATCTGAAATGGTCAAATACCATGATCCTAAAAAAGCACACATCATATATATTTTTTGGATGTGCACAACTATTAGAATTAATTTGTTGTTCTCCTTGTTCTCTGAAATTGGTTGGAGAAAAAGATCCAAAATTGGACATGTGGGCTGAGCTTTTCCAAGCAGAACATATGACTCTATTATTTGTATTCTTCCGTCACATTACATTGTTTCTTACAAACTTAGAAATAATATAAAATTTAATTCTTCCTCCCTCCCAAAATAAATAAGCCAGCTATTTTTTCATGCATTTCAATACACCAAGATTATTTTGGTAATACTTGGCAGTTACAAATAACTCTTACCAACTGTTTTCAACTTTTTATTGATTATTCTTCTTACATTGACCAAACACAACTAAAAATATTATTCTTAAGGTTTAGAATCTGAAAATATTTTAAAATTACAATATCTTAGATAGATCGAAATACGTGAAGTAGACTAACATGAGAAAATTATATAAATTATCATGTGGCCCGTGCTTTGCACGGGCTATCATGCTAGTTACCAATAATATGTAAACAAAATTCCGGCAACAAATACAAAGGATTTCAATTAATGATCATTAAATCACAACAATAACACATAAAATATATACGAAGTGCAATCAAGAAATATATAGAATTTACATTTTATTCTGAAAAAATGACATGATATATCATACATATCTATTAACATATAACATAAAAGAAATTCTATTTACATAAATAATTGTAATGAGGCTTTAACAACAAAAATCCCAAGTTCAAACCCAAATTTACGACCTTTATGCATGCATGACTGGCATATTCAGGAAATTCATAAAATTTATACATGTCCATGTCTTAAAGGGATACATGAGAGTGAATTCTAATTGACTCTAAAAATGAAGTAACAACATCATAATGAATTTGTATGTATGCTAAAATTTATTGTAAACATATACACTTATAAAAAACGTATGCACTAACAAAATGAAGTTAAATTTAGTTTAGTATTGTATTTAAGAAAAGACAAATGATAAATTTTATTTTATTAATTAGATTGCATGTACACTTCATAATTAATCAGAAGTTTAATATAATTTTTCACAATAGCTATTTATTTTAAATAAAAAAAAAGGAATTGAAGTTTAAGTAAAAAAAGAGGGAGTTTATTTATCAATTTTTTTAAAAAAAAACTTAAAATTTTCTAATATCATACTAACCTCTATTTTCTTTTAGTTATTTTTCTGTTTTTTGCCTTTTTACTTTAATAGCATAAAACCTATACAAATACCATGCATGAATTTTTTTTAATATAATACGATTTTTTATTAATTTTTATTGAGAATTTTAAAATACGAATTTGGTAGATTTAGAATTTTTAAATGAAATTATTTATTTATAATAATTATAAATATGGTGTCTGTTATATTTTTAGAAAAAAGATAGATTTATGTTTTATTTGAAAAAGGTAATTGATTAATTATTAGTAATTACAATATTTTATTATATATAAAAGGTAACATGTTTTAGCTGAAAAAAAAAATTAGTTTGGTATTATTAATTATAATATTATTATTATATCTTATTAAATAGAATTGCCCGTACTCTTATTAAAAAGATGAGAAATGTTAGTTAGGAAAAATATAGAAGAATTGTGTTTTACCGGGAAAAGAAAATTGATTATTATTGAAAAAATAAAAAAACAATATGCTTTACAAGAAAAAGGAAATTGATGAGTTATTTATTATTGTAATTTTTTTAAATTTTTCAATATTTTAACTTTAATATAATAATATAGATAAATATAAGTAAGAGTATTTAGGTAAAAACGTATTAATATAAGTAAGTATTTAGTAACAAAGATATATCATATCTATTGTTTTTAAAAGAAAATAAAAAAAGGACAATTTGAGCCGCCTCTCTCCCATGAGAGTCAACCGTCCCATTCTTCCATAGATCCCGACCTACAGCCTTCTCCGCCACCTCCATCCTCCCATCAATCCCTCATCCGCCCGGCCCATATTCTAAATCCCTCTTTCTTCGTTTCTTTCAATAAATCGAGCTTTAAGCCCCAAAAATTCCTTTGGAATTTTCAAAGATCTGTTTCGAATAAGAGCTCGTTTTTGAAAATAAACACATTTCTTAGACTCAAAATCTCTTGCTTAACATTATATCAAAATTTGGTGTAAATCCGAGGTCTTTGACTTTTTGAATTTGTATCACTTTGAGGTGAAGTAACGCATTATGCGTTGAATGTTGTCCGTTTTATTGTTAGTTGTATCGCTTTGTGCTCCCTTTGCTACGTTATTGAAAATGAATTATATGGTTTATTGAGAGATCTGGATTTATCGCATCGTTGACACTTTCGGCATGTCTATAACTGGTTTCTGACAGGTAGATAGTTGGGGTACGTTTGGGATGGTGGTGAAATCGCACGTGCTCACCTTTCATAACAAAAGTTTGTTCATAATATGAGGCCTTTGCTACCTCTAAGAACACTTGTATTCAGTTGTTTAAACAATCCGGAAACAAAGCGGCAAATTATTTAGCTCGTTAATTTATTTTTAAACCTGGTTATACGAGTTGTCTCGATTGAGTCTCTTTTAAGTTATTAATCAAATTCGCTTTCAATTTGTCAAAAAAAAAAAAAAAACTAAAAGACAAATAAAGGGGACCGAGAGAGTATGTGCTTCATAAAGTAATCCTATGTTTGCGACAATCAGTTTCCTAGTTTAGATTGGATTAGAAGTTTGTGTTTAGAAAGCTTGAATGTTTGGATGAAATAAAATCCGTGGGGGATACAAAAATCAACGGCTGACAAACAATCAAAACCCTAGTAAGAAACATATTATCTGATCATAATCACCTATAAAACCCCCCCCTGCCCCTCCCAAAATTGTTTCATTCACCGTTTTCCAAGCCCCTCTCTCTCTCTCTCTCAATAAGATTATATACATCTCTCTCCCTCTTCTCTCTCTCAATAAGACTACTTATATCTCTCTCCCTCTCCTCTCTCTCTCTCTCAGACTATATACATCTCTCTCCCTCTTCTCTCTCTCTCAATAAGGCTATATACATCTCTCTCCCTCTCCTCTCTCTCTCTCTCTCTCTCTCTCTCTCTCTCTCAGGATTTATAGTTAATAACAAGATGTCAGCTGTTTTGGCAAACACACCCGAAGCCCAATGTGGGAAAAAGAACATGAAAGACTTAAACCCTGTTGGAGATTCCAAGGTTTCATTACGGGACGATCACGTGATCTTTCATCTCGATTCCTATTCCAAAACTGAGTTAAAGGAACTCAAGGAGAAGTTCATCTCCGATCTCCAATTCGTTAGAAAATTTATTAACAGGATCGAATCAGGGACAATAGGCCAAAAGCGTACAATGCCTGTTACTTCTGATGATACCGAAACTAAACGTCGTAAATGTACTCTAAACAAGGAGACTACAGCTGCTATGATGAGAAAGTGCAATGTTATATTGGCTAAGTTGATGAAACATAAGAATGGTTGGGTTTTTAATGAGCCTGTGGATGTTGTTGCGTTAGGCCTTCGTGATTATCATCAGGTCATTGAGCGTCCTATGGATCTGGGTACTATCAAGATGAAGCTTGGTAAGCGTGGTTATGGAACTCCCATCGCTTTTGCTAAGGATGTTCGATTGACTTTTCATAATGCCATGTTGTATAATCGTCAAGGCGAGGATGTTCATAATATGGCTACTGAGTTGCTCGATATGTTTGACGAACTTTTTAATCCTGCTTATGAGAAATACAAGGTTGAACAGCAAAAATTTAGTAAGCCTTTGGCTGAGAATAAGCAATCACAAGCAGTGTCTTCTCAGCAGGATACGGAAAAGGCTATGCAAGTGCACTCACAAGCAGCATTGCCTAAAAAATTATCTAAAGAAGATGCTAAAAAATCTGTATCTAAGACGAAAAAGACAGTTCCAGAGGTGAAGGAAAATCTGCGACTCAATAAAGATATGAGTGACTGTGAAAGGGACAAGTTGGGGCTGGTTTTGCAAGACTTGGCTGTAGAATATTTGGATGAGATTTTGAAGATTGTGGCCAAGCGGAATTCTAATAAATTGGCTACAACTGGTGAAGATGAGGAAATTGAGCTTGACGTTCAAGCTCTTGACAGTGAGACCGTGTGGGATTTGCATAGATTTGCGAGGCTTCATCTAAAGGTTGATCAGAACAGGACGAAGAAAGAAGAGATAACAAGTAAATCAACATCAACCCTTGAGAACAATAAGGTGCTTACGTAATAAACTCATGGACTCATGACAAATCTCAGATTTTTTTTTAAAAAAAATTAGGAATTAATGTAGTAGATCTTTTAGGCCCTTATCGTTTTTAAATTGCACTGCTATATATTTGATTGTTTGGCTAAATATAATTGATCTTGTAATTAGCAGTTTACACATGAACCAGCAATGCCAACAACGCCAAAGATAGATGAAGATATTGACATTGGTGATGAGATGCCAGTGAATGATTACCCTCCTGTAGTTATCGAAAGGGACAATACTCCTTGTCCCGCTAGCAATGTCAGATCAAGTAATTCTAGCAGTTCAAGTTCTGGAACAGACTCTTCAAGTGGTAAGGAATAAAATTTCCGGAGATTTCCTACTCTACTGCTTCTTGTTTTCCAAATAGGAACTGTTGTAATTTTTATAATGTTTGCGTATGGAAGCAGATTCTGATAGCACTTCTGGAAGTGACTCGGAGATTAGTGATGCCGCCTAAAAAGTTTCCAGGAGCTTCACATAGTCTTTATGGGGTTAGCTGAGTGTAAAAAGAACTTACTATAAACAGAAGCCTGATAGGTAACTGTAGAACTAAGAAAAATGGTTAGCTGTAGAGGGCAAGTGTTGAAACTAATTTTTCTTGTATGATCATCATACATGATTTTGCGGCCAGAGAAGATGTGCAAAGTATAGTATTAGAATGAATGAATATTACATATGACATTTAACTGTTTAGCACTTCTGACTCTCTTGTACTTCTGAATGAATTTACAACACCAAATTACTGCAGAAAAATGTTAGTTTGAAAAGAAGGAAGAAACATGTATACAAAGAATAAAATCATACAGAACGGAAGAGGAAAACAGATAATCATTAAATTCAATCTATAGACAAATATCACTAAATAAACACGATGATGCACCTACTTCAGTATGTAGACTAAGTGAAGCCTATAACTATGGTATGGTGCAGTCCTTGCTTAACATGGTCTCATACTGGTGAAATTACAAGATAAAACAAACCAAAGGACAAACTTGTACCTAGTACAGTTATCAACTTTCCAACAAAACATAACTGAGCACCATATAATAAAACCTAGCTAAATCTATGTGTTATAAGCTAGTCATGGTCTTGTTAAACCACACACACCTTCCTTGTACCTTAAAGTTTTACATACCATAGTAGATTGAAATCCAGTTGGCACAAGATTGAGCTTTTAATTCATGATCAAACTAGTGTGGAAGTTTATCATAAACCAATTTTTTGTTGGGGGGAACTTGACGTTTTTTTTACCAACAATGCAATATTGATAAAACAACATTGGTGGTAACAATTTCAGTAGAAAATCGCCAGAGGAGAACCAGTAGCCTTATAGGTGAAAGTGAAGGCTGATCTGATCCTAAACTTATAAACATCTTCTAACACTGGATACCAATGCAAAAAAGTATCGTAAAGGACAACAGAAAAACAAAGTTACATAGCAGATACATATTTAAAGGACAACAGAAAAACAAAGTTACATAGCAGATACATATTAAACCTTGTCCAAATGTAGAGAAGCGCAGATAAGAGATATATGTTGAACACTTAAAAGAAAATTAACTAATCTTACTAGATTGAATAAAAATTATGACCCCGATAACAAGCAAGGTGTATATCTACCATAAGAATCTAGTCAATAGTCACAGATATACACTAAACACTAATCTTTCAAGATAACAGAGATGAATGAACTTACTAGAAATGAATCTCATGTCCCTGCAGCATCTGGGAAAGTGATCAGTAATATGTGATTAGTACCATGATTACAGCCAAAAAGGGCATCTAAATCTGAATACATAGTAAAAAAAAGTACTGGTATGAGGGAGCAACTATTTTATCATACACCTTACTTTTGCTGCACAACTTAATGACTATCAATGCTGACGTTTTTCCAGAATTCCGAATCATTTTTTTTATAATTCTGAAAGTATTTGGTCATTCTATAGGTAAAAAAAAAAAAAAAAAAATTAAACATGGTCATCAATAGCATAAAGAGGCTGAAAAATTAGGTTGAAAAAAATGTATGATATAAGGAACCCAGAAACACATTTTGCTGGAGTTGTCATGAAGAATTGGAGAAGATAGAGGAAATAATTGAATTTAATTATTCACAGTAGATGTAATGAAATGTCACTCTTTTACAGGAAAAGAAAAGGAAGAAAAAGTAAGGAGAATGTTAGTAGGAATTGCAAACTTTGTGTTTCTTTTTTAGGAAGTTTAATTTTTTTAACGTTATCATGTTAACTAAATTTTGTTTAGTATAATGTTTTTCCCGCTACACAAGTCTCCTGCATCAGTAAGACTGAGACCAGCGAAGAGATTTCAGAAATTCGTACTCAGGACCTAGGAGATAACAATTAACAAGTAATGATCTAATTTGGAAAAAAATAATCCTATATGGTAATATCCATGAATAGATTTATAATCTATTAGGAAATAATCTGTAAGCAACCATGCACAAATTCAAACCAAACCAGCCAAAAACTACCAGTACGTTCTACTCGCCAGGATCGGGATACATCAACTGTTTACTAGGAAACTCACTTTGAGGAACGAAAAGCATTTATAGACAAGTACAAAATATGTTCAAAATTATGAAAATATATCTAAAAACTATACAGATATTATTAAACTTCAAAGATTTGATCTATAAAACCTATATTCAATACACAATCAAAGGATTTCCCCCCAAAAAAATAGAATAATTCCCCTTGCTTTGTTTTCGCTCCGCGCGTGCGTGGCACTCCTTGCTTACGGGGCGGCATACCTAAAAAAGAAAGGTTTTGGAATTTCTTCTATTTTCGGTCAGGGGTTGACAGTGTGGAAGGGAATCGAACAACAATAGTACAAATCTGAACACATAGGCAAAAATAATAATATTAATTGATAAACACCACGATTCGAGATGTGGCCTCTCCCGGAGTTTTCACTTCTTAACAATATTCCGATAACCCCCATAAACAATTGGGGAACATACAAATACCCTAATTCTCATCTACCCCTTGGAAAGTCCTAAACTGCCCTTAACATAAATTAATAAATTACAAAAGACGTTAACCAGACTGGGTTATTCAATTGGGCCTTGCTGCAGCTCATTTCCTCTTTGTCTTGGCCTTCTAACATAAGTAAACCGTATGGGAGGCCCAAGTAGGTTTCTAGCATTACCCCCGGCCCAAAGAGCCACCTTGTCCGCAAGGTGGAAAGCAGGGAAAAGGTTATCCATGTTGGAGAACAACTCCCAAGTGGCTTCAAACTCTGGCAACTCTTTCCATTTGATCAACACTTCAACTTCACCAGAAGGACTAGAAGGAACTTGGCGTACACCCAGCACCGTTTCTGGGTTCCCATTCCAACACCCCACATTAGAGGGAACAGGTGGTAGATTAGGTGAGGCTGGGGTGGTTCCCATGGCACGTTTCAACTGTGAAACATGGAACACCGGGTGTATTTGGGATGATGATAGAAGCTCCATCTTATAGGCCACCTCCCCAATGCGCTGAATAACACGAAATGGCCCATAGTAACGTGCTGCTAGTTTGATGCACACTCGACGAGCCACTGATTGTTGCCTATATGGCTGTAGTTTCAAATAAACCAAATCATTAACCTGGAAGACCTCTTCTCGTCGAGACAAGTCTTCGTTTATTTTCATCCTTTGTTGAGCACGCAATAGATTGGTTTTTAACTCGTCCAAAATTGCATCCCGTTCCAAGAGCTGGTCTTCGAGGGAGGACACCCTGTGCTTCCAGGTACGAATCTCGGCCAAAGGAAGCCAGCTAGCCCATGTCTTGGCCTTACCCCCAATGAAACACCTTAAGTACGTTTCGAGGCATTTGTTCACGACCTCGGTCTGGCCATTGGACTGTGGATGGTAAGCCGTGCTCTGGTTGAGAACAGTCCCTTGCAACTTAAAGATTTCCCTCCAAAATAAGTTAAGAAAGACTTTGTCACGATCTGAAACAATAATTGAGGGGAACCCATGGAGACGAACAACTTCTCGCACAAACACATCGGCCACAATTTTAGCTGTGAAAGGATGGCTGAGAGGCAGAAAGTGGGCATACTTAGTGAGTCAATCCACGACAACCAAAATAGCATTAACCCCATTCGACTTTGGCAACCCCTCTATGAAATCCATGGAAACCTCATCCCATACTGTCGACGGAATAGGTAATGGGTTGAGCAGCCCAGCTGGTTTTAAGGTTGAAGATTTAGCTTGTTGGCACACCGTACAACGCTGCACATAGTGAGCGATATCCTTCCTCATGCCGGACCAAAACCAGTGTGTAGCTACCCTTTGGTATGTCTTTAGTTCCCCTGAATGGCCACCAATGGGGGAATCGTGGTAAGTGTGAAGTAACTTTTGTAGCAGTGCACCCCGTGAAGGCAACACTATTCGCCCCTTGAAACGTAACACCCCTCCTTCCACATAAAAATCCTTAGGCACAGGCTTATCCTTTTCCAAATCCTCTTTTATCTGTACTATGAAAGGGTCCTGTTGGATTGCTTTCTCAATCTCGGACCAAGAAAGTCCCTCGGCTACTGTGATATTCCCCAACTCCGTAACTAAGGTGGGCTTGCGAGAGAGTGCATCTGCCACTTTGTTAGAGGCCCCAGACTTGTACTGTATCTCAAACTCGAAGCCCATGATCTTGCTAACCCAATGCTGATAATCAGGCCCAACTTCTCTTTGCTCCAACAAAAACTTAAGGCTCTGCTGATCTGTGCGGACCACAAACCTTCATCCCATAAGATAGTGTCTATATTTTAAAATTGCCAACACAATCGCCTTAAGTTCCTTCTCATAAATAGATTTAAGTCGGGAACGTTGGCCTAGAACCTTGCTAAAAAATGCAATGGGATGACTATCTTGAAGTAACACAGCCCCAAGGCCAAACCCTGACGCGTCTGTTTCAATCACAAAGTCTTTATCAAAATCAGGCATTGCGAGGATAGGAGCTGTTGCCATTGCTTGCTTCAGAGTATTCAATGCTGCAGTTGCTTCGTCATTCTACCCAAATTGATCTCTCTTCAATTGGTCTGTCAATGGTCTCGAGATGTTAGCATACCCCGCTATAAATTTCCTATAATACCCAGTCAGCCCAAAAAATGAGCGTAGTTCTTTAATGTTCTTGGGCGCTGGCCAATCTAGCATTGCCTGAACCTTGCTGTCGTCTACTGCTACCCCTTTAGCTGAGATCACATGCCACAAATAGGCCAGTTGACTTTTCCCAAACTCACATTTTCCCCGATTAGCATACAAATTATTCTCCTGCAATGTTTGTAACACTATCTCCACATGTGTCAAGTGTTGTACGGCATCTGGGCTGTATATAAGTATGTCGTCGAAGAATACTAACACGAAACGACGAAGGTGTGGCTTGAAAATCGTGTTCATTAAACCTTGAAATGTGGCAGGGGCGTTCATCAACCCTAAAGGCATTACTAAGAACTCGTAATGCCCTTCGTGCGTTCTGAAAGCCATTTTTGGCACATCTTCTGCCTTTACACGAATCTGATGATACCCTGATTTAAGATCCAACTTTGAGAATACCCTAGCCCCATGAAGTTCGTCTATAACTGGAATAGGAAATTTATCTACCACTGTGACTTTGTTTAATGCACGGTAGTCGACGCAAAATCGCCATGACCCGTCTTTTTTCTTAACAAGTATTACTGGGCTAGCAAATGGACTGTGAGAGGGTCGAATTATACCTGCCTTTATCATATCTCGCACCAACGCTTCGATTTCATCCTTCTGGGACTGTGAGTAGCGATACGGACGCACACTTACTGGGTTGGTGCCCTCTTTCAAATGAATACTGTGCTCGAACTCACGATTAGGTGGCAACCCTGGCATATGAAAAACCCCTTCAAATTTCTGCAAGACAGGTTGTAGGTATCCTGGTAATTCCTCTTTCTGTTGTAACCCCTTTGTAGACTCTGCCTTGGCTGAGACTTCGTTGCACTCCACCAGATACCCCTGCCCCCCTTTGCTTATGGTCTTAATCAAGGCCTTTAACGAAATTTTTGACCTGCCCAGGCTTGGATCCCCTTTTATCGTGACATTCTGTCGACCCATGGTGAACTTGAGTGTCTGAGCCTTCCAGTTGGTGGCCACAGTCCCTAGCTTTTCCAACCACTGGACTCCTAATATTACATCCGAGTTGCCCAAAGTCAGCGGCAAAAAATCTTCCACTATGGTCACGTTTGGCAGTTGCAGTACTAACGACTTGCACACCCCAATTCCTGCCACGGTTTCTCCATTGCCCAATGAAACATCAAACCCTTCTGTATTCACCACCGGAATTTGCAGCTTCTGGACAGCCTCAGAGGAGATGAAATTATGTGTCGCTCCTAGGTCCACCATAACCACCACTTGTTTACCCTGTATTTCGCCCAACAGCTTCATAGTCTTTGGGTTTGAGATCCCTACTACCGAGTTCAATGAAATGTCCGACTGAACTGTTTCCTTTGACTCCTCCCCATATTTTTCGCAACCAATTCCTACTCTGACGTACCTCCTTCTTCACCTCCCTCCCCTTCTCCTTGCATCAAAATTACACTCAATTCTCTCTTCTTACAACGATGACCCGCTGACCATGTAACACCCCCAGATCCAGGGTCAGGGATCTGGTCGTTACGGTCTCAATATCCAACCACAAAATCAACATAATTTAAATTACAACCTTGTGACCCAAAACAACAACATAAAACACACCCGTTATAGTCCCAGAGATGAAATCAGAGTAATCGTCAATATTATTAATCACAAGTTTGAGTTCTTACAACCCAAAGAATTACAATTTTTCAATTACATGCTCTTTCCCATCCATTGGTATATGCCATATATATAAATACATTTGATGCACAAATACTAAAAACTAGCCTACCAGAGGCTGCATCCTTAGCAATGGTAGCTATGACCTCAGCGATTAATCCTCTGACGGCTGACACCTGCCTATGCTGAGCACGCCTTGCGCGGCCATCTGATCTAGCTGTTGTTGTGATATAAATAAATAAAGCAAGGGTGAGCAATAGCCCACCAAAAATATAATTGAACAGTGATAATATATAACAGTCCAAAATATCTTTGAAACCATATGCCATGCATTAACGATGTAGTACCAATATAAGGTATGAGATGAAGTTACAAGGTAACTCAAAATATATTTGTTTTGAATAAATATCTGCTATGTCAAAGATGAGCCAGATATTATCAACTTTTTATAATAGAGGAACTTGCAGGAAGAATATTGCAATTCCAATTCAAACACTTTTCAAACCTGCCAATAATGATAAGGTTGCAGGAAATTTCCAACATTGAGAGATGAACTAATACTGGAGTTTGACGCGCCAGGAGACATAGCATTTACACGATGATCAGTCGCATGTTATGCTCCCCACCTCTTGTTTACTACATGTAGAAGGAAGTACCGACGGATTTACTTGTCTACCGCCCTCTGGAACCCCCCCGGCCAACGGTTGGGCCATTTGCTGGACCGGCACCACTGGGTCACTTACGCATCTCCTAGTTCATTTCACATCCATAACTTTAAAACGTCAAGTTCCTCCCCCTTCCCCCAAGTATATTACTTGTTGATAGGACTCCACAAAGTAGTCGTATCTATTTGGAAAGGAAAAATCACCAATATTTCCCAAGCTGATGCTTGTTAATGGATATAAACTTGTTCCATCAATTCTTACCCCTCGAGCGTTGAGGAGGTAACCAAAAAGATTCATATCGATGTTTGAAAGAATCAAGATGTGAGTAACAAGATAGTTTAGCAAGTATAGGACCGGGCAGTCCAATAAATAACATATCTCAAGTGAGGTCCCCTTATATATGTTTGGAAGTTGAGCGAGTATTTAAATCTTCTTTAAGATAGATTTAAATGAAAATAAAGTTTGGGAACCTCCCCTTGATAAGAATAGTCATAAAATACTCCGAAATATTTTACACCTTATCTGAAGGTGATAGATAATCTTTGAATAATATGAATCATCATAAAAAGAACTCAAAAGAATTTAATTAAATATTCCAAGAATATTTATTAGGTCAATAATAATTATGGAATATTATTAAATCATAATATTGCTCGTAAGTAATCCTCGAATGAATATATATATTTATTTATTAAATAAATCTCTTCTTAAATGAATATTTAAAATAATATTCATTGAATAAATAAACTTAAATAAATATTTCAAATAATATTTACTGAATAAATCAAACCTTAAATGAATATTTGAAAATAGTATTCATTTAACAAATAACATTCCAAATGAATATCCAAATAATATTCATTAAACAAATAATATTCTAAATGAATATCCAAAATAATATTCATTTAACAAATAATATTCTAAATGAATATCCAAAATAATATTCATTAAACCAATAATATTCTAAATGAATATCCAAAATAATATTCATTTAACAAATAATATTCTAAATGAATATCCAAAATAATATTCATTTAACAAATAATATTCTAAATGAATATCCGAATAATATTCATTTAGTAATCAAAACTTTAAAGGAATATTCGAAGTAATATTCCTTGAGTAAATAGAACTTCCAATGAATATTTTATAATAATATTCATTAAGTAAATCAAACCTTAAATGAATATTCGAAAGTAATATTCATTAAATAAATAAAGATCAAATGAATATTCCAAATAATAATAAGTAAGCCAAATGAATATTTGGGAATGATATTCGTCAACCAAATAACTCTAATGAATATTCAAAATAATATTCATTAACTAAATAACTCCAATGAATGATCAAAATAATATTCATTAAATAAATGACATTCTAAATGAATATTAAAATAATATTCATTAAATATTCCTTCACTGAGGTAATACTCAAATAACGTTCCTCGAAAGATTCGTAATCGAATAAAAATCCTCGAAATAATAAATTTGTCGCTGGGATCCCTCCGGGTTTCCACGACTATTTATATATTACAAAATATCGACTCCCGGTCTATATTTGAAGTATGAATATCATACGCCCTTCGCTAAGGGTCTTAACCAAACAATCCGGCTTATAACTGATATTTCATATATAGTCTATAAGCCGATATCAATTCAGGGAACAAGTAATTCAATATTAACTTGAAAGTAGGCATGCATTCTATGACATATGTATAAAACAGTCATCATATATATTATCACAACAACAGTTCCAAGTATTGGAAACTTGCCTGGGAATCGAGTGCGGGTAGGGGTAATGTGTCCCGGGCCAGCTCGACGATCTATAAACAATCAGAATATTTAAGGTTAATCACTTAACGCTTCTTAAAAGGCTAAGTATAAACTCCACTTAAATCGAAACATGTTTTCGAGTTATCTCGTTACGTCTCTTTTAGTGTAACTCTTTTTATCACTGATACGATCCGACATTCGTTCGTTATCAAGACATGTCTTCATGATTATACTTGGTATATACTTAAGTCGTACAAGTTCTAAGGTCGGTCGTTTACGAATCAAGATTATACCTCGAGTTTTATCGCCCGTTTTCTAAGTTATAACCAAAGTCGTACTTTTAAGGGGTTCGTTCGCGTTTAACCTCGATTCGAACATTTTTATAAAATCGAAAAACGATCCATTCGACATGTGGTTTTCTCCCACACCTTCCTTTTTACCTCTAATATTTAATTACCAAGATTCGTCACTGCGATACATATTTTACACGGTTCAATTTCAATTACGAATTCGCATCCTCGGTTTCGAACCACTTTTACGAATTTAATCATAACTCCTAAACCGTAAGTCCGTTTCATGCGATCTTTATATCAAAACGAAGCTTGTAACATGATCTAGCTAATCATGGCATAAGTCGAAGCTATGCAGTGAGTTACATGTTGTAACACCCCCAGATCCGGGGTCCGGGATCGGGTCGTTACGGTCTTATTTTCCATGATTAATACTTTACTTGAGTTCACAATAAATAAATCACCTGCTGTGACCCCACAATAATAACCACTCACACACACACAGTTATAGTCCCAGAGATGAAATTGAAATAAGTCTTGCATTACTGGTTTACGAATAAAAGTTATTACAAGCCAAAAGGATAACATCATAAGTTTAAAAGTTTAGCCGTTGATTAATCATTATTGATACATATAAGTAAACTGAGAATCAAGGCTGCTGAGCTATGCTACCTCAGCAATGGCAGCGATGATATCAACGGGTAGCCCTGTGGGGCGGGTAACCTGCTTGCGCCGAGTGCGCCTGACGCGGGCCATGTGACCTAGCTGTTGTTGTGACATAATAAATAAGCAAGGGTGAGCAACAGCCCACCAACAATATATAACTGTGCAGTAATATATAAGACAGTTCAAAGATATGTTTGAAATCATATGCCATGCATTAGAGAAAATGTTGCCAGTTTAATGTAAAGGATGAAGTTACAAGGTAACTCAATAAATGTATATTTTGTGGAAGCATATGCTATGCCAAAATAAGCAAGATAGCATCATTTTCATAAAAATAGGAACTTGCAGAATGATATTGCAATTCCAGTTTGAAATACTTTTCAACTCTGCCAACTATGATGATGTTGCAGAAAATTTCCAACATTGAGTGATGAACTAATACGGGAGCATTGCCGCGCCAGATGCCCTGACGTTTACGGGGATCAGCCGTATGTCATGCATCTCATCAGTCGTTCTCTACATGTAGAAGGTAGCTCCGACGGGTTTACTTGTTTACCGCCCTCTGGAACTCCTAAGCCAACGGTTGGGTTATTGCTGGACCGGCGCCACTCGGCCACTTACGCGTCTCCTAGTTCATTCCATACCCATAACTTTGAAACATAAAGTTTGTCCCCCTTTCCCCAAGTATAATACTTGTTGATAAGACTCCACCAGGTAGTCATATCTAAATGGAAAGGAAAATTTACCAATATTTCCCAAGCCACTGCTTGTTAATGGATAATGACTTGTTCCAACATTCTTTCCCCTCGAATAATGAGTGGGTACACGTAATGCCATGAATGATAGCAACCAAGTTGCGAGTGAACGAATAATTTATGACCGGGCAGTCACAAGATAAATAACATTCCTCAAGTAAGGTTCCCTTATAATAGAATCGAAGGGAGAATGGAATCACCGAGAACCTTCCTTGATAATATAATAATATTAATAAGACTCTGAAATAATTTATATAATATTCAAGGGTTGATGATACTATGTGAATGGAACCAAGTATCTTTGAAACGAGTTAGAAGAATTAAATAAATATTCCAAGCATATTTATTAAGTCATAGATATTGAAAGAGGGTTGCTCGGAATAATCTTTGAATAAATATTCAGAATAATATTCATTAAACAAATAATGAACATTCAAATTAATAACTATGTTTGTTGAAGGAATAACAGTCAGATGGACATTGGAGATAATATTTATTGAATCAATAGAGAATATTCAACTCAAGAAGGATACATATTGATGGAATAATTGTCGTCTTAATGTCTGGGACAATATTCATTGAATAAATAGTGAATATTCAACTTAATAATATTTATCAAAGAAATGATTATTGAATGAATATTTGAAATTATGTTCGATAATTGAATCGAATTAAATAAAGGTCGAAGGTAATATTCCTTATCTCAAGGGAATATTCAAAGTAATATTTATTTAATAACTGGAGTTTGAATCAATGTTCAAATGATATTTATAAAATAAATAGAGATTGAATGAATATTCGAATTAATATTCATTTATATAAATAAGGCTTGAATGAATATTAAAATAATATTCATTAAATAAATAAACTCGAATGGATATTCAAAATAATGTTTATCGAGTAAATAAGGATGAATATTCTCTAATAAAATAACTTAACTGAGAGTTCGAAATAATATTCGAATATTTAATCGACTTTAGATGAATATTAAACATATAATATTCCTCGAATAAATAAACATCTGAGGGATAATTCGAATAATATTTATCAAATAATCTCAAGGGAATATTCCAATAATATTCGCCAAATAATAAAGGGAAATATTTACTTAGTTATTTTCCTCTGAAAATAATATCGATATATCAAGGAATATCGACTCCCGGTCTATAATCGAAGAATGAGATTCACTGCCCTTTGATTAAGGGTCTAAATAATTTCCGGCTTATAACTGATATATAACTATCTAGCTTATAAGCCAACAATAATTCAGGGAACAAGCATTTCAAAATAATTCAAGAATAGGCATGCATGCTATGGCATATGTATACTGAAAACACATACATATATATATATTCACAACAACAGCCTTTAAAAAGAAAGGTTCGAAAACTTGCCTGGAAGTCGAGTACGGGTAGGGGTAGTGGTAGCGTGTCCCGGGTCAGCCTGATGATCTATAAATAGCCAAGGCATTCGGGATTAATCACTTAACACCTTTCAAAAGGTTAAGTATAAACTTAACTTAAATCGAAACACGTTTTCAAGTCGTTTCGTTATACCCCTCTAATTCACTCTTATTATTGCCTTTATTACTCGACACTTGATCGTTACTAAAGCATGACCTTATACTTACATATGGTAAGTACTTAAACCGTATAAGTTTTAAAGTCGAAAGATTAGACCTCGATATTTATCGATCGTTTTCTAAGTGGTTTACCGAAGTTATAACCAAGTATACCTCTTAGGGGCACTTTCGTACTTAACCTAGATTCGAACATTTTTATAAAATCGGAAAACGATCCATTTGACATGCGGTCTTCTCCCACACCTTCCTTTTTATCTCTATTATTTAATTATCAAGATTCGCCACTGATTTCGCAATATTAAAGGGATCCAATTTCGGTTACGAACTTTTGATTACGGTTCCGAACCACTTTTACGAATTTATTCATAACTCCTAAACCGTAAGTCCGTTTCATGCGATCTTTATATCAAAACGAAGCTTATAACATAATCTAGCTTATCATGGCAAAAGTCGAAGCTAAACTGTGAGTTATACCTTCTGTTAAGTTCGTGTTCTTAATGTTAACGAAATTTCGGCATTACGACGGCTATAAATCGAATATTTCTAAATTCCAAACCTTCCAATAATCAAGGTATCCATCCCAAACAACATATACATGATATATTACCATGAACTGAGGCCAAGCAATGCCTTTCCGTTCATCTAAACTATTTTTAACATTTATCAAATCTACATCACAATCATGCTCATAATCATGCTAATATCACCCCTTATACTAAAACTCATCAAGAGCATGCAAAATCTCAAGGTAAAGTCTAGGGTTTCAAGTTGCTATACCTTCCTTGGAGTATGATCTAGCCTCACTATGCTTGGTATGATCCTTAGAGGTGCTTAAGCTTGCTAAATCAACCATGAAAAACAAGAAAAAAAACAAGATTAGTTCATGAAAACACTATTCACCCTCCTCTTAAATCATTTTTTTGAAAATGGAAAAAGAAGAGATTGAAGCTAGGATTTTGAGGAGATCATTTATATGAAATGTAAGTCTCACCATAAAAGTTTCAAGATCAACAAGTGGTTGGAAGTTGGATTTTGGATTTGGAATTAATGGAAAAGCCGAATGGTGTTCTTGGAGGGGGAGAGAGTATTTTTGCTTGGTTGATTTATCAATAATGCATAAAGTGAGGTTTGCTTGGATAATATCTTCTTAAAGTGGTGTTAGTGGAGTGTGATGCATTGTTGGATGTGGATTTACCATGACAAGTGTTGAAGATTGGATGGTTAAGGCTTAACCAAGTGGTTTGTTTTCTAAGTACTTAGTTGATTCACTAAGTATTGGTTACTTAAGTAACTACATGGTTTCTAGATATTTGTCACTTGCACACATGCATGCATCTTGCCTCCTCTGCTTGATTCCTTGTCCGTTTATTGCTTATTTCGTTGATCGTTCGTGGGAATAACCCATTCGTTTCTAGTTAGGGTTTTACCGAAAACTTTCTTAATATTTATAATACTATTCCTCATCTTTCTTAATACTTCTCGAATTTAAATTCCTTAATTCCCTTTTATAAATCCTTAAGTCTTGCAGTGTCCAGGGAAATCTCGGAGAAAATGAAAGTGCTCTTTTTCTGAATCCGACAGCTTTTACATACACTTATATTCTTCCTGGATCACTAATACGAACTCAGAAATCCGTTCCGAATACCGGGTATAACATTATTATAATAATATTCCAAATTCCACCAAAATCACTATTCATCACTTATTTTTATTTAATTCCTATAATTAGGAAAATGAACCTGGTTCACTCTCGGGTGCTTCTTAACCTTTTTACGGAACCACTGGACTTATAATAGATATTGATTTGGATGACATAAGAATAATTGAATTCAAATCCATTCCATTCATTTAATAGATCTTCGTTACATCACAGTCATAACCGCTATTCATTCCCATATTATTACATACTAAAAAGTTTTAATTCTAGCAAAAATCTGGGTTCTTACACATGTTCTGTCCAGTTTGTGTTCTTAAGGTTAATGAAATTTCGGCATTACGACGGCTATAAATCGAACGTTCCAAAAATTACTACAATCAAACCAAGCCACACCGGGCATCCATAACACTTATACACATGGTTATTATCTCAAAAAGTCCAGGAACACCATGCCTTACTACCATATGCATCGTATTACATAAATCACTAAACCACTAACTAAACATGCTTATTAGATCACCATAATCATAACTACACTAAGATCATCAAGAACAAGCATATACCCAAAGTAAGATCTAGGGTTCATGAGATTTATACCTTCCTTGGAGAGTGTTAAAGCCCTTGCTAAGCCTTCCCTACGCCATAAATGCACAAATGCAACGCCATGTTTACTGTTGCTTTAGGCCAAAAAAGCATTGCGTTAGACCAAATGCAACACCAGGGGGCGTTGCATCCGCCACCGTCCTGTTAGACCCCCTAAGGCAACGCTTTATAGCATCTAAAGCAACATCAATAAGCGTTGCATCTGACATATAATGCAACACCAGAGCATTCAAATGCAACACCAAAAGGGCGTTGCATTTGACATTAGATAAAATTACAATTCCACATCACTAAGTGGGTCCCACTATCTTGCCACGTCATTAATGGGTTCAGCTGGCATGCCACATCATCAATGGGTCCAGCTGGCATGCCACGTCAGCAACAATCCAGCTGGCATGCCACGTCAGCATGTGGGGCCCACTTTCCATGTCATCATGTAGGTCCCACGTGCCATGTCAGTGATGGGGCCTGCCATGCCACGTCAGCAGTGGGTCCCACGTGCCACGTCAATATAGGGGTCCCACGTGTCACGTCAACAGTGGGTCCCACGTGCCACGTCAGCACTACGACCCACAGCTATGTAATGCAACGCTTTTCTTGCTTTTTAAAACACTAGTATCTGATCAAAGGCAACACTATATTTACCCAAAGGCAACACTAAAATATCTAATGCAACACTGGAAAGATCAAATGCAACGCTTTTATTAAAATTTCTACAATATTCTGTTTCTTACATAAAGAAACCCAGCAAAATACATTCAAAGGCATTCAAAGCCATCCCAAACATTCAACCAGCCACCAAATAGTTACAATCATCCACACCAACATCATACTAATACCTAATATAAAACCATTACTAATACATCCAAAAAGAATCCAACATAATTCTAAACCAACAAGCACATAAGATTAAGTCTAAATTAATGTGCACAAAGGCATTAATATATTTGCCAGTACTCTCTAGCCATGCCCACTGTAAGGATAAGACATCCTGATCCATACATAAAAAGCTGCCCAAAGTAGCATGCTCCATACCTCAAGATTGTGCCATTGCGAACTTTTCCAACGAGTGGCATCCAGATCACTGATGCCTGTGATGGTACCCATGTATCTGCGCACTCCTGACTCTTCCATCTCAAACATCATTCTAAACCTCATTCCAAGTGAAACTTGAGCATACATTGCTTTGTTATACTTGGCTAAAGGAATCACAAACTCAGCTGGGCTAGCGTTGTGTAAATTTACTACAGTAAGTATTTGATATTTCGAAAATTCCAATGTCATAATAGAAAGTATCAACATCTACAGTACCTTGGATTGTAAAATATAGTGAATGGGCTGTTATTAGCAGCAGCATGAGTAGCTGCAGCCAGAATCCCGATGTGCATGCTGTCACTGGATATAATGGATGAGGAGAGCAGGCTGCTGTCGATTAGCACGCCTTATACCCAAGAGAAGCTATGACTTTTCATCTCTACAAGCAAATATGTACACTCAGAAAAAGTAGTAGGACTAAGTAGAACCAGAGAATAACTGCAGTAAACACCTTTCTCGTACCATATAAATATAACAGAATCACCAGCAAAGAGTCTTTTAGAGCTGACAAAGACGCTCCAACCTGTTGTCAACAGGTGCTTTTTTGGTTGACCTGATATACATACATTATTGTGTTAAAACTTAAAAGAGAACAAAATTCTTTCACATGCTTAATGTTTCAGCTCATACATTTGCGGGTTAATTATAGCTTATTTCATGCATGTACATATCTACTAAGTAAATTATAAAAAACTTGAAGACAGAAGAGGAGGAAAGGAAGGAGCAAAAACAACGCATTGGTTTTTGAAGACGAGGCCAAGTGTGGTAACTATGAAGCAGAAAACATATACCCTTCCGAATGAAAGGAATTCAATAAATTAACAATGTTCGAGTCTGAAGCATTGTCAAGGTCTATATATTTTCTTCTGATCGCCAAATTATGGGGGAGCAAAAAAAACATACGCACAGGAACCCACTTTTACAGCCATATGCAGGAAACAGAACGCAAGTACAGACTTTGCAGAATAGGAAGCAGAAATACTTGTAAAATAAAATCTTATTTGGCACTAAAGGTATTCATTCAGAATTTTCACTCCTGGCTCCATTACTTTCCAATAACTTTATATAGTAATAAAATAATTTGACAAATTGTTCTGATTGGGAATATTATGTAATCAACAAATCTTATACAGCAGAATGCAAAAATATACACCAAAAATTTTGCAACACCATTCACAAGGACTAGCTGTAATTTTTGTGCCTACTACAAGAAACTAAACGTTTGATATATATGTCTGGCTTTTGCCCTGTGTTCAGTGGTATAATTATCACATAACAAAGATAATATGATGTTATAATTTACAGATTTTTAAAATTATGAAAAGATAATATGTAATTTTATTTAAAGTTGGGTTAATTTGATCATAAAAAAGTCAATTTGTAGATAACGTGCAGACACAGGTAAGAAGATATACAGATACCAAATTCAGAAAATTAGCAAGCATCAAGTTGATGGAATAACATCTATTCTTTTCAATAAATTATATCTATAAAAAAGAAGATAATAAAGAACTGCACAAATATCAAAGTATAAAAAACACCACTGTACTACTGTAGGCACTAAGTAGAGCAAGACATCAAACTGTAGTTCTATAATTTTATCATTAGTACACCCATCACAAAGATGAGAAAAAATTACAAGGGACAAAGTAACGACACGAATGAAAAGGAAAACCAAATATTTTTTCTAAAGATCTTGTTCCCTAAAAAAATTATGATTGATCACTTGAACGAGTAAAAGCTCTTACTTAACAATGCTGTCATATAATACAAAGCTAAATTAGAAAAGAATGAAAGCATACCCTCGTAAATGCTTGTGAGAGCTTCAGCTGTTTTTGCAGCCAGTCATATACAGATACATCCTCTAATCTCTTTTGTTCCATTTCTAGCCTGCATATCTGCACACAGCAGATATGGTGTTGGATAGGTGAGAGAGAAAATATACCATACTTCACTTTTAAGTACATTGTAATAGCTAACACACCAAACTTGAAGTACATTGTAAATTTGTAATGGTTACCACACCAACCTGTTGACGAAGACGATCAAATGAAGACCTCTCTGCCTTAAATAAAAGAGCCTTTGTTATTGTGTACTTGCGCTGGATGACACCAGATCTGTTCATCAAGTAAATAACAATACAATGTGAACTATCCATGGTACATATCAAACAGATATTCATTCAAGTTTCATGGCATAATATATGATGTCAAACTTTTATAAATTCTTCTTGAGCTTTATAGAAGAATGTTAAATATGTGAAAGTTTACCTATGAGCAATCTTCCCAATCACACCACCAAGTGCATCCACTTCATGTACTAACTGTGACTTTGCAGGTCCCCTATAGCTGGATTACATGGCTAAATAATGCTTTTATGAGTAAGAAAGTAAAATCTATTTTCTGCATTAACTTTACAAGCAATGATAATAGAAAAATAGGTATCTACATTACAGAAAGTAACGGAAATTGATAGTAGAGGATGATATAATAACTCACAGTACAGGAGTGAGGAGTCAGTCACTGCCTTGTGATTCAGGTACAAATTTGGCTTAGTGTTTTATACAATATATTTGGCTCACTCGGAATCTGTAATAAATCCAAAAGTTGCCTTTTTGCATAAAAACCTACCAATTTCTTTGTACTTCTATGTCTCCCCTTCCCTTTCTATCTCCATCTATAACTCTCCGCCTGTCACTAACACACAACTGATATGAAGTAAATTAGACCAAAACACAAAATCCAAAACATAAATTAGATCTCTAATTAGTCATATGTAATATCCTAGACCAGAACCCAAATTAGATAGAGTACCAAATTGAAAGCCCCAAATTGAAACCAAACAGTCACGAACAGAGACACAATATCACATTAAAATCAAAAAATCAAAAATAAAACCCTAATTAAAAGACAAATCAAAAAGAAAACCCTAATTAAAAAACAAAACAAAGATGACACATAGAAATCGAGTTCAAATCAAAACAAAGATGAAAAAACCCTAATTAATAGAGTGAGTCGCGTATCTAATTAATCATCGATAAAAAGGTATATTCAATTACCTAATTAAGCTGAAGCCTAATTAAGCTTAAGCCCCTTGATGTATAACAGATCTGAGAGAGAGATGTATTTTCAGCGTATTTGAGAGAGAGAGAGAGCATAAGCGTGTTTGACAGAGAGGATAAGAGAGTATTTGGGAAAGTAAACTTTTGTTAAGAGGCAAGTGTTCTGAAAATTAAGGGGGGAAATTTTCCGCCCAATTTTTCACTTGTGTTGTTTGTGTGTGTGTCACGTGTTGTACTACATGTGCTAACATTTTGATAAATGAACTTTTAATAAAAAAAATAATCTACGAATTTTTAAACAAGCATTTTAAACTAGAATGTCTATTGAAAAATCCGAAAAATCCGAAAAATCCGATATCGAATCCGAAAAAAACGGATAATATCCGTATTCGAAAGAAAACTGATAATATTCATATCCGAATTTGTATTAATATTTATAATATAACATATTATTTATTGTATTTTATTAGTGCTTTGTCACGGATTATTGTTTCTATTTTTTAAAAAATATTTTTGAACCATCCAACCGTACGGATATCAATATATATCTAATGTAATGATATTCCAAAAGTTTTAGAAAATAAAAAATTAATTTGATTGGAGATCTTAGTAGATCACTACTATTTTCAATATGACTCGTAACTAGTGCTTTGTTACGGATTATTGTTTCTATTTTTTAGAAAATATTTTTGAACGATCTAACCGTACGGATGTCAATATATATCTAATGTAATGATATTCCCAAAGTTTCAGAAAATAAAATATTAATTTGATTGGAGATCTTAGTAGATCACTAATATTTTCAATATGACTCGTAACTAGTGTTTTGTTACGGATTATTGTTTCTATTTTTTTAAAAATATTTTTGAACGATCCAACCGTACGGATGTCAATATATATCTAATGTAATGATATCCCAAAGTTTTAGAAAATAAAAAATTAATTTGATTGGAGATCTTAGCAGATCACTACTATTTTCAATATGACTCGTAACTAGTGCTTTGTTACGGATTATTGTTTCTATTTTTTAAAAAATATTTTTGAACGATCCAGCCGTACGGATATCAATATATATCTAATGTAATGATATTCCAAAAGTTTTAGAAAATAAAAAATTAATTTGATTGGAGATCTTAGTAGATCACTACTATTTTCAATATGACTCGTAACTAGTGCTTTGTTACGGATTATTGTTTCTATTTTTTAAAAATTATTTTTGAACGATCCAACCGTACGGATGTCAATATATATCTAATGTAATGATATTTCCAAAGTTTCAGAAAATAAAATATTAATTTGATTGGAGATCTTAGTAGATCACTACTATTTTCAATATGACTCGTAACTAGTGCTTTGTTACGGATTATTGTTTCTATTTTAAAAAAAATATTTTTGAACGATCCAACCGTACGGATGTCAATATATATCTAATGTAATGATATTCCCAAAGTTTTAGAAAATAAAAAATTAATTTGATTGGAGATCTTAGTAGATCACTACTATTTTCAATATGACTTGTAACTAGTGCTTTGTTACGGATTATTGTTTCTATTTTTTTAAAAATATTTTAGAAGGATCCAACCGTACAGATGTCAATATATATCTAATTTATTGATATTCCCAAATTTTCAGAAAATGAAAATTGACACGTCACCCAGGTGGGTCCCACAACTACCACGTCAGCATTTATTAAAAATTCAAAAATACCTAATGCAACGCTTTTAAATAACAAATGCAACACCTCTTTCACCTAATGCAACGCTTCTGCCACGTCAGCCAATGACACGGCAGCAAATGTGGGTCCCACATTTGCCACGTCAGCAAATGTGGGCCCCACACTTGCCACGTCAGCACCTGTGGGCCTCTGCCACGTCACCCTGGTGGACCCCACACTGCCACGTCACCCTGGTGGGTCCCACAACTGCCACGTCAGCATTTATTAAAAATTCAAAAATACCTAATGCAACGCTTTTAAACAGCAAATGCAATACCTCTTT
Source organism: Kitagawia praeruptora (assembly GCA_037693485.1). Classification (NCBI taxonomy): domain Eukaryota; kingdom Viridiplantae; phylum Streptophyta; class Magnoliopsida; order Apiales; family Apiaceae; genus Kitagawia; species Kitagawia praeruptora. The sequence goes on along the minus strand of CM075348.1, from coordinate 165,095,776 downwards.
CACCTAATGCAACGCTTCTGCCACGTCAGCCAATGACACGTCAGCAAATGTGGGCCCCACATTTGCCACGTCAGCAATTGTGGGCCCCACACTTGCCACGTCAACACCTGTAGGCCTCAGCCACGTCGCCCTGGTGGACCCCACACTGCCACGTCAGCATTTATTAAAAATTCAAAAAACCTTAATGCAACGCTTTTAAACAGCATATGCAACACCTCTTTCACCTAATGCAACGCTTCTGCCACGTCAGCCAATGACACGTCAGCAAATGTGGGTCCCACACTTGCCACGTCAGCACATGTGGGCCTCTGCCACGTCACCTTGGTGGACCCCACACTGCCACGTCACCCTGGTGGGTCCCACAACTGCCACGTCAGCATTTATTAAAAATTCAAAAATACCTAATGCAACGCTTTTAAACAGCAAATGCAACACCTCTTTCACCTAATGCAACGCTTCTGCCACGTCAGCCAATGACACGTCAGTAAATGTGGGTCCCACATTTGCCACGTCAGCAAATGTGGGCCCCACACTTGCCACGTCATCAAATGCCACGTCAGCACGTGTGGACCCCACTGCTGCCACATCAGTATTTTTTAAAATTAAAAAATATCTAATGCAACGCCTGCTGCTAGTGTTGCATTATGTGAAACACCGTGGATCAAATGCAACACTAAATTATATGTAATGCAACACCAGTTCAAGTTCTGTTTCGTTAGACCCAAAATTTCATACCTAACGAAACACTTTCACTGAAATACTTTCTAAAAGCGTTGCATATGAGCATTTATGGCATAGTGCTTGTATAGTCCATGTCTATCCTTAACCAAGCTTGGATCATCCAAGAAATCAAGAAAACCAAGATTTGTTCTTGAAAACACTATTCACCCTCCTCTTAAATCATTTCTTTGAAAATGGAAAAAGATGATTTTGATGCTAAGATTTTGAGGAGATCATTTTTATGAATTATAGAATCTAGGATAAAAGTTTGGTGATCAAACAATGGTGGGAAGGTTGATTTTGATTCTTGAATTAAGGCATATAGCCGAATGGAGCTTGGTGAGGGAGAGAGAGATTTTGCTTGGCTTTCTTTGAACAATAATGCATAAAGTGATCTATAATTGATAGATATTTGTTGGTTAAACCATGGTTTGGTTGATGGGTTAAGGCTTGGTTAAGGATTCGCTTCCATGTGGACATGTATTGGTGCCTTATGTTGCACCCTCATGCTAACTAGTTTAGTTTGTCTCCAATGATACTTGTATGTATGAAACTTGCTTGGTTCCTTGCATTATTGTGATAAAGAAGGGATAAGGATGAGTGAATTATTTAGGAAGATATTTGTTTAGCACAAATGCAAGTTGCCCCCTCTAGTTTGGTAGAAAAACAAGCTTCTTAAAGAAGCTAACTTAGCTTAGATAATATCTTCATAAAGCTACTTTAATAAAGTGATGATGCCATGGTGGTGATCTTGTCCACTTGCACATGGTTGTCTCTTGGTTCTCTGCTTGTTTCTTTGTCCGGTTATTGCTTAATTCATTGATCGTTCGGAGGAATAACTCAACCGTTTCTAGTTAGGGTTTTACATGAAACCTTCTTAATATTTATAATAACATTCTCCATTTTTCTTAATACTTCTCGAATTTAAATTCCTTTAATAATTCCTTATGTCTTGCAGTGTCCAGGGAATTCTCGGAGAAAATAAAAGTACTATTTTTCTGAATCCGACAGCCTTTACATACACTTATTTTCCTCCTGGATCACTAATACGAACTCAGAAATCCGTTCCGAATTCCGGATATAGCATTATTATAATAATATTCTAAATTCCACCAAAATCACTATTCATCACTTATTTTTATTTAATTCCTATAATTAGGAAAATGAACCTGGTTTACTCTCGGGTGCTCCTTAACCTTTTTACGGAACCGCTGGACTTATAATAGATATTGATCTGGATGACATGAGGGTATCTATTTCTCTTTATTGAGTCTTATCTTAAATTGCTCGGAGATAGATTATTCTAATCTAAGTTATCACCCAATAGCATCCTTCAGGACATATAACCTTGGAATATATATCCTTTCATTATTCATTCATTCAAACCAGTATTACATTCTAGTTGTAACCACTATCCATTCTTACATCAATACATAATAAAAAGTTTTAATTCTACCCAAAATCTGGGTTCTTACAGTCTCCCCTCCTTAAAAGGATTCCGTCCCGGAATCAGGTAGAAGACAATTGGGTACTTGTTGGTTATTTCGCTTTCCAATTCTCTGGTCGATCCTTACACATTCCAATCTTTCTAAAGCACATCGTGCTGGTGTTACAATACACCCTTTATCCGTTCTACCAATTCTTTGATACTTTCGCACAACACATCATCCGGTATACGCACTTGTCCGTTCTTATACTATTAACCTTATTGGCACATGCAGTGACTTCGGTATCACTAATGCGCTACGAATTCCGAAGATAACCTCACTCGTAATTTTGCAATTCCTGATTGCTTTAATCTTCTCAATCTCGATGTATATATATCTAGGTGGAAAAATTTATCGAGAGATCACTGTGATCAATGAACATTTGTTATATTGCATAGCTAGTGCAGAAGGGGGCCAGCCTTTAGTACTTGACAAGCAATTAAACAATTAATGGCATTCCACTTAGACTCCTATCACACAGACAGAGAGTCACGTAGTATTACCTCCCCTCTTTAAAGGGTTGTTCTTCTCAATTTAGAAGAAGATAAATAAGGGAGAAGAAAAGGAACGAATTTCAAAGAATCATATAAGAAAGTTTTCATGATTGTCAAAATATCATACTTAGAAATTACCTCTGAACTATAGAGGTTTATTAGAGAAGAAAAAAAAATAATCATATTCGTATCAAATACTACTTTTTCATAATCTCACATATCACATGTCCTTGCTGCTCTGTCCATCATTCTGTGGACCTATACTCTTGTTTGATATCAGTATCACTTACTTTTGGAAAATCCTTCAACCTCTCAGGTTAAAATCTTGGATTTCTCGCTTGACATTATTATTATTGGCATTTCACGCCACGACACTAGCCTTTTCATATTCATAATTCTAACACCATCAGGTTGTCATTCCGAGTGCTCGTTAGGAAAACCCATTCATCAATCCATTCATAATATTCCTTGCTTCACATTCCATAATTATTTCCCAATCTTTTCTTTATCAATCACATCCTTCGTATTATCTAATTCTTATTTACTTTTGTTGTTTATCTCCACCGTCATCTCAGGGTTGAGACACTCGTCACCTTTACTCAATACGTGTTACACGTTTGGGGCCAAATTTTCCTTTGTTCAACCATCTAGATTTCACTTTCCCATTCCACGAGTCTCTTTATTACTCAATCAATCTATTTCAAACTTCCTCGACTTCCCCCAACCTAAAAAGGGGTCAATTCGTATGTCATTTATGTTTCTAATTCCAACGTTCCGTTTTGGCCAATACTTTGCCCTGTTAATTCCATACTTTTCTCGCTTCATTACTGGAGCTTCTCATGTGTCCGCATATCTAACTTTCTTATTAATCCTCAACTCTTCATTCATCTCAATCAGTTGCTTGTCTTCATTTCTACTATAATCATTCTATGAACCATCATAGCCTAATCATTTATTTCAAATATCCCGTCGTTCCAGAAATTACACCATCCGAAATAAACCTGGATGATTTCTCTAACTTAGATTCAATTCGATATTTCCACAGTCGTTACCACCTAATTTCTCAGAAGGATCACCATCGTTTATCGTTTGCGCAGTGCTTTAATAACTAAGCATCATAATTGTCAATTCAAGATCCTCTAGGAAAACAAAATAATCACTATTTCCTATCCATAAGGAACGCTTCCTGAACTTGACGTAGATATTACATGAAGCAGATAAAATTGCAGGAGAGCTTCCAGCATCGCAGCTGGAACAGGCTGGTTAGATTATTAATCATATATCTCCGGTAGAAGACTAAAAGCTTAGCGGTCTGCTTAATCGCTTGCCAACCTGTAACACCCCCAGATCCAGGGTCAGGGATCTGGTCGTTACGGTCTCAATATCCAACCACAAAACCAACATAATTTAAATTACAACCTTGTGACCCAAAACAACAACATAAAACAAACCCGTTATAGTCCCAGAGATGAAATCAGAGTAACCAACAATATTATTAATTACAAGTTTGAGTTCTTACAACCCAAAGAATTACAATTGAACAATTACATACTCTTTGCCATCCATTAATAGATACCATAATATAAATACATTTGAGGCTCAATTGCTAACAACTAGCCTACCAGTAGTTGCATCCTCAACAAAGGTAGCCAAGACCTCAGCGGTAAACCTCTGACGGTTGACACCTGCTTACGCTGTGTGCGCCTTGCGCGGCCATCTGATCTAGCTGTTGTTGTGATATAAATAAATAAAGCAAGGGTGAGCAATAGCCCACCAGAAATATAATTGAATAGTGATAATATATATCAGTCCAAAATGTCTTTGAAACCATATGCCATGCATTAACGATGTAGTACCAATATAAGGTATGAGATGAAGTTACAAGGTAACTCAAAAATATATTTGTTTTGAATAAATATCTGCTATGCAAAAGATAAGCAAGATATTCTCAATTATCATAAAAGAGGAACTTGCAGGAAAAATATTGCAATTCCGGTTTCAACACTTTTTCACTTTGCCAACACCAACAGTGTTGCAGAAATTTCTCACTTTTAGAAGATGAACTAATACGGGAGCATTGCCGCGCCAGATGCCCTGACGTTTACGATGATCAGTCGTATGTCATGCATCTCATCAGTCGTTCTCTACATGTAGAAGGTAGCTCCGACGGAATTACTTATCTACCGCCCTCTGGAACTCCTCAGCCAACGGTTGGGCTATTGCTGGACCGGCGCCACTCGGCCACTTACGCGTCTCCTAGTTCGAATATCATCCATGACTCTGAAACGTAAAGTTCGTTCCCCTTTTCCCCAAGTGTAACACTTGTTGATAGGACTCCACAAAGTAGTCGTATCTAATTGGAAAGGAAAATTCACCAATATTTCCCAAGCTGATGCTTGTTAATGGATATAAACTTGTTACATCAATCATACCCCTCGAGCGTTGAGGAGGTAACCAAAAGACTCATATCGATGCTTGAAAGAATCAAGATGTGAGTGACAAGATAGTTTTAGCAAGTATAGGACCGGGCAGTCCAATAAATAACATCGCTCAAGTGAGGTCCCCTTATATACGTTTGGAAGTTGAGCGAGTATTTAAATCTTCTTTAAGATAGATTTAAATGAAATTAAAGTTTAGGAACCTCCCCTTGATATAAATAGTCATAAGATATTCCGAAATATTTTACACCATATCTGAAGGTGAAAGATAATCTTTGAGTAATATGAATTATTATAGAAAGAACTTAAAAGAATTTAAATAAATATTCCAAGAATATTTATTTTATCAATAACAATTAAGGAATATGATTAAATCATAATATTGCTCGTAAGTAATCCTCGAATGAATATATAGAATTATTTATTAAATAAATCTCTTCTTAAATGAATATTTAAAATAATATTCATTGAATAAATAAACTTAAATAAATATTTAAAATAATATTTACTGAATAAATCAAACCTTAAATGAATAGAGAAAATTACCAAAATAATCATTTTTGAGACTTAGTGGCCCAAAATACTGAAAAGAGGAATTATGGCCCTATTTACCGACCTAACACGGTGAATCGTGTTCCGTGTCTGATGGATAATACGTTGATTGGTGTTCCGTATTATATATACATACAGATGTGCAGAGCCTCCCTCCTCTTCCCCACTTCCTCCACAAACACACATTTAGTCTCTAGTTCCATTCGTACCCATCTTTCCTCCAACTTCTCAACACACAATCCACCAACTCCTTCCGCCGTTTCTCCTCCGTATCTCTCTCTGCTCCTCTCCTCTATCTCCCCCTTCTCATATGTTTTCCCTGGCCCCGCAGGGGCGTTAACCATCGCCTTATATAAGATGAATTAGTTGTATAAATTGGATAGAATTAGTTGTATGTAATCGGAATTAGTTGTAATTGTATGACTTGCTTAGTGGTACACAAGTTAGTGGAAGTGGTCATCTTTAGTTGAAAGTGTTTGTGGTGGTTTGCAATTTCGGGAATTCTAGATAGAATTTGTTGGTTGGTTTTAGGTTTGCAGGGGAGAGTGTCCTGGGGTTTTTCTTTCCTAATGCTTTGCTATTTTTTCACAGAGTGGGTTTTTGTTTGCTTTCCCTTCGATCCAGGAGGATATTTGAGTTGTTTTATCTCAAATTGTGGTTCACAGTCGCATTGCTTTGGTGATTGCTACGGTCTGTTTTGTGGCATGTTTCTGGGGTCTGGTGTGCGGAGCTCAAGAGGGGGCTTACTGATGCAATTTTTATGTGCTGATTTGTATATAGTTGCTCCCTTGTGTCGTTTGTACAGGAGGTTACAAAGCTGGGATTTCGTCAGAATGTTCAAAGAAACTTGCATTCTAAATCATGCTCTGTTTTTGGTTTTTCGTTTGGCATCTGTGGTTTGGGTAGTGAGAACGTACACCTCATATGGGTTTGTTGCAGTGTTCATTATGCATTCATTCTGGGGTCTGCTAAGAGGAGTTACAGAGGGTTCGAGCTTTTGCAGCAAGCTCAATATGGTTATGAAGTCCTAGTTTGCACTCCTGTTGTTCTAGTGAGTTCAAGAGGTGCCGAATGCGGATTGTTGTTTCTTTGTTTCTAGGTCTTAGTAGAAGACTACACATCCATATTGCCCTGTGTCTTGGGTCTGCTGTTAAAAGATGTAGGTGGAATTATCGGTGTGTTTTACTGGATGTTCCCGGGACTCATTTTCAAATTCTTGTCAATGTTTCTGGTATTTCTGATGGGAATGAACACCTCACTCGTGAGGGGTGCTGTTAAAGGCTTGGTCATCATATTTTTGCTTGGTTGAAACACGTTGCACGGTGCTCCGTGTCTGTTTATATAACGTTTCACGGTGTTCCGTATCTGGCTCTATCACGGTGGACGGTGTTCCGTATTAGCTTAATACGGTGGACGGTACTCCGTATTAGGTTAATACGGAGGACGGTGCTCCGTATTAAGTTAATACGGTACACGAAACACCGTATCTGGTCGGTATTTAAGGCCAAATATTTGCATATCAGTATTTTGGGCAAACAATATTTATTTTTGATTATTTTGGGCCTTCACCCAAATGAATATTTGAAAATAATATTCATTTAACAAATAACACTCCAAATGAATATCCAAATAATATTCATTAAACAAATAATATTCTAAATGAATATCCCAAAATAATATTTATTTAACAAATAATATTCTAAATGAATATCCGAATAATATTCATTTAGTAATCAAAACTTTAAAGGAATATTCGAAGTAATATTCCTTGAGTAAATAGAACTTCCAATGAATATTTTAAAATAATATTCATTAAGTAAATCAAACCTTAAATGAATATTCGAAAGTAATATTCATTAAATAAATAAAGATCAAATGAATATTCCAAATAATAATAAGTAAGCCAAATGAATATTTGGGAATGATATTCGTCAACCAAATAACTCTAATGAATATTCAAAATAATATTCATTAACTAAATAACTCCAATGAATGATCAAAATAATATTCATTAAATAAATGACATTCTAAATGAATATTAAAATAATATTCATTAAATATTCCTTCACTGAGGTAATACTCAAATAACGTTCCTCGAAGTAATAAATTTGTCGCTGGGATCCCTCCGGGTTTCCACGACTATTTATATATTACAAAATATCGACTCCCGGTCTATATTTGAAGTATGAATATCATACGCCCTTCGCTAAGGGTCTTAACCAAACAATCCGGCTTATAACTAATATTTCATATATAGTCTATAAGCCGATATCAATTCAGGGAACAAGTAATTCAATATTAACTTGAAAGTAGGCATGCATTCTATGGCATATGTATAAAACAATCATCATATATAATATCACAACAACAGTTCCAAGTATTGGAAACTTGCCTGAGAATCGAGTGCGGGTAGGGGTAATGTGTCCCGGGTCAGCTCGACAATCTATAAACAATCAGAATATTTAAGATTAACCACTTAACGCTTATTGTTAGGTCCGATAAGATTGTAGAAGGGGGGGTTGAATACAATCTATACCAATTTATCAAAATTTGTCCTTTAAATAAAATTTAACTTGAACAAATTTGTGCGGAATAAATTGAAACAATTTTCAAGTTGAATATAAAAATATATTAACTTGATGGGTGTTACAATTTCAGTACATATTAATTATCAAGTTGATAAAAACTAATTAGAAAATTCGACATGAACTTTTCTAATTTAGTTAATAAAAATCAAGATAAGTTCTAGGAGTAAAAACTCGCTAGTAGTACAAGAGATACAAATAAACAAGTTCTATCGGATCAGATATTACAAATATGATGAACTTGATTTTCTATGAATTTTTCTAGCTCTTGTGTTCTTAAGTTGAGTTGTATCCTCGAAATACAAATAGGCTACATCATATGCCTTTCAATCTCCCCCTATTTGTTTGTTAGACAATAACAAGCAAATACCTAGAGGATAACTCAACTAACTCACTTAAACAAGAAAAAGATTAAGCATTTAAGAGCTTAGTAAATAGTACATTAAAAAAATTTCTCTGGTTTAAGTATAACAATTCCAGAATCTTCATTTGATGAAATGATAGATGATTGTTCCTCTAGCACTGAACTGATCTTCAATAGATAACTCATCTTCATTTCTGATTCTTCATATCTCTGCCTGATAATCCTTCACATCTTACATTTGTGATTATCAGCAGTTCTTGATTTACAATCACTTCCCTTCTCTGACACAGCTTTTCTCACTTAAGAAAAACAACTGTTCCTACTATGTAGACAATGGTGAATCAATACCATTTCTGTAACTTCTGGAAAATCTACTACTCTTCCACTTAGCCTTTATACATAGTACATTGAAAGACTAATAGAATAGTATTGTGATGTAATCTTCTCCTTATATCTCCCTTTTCTTCTCAACTAAATCTCCCCTTACTTCTCCATCTAAGGCTCCCCCTTAGTAACTTGACTTGCTTCTTCTCCAAAGCACAGTCTGTAAATGCTCCCCCTTTCTAACCTAATCTCCTTTTTCTTGTACCCCCTTACTTCTCCCCCTTAGTTGAGGAATCCTCCAATCAACTAGTTGACAAAGTAGTTGTACCAATTATAGAGTTCTTTGTTAGAAAGAAAGTTTCATTTTCTTCCTCACTGTGAGTGTGTGATAGTGTTTAGTGTACCTCACAAGTGTTTCACTCTTCTCTCTGTGTTTACACTCTTGCTCACTAGTGTATCACTCATATCACTCATAGCTCCAACATCCTTTAGTGTACCTGTAAGGAAAAATCACCCTAGCCCCTTCAAGAGAGGTCAGTGGTGGTGCAATGGGAGTTCGCAAATCCCAAATCCTCGTTAGACTCGTCAGACGAATCTGAGTCATAATCTACAAGTTACTAGTTTTCCCTTTTTAGGGTTTTCAGATTTGAATTCTGAGAAGGTAGACAATGATCTATAAATTAGCATTGAGATCAAGTTTCCTTCGGATGCCTGTGAAGACATTACCATGTTAAACTCATCAGGTAAATCTGAATCATAGTTCACAAGTTGCCGATCCGCACCTATGTCGGACCCGTTACCCGCAGGATCCAGAGATGTTCCCTCTGGGGAGTTAGATAATGATCTTGTTGAATTTTGCATTGAGATCAATACCTTCTCTCGAGGTCTGTGAAGACTCTTGATTCATTAAAGAACCTTTAACTTATAATCCTAACCGTAAAATGGTTGGATTACAGGTTTCCGTCAATTCATCCTTAGTGTGTGCAATCTCACTTCGTGCATATGAAATATTTTGAATAGTGTATAAGATAGTGACTCTCCAACTGAATATCCCACACATCCTTATTTGCTGCATCCAGTGCAGTTACTCCCTGGTGACCTTTAGTCTGATAGGTTACTTCTTTTTAGGGTGTAAGATAGAATGTTTTTGAGTTTGACTGTAGTCTGGGATAAAAGTTGTTGGGTTAACAAACTTATGACTAAACATGTGAAAAAGCAAAACTCCAATTTAGATGAACCTGCATCACAGAATATGAGCAATATAGATAGAATGCATTTTTAACATTGAAAAGTTTTCTGAGAAAATATTGCATTTTATCTTAAGAGAAATGATATACAGTTGTGATTTCAAAAAGTTTTAACATATAAGCAATCACAACTCTAGAAATAGATTTTGAGTTAGGAAGTTAAAGAGATCTTGAGCCGGTTTTACTAAACAAAAACATAAACAAAAATCCAATTAACAATAAATATTAATCAAATTAATGAATGTTAATGTTTAAACCAATACAAACAAAACTATTTTATCATGTTTTAGATCCTGTATGTTAGATACCAACAATTACCACTTGTTAACACTTGTTAGGTCTTGTCTTCCAATTGTTAGAACCTGAAAATCAAACGTTAGTTCCTAAACAATTGAATTGACATATACTATTTTGATACCAACAATGTTCCTTAATAAGAAATTATGTTAATAACAACACAACAAAGATTAGAAGTTAAAACAGCATGATATGTGTGTGTTAAACAGAAGAAACAGTAAAAGAACCAAGTACAGGGACCTGTTTGTAAGTTTTGAAAGTATAGTGACTAAACTGAAAAACTATACAAACTGTTTATAAACACATGAAAAATAATATACAAAAATAAGAAATAATATACATAAAAATAAAAATAATATTAAATACAAACTAAAAAGAAAAGAAAAATTACAATTTTTTTTTTTATTTTTTAATTCAAAAATAACTGTATTAATAATATTTACAGAATATTAGAAATAAAAGAAAATAATTTACAAAAATATTTACAACAACACACAAATATTAGGTCCGATATCGATTTGAGCTTTCAGAGTGAAGTTTTGAAAATTCTAAGGCTGGGAAGATTTTCGAGTTAGTGACTATCTCGAACTTCAACTCGAAACTCACTATCTCGAACTACATCTCGAAACTGACTATCTCGAAGTTCGACTTAGGATTCGAGTTCGAGTTACCAGTGCCTAGTTATTGTAACACCCCCAGATCCGGGGTCCGGGATCGGGTCGTTACGGTCTTATTTTCCATGATTAATACTTTACTCGAGTCCACAATAAATAAATCACCTGCTGTGACCCCACAATAATAACCACTCACACACACACAGTTATAGTCCCAGAGATGAAATTGAAATAAGTCTTGCATTACTGGTTACGAATAAAAGTTATTACAAGCCAAAAGGATAACATCATAAGTTTAAAAGTTTTGCCGTTGATTAATCATTATTGATACATATAAGTAAACTGGAAATCAAGGCTGCTGAGCTATGCTACCTCAGCAATGGCAGCGATGATATCAACGGGTAGCCCTGCGGGGCGGGTAACCTGCTTGCGCCGAGTGCGCCTGACGCGGGCCATGTGACCTAGCTGTTGTTGTGACATAATAAATAAGCAAGGGTGAGCAACAGCCCACCAACAATATATAACTGTGCAGTAATATATAAGACAGTTCAAAGATATGTTTGAAATCATATGCCATGCATTAGAGAAAATATTGCCAGTTTAATATAAAGGATGAAGTTACAAGGTAACTCAATAGGTGTATATTTTGTGGAAGCATATGCTATGCCAAAATAAGCAAGATAGCATCATTTTCATAAAAATAGGAACTTGCAGAATGATATTGCAATTCCCGTTTGAAATACTTTTCAACTCTGCCAACTATGATGATGTTGCAGAAAATTTCCAACATTGAGTGATGAACTAATACGGGAGCATTGCCGCGCCAGATGCCCTGACGTTTACGGGGATCAGCCGTATGTCATGCATCTCATCAGTCGTTCTCTACATGTAGAAGGTAGCTCCGACGGGTTTACTTGTTTACCGCCCTCTGGAACTCCTAAGCCAACGGTTGGGCTATTGCTGGACCGGCGCCACTCGGCCACTTACGCGTCTCCTAGTTCATTTAACATCCATCATTTGAAATGTATTGTTCGTTCCCCTCTTCCCCAGGTATGATACCTGTTGACAAGACTCCACAAGGTAGTCGTATCTAATGTGGAAAGGAAAATTTACCAATATTTCCCAAGCTGTTGCTTGTTAATGGATAATAACTTGTTCCAACATTCTTACCCCTCGAATAATGAGTGGGTACACGTAATACCATGAATAACAGCAACCAAGTTGCGAGTGAACGAATAATTTATGACCGGGCAGTCACAAGATAAATAACATTCTTCAAGTCAGGTTCCTTTATATTCGAATCGAAGGGAGAATGGAATCACTGAGAACCTTCCTTGATAATATAATAATAATAATAGGACTCTGAAATAATTTATATAACATTCGAGGGTTAATGATACTATGTGAATGAAACCAAGTATCTTTGAAACGAGTTAGAAGAAGTAAATAAATATTCCAAGACTATTTCTTGAGTCACGGGTATTGGAAAGGTGTTGCTCGGAATAATCTTTGAATAACTGTTCAGAATAATATTCATTGGACGAATAATGAATATTCTAATTAATATTAATAGTATTTTATTGATGAAATAATCGTCAAATGAATATTTGAAATAATATTCATTGAATAAATAATGAATATTCAACTTAAGAATGATACTTATTGATGAAGTAATTATCGATTGAATATTTGAGACCATATCCATTGAATAAATAATGAATATTCGACTTAATAATAATTATCGAAGAAATGAATATCGAATGAATATTTAAAATCATGTTCAATAATAGAATTGACTTTGACTGAATGTCGAAGATAATATTTATCGAATAACTGAAGTTCGAATCAATGCTCGACTAATATTTATAAAATAAATAGAGATCGAATGAATATTCGAAATAATATTCATTTAAATAAATAAGACTCGAATGAATATTAAAATAATATTCATTAAATAAATAAACTCGAATGAATATTAAAAATAATATTTATCGAGTAAATAAGAATGAATATTCTCTAATTAAATAACTTAACTGAGAGTTCGAAATAATATTCGAATATTTAATTGACTTTAGATGAATATTAATCATATAATATTCCTCGAATAAATAAACATCTGATGAATAATCCGAATAATATTTATCAAATAATCTCAAGGGAATATTCCAATAATATTCGCCAGATAATCAATGGAAAATATTTACTTAGTTACTTTCCTCTAAAAATAATATCAATATATCAAGGAATAACGACTCCCGGTCTATAGTCAAAGAATGAGATTCAGATGCCCTTCGCTTAAGGGTCTTAGTAATTTCCGGCTTATAATTGATATAATAACTGTCTAACTTATAAGCCAACAATAATTCAGGGAACAAGCATTTTCAAAATAATTCGAGAATAGGCATGCATGCTATGGCATATGTATACTGAGAACACATACATATATATATATATTCACAACAACAGCCTTTAAAAAGAAAGGTTCGAAAACTTGCCTGGAAATCGAGTACGAGTAGGGGTAGTAGTAGCGTGTCCCGGGTCGGCCTGATGATCTATAATTAGCCAAGGCATTCGGGATTAATCACTTAACACCTTTCAAAAGGTTACGCATAAACTTTACTTAAATCGAAACACGTTTTCAAGTCGTTTCGTTATACCCCTCTAATTCACTCTTACTATTGCTTTTATTACCCGATACTTGTTCGTTACTAAAGCATGACATTACACTTACATATGGTAAGTATTTAAATCGTATAAGTTTTAAAGTCGAAAGATTAGACCTCGATATTTATCGATCGTTTTCTAAGTGGTTTACCGAAGTTATAACCAAGTATACCTCTTAGGGGTACTTTCGTACTTAACCTAGATTCGAACATTTTTATAAAATCGGAAAACGATCCATTTGACATGCGGTCTTCTCCCACACCTTCCTTTTTATCTATATTATTTAATTATTAAGATTCGCCACTGATTTCGCAATATTAAAGGGATCCAATTTCGGTTACGAACTTTTGATTACGGTTCCGAACCACTTTTACGAATTTAATCATAACTCCTAAACCGTAAGTCCGTTTCAGGCGATCTTTATATCAAAACGAAGCTCATAACATAATCTAGCTAATCATGGCAAAAGTCGAAGCTAATCAGTGAGTTATAGCTTCTGTCAAATTCGTGTCCTTAATGTTAACGAAATTTCGGCATTACGACGGCTATAAATCGAATATTTCTAAATTCCAAACCTTCCAATAATCAAGGTATCCATCCCAAACAACATATACATGATATATCACCATGAACTGAGGCCAAGCAATGCCTTTCCGTTCATCTAAACTATTTTTAACATTTATCAAAACTAAATCACAATCATGCTTATAATCATGCTAATAACACATCTTATACTAAAACCCACCAAGATCATGCAAAATCTCAAAGTAGAGTCTAGGGTTTCAAGTTGCTATACCTTCCTTGGAGTATGATCTAGCCTCACTATGCTTGGTATGATCCTTAGAAGTGCTTAAACTTGCTAAATCAACCATGAAAAACAAGAAAAAACAAGATTAGTTCATGAAAACACTATTCACCCTCCTCTTAAATCATTTTTTTGAAAATGGAAAAAGAAGAGATTGAAGCTAGGATTTTGAGGTGATCATTTATATGAAATGTAAGTCTCACCATAAAAGTTTCAAGATCAACAAATGGTTGGAAGTTGGATTTTGAATTTGGAATTAAGGCTTGGCCGAATGTTAAAGAAAAGGAGAGAGTTTTGTGTTTTGCTTGGTTGATTTTGATAATAATGCATAAAGTGGTTTGATTTGGATAATATCTCATCTAAACACCTTTATTAAAGTGGTGATGTGTAGAATGATGTATTTGTGAGGACAAGTGTTGAAGATTGGGTGGTTTAAGGCTTAACCAAGTGGTTTGTTTTCTAAGTACTTAGTTGATTCACTAAGTATTGGTTACTTAAGTAACTATATGGTTTCTAGATATTTATCACTTGCACACATGCATGCATCTTGCCTCCTCTGCTTGATTCCTTGTCCGTTTATTGCTTAATTCGTTGATCGTTCGAGGGAATAACTCATTCGTTTCTAGTTAGGGTTTTACCGAAAACCTTCTTAATATTTATAATACTAAACCTCATCTTTCTTAATACTTCTCGAATTTAAAATCCTTAAATTCCTTTTATAATTCCTTATGTCTTGCAGTGTCCAGGGAATTCTCGGAGAAAATAAAAGTGCTCTTTTTCTGAATCCGACAGCTTTTACATACACTTATTTTCTTCCGGGATCACTAATACGAACTCAGAAATCCGTTCCGAATACCGGGTATAACATTATTATAATAATATTCCAAATTCCACCAAAATCACTATTCATCACTTATTTTTATTTAATTCTAATAATTAGGAAAATGAACCTGGTTCACTCTCGAGTGCTTCTTAACCTTTTTACGGAACCGCTGGACTTATAATAGATATTGATTTGGATGACATACGAATAATCTTACTTGAAGTAATATACTTATATTCTTAGGAGATAGATCATTCTTATCTATGCCGTCAACCAAAAGCATTCTGCATGACATATAAATAATTGAATTCAAATCCATTCCATTCATTTAATAGATCTTCGTTACATCGCAGTCATAACCACTATTCATTCCCACATTATTACATAATAAAAAGTTTTAATTCTACCAAAAATCTGGGTTCTTACAGTCTCCCCTCCTTAAAAGGATTCCGTCCCGGAATCAGCTTGAAAACAAATGGGGGTACTTTTCCATCATTGCACTTTCTAGCTCCCAGGTTGATTCTTCTATGTTGTGATTTTGCCATAAAACTCTGACAAGCTTGATGACCTTGTTTCGGAGCACTTGATCTTTTCTGTCTATGATTTCCACAGGTTGCTCTACGTAGGTCAAATCTGGTTGCATGTCCACGTGCTCATATTCCACTATGTGCTTGGCATCTGGGTTATATTTCCTTAGCATTGAGACATGGAACACATTGTGCACTTGCTGCAGGTTTGGGGGTAATGCCAGTTCATAAGCTAGCTCCCCAATACGTCTCAAGATCTCAAATGGCCCAATATATCTAGGGCTCAGCTTCCCTTTCTTTCCAAACCTCATTAAACCCTTCCAAGGAGACACCTTCAAGAACACTAGGTCTCCCACCTCATATTCTTTTCCTTTCCGAGCTAAGTCGGCATATTTCTTTTGTCGGTCTTGGGCTGCTACCAGCCGTCCTCTGATTAGTTCCACTGCATCTTTAGTCCGTTGGACCATCTCGGGCCCGAGCATCTTTCGCTCTCCAACTTCATCCCAATATAAGGGAGATCGGCATTTCCTTCCATAAAGGGCCTCGTAAGGCGGCATCCCTATGCTTGAATGAAAGCTATTGTTGTAGGAGAACTCAATCAATGGCAAATGATCATCCCAATTTCCTTTAAAGTCTATAGCACAGACTCTCAACATATCTTCTAGTGTCTGGATGGTCCTTTCACTTTGCCCGACTGTCTGGGGATGGTAAGCTGTACTCATGTTTAGCCTGGTTCCCACACATTCCTGAAAGCTCCTCCAAAACCTGGAGTTAAATCTGGGATCTCTGTCAGATACTATGGCGACTGGGACTCCATGTCGCGCCACTATTTCTTTGAGGTAGAGGTCTACAAGCCTATCAACCGTGTACCTTTCGTTGATCGGTAGGAAATGAGCTGACTTTGTTAGTCGGTCTATAATCACCCATATGGCATCATGATTTGCTTTGGTCCTTGGTAAACCCACTACGAAGTCCATAGCTATATGTTCCCATTTCCATTCGGGAATTTCCAAGGGGTGTAGAAGTCCACTAGGCCTCTGGTGCTCTGCTTTCACTTTCTGGCAAGTCAAGCATCTGCTTACCCATTCTACCACGTCCTTTTTCATGTTGGGCCACCAGTAGTACTCTTTCAAATCTCTATACATCTTGGTGCTACCGGGGTGCACTGAGTATCCTGAGTTGTGTGCCTCATATAGAATTTCTTTCTTGAGTTCCCGATCGTTTGGGACCCATATTCTCCACATATATCTCATGATTCCACCTTTATCTTTTTCACACTTTATTTCTTCTCCAGTCATTAACTCCTCTGTCGAGTTCTTTTCTGCTTCCATCATTTGTTCTTGGCATAACCTAATCTTTTCCAACAGTAGAGGCTGGATCCGAATTTCCATCAACTTTTCTTGACCTTCTTCAGGTATCTTAATCTCAATTTCCAGCCTCTCAAAGTCTTTTATCAATTCTTCTTCTGTAGTTATCATTTTGAGCTTCTCTTTCCTACTAAGGGCGTCAGCCACCACATTGGCTTTGCCCGGGTGATAACGAATCTCACAGTCGTAATCCTTGATTAGCTCTAGCCATCTTCTCTGGCGCATGTTAAGCTCTTTCTGCGTAAAAATGTACTTGAGGCTCTTATGGTCAGTGTAAATCTCACACTTCTCTCCATACAAGTAGTGCCTCCAAATTTTTAAGGCAAAAACAATTGCTGCTAATTCCAGATCATGGGTGGGGTATCGGATCTCGTAATCCTTCAATTGTCTTGACGCATATGCTATTACCTTGCCGTGCTGCATAAGCACGCATCCCAATCCTTTATGTGAAGCATCACTGTAAATCACGAAATCTCCTTTTCCATCAGGCAACGCCAATACTGGGGCCGTTACCAACCTCTTCTTCAGCTCTTAAAAACTCTTCTCGCATTTTTCAGTCCATTCAAATTTCTCAGTTTTCCGGGTAAGTCGAGTTAACGGGGCTGCAATCTTTGCAAAATCTTGAACAAATCGTCTATAATATCCTGCTAACCCTATGAAACTCCTTACCTCTGTTGGAGTGGTTGGTCGCTCCCAATTTGAAACTGCCTCTATCTTGGAGGGGTCAACTAGCACTCCTTCTTTGTTGATTACGTGCCCTAAAAATTGTACTTCATTTTTCCAGAATTCACACTTTGAGAATTTGGCATATAATTGCTCTTTCCGGAGCGTCTCTAAGGTTATCCTCAAATGTTCAGCGTGTTCTTCCTCTGTCTTTGAGTAGATCAAAATATCATCAATAAAGACTATAACAAACTGGTCCAAATATTCCTTGAACACTCTATTCATTAAATCCATGAAAGCTGCTGGGGCGTTGGTCAATCCGAATGACATTACCAAGAACTCATAATGTCCATACCTAGTACGGAATGCAGTCTTTGGAATATCCTCAGGTTTAATCTTCAGCTGGTGATATCCGGTTCTCAAGTCAATCTTGGAGAAATACACAGCTCCTCTTAGCTGGTCAAACAAATCATCAATTCTGGGTAACGGGTACTTATTCTTTATTGTTAGCTTGTTCAACTCTCGATAGTCGATGCATAACCTCATACTCCCGTCCTTTTTCTTGACGAACAATACTGGTGCGCCCCAAGGCGACACACTGGGTCTTATCATACCCTTATCCAACAATTCCTGTAATTGCTTTGCTAGCTCTTTCATTTCCACTGGTGCTAATCGGTATGGGGCCTTTGAAACTGGCGCCGTCCCCGGGGCTAACTCGATAGCAAACTCAATCACTCTGTCTGGTGGTAATCCAGGAAGATCTTCAGGAAACACATCTTCAAATTCGTTAACCACCGGAATGTCTTGTATCTTGGGCGCCTCTTTCTGGGTGTCGATAACGTAAGCTAAATAAGCTTCGTTTCCTTTTCGTAGCAGTCTCTTGGTCTGCGCCATGGTTAGAATGGTCTGGGTCTGTCGTAACCCCTTAAACACTATTTCCTTATTCCCTGGGGTTTTCAACTTAACCTTTTTCCCTTTACAATCTATTTGCGCATTATTACGAGACAACCAGTCCATTCCCAAAATAACATCGAATTCCCCTAGCTTAAAAGGGATCAAATCAACACAGAAGGATCGTCCTCCTATTTCTATTTTGCAATCGGAGTGAATCTGATTAACTGGAACGACTTCCTGATTAGCTATCTCTACTTGCAAAGACTCCCTTAGTGGTTGAGTTTTAAGTTTCAATTTATGTGCAAAATCTCTAGATATAAAAGACTTAGTTGCCCCAGAATCAAATAAAACATTTGCACTGACTGAATTGAGGGAAAATGTACCTGCTATCACATCCGTGTTCCTCACGGCATCTTGCACTGTCATGTTAAAAGTTCTAGCAGTTGGTGGCCTGTTGGAGGCAGCTCTGCTTGCCCCTGAGGCTGCTGGTTTGTTCATTGGGCAATCCCTCCTCATGTGACCTGGACGACCACACTGAAAACAAGTAGTGCCTTTGCTGGCAGTAGGAGCAATCGCGGTACACTGATGGGCATAGTGGCCTGCTCGCCCACACTTATAACAGACCGTCTGTTTCTGAGTACACACCCCGGAATGTCTCTTCCCATAAGTGGCACATACTGGTAGTGGAGGTCTGGAATGATGGGAACGGGAAACTCCAGCTTGTTGGCCGCCCTGGCTCACAGTTGCACTCCCAGATGGTTTAAACCCAACATTCCTCCCAGGTAGGGAAACTACTCCTCGGTTGAACCTATTCGGGGGCCTTCCCCCTGCGGAACCTCCGCCCATGCTGGCATGCTTTCTTTTTAATCCCCCCTTCTCTCTCTCTCTTTGCATCTGATCGCTCCCTGCTTCCACAATGGTTGCCTTTTGCACCAAGGTGGCATAATCAGTAATCTCTAAAACGGCCACTCTGTTCTGAATCCACTACTTCAGCCCTTGCTGAAACCTGTTAGCTTTCTTTTCTTCAGTGTCCACAAACTCTGGTACAAATCGTGATAACTCAGTAAACTTGGCTTCATAATCAGCCACTGTCATATTGTTCTGCTTCAGTTCCAAAAACTTAAGTTCCATCTGGGTTTTCATAAACTTTGGGAAATACTTCTCTAGAAACAATTGTTTAAACCTATCCCAGGTTACAATAGCATCGGTCTCCATATTCTTCTTAGCTTCCCACCAATAGTTGGCCTCTCCTTTTAGCAAGTAGGTAGCAAAGACAGTCTTTTGGGCTTCCCCAATACTCAGAATCTCGAAAGATTTCTCCATTTCCTTGACCCAGGCCCTTGCCTCTACGGGGTCAGCCGATCCGTGAAACTCTGGGGGTTTGAGGGACTTGAAGGCCCTAAAGGAATTGGCCACAGTGGTATTGTTTCCTTGAGCTGGTTGGGGGTGTTGGTTCAAATTCTGCCTGAGCAGATCCATAAATTGTCCCATGGGGTTTTCGCCCTGGTTCTCCCCCTGATGTTCGACTTCAGTTTCCCCTTCTTCTATTTCCTCTTCAAACTCTGCAGTATAGAAAGTTTCATCCCCCATCCCATAATGGGAATCCTCCTGCTCATTATAGTCCTGATCCTGTTCTTCATTATACTCAAAATTTTCCTCATGTTGATTGTGACTTTCTTGGTCAGTAGATTCATGAGGGTTAGCCCTAGTACCCATTCTTCTCGGAGGAATTTTACTGAAATTTGGACAATATACATTAGGTTTATTTACCTATTTTAGAGGGTTTTCCTCACAATATTGATGCATAAATGGATTTAGGATCCCACAGTTCTATATATCATGGCAGTTTTAGCCGAAAGCAGTACGGACAGATATAATATAATAAACTAGTGATCGCGTCATAAGAAAACTGAAATGACTGAAAAGGGAAATAAATATATACCAAGTACCAAACGGTACAACATCCGACATACAACAACAGTTTTAAAAGAAATACAACCATCCGAATAACAACTAGTCAAAAGTGAAATAACCTGTCTATCTGTCTAGTCTACAACAGGGATCTACAAGCTGAAACTATCCCTACCAAAAATCGGCACTACTATGACCGTACAAGACTAGACAACTAGACCAATACATCACTATCCCTGCAGTCAGCCACGACGGCGGGCCAAATCCCGAACCCTCCTCATAGCAATGCGGAAAATCTCCTCTGCATCAGCTCTGGATACCATGCCATGCCCATCACTGGGTAACTGTCGCACCCTCACACGGGCCCTCAGCTCGATGCCGGTCACCTGCCTATACAAATCTCTAGCTCTGGCACGCCTACCACCCAGGTGCCTCAACCGGGCCTCTCGCTCTGCGGCTAGCTCTCTGCGGGACTCTGCCAGCCTGGCCTCAGCCACGGCTACCTCAGAAGTAAGTCTGCCCACAACATAGTGGTGAAAACATGCTGGGACATCCCCTGTCGGACCATGAGGTGGAGGGGCTGGATCTGCTGGAAGGGCAGCCTCTGCCTGCTGTGGCTCTGGGGTCAATGCCTCAAACTCATCTGACAATGGGCTCATAGGTAGTGGTGGCGGTGTAGGGGCTCTCTCATCAGAGAGGGGTGGCACATGAAGTCCGGAACTCCCTACAACATCAGCCACGGGCTCATCAACATCTCCCTCGGCACCCTCATCTACCGGTACCACCTGATCTGTGGTCATGTCAGTATCCTCCTCCAAAGTCCTAATCTAAGTCACAACCCAAAAGTCCTCCCCAATCTCTCTACCCTCAGGTATAAGCTGGTCCTCCTCAGGGTCCTCATCATCAACATCCTCAGCAACTAACTCAGCATCCCCTACGGCCTGGACCTCCTCCTCTGACTCAACAACATCAGTATCAGCATCAATCTGGACCTCCTCAGGGTCCTCATCCTCTGACTCCATGACATCAGTATCAGCATCCACCTGGACCTCAGGGTCTTCCTCCTCTGACTCAACAACATCAGTATCAGCATCTGAATCTACCATCGCCGAGCCCTCGGCGGCCTGGATCGCATCATCGTGCTGTCTCTCATACTCCTCCGGATCCGACATGTCGCTCGCCTACACAATGACGAATTGTATTACTATCATGATACTTAAAAGTTCCCATAAGGGTTTTAAGTGAACTTGGCAAGAGTTCTTATTATCTTAGTGAATTTATTATTGTATAGCGTCGCATCATCTCTTGGGATTTATAACTCTCTCTCTGATACCATTTCTGTAACACCCCCAGATCCGGGGTCCGGGATCGGGTCGTTACGGTCTTATTTTCCATGATTAATACTTTACTCGAGTCCACAATAAATAAATCACCTGCTGTGACCCCACAATAATAACCACTCACACACACACAGTTATAGTCCCAGAGATGAAATTGAAATAAGTCTTGCATTACTGGTTACGAATAAAAGTTATTACAAGCCAAAAGGATAACATCATAAGTTTAAAAGTTTTGCCGTTGATTAATCATTATTGATACATATAAGTAAACTGGAAATCAAGGCTGCTGAGCTATGCTACCTCAGCAATGGCAGCGATGATATCAACGGGTAGCCCTGCGGGGCGGGTAACCTGCTTGCGCCGAGTGCGCCTGACGCGGGCCATGTGACCTAGCTGTTGTTGTGACATAATAAATAAGCAAGGGTGAGCAACAGCCCACCAACAATATATAACTGTGCAGTAATATATAAGACAGTTCAAAGATATGTTTGAAATCATATGCCATGCATTAGAGAAAATATTGCCAGTTTAATATAAAGGATGAAGTTACAAGGTAACTCAATAGGTGTATATTTTGTGGAAGCATATGCTATGCCAAAATAAGCAAGATAGCATCATTTTCATAAAAATAGGAACTTGCAGAATGATATTGCAATTCCCGTTTGAAATACTTTTCAACTCTGCCAACTATGATGATGTTGCAGAAAATTTCCAACATTGAGTGATGAACTAATACGGGAGCATTGCCGCGCCAGATGCCCTGACGTTTACGGGGATCAGCCGTATGTCATGCATCTCATCAGTCGTTCTCTACATGTAGAAGGTAGCTCCGACGGGTTTACTTGTTTACCGCCCTCTGGAACTCCTAAGCCAACGGTTGGGCTATTGCTGGACCGGCGCCACTCGGCCACTTACGCGTCTCCTAGTTCATTTAACATCCATCATTTGAAATGTATTGTTCGTTCCCCTCTTCCCCAGGTATGATACCTGTTGATAAGACTCCACAAGGTAGTCGTATCTAATGTGGAAAGGAAAATTTACCAATATTTCCCAAGCTGTTGCTTGTTAATGGATAATAACTTGTTCCAACATTCTTACCCCTCGAATAATGAGTGGGTACACGTAATACCATGAATAACAGCAACCAAGTTGCGAGTGAACGAATAATTTATGACCGGGCAGTCACAAGATAAATAACATTCTTCAAGTCAGGTTCCTTTATATTCGAATCGAAGGGAGAATGGAATCACTGAGAACCTTCCTTGATAATATAATAATAATAATAGGACTCTGAAATAATTTATATAACATTCGAGGGTTAATGATACTATGTGAATGAAACCAAGTATCTTTGAAACGAGTTAGAAGAAGTAAATAAATATTCCAAGACTATTTCTTGAGTCACGGGTATTGGAAAGGTGTTGCTCGGAATAATCTTTGAATAACTGTTCAGAATAATATTCATTGGACGAATAATGAATATTCTAATTAATATTAATAGTATTTTATTGATGAAATAATCGTCAAATGAATATTTGAAATAATATTCATTGAATAAATAATGAATATTCAACTTAAGAATGATACTTATTGATGAAGTAATTATCGATTGAATATTTGAGACCATATCCATTGAATAAATAATGAATATTCGACTTAATAATAATTATCGAAGAAATGAATATCGAATGAATATTTAAAATCATGTTCAATAATAGAATTGACTTTGACTGAATGTCGAAGATAATATTTATCGAATAACTGAAGTTCGAATCAATGCTCGACTAATATTTATAAAATAAATAGAGATCGAATGAATATTCGAAATAATATTCATTTAAATAAATAAGACTCGAATGAATATTAAAATAATATTCATTAAATAAATAAACTCGAATGAATATTAAAAATAATATTTATCGAGTAAATAAGAATGAATATTCTCTAATTAAATAACTTAACTGAGAGTTCGAAATAATATTCGAATATTTAATTGACTTTAGATGAATATTAATCATATAATATTCCTCGAATAAATAAACATCTGATGAATAATCCGAATAATATTTATCAAATAATCTCAAGGGAATATTCCAATAATATTCGCCAGATAATCAATGGAAAATATTTACTTAGTTACTTTCCTCTAAAAATAATATCAATATATCAAGGAATAACGACTCCCGGTCTATAGTCAAAGAATGAGATTCAGATGCCCTTCGCTTAAGGGTCTTAGTAATTTCCGGCTTATAATTGATATAATAACTGTCTAACTTATAAGCCAACAATAATTCAGGGAACAAGCATTTTCAAAATAATTCGAGAATAGGCATGCATGCTATGGCATATGTATACTGAGAACACATACATATATATATATATTCACAACAACAGCCTTTAAAAAGAAAGGTTCGAAAACTTGCCTGGAAATCGAGTACGAGTAGGGGTAGTAGTAGCGTGTCCCGGGTCGGCCTGATGATCTATAATTAGCCAAGGCATTCGGGATTAATCATTTAACACCTTTCAAAAGGTTACGCATAAACTTTACTTAAATCGAAACACGTTTTCAAGTCGTTTCGTTATACCCCTCTAATTCACTCTTACTATTGCTTTTATTACCCGATACTTGTTCGTTACTAAAGCATGACATTACACTTACATATGGTAAGTATTTAAATCGTATAAGTTTTAAAGTCGAAAGATTAGACCTCGATATTTATCGATCGTTTTCTAAGTGGTTTACCGAAGTTATAACCAAGTATACCTCTTAGGGGTACTTTCGTACTTAACCTAGATTCGAACATTTTTATAAAATCGGAAAACGATCCATTTGACATGCGGTCTTCTCCCACACCTTCCTTTTTATCTATATTATTTAATTATTAAGATTCGCCACTGATTTCGCAATATTAAAGGGATCCAATTTCGGTTACGAACTTTTGATTACGGTTCCGAACCACTTTTACGAATTTAATCATAACTCCTAAACCGTAAGTCCGTTTCAGGCGATCTTTATATCAAAACGAAGCTCATAACATAATCTAGCTAATCATGGCAAAAGTCGAAGCTAATCAGTGAGTTATAGCTTCTGTCAAATTCGTGTCCTTAATGTTAACGAAATTTCGGCATTACGACGGCTATAAATCGAATATTTCTAAATTCCAAACCTTCCAATAATCAAGGTATCCATCCCAAACAACATATACATGATATATCACCATGAACTGAGGCCAAGCAATGCCTTTCCGTTCATCTAAACTATTTTTAACATTTATCAAAACTAAATCACAATCATGCTTATAATCATGCTAATAACACATCTTATACTAAAACCCACCAAGATCATGCAAAATCTCAAAGTAGAGTCTAGGGTTTCAAGTTGCTATACCTTCCTTGGAGTATGATCTAGCCTCACTATGCTTGGTATGATCCTTAGAAGTGCTTAAGCTTGCTAAATCAACCATGAAAAACAAGAAAAAACAAGATTAGTTCATGAAAACACTATTCACCCTCCTCTTAAATCATTTTTTTGAAAATGGAAAAAGAAGAGATTGAAGCTAGGATTTTGAGGAGATCATTTATATGAAATGTAAGTCTCACCATAAAAGTTTCAAGATCAACAAATGGTTGGAAGTTGGATTTTGAATTTGGAATTAAGGCTTGGCCGAATGTTAAAGAAAAGGAGAGAGTTTTGTGTTTTGCTTGGTTGATTTTGATAATAATGCATAAAGTGGTTTGATTTGGATAATATCTCATCTAAACACCTTTATTAAAGTGGTGATGTATAGAATGATGTATTTGTGAGGACAAGTGTTGAAGATTGGGTGGTTTAAGGCTTAACCAAGTGGTTTGTTTTCTAAGTACTTAGTTGATTCACTAAGTATTGGTTACTTAAGTAACTATATGGTTTCTAGATATTTATCACTTGCACACATGCATGCATCTTGCCTCCTCTGCTTGATTCCTTGTCCGTTTATTGCTTAATTCGTTGATCGTTCGAGGGAATAACTCATTCGTTTCTAGTTAGGGTTTTACCGAAAACCTTCTTAATATTTATAATACTAATCCTCATCTTTCTTAATACTTCTCGAATTTAAAATCCTTAAATTCCTTTTATAATTCCTTATGTCTTGCAGTGTCCAGGGAATTCTCGGAGAAAATAAAAGTGCTCTTTTTCTGAATCCGACAGCTTTTACATACACTTATTTTCTTCCGGGATCACTAATACGAACTCAGAAATCCGTTCCGAATACCGGGTATAACATTATTATAATAATATTCCAAATTCCACCAAAATCACTATTCATCACTTATTTTTATTTAATTCTAATAATTAGGAAAATGAACCTGGTTCACTCTCGAGTGCTTCTTAACCTTTTTACGGAACCGCTGGACTTATAATAGATATTGATTTGGATGACATAAGAATAATCTTACTTGAAGTAATATACTTATATTCTTAGGAGATAGATCATTCTTATCTATGCCGTCAACCAAAAGCATTCTGCATGACATATAAATAATTGAATTCAAATCCATTCCATTCATTTAATAGATCTTCGTTACATCGCAGTCATAACCACTATTCATTCCCACATTATTACATAATAAAAAGTTTTAATTCTACCAAAAATCTGGGTTCTTACAGTTATCTTCAAAATTTTCGAGATAAGATCTATCTCGAACTTTATCTCGAAGTTCGACTTAGGATTCGAGTACGAGTTACCAAAATAATATTCATTAAATAAATGACATTCTAAATGAATATTAAAATAATATTCATTAAATATTCCTTCACTGAGGTAATACTCAAATAACGTTCCTCGAAGTAATAAATTTGTCGCTGGGATCCCTCCGGGTTTCCACGACTATTTATATATTACAAAATATCGACTCCCGGTCTATATTTGAAGTATGAATATCATACGCCCTTCGCTAAGGGTCTTAACCAAACAATCCGGCTTATAACTGATATTTCATATATAGTCTATAAGCCGATATCAATTCAGGGAACAAGTAATTCAATATTAACTTGAAAGTAGGCATGCATTCTATGGCATATGTATAAAACAATCATCATATATAATATCACAACAACAGTTCCAAGTATTGGAAACTTGCCTGAGAATCGAGTGCGGGTAGGGGTAATGTGTCCCGGGTCAGCTCGACAATCTATAAACAATCAGAATATTTAAGATTAACCACTTAACGCTTATTAAAAGGCTAAGTATAAACTCCACTTAAATCGAAACATGCTTTCGAGTTATCTCGTTACGTCTCTTTTAGTGTAACTCTTTTTATCACCGATACGATCCGACATTCGTTCGTTATCAAGACATGTCATCATGCTTATACTTGGTATATACTTAAGTCGTGTAAGTTCTAAGGTTGGTCGTTTACGAATCAAGATTATACCTCGAGTGTTATCGCCCGTTTTCTAAGTTATAACCAAAGTCATACCTTTAAGGGGTTCGTTCGCGTTTAACCTCGATTCAAACATTTTTATAAAATCGGAAAACGATCCATTCGACATGTGGTTTTCTCCCACACCTTCCTTTATACCTCTAATATTTAATTAATAAGATTCGCCACTGATTAATCGACATTTAAGGGAATCAATTTCAATTACAAACTTTCGTTTACGATTTCGAACCACTTTTACGAATTTAATCATAACTCCTAAACCGTAAGTCCATTTCATGCGATCTTTATATCAAAACGAAGCTTGTAACATGATCTAGCTAATCATGGCATAAGTCGAAGCTATGCAGTGAGTTTTATCTAATGTCAAATTCGGATTTCAAGATTAAACGAAAATCGGGCATTACGACGGCTATAAATCGAACGTTCTACTAATCGTAACACTAAAACCAAGCCACACCGGGCACCAATACAACTTATACATATGATTCTCATCTCAACAATCTCAAGAACACAATATTTTACCAACATAATCATCATCTCTTAAATCCATTAGATCTACCACATAATCATGATTATAACATCACTAACATGCCCCTAACACTTAAATCCATCAAGAACATGCAAAAACTCAAAGTAGGCCTAGGGTTTCAAGATCATTATACCTTCTTGAGGGTGTGATATGGCCTTACAAAGCTTGGTATGGTCCTTGTCTAGCTTTAACAAACCTAAGATCAACCAAAGAAACATGAAAATCAAAGTTAATTCTTGAAGAACACTATTCATCCTCCTCTTTAATGATTTTTTTGAAAATGGAAAAAGAAGAGATTGAAGCTAGGATTTTGAGGAGATCATTTTTATGAATTATAGGACTCACATAAAAAGTTACAAGATCAAATGGTGGTTGGAAGCTTGGTTTTGATTCTTGATTTACCAAGAAAGCCGAATGGCTTGAACAAGAGAGAGAGTCTAGTTGCTTGGTTGATTTCTTTGAATAATAATTCATAAAGTGAAATGTTTGTAGATAATATCTCTTCCAAGTGGTGTTAGTGGAGTGTGATGCACTAGATGATGAAAATGGGAGGACAAGTGTTGAAGATTGGATGGTTTAAGGCAAACTTGTAGTTGGATTTGCTAAGTACTTGGTTGATCACTAGATTCTAGTTAGTCTTGTAACTAGAATGGTTACTAGATATTTTCTAGTGGCTTGCACAAGACTCTTGCTCCCTCTGCTTGTTTCTTTGTCCGTTTATTGCTTAATTCGTTGATCGTTCGAGGGAATAACTCATTCGTTTCAAGTTAGGGTTTTACCGAAAACCTTCTTAATAATTCTAATACTATTCTTCATCTTTCTTATTACTTCTCGAATTTAAATTCCTTAATTCCCTTTTATAAATCCTTAAGTCTAGCAGTGTCTAGGGAAATCTCGGAGAAAATAAAAGTGCTCTTTTTCTGAATCCGACAGCTTTTACATACACTTATTTTCCTCCTGGATCACTAATACGAACTCAGAAATCCGTTCCGAATACCGGGTATAACATTATTATAATAATATTCCAAATTCCACCAAAATCACTATTCATCACTTATTTTTATTTAATTCCTATAATTAGGAAAATGAACCTGGTTCACCCTCGAGTGTTCCTTAACCTTTTTACGGAACCGCTGGGCTTATAATAGATATTGATTTGGATGACACAAGAATAATCTTACTTGGAGTAATCTTCTCATATTTTTAGGAGATAGATCATTCTTATCTATGTTGTCAGCCAAAGGTATTCTGCATGACATATAATAATTGAATCCAAATCCATTCCATTCATTAAATAGACAGTCGTTACATCGCAGTCATAACCACTATTCATTCCCATATTATTACATAATAAAAAGTTTTAATTCTACCCAAAAATCTGGGTTCTTACAGTCTCCCCTCCTTAAAAGGATTCCGTCCCGGAATCAAGTAGAAGACAATTGGGTACTTGTTGGTTATTTCGCTTTCCAATTCTCTGGTCGATCCTTACACATTCCAATCTTTCTAAAGCACATCAATACTGGTGTTACAACACACCCTTTATCCGTTCTACCAATTCTTTGATACTTTCGCATAACACATCATCCGGTATACGCTCTTGTCCGTTCTTATACTATTAACCTTATTGGTACGTGCAGTGACTTCGGTATCACTAAGGCGCTACGAATTCCGGAGATAACCTCACTCGTAATTTTTTTTGCAATTTCCTGATTGCTTTAATCTTCGCAATCTCGATGTATATATATTTAGGTGGAAAAAGAAAAATTTATCGAGAGATCACTGTGATCAATGAACATTTGTTATATTGCATAGTTAGTACAAAAGGGGGCCAGCCTTTAGTACTTGACAAGCAATTAAACAATTAATGGCATTCCACTTAGACTCCTATCACACAGACAGAGAGTCACGTAGTATTACCTCCCCTCCTTAAAGGGTTGTTCTTCTCAATTTAGAAGAAGATAAATAAGGGAGAAGAAAAGAACGAATTTCAAAGAATCATATATGAAAGTTTTCATGATTGTCAAAATATCATACTTAGAATTTACCTCTGAACTATAGAGGTTTATTAGAGAAGAGAAATAATCATATTCGTATCAAATTCCACTTTTTCGTAATCTCACATATCACATGTCCCTGCTATTCTGTCCATCATTCTATAGACCTATACTCTTGCTTGATATTAGCACCACTTACTTTATGGAAAACCCTTCAACCTCTTAGGTTAAATCTTGGATTTCCCGCTTGACATTATTATTACTCACATTTCATGCCCCGACACTGGCTCTTTCATACTCATAATTCTAACACTATCAGGTTGTCACTCCGAGTGCTCGTTAGGAAAAACCCATTCATCAATCCATTCATAACATTTCTTGCTTCACATTCCATAATTATTTCCCATTCTTTTCTTTATCAATCACATCCATCTTATCATCTAGTTCTCATTCACTTCTGTTATTGAACTCCACCGTCACCTTATTAGGGGAACGCGTGTTACCTTTATTCAATATACGTGGCACGTTTGTGGTCAAACTTTCCTTTGTTCAACCATCTAGATTTCACTTTCTCATTCCATGAGTCTCTTTTATTACTCAATCAAACTATTCCATATTTCCTCGGATTTTCCAAACTTAAAAGGAGTCAATTTGTATGTCATTCATGCTCCTAATTCCAACTTTCCGCTTTGGCCAATACCCTTACCTTGCCAATATCCATACTCTTCTCGCTTCATTACTGGAGCTTCTCATGAGTCTGCCTATCTGACTCTCTTATTAATTCCCAATTCTATTTCCATCTCTATCAGTCTCTTGTCTTTATTTCTACTATAATCATTTTATGAACCATCATAACCTAATTCTTCATTTCAAATATCCCGTCGATCCAGAAATTACACCATCCGAAATAAACCTGGATGATTTCTCTAACTTAGATTCACTTCGACATTTCCACAGTCGTTACCACCTAATTTCTCAGAAGGATCACCATCGTTTATCGTTTACTTAGTGCTTTAACAACTAAGCATTATAATAGTCAATTCAAGATCCTCTAGGAAAACAAAATAATCACTATTCCCTATCCATAGGGAATGCTTCCTGAACTTGACGTAGATATTACATGAAGCAGATAAAATTGCAGGAAAGCTTCCAGCATCGCAGCTGGAACAGGCTGGTGAGATTATTAATCATATATCTCCTGTAGAAGACTAAAAGCTTAGCGGTTTGCTTAATCGCTTGCCAATCTCATAATTCTCTATCTTGTTTACACAGAAATACACCAACCTAAACTTACTTGTCATTCATCATCGTGCCATTTGGCTTATCAGTATTTGTATCATCTTTGTTTTTTTTTTGGTCATCTACTACCAATTCCTTGTTACTTAACTTTCCCTCACTCATTCCAAAGGAAAGGCGAGTCTCTTGGGGAATTTGGTCTGGCCTGTCGTAGAGCCTCATAATGTCGATGATGTGCTACTGGCAACATCAGGAATCGAATCTTTACTTAAGCTATTCTTATAGTTGATCCTGACACCATCATTAGACGGGATGTAACTTCCTCTACCACATTATGACCATCGAGGTCCTTACATTATCATTCTATTTCTTTGGTATGAGCATTTATACTTACTCCCCTATACTTAAAGTGTCGGCCACCTCGTTGGCCTTTCCTGATTATAATAATTTCTTGAGATCCATGTTTTCTGGATCTATTCCAACTCAGGGTGGAAGCATTCTCCCTTAAATTCTGCTGAATGAGAGAAAACATCTATCAGTCTTTTCCAAAAGTCATTGCTTCCACCTTTCTAGTGTGAACTTTACTACCAGTACTCCCAATCATACCTAGGATATTTCCTTACTTAAATCCCTTCTTGTTTTAGGATAATCTCAACCTTATTGGTTCAATCCATACTTTCCCATGGTTTCACACATACTTCCTCTGGCCTTATTGTTACTATGTCATACATTCCTTACCAAACTTCCCTTCTGAAGTTCAGAACATTACCTCTTCCCTTATAGGGTTCCTTAGGTCATCCTCATCATTCATCCTATATCTTCTGGGTACAGGGTATATCAAACATCATTAACCAATTCTATAACGATTCTGTCTATGTACTTTTCGAGACTCCTTTCCACAAATCCTTATAGGTTATTGATACCTTGGTCGATTCAACTTATATCGTCTGATTTCACAGTGCCTATTGTTAGGGGTGATGCTATCCTTTGTGCATCCCCCAGGGTTCGTCTTAATATATGGACATTCTATGCTCAATTCTAGTTTCAAGGAATACTTATATCCTGTACTTGGCAATTCAATCATATATCCTTAATAAGGGTCTCTTTTAATCATTCTCATCTTGATAGTCTATAGGTAGACTAATGCTAACCTCTTCTTTCAAACGAATGTTAGTCTATATGACCTTCCAAAAGACAACACATGTCTATCTGCTCTTTCTTACAGAACTTGGTAATGGTAGCAAGGATGTTCTGGAAGATATTGGTCGTGTTCAACGTGAATCTCTTAATGCCTAATGCTCCTCTTGAGGACACTAAGTTTCAGATAACATTTTTGCATCATACTGCACCATCTCTGACAATCCTCATAACCTTTACTGGTCACCATCCTCATTCCTAACACATCCATGGTATTTATAAAATCCATTATCATGTATCTCAATTCATTTTATATCAAAAGTCCTTGCGGTTGGCGCTTGATTAGAAGCAACCCCGATATATCCTTTCATTGCTGGTCTAGTTAATTGTTAATCCTTTGTGACTTGGCCTCAACTTGCCATACTAAAACATGTGAGTTAGGGGTCGGCTAATAGCATTACTTTTCTAGCAATTGCTGGCATAGTGCCTTCTACTTTGATACCTTTTGATCTTTTCAAAACCCTTCTCCATATAAGTCTCAATCGACTTCTCGGTACCGTCTCCGGTCACCTTTCCTTTATATATATATATATTTTTTTTTTTTCTTTCAGTTAATCTTATCAATTCCACGTACCACAAAAGCTTAACACTTCTGGCATAATAACCTTTTCATTTAAGTCAATCCCAGAATTTCTCAGTCCGGCTTGTTTCTTAATTACATTCAACTTCATAATTTTATCCCTACATTCAACTGTAATAATCGGGGTATGTCTACCCACCTGTATAGCGGCTACTTTACCCAATCCACAGGGTTCGCTCCAGTTTCCACTCTCTTCAATGACGTCTTTTGATAATCAGAAAGACAAGGTTTGCCAAAATTCGTTGAATTCCTTTCCAGAATTTGGGAAAATTTCAGTTAATCTATTCACCCACTAGTAACATGCCACATCTTCCCGATACATATTCGTCCTATTAGTCGATACTACCAAATACCAGTCTTCTTAACAACTAGTCTCAGAAGGAACACTACCGTCGGGGTTAGTCGTTCCTCAACATTGGCACTACCAAGGCCATCCGAATCCGATGAACTGCGCTGTCTAAATGTATTCAAAATTACGCTGTCGTGCTGCATAAGCGCAGACCTATACCTGTATGAGTTACATCATAATATCTCCCAAAGTTTCCTTCTTCCATTAGACAACGCCAACCCTGGTCATCACCAACTTTACCTTTAGCTCCAGGAAGATCTTCTCACGTTTATCTTGTCCATTCAAACTTTTATTCTTATAATAAGTCGGGTTACGGGACTACACTTTCTGTAAAGTCCTGAGCAAATCTTTGGTAATACCTTGTGAATTTTTATGAAATTTCTCACCTTTGCCAGTGTGGTTGGCCAATCTGCATTTGAAACTGTCTTTAACTTGGTAGGGCCGACCAACACTACTCTTATTGATCATGTGTCCTATTGCTGGACTTCATTTTGCCAAAACTCTTATTTCGAGAACATGTCCTACACCTGTTCTATCAGGTTGCACCTAGAAGCATTCTCAATTACATCTCGACCACTGCTCGCCTTGCCTAATCCATTTATGATTCAGTGTCAGAATAAACTTAAGGTAACTACCATAATCCATTCAAGGAAAAGAAAGAATTTAATATTCTTCTGAATCACATGCAACTAATGTTTCTGGTTCATCATTTCACTGAATTGAACTGAACTTATACTTGGTTTCTTGACGATAGCCTCATTACTAGTTTATCATAGACTCACTGGTCTTTTAGTCTTGTAGGTTCTGAGATCATTGTCTTGCTTACCATTTCCTTATATACTTTATTCAATCATGCCATCACCTTTCAATGTCTTTATTTTCTAAGTTGATCCATTCATAAAATGGACATTTTCTTGAACCCAACCACCTCATCAATCTAAGTTTGACTTTATAAATTATCAATTATGAAATCTGCCTTCTCATGGCGAATTATCCTTAACCACATTCACACTAATTCATTTATCTGAAGATATGTCACTTGCCACCTATGTCTTAACTGTTCCTAGGGACTCTGCTCCCCGTCCTCTATCTGTGTCTTTGATAACCATGTGCCACTCTAACTCTTTTCTCATTAATCTGTAGGTCTCTAAGGATTTTGGTTTTTATCTATCCCCATATAAGATCTCAAGTAATTCCTCAAATCCATCTTACCTGCTGGTACTTCATCTAGCAGTCCCGCTATGAATCCAATACGCATCTTTAATTCTCTTAATAATATCTCAACTCTTTATGCTCACTTTTCTGAGCACTATACCTTAACTCTTACAGTCTCTCTGGCTGTAGCCCTCATTCCTTAAGTGTAAACTCCTTATACTTATCAATATTCTCCTCCTCTGCTGGAACCTCTTCCGGGTCCTCAGTAGGGTACTCTATCGAATCCACCATCCGATCTTCAGCATCAAAACAAGCATCATTGAGTTACTTCTCGTAATCCCCAAGGTCTATCGCCTTACTAGTCGATACAAGAACGAGCTAAGTCACTATCATGATACTTAATAGTTCCCATAAGGGTTTTATACGTCAGTACTACATTAAGTAGTCCGACTATGAACTTGGCAAGAGTTCTTATTATCTTAATGAATTTATTGTTTTAACGTCGCATCATCTCTGGGATATATAACGCTCTCTCTGATACCATTTCTGTAACACCCCCAGATCCAGGGTCAGGGATCTGGTCGTTACGGTCTCAATATCCAACCACAAAACCAACATAATTTAAATTACAACCTTGTGACCCAAAACAACAACATAAAACAAACCCGTTATAGTCCCAGAGATGAAATCAGAGTAACCAAGAATATTATTAATCACAAGTTTGAGTTCTTACAACCCAAAGAATTACAATTGAACAATTACATACTCTTTGCCATCCATTAATAGATACCATAATATAAATACATTTGAGGCTCAATTGCTAACAACTAGCCTACCAGTAGTTGCATCCTCAACAAAGGTAGCCAAGACCTCAGCGGTAAACCTCTGACGGTTGACACCTGCTTACGCTGTGTGCGCCTTGCGCGGCCATCTGATCTAGCTGTTGTTGTGATATAAATAAATAAAGCAAGGGTGAGCAATAGCCCACCAGAAATATAATTGAACAGTGATAATATATAACAGTCCAAAATATCTTTAAAACCATATGCCATGCATTAACGATGTAGTACCAATATAAGGTATGAGATGAAGTTACAAGGTAACTCAAAAATATATTTGTTTTGAATAAATATCTGCTATGCAAAAGATAAGCAAGATATTCTCAATTATCATAAAAGAGGAACTTGCAGGAAAAATATTGCAATTCCGGTTTCAACACTTTTTCACTTTGCCAACACCAACAGTGTTGCAGAAATTTCTCACTTTTAGAAGATGAACTAATACGGGAGCATTGCCGCGCCAGATGCCCTGACGTTTACGATGATCAGTCGTATGTCATGCATCTCATCAGTCGTTCTCTACATGTAGAAGGTAGCTCCGACGGAATTACTTATCTACCGCCCTCTGGAACTCCTCAGCCAACGGTTGGGCTATTGCTGGACCGGCGCCACTCGGCCACTTACGCGTCTCCTAGTTCGAATATCATCCATGACTCTGAAACGTAAAGTTCGTTCCCCTTTTCCCCAAGTGTAACACTTGTTGATAGGACTCCACAAAGTAGTCGTATCTAATTGGAAAGGAAAATTCACCAATATTTCCCAAGCTGATGCTTGTTAATGGATATAAACTTGTTACATCAATCATACCCCTCGAGCGTTGAGGAGGTAACCAAAAGACTCATATCGATGCTTGAAAGAATCAAGATGTGAGTGACAAGATAGTTTTAGCAAGTATAGGACCGGGCAGTCCAATAAATAACATCGCTCAAGTGAGGTCCCCTTATATACGTTTGGAAGTTGAGCGAGTATTTAAATCTTCTTTAAGATAGATTTAAATGAAATTAAAGTTTAGGAACCTCCCCTTGATATAAATAGTCATAAGATATTCCGAAATATTTTACACCATATCTGAAGGTGAAAGATAATCTTTGAGTAATATGAATTATTATAGAAAGAACTTAAAAGAATTTAAATAAATATTCCAAGAATATTTATTTTATCAATAATAATTAAGGAATATGATTAAATCATAATATTGCTCGTAAGTAATCCTCGAATGAATATATAGAATTATTTATTAAATAAATCTCTTCTTAAATGAATATTTAAAATAATATTCATTGAATAAATAAACTTAAATAAATATTTAAAATAATATTTACTGAATAAATCAAACCTTAAATGAATATTTGAAAATAATATTCATTTAACAAATAACACTCCAAATGAATATCCAAATAATATTCATTAAACAAATAATATTCTAAATGAATATCCCAAAATAATATTTATTTAACAAATAATATTCTAAATGAATATCCGAATAATATTCATTTAGTAATCAAAACTTTAAAGGAATATTCGAAGTAATATTCCTTGAGTAAATAGAACTTCCAATGAATATTTTAAAATAATATTCATTAAGTAAATCAAACCTTAAATGAATATTCGAAAGTAATATTCATTAAATAAATAAAGATCAAATGAATATTCCAAATAATAATAAGTAAGCCAAATGAATATTTGGGAATGATATTCGTCAACCAAATAACTCTAATGAATATTCAAAATAATATTCATTAACTAAATAACTCCAATGAATGATCAAAATAATATTCATTAAATAAATGACATTCTAAATGAATATTAAAATAATATTCATTAAATATTACTTCACTGAGGTAATACTCAAATAACGTTCCTCGAAGTAATAAATTTGTCGCTGGGATCCCTCCGGGTTTCCACGACTATTTATATATTACAAAATATCGACTCCCGGTCTATATTTGAAGTATGAATATCATACGCCCTTCGCTAAGGGTCTTAACCAAACAATCCGGCTTATAACTGATATTTCATATATAGTCTGTAAGCCGATATCAATTCAGGGAACAAGTAATTCAATATTAACTTGAAAGTAGGCATGCATTCTATGGCATATGTATAAAACAATCATCATGTATAATATCACAACAACAGTTCCAAGTATTGGAAACTTGCCTGAGAATCGAGTGCGGGTAGGGGTAATGTGTCCCGGGTCAGCTCGACAATCTATAAACAATCAGAATATTTAAGATTAACCACTTAACGCTTATTAAAAGGCTAAGTATAAACTCCACTTAAATCGAAACATGCTTTCGAGTTATCTCGTTACGTCTCTTTTAGTGTAACTCTTTTTATCACCGATACGATCCGACATTCGTTCATTATCAAGACATGTCATCATGCTTATACTTGGTATATACTTAAGTCGTATAAGTTCTAAGGTTGGTCGTTTACGAATCAAGATTATACCTCGAGTGTTATCGCCCGTTTTCTAAGTTATAACCAAAGTCATACCTTTAAGGGGTTCGTTCGCGTTTAACCTCGATTCAAACATTTTTATAAAATCAGAAAATGATCCATTCGACATGTGGTTTTCTCCCACACCTTCCTTTATACCACTAATATTTAATTAATAAGATTCGCCACTGATTAAACGACATTTAAGGGAATCAATTTCAATTACAAACTTTCGTTTACGATTTCGAACCACTTTTACGAATTTAATCATAACTCCTAAACCGTAAGTCCATTTCATGCGATCTTTATATCAAAACGAAGCTTGTAACATGATCTAGCTAATCATGGCATAAGTCGAAGCTATGCAATGAGTTTTATCTACTGTCAAATTCGGATTTCAAGATTAAACGAAAATCGGGCATTACGACGGCTATAAATCGAACGTTCTACTAATCGTAACACTAAAACCAAGCCACACCGGGCACCAATACAACTTATACATATGATTCTCATCTCAACAATCTCAAGAACACAATATTTTACCAACATAATCATCATCTCTTAAATCCATTAGATCTACCACATAATCATGATTATAACATCACTAACATGCCCCTAACACTTAAATCCATCAAGAACATGCAAAAACTCAAAGTAGGCCTAGGGTTTCAAGATCATTATACCTTCTTGAGGGTGTGATTTGGCCTTACAAAGCTTGGTATGGTCCTTGTCTAGCTTTAACAAACCTAAGATCAACCAAAGAAACATGAAAATCAAAGTTAATTCTTGAAGAACACTATTCATCCTCCTCTTTAATGATTTTTTTTGAAAATGGAAAAAGAAGAGATTGAAGCTAGGATTTTGAGGAGATTATTTTTATGAATTATAGGACTCACATAAAAAGTTACCAAGAAAGCCGAATGGCTTGAACAAGAGAGAGAGTGTAGTTGCTTGGTTGATTTCTTTGAATAATAATTCATAAAGTGAAATGTTTGTAGATAATATCTCTTCTAAGTGGTGTTAGTGGAGTGTGATGCACTAGATGATGAAAATGGGAGGACAAGTGTTGAAGATTGGATGGTTTAAGGCAAACTTGTAGTTGGATTTGCTAAGTACTTGGTTGATCACTAGATTCTAGTTAGTCTTGTAACTAGAATGGTTACTAGATATTTTCTAGTGGCTTGCACAAGACTCTTGCTCCCTCTGCTTGTTTCTTTGTCCGTTTATTGCTTAATTCGTTGATCGTTCGAGGGAATAACTCATTCGTTTCTAGTTAGGGTTTTACCGAAAACCTTCTTAATAATTCTAATACTATTCTTCATCTTTCTTATTACTTCTCGAATTTAAATTCCTTAATTCCCTTTTATAAATCCTTAAGTCTTGCAGTGTCTAGGAAAATCTCGGAGAAAATAAAAGTGCTCTTTTTCTGAATTCGACAGCTTTTACATACACTTATTTTCCTCCTGGATCACTAATACGAACTCAGAAATCCGTTCCGAATACCGGGTATAACATTATTATATTAATATTCCAAATTCCACCAAAATCACTATTCATCACTTATTTTTATTTAATTCCTATAATTAGGAAAATGAACCTGGTTCACCCTCGAGTGTTCCTTAACCTTTTTACGGAACCGCTGGGCTTATAATAGATATTGATTTGGATGACACAAGAATAATCTTACTTGGAGTAATCTTCTCATATTTTTAGGAGATAGATCATTCTTATCTATGTTGTCAGCCAAAGGTATTCTGCATGACATATAATAATTGAATCCAAATCCATTCCATTCATTAAATAGACAGTCGTTACATCGCAGTCATAACCACTATTCATTCCCATATTATTACATAATAAAAAGTTTTAATTCTACCCAAAAATCTGGGTTCTTACACAACCTCATAATTCTCTATCTTGTTTGCACAGAAATACACCAACATAAACTTGCTTGTCATTCATCATCGTGCCATTTGGCTTATCAGTATTTGTACCCTCTCTATTTCTGGTCATTTACTACCAATTCATTGTTACTTAACCTCCCCTCTCTCTTTCCAAAGAAAAGGCGAGTCTCTTGGGGAATTTGGTCTGGTCTGTCGTAGAGCCTCCTAATGTCGGTAATGTGCTACTGGCAACATCAGGAATCGAATCTTTACTTAAACTATTCTTATAGTTGATCCTGGCAAAATCATTAGACGGAATGTAACTTCCTCTACCACATTATGACCATCAAGGTCCTCACATTATCATTCTAATTCTTTGGTCTGAGCATTTATACTTACTCCTCTATACTTAAAGTGTCGGCCACCTCGTTGGCCTTTCCTGATTTATAATAATTTCTTGAGATCAATGTTTTCTGGATCTATTCCAACTCAGGGTGGAAGCATTCTCCCTTAAATTCTGCTGAATGAGAGAAAGCACCTATCAGTCTTTTCCAAAAGTCATTGCTTCCACCTTTCTAGTGCGATCTTGACTACAGGTACTCCAAATCATACCTAGGATATTTCCTTACTTAACTCCCTTCTTGTTTTTTTTTAGGATAATCTCAACCTTATTGGTTCAATCCATACTTTTACATGGTTTCACACATGCTTCATCTGGCCTTATTGTTACTATGTCATACATTCCTTACCAAACTTCCCGTTTGAAGTTTTAGAATATTAGCACTTCCCTAATAAGGTTTCTTAGGCCATCCTCATCATTCCTCCTGCATCTCCTGGTTACAGGGTATATCAAACATCATTAGTCGATTCTATAACATCTCTGTCTATGTACTTTTGGAGACTCCTTTCCACAAATCCTTACAGGTTATTGATACTTTGGTCGATTCAACTTATATCGCCTGAATTCACAATGTCTTTGTTAGGGGTGATGCTATCCTTTGTGCATCCCCCAGGGTTCGTATTAATCTATGGACATTTCATCCTCAATTCCATTTTCGAGGAATACTTACATCCTGTACTTGGCAATTTTAATCATATATCCATAATAAGGGTCTCTTTTCAATCATTCCAATCTTGATAATCTATAGGTAGCTTAATGTTACCTCTCCTTACAAACGAATGTTAGTCTATATGACTTTCCAAAAGACAACATATGTCTATCTGTCTTTCTTACAGAACTTGGTAATGGTAGCAAGAATGTTCTGGAAGATATTGGTCGTGATCAACGTGAATTTCTTAGTGCCTAATACATCTAGGGTATTTATAAAATCCATCCTCATATATCTCAATTCATTTTACATCAAAAGTTCTCGCGGTTGGCACTTTGTTAGAAGCACCCCGCTTTGTCCTTACATTGCTGGTTCAATCACTTGATAATCCTTAGTGACTTGGCCCCACTGGCCATGCTAAAATATGTGAGTTTAGGGGTCGGCTAATAGCATTACTTTTCTAGCAATTGCTGGCATAGTGCCTTCTACTTGATACCTTTTGATTTTTTCAAAAACTTCACTCCATATAAGTCTCAATCGACTCCTCAGTGATGTATTCAGATAATCCGAAAGACAAGGTTTGCCAAATTTTGTCCAATTCCTTTCCAGGATTAGGGAAACTTCAGTCAATCTATCCACCCACTGGTTACATTAAGAAAATCCATTTCGATACCCAAAGAATATTTCTATGAACATCCGAGCTGGTCGAACCATAAACAGTTACAGTAGCGAAATGATTGACATAAAGCTGGGAGTTTAATCATTAGAAGGAAACCAAATATACATCGTCCTTAGAAGGGGAATCAAAAGTTTCAAACTAAACATGCCATACCTCCCCGATACATGCTTGTCCTAATAGTCGATACTACCGAATACCAGTCTACTTAACAACTAGTCTCAGAAGGAACGCTACCATCGGGGTCAGTCGCTTCCCAGAATTGGCACTACCAAGGTCATCCGAATCTGGTGAACCATGTTGTCCAATTGTATTCGAAAATTATGTTGTCATGTTGCACAAGCACAACACCTAAACCTGTACGAGATGCATCCAAATATATTCCAAAATTCTCCTTCTTCCATTAGGTAACGCCAATGTTGGGTCATCACCAGTTTTTATCTTTAACTCCAGGGAGATTTTCCCCCATTTATCTTGTCCATTCAAACTTTTATCCTTACAATAAGTCGGGTTACGGGACTGCACTCTCTATAACGTCCTGAGCAAATCTTTGGTAATACCTTGTGAATTTTATGAAATTTCTCACCTTTGCCAGTGTGGT
The DNA here is from genome assembly GCA_037693485.1 of Kitagawia praeruptora. Classification (NCBI taxonomy): domain Eukaryota; kingdom Viridiplantae; phylum Streptophyta; class Magnoliopsida; order Apiales; family Apiaceae; genus Kitagawia; species Kitagawia praeruptora. The sequence goes on along the minus strand of CM075348.1, from coordinate 165,053,706 downwards.
TGGCCAATCTCCATTTGAAACTGTCTTTAACTTGGTAGGGCCGACCAACACTACTCTTATTGATCATGTGTTCTATTGCTGGACTTCATTTTGCTAAAACTCTTATTTCGAGAACATGTCCTACACCTGTTCTTTCAGGTTGCATCTAAAAGCATTCTCAATTACATCTCAACCACTGCTTGCCTTGCCTAATCCCTTTATGATTCAGTGTCAAAATAAACTTAAGGTAACTACCATAATCCATTCAAGGAACAGAAAAAATTTAATATTCCTTTGAATCACATGCTTCTAATGTTTCTGGTCCATCCTTCCACTGAATTGAACTAGACTTATACTTGGTTCCTGACGATAGCCTTGTTACTAGTTTATCAAAGACTCATTGGTCTTCTCCTCTTGTAGGTTCTGAGATCATTGTCTCGCTTACTACTTTCTTATATACTTTATCCAATCATGCCATCACCTTCCTATGTCATTATTTTCTAAGTTGATCCATTCTTAAAATGAACATTTCCCTGAACCAACCACCTCATCAATCCCAGTTTTACTTTATAAATTATAACCTAGGAAATCTGCCTTCTCATGGCGAATTATCATTAACAATATTCGCACTAATCCATTTATCACATATTGTGGCACTTGCTACCACTATCTCAACTGCTCCTGGAGACTCTGCCCCCTGTCCTCTATCTGTGTCTTTGATAATCATGTGCCACCCTAACTCTTTTCTCATTAATCTGTAGGTCTCTAAGGATCTTTATCTATCCCCATATAAGACCTTAAGTAATCTTTCCAATTCGTCTTAATTGCCGGTACTTCATTCGGCATTCTGGTTATAAATCCAATATGCATCTTTAGTTCCCTTAATAATATCTCAGTTCTTTACGCTCAATTTTCTGAGCACTATACCTTAACTCTTACAGTCTCTCTGACTGCAACTCTCGTATCCTCGAGGGTAAACTCCTTATCCTTATCAGGATTTTCCTCCTTTGCCGGAACCTCTTTCGGGTCCTCAGTAAGGTACTCTATCGAATCCACCATTTTATTGTCAACATACCATAAAGCATCAAAACAAGCATCATTGAGTTACTTCTCGTAATCCCCAAGGTCTGTCGCCTTACTAGTCGATACAAGAACGAGCTAAGTTACTATCATGATACTTTAAGGTTCCCATAAGGGTTTTATATGTCAATACTACATCATGTAGTCCGACTATGAACTTGGCAAGAGTTCTTATTATCTTAATGAATTTATTATTTTAACGTCGCGTCATCTCTGGGATTTATAACGCTCTCTCTGATACCATTTCTGTAACACCCCCAGATCCAGGGTCAGGGATCTGGTCGTTACGGTCTCAATATCCAATCACAAAATCAACATAATTTAAATTACAACCTTGTGACCCAAAACAACAACATAAAACACACCCGTTATAGTCCCAGAGATGAAATCAGAGTAATCGTCAATATTATTAATCACAAGTTTGAGTTCTTACAACCCAAAGAATTACAATTTTTCAATTACATGCTCTTTGCCATCCATTGGTATATGCCATATATATAAATACATTTGATGCACAAATACTAAAAACTAGCCTACCAGAGGCTGCATCCTTAGCAATGGTAGCTATGACCTCAGCGGTTAATCCTCTGACGGCTGACACCTGCCTATGCTGAGCACGCCTTGCGCGGCCATCTGATCTAGCTGTTGTTGTGATATAAATAAATAAAGCAAGGGTGAGCAATAGCCCACCAAAAATATAATTGAACAGTGATAATATATAACAGTCCAAAATATCTTTGAAACCATATGCCATGCATTAACGATGTAGTACCAATATAAGGTATGAGATGAAGTTACAAGGTAACTCAAAATATATTTGTTTTGAATAAATATCTGCTATGTCAAAGATGAGCCAGATATTATCAACTTTTCATAATAGAGGAACTTGCAGGAAGAATATTGCAATTCCAATTCAAACACTTTTCAAACCTGCCAATAATGATAAGGTTGCAGGAAATTTCCAACATTGAGAGATGAACTAATACTGGAGTTTGACGCGCCAGAAGACATAGCATTTACACGATGATCAGTCGCATGTTATGCTCCCCACCTCTTGTTTACTACATGTAGAAGGAAGCACCGACGGATTTACTTGTCTACCGCCCTCTGGAACCCCCCCGGCCAACGGTTGGGCCATTTGCTGGACCGGCGCCACTGGGTCACTTACGCATCTCCTAGTTCATTTCACATCCATAACTTTAAAACGTAAAGTTCCTTCCCCTTCCCCCAAGTATATTACTTGTTGATAGGACTCCACAAAGTAGTCGTATCTATTTGGAAAGGAAAAATCACCAATATTTCCCAAGCTGATGCTTGTTAATGGATATAAACTTGTTCCATCAATTCTTACCCCTCGAGCATTGAGAAGGTAACCAAAAAGATTCATATCGATGTTTGAAAGAATCAAGATGTGAGTAACAAGATAGTTTAGCAAGTATAGGACCGGGCAGTCCAATAAATAACATATCTCAAGTGAGGTCCCCTTATATATGTTTGGAAGTTGAGCGAGTATTTAAATCTTCTTTAAGATAGATTTAAATGAAAATAAAGTTTGGGAACCTCCCCTTGATAAGAATAGTCATAAAATACTCCGAAATATTTTACACCTTATCTGAAGGTGATAGATAATCTTTGAATAATATGAATCATCATAAAAAGAACTCAAAAGAATTTAATTAAATATTCCAAGAATATTTATTAGGTCAATAATAATTATGGAATATTATTAAATCATAATATTGCTCGTAAGTAATCCTCGAATGAATATATAGATTTATTTATTAAATAAATCTCTTCTTAAATGAATATTTAAAATAATATTCATTGAATAAATAAACTTAAATAAATATTTAAAATAATATTTACTGAATAAATCAAACCTTAAATGAATATTTGAAAATAGTATTCATTTAACAAATAACATTCCAAATGAATATCCAAATAATATTCATTAAACAAATAATATTCTAAATGAATATCCAAAATAATATTCATTTAACAAATAATATTCTAAATGAATATCCAAAATAATATTCATTAAACCAATAATATTCTAAATGAATATCCAAAATAATATTCATTTAACAAATAATATTCTAAATGAATATCCAAAATAATATTCATTTAACAAATAATATTCTAAATGAATATCCGAATAATATTCATTTAGTAATCAAAACTTTAAAGGAATATTCGAAGTAATATTCCTTGAGTAAATAGAACTTCCAATGAATATTTTATAATAATATTCATTAAGTAAATCAAACCTTAAATGAATATTCGAAAGTAATATTCATTAAATAAATAAAGATCAAATGAATATTCCAAATAATAATAAGTAAGCCAAATGAATATTTGGGAATGATATTCGTCAACCAAATAACTCTAGTGAATATTCAAAATAATATTCATTAACTAAATAACTCCAATGAATGATCAAAATAATATTCATTAAATAAATGACATTCTAAATGAATATTAAAATAATATTCATTAAATATTCCTTCACTGAGGTAATACTCAAATAACGTTCCTCGAAAGATTCGTAATCGAATAAAAATCCTCGAAATAATAAATTTGTCGCTGGGATCCCTCCGGGTTTCCACGACTATTTATATATTACAAAATATCGACTCCCGGTCTATATTTGAAGTATGAATATCATACGCCCTTCGCTAAGGGTCTTAACCAAACAATCCGGCTTATAACTGATATTTCATATATAGTCTATAAGCCGATATCAATTCAGGGAACAAGTAATTCAATATTAACTTGAAAGTAGACATGCATTCTATGGCATATGTATAAAACAGTCATCATATATATTATCACAACAACAGTTCCAAGTATTGGAAACTTGCCTGGGAATCGAGTGCGGGTAGGGGTAATGTGTCCCGGGCCAGCTCGACGATCTATAAACAATCAGAATATTTAAGGTTAATCACTTAACGCTTCTTAAAAGGCTAAGTATAAACTCCACTTAAATCGAAACATGTTTTCGAGTTATCTCGTTACGTCTCTTTTAGTGTAACTCTTTTTATCACTGATACGATCCGACATTCGTTCGTTATCAAGACATGTCTTCATGCTTATACTTGGTATATACTTAAGTCGTACAAGTTCTAAGGTCGGTCGTTTACGAATCAAGATTATACCTCGAGTTTTATCGCCCGTTTTCTAAGTTATAACCAAAGTCGTACTTTTAAGGGGTTCGTTCGCGTTTAACCTCGATTCGAACATTTTTATAAAATCGAAAAATGATCCATTCGACATGTGGTTTTCTCCCACACCTTCCTTTTTACCTCTAATATGTAATTACCAAGATTCGTCACTGCGATACATATTTTACACGGTTCAATTTCAATTACGAATTCGCATCCTCGGTTTCGAACCACTTTTACGAATTTAATCATAACTCCTAAACCGTAAGTCCGTTTCATGCGATCTTTATATCAAAACGAAGCTTGTAACATGATCTAGCTAATCATGGCATAAGTCGAAGCTATGCAGTGAGTTACATGTTCTGTCCAGTTTGTGTTCTTAAGGTTAATGAAATTTCGGCATTACGACGGCTATAAATCGAACGTTCCAAAAATTACTACAATCAAACCAAGCCACACCGGGCATCCATAACACTTATACACATGGTTCTTATCTCAAAAAGTCCAGGAACACCATGCCTTACTACCATATGCATCATATTACATAAATCACTAAACCACTAACTAAACATGCTTATAACATCACCATAATCATAACTACACTAAGATCATCAAGAACAAGCATATACCCAAAGTAAGATCTAGGGTTCATGAGGTTTATACCTTCCTTGGAGAGTGTTAAAGCCCTTGCTAAGCCTTGTATAGTCCATGTCTATCCTTAACCAAGCTTGGATCATCCAAGAAATCAAGAAAACCAAGATTTGTTCTTGAAAACACTATTCACCCTCCTCTTAAATCATTTCTTTGAAAATGGAAAAAGATGATTTTAATGCTAAGATTTTGAGGAGATCATTTTTATGAATTATAGAATCTAGGATAAAAGTTTGGTGATCAAACAATGGTGGGAAGGTTGATTTTGATTCTTGAATTAAGGCATATAGCCGAATGGAGCTTGGTGAGGGAGAGAGAGATTTTGCTTGGCTTTCTTTGAACAATAATGCATAAAGTGATCTATAATTGATAGATATTTGTTGGTTAAACCATGGTTTGGTTGATGGGTTAAGGCTTGGTTAAGGATTCGCTTCCATGTGGACATGTATTGGTGCCTTATGTTGCACCCTCATGCTAACTAGTTTAGTTTGTCTCCAATGATACTTGTATGTATGAAACTTGCTTGGTTCCTTGCATTATTGTGATAAAGAAGGGATAAGGATGAGTGAATTATTTAGGAAGATATTCGTTTAGCACAAATGCAAGTTGCCCCCTCTAGTTTGGTAGAAAAACAAGCTTCTTAAAGAACTAACTTAGCTTAGATAATATCTTCATAAAGCTACTTTAATAAAGTGATGATGCCATGGTGGTGATCTTGTCCACTTGCACATGGTTGTCTCTTGGTTCTCTGCTTGTTTCTTTGTCCGGTTATTGCTCAATTCATTGATCGTTCGGAGGAATAACTCAACCGTTTCTAGTTAGGGTTTTACATGAAACCTTCTTAATATTTATAATAACATTCTCCATTTTTCTTAATACTTCTCGAATTTAAATTCCTTAAATCCCTTTAATAATTCCTTATGTCTTGTAGTGTCCAGGGAATTCTCGGAGAAAATAAAAGTGCTATTTTTCTGAATCCGACAGCCTTTACATACACTTATTTTCCTCCTGGATCACTAATACGAACTCAGAAATCCGTTCTGAATTCCGGATATAGCATTATTATAATAATATTCTAAATTCCACCAAAATCACTATTCATCACTTATTTTTATTTAATTCCTATAATTAGGAAAATGAACCTGGTTTACTCTCGGGTGCTCCTTAACCTTTTTACGGAACCGCTGGACTTATAATAGATATTGATCTGGATGACATGAGGGTATCTATTTCTCTTTATGGAGTCTTATCATAAATTGCTAGGAGATAGATTATTCTAATCTAAGTTATCACCCAATAGCATCCTTCAGGACATATAACCTTGGAATATATATCCTTTCATTATTCATTCATTCAAACCAGTATTACATTCTAGTTGTAACCATTATTCATTCTTACATCAATACATAATAAAAAGTTTTAATTCTACCCAAAATCTGGGTTCTTACAGACCACTTCTCCTCACACCTAAAACACTCCCCCTTCTCCCTTTTCGCCTGTATTTCTCTGTCATACAATCTTTTAAATTCACCCAAAGGTTTAGCCACTGGCAAACTACTCACGCTCCTAGAAGATTGGCACGAAGGAGAGTGAGAAGAATGCGAATATACGGACACATACCTACTAGAGCCAGGAGAGCTCCATTGCAATTTTGGAGATGAAGGTGAGAAACTATCCATTGCAATTTTGGAGATGAAGGTGAGAAACTACCTGAATAAGTCGATGCCAATCCTGTGCCATAATTATTTCGTGTCCCACCACTTTTGAGCTTATAAGCCCCCAGTATTCTGACCTCAGCTTTATCTCATCACGCAACCCATTGATGAACTGGGCTAACGCAATGTCCTCCGGTATCCCCGTCAACGGAGCTATGAGCTCAATAAACCGTCTCCTATACTCGACTACACCTCCTGTTTGTTGATGGTGTAGCCATTGTTCCTGCAGACTGCCCATAGACGAAGATCGAAACTGTCGCAATAACATTCCCTTCAACTCCGTCCAATTCCTGATAGGGCGACGCCGATGCTCAAACTGATACCATAATAATGCGTCCCCATCAAGGGATACCACAGCAGCTTCCATAATCTCCTCTTCCCCCAAACGGTAAAAGTGGAAGTATCTCTCAACACGTAGGATCCAACCATCCGGGTTGGTCCCATAAAAAATGGGCAGATCTAACTTCTTAACCTTCCAATTACCCCCAAAATGATCTTCACTTCGCCCCGACCCGGCTCCTGTTTGACCAACCCGGGACCCGGAACGTGACCCGATTTGTGACCCGTACTCAAACCCGAACCGTGACCCGAAGGTGAACTCGACCCAATCAACTGAGTCGCCTCTAGTACTTTCATCGCTGCCATGGCTACTCTCATCTCCTTTCTAAAACTATCTTGCTCTTCCCTCGATTTAACCATACTTGACTCCATTCTCTTCATAACTTGCTCAACTGTTGAAAATAAGGTATCCACCATTCTCTGATACCACTTTGCTAGAGAATCGAACAACAATAGTACAGATCTGAACATATAGGCAAACGATAATAATATTAATTGATAAACACCACGATTCGAGATGTGGCCTCTCCTAGAGTTTTCACTTCTTAACAATATTCCGATAACCCCCATAAACAATTGGGGAACATACAAATACCCTAATTCTCATCTACCCCTTGGAAAGTACTAAACTGCCCTTAACATAAATTAATAAATTACAAAAGACGTTAACCAGACTGGGTTATTCAATTGGGCCTTGCTGCAGCTCATTTCCTCTTTGTCTTGGCCTACTAACATAAGTAAACCGTATGGGAGGCCCAAGTGGGTTTCTAGCACAGTGATTCCTCATAGGAGTCCTATATTGTCATAAATTACATTACTCTTCATATCTAGGGACTCGTTGTCCAAGAAAGCGAGGCCCTGGACTTTCTGCGCAAGATAAATACTAAGCCAATAAGAATAATTAGTAAAATAACAATTAGATCAAAAAGGAAAGGGTCATAGAAGAGAGCGCTCCAAGGCTCCAAGGCCTGTTAGAGCTCTCTTGAACCTGCTCATGGCTAGATCGATCGGTTTTGGGTCAAATAGGAAGAACTAGAAGATTCCACCTCTGGAAGCGCCTACACCTAATGGCTTAAGCCCTTAAAAAAATATATATAGTACCCGGATGCCTACTTACAGTTCTGTAGGAACTCCTATCAGAACCCCAAACATGGAATCTCTGAAATACAACATAGTACCCCGAGTTGGCTATTGCAACAAACTCCTATCAAAACATCACACCTTTAAAGGATTTTAAGCAAACATTAACATAGACGAGATTTATAATATTGAACTGATCATCGCACATTGAGAAGTTGTAAACAATTTTTTCCAAAACACTTGCAACACTAACCAAACAAATTCTCTAAAGTAAGGCAAACTTCAATTAACATCAAGGCAACATATACATGTTGGTTTGTATTTTTAATTTATTTACTTGTCAAGTTGGTGTTTTTTTAGCAGTGTAAGTTACTGCATTCATTTCTGAATAAAAGTGCTTCTCCTTTCGTAGACTAGACATGGATTTCCTTTATGACAACATAGATAAATTTTTTTTCCTAAACTGCTGCACTTCAGAGACATAGCATGAGGAATGCAAGTTGTTCAGGGTACGAAAAAGATCTTGCGCATCTTTATTTTATTACTATGATGTTGCCACGTGCTAATTTATCTCTGCACACCACCACAGCCAACCACCACTCATCAACATATCTCCACAATCACCTCAATATCATCCATCAGATCCTCCACGGCCACTAATTTCCGCCACATCCCCGCAACTGCCACAACCACATCCGCAAATGCCTCTTCCGCACGAGTCACCACTAATATATTTCCACACCCACCTCCAAAACCCCAGTCCCTATCGCATTTTCACATGTACTGGTATCAGGGAAGAACCCATGAATTTCGTTGAGGGGAACTTAATTCATGGCCTAAATTTAATTTTCACATTTTATTCGCTTGTATACACTCCAAACACTTACTTTTAATTAAGTGCATTGAAACTTTGCCACCAAAATTCACACTGAAACTGCCAATAAGCCATTGTGCCTAAGCAAAGGCTCAGGTGATGGCTCCTGCCCTTGAAAATTCACAAAAACCTGGAAACAGTAACCACAGTGATCAAGGTTGACAAGGAAGCTTAGAGACAGCAGTCTATAATGTCAGCACAATTTCAGTAGAGCTGATATTGAGCATGTCCAATGGTTGTGCTTATAGATGGAGCTATTGCTATAATTTAACACCGAAAGGTGGTTTTTGGTGCTAAATAACCACCATATCTCCAATGAGGTGGCAACTATAACTCCATCTACCTTTTGTTCTATATATAGAACATATAGCATTGTGCTATTTTAGCACAATGCTTAGCATGCCATTGGAGTGGTAAATTTTATTTTTTGTTCTATAATATAAATATAGCACAAGATATGGCACACCATTGGACTTGCTCTAGCAACAAAGTACATTGGAACTAGGTCTCATCTTACATCTAATGGTGCTTTGCTACCTCCAAGAGCAAGTACAGTCTCTCGGAACTTCTTCCCCGTTTCTTTAAGAGCCTGTAGTAAAGACAAACCCATATACTATGACAAATCATCTGTAACAAGCTAGATTTTGTTGACTTAAGCTAAGGAGCGAAAAAGAGCTATATGTCAAGACAAGCTGAATTCATGTGCAAGGATGAGGGGAATATTATTTGAACATCTACATCACTAGCTATTTGATGGGTGAACTTCCCTGCTTCAACTACTATATTCAATCCACAATGTGCTTCTATATTAAAGCTGATATATTTGGACCCTTTCATGGGCTCTAAAAAGGTTACTCTGAGTATGTGGTGTCCAAGAAGAGATTTTCAAGAGGTAAATCAACTGTACCAAGTGGAAGCTTTTTGACATACGTGAAAATAGTTGTGTGATGCATAGATAGGAAAATATTTCTTGTTATTAATAAGAACCTTCGTTTCTATTAAGGACATTTAAAGCCAAGTATTACGTATTAAATTGCTCCCCTGGTTAGAAGTATCACTCTTGAGTCTTCTCCAAGCTCAGTGCCATGAAGAAGTTTCATTTGTGATAGTAAGTAGGAGAAATGAAGAGAATGATAGATTTCATATATTCAGATGTTTAATTACAAAGAATGTAGACCTATATGTAGGTGAAAATACAAGGAACATAATGATAGTAGACAACATCATAACCATAGCATAATTGTAATAGCACTAGCAGATGTTTGGTATCCAATGTAAGATTGTATCCAATGTTATAATAGGATCCAATGTTTAACATTCCCCCTCAAGTTGATGCATATATATCGCTCATGCCCAACTTGCCAATAAGAGGATGAGGCATCTTCCGATTCAGACCTTTGGTAAATATGTCAGCTATCTGGTCCTCTGATCTTATAAAGTGAATACCAATGGTGCCATTATTGATCTTCTCTTTAATGAAGTGTCGATCAATTTCGATATGTTTGGTCCGATCATGTTGAACTGGATCATGTGCAATGGCAATAGCAGCTTTGTTATCACAGTGTAACTTCATTGGAGTTACGGATGCAAGTCCTAATTCTTGTAGAAACAATCTTATCCACAATAATTCACGTACACCTTTAGCCATAGCTCTATACTCTGCCTGAGCACTGGATAAGGCAATCACAGGTTGTTTCTTGCTTCGCCAAGTAACCAAATTGCCACCAACAAATGTGCAATATCCTGATGTCGAACGTCTATCGTCTTGGCATCCGGCCCAATCTGCATCAGTATAGCTCTCAACCCCGAGATGATTGTTTTTAGTGAACATTACTCCTTTGCTAGGAGTAGCTTTAAGATACCTTAATATCATATAAACTGCATCTAATTGAGGTTGACGAGGATCATGCATGTACCTGCTAACAATTCCCATTGCATATGCTATGTCTGGCCTTGTATGTGCAAGGTAGATTAGTCGTCCAACCAATCTTTGATATTGAGATTTTTCGACAATTTCACCAGCATTTCCACAAAGCTTATGATTTGCTTCTATTGGAGAATCTGCAGGTCTACATCCCAACATCCCTGTTTCATTCAGAAGATCAAGTGTATACTTTCGTTGTGAGAGGAAGATACCACCTGGACTTCTAGAGACCTCAATACCAAGGAAATACCGTAGTTTTCCTAAGTCCTTCATCTCAAATTCAGAGGCAAGCTTGCGTTTAACATTAGCAATCTCACATGTGTCGTTTCCGGTGATCACAATATCATCGACATAAACAATTAACACTATGATTTTTCCATCTTGACTTTTCACGAACATGGTGTTATCCGAGTTGCTCTGTTTGTAGTCAAATTTAATCATTGCTCCCTGAAATTTGCCAAACCAATCCCTTGGAGACTGTTTCAAACCATAAATAGTCTTCTTTAGTTTGCATATTTTCCCAATGGTCGCAGCTGTAGAAAACTCGGTGGAATATCCATGTAAATCTCTTCTTTCAGGTCTCCATGTAGGAATGCATTTTTTACATCCAATTGTTGAAGTTCCCATCCAAGATTTGCTGCACATGATATCAAGACTCGAATAGAAGCCATCTTTGCTACTGGAGCAAAAGTTTCCTGGTAATCAATCCCGTAAGTTTGAGTATACCCTTTTGCTACAAGTCTTGCTTTGTACCTATCAATCAACCCATTAGGTTTCTGTTTCTCAGTTAACACCCATCTGCATCCTACTACCTTCCTTCCGGCGGGAAGATGAGTTAACTCCTAAGTGCCATTATGTTTTAATGCATTCATCTCCTCTATCATGGCATCTTTCCATTTAGGTTCACATAAAGCATCCTGCCAAGTATGTGGAATAGAAATACTAGACAAAGATGACACAAAAGCAAGTGATGAAGGAGATAATGCATTATAAGGAGATAATGATTAGTACAAGAGCGTTTACCCTTCCTAACAGCAATAGGAAGATTCAGAGAGGGATCAAGAGGCTCAATTATAGGAGCTGTAGGATCTGCCTCGAGGTCAGAAGTCTCTGGATGTGGTAAAGTGATGATATCATCATTTCTTCGTCTGGAATATGTGATCAAATCCGGCCTATCAAATCTATCCAGATCATTTGGTTCACTAGGGGATGTGTTTGGACTTGGTTCCTTACTAGGCACATTTATGAATGGAAGTGATTGTGTCTCCTCTGTTGTTTCACTATTATCAAGACTTTGTTGATTAATCTCCCCCTAAAGCAAAGAGGAGGAGCCAGGAGAGAAATACGAAATTGACTCCCAAAAAGTAACGTCATGACTGACAAAAGTGCGATGTGAGGGAGGATGATAACACTTATATCCTTTTTGAGTTGGTGTATAACCAATGAAAAAACATCGAAGAGCACGAGAATCAAGTTTGTCCCGTGAGGGAGAATGATTATGAACAAAGCAAACACTCCCAAATAACTTAAGAGGCAATGGATGAGAGGAAGGTGGAGGAACAAAAGACAATGGTGTTCTGAATTGTAGAACACATGAAGGGAGACGGTTGATCAAATATGCAGCAGTCATGACTGCCTCGCCCCAAAGGTATTTAGGTACATGCATAGTTATCATGAGGGACCGTGCTACCTGTTGTAAGCGACCAATTTTCCTTTCAGCAACCCCATTTTGCTGAGAGGTTTTAACACATGTAGTTTGATGAAGAATCCCATATGTGTCTAAATAAGACGTAAATGGCCCATCATACTCAGTACCATTATCGCTCCGAAGAATTTTAACAGAGGCATTGAACTGGGTTTGTATCATGTGGTGAAAGGATTTAAAACATCCAAATACTTCACTTTTGTGTTTGAGAAGATATACAAAAGTAAGTCGAGAATGACAATCAACAAAGACAACAAACCACCTATACCCATCATAGGTAGGATGTCTAAATGGACCCCAAACATCAGTATGAATAGTAGAGAAAAGGGTAGAACTTCTTTTATTTCTTGATGGATAAGATGACCTTTTATGTTTGGCCAATTGACATGGTTCACAGAAAAATTCCTCCTTTTTACATTTTGATGCTAAAGTAGGAAAAAGATGCGATAAAACACCAAAAGATGGATGACCTAACCGCCTATGCCATTGGTACAAGGATTCTAAGACAGGACTAGATGTAGGATTAGTTGTAGATGACACCTGATAACTTGTCGAGGGCATAACAGAATTACCTTCGATAATATACAGCCCATCTACCACTTTACCACTGCCAAGGACCTTGCCTGTCGCCAGATCCTGAAACACACAGTGAGAAGAAAAAAAGGTTACTGAATAATTATGATTTTCAGTAATACGCTGAACAGATAATAAGTTTGCTGTTAAAGAGGGAACATGTAACACATTTGATAACGACAATGATGATGAGAAGCAGTGAGAAGTGCCTTGTCCATGAATAGGTACAATAGCTCCATTGGCAACACGAATATTGCCTGTTTCTCCATTATATGATTCTAGGAAACTAGAATTTCCAGTCATATGTGCTGATGCTCCGGAATCAATAATCCATGAATTAGAACATTTATCGGAGGTAAAGTGATAAGATATACCTCCATGAGCAGAGTTAGCAGTGGGTGTTGGTGGAGTAGTGTTTAATTGGCACATTAACTGTCGAAAGTTATTGAGTTCTGAAGGGGTCATCGTTCCTGTTGAAGGGGGCACCTCATATTCTGACACTGCATAATGAGCATTAAAAGGATTGCCCCTTCCTGTATGCCTGCCTGTTCCTCTAGATGATACACCTCGATAGCCACCTCGGTTGCGTCCTCCACGTCCTCTGATTTTTAGGTGAGGGTGTAGTATAAAGCAATTCTCACGGGTGTGATTCATCTTGTTACAATAATCACACTGAAGAATAGATCTTTCACCCATAAGAGCTACTGGAGACTGCTCTTCCTTTTCAAGCTCAGGTTGCGGAATTTTTCCAGTTACAAGTGCAGATCTATCAGAGGAAGTCGTAGGAGCCATGCTTCGCTTTCGACTTTCCTCTAATTGAACACGGCCATATGCATCCTCTATAGTTGGAAAGGGAACCTGTCCGATAAGTTGATTTTTGATTGAGTCATACTCATCAGACAGACCATCCAGGAATTTCATCACCCGTTCTTCAGTCATCATTTTTTGATATTTCTCTTGATTTTCGGCACTTTTGCATGCAAAAACAGTGTAATGAGCTAATTCACTCCATAGGGATGTCAGCTCTGAATAATACTGAGCAAGAGTTCTTCCTTCTTGAGCCAACGCCCATATCTTCCGATTTACTTCAAATCGCTTGGCCACATTTCCGGAAAAAGAATATGTCCGGGTAAGAGAATTCCACACTTCTTCGGCTGTGTCAATAAAAATATAGCTTTTGCGAATATGTACCTCCATAGAGTTAGACAACCAAGAGCACACCATGGCATTCTCTGAATCCCAATCATCATAGTCTTTGTCTGTCTCCAGGGGTTGCTTGGCTTTCCCATTAATATATTTCATTAATTTATGGGATTTAAGGGTCATCGTGCAGGCTTTCGACCATTCAAGAAAATTCTTCCCATCGAATTTAGGACTTACAAATGGAGTACTATGGAACCCCAATTTACTGCTACTTATAGCAGTACTTCTGCTTGAAATTGTGGATTCACCAGTATCCGCCATTTTCGATAATAATTTCCCCCTTAAATACTGGGTATTTTGGCAACAGCATCAACAATTCCACGAATAATTTTGGCAGGCCTTACCTGAGTCAGAGGGTCCCTCAGTTCTTCTGGATAATCAAGTACGCAGGTGCAACCTTTGTTTTTCAGTTTTTTTTGAAAGAACCTCATCTATATACGCAAATACATACACCTGTATAGCAGAAAACAAAAAAAAATTCTCAGAATTGGAAGATGATACTACCGTTGGAATCGAGAGGACCAGACGATCAACAAACTCTTCTGCACCGTCGTCGGAAAAACCGTGCAAGATGCCACACGCGCCGGCACGTAGGCGCGTCTGGCGGTGGCTGGATACTTCCGTCGGCGCGTGGGGGCGCGTGTAACGGTGGTTGGCGGCCGGACTTCTTGGGTTCTCTTCTTCTGAGGTATGTAGTTTGGTTTGGTTCTGATTTGTTTCGAAAAATTGTTGAACTGGGCAGTTTGGTTAGTAGCAGTTTGGAGCAATTTTAGCTTCTCTTTGAGAAGCCTTCAAGCTTTAAAAGATCCTCTTAACCTTCTCTGATACCATGATAGTAAGTAGGAGAAATGAAGAGAATGATAGATTTCATATATTCAAATGTTTAATTACAAAGAATGTAGACCTATATGTAGGTGAAAATACAAGAAACATAATGATAGTAGACAACATCATAACCATATCATAATTGTAATAGCACTAGCAGATGTTTGGTATCCAATGTTATAATAGGATCCAATGTTTAACAATTTGTTCGCAACTGTCTGCTGTGAACAGTTCAGTTATGGTGCCCACAAGGAGGTACTAGCAACTAGCAAGTCACTTCCAGTCATTTGCTAGCAACGCTAAACCAACCACTATAAAGGCACAGCTTAGATAAATAAATTGGGAAAGAAAACAAATAACTGGTAACAACCTAAAATCAGAATGCTCAATGGAGAACATGACTACAGTCTACAGGATCAATCCATCTAAATTCCTTAAGGACAAAATGTATGCTTAAATATTACGCCCTTTCCAAAGTTGAGCATGGAAAGCAAGTCAAAATATACAGTAACTCTCTTAACAATTCATCATACCTTGATGTCATTTAATTTTAAACCAGCTTCCTCAAATGCCGAGAAGGCATCCGCAGACAAAACCTCTGCCCACTGCCAAAATCAGACGGTCAATTTTAGAATTTTTCAAAACGTTTATAAAAGCCTTCCCGAAAACTGTTCCATGTCTACACATATTAAACGCAGGCTTTAAGGCATGACTTAGATTTACAGCAGAATTCTAGGTATTCAAAGAACCATAGTTTATAATTTGGTCATGACGCAAGGTTGCAGCAAACACCAACTGAACAGGAAACATAAACTAGTTCATATTTGGCAGACTATTTGATCTGATATTCTTCCTAAATATTATATTAAGTCTATAGAATAACTTGAGCATGAAGAATAGTAGAAAATTAGAATAAGTGGGCTAATAGTCGGGGGATTATGATCTAGTGAAATAAACAAGGCATAAGGTTATGTTTGTTTGCAAGGCTATAATCCTTGGACTATAAGCAAATTGTACACATTTTATCATACTTCATTGTTTAATATAACCTTATTTGATCAGTTTCTCGTTCATTTTCGGGGACTATCAATCCCTAGGTACAACAATTCCATAGAAATGAACTAAAAAGTGATTGTGATGACTTAGGGGTAAAATATAGCAGAAAATTAGAGCAATTGGGTAAAAGTCCTAAAATGATGATCCCATTCCCATATGACAAACTGACCTACAAAGTTATTTTAAACAGTAAAAAGTGAAAAGCATTTACAAATATCGAAATGGAGAAGCAGAGGAACTTAGGTACTACAAAATGGGACGAATGTAAATCCTACCTTGTAGCTGTAGTATCCAGCAGCATATTCACCTGTTATCAACAATCGTCCCGCCAGGCCCGAAAGGAAATATTAAATCCATGTTCAAGATGAATGAACAATTTATTAACTTGCAACAAGGTTACAACTCACAAACAAGACAAAGGTTATGATCGGAGTAAAATGTTTTAGAAGAAAGAACCTGAAAAAATATGCATAAATCCACAAAGAAACCTATCCTCCGGAAGTGGAGGGATCACTTCTGTTTTTTGGCTAACCCTGTGATCAACATTATAAATAGATTCTGACCCACCAGGTACATACTTTGTGTGTAGCTCCAGATCAAGACGAGCAAATTTAATCTACAAAGATATAACCAAACAACAAAACAAGGAAAAATTGAGAAAACTATTATTCTCGCTTTTGCAACATTTGATATGTAAGCCATTAGTGCATTCTGCTCCCAAGCTTTAGAGCCCAAATTCGTTCTCGCCATAATTCCAAAAGACCCAATAAACTAACATTTTTAAATATTGTCTACCATTGTCTCTGGAGTTTGACTCAGTTAATAGTTGGCTTTAATTTGCTAAAATATAAAATGAAGCACCGAACCAACTTATCATATGCATTTGGGGATACAGTGAAATGCATATGTCAGTTGAAGGCTTTATGTTATGCATACTGGAAACAGCCAAGGATCCATACATTAAAAAACAGCCTCTACTCTTAGGCTTAGGGGTAAGGTTAGTGTACATGGAGCACCTCGCCCTACTTTCGAATTGGACAAACTGGGAATTGTTTGGCTTGGTTTGCTTTATACGGGAACAGAGTGTCCTTGTGCTAAATTAACACTGCTATATGCAATTATAAATCATCTAATATAACAGAGTGAGAGCTAAATACATATATTGTTGCAATAATATAGGAAGTCAAAGTGTTTCACTGAAATGGCTAAGGGTTTCTGAGCCTGTATGGAAAGTCCTAGTGGCCAGAAGCTTCAAATACATATTTTCTGAAATACACTCCCCAGTTTCATAATGCTTCACAATGCTCATCAACGTATTCCTGTAACAATATTTAAGAATATTGTGTGTCAAGAGAATATTGTGTGTTAAGAAATTTGGGAATCCGAAGGTACTCCTACAGCAAAAAATATAAAATAGGGCATCAGCTGAAACTCAACAAAACGAATAAGTTCTGTTAATCTTTCTACTGCATATGTGACGGCCCTTGACTACCCTTCTCAAGATATGAAGTTATGAACTTTTGGCTCGTGTTTTGAATATTAAGGTTTGTAGAATGCAATAGCTTCGATACATTGTTTTAGGATTTACAGGAAGCTCAAACATAATGTACAAATGCCTAATTTGAACAAAACTAAACCACTGGTATGAAGACCAAGGAGAACAGCCAGAATGAAGTCTTAAAATAGATTTTTAATTGACATAATCTATTTTTCAAAATAGCAATCAACTGTGAAAACCAAAATCTCACTTTTCTATAGGTATCTATATGTATATATCAAGTTACTTCTGTTCTTGGAAGAACGAAGCATATTTAGTTAGACAAATATACCTGTGGTAACACCAGTTTTCCATGAATTGTGAAGGTAATTCAACAGCATCCCACTCAATTCCTCTTATACCAGCGACAAGACCCTCATCTTCTAACACATTTGCTGCAGTGCATGACCAAATTCATGAAAGACGGCCTTAACCTGAATAATCAGCAATTTACATTAATAATTCATTAAGATTAAAAACAGTGAAGGTATACCTTGAACTAGAAATTTCCATTATTTGCCCAAGTAAATTTTAAAAAAGTGCATGGGAATGGAGAACTGATGATGACAACTAGGACAATCATGTAGCATATTGGTACTCATATAACAAATAAAGTGTCAACGCATGATAAATCTTCCATATAAGTTTGAATCCTCCAAGTTTGTACAACCATTAAGCAATATCACTAACACTATGCATGTTAAGAGCATTTACAGCAAGCAAGCTTTTTTTATTCCTTGTTATGCAGAGGTATATGTGTAGAACAAATTAAATTTTGCACCAACTATGCATTTTTACTTCGTAAAATGTCATGAGGCTAGGCTTGTTTCCAACAGGAGGTGTTTGATTGCACACCACATGCGCAACAGGCAACCTAGCAGTAGCACCATCACGTGACAGTGCTCGGCTTCGAGCAAAAACCTCATCCATCCATGCTCCTTCAGGCTTTTCAGATGGACGAGAATATGGATCAAAGTAGAAGTATGCAATAGGACTGCCCGAAGATTCCTTCACACAATAAAATCTGACATCGTTGTTCCACGCCTAAAAAAAGTGAAATTGTCGTCAGTACTCTAAATTGCCTGCTACATGGCATGAAAAGATGTGCAACTTAAAGCCATCGTTACCGGAGCCAAACCATCGGCTGACTCAATGATAACTCCAAACAGCATCTTCGCAAGGTTGAAAAGGCCGTCCATAACTTTAGGGAATGAGAAGTAAGGGCGTAATTCATCCTGTATAATGATGGTAGTAGAACAGAAAGTCAATGCAAATGACAAATGACTAATATATACAGCACAATCGAGAACAAACAAACAAAAATCATAAGTGAGTATTGCCACCACTGTTGTAGGCTCGAAAAATGACAGAACATGTTCTAACAGTAGGACTAAACTTAAAAATTTAAAGAAACAGTAAAACCTACAACTATGCCTCCAGAATAAGGTTCTATAAGACTGGAAATTGGACACATCAGACGCTACATAACAAAGGCTTAGGAACTGTTAAAATCTTTATGTTACAGTTAAAAAGTGAGAACGTTTGTGCGATGGAAGCTCCTGGCAGCAGCTTACAGCAATGATTCTAACAGTCTGGATGAACATCCAATTAATAGTTCATTAAGCCGAAGGTACTGGGTGTTAGGATCTAGAGTGCGGCGATATAATTCAACCAAAAAGACTGTAAAAATAATACCCGGATTTTTAGGTGGAAAAACCCTAAAAAAACCATCGGCGAGAGAGCCAAAAATATCCACTATAATAAAATGGGAGTACAAGAATATTTCTTTTTAAGGCTGACAGAGAATAGCCCAAGTTAATAACTCTCTACGGGTTAAATAATTATACCCGAAATATAGAAAAAGAGGATAAATGAGAGGAAATATAAGAAAGAGTGTGTTGGTTGTTGTTGTGGTGTGTTGTGGTAAACAAATGCCTTATTTATAGGCTACAAAAGACAAGTACACATCATGCCTTACATCAGAGAATAGTTGTAGACTTTTACCAGCCTACCATAATTTATGGATTTAAAGATGACCTTCTCATAAGTTTAGCCTCCTTGTTTGACTTCCATGATAATCTAGAATGGTGAGCACCGTCCAACAAATCTCCACCTTGACTCATCATTCAGCAAAATGCTCCTCTCGCCATGAACACCTTGATTGAGTGTGGATGATACCAGCTAAGTTAAGACAATGATCAAACTTAGCTGATGGAAATGGCTTGGTTAACATGTCTGCAGGATTATCGGCTGTATGAACCTTCTCGACAGTAAGATTTCCTGCAGCAACAGTATCTCGGATAAAGTGGTGCCTTATATCAATATGCTTGGTCTTGGAATGATATTTGCTGTTCTTGGTCAAATGGACAGCACTCTGACTATCACTGAATACAACCAGAATATCTTGTTGTATACCAAGTTCGCTTACCAAGCCTCGGAGCCATATAGCCTCTTTCATACCTTCAATAGCAGCAATGTATTCTGCTTCAGTGGTTGACAATGCCGCAATGGCTTGTAATGAAGAATACCAACTGATTGCAGAGCCACACAAGGTAAATATATAAGCAGAAAGAGATCTTCTCCGATCTAAGTCACCACCATAGTCAGCATCAACATATCCAACTACGCCTCCGGGATTAGCTCTGTGTCTATCAAATACCAAACCAATATCAGATGAACCCTTCAAATAACGAAGAATCCATTTCACTGCTTCCCAATGTTGTTTTCCTGGACTGTGCATGAATCTGCTAACCATACTAACAGCATAGGCCAAATCAGGCCGGGTACACACAATGCATACATTAAACTTCCAACGGCATTAAAATAAGGAACGTGTGACATGCGCCTTTTACCTTCTTCGGATTGTGGACACTGTTTTGATGATAATTTGAAATGAGCAGCAAGTGGAGTATTAACAGGTTTACAATCTTTCATGTTGAACCTGTCGATCATCTTCAAAACATAATTCTTCTATGACAATAGAAGCTTACCTGCCTGACGATCTCTACTATTCTCCATTCCAAGAATCTTCTTGGCGGGACCTAAGTCCTTCATATCAAATTCACTACTCAACTGGGCTTTTAGCTTGTTAACGGGAGATTTATCTCGAGCAGCAATTAACATGTCATCGACATAAAGCAACAAGTACACGAAAGACCCATCTGATGTCTTCTGAAAATAAACACAATTATCATAACTACTTCTAGAGTAGCCGTGTTCAATCATGAAGGAATCAAACCTTTTATACCATTGTCTAGGAGACTGCTTCAGACCATAAAGAGACTTCTTCAACCGGCATACACAGTCTTCTTTTCCCGGAACTATAAACCCCTCAGGTTGCTGAATATAAATTTCTTCTTCGAGATTTCCATGAAGAAATGCAGTTTTCACATCTAACTGTTCCAACTCCAAATCATGCAACGCAACCAGAGCAAGTAATGTACGAATAGAGGTATGTCGGACAACAGGAGAAAATACCTCATTGAAGTCAATGCCTTCATGTTGATCAAATCCTCTAACAACAAACCTTGCTTTGTGTCTTGCACTTTCAATGCCAGGGATGCCTTCTTTCTTCTTAAAGATCCACTTACAACTGATGGCTCTCTTACCCTCAGGTAACTTCACCAGATCCTAAGTATCATTTTTATGAAGACTCTCAATCTCTTCTTGCATAGCTGTAACCCATCTTGCTGAGTCGGTACTAGAGATAGCCTCAGAGTAACTTCTGGGCTCATTAGAAACATCAATCTCTTGCGTAACAGCTAAAGCAAAAGCAATGTTGGCACTTTGGTCAACGTATCTTTGAGTCGTCCTTTTTGGTCTCTGTTCAGGAAGATTTTGAGCCATAGACCATGGTTGTGGTAAACCTCGCCTTTGTGGTTGACGTTGTGGACTTCTGTGGTCAACAACAATAGTTTGATCATTGGAATTTTGTGGAATGGAGGAAGTTGGGACATTTTCCTCTTCATCTGAAGTTTTGACTTCGAACTCCACCTTCTCTAAGGTACTGTCTATATCATTTGTACCTATAGGGGAAGCAACAACATCTTTTCCAGAAGATAGCATAATATTTTCATTAAATGTAACATTTTGACTATGAAAATGTTAACTCGAATAACTTGTAGAAGGGGAGGGGTTGAATACAAGTTATATAATCGTGTCTGATTTTTACTTGGTTATATGAACAAGAATAAACGAATGAATCAAACTCTGTTTGTATTAATAAGATCAAATACAAACTCTACCAAAGGTGTACAAATACCTTTAGCAGCTGCTGACAAAATAAATTTCTCTCTGTTTGTACTCTCGTATACTTACGATTACAAACCTCTGAACGAATTCACGAACTCTTTTTACAATAATAGAGAGAGAGTATTTATAATGCTACCTATCAACTAATTACAGAAAGATAATCTATACATGACAATGTTCTGCCGTCCAGTTGATAGTTTCCATCAATAGAAAATCCTTCACTTCATAAAATCTTCTTGCTTGTTCTTCAAACAAAGATCCTGTTTTATAGCACTTGCCAGTTTCTGTAGCATCCATAATGACATCATCAGTAACACAACTGATATCAGGATTGTACACTGCATCAGTATCTGACCATCCCATCAGTACTTGACTTGCTCTATCAGGATTCGATCTCAGTTCCTGACATATAGTCCTCGATGCACTGTTCCTGACTTAATTCTACAGATTACTGTCTAATACATATATCCTATATACAAAGTGCTAAATCCTTTATAAATCAGGATATACAAGAAGTATAAGTAAAATTCTATTCTTAACATCACAACTCATGAATTATTCCTAACAATCTCCCCCTATTTATGCTTTAAAATCTGAAGCATAAATCTAAGTTGTGGATGTCAAAACATATAACAATAACCAGAATAGAATTTATGAATTCAAAAATCATGAAGTTAAGTACCTCTCCTTCCTCAGATGTAGACAAAGTATCCAGTACTTAGACGAAAGAATTTTAACTATTAATGCTTCTGTTCCTTTACCACTTCCCTGCTAAGATTAACCTCTGTCACTCCTAGTTCTTCTTTTTATTTCCCTTTGTCTGTTCTTTATCTCCCCCAGTCCCCCCAGTCTGGTGTTGTTGTTGTCTTTGAATCATCTTTATCTCCCCCTTTTTGACATCAGCAACATTAATTCCAAGAGATTCAGTAACAGAACAAATGAGATTCATCAGAACTGCTTGATTTTCCATAATTGTGACTTGATTATCTTCAAGTGTTTGAAGTCTTGATTTAATTTCAACTTGAGATTTCTGAATGTCTTGTAAAAATTCAGAATTGACTTCAATGTTGGAAGTGTTTGGAATATCTTCAGATTCAAGTCTTGTAGAAGAAGTTGCCTGTGTAGAATGATATTCAAGTAATAAAACTCGATTAGAAGTATCAACATCTTCACATTTCTGATCTGAAGCTGCAATATGATCATCTTGTCCTTCACCAGTATTCTGTGTACTAACATCTACAAATCCTGACTCTTCTTTAGAGTGATCAGAGACTGTTGATGTCTCAATTCTAGCTGATATTGGAAGTACATACAAAGGAACACTAGGATCATTAGGAATTTCATCTGGTACATATGTATCAAGAGATTGTTTTATCCTGGCACCTCTTCTGTTAATGATTCCTGCAAGCCTCTCTTTTTGCTGCTGAGCTTTAACCTCTGGCTTTGCATTATGATGTGCTTGGTCATTCTTCTGATACATCTTGATAAATGAATAAGTACCAGCATCCATACCAAGATTGTCAGACCAAGATTCAGGAAAACCTGATCCCAGAAATCAAACGATGGTTTCCTAATTTTCTCTCCCTCACTATGGAGTTGATCATCCATACCCTCATTCTCACTTTGACTATCTAAAGTCAACACTCTTTCTACCTCACCTTTTGCCTGGTCAGGAGCCAGCCGCTCTGATTGTGGATCAATATCCATCTTTTCAAGTGTATCCCTCAAATTTGGATAAATGCTCTCATGACCTATAGAAAAATAGAGGTTAGAAGAAGTTTTTATACCTTAACTCACATGGAGAGAGGGTTCCTCATTTGGCATGGGGCTTGAGGTTTTCTCCAAGGAGTGAGCTGCTATAGTCTCTGAACCCTTACAATCATCTTCTTTCCTTCCAGAGACTACAGGCTCCAGTATACCACTTTCAGGTTCTCTACTAGACTCTGATGTCTTCAGTAACACTTTACTAGACACCATAGTTAGTATTTCACCATCTTTAAGTGTTGTTTGCTGAGACTCACCCTCAAGGTGGATAGACTCTGACTGAATAATATTGTTTGATCTTCAAGAAAACCAGTCAAAGTTATTCCTCCCATATCATAGGGTTTCTCACTTGCAATTTTAGTCATCACAGAAGACCTTTCAACATCAGTTATCACAGCTCCTGAGTCATCCAACCTCTGACTAGATGGTTCTTGTGGTGCAGTGACTGTGATCTGATCTTTCCTACTATCCACCACTGGTGCAATAGTATCTTCTATTGACTGCTTTCCACTATCTACTCCCTCCAGTTGTTCACCTTGAGCTGAAGCATCTTCAATAATGACATCCTTGTCAAATAAATATGCATGTAGTGATTGAAGTGCAACATGCTTCGAGAGTCCAAATTTCTTGACTAATTGTCTTCTGACAGATACATAGAAATACATCTTCATTAAGTCAAGTCTTTGATGTAGAAGTCCATATTCATCTGGAAATAAAAGTCTTGGTACTCTTTCAACCAGAAAATCTAGAACAGGCCTTGACAACTTCACTTTGAGAGAAATTAGTCCCATAGCCAGTCTGTATGATAATGTAGTTTCCCATGAAGAATCAATATCCAGATCTCTATAGTCATTTGCTGACTTGATTGTAGCTTTATTTGTAGAAACCTGCATGATATTAGTTGGACTAGACTCTGTGTGTGTAGGTGACAATTGAATCTTTCTCCTTGTTCTTCTGGTATAGTACGTGAGCAAAAGATTTATCCTGAGAAGACTCAAGAGGTGTAGACACAGAAGTGATCTTGGGATGATATCCTTTTTCAATAGACACAGTCTTTTGAGAGACAGTATCCAGTAACTGTTTTCCCTTGTTAAGAACTACAGCCTTTTGAGAGACTGCAGCCTGGCTGTGACTAGGTGCTTCATCTCTTTGTCCTAGCTTAGAAAGTCGAATTGCAGCCTTCAATTCTTCTTTCTCAGCAAGAGATTTATTATCATCATCTTCACTAGAACTACTACTACTTGACACAACAAATCTTCTCTTCCTTACAACTGATGTCTTTTGAGAAACACCAGAGGTTGGTTTCTTTGAAACAATAGGCTGTGAATTAAAACTTTGTTCTTGAATTATTTCAGAGACTATAATGTTTTGGGCTACTTGGGTAGACACAGGTGGGTTCTCCTCCAAATGAGATTCCTGAGCCATTTCACCACAAAAGAAAGAAGAATTGTAGAGAGTAGGAAGATGAGTTTTAAGAATTACCTGAACATGATGTGGATAATGAATTGCAGGTATTTCATCTAGATTCTTTTCATTGTCCTTCTTTATAATGTCAGAGAAAATTCTCTTTTGTTGTTCATAAGAAGAAACACAATGTTCCCTACCAAATCTAGCTTCAACATCAGGAATAAAATGGTTAATAAACATTTGCATAAATCTATGATAATAAACCATTTTCCTGTTTTGATCTCTTGGCCCAAGTTTAATACTCATCTGACTTAAGATAATGTGGCCAATGTTAATTACTCTGTCATAAAGCAAACTATAAGCAATATGTGATGTAACAGAAGTAATTTGCTGAAAAGAACTACATTTACCAGTAAAACATTTAGCAATTTTATCAAAGAAGAAAGACCATTCCTTTCTAAGAAAAGACCTATTCAACTGGCTCATGTTGTCTAGAGGTCCACTATAACCTAATTCAGACAGCATAATTCTTACATTATCATCAGATGGTTCACTTGCAAAATTATCAATAACAGGTAAGAGAAGTACTGAATTAACAACAGATTCAGTAATGTCAAATGAATCTTGTCCTAAGTGTAGAACAATCTTACCTGATTGACTCTGAGTAGAATCAATTACCTCAGCATTCTCCCAAGCTTGTGAAACAGTTGCTTGATTGATCTGTGGAGATGCTGTCAATGCATAACTTAATGGTCCATACGCCAGAAAGTCCATGATTGGATGAAAATCAGTTAATACTCCTTCCTTGTTGGTGATAGCTGCTACAAGATTGTTCGTCATAAAATCAAAGTCACCAAACTTGAAAGCCACTGATTTAGGTAATCTTCTTTGAGCTGCCATTTTTGATCTGAAAAGAACTTTGAAAAAATTCTTGAAATGAGTTAGTGATTTTGAAAACTTGAGAGTGTTTTTGCTTTAGAGAATGTGAAATTAGAGAAAGCAATTACACAATTAAGATTTCAAAACAAATCTATTTCATAAATCTTTCAGACCACTATCCCACGTCGACACGTAGATTGACAGGTGTCAGTCCCTGAAAAATGCGGTTACCCATAATTTTTGGAAAATAAAATCCAAAATTGATTTTCATGAAATAAATCAGGGTATAAATAATCAATACTGATCAGCTTCATTTTCCTGTTGTGACCTCTCATCAAAATAATCACAAAAAACAATGTGATTTAAAAATAATAATAAATCTCTAATCCTGATGATCACACTTGAAATCCTGATCAACTATCATCCTGATTCCAGAGACTTAAACAAAGTTTCCACATGGCATTTTTCATCTGAAAAAGAAATAAACAATTAATCTGAACAATATCAAGTGGTTAGATATATTCGACATTTCTTGAAAATACAAGAAATACAATCACACGCAATAAATAGCATCTGACTTCATTAAAACTTCCAAGTGACTGTTCAGCTTCTCACATCTTTCTATAAAAGAAACAGACACCTTATGCCATTCTCCATAAACCTTTCAATTTCTTTTCTTTTAAACAATGCTTCTCAAACCAAAATTCCATTCAAACCCATTCTTTAGATTTTTCACAGTCGATGAACATCCTGTTCTTGATCATCTCTTTGAAAAGACGACTCTTCTCATCGAACTAATCATGGATGGATTGGTTTCCGATAATATCTAGAGGTTTCTCCTATAACACCCATCTGTTGGATACAATCTTCCCTTAACCTCCTCAAAACTTGAGGATGAAGAATTTGGCCGAGAATTTGAGGTTGATCTTGATGGGGATGCTATACATTTAAGTTAGCTGCTCTCATTCAAGTCGCCCAGACAAGGAATCCAAGAATAGACGAGGCTGTTCAATCCCTTGATGGATTTCTTGAGATGCTCCTTGTCCTGTACCTCAGAATCCATATCAATAGACAAGTATAAGATTATCAATAGAAGTTAGACAAAAAAATGTTGTATTTCATTTCCATGTATGTAATGCTTTCAATTAATGAAAATACAATTTCTTATTATCTACTTGTCTTTTGATTATTGAATGATGTATAAATTATCAGTATGCAAATATTTAAAACTTGCTAGCATAGACTTAATACATCCCAGAATTACTATACAAAGTAAACGTCAGGATCTGAAACAATTTTCATAATCCTGATACTGACACAATACTGATGACGTCAGCATCTTGATAACAAATTCTAATCCTGTTGATTATTAACAAGTCTATCATACTGAAATTTATCAAGGCAAAGTGTTATAGCTAAAGCATTTAACAATCAAATATAGATCCTGACAAGAATATCAAGTCTATAAGCTAAAAACAACATACCTTGCTACTTTTACAGATGTTAAAGATCTAGAAATTTAACATTCCTAACTCACTTACTAATCTACTGAATGTAGTCTCATCAAGTGGTTTAGTTAAAATATCTGCAAGCTGTTTATCAGTTGAAACAAAATGAAGTTCCACAGTACCATTCTCAATATGTTCTCTAATAAAATGATACCTGACATCAATGTGCTTAGTCCTTGAATGTTGAACTGGATTTTCTGCAATTTTAATAGCACTAGTATTATCACAAAACATAGGAATATTACTAAGTGTCATACCATAATCCATCAACTGATTTCTTATCTAAAGGAGCTGTGCACAACAACTACCTGCTGCTATGTACTCAGCTTCTGCAGTTGAGGTTGAAACAGATTGTTGCTTCTTGCTTGCCCAAGAAATCAATCTATTTCCCAAGAATTGACATGTACCTATAGTGCTTTTCCTGTCTATTTTACACCCTGCATAATCAGAGTCTGAATAGCCAATTAGTAAGAAATTAGATTCTCTAGGATACCATAAACCAAGATTTGGAGTTCCTTTGAGATATCTAAAAATTCTCTTCACAGCAATTAAATGAGATTCCTTAGGATCACTTTGGAATCTAGCACATAAATAGGTAGAAAACATTATAGCTGGTCTACTTGCAGTTAAATACAACAATGAGCCTATCATGCCTCTATAACTAGTATTATCCACACTCTTCCCCTTAGGATCAGAGTCTAGTTTAGTGGTTGTTGCCATGGGTGTTTTTGCAACTGCAAAGTCTTGAAAGTCAAACCTTCTTAAAAGATCTTTGATATACTTTGACTGATTAATGAAGATACCAGTCTCAGTTTGTTTGACCTGCAAGCCTAAGAAATAATTTAATTCACCCATCATGCTCATTTGATACTTAGACTACATAAGCTTGCTAAACTTAGCATACAACTTTTCATTAGTAGAACCAAAAATAATATCATCAACATAAACTTGAACTAAAAGCAATTCACCTTTTATCTTCCTAAAGAATAGAGTTTTGTCAATCGTACCTCTTGTGAAGCCATTTTCAAGAAGAAATTTAGACAAAGTCTCATACCATGCTCTTGGTGCCTGCTTTAGTCCATAGAGTGCCTTGTCAAGTTTGTAGACATGATTTGGAAACTTTGGATCAACAAATCCAGGTGGTTGCTCCACATACACTTCCTCATCAAGCTTGCCATTTAGAAATGCACTTTTTACATCCATCTGGTATACCTTGAATTTTGAATGAGCTGCAAATGCAAGAAACATCCTGATTGCTTCAAATCTAGCCACAGGTGCAAAGGTCTCATCATAATCAATGCCTTCTTCTTGAGAGTAACCCTTGGCCACCAGTCTTGCTTTGTTTCTTACAATCATACCAGATTCATCTAGCTTGTTCCTGAAAACCCATCTTGCACCAACAATTGATCTATCTTTGGGTCTTGGTACCAGTTTCCAGACTTTGTTTCTCTCAAATTCATTTAATTCCTCCTGCATTGCAATTACCCAATCAGGATCATGTAAGGCTTCTTCAACCTTCTTAGGCTCATTCTTTGAGAGAAAGCAACTATACAAGCATTCATTTTGAATTGATCTTCTAGTTCGAACACCACTATTTGGATCACCAATAATTAAATCTTCAGTATGATCCTTTGTCCATTTTCTAACAGGTGGTAGATTGACTCTGCTAGTCTCTCCCCCTAAGTTAGTGGTATCTCTTGTAGAAGAATTCTCTCTACCTTCAATAACTCTCCTCTGATCAATAGAATCAGTAGATTTCACATTGCTGCTAGTTACTGATCTTTCCTCAGTAGACTCTGAAGGATCAGTTCCTGATGGAGTAGACTCTGAATAGCTAGTCTGCTCCTGATGATCATTGTGTTCTTCTTGATTCATTTGCTCCCCCTCAACAGTAGCATTCCTTTGAGAAGCAATAGAAATTCCTTCTGAAGAACCTTCATCATCACTGGAGAGTATCTCAGAATTATTCAGATTTTCAAATTCCAATTTGTCATGGCTTTCATCAGTTTGCAAAATTCCAAATTTCTTATCATCAAATGCAACATGAATTGATTCCATAACAATGTGAGTTCTGAGATTATAAACTTTGAAGGCCTTTGATGCTGAATATCCTAGAAAGATTGCTTCATCCAATTTGGCTTCAAATTTTCCAAGTTGTTCTGGATGAACTTTTAGGACATAGTATTTGCATCCAAAGCTGTGAAAGTATTTCACACTTGGTTTCTTTCCTTTGATAATCTTATAGGGAGTTTTTCCATGACTATTTACCAAGGTACAGTTTTGAGTAAAACATGCAGTGTTAATAGCTTCTGCCCAAAAGTAGGTTGGAAGTTTTGCATCTGCAAGCATGGTTCTTGCTGCCTCTATGAGAGTCCTGTTCTTTCTTTCTACTACACCATTCTACTGAGGTGTACCAGGTGCAGAAAACTGTTGAGTGATTCCATTGTGTGCACAATATTCCTCCATTGTAGAATTCTTAAATTCTGTACCATTGTCACTCCTAAGTACTTTCACTTTGTACTCAGAGTTATTCTGAATATTCTTGACAAGATCAATGATTTGCTGAGGAGCTTCATCCTTCTTGTGTAGAAAGAACACCCATGTAAACCTTGTGAAATCATCCACTATTACTAGAGCATATCTTTTCTTGCTGATAGACATTATGTTTACTGTACCAAATAGATCAAGATGTAGCATGTGAAATGGTTCAGTAATTGAATTTTCAGTCTTGCTCTTGAAAGTGATTCTTCTCTGCTTTCCAAGCTGACATGCATCACAAAGTCCATCTTGCACATAATTTGCCTGAGGTAGGCCTCTCACCAGATTGTGCTTAACAAGTTTATTAAGCTTCTTGAAGTTGAGATGTGAGAGCTTCTTGTGCCAATTCCAGCTTTCATCATTTGTTGCTTTACTGTAGAGACATCTAATAATTCCTTTAGACGTATCCCTTAAGCTGGCTTCATATATGTTACCATGTCTTTGACCAGTTAGAACAATGTCTCCATTCTGCATATTCAAGATTTTGCATCCTTCTCTGTCAAAGATTGTGTAAGAACCCTGATTTTTGTAATCTTTTAAGAATATAATATCATATGACATTGTGAATTTGGGACCTTTTGAGTTCACCTATGTTAATTTATAGAATTGATTGTCTGAGAAACTATGTTGTTGTATTCACTATGTAAGATAAAAAGGGAGATTGTGAAGGCAAGAGTCTTATTGTTAGTAAGATTTATAAAACTTGAGATTTGAGAATGATTAGAGTGTTAAAAGATTTATTAAGGATTATGACAAGGAATTATGGACATTCGAGGAATTTGCACAATTAGTACTTAAGGAATTATAGGGGAAATCTCTACGCGACAAAATATTATTACGAGAGATTAATTAAGATACGATACGAATTAAAGATTAGATAATAAACATTGGTGGGAGAATAATAATACAAGGAGTAGTATTGCATGCAAGCCCATGCAACCAAGTAGTTAGAAACCAAGCCAACTAGTTAGCCATTGGATGATGAATAGTGTTTAGTTGCATGCTTTTTGAAAAAGGAGGAGACAAGAGTACATGAGAGCCATGCCTATAGCCATACCTAGGCTTGTGCCATACTAATACACACAATAATACATATCAACCTCATCTAATACCACTCATTCACCCAACACCAAAATCAAACACAAAAACTCTCCCCCCCCTTTACCTTGCTCTCGGCCTAAGCTAAAAAAGGGAGAAGAAAAATTCTTCTTCCCCATTTCCCATCACTCATAATTCCCACCATAAATCCTAGGTCATCTACATCATCTAATCAAGGTATGCTAGCAATTTCACTTCATTTCATCCATCCAATTCCAAGTTATAAATTATTAAAGTTTGGTTGAATAGTAACCAAGTTTGTTTTTCTTTTAGATCTTGGATTATAAGTGTTGTAGGAGATCATCTAAGGTGTTGTTGTGTTGTGAAAAGCTTACCCAAGGTCCCTAGGAGCTCAAGAAGGTATAAAAATCACAAACCCTCTTGGTTATGTAGTATTTATAATGTTTGGTAGTAGATCCATGCATGTATGAGCTAATCTTGGTTGTATAAGTGTTGGATGACTTGGATCTTGAGTTTTATGTTGAGATTATGACTTTTATGACTATGGATAGTATATATATCACCATGAGTGTTATGAACCATGATTTGAGTGTATTAAGTGTTGGTTGTATGGTGGAATTGTGAAAAATGATTGATGTAAGTGGTATGTTCATGCTGAGTTTTTCCAGGAGCAATGACCTGTATTGTGACACGATTTTGAACACCCAAATGATGTCCCCTAATGTCCTACCTTATATTGTTGGAAAGATAATTGAATGTAGTTTCTGGATATGTAAGATTCATAGCTAGGTGATGTGTGGATTTTTAGTTATGGCCGGAGAAGTGATTTTTGTTTCTGGACTATGGACTGCATAAAGTGACCCCATTGTGAACCTTGTTTAAACACCTTAAAAATTATTTGGGATTATGGAAAAATTAGAGAAGCTATGAAATACAGTGGTGAAGGCTACCCAAAAAGAATTGGATTAAAATATGAATTTTTGGATTTTATAAAAATGCTAGAGTAAAATTCGCGCAATGGAAAAAGGTCGATTAGGGGAACATTATTCTAGGGTTAATGGTTATGGTTCGAACGTGGTAACTAAATTAAGTCGATTAAGTGACAAGCGTAAACGAGTGATGTCATGGACCTATAGTGGGGCTAGGGAGTCATCAGACGAAGTCGTTAAGTTAATTTCGTATCCCCTTAAAACCCCGTAATTAGAAAGAAATTGTTAAGGTACTAACGAACGATTATTGTTTATGAATAGATCGTTCGAATTCGCACGCTCGACCACCCCAACCAAACCAAGGCAAGTTTACTTTTCAAAACTTATACATATACAAGGATTTTCACTGTTGTGTTTGTAGTTTTCAAATTATATCAAATGCTATGTTTATCGAAGTATTGATGCAATTGAGATTGAACAAGTACATGTATGCTTTTACCCCTTGAACTTAGATTGAAATGTTTTCTTCGGACAACGACTCTAGCAATAGAGGTCGTAGCGGTCCGTATATACTATTGACCGGGGAGCGGTATATTATTATATTGTATCTATATTGCGAAAACCCGAAGGGTCATTCGAGTGGTATCGTATATTCAAATACCTATTATTATATCTTCGTAAATACTCGAAACCCTATCTTGGATTAAAAGTTTATTTATTAAATAATTATTTTATTAATTATTAATATTAAATCTTAAAATATCGTTTAATAATTATTGTTCACTATTTTAGAAGCAAAGTTAATCCAAGATACCTTTTAATACTTTCAAACTCGAACTTTTTCGAACTCAAAACATTTTCGAAAACCCCCGGTCAGGTTCTGCTTCTTGTATGATTTCAAGAATTATCGGTCGACTGATGTCGAACCACAACTACTCTGTTTTCAATCAAAATCTGGTTTTTAAAAGAAAAAGAAAAAGGGACTCTGGCAGGTGTGGGAACCGTTGACGAACGATTCCCGGGATGTGTAAGCGGCCGTGAGCCAGGCGGTCCATCACTTATTATTCCGGCCCAGGTGTTGCCGAAGGATGATTACGGATGTAGTTTTCATCGAGGGTGATTACGGATGTAGTTTTCACTCGGGGATAGTTACGGATGTAGTTTCTATCCTTCTACCGGTAGAGAAGACCCGCGGATTATTGGACTTGGATGTGGCGACTGATCATCGTCAATCCTTGTCAGGTTTTCATGTTTTCTTCCAGTCCCATCCTCCACTTTGGAAAAATACTCAAACACTGCTTCTTGGGCCTAAGTGCCAAGTTGCCGATAGTGTGGTTTTTGATGAGAAAATATTGACATCGTGCAGTATCTAGAACTGCAAGATTTTCTATAAAGATTGGCACGTGTTAGTGCACTCTTGCTATTGTTTCAAAGAATGAAATGTTTTTGTATGAGAAACCTTCTAAGCTAATGGAAGGAAAGAGGTTTGCAATGATGTATTCCCTGTACAGTATGTTAATCGTAGAGTATTTTGCCGAAAATGATATACTCATATGTACATATTTTCAAACTTGAGATATATTGAAATGGGAACCTTATAAGGGGTTCATATGTTATCCTAAAGCTCCTTAGTGAGTATAGATGTTTTATTCAAACTCGGGCACATAGATTGTCCAATTATGTTTTGAAATCTGAGATATATACCCATATAGTTGGGAATGTTTTCGAAATAAACCACATTATTATTTTACAAAATAGTGAACTTGCTGAGCATTATGTAGCTCATTCTTGCTTTATAAAAACTTTTCAGAAAGGGAAGAATTTGGCCGATTAACTCCGCACCAGCAGAAGAGGAGTAGAAGAATTACCCGGAGATGATTTAGTCCATGATAAATGCTACAGAGTAGTCTGATAGGTTTTCAACTGTAATAGTAAGACTTGTCTTCAAGTGTAGTTGTATAAGTGGAATTGCGTAAGACTCTGGATTGTACAGATGAATTGTAATAGTTAGTGTTACCTTTGGTTATCGTTTCTGAGGCTCTAACTTGATGGTGTGTAAGATTGAGGTATGGATGGATGTATTGTTGAGTTGTAAAGTTAATACAGGTATGATATGGTTGGATGATGATGTGACGACCTGAATAATTGACCTCAGATTTGGGGGCGTCACAGAAATGGTATCAGAGAGATAAGTTACAGTACTCAGAAACGAGAGTGTGGAGAGTTAAGTCTAAGTAGGAGAATGACATAAGAGATTGTAGTAAACTTATTATTGGACTACCGGAAGAGGTACCGGTGAGTAGAATGGACTGGAGTGTTTACTGGAGGTATTGTACTAGGGTCGATAGAATCCTTAGAGACCTTCAGAATGATGAATAGAGGTTTGAGAGTCGTACATGACCTATCATAGGTAATGATATAGGAAGCAGAGCGAAATCTCAAGAGCAGCTGAGATAGAGGCGATATTGCCAATATAATCGGATGACTAGGCTGGCATAAATTTTATGGCCCATAGTCCTCCACAGTTTAAGAGGCAGCATTTTAAGAATCAAGAAGTTTAGACTTCCCTACATAATTAAGGGTACTTAGTACTTGGAATAATGACAGTCTTTTACTTTGATTATAAGATCCGATTTTCGATAAGTAACGGGTTTCCTTGAAGGATGGTCACTATGTCGTTGTGGATTCCATTACCCTTGATGGCGAATTTTACATATGTTATACGAGAATGTTATCATAAGACGAGCGTGCTAGATAATTCCACGCATGATTCGGACGCTAGAGCATAGTAGTTCAACTTAGAGAACAAACAAGCAGAATTAACAAAGCGACTCTAGTGAAGTTGAATATGGTTGCAACGAGCGATACAGTGATCTCAGAGTCTACCAAAGGAAGAGACCAGTGAGTCCATACTGGAATTATTTGATAGAAATTTTAGCAGAGACTACGCATATATACTTGTAAACCTATATATTGCTGGTAACGTATGTTCACGTGCACACACACCGCCACTGAACCTATGGACTGCATTGAGATCCCTGAGAGATCTCTTTGATCTGTTCCCAGGGGGAACTGGCCACTTGTGATTCATGTCGGAAGGCATGAAGTAGGACCCTATGGACTTAGCAGGTGTCCCCGGAATGATGTGAAGCTTGGCCTTCAAGATAAAGCACGGGAATGACAGATATATTGTGAAACCCTAACTCGATAAATGACTTTAAGATGATGATTGAGAGACGTACTAGTTGGTGTCTTGAATTACGAAGACGAAGAGATGGAGTTACCCTTATAGTGGTGATAGTGAGATGCACGAATGGTTATTAACTTATTTTGGTAACTACCGGCTGGAGCACTACTTCATTTTAAACTGTTCACTAACCATGTTACCTCGATTAGTTTATATCAGGTAATCCTTCTAGCTTTCTACTTCAAACTTGTGGAATAACCACCAGTGATATACTTTCTCTAAACCGGGACTCATCCAAAGTATCTTATTTGATCCCCGAGTATTCTATTTGAAGTTTATAATTATTTCGTTCTGCTCAGGACTATTTACACTTCCTTTCAATTATCCAAGGAATGTTCAACAATCGTTTCCTTAATTAATCAATGAATATTCCTAAACGAATATTGATATTTGACTACTTCTTTCATACTTGCATTCTTCAGTCGAGCCCATAAATATTTAACCACTTGTTGAGAACAGGGATGATCTAACATCCAGATATTCCTCATGAGTCCTTTCTCCTATTCAAAATGAGATTGTGCGTCTTACGTTGAAATCATAGTAAGGATATCATTCTGATATTGGTATCCCGAATTTAATTCTATTGTCGGATCTGATAAAGCATGTGTACGGCGGCACCCTTGGGTGGACCGTTTCACTGATAAGTAATACTTGATGAGAGGTTATCGATTGTTCCGATAACTAGAACATTCTCTTCAGATTTTATAGTTTTCTTTTTTTCAAACTTAATAACTTCTTATTTCCATTCGTTGTCCGAGTAGCCTAAAGTTTCTTCAATGGCTACGATGTTGAAATTCCGTTTTATCCAATTGAAACTGGCTAGTCGTTATGTCAATATGAATGACTAGTTGATTGTTCTAACTACTCAAAATTGTAATGTTGTGAAGAACACCTAGCTAATTGTCCTAGCTGGTGGTGATTTCTCAAACGGGTGAATTAGCAAATTTTGTCTCGCTAGTTTCTAGTGTTTCTTGAAAAGGACTAGTTATTGTTCCACTGGTCCAACTCCCAATTTAATTCATTCCGCAATGCATTTTGCATGTGGTAAAGTATGATGATGAAAGTTTTGACGAATAACTTGATTGAGACCTAGTGAGGTCGCCCACTCGACTTGAACTCTTACCCATCTTCGTATCAGACTTTATATCACTTGAATATTTTATTCTTTCATTCATACAACGAGAATTCATTTGAAACCATTGATTACTTGAATGACAAACTACTTCAATCTTTAATTGTCATGGAGTAGAATTTCTTTCTATTGGCTGACCTTCATCAATGCGACTTTAGATTTCCCCTTATTTTTCAAGAGGAAAAGTATTAACCAGATGTAAGAATTGTATAAAGACCGTCTTTATGACTTTTGTATCCAACAATCATTGCCCTCGTGCAACATTCTCTATGATATCACATTACAAGATTATCAGGACATGAAGGAATAAACCTTGTTGTATTCTTTTTGTCCATCCTTACATCTCCGAAAAATCGAGACTCCTAGTATTTGGAACCATCAACATTCTTGGAACATCCAATGTGGAATTCTTATGGAAATTATCTATTGGACCTTGTTATTTTGAAACCATTCCTTTCAAAAGCGATTACTCTAAGGTGAACGGGAGGTACAATTGTGAACCGTTGCACCAATTTGAGATCAGAAACCAAATGTTGTAATTGTGCAGCCAGAGCGTTATGCCGAGTGATTATTTAAAGTAGGATAACATGTCGGGGCATACCACAAGACCTTTAATATTAGTGTGAGGAAAGTTACAGGAAATGATGAGGTGGTTGGGAGTACGTTCCTACCAACCGTTGTCAGGATGTTATAGTAATGAATTCTGGAGTTACCAAGCCTTTTCCTGATCCAAGAAATTCAAATCGATTGTGATGTAAGACATATCCTTAGAGGAAACTAACATGGAAGTGAGATGGACAAGAAAGGAAGAAATATCGTGGCAAGAATGTGAAGCTTTACTTAGCTAAAAGGGAGTGATGCACATAGCGAGACATAATGTTTAAAAGGCCCTTAATAGCAAATGGATGCATGGATATATCCCAATGATCCTTCGAGACTACCACCTAATCAAGTTTATTGGGAATCGCAGCAGCATACAGGCCTCAGGCTGATTGGCGCCAGTTGTGAAAGAGGACGAGCGCATGACATCTTACCTATACCATCGAGAACTGAAACCCTTATCGGAAATGGAGGAATTGTTGACTAGTTAAAGTGCGTAGTTGTTTTTCAAAGATAAGGTTAAAGAGAAGGTTTCACCAACTCCAGATCGACCTCTGTACTGCACCAAAGTCGGCATTTTACATTAATGTAAACATTATAAATTCTGGTAGTATCATGTGGATTGACTAATGAGTTAGAAGCCTTTATGGATTAATGAACAAAGTTTTGGAATGAAATGAGATATTAGCAACAACCTCGTTGTTAGCTATACTTGATGATAAAAAGAGGACTTTAAGAGTCACGATGATGCGTCTTTCAAGAGTTTAAGAGGTGTGCTGATGCAGTAGAAAGGGGATGATAGCCTATACTTCTAAACAACATAAAGGTTACGGGATAGGATATACTAACCGTGAGTCAGGGATTAGTCATGATAGCGTTCACGCATAAAACTGAGAAGTTAACTTTATGAGAAAAGTGTGAAAGTTTTCCACAAGTGCCATAAGTATATCTTCATATTAGAACTAAACATAAGAAATAGAAGGTGACGAAAGGGAGCAGGGAGTATAATGGAGAAATTTGTTATTTCCCAGGAAAGGCCAGTGTGGTGGCCGATACCTATAGAGGGGATTATTCAAAATTAGAATTCAGTCAGTATTGACCAAGAAAATAGAGTATATACAATAAAGAATAATGTTAGAGGAAAATGACTAAATTATGGGGAAGGACAAAGATGTACAGAGAATTAAGAGAATGTTTGGCAAACGGATATGAAGAATTGTATTGGCAAGCTATTAAGTACAAACGCAACATGTCAAAAAAAACAAAATGATAGAGATCTGGTGGATCAATTCCGCCCGTAGAAAATCTTGAACGTGGACAGAACTATAATGAATTTCATGAGTAGGTTGCCGAAGACCGAGCCAAGAGATGACCTTAGTTGATTTATAATTGCTGGACCAAGTGATTTACCTACGAGAG
This sequence comes from Kitagawia praeruptora, assembly GCA_037693485.1. Lineage (NCBI taxonomy): Eukaryota > Viridiplantae > Streptophyta > Magnoliopsida > Apiales > Apiaceae > Kitagawia > Kitagawia praeruptora. The sequence continues at coordinate 165,015,271 of CM075348.1, read as the reverse complement.
ACTTTCCATTTAGAAGATTATCGATTTATATACGGAAGAGATGGTGGTGCAATATAAAATTTCTGAAGTGATTACGTCAGATAGAGACTTAAGGGAAGAAGAATTGTCCAGACGATCGAATTTATAATTAGTGTCGTGCCTTAGATTTCACGGGGCAGACGAGAAAAAAAAAAAAAAAAAAACTTATCCATGAAACGAATGTTGTTATCACGATCGGCACCATGCGGACGTAAGGACGTCTCTTGTAAAGCGTACTACGAAAGAAGAAGTTTCGCTTTTCTTGCGTTACGAAGAAGTCAATGAACGAGGGATATAGTAGCTGAACTGGTTCGACGTATACCGAAGACTATATAGTATCCATAGCAAGTGGTAACGACTGACGGGAGGCAACACATGCGTGCTAATCAAGCCAAGGAAAATGAGGAATACCGTGCGTATTGACGTTGTCTCAGATTTTAAAACACGACCACAAAGTATTCACGGGCCAACGATATAAGGGCTTAACACGGATACTATGAACAAGGTAGAAGAGGAACGTATAAGTAGTGGGTTAGAAATTTTCATTCATAGAACAACCGATAAGGAATACAGGTCGAGGAGAGCATGCGTTGAGAAACAACATTAAAGCGTTGGTGAGACCATCATATAGTCATCATAATAATGGAAATCTTTCTCCGTTCCATGAATCCAATTTTCATTTCATCCGGGAAAAGCCATTTTTTTTTCTCTCAACAATGTCTTTGTCATTTGATCTAGTAGCGTTCCGTTAGATAGGAAGAGATTTGATAAATACTGATAACTCTTGGATAGAGTAATAGAACGGAGAGATACATTCGATAATGAACTAGTGGTTCTAAACCATCTATGGCGATTAAAGGGTTGAACAAAAAGGTTGAAGTGTCAACCTGAGAGCTGGAAAGGATTGATGCGGGTTGGTAAGAAAGGGAAGCTAAGTCTGAGGTTTATTGGACCTTTTGAGATTTTGAGGCGTTGGAAAGTTAGCCTATGAACTGGCCTTGCCCCCGAGCTTTCAGCAAGTGCATAATGTGTTTCATGTGTCCATGTTACGACCCTACCATGCCGACTTTCGGCACGTGATAGAGTACGACCAGGTAGACTTACAGCCAGATTTGACTTATGTAGAAAAACCCGTGGAAATCATGGATAGAAAGGAACAAGTGCTGAGGAACAAGGTTGTCAAGCTAGTGAGAGTTTTGTGGAGAAACCAGAACGTCGAGGAATTAACATGGGAACTAGAAGGCGCTATACGTGAAAAGTACCCTCAACTGTTTTCAACCTGATTCCGGGACGGAATCCTTTTAAGGAGGGGAGGCTGTAAGAACCCTGATTTTTGTAATCTTTTAAGAATATAATATCATATGACATTGTGAATTTGGGACCTTTTGAGTGCACCTATGTTAATTTATAGAATTGATTGTCTGAGAAACTGTGTTGTTGTATTAACTATGTAAGATAAAAAGGGAGATTGTGAAGGCAAGAGTCTTATTGTTAGTAAGATTTATAAAACTTGAGATTTGAGAATGATTAGAGTGTTAAAAGATTTATTAAGGATTATGACAAGGAATTATGGACATTCGAGGAATTTGCACAATTAGTACTTAAGGAATTATAGGGGAAATCTCTACGCGACAAAATATTATTACGAGAGATTAATTAAGATACGATACGAATTAAAGATTAGATAATAAACATTGGTGGGAGAATAATAATACAAGGAGTAGTATTGCATGCAAGCCCATGCAACCAAGTAGTTAGAAACCAAGCCAACTAGTTAGCCATTGGATGATGAATAGTGTTTAGTTGCATGCTTTTTGAAAAAGGAGGAGACAAGAGTACATGAGAGCCATGCCTATAGCCATACCTAGGCTTGTGCCATACTAATACAAACAATAATACATATCAACCTCATCTAATACCACTCATTCACCCAACACCAAAATCAAACACAAAAACTCTCCCCCCCCTTTACCTTGCTCTCGGCCTAAGCTAAAAAAGGGAGAAGAAAAATTCTTCTTCCCCATTTCCCATCACTCATAATTCCCACCATAAATCCTAGGTCATCTACATCATCTAATCAAGGTATGCTAGCAATTTCACTTCATTTCATCCATCCAATTCCAAGTTATAAATTATTAAAGTTTGGATGAATAGTAACCAAGTTTGTTTTTCTTTTAGATCTTGGATTATAAGTGTTGTAGGAGATCATCTAAGGTGTTGTTGTGTTGTGAAAAGCTTACCCAAGGTCCCTAGGAGCTCAAGAAGGTATAAAAATCACAAACCCTCTTGGTTATGTAGTATTTATAATGTTTGGTAGTAGATCCATGCATGTATGAGCTAATCTTGGTTGTATAAGTGTTGGATGACTTGGATCTTGAGTTTTATGTTGAGATTATGACTTTTATGACTATGGATAGTATATATATCACCATGAGTGTTATGAACCATGATTTGAGTGTATTAAGTGTTGGTTGTATGGTGGAATTGTGAAAAATGATTGATGTAAGTGGTATGTTCATGCTGAGTTTTTCCAGGAGCAATGACCTGTATTGTGACACGATTTTGAACACCCAAATGATGTCCCCTAATGTCCTACCTTATATTGTTGGAACGATAATTGAATGTAGTTTCTGGATATGTAAGATTCATAGCTAGGTGATGTGTAGATTTTTAGTTATGGCCGGAGAAGTGATTTTTGTTTCTGGACTATGGACTGCATAAAGTGACCCCCTTGTGAACCTTGTTTAAACACCTTAAAAATTATTTGGGATCATGGAAAAATTAGAGAAGTTATGAAATACAGTTGTGAAGGCTACCCAAAAAGAATTGGATTAAAATATGAATTTTTGGATTTTATAAAAATGCTAGAGTAAAATTCGCGCAATGGAAAAAGGTCGATTAGGGGAACATTATTCTAGGGTTAATGGTTATGGTTCGAACGTGGTAACTAAATTAAGTCGATTAAGTGACAAGCGTAAACGAGTGATGTCATGGACCTATAGTGGGGCTAGGGAGTCATCAGACGAAGTCGTTAAGTTAATTTCGTATCCCCTTAAAACCCCGTAATTAGAAAGAAATTGTTAAGGTACTAACGAACGATTATTGTTTATGAATAGATCGTTCGAATTCGCACGCTCGACCACCCCAACCAAACCAAGGCAAGTTTACTTTTCAAAACTTATACATATACAAGGATTTTCACTGTTGTGTTTGTAGTTTTCAAATTATATCAAATGCTATGTTTATCGAAGTATTGATGCAATTGAGATTGAACAAGTACATGTATGCTTTTACCCCTTGAACTTAGATTGAAATGTTTTCTTCGGACAACGACTCTAGCAATAGAGGTCGTAGCGGTCCGTATATACTATTGATCGGGGAGCGGTATATTATTATATCGTATCTATATTGCGAAAACCCGAAGGGTCATTCGGGTGGTATCGTATATTCAAATACCTATTATTATATCTTCGTAAATACTCGAAACCCTATCTTAGATTAAAAGTTTATTTATTAAATAATTATTTTATTAATTATTAATATTAAATCTTAAAATATCGTTTAATAATTATTGTTCACTATTTTAGAAGCAAAGTTAATCCAAGATACCTTTTAATACTTTCAAACTCGAACTTTTTCGAACTCAAAACATTTTCGAAAACCCCCGGTCAGGTTCTGCTTCTTGTATGATTTCAAGAATTATCGGTCGACTGATGTCGAACCACAACTACTCTGTTTTCAATCAAAATCTGGTTTTTAAAAGAAAAAGAAAAAGGGACTCTGGCAGGTGTGGGAACCGTTGACGAACGATTCCCGGGATGTGTAAGCGGCCGTGAGCCAGGCGGTCCATCACTTATTATTCCGGCCCAGGTGTTGCCGAAGGATGATTACGGATGTAGTTTTCATCGAGGGTGATTACGGATGTAGTTTTCACTCGGGGATAGTTACAGATGTAGTTTCTATCCTTCTACCGGTAGAGAAGACCCACGGATTATTGGACTTGGATGTGGCGACTGATCATCGTCAATCCTTGTCAGGTTTTCATGTTTTCTTCCAGTCCCATCCTCCACTTTGGAAAAATACTCAAACACTGCTTCTTGGGCCTAAGTGCCAAGTTGCCGATAGTGTGGTTTTTGATGAGAAAATATTGACATCGTGTAGTATCTAGAACTGCAAGATTTTCTATAAAGATTGGCACGTGTTAGTGCACTCTTGCTATTGTTTCAAAGAATGAAATGTTTTTGTATGAGAAACTTCTAAGCTAATGGAAGGAAAGAGGTTTGCAATGATGTATTCCCTGTACAGTATGTTAATCGTAGAGTATTTTGCCGAAAATGATATACTCATATGTACATATTTTCAAACTTGAGATATATTGAAATGGGAACCTTATAAGGGGTTCATATGTTATCCTAAAGCTCCTTAGTGAGTATAGATGTTTTATTCAAACTCGGGCACATAGATTGTCCAATTATGTTTTGAAATCTGAGATATATACCCATATAGTTGGGAATGTTTTCGAAATAAACCACATTATTATTTTACAAAATAGTGAACTTGCTGAGCATTATGTAGCTCATTCTTGCTTTATAAAAACTTTTCAGAAAGGGAAGAATTTGGCCGATTAACTCCGCACCAGCAGAAGAGGAGTAGAAGAATTACCCGGAGATGATTTAGTCCATGATAAATGCTACAGAGTAGTCTGATAGGTTTTCAACTGTAATAGTAAGACTTGTCTTCAAGTGTAGTTGTATAAGTGGAATTGCGTAAGACTCTGGATTGTACAGATGAATTGTAATAGTTAGTGTTACCTTTGGTTATCGTTTCTGAGGCTCTAACTTGATGGTGTGTAAGATTGAGGTATGGATGGATGTATTGTTGAGTTGTAAAGTTAATACAGGTATGATATGGTTGGATGATGATGTGACGACCTGAATAATTGACCTCAGATTTGGGGGCGTCACAGATTGATTTGTAACCTTTATCACCCAGTTGACTTATGCTTAAAAGAGTATGTTTCAAGCCTTCAACCAGTGCTACATTTTCTATGATGACATTCCCCAAAACAATTGAGCCATATCCCAGAGTTTCTCCTTTGTTGTCATCTCCAAAGGATATTATTGGGCCAGCTTTCCTCTCAAACTTTGTAAGCAGGGACTTCTTTCCAGTCATTTGTCCAGAGCATCCACTGTCCAAGATAATTGAATGCTTCCTTCCTGTGCCCTGCAAACAAAAAGTAACTAGTTAGAATTTTTTAGGACCCAACTTTGATTGGATCCTTTCTTACTAGATTTAGAAATAACAGGCTTTGAAGATTTTGCATTTACTTTACCTGTTGTAGAGTCAATCTTAGACTCTGATTTCACAAACTATTTGTGACTAGGAGTTTCAGATTTCAGAGAATAATAGTCATAATACAGTTCATGATATTCTCTACACATGTAAATGGAATGAAGTAAACTACCATAATGATAATAAGCTTTTTGTGGTTGGTATTGAATTTTCTGAGTCTTGGGGAATCTGGACTCAGTTTTCTAAGAAGGTTTTTGATTGCAGTCTAGGGCCAAATGATTATGATTTCCACACTTATAGCATTTTTTCCTAGGTGCATCAGGTACATTATTGTAATTATTCTCTTTGTTAATACCTTCTTTTCCATTCCTATTTCTTTTGATCTTGCTAGACTCTGAAAGACCATCTAATCTCTGTTTCAACTGAGACTTAGATAGAAACCCTATGTTTACATTCTTAGGTTTCTCTAACACTTTCTCATCTGAATTACTATTATTAATCCTTTTGTGTACAACAGGAGTACCTTTTGAATCAACAAATTTAACATGATTAGGTTCAGAAACAATTTTCTTACTTTCAGATTTAGATGTGCTAGCTTCTACTTTACTATTATCAATGACAATAGCTAGTTTTTCCTCTTGTCTAGCTTTATCAAAACCTAAACCATTAACCTTACCACGAATTCCACTTTCAAAGATTTCTATAGTCTTTTTACCAGAATTGTTAATGGACTTAATCACATCTCTCTCTTCCTCTAGTTCTTTTCTGACATAGTCATAAGCCTCAAGAATAACACTATAATCATGCTTAGCTTTATCAGAACTTAACTTGTATTCTTCCATTTGAATTAACTCAGATTCATGAAAATTATTTCTATCAACTAATTTATCATTCTTAACCTTAAGTTCATCTTTTTCACTGGTAAGAATTCTAAAATTAGTCATAAGATTCTTAAACTCAGCATGGATAGTTCTAATTTCATCAGAATTTAAGCTATCAAATGAATCAAGAGAGTGAAGTGATACCTTAACAGAGGATGGAAAAGTTTTCTTTGGAGATCCAGGTTTGTCTGAAACATTTGCCATCAGTGCAATGTTGTCATAATCCAATTCATCTTCAGAATCACTGGAATCAGCCCAATCCTTCTGTGTGACCATAAGTGCATTACCCTTTCCTGAATTTCTTGGCTTCTTACACTCACTAGCAAAGTGTCCAAGCTCGCTGCAGTTAAAGCACTTGATCTTGGCCTTATCAAGCTTGACAATTGTACTTTTACCTTTGTCACTCTTCTTCTCCTCCTTCTTTTGAAAAGGTCCTTTGCTAAATCTTCTCTTGTTGAATCTTCCTTTCTTGAAGGCTTTAGCAAACATAGCAAAGAGTTCCTGCATCTTAGATTCAGAATCATTGTTATCAGATTCCATATCAGTAGTCTCTGACTCAGAACTTTCTTTGATTTTCTTCTTCCTTGAGTTCTTTACAGCAGTCTCCTCATGCTGTTCCTCTGGAAGCTTCTTTGATTCAGATTGAGCAGTAAGTGCAACAGTTTTCATCTTTCCTTCACTCCTGCTCTTCTTCTGCTGCTTGTCAAGTTCATAAGCTCTTAGTTTTCCATATACTGCCTCTAATGAAATCTCATCAAGATCATTAGCTTCCTCAATCGCAGATATCTTTTCATTGTAGAAATCAGGCAAAGCTTTCATAAACTTTGTATTCATATCCTCCAAGTCATATTATTTACCATGCATGGCCATCTCATTGATGAGTTTTGTAAACCTATCAAAGGTATCAGTAAGTGACTCACCAGACTTGGATTCAAAGTACTCATACTGTTGTATAAGTAGTGTCCTCATATTCTTCCTAACAGGCTTAGTTCCTTCACAGTGAACCTTAAGATTGTCCCATATATCCTTAGCAGTTTTACAAGAGAGGATATAGTTAGTGAAAACAGAATCAAGACTGTTGAATAATATGTTTCTCACTTTAGCATCTTTAAGAACATTCTCCTTGTCCTTATCTGACCACTCAGATTTAGGCTTCTCTGCTGTATGTTCTGGAACAACCACACCATCAACAGTTGCTTGTCCAACGACCTTTGTTGGAATAAAATGTCCATCTCTGATTCTGTCAAGATAATCAGGATCTGTTGCTTCCAGATGATGCAACATCTTTACTTCCCATAGAGTATATTCGTTTCTCTTGAGCATATGAATCTTAGTATTCCCATCCTTGTAACCAGACATGATTGCAGATCTTTATGATTATTCGAAATCAACCTGCTCTAATACCAATTGTTAACTCGAAAAACTTGTAGAAGGGGAGGGGTTGAATACAAGTTATATAACCGTGTCTGATTTTTACTTGGTTATATGAACAAGATAAACGAATGAATCAAACTCTGTTTGTATTAATAAGATCAAATACAAACTCTACCAAAGGTGTACAAATACCTTTAGCAGCTGCTGACAAAATAAATTTCTCTCTGTTTGTACTCTCGTATACTTACGATTACAAACCTCTGAACGAATTCACGAACTCTTTTTTACAATGATATAGAGAGAGTATTTATAATGCTACCTATCAACTAATTACAGAAAGATAATCTATACATGACAATGTTCTGCCATCCAGTTGATAGTTTCCATCAATAGAAAATCCTTCCCTTCATAAAATCTTCTTGCTTGTTCTTCAAACAAAGATCCTGTTTTATAGCACTTGCCAGTTTCTGTAGCATCCATAATGACATCATCAGTAACACAACTGATATCAGGATTGCACACTGCATCAGTATCTGACCATCCCATCAGTACTTGACTTGCTCTATCAGGATTCGATCTCAGTTCCTGACATATAGTCCTCGATGCACTATTCCTGACTTAATTCTACAGATTACTGTATAATACATATATCCTATATACAAAGTGTTAAATCCTTTATAAATCAGGATATACAAGAAGTATAAGTAAAATTCTATTCTTAACATCACAACTCATGAATTATTCCTAACAGAAAAATCTTTTTAGACTCAGGGTCATACAACCGATAACATTTGACCCCTAAACCATAACCAAAGAAAATTCATTTTTTTGCACGAGGTTCCAATTTTCCCTCATTCACATGGGAATAAATAGGACAACCAAATATTTTAAGGTTAGAATAATCAACAGGTTTACCTGACCAGACTTCTTCTGGAATATTGCCGTCAAGTGAACTGTTTGGGGGAGCGGTTTATCAAATAACATGCCGTGGATGCCACTTCTGCCTAAAACTCTTTCCCCAAGCAGAATGAGAGAGTAAACAACGAACTTTCTCCAATATAGTTCTGTTCATACATTCTGCAACTCCATTTTGTTGCGGGGTCCTTGGAATGGTGTGGTGTCTTGCAGTACCTTCCTTTTTGCAGAAAACATTAAATTCAGTATAACAGAATTCAAGACCATTGTCAGTTCTCAATCTTTTCACCTTCCTACTAGTCTGGTTTTCAATCAAGGTTTTCCAATCCTTGAAAGTTAAAAATGCATCATTTTTGTGTTTTAGAAAATAAACCCAGAGCTTTCTTGAGAAATCATCAATAATGGTCAACATATAATGACATCATCCTTTAGAAGGAACTCGTGAAGGACCCCAAAGATCCGAATGGATATAATCCAATGTACCTTTAGTTCTATGAACGCCTTTTGAAAAACTAACCTTTTTCTGCTTACCAAAAATACAGTTTTCACATAAATCAACCTTACCGGTACAATGGCTTCCGAGTTTTCCTTCCTTGTTGAGGACCTGCATTCCCTTTTCACTCATGTGGCCCAAACGTATATGCCACAAATTTGTATACAAACTACCAGATCTATTTGCCTTTAGTAATACAAGAGCACCTTTGGACACTTTTAGAACTCCACCTTCAGCTGAATACTTACACCCCTAGTGATTCAAGGGTGCCTAAGGAGATAAGATTCCTTTTTAAGTTGGGGACGTGTCTGACACCGGTCAAAGTTCTAGTAATACCATCATGAGTTTTAATTTGGACTGTACCTAAACCGACAACTTTGCATTGAGCATCGTTACCCATCAAAACAAGACCACCATCAATTGGCTCATAAGTAGCAAACCAATTTCTATTAGGTGACATGTGAAATGTACAGCCAGAATCAAGTATCTACTCATTTCTAGACCTTTGTTCTACGTTAGCCGCTGTTAATAACTCCCCATCAGAACCGGACTCAACGACACTAGCTTCAGCATGGTGATCGGGTTGTTTAACTTTACCCTTATCTTCTTTATCTTGCTTATTTTTTAATTTAAAGCATTCAGAGACTTTGTGTCCTTTCTTCTTGCAATAACGACAAAACTTAGAGTTTCTACCTTTAGATTTTGATATGGGCCTATTCTTATTGTTACTACCAATTTCAGCATTTCTCCCTCTAATAACCAAGCCTTCACCCGAATTTTCAGAATGAATTTCGGTATCAAATTTTTCTTTTGATAGTAAATGTGACTTTACATCTTCAAAAGACAAGCTAACACGATTTCCATATAGCATAATTTCTTTGAAGTGTTTATATGAGGGTGGTAGTGAGACAATAAGTAAAACGACTTTATCTTCATCATCAATAGTGACATCTAGGTTTTCTAAATCAATAGTAATTGAATTAAACTCATTTAAGTGAGTTTGAATAGGAGTACCTTCTGACATACGGAGTGTGAAGAGACGCTCCTTAAGCCGTAATTTGTTTGCAAGGCTCTTGGTCATGTAGAGAGACTCCAATTTAGTCCACATGCTTTCGGCGGACTTCTCTTTGATGACCTCACACAATACTTCTCGTGATAAACAAAGTTGAATCATAGATAATGCCTTCTCATCAATTTCAACCCATTGATCATCTGTTAGAGTGACCGGCTGTAACAGCCCCAAATCCGGGGTCTGGGATTTAGAGTAGTCACGATCCATTTAATCCTTGCCTTACCTGTATTACTCACAATGTACACAATTCAACTGTTTATGACCCCACAATATATATCTCACACACACAGGTTAGAGTCTCAGAAACGACACAATACATCAACTGCGGAATAAATAACTTTCATTACAATACCCAAATGTTTTACAAAGTCTGATACTGGTACAATCTCTAAGTAATGGTACATTACCAACTAAGGATCCAGATGATTACAATCTTCTCATTCCACTCACATCTATACATAAGCTCAATAAGCTGCAGCCTGATCTGACTGGTTCGTATCATCTCCGGAATCACTGGTGCCTATGACATCCTGCTTCACTGCTCTATAATATATATAAAACAATAGCAAGAGTGAGCAAATAGCTCAGCAAGGTAATGAAAACATGGCATCACTCTGCCTATGACTTAACCCAGAATAAGGCGGGTATAAGATAATAATTGTCAAAATATCTCTTTACCGAAAGTATTTCCTTATCAGAATATATTCCAAAAACAGTACTATTGTAGTACTCCAAATATCATTTCATAATATCTCTGCAAACTTTTATTATACTATTGAACCAAGTTCTAGTATATTATAAAAGGATGAGGTTTCAAAGTAAACCAATATAATCTTTCTGTAGGAAAGAAATATCTGCTATATAAGTACAAGCAGAGTATCAACATATAAATTAAAAGATGAACTTATAAGGTGATTCAATATAAACAACCCCCTTACCATAACCCCGGTTATGTAAGGTAACCACAGAGTCATATAAAAGATGACGTTACAAGGTAACTCAAAATATATTTGTTTTGAATAAATATCTGCTATGTCAAAGATGAGCAAGATATTATCAACTTTTCATAATAGAGGAACTTGCAGGAAGAATATTGCAATTCCAATTCAAACACTTTTCAAACCTGCCAATAATGATAAGGTTGCAGGAAATTTCCAACATTGAGAGATGAACTAATACTGGAGTTTGACGCGCCAGGAGACATAGCATTTACACGATGATCAGTCGCATGTTATGCTCCCCACCTCTTGTTTACTACATGTAGAAGGAAGCACCGATGGATTTACTTGTCTACCGCCCTCTGGAACCCCCCGGCCAACGGTTGGGCCATTTGCTGGACCGGCGCCACTGGGTCACTTACGCATCTCCTAGTTCATTTCACATCCATAACTTTGAAACGTGAAGTTCCTCCCCCTTTCCCCAAGTATATTACTTGTTGATAGGACTCCACAAAGTAGTCGTATCTAGTTGGAAAGGAAAAATCACCAATATTTCCCAAGCTGATGCTTGTTAATGGATATAAACTTGTTCCATCAATTCTTACCCCTCGAGCGTTGAGGAGGTAACCAAACAGACTCATATCGATGCTTGAAAGAATCAAGATGTGAGTGACAAGATAGTTTTAGCAAGTATAGGACCGGGCAGTCCAATAAATAACATCTTTCAAGCGAGGTCCCCTTATATATTTTTGGAAGTTGAGCGAGTATTTAGATCTTCTTTAAGATAGATTTAAATGAAAATAAAGTTTGGGAACCTCCCCTCGATAAAATAGTCATAAAATACTCCGAAATATTTTACACCACATCTGAAGGTGAAAGATAATCTTTGAATAATATGAATTATTATAAAAAGACTTCAAAATAATTTAATTAAATATTCCAAGAATATTTATTAAGTCAATAATAATTACGGAATATTATTAAATCATAATATTGCTCGTAAGAAATCTTCGAATGATGATGAAGTAACAAAAAGAATCGCTTTGATGAATAGCAACCAAGTTGCGAGGGAAAAGAGTAATATCAACAGATTTATGACCGGGCAGTCAAATAAAATAAATAACAACTCTCGAGTACAGCTCCCTTATATTTGAAAGTTCTGAGCGAGTGTATAAGTCTTCCTATAAGATAGACCTTAAACGGAAAATAGAGTTTTGAGAACCTTTCCTCGATAAAATAAACATAATAAGACTCAGAAATAATTTACATGATATTTGAGGATCAGAATAATATTTGAATAAGATAAATCATTTTTAAATTTAGTTAAAATAATTAAATAAATATTCAAAGAATATTTATTAATTCATAGATAATTAAAGAATATTCTTAGTATAAAATATTGCTCATAAATAACTCTCGAATGAATATATAAAATATTCACCAAATAAACAATTCCTCGAGTAAATATTCAAAATAATATTTGAATCAATCCTCAAATGAATATCTAAAGTAATATTCAATTAAATAAATCCTCGCATGAATATAAAATAAATAAATAAATTCTTAAATGAATATTCCAAAATAATATTCCTTAGATGAATATTCAAAATAATATTCACTTAATACATAACTGCAAATGAATATTCAAAAATAATATTCATTTAAACAAACAAACTCTTAATGAATATTCAAAATAATATTCATTGTACTCAATAATATTTATTCGATATATTATGAAAATATATCTCCAAAAGTATATGAAATACCGACTCCCGGTCTTTTACAAAAGATACGACATATACACCCTTTATTATGGGTAATAATAAAGTCCGGCTTATAACTGATATCCCCATATCTAGCTTATAAGCCAATTCCCAATTCATTTCCGAGTACTAAATACTTTCTGGAAATATAATAATGATTATTAATAATAATCCTCAAGATACATAGTATTCTGTCGCTGGAATCCCTCCGGGTTTCCACGACTATCTCTATATCTCAAATACTGACTCCCGGTCTAGAGTCGAACAAAAGTATGCTCTTATCACTAGAGCTACAAGGTATACCGGTTTGTATATACTATATCTCAAAAGATGATATACAATCCGAAAGTTAAACTTTTACAACAAGTATATATCACAAAACTATGCAAATCTAAGCATGGCAAAAGCAGTATTATAATCAATACTTCAAGTATAGATTTAGAAATCTTGCCTGATGCTCGAGAAGTGGTAGGGGCTTGTGACGATGTCGAACAATCTAGACAAAGTCAAAAGAAAACGTACGATTAATCCCCTACATGATTCACTTAACATCTAAAGCATAAACACGTACGCAAATCACAACCAAGGCATTACTAACTCGCCTTAGGCTCATACTAAGTCCATGTCAATCGACGAATACTTAAGTCGAAGATTCGTTTTAGAAATCGGATCTCGTTCGTCCGTTTCACTAAGTGGTTTACAAAGTTCTAATCAAGTGCTCCTCTAAGGGGTTCCTTCGCACTTAACCTTGATTCAAACATTTTTATAAAATCCAAAAATAATCTTTTCGACACGAGGTCTTCTCTCATATCTTCATTGTGACCTCTATTATTTAATTACCACGACTCGTAACCGAATTACTCGTTTTAAAGGGGTCCAATTGAAGTTAGGAACTCATGCTTACGATTACGAACCGCTTTTACAAATTTTACCATAATGCCCAAACCGTAAGTCAGAATGCTACGATTCTTGCGCCAAAATGATCTATGATTCAAGACCTACAGTTATGGGTCGAGTGTTCATCTTGGTCAGAAGCTTTTTGGTTCGGTGATACTCCATTTTTAAGGGTTAATGAAATTTCGCCATTACGACGGCTATAACTCGGATATTTCCAAAATTAAAATCCTCCAAATAATCAATCAATCCACCACCAATACTCCTGGACACTATTCATCATCCTCACCACTGCCTAAACTGGTCTTGGAGTTAAAATTCATATTTTTCCATTTTCATAACACCCACACAACATACATGCTCTAAATCATGCATCTAAGTCAGAAATTCATCTAAAGCTCCATTAAAACTCATAATCTAACCAAGGGGGTTCAAGTGTTATACCTATATTTGAAGCTTAAGGATGATGTTAAGGCCTCACAAGTCTAGATCCTTGCTTAGAACATCCTTTGGAAGCTATACCATCAAGAAACAAAACATGAAAATCATAAGTTTACTATTCATCATCAATTTTGTAAAAATCATATAAAATCAAAAACTAAGAGTTTGGTTCTAAAATTTTTACCACACCTTCTACTCTTCAAGGGCTTTCTTTCGAGCTATATAACACAAGAATCAAACCATGGGAGCTAGGGTTTTGAGCCCCATCTTGCTACTGTTCAGAACCTGGACAGTTTTGGTCCTCCAACTTTAAGCATGGATTTGACTAGGCTATACTACTTGGATATCCATGAAATTTGGAACGCATCTTGCCCATGGAGTGTAGAATCTATGGTTAAAATTTGGTGATTTTATCATGGATAAAAATGGAGATATGAATTTTTCTTTGATCTTTGTTCCTGCTGGGCAGTTTTGGAGTGTTTGGTGTTTTGCTTTGTTTTCTCTTGTTCTTGCTTGCTTTATGGCTAATAATGTTAACATATTGTAATATATATCTAATGTCTTTGGATGCATCTCTTCAAGATGTGTTGTCATGCTTTGTTTGGTCCTTTTTAAAATATCTTACCCTCACAATTACACTTACGTACTCATCTCTTGCCTTTTAGCACTTAAGTCCCTGGGTAAACTGCAACTAGGTGCTTAGATATTTCTATAAAGGTGTGATGTCATCTTCCACTATCTTTGGTGGATGCATCCTATCTTGTTCGTTCGTTTCTTTGTTCGGTTATTGCTCAATTTCGCTGATCGTTCGAAGAATAACTAAGTAGTTTCACCTCTAGGGTTTACTGGGGAATTTCTCGATATTCATAATACCTTCCTCAATCCTTAATATAATCCTCGTGATGATCATGTAGGATATTTAATCTTGATATGAACTTAAACCGTAATCTAGGATTCGTTCGCTTTATTGATTAATCTCGTTATAATGTTTTAGTGGTTTCTAGAACGCTTGTTTCACTGTCTCAGTGGTTTTCGTTCTAATTTCTAAAATCAAATATAATAAAATTCCAAAATATTAACTCTTCAATTTCTCAAATTGAATATCTCATTTCTCGAATATAATAATATATAATTCACTGCTCGGTCAAATATTACACCAAAAATTAAAATAGGAATTTCTGAATTCCGATCGTCTCTGCATTCACTTATTTCCTCCGCGTATTACTAATATGACTTCGAAACATCCATATCACGCCCCGTACATAGGGTGGCGTGAAAAGTTTTCCAACTTACAAAATCACTATTCATCCACCGAATTACTATGCACGTACGAGAATACTATGCACGTACGGGAAACACTGTGCACGTACGGGAAACACTATGCACGTATCGAAAATACTATACCATCCTCATTTCCCTTCTCGGCGCTCAATAGCTCATTTCTTGGACGATAGATTATTCTTCCTATATCGTCAACCTTTGAATTACTCTATTCTGACCATACATATACGAATCGGGATCATCATCCATAGCAATATCCATTCACTACAATCATTGTTCTTTGGAATCACCATTCATTAATGCTCTTTAACCACAATAAGAAAAGTTTTAATTCTACCCAAAATTTGGGTTATTACAGTCTCCCCTCCTTAAAAGGATTCCGTCCTCGGAATCAGTTTAGGAATAACTGGGGTTACTTCTATCCCATTGCACTTTCTATTTCTCAGGTGGATTCTTCCACTTCTTGATTTTTCTTCAAATCTCTCACTAGCTTGACAACCTTATCTCTTAGCGCTTGCTCTTTTCTATTCATAATTTCCACAGGTTGTCCTTCGTAGTTCAGATTTGGTTATGTATATTTATCTGCTCGTACTCTGTCATTTGCCGGGCATCTTTAGTATACTGATGAGGCACATACGCAAGAACCATGTTATGACCATTTTACCGGTTTGGGTGAGGCTGGCTCATAGGCCACCTTCCTGACGCATTTAAACTCTCAGATGGCCCAATGAATCTTGGGCTAAACTTCCTTTCATTCTAATCTTGTTAATTCCTTCCACGAGGATACCTTTTCTCATTACAAATCTCGAACCTCATATTCTCCATCTTGTTTGCACAGAAATGCATCAACAAAACTTGCTTGTCATAACCCTCTATTAATTCTAGATATTTCCCAGTTCCATTGTATAAATGTCAACTCTATTGTCGACGGGGTACTCCGTATTGAAACTAGTTCGAGTATTCTAGCAATCGATTCGAGTAACTCTTGATGTCTAGTAACGAGCTCGTCGGCCATCACTGTTTTGGCCTCGCTATCTCATTGTTATCTACTATCACCCTCGGTGTTCCAACCTCTTCTTTAATCATCTCACAGAATGCCAATCTACCTCATGTGTTCGTTCAGTCATTCTCTATTATCTCATCTCTTCTCCTTTCTGAAAGAAAGGCGAATCTCTTGGGGAATTTGTTTGCGGGGAATATTGTCTGGTTCGAGGACTCTCAATCCTTTTATCTCAAATCATAATCTTCACATACACACAAGCACACATATTTTCAGATCTGATAGGTCTGAAAGTCGATCATGTTTGATCCTTTTTGATTTCGCACCTTTCCTTCATATATACGATGTTTCGATATATTTATGGCGAAAGCTATCTCTGATAACTCACAGCCAATTCATTAAATTCCATAAAAGTTGTGGGTGCCATAGTCAACCCAAAATTACATCACTTACAATTTCATAGTGTCTATACCTAGTGCGAATCGCAATCTTGGGTATATCTTCGATTTTTAACTTCCAACCGGTGATGTCCAATTTCCTAATAAGTTTGGAAAATACACAGTGTCCCTGGGCTGCTCAAACAATCTTCTACAACAGTACCTGTACTCAATATTGACTCATTCAACTCTCGAGGTTCGATGCACAATCTTGTGCTAACATATTTCTTTCTTACAACACACCGGTTCTTCACGGTGGCACACTGAGTCTTATTGCCCTCTTCTTCAACAATCCTCGCATCTGAGTTGCTAATTCTTTTATTCCTACTGGGCTAATGGGAGATGCAGCACTAGGCTCTGAATACTCGATATTCATTATTATGTCATCCAAATCGATATCTGGTAGCTTATTAAAACCTTGTACAACCTCCCAAAATCATTATAATTATACTTGGTGTCTCTTTCCTCGAGGTCAACCATATGAGCTAATCAAGCCTCATATTTCTGGCATCATAATCTCTTAGTCGGAACTAGATTCCAAAATCTCTGACTCCGTCTTTATCCTTAAATTATTTCCCTCATAATCAATTTGGCTCCATTGGGTATCAACTAGTCCATCATTATTATAATATCAATTTCTCCCTGATTCGAAAGGAATCAAATCTCTCGATCGAGTGGTACTCTGGGTAGGTTCTCTGGAATACATTCCCAAACTCTTCAATCACTGGAATTTATCATTGGCTAGGTGTTTTTCTCTTGGTATCAACCACAGAAGCTAGATAAGCCATACATCCATCCCATAGTAACTTGTTGGCTCGCATTATCGCAAGGACTTCATAATTTGCTTCTGTCCTTAAAGGACCACTCTCCTTTCAGGGCAATCATAAATTTCACTCCAACATCGCCACGCGATTCTGGATTCGTTGTTTTAGCTTTAGTCGAAACCTACAGGCTCATTTCTGTTTCATATCCCATAACTTGGCCTCATACTCTGCCATAGTCATGGTTTCTTATTTCAACACTAGAACTTTTATTTCCATCTGGATCTTTATATATTTCAGAAAACATTTCTCTAAAAGCAATAATCTGAATCTCTCCCAAGTCACAATACCTTTTACCTCTAGGTTTGTCTTACCATTCTCACCAGGGATTTGCCTCTCCCTTCAGGAGATAGGCGACGACCATCATTTTCAGCTTTTCTGCAATACTTAGTATCACAATTGATTTCTTCATCTCTTTAAGCCAAGCTCTGACCTCCAATGGGTCAGTGGTTCCATGAAATTATGTGGGTTCTAACCGACTCCACTACCATTGGGGTTTCACAATACATTGCCAATCCTCTCGCATATATCGATTGACAAACTTTCCACTATCATAATATCCTTGAGAGAGAACATAAACTAATTCATCGTCATGTCACCCATATTCTATTTGTCTTAGGGATCCGCTCTTGCCATAGCCTATTTTGTTGCGAATCTAATTCCTATCAGCGAATTTTGACTTTTTTACCTGGTTGGCATCCCCTTTGAAATTTAATAAAGATAACAAGAATCATGGAGCTTTAAAAGGATAGCTCTCATATCAAAGAAACATCACACATTGGTGATCATAAGGTTATGAGTTTTAAGGTAACCTTATTTGAAATGAAAAAATTTACTGAGAGATCAATATGATCATAAGAACTCAATGTTGCGTGTCTTAATTAAGACATTACTAAAGGTAATTAGCCTTCTTGTATTTCGCAACTTACAAGTGATGGCGTCCCATCAGACTTCTATCACACAGATAGATGGTCCTTGCAGCCTCTATAAGTATAGGGTTGTTCGTCTCAGTGGAAATTGATAAGTACGAAAGAAATTCCAAGTCAAGTTAATAATTATCATCATTTGACAAGTAAATTCTCAAATGGACACCTTGGATCTAAAGTAAACAGGTTCCAAGGTGCGATTTCCAAAGGAAAGATAGCCAGTAAGATACTGGTATTCAACAAGCAAGTGGTGATGTATCACCATAGGATTATTCACCATTAGAAGTGAAAGCTTGAATAACATCATTTGACAGGGCGTTGAAAACCCAAAAGTAGGTATCGTGACAGCCTTTGGCAGAATTGAAACTAAATGTGAATTAACACAAGTGTTATAAAATAACTTCGAAGAAGGACTATTCCCTTTTTTCAAAATTCTCACTTGGAGAGATGTCACGATAGATCATAGATTAAGAATAATCAACATAATTTGCAATTGGGGAGGGTACTTGCCAAGGTCTCTACGGATGCCTTATATGCTGGCTCCTCGGATAATCGTTTGATTGTAAAGCTTTTCTTATCCATACACCCTAAGGTGCTCGATACTTACGTCATTGCCGACTCATAATAGTCGCTAAGGTTCAACCATCGACATTTGCAATCGTAGGAAATTCTATTCAGCTCAGCGCGGGCCTATCAGGCAAGCGCTCTATTCTTATAGGATGACTTCGGTACCGGTGTCGCCTATAGTAACGACGAATTCCACATGTCGAGTGAGCGATACTCCAGAACATCGTTAGAAGCCACCTGCTTAAATCCGGCCACTTGTATAGCTGCCGTTAGGCAGAATATTTTTCTTCTCGTATTTAATCATGCGTGCTACATGAGTTTATCCTTCACGGCATCACAACCTTTTTATTTAAGTCAATCCCCGACTCTCTTAGTCCATCTTGTCTCTTAAAATATATCCCGTCTTAGCGCATTCAGGTTACAATAACACTTTGCGTAGTACGTACATACACAATCTTTCTCGAGGCAATAAAATGCCTCAGCACTGTAGTAAACACTGTCCTTAGTGGAATTGCTGATCGTGGGGAATTAAACGCCATAGATAAGGCAATGCCTTTACGGGTTAGGGTAACTAGGTACCCTTAATCATATACGAAGGTCGATCGTCTCAGTTCTCACGTATGCTTCCTCTTAAGGGCACTGCAATAAACTACGAGTAACAGGTCTCGTTATGGTAAAATTAATCCACCGATATTGGCTATACTGCCTCTACCTCCTCTGCTTTTGGGGCTCTACCCCATACTCTTCGTCATACCTCTTGATGAATCATAATTGACTCCCAATTCTTATTTCGTCACTTATTTGATCTTTGAGGATTCGTCTGGTCCTATCATAAGACCTCAAGTAACATACTACATCTTTATCAATCGACACATTCTCTATAAGTTTCTTTCCTTGACCCATCCTAGGGTCTTCTCTAGATCCTCCTATGGATATCCCTTTTATTGGGTCTCCATCCGTCTCAAGGAGCGCATCATCAAATGCCTACTCGAAGGCCTCGGGATCTGGTACCTCAGACTCCCATCCATCTATAAATCATACAAATCAGGGTTTCTAACCATAACGTCCTAAGTATGGTTTCCCAAAAGAAGTCCCCTCTCGGGCTTCATCTCCAACAGTCAGGGTCATGTCCTTCAACCCGACTATGAACTCTACTTGAGCTCTAGGTATTCTCATTATCCCTAAGGGTATTGTAAGACTCGATCTCCTATCGTTTCTGAGGACTGTAACCTAACTCTCTGATACCATTTCTGTAACAGCCCCAAATTCGGGGTCTGGGATTTAGAGTAGTCACGATCCATTTAATCCTTGCCTTACCTGTATTACTCACAATGTACACAATTCAACTGTTTATGACCCCACAATATATATCTCACACACACACACACAGGTTAGAGTCTCAGAAACGACACAATACATCAACTGCGGAATAAATAACTTTCATTACAATACCCAAATGTTTTATAAAGTCTGATACTGGTACAATCTCTAAGTAATGGTACATTACCAACTAAGGATCTGGATGATTAAAATCTTCTCATTCCACTCACATCTATACATAAGCTCAACAAGCTGCAGCCTGATCTGACTGGTTCGTATCATCTCCGGAATCACTGGTGCCTATGACATCCTGCTTCACTGCTCTATAATATATATAAAACAATAGCAAGAGTGAGCAAATAGCTCAGCAAGGTAATGAAAACATGGCATCACTCTGCCTATGACTTAACCCAGAATAAGGCGGGTATAAGATAATAATTGTCAAAATATCTCTTTACCGAAAGTATTTCCTTATCAGAATATATTCCAAAAACAGTACTATTGTAGTACTCCAAATATCATTTCATAATATCTCTGCAAACTTTTATTATACTATTGAACCAAGTTCTAGTATATTATAAAAGGATGAGGTTTCAAAGTAAACCAATATAATCTTTCTGTAGGAAAGAAATATCTGCTATATAAGTACAAGCAGAGTATCAACATATAAATTAAAAGATGAACTTATAAGGTGATTCAATATAAACAACCCCCTTACCATAACCCCGGTTATGTAAGGTAACCACAGAGTCATATAAAAGATGACGTTACAAGGTAACTCAAAATATATTTGTTTTGAATAAATATCTGCTATGTCAAAGATGAGCAAGATATTATCAACTTTTCATAATAGAGGAACTTGCAGGAAGAATATTGCAATTCCAATTCAAACACTTTTCAAACCTGCCAATAATGATAAGGTTGCAGGAAATTTCCAACATTGAGAGATGAACTAATACTGGAGTTTGACGCGCCAGGAGACATAGCATTTACACGATGATCAGTCGCATGTTATGCTCCCCACCTCTTGTTTACTACATGTAGAAGGAAGCACCGACGGATTTACTTGTCTACCGCCCTCTGGAACCCCCCGGCCAACGGTTGGGCCATTTGCTGGACCGGCGCCACTGGGTCACTTACGCATCTCCTAGTTCATTTCACATCCATAACTTTGAAACGTGAAGTTCCTCCCCCTTTCCCCAAGTATATTACTTGTTGATAGGACTCCACAAAGTAGTCGTATCTAGTTGGAAAGGAAAAATCACCAATATTTCCCAAGCTGATGCTTGTTAATGGATATAAACTTGTTCCATCAATTCTTACCCCTCGAGCGTTGAGGAGGTAACCAAACAGACTCATATCGATGCTTGAAAGAATCAAGATGTGAGTGACAAGATAGTTTTAGCAAGTATAGGACCGGGCAGTCCAATAAATAACATCTTTCAAGTGAGGTCCCCTTATATATTTTTGGAAGTTGAGCGAGTATTTAGATCTTCTTTAAGATAGATTTAAATGAAAATAAAGTTTGGGAACCTCCCCTCGATAAAATAGTCATAAAATACTCCGAAATATTTTACACCACATCTGAAGGTGAAAGATAATCTTTGAATAATATGAATTATTATAAAAAGACTTCAAAATAATTTAATTAAATATTCCAAGAATATTTATTAAGTCAATAATAATTACGGAATATTATTAAATCATAATATTGCTCGTAAGAAATCTTCGAATGATGATGAAGTAACAAAAAGAATCGCTTTGATGAATAGCAACCAAGTTGCGAGGGAAAAGAGTAATATCAACAGATTTATGACCGGGCAGTCAAATAAAATAAATAACAGCTCTCGGGTACAGCTCCCTTATATTTGAAAGTTCTGAGCGAGTGTATAAGTCTTCCTATAAGATAGACCTTAAACGGAAAATAGAGTTTTGAGAACCTTTCCTCGATAAAATAAACATAATAAGACTCAGAAATAATTTACATGATATTTGAGGATCAGAATAATATTTGAATAAGATAAATCATTTTTAAATTTAGTTAAAATAATTAAATAAATATTCAAAGAATATTTATTAATTCATAGATAATTAAAGAATATTCTTAGTATAAAATATTGCTCATAAATAACTCTCGAATGAATATATAAAATATTCACCAAATAAATAATTCCTCGAGTAAATATTCAAAATAATATTTGAATCAATCCTCAAATGAATATCTAAAGTAATATTCAATTAAATAAATCCTCGCATGAATATAAAATAAATAAATAAATTCTTAAATGAATATTCCAAAATAATATTCCTTAGATGAATATTCAAAATAATATTCACTTAATACATAACTGCAAATGAATATTCAAAAATAATATTCATTTAAACAAACAAACTCTTAATGAATATTCAAAATAATATTCATTGTACTCAATAATATTTATTCGATATATTATGAAAATATATCTCCAAAAGTATATGAAATACCGACTCCCGGTCTTTTACAAAAGATACGACATATACACCCTTTATTATGGGTAATAATAAAGTCCGGCTTATAACTGATATCCCCATATCTAGCTTATAAGCCAATTCCCAATTCATTTCCGAGTACTAAATACTTTCTGGAAATATAATAATGATTATTAATAATAATCCTCAAGATACATAGTATTCTGTCGCTGGAATCCCTCCGGGTTTCCACGACTATCTCTATATCTCAAATACTGACTCCCGGTCTAGAGTCGAACAAAAGTATGCTCTTATCACTAGAGCTACAAGGTATACCGATTTGTATATACTATATCTCAAAAGATGATATACAATCCGAAAGTTAAACTTTTACAACAAGTATATATCGCAAAACTATGCAAATCTAAGCATGGCAAAAGCAGTATTATAATCAATACTTCAAGTATAGATTTAGAAATCTTGCCTGATGCTCGAGAAGTGGTAGGGGCTTGTGACGATGTCGAACAATCTAGACAAAGTCAAAAGAAAACGTACGATTAATCCCCTACATGATTCACTTAACATCTAAAGCATAAATACGTACGCAAATCACAACCAAGGCATTACTAACTCGCCTTAGGCTCATACTAAGTCCATGTCAATCGACGAATACTTAAGTCGAAGATTCGTTTTAGAAATCGGATCTCGTTCGTCCGTTTCACTAAGTGGTTTACAAAGTTCTAATCAAGTGCTCCTCTAAGGGGTTCCTTCGCACTTAACCTTGATTCAAACATTTTTATAAAATCCAAAAATAATCTTTTCGACACGAGGTCTTCTCTCATATCTTCATTGTGACCTCTATTATTTAATTACCACGACTCGTAACCGAATTACTCGTTTTAAAGGGGTCCAATTGAAGTTACGAACTCATGCTTACGATTACGAACCGCTTTTACAAATTTTACCATAATGCCCAAACCGTAAGTCAGAATGCTACGATTCTTGCGCCAAAATGATCTATGATTCAAGACCTACAGTTATGGGTCGAGTGTTCATCTTGGTCAGAAGCTTTTTGGTTCGGTGATACTCCATTTTTAAGGGTTAATGAAATTTCGCCATTACGACGGCTATAACTCGGATATTTCCAAAATTAAAATCCTCCAAATAATCAATCAATCCACCACCAATACTCCTGGACACTATTCATCATCCTCACCACTACCTAAACTGGTCTTGGAGTTAAAATTCATATTTTTCCATTTTCATAACACCCACACAACATACATGCTCTAAATCATGCATCTAAGTCAGAAATTCATCTAAAGCTCCATTAAAACTCATAATCTAACCAAGGGGGTTCAAGTGTTATACCTATATTTGAAGCTTAAGGATGATGTTAAGGCCTCACAAGTCTAGATCCTTGCTTAGAACATCCTTTGGAAGCTATACCATCAAGAAACAAAACATGAAAATCATAAGTTTACTATTCATCATCAATCTTGTAAAAATCATATAAAATCAAAAACTAAGAGTTTGGTTCTAAAATTTTTACCACACCTTCTACTCTTCAAGGGCTTTCTTTTGAGCTATATAACACAAGAATCAAACCATGGGAGCTAGGGTTTTGAGCCCCATCTTGCTACTGTTCAGAACCTGGACAGTTTTGGTCCTCCAACTTTAAGCATGGATTTGACTAGGCTATACTACTTGGATATCCATGAAATTTGGAACGAATCTTGACCATGGAGTGTAGAATCTATGGTTAAAATTTGGTGATTTTATCATGGATAGAAATGGAGATATGAATTTTGCTTTGATCTTTGTTCCTGCTGGGCAGTTTTGGAGTGTTTGGTGTTTTGCTTTGTTTTCTCTTGTTCTTGCTTGCTTTATGGCTAATAATGTTAACATATTGTAATATATATCTAATGTCTTTGGATGCATCTCTTCAAGATGTGTTGTCATGCTTTGATTGGTCCTTTTTAAAATATCTTACCCTCACAATTACACTTACGTACTCATCTCTTGCCTTTTAGCACTTAAGTCCCTGGGTAAACTGCAACTAGGTGCTTAGATATTTCTATAAAGGTGTGATGTCATCTTCCACTATCTTTGGTGGATGCATCCTATCTTGTTCGTTCGTTTCTTTGTTCGGTTATTGCTCAATTTCGCTGATCGTTCGAAGAATAACTAAGTAGTTTCACCTCTAGGGTTTACTGGGGAATTTCTCGATATTCATAATACCTTCCTCAATCCTTAATATAATCCTCGTGATGATCATGTAGGATATTTAATCTTGATATGAACTTAAACCGTAATCTAGGATTCCTTCGCTTTATTGATTAATCTCGTTATAATGTTTTAGTGGTTTCTAGAACGCTTGTTTCACTGTCTCAGTGGTTTTCGTTCTAATTTCTAAAATCAAATATAATAAAATTCCAAAATATTAACTCTTCAATTTCTCAAATTGAATATCTCATTTCTCGAATATAATAATATATAATTCACTGCTCGGTCAAATATTACACCAAAAATTAAAATAGGAATTTCTGAATTCCGATCGTCTCTGCATTCACTTATTTCCTCCGCGTATTACTAATATGACTTCGAAACATCCATATCACGCCCCGTACATAGGGTGGCGTGAAAAGTTTTCCAACTTACAAAATCACTATTCATCCACCGAATTACTATGCACGTACGGGAATACTATGCACGTACGGGAAACACTATGCACGTACGGGAAACACTATGCACGTATCGAAAATACTATACCATCCTCATTTCCCTTCTCGGGGCTCATTAGCTCATTTCTTGGACGATAGATTATTCTTCCTATATCGTCAACCTTTGAATTACTCTATTCTGACCATACATATACGAATCGGGATCATCATCCATAGCAATATCCATTCACTACAATCATTGTTCTTTGGAATCACCATTCATTAATGCTCTTTAACCACAATAAGAAAAGTTTTAATTCTACCCAAAATTTGGGTTATTACACCGGCTTCTTTGATTTACCATCCAAAGCTTTCTTTAAACCATTTTGGATTAAAATGGCTTGCATTTGGACGCGCCATATAGCGAAACTAATTTTACCTTCAAATTTCTCAATAGCGAATTTTGTCGACATAGTAAAAATCTTAGTTGAAAAATATAATGGCTCTGATGCCAATTTGTTAGGATCTAGAGTGCGGAAGCGATATAATTCAACCAAAGATTTAAAGAGAAATGATATAAAGACTGTAAAAATAACCCCTGGATTTTTAGGTGGAAAAACCCTCTTTGAATAGAGGTAAAAAACCACCGGCGAAAGAGCCAAAAATATCCACTATAATAAAATGGGAGTACAAGATATTTCCTTCTAAGGCTGATAGAGAATAGCCCAAGTTAACAACTCTCTACGGGTTAAATAATTATACCCGAAATATAGAAAGAGAGGATGAATGAGAGGAAATATAAGAGAGAGTGTGTTGGTTGTTGTTGTGGTGTGTTGTGGTAAACAAATGCCTTATTTATAGGCTACAAAAGACAAGTACACATCATGCCTTACATCAGAGAATAGTTGTAGACTTTTACCAGCCTACCATAATTTATGGATTCAAAGATGACCTTCTCATAAGTTTAGCCTCCTTGTTTGACTTCCAAGATAATCTAGAATAGTGAGCACCATCCAACACTGGGGACAGTATAAACTATGTACCTACAAGAAAATTGAGCGTAAACTGAAAATGGCATAAAAGCTAATCAGGATGCTATCATACTTTTAATTGTTTATCCAAAAAGCAACATGTAGGTGTCTAGGATAACAATGTTAGAAAATACATTTAAGAGATATATATCAAACCTCATTTATTTCATATTTTGATTCACGAAGCCTCTCACTCCAAAAGGGTGTATCCCAGGAGTTCAAATCTTCTACACCACGGCGTGTCACTCCATGTTCCACTTTAGGTGGTTATTTTTGATTGGGTGGTTGGTATGAATGCATGGGGGGTCCCATTTACCATTTATATTAATGAGAGGTGAGCCAATCAAAACCAACCACCTAAAGTGGAACATGAAGTGGCACATCTAAAGTGGTGTAGAAGATTTGGACTCGTATCCCAATGGGTAAAATCATTAGCCTCTGGAGCACCTTGATCATTTGCGAGTTTTTTTACTTCTTCCACATCTACCAAGATTAGACCAAGGTCAAAGCATTTATATCTTTTGTATCTTGTCAAGTAGTGAAGTGAGGAATCACACACTACTATGCATCTGTAACTTAAAATAATCAAAGCATTTAGGCTACATGGGCTTAGATTGGGTTACGTTGGCTGATGTTATAATTTAACAACAGTGCATTTTATTTACGGTCAGATAGTTATGTATATAATTACTACTCCCTTCGTCCCTCTCATTTCTTTACAGTTACTATTTTGGGATGTCCCTTTTATTTCCTTACGTTACCATAAATAGTAAGTTTCTCCCACTATTACACCCACTACCTTCCCCCATTATCTTATATTTAATAATAAAAAACACTATTACACCCACTACTTTCCTCCACTCTCTCAAATCTATTATTAAATATTGATAGGTCCTACCACTTTACCCACTTTTAATTATACTTTACTCATTTTTTATGCATTATCTTGGTCTCCGTGTGTAACACCCCCTTCTTAAAATGGGAGGAGATATTACTTATAATCCATAAACCTGTAATAGAGCACTAAAAATAATCTCTAAATAATGATTAAATAGTCTAATGATCTTCAAATAATATTAAAGCTCCAAATTACAATTCAAAGCAATAAATATGAAAAACTAAAATATCTAAATATGTCTTCAAGTTTAAATAATGCTAGAAGTCCATGAGTTCTAATCAAAGGAATAAGGGTATCTCTCCATCACACAATCCCAGATCCCCCTAAGCACCTGCCAGAAAAAGAATACGGCATGAGCCAATCGCCCAATACGGATTTGGAGTACAGTTTATAAAACAGTTATATATATTTGACAGTTTATAATAAAACATTTATTTCAAAAATAAGCGTGGCTGAAGCAACGAGGGGTTAGGATATTTCATACCGAGATCAGAACAGAACAGATACAAATACACACATCATAGGGTACCTAATGTGTGTAACAAATCGGATAACGTGTACGGCATATACAACGTCACCATCAAATCAAATCACAAATCAAATCAAATCTGGGTGCACCCACGTATCCTGAAACAAATATCAAAATGCGCAAAAGCTCGCCACCTGAGCTATCAGAAGGATACGCCGTGACCAATCACACTGCCACGGAAGTGTCATGTCACTGGTGCCGCAATGACATGGCTGTAGTACCCCTACAGCTGGTTAACTCGGTATACCCTATATCGCTAAGGGTTCAAATAAAATACTTCGCAAAATTCTTGAAATCACAATAAACAGATATTTGAACATTTCCATCAATTATATAATTTGCAAAATTTCAGAAAGTCGCAGAAACAGATATTTAAGTATTTTCAAAACAAATATAAAAATCACTTACCAAAATCAACGAGTCAAAATATTTTTCAAAATCAGAACAGTCAAAACCAAGTGAATATATTTGAGGGCAAAACAAATTTAATATTACTAATCCTAAGAGGAATAACGCTGAATAAAGAGAAGAGAGAATCCGTACCTTAATAATAAAGATCTTGGAACCTATGAGATATCCGTTCAGGCCTGACGAGGACGTCAGGAGTTTAAGTGGGGGAGTTTGTAACACCCCAGTCCCACATCGAGGAGATTTGGGGCTTTAGTTCAGTTTATAAGGTAAAGTACTACTACTAAGTGCACCAACAAATCATGATCTTTTGGGGGCCTGTGGTGGGCTTGTGGATTACCCAAGTTGGCGGCATTTGGGCCAGTTTGCTTTGGCTTATTTCGGATTCGGAATTGGGACTCGACCCGATTTTCGAAAAATGCTCGGGATTTGACCCTGGTTGTCACACCGTGTCCCCCTCCAACGTAAACAAATGAGGGGGACGGAGGGAGTAATATATAGGAGGGTAAATACGCAAATTCATAATCAAACTGACCCTCAACTTGTAACTGGGTAACTGAACTCAAAAACCTTGCAATTACATAACTCAATAAATTAAAACTTGCATTTATGTAACTGCCGTTGCAACTTACATAACTGAACTTATCTGTAACTTGCATTTACATTACTAGATTAATAAAAACTTGCAACTGGGGTATTGAAACAAAAATAAACTTACAATTGGGCCCTGAACAAAAAATTCAGTTTTTTATTTTAGAATCTTAAATTTTTATTTATACATAAAAACTTTAAAACAAATATTTTAAAGCTTAATCTTTTTTTAATTTACTAGCTTATAACCAGTGCAACACACGGTTCCTTTTCTAATATCTCTAATTATATTACTCCCTCCGTCCCACTTTTATTGTCCACTGTTTCCTATTTTTTTGTCCCAAAATAATTGTCCACATTTAATTAATAAGGTATATTATGTGTTAATTATGTTAACTTTTATAAAAAACAAAACAATTATTTGGTAACTATGAGTTTAATTGACATGATTGAATAAAAGGTGGATTTTGATAGATGGACAATAAAAATGGGACGGATGGAGTATTTTTTTAAAAAAAATTATGTTATTAATTTACATATCAAATTGTTGGTAAAAAATTAATATATATAATATTTTACTCATTCAATTTAATATTTGTGCTCTATCTTGAATTCTTAAAATTTGATTTGGATAATTTTTCAGGCCACATGAAATTAGCAAATTATTCATTAATTTAGTGAAAACTTAACAATTATTTTCAATTAAAACTATGCAAAAACAAAATAGAGAAGAAATTGATCATTTTTTTACGTTGAAAATCTATTCGATTTTTACAATCTACTTATATTTCGTTTTGATTATCAAAATACCCTTCTTATTATGGATAAGATCCCTCTTACGCTTATTATATACAAGGATATAATAAAAAATTCAAATTTTCTTATAAAATTCATATTCAGTTTTTTAATTTAAAATTTTAATTTTTTTATATATAAAAACTATAACAAAAATATTTTAAATCTTAATCTTTGTTTAATTTATTAAAAATTTGAATTTTCTTGAAAATTTCATATTCAGTTTTTTATTTTAAAATCTTAATTTTTTATATATAAAAACTATAAAACAAATATTTTAAATCTTAATCTTTTTTTAATTTATTAAAAATTCGAATTTTCTTAAAGTAAAAAAATGAACTGAATCTCAACCTCTCTCCTCTCTCAATCAGTTTATTTTGCTTATTCTCGGTCTCAATTTTGTTCAGTGCCCCCGTTGCAAGTTTATTTTTATTCAGTTGCAAGTTTACTTTTGTTTAGTGCCCTAGTTGCAAGTTTTAATTACTTGAGTTATCTAAATGCAAGGTTTTTGAGTTGAATTACCTAGTTGCAAGTTGAGGTTCAGTTTGATTACTTCTGTTAGTCACAGAGGCATGCCTGTATACATCCAATATCAAGCCTAATTGTTTGTAATTCGGGGTTAGTAGATTTGGGCGTCACGCTAACAAACTCAATAATTCTAACAAAAACTGGCCATGATGTATTCGTAAATACAACATAAACCTGCTGAATACTAAACTAAAAATCTGAAATCAAAATAAAACTAAAATAAAAATAAAAACTCAATCAAAAGCTCTTTGACCCCAACACCCAACTCAGGATCTTAGGTTACAGTTCTAGAAACAAGAAAACCCAAACCAACTTAAATACAACTCTATATACAAAACTTTATACAGACTTAAATCACTGATATAACTTCGAATAGAAGTATACCAGGCCAACTAATCAAATACATACTATAACTACTAAAACTATATTTACATACAACAATTCAAACTTTAAATCTAAATACCCTGATCCACGTCAGCTTCATAACAGCATCCTGCTTCTTCTTCCCACTTTCTGAACTGCGCAGGCTAAGCCTCGCCAACTAGTTTACTGAAAAATTAGATTTAAAAACAACAAATGTGAGCCAAAGAATGCTCAGCAAGTTATATATAGAACTGAACTGGATGAAATAAGAATGCAATAATTGTAATTCAAGAAATAGGAACAATAAATATGAGCGAAGGAATGCTCACCAATTTATAATCAATACTATAATTGAAATCTGGATTCTTAACTTTAACAGAAGATTAATATCATTTAAAACATTTATAACTCAAAAATCAGAATTTAATAACTGAGAAGGTTTGTAATACTAGATTCAATACTTTTAATACTTGTAAAATACTTTAAACTATCGCTTTAACAAAATCTCCAAGAAATTCTCAGTTACTCAAATTTCATTCATGTCGCTAAGCGTTTGCATACCTAGCTGCCTAACCGGCCTGACAATCATGAGTTTGAATAAATAAGAAGATCTCAAATCATTCTCGGTTCTCACTATCACTGCGCAACACATGCCATAGTGACCGTAATAACCGTGAATTAGTTTTCACCGTTCAAAATACTAATATAATAACTTTCCATTTTTATACTAAAAGTACTTATTAACTCAAATCATAACTTTTTATCCAACATACTTGGAAATGAAAATGTACTTTAACTTAAACATTCTATCATGAGAATATACTTGCATAAAACAATGTTCAATAGAATTTGAGTTTTTCATCATACTCTGGACATTACGGGTGATCAGCCACGTAAAGTCCAGCCAAAAACAATACTCTGGGATCCCCTCACTAGGCACTTATTGACATTGGCCTTTACTACTCTGACCATGAAGCTGGTCCACATTTTATAAAAATTCTTCCAATTCCATTAAACTACTTTACTTTCAAATAATTTCAGGGAAACTATATACTTTAAGAACATTATACTAAAACAAGGAATAAGAATGCAATACATGCAAAAACTTTAACAGAATATTACTGACAATACTTAAGAAAGGATTATACTGGCAATAAAACTGAAATTCTACTCTCCACATGATATGTGAATAAAATATATCCTTACTAATAATTTGAAGGAAAGGATACTAGCAATAAGGATTTGAAAGAAATACTTATACCGAATAGAAACATATTTATCTCGCTTGAACGATAAGCGAGGGTTAGTACACTTGCCTTGATTCCAATGTGTTGATTTGCTACTTACTATACTTCGGTCTTTACTCGATCACGGATTCATTTTCCTTCTATCGTCTCGTCAACACGCTCGCTGGATCCATATCGAATCCCTAATTATACTCGAAATAATAGTAAAGTACTATTTAGTACATAAACAACCCAATTGATAACTAATTACTTTTTTTTTGAACACAACTAATTACTTATACGTAAATATATATACCCACACCTCATTAATCATCATATATGTACTTAAACACTCATACACATACATGCCTTTAAATCTTTAAATCAAATAATTTAAATAACTTTAAATACAGGGGATTTTTAGAAAATTTCGGCATGAAGTATTCGTTTATCGGACTATGGGCACAGCCCCTCAAATACAATTCAACCCTGTTTTACAAAAAATAATACTGCCTCAACTTGCAGCAACATAAAAGTAAACAAATAAAACCCGCCCAGACATGCGGCACCTAGCACATAATGATTTACACTACTACTTACGCTACACCAATGATCATATTTCTCATGCATTTTAATGATACACGTGACAACCAATCATTGATGTTCGTAAGCCCTAAGGAACAACCCCTAGCACTAACTATTACTTACGCTATATCAATGATCACATCACTTAAGTATATTAATTATACTCGTGATAGCTAATCATGGATATTCGTAAGCCCTAGGAATTAGTCGAAAAGAATTTCACAAGTCCTTTAAATATTGACATTTAAAAACTTGTGATCTTCTCATAACTCCTAGCACAATTCTAATTATTATATAAATAACCGATGACTCATAAAACCCGTAACACATTTCAGCCACATATAAGAAACATTTAATCCATATACACCATTTACAATTAGTACATCATATAACTCCAACAATATACGACATATAACAATTAGTACTAACAATCATTTAGCACAAGGTAACTATACTTAGCCAACTCAAATAATTCTTAACATATAATATTCGGCAATAATAATTAGCAATTAACAAATACTAATCCGACATATTACAGACTCACATCTTTCTCCACAATTATAATTAACAATCATGCTCTCCGAATTAAATAACGGATATCCAAACGATATTCATAATCCACCATATTAATCTAATTACGAAAATTAGCATATCAACTTACAATTTAAATCCAACTTAATTACCACAATAATCTCACCATTTAACTAATTAAATTACAACCATATACTCAAAATTCCACATAATCTAATTACTAAAAATTAACACCATAAAACTCACAATTAATCATGACAATCATAATCTCCGAATTTAATCTCGGAAATCAACACATTAATCTCACCATTTACAATTAATTAATTACAACAATTAAACAATACTCGCAATTTCACAACTAATTAAAATTACAATCAACTAATTAAATTACCACAATTAACTAATTAAATACGAAAAATTAAATAATTAAATAAAAATTATACCATTCGGTTCGCTCCGATTCGACTCGCAAGATCAATCTTCCCCCAAAATCCATCACTCTCCCTTCTCTCTCTCTTCTTGCTCGACTGCACTTCACCTCCACCATGGCCTTCTCCCCTCTACTGACCGCGCACAACACTACCACTCAACTTCGCCGGAGCTGCCTGCCGCCGTGAGCTCGTCGGCACCGCCCAGAAACACCACCACCGCTGCTTATACACGCACACACTCATACACGCGAGTATATACACACACATATGATTATATACACACACACACACCACACATACACAACACATACACAGGTATATATGTATATATATAATCCAATTGATTCAAAATCAAAACCCCCAATATGATTATAAACCCTAATTTTCCCCCCAAATCTCACTTTCTCTCTCCCCGTTTCTCTTTCCAGCTGATGCATTTTTCTCTAAATGGGCTTAGGCCCAATTCTAATATATTACTACTTACAACATCTTTCGGGCCCAATTCTAACACTACTTATTCGCTTACAAACTAATAAACATCTTTTACAAATCACAATTAAATAAAACTTCCGAAAAATTACACTTTTCATTTTTAAAATAAAGAATATAAAATTATGAGCACCCACATATTTTTAAAATATTTTTCGGATCAAAAATGAATTAAATATGAATTTTCAAAGTTTTGATCCTTTAATTGCAATAAAACTCTTAAAATCATTTTAAAATACCAAAACAACCAACTTAATCCCCCAACAATTTTAAAAACTCAATAAATATATAATGATAATTTTACAAAAGATTTCATGATTTTTAAGCCCTCCGATAATTAAATAAAGATTTTTGAAGATCAATAATACTTGATTTAAATATTTTTAAATCATTAAAAAATACCAATAAAATACTGGGGCACACACAACTCAATATATACTCATATAAACTCAATACTAAATATCGTTGAATTCTACAACGATATTCTCAAATCCAATTCCATCCTTTAAATACTAATTAACATAATTAAATAATAATAAAAATAATAAATCCTAAAATAATCTGGTATCTTACATTCTACCCACCTTAAAAGGATTCCGTCCTCGGAATCAGGTAAAGAAGGGTTACTGAGGTTTACTCTACCAACTCGGGTTGCATCCGCAACTCTACTAATCTGTACTCTGGATACTAATTTACTATACTGGGATATCTACTGATCTCTCTATGTAGAACAACTCTTGAAAATGCACCCTAGAAGGGGGTTGAATAGGTGTAAATGGCTAACTATGTTCAACTAAGTCTGATTTTAAAAATTACCAAAAACAGCTTACTGATTTCGTTTTATGCAGAGACAAATGGTAAGCTGAATGCAAACAGTAAGCAAAATACAAGCAGAAAATAAAGAGCAGAAAGTAAAGAACACAAGAAACTTTTAGCCAGGTTCGACCCCTAATCCCCTATGGTCTACGTCCTGGTCCCTTACCAACCCGGTAAGAGAATATATTATTGATCACTGAAATAAGCCAATTACAAGATACAACATTATATCTCCCTCAATACCCAGCTGTTGACAAATGGCGTGCTGAACTCCTGTTTCTGAACTTGCTCTCTAAGCTATACTTCCCAAGTATACTTCTCTAGCAACGTTCACCAAACCCTAGTTCCCTAGCCAAACTGTCCAACAACTAATCCTTACAAATCGAACAATACAATCAATAAAGGATACAACTCAAACTATGAACTCTTTAAGATATAGCACGTATCAATATACTAAGAGCTCGAGAGAATTAAAAGATATAGCAATGAAAAACCGAGTTGTTTGAAATCTTGTGTGCTTGAATATTTTCTCTTCAGTGTTAGAAACGAATGAACACAAGACAAATTATAAATAGTCTCACAACCAACGTTCGAAAAATCAATCAACCATTATTCGAACGATTTAGAAATCAATTTCTAACGTTCAAATGATTACAGAGATTTTACCAACGTTCTTGTGAACGTTTGACAGAGGGTTTGAAAGAGATGAATCGTTTGAAAAGATTAACCCTTCTGTTCTGTATGTATAAAACGTGTATAAGAGGTTTTAGCAAGAATATCTTTTAAAAACGGAAACTCCTTTAAGATTTATCACGGTTTTAATAAAAGATATTTGAAAAGATTTGAGCTCTAAATATATTGTATACGTATTATATGATAAAGATATCTTACAATATATTTCTTGAAATAAAAACCATGAGAAACAATCTTGATCTTTGTCTTCAGGATTTCTGCCAGTTGCGAATGGCTTGCTGTTTGAGTCTGCCAGTTGTGAATGGCTGCTGTTTAAGTCTGTCAGAGTGAAATGGCTTGCTAGACTGACTCTATTGTAGCACCAAGTGGCTTGCTGTTTGTATATTCTCTGTAAACAATCAGTAGACATAATATATCCTGCAAAACCAAGTTAGTACAACCATAACACAATGTTTTATATCAAATTACAAGCAAATAGCTTGCTGAAAGTGATCATCAAAACCATAGGAGTATCAATCTCCCCCTTTTTGATGATTACACAATATTTAGGAGAATAAGAAAGCTCCCCCTAAATCCCTGCATATTAGAACATTTTGATATAAAACAGATTCAAGATAAACAAGCATAATCAATCATATCCAAATCATATATCTTGACCAAACAAGCAAATCAGTTCTCCTAAATTTCTCCCCCTTAATCCATCAAAAATTCAACAAAAAGAATATTAGTCCAGGTCTGGAATAAGCATAGAGAAAGAAAAAAAAAATTAAAAAATCAAATCATGGTAATGGTATAAAAACAATTCAGATAAAAATGGTAAGCCAACATTACCCATTCTGTGTTTGTCAATTTACTGACTACACAGTACACATGCCAAGCTCCCTTCGTAAGAAAGAGAATCTTTCTTCAGCTAATGGCTTCGTGAAGATATCCGCTCGTTGAAATTCTGTTGAGACAAATTCCAACTCAATCTTTCCTTTAGCAACATTATCTCTCAAGAAATGGTGTCGAACATCAATATGTTTTGTTCTTGAGTGATTCACCGGATTCTTCGAAATATTGATGGCACTTGTGTTGTCACAATATATTGGAATCTTGCCACACTTGATATCAAAGTCCTTTAGTGTTTGAATCATCCATAAAATCTGAGAACAACAGCTACCAGCTGCTAGATATTCTCCTTCAGCCGTGGATAAAGCAACAGAAGCTTGCTTTTTGCATTGCCAAGAAACCAAGCTTTGTCCAAGGAATGCACAAACACCACTTGTACTCTTTCTATCAGTTTGAGACCCTGCATAATCTGCATCACTATACCCCACGAGATCAAAAGTATTTGTGATAGGATAGAACAAACCAAGATTGATAGAACCACTTAAATATCTAAATATTCTTTTAACCGCATTTAAGTGAGACTCTTTAGGGTTGGATTGAAACCTTGCACAAACACATACACTATACATGATATCAGGTCTTGAGGCCGTTAAATATAATAAACTTCCAATCATACCTCTATACCTTTTGACATCCACATCCTTACCATTCTCATCTGCAAACAGCTTGCTGTTTTGAGTCATAGGAGTTGTTTTTGCTTTGACATCTTCATAACCAAATCTTTTGAGCAGATTCTTTGTGTACTTTGATTGATGCACATAAATACCATCATTGGTTTGCTTGATTTGGAGAACCAAGAAATAATTGAGTTCCCCCATCATGCTCATGTCAAATTCATTGTACATGCACTTAGAAAACCACTCACACATAGATTCATTAGTAGCACCGAATACAATATCATCCACATATATTTGTACAACAAGAATATCTTTACCATTTTGCTTTGTAAATAATGTAGGATCAATATTACCTCGAATAAATCCATTTTTGAGAAGAAACTTACTAAGCCTCTCATACCATGCTCTAGGGGCCTGTCTTAAACCATATAATGCCTTCTTGAGCTTGTAAACATAGTCATGAAACTTCTCATGTTCGAATCCAGGAGGCTGTTTGACATAGACTTCCTCATCCAGCACGCCATTTAGGAATGCACTTTTTACGTCCATTTGATATAACTTGAATTTCTTGTAGCATGCATAAGCAAGAAGCATTCTGATTGATTCTAAACGAGCAACAGGAGCATATGTTTCTTCAAAATCAATTCCTTCTTGTTGATTATAACCTTGAGCCACGAGCCTTGCCTTATTTCGAGTAACTGTTCCAAATTCATCCACTTTGTTCTTGAACACCCATTTGGTTCCTATGATAGAAGCATCTTCTGGTGGCTTTACAAGTTCCCAAACATCACATCTCTCGAATTGGTTGAGTTCCTCTTGCATTGCCATGATCCAATTTTCATCTTCTAATGCATCCTTGATATTTTTAGGTTCTTCTTGAGCTAAAAAGGCAGCATAAGCACAAAAGTTTGCTTTTCCTCTCCTTGTTGTGATTCCATCTGAAATATTTCCAATAACAAGTTCTGGAGGATGATTCTTTACTGTCCTTGTAGCTTTTGGTAGAGAATGTTGAGCAATTTCTTCATTTGAAGTTAATCTGACCAATTCAGCTTGCTGTTTTGAATTTCCAGCTTGCTATTTTCCATTCTCAGTAGTGTTGTTGGCTTGCTGACTTCCAGTTTCAGCAGAATTGTTGGCTTGCTGATTTCCAGTAACTTGATGTTGTATATTATCAACTTCACCTGCAAATTCTTCCTCGTCTCTTGGCAGATCATTGTTAGGTTCTTGAAAAGTAACATCAATAGATTCTTCAACTATATGTTTATTTAAGTTATAAACTCTATATGCTCTACTAGTTAAAGAATAGCCAAGAAAAATAGCTTCATAAGATTTAGCATCGAATTTACCATCATTATCAATTGTCTTGAGCACAAAGCACTTTGAGCCAAAGATTTTAAAGTAACTAATGTTTGGCTTCTTTTTCCTCAACAATTCATACGGAGTTTTGTCCAAAATAGGCCTGATTATGACTCTGTTCAACAAATAGCACGCTGTATTCACTGCTTCTGCCCAAAAACTTCTAGGCAGCTTGCTTTCTTGCAAAAGAGTCCTTGCTGTTTCTTGTAGTGACCTGTTCTTCCTTTCTACCACTCCATTTTGCTGTGGAGTCCTTGGTGCAGAAAATTCATGTGTAATTCCTCTTTTTTCACAATAAGCAATGAAGTCTTTGTTGAGAAATTCACCTCCTCTATCACTTCTTATACCTACAAGCTTTGTATTCAACTTGTTCTCAAGTAATTTGATTAGCTTCTTAAACTCATCAAAAGCACAATCTTTAGTACGAAGAAATAATACCCATGAAAATCTAGAATAATCATCTACAATCAAAAAACCATATTGTTTACCTCCAATACTCTTGTAAGCTTCTGGACCAAATAAGTCCAAATGCAGAAGCTCTAAGGGTTTAGAAGTAGATACCATTTTCTTTGATTTGTGAGTACTTCGAAGCTGTTTTCCCAATTGGCAAGCTGAACAGACTTCTGTTTTGACATACTTTAGCTTGGGCAGCCTTCTCACTAGTTTCTTGCTTGATAACTTTCTGAGCAAATCCATGTGTGCATGTCCCAATCTTCTATGCCAAATATATGGGTCATTATCCACTGCAGCCAAACAGCATGCTGTTTCCTGCATATCAAAGTTTAATACATATATATTTCCTTCCCTTCTAGCAACTAGGGGGAATTTGTTAGTACCAATAGTAATAATAGCTTTATCAATGCCTAATTCAACATGATGTCCATCATCAAATAATTGAGTAACACTCAGCAAGTTATAAGAAAGACCTTTGACATATTGAACTTTATCAATTGAAATATTACTATTACCAATAGAACCGGTACCAAGGATTTGAAGAGTTTTGCTGTTCCCAATTGTCACTCTTCCACCCTTTTTCATTTTGAGATTCATAAACTGAGATTTGTCTCCACATATATGTCTTGTGCATCCACTGTCCAAGATCCATTGCTTTGACTTGACCTTAGCAGCAAGACACATCTACAAAACAAACAAAAATACCTCAATGTTTTGGTACCCATATAGGTTTGGGTCCAGGTTGGTTAGTAGCAAGAATATATAAAGCATTTAAATCAGATTTCTTGATCCACATTTGGACCACTTTTGGGGACTGATCATTCTGTTGGTAAGCTGTTTGTCTCCTGTTATTTGTATTCTGGTATGCTGTTTGTCTCCTGTTATTTGTATTCTGGTATGCTGTTTGTCTCCTGTCTGGTCCATTCTGGTAAGCTATTTTCTGTTTGCCTGATCCATTCTGGTATGCTGTTTTCCTCTTATGATATACTTGAACCACACAATTCTTTTCCAGATGTCCTTTTCCACCACATTTGTTACATGTCTTCCAAGGCATAGCATAATTGTAGGGAATACCATTCCTTCCATCATATTTGAGCACCTTATCTTTCTTGTTGAAGTTTAGACCAACACCTTCTCTGACCAAAGGTACATTTGCCTTCTTCATCATTGTTTTTAAAGTGTCTTCACCTTGAACAAAAGTTTCCATGCCCTTCTTGAGATCTTTAACTTCTGTTTCTAGAAGGGTGATTACTTCAGCTTGCTGTTTGATGAGTTCAGCTTGCTGAACTCTCTTTTCAGCAGTTTTTGAGGATTCGGCTTGACTAGATTCCTTCATCTTGTATAATTCCAATGCTTTGTCTTTCATTTTAACATCAGATCTGAGCCCTTTGATTTCATTCATCCTCTCTTTGAGTTCCTCCATTAGTACATCATTTCTTTTTAGAACCATACGATTTACTCCCTCAAGTTGAGAGACTTTTGCCTTTAGATCCATAACCATTTTATCATCATTTCTAGCTGGAGTCTTTTGGGTCATGAGATCAGAAATGATTTTCTTTAAATGAGCATTTGTCTTTTCAAACTCATCTTTTTCGGCCTTTAGTTCCATGAACTCCACAGTGCTTATATTTGTATGTTCCTGCATTGTTAGTGTATCTAACATAGTATCATCTGAAGATACATATTCATTAAAAGAATTTACCTCACTTTGATCTTCTTCAGAATCAGTTTCGGCATAGACTCCTTCAGAATTTCCTTGAGTAGATTCATCTTCGATTCCAACAAGTGCTAAGTTCACCATTTCTTCACTTGAGTCATCACTGGAATCTGAATCACTCCAAGTCAGTAGAGCCTTTGATTTCTTCTTATCCTTGAAAACAGTAGGCTATTTTGACTTCAGTTTGTAGCAGTTCCTTTTATAATGGCCTGGCTTGCCACATTCGAAACAAGTTTCCTCTTTAGAATCTTTTGGGCCTTTCTTGTTGTTGTAGAAGCCACCTCTTTCCCTTTTCATCATATTCTTCTTTTCTATCAGCCTCTTGATCTTCTTTGAAATGAGTGCAAGTTCCTCATCTGAATCAGATTCATCATCAGAGTCAAATGGCTTGCTGTTTTTAGAATGGAGAGCCATATTCTTCATCTTTTCTGTTGGAGCTTTAACACTTGAACTTCCCACCTGATTTCTATTTATCTTGCTTTCAAATTGCTCTAGCTCAGCAAATACAGCTAAGTGGTCCATAGTATCAATAAGTGGTGAGGATTCCAAGGCAGTAACTTTGGTTTCGTAGACAAATGGTACTGCACTTAAGACCTTCATATTGATTTCATCTTGTGGTATAGATTTTCCAAGCCTCTTCAGTGAGTTAATAGTAACTTGAAACCGTTCTTGACTATCCTTGATAGTTTCACCTTCATTAAGCTTGAAGTTTCCAAAGTCATTCATTAGCTTGCTATGTTTCACCTTCGTTAGAGATTTCGAACCTTCATGATAAGTCTCCAAAGCATCCCACATTTCTTTTGCTGATTTAAATGAAGATACTTTATCATATTCAGCCTGGTTCAAACCATTCATAAGAGTGCTCCTAGCCTTTCCATTGTAGCCAAGTTGGATTAATTCTTCCGGAGTAAGATCATCAACATCCTTTGGCTTGCCATCCTTGTCAAGAAAGACATATGGACCTTTTTGCACAACTCTCAGAACTAATGGATCTCTGGATAAGTGAGTTTCCATGCTGCTTTTCCACCAGTGGCAGTTGTGTGTGCCATGGAGAAGTGGAGGTCTAAAATCAGATTTTCCTTCGGGATAGTTTTCAGCCATTATGATCGAATACTTTCCTGTTACAGAATTGTTAGTATACCAAAGCTCTGATACCAAATGAAAATGCACCCTAGAAGGGGGTTGAATAGGTGTAAATGGCTAACTATGTTCAACTAAGTCTGATTTTAAAAATTACCAAAAACAGCTTACTGATTTCGTTTTATGCAGAGACAAATGGTAAGCTGAATGCAAACAGTAAGCAAAATACAAGCAGAAAATAAATAGCAGAAAGTAAAGAACACAAGAAACTTTTAGCCAGGTTCGACCCCTAATCCCCTATGGTCTACGTCCTGGTCCCTTACCAACCCGGTAAGAGAATATATTATTGATCACTGAAATAAGCCAATTACAAGATACAACAATATATCTCCCTCAATACCCAGCTGTTGACAAATGGCGTGCTGAACTCCTGTTTCTGAACTTGCTCTCTAAGCTATACTTCCCAAGTATACTTCTCTAGCAACGTTCACCAAACCCTAGTTCCCTAGCCAAACTGTCCAACAACTAATCCTTACAAATCGAACAATACAATCAATAAAGGATACAACTCAAACTATGAACTCTTTAAGATATAGCACGTATCAATATACTAAGAGCTCGAGAGAATTAAAAGATATAGCAATGAAAAACCGAGTTGTTTGAAATCTTGTGTGCTTGAATATTTTCTCTTCAGTGTTAGAAACGAATGAACACAAGACAAATTATAAATAGTCTCACAACCAACGTTCGAAAAATCAATCAACC
This sequence comes from Kitagawia praeruptora, assembly GCA_037693485.1. NCBI lineage: Eukaryota > Viridiplantae > Streptophyta > Magnoliopsida > Apiales > Apiaceae > Kitagawia > Kitagawia praeruptora. The sequence goes on along the minus strand of CM075348.1, from coordinate 164,972,934 downwards.
ATTATTCGAACGATTTAGAAATCAATTTCTAACGTTCAAATGATTACAGAGATTTTACCAACGTTCTTGTGAACGTTTGACAGAGGGTTTGAAAGAGATGAATCGTTTGAAAAGATTAACCCTTCTGTTCTGTATGTATAAAACGTGTATAGGAGGTTTTAGCAAGAATATCTTTTAAAAACGGAAACTCCTTTAAGATTTATCACGGTTTTAATAAAAGATATTTGAAAAGATTTGAGCTCTAAATATATTGTATACGTATTATATGATAAAGATATCTTACAATATATTTCCTGAAATAAAAACCATGAGAAACAATCTTGATCTTTGTCTTCAGGATTTCTGCCAGTTGCGAATGGCTTGCTGTTTGAGTCTGCCAGTTGTGAATGGCTGCTGTTTAAGTCTGTCAGAGTGAAATGGCTTGCTAGACTGACTCTGTTGTAGCACCAAGTGGCTTGCTGTTTGTATATTCTCTGTAAACAATCAGTAGACATAATATATCCTGCAAAACCAAGTTAGTACAACCATAACACAATGTTTTATATCAAATTACAAGCAAATAGCTTGCTGAAAGTGATCATCAAAACCATAGGAGTATCAACTCTAATCGTAGTACTATACGTCACGCGTTACTAGTATCCTAAACTCGATTGGCATACGTTCAAGACTACTCGAGATATTATGATTCATGATATTTGAAGAGAACGATTTCACATCGTAGCAAAGGTTCCACAATTGTAGAATTAATTTATGAGTTTTCAAACCAATATTATTTGAAATGAAAGATCACTGAGTGATCAATATGATCAAATGAACCTTGTTGCGTGCCTTATTCAAGACATGACTAAAGGTAATTAACCTTCTTGTACTTCACAACCCACAAGTGATGGCGTCCCATCAGACTGCTATCACACAGACAAACAGTCCTTGTGTCCCCTATAAATAGGGTTGTTCACCTCAGTTGGAGTAAAGAAATATAAAAAAAATTCGAACATCGAATTAACAATCAATTGATGAGAAATTCTCAGACATACCCCTAGATTACAACTGAACGGATTCCATGGGTAATACTTCAGAAGAAAAGGATAATCAAGAAAGAAATGACTGGTACAATACTAAGAAATGATGATCTATCAACAATAGGAATATTCACTGATGAAGAAATTTCGAAACTCATATATCAAACTTGACAGGGTTTAGAAATAAAAGAAATAGGCATTATAGCCTCCATCATAACTGGAAATCCAACTTCAGGGAAAGACAATTCTCAAAATAAACTTATCAAAGAATTATTGATAAAAAAGAAGAAGGTATTGCCAGGGTCTTCACGTACATCTTCTTTGTCGACTCCTTCGCTGACTCGTCATTCGATCTAGACTCTGAAGGTTCCACTACCTACAGCCTCAAGGGTTTCTACCCAACTCCGCTCAACTATCTGACACCACTCACATCTTAACTCACTAACTGGTACTATATCCAATAGTCCAACACGAGTCCTATATGAACTCTGACGTTCCTTACTTAACTATACACACTCCTACACACTCTCGTTTCTAGTTTACTATAACCTACGCTTTGATACCAACCTGTAACGCCCCCAAATCCGGGGTCAGTAGATTTGGGCGTCACGCTAACAAACTCAATAATTCTAACAAAAACTGGCCATGATGTATTCGTAAATACAACATAAACCTGCTGAATACTAAACTAAAAATCTGAAATCAAAATAAAATTGAAATAAAAATAAAAACTCAATCAAAAGCTCTTTGACCCCAACTCCCAACTCAGGATCTTAGGTTACAGTTCTAGAAACAAGAAAACCCAAACCAACTTAAATACAACTCTATATACAAAACTTTATACAGACTTAAATCACTGATATAACTTCGAATAGAAGTATACCAGGCCAACTAATCAAATACATACTATAACTACTAAAACTATATTTACATACAACAATTCAAACTTTAAATCTAAATACCCTGATCCACGTCAGCTTCATAACAGCATCCTGCTTCTTCTTCCCACTTTCTGAACTGCGAAGGCTAAGCCTCGCCAACTAGTTTACTGAAAAATTAGATTTAAAAACAACAAATGTGAGCCAAAGAATGCTCAGCAAGTTATATATAGAACTGAACTGGATGAAATAAGAATGCAATAATTGTAATTCAAGAAATAGGAACAATAAATATGAGCGAAGGAATGCTCACCAATTTATAATCAATACTATAATTGAAATCTGGATTCTTAACTTTAACAGAAGATTAATATCATTTAAAACATTTATAACTCGAAAATCAGAATTTAATAACTGAGAAGGTTTGTAATACTAGATTCAATACTTTTAATACTTGCAAAATACTTTAAACTATCGCTTTAACAAAATCTCTAAGAATTTCTCAGTTACTCAAATTTCATTCATGTCGCTAAGCATTTGCATACCTAGCTGCCTAACCGGCCTGACAATCATGAGTTTGAATAAATAAGAAGATCTCAAATCATTCTCGGTTCTCACTATCACTGCGCAACACATGCAACAGTACCGTAATAACCGTGAATTAGTTTTCACCGTTCAAAACACTAATATAATAACTTTCCATTTTTATACTGAAAGTACTTATTAACTCAAATCATAACTTTTTATCCAACATACTTGGAAATGAAAATGTACTTTAACTTAAACATTCTATCATGAGAATATACTTGCATAAAACAACGTTCAATAGAATTGGAGTTTTTCATCATACTCTGGACATTACGGGTGATCAGCCACGTAAAGTCCAGCCAAAAACAATACTCTGGGATCCCCTCACTAGGCACTTATTGACATTGGCCTTTACTACTTTGACCATGAAGCTGGTCCACATTTTATAAAAATTCTTCCAATTCCATTAAACTACTTTACTTTCAAATAATTTCAGGGAAACTATATACTTTAAGAACATTATACTAAAACAAGGAATAAGAATGCAATGCATGCAAAAACTTTAACAGAATATTACTGACAATACTTAAGAAAGGATAGTACTGGCAATAAAACTGAAATTCTACTCTCCACATGATATGTGAATAAAATATATCCTTACTAATAATTTGAAGGAAAGGATACTAGCAATAAGGATTTGAAAGAAATACTTATACTGAATAGAAACATATTTATCTCGCTTGAACAATAAGCGAGGGTTAGTACACTTGCCTTGATTCCAATGTGTTGATTCGCTACTTACTATACTTCGGTCTTTACTCGATCACGGATTCATTTTCCTTCAATCGTCTCGTCAACACGCTCGCTGGATCCATATCGAATCCCTAATTATACTCGAAATAATAGTAAAGTACTATTTAGTACATAAACAACCCAATTGATAACTAATTACTTTTTTTTGAACACAACTAATTACTTATAACTCGCAAAGCAATACATACATAAATATATATACCCACACCTCATTAATCATCACATATGTACTTAAACACTCATACACATAAATGATCGTATTTCTCACGCATTTTAATGATACACGTGACAACCAATCATTGATGTTCGTAAGCCCTAGGGAACAACCCCTAGCACTAACTATTACTTACGCTATATCAATGATCACATCACTTAAGTATATTAATTATACCCGTGATAGCTAATCATGGATATTCGTAAGCCCTAGGAATTAGTCGAAAAGAATTTCACAAGTCCTTTAAATATTGACATTTAAAAACTTGTGATCTTCTCATAACTCCTAGCACAATTCTAATTATTATATAAATAACTGATGACTCATAAAACCCGTAACACATTTCAGCCACATATAAGAAACATTTAATCCATATACACCATTTACAATTAGTACATCATATAACTCCAACAATATACGACATATAACAATTAGTACTAACAATCATTTAGCACAAGGTAACTATACTTAGCCAACTCAAATAATTCTTAACATATAATATTCGGCAATAATAATTAGCAATTAACAAATACTAATCCGACATATTACAGACTCACATCTATCTCCACAATTATAATTAACAATCATGCTCTCCGAATTAAATAACGGATATCCAAACGATATTCATAATCCACCATATTAATCTAATTACGAAAATTAGCATATTAACTTACAATTTAAATCCAACTTAATTACCACAATAATCTCACCATTTAACTAATTAAATTACAACCATATGCTCAAAATTCCACATAATCTAATTACTAAAAATTAACACCATAAAACTCACAATTAATCATGACAATCATAATCTCCGAATTTAATCTCGGAAATCAACACATTAATCTCACCATTTACAATTAATTAATTACAACAATTAAACAATACTCGCAATTTCATAACTAATTAAAATTACAATCAACTAATTAAATTACCACAATTAACTAATTAAATACGAAAAATTAAATAATTAAATAAAAATTATACCATTCGGTTCGCTCCGATTCGACTCGCAAGATCAATCTTCCCCCAAAATCCATTACTCTCCCCTCTCTCTCTCTCTCTCTCTCTCTCTCTTCTTGCTCGACTACACTTCACCTCCACCATGGCCTCCTCCCCTCTACTGACCGCGCACAACACCACCACTCAACTTCGCCGGAGCTGCCTGCCGCCGTGAGCTCGTCGGCACCGCCCAGAAACACCACCACTGCTGCTTATACACGCACACACTCATACACGCGAGTATATACACACACACATATGATTATATACACACACACACCGCACATACACAACACATACACAGGTATATATGTATATATATAATCCAATTGATTCAAAATCAAAACCCCCAATATGATTATAAACCATAATTTTTCCCCCAAATCTCACTTTCTCTCTCCCCGTTTCTCTTTCCAGCTGATGCATTTTTCTCTAAATGGGCTTAGGCCCAATTCTAATATATTACTACTTACAACATCTTTTGGGCCCAATTCTAACACTACTTATTCGCTTACAAAACTAATAAACATCTTTTACAAATCACAATTAAATAAAACTTCCGGAAAATTACACTTTTCATTTTTAAAATAAAGAATATAAAATTATGAGCATCCACATATTTTTAAAATATTTTTCGGATAAAAAATGAATTAAATATGAATTTTCAAAGTTTTGATCCTTTAATTACAATAAAAACTCTTAAAATCATTTTAAAATACCAAAACATCCAATTTAATCCACCCAACAATTTTAAAAACTAAATAAATATATAAAGATAATTTTACAAAAGATTTCATGAATTTTAAGCCCTCCGATAATTAAATAAATATTTTTGAAGATCAATAATACTTGATTTAAATATTTTTAAATCATTAAAAAAATACCAATAAAATACTGGGGCACACACAACTCAATATATACTCATATAAACTCAATACTAAATATCGTTGAATTCCACAACGATATTCTCAAATCCAATTCCATCCTTTAAATACTAATTAACATAATTAAATAATAATAAAAATAATAAATCCTAAACTAATCTGGTATCTTACATGAAGAAATGAAGAATTTGCCTAAGTATCAGTTCGAGAAGTACTTTTGTCTATTCAAGAAGTCTAGCGTTTGAGAAGTCAGAGATTTGATATCTAAGAAGACACTGTTCGATATCTCTGAATGAACTGTTCGATATCTCATTCGATATCTCAGAGATTCGACATGTCTAAAGACTTTATTCGAGAACTCAAGAAGTCAATAAGTCAAAGTGGTATTCGAGTTCTCAAAGAGTCAACAAGTCAAAGTTCCATTCGATATCTCAAGGACTCTAAATGAACTATTCGATATCTCAGGGATTCGACAAGTCAAGTGTTCTATTCGACAACTCAAGGAACCCTGGAGAAAAGTACTATTCGAGAAGTGATTCGATATGTCAATCATACAGCATTCGAGAACTCAGAGTTATCTAATCCTAGTTCTCGAATCAATGACTTAGCCACTTCTCGAATACATTCTTGGAGACAAAATACTGAAGAAATTGTACAAGTCAGAAACCTGCAACAAGCCAATGCACTTTATGGACCACAATCTGTAACGTGCTCTGGAAAGCCTACAAGGAAGGTTGGAGAGATATAGAAGAGACAAAGAGCTAAAGAAGTGGATCTGAACAGAACTTTGCAAAGTCAAATCTGTAGCCGTTTGGATGCTAACTCAAAAAGGATAGACATACAAGAAAGTAATTTATCCTGTAACCTATTTGTAGTAACTGAGTTGTATTCATGTTCTATAAGAATACAATCTCACTTCTTTAGTTGGTTAAGTTTTTCATACAAATTGTAAGATATATCTCTCTGAGAAAAACGAAGCTGAGAATACTACCATTTGTATTCACAGATTGTAGCAACCTTTATCTAATAATATATTAGATTAAAGTGATATTGTGTCTTATGTTGTTCTTTATCCGCACCTTCATTTGCACACATAAACACTTATCTTGCTACACAGATTCAAGAACATGAAAAGTTAAAGAATCCATTCACCCCCCCTGTATTCTTTTGCTGTATTCAATACTCAACAAGTGGTATTAGAGCAGGCTGTTTATTCAAAAACAGAAAAATGATCATGAGTTCGAATACACCAAAGACCACAGGAAAGGTGAAAGTCCCTAAGTTTGACAAAGAAAATTACAATCTCTGGAAGATAAAAATGATGTTGTTCATCAAAGCCTCTCATCCTTTATATCCTGAGATTCTCAAGAATGGTCCATTTGTTCCACAACAAGAAATACCTGAAAAGGCTGTTGGAACTACAACCATTCCAAGATCTTATGTGGCCAAGGAACCATCCAAATGGATAGAATAAGAAAAGGAGATGGTTGCTCTTGACAGTCACCTCATGTTGCTGATTATTGATTCCATGGATATGTCAATGTTTGCAAACATTGCATCGTGTACATCTGCCAAAGAAATGTGGGATCACATTGAGGTGTTATGTGAAGGGACTGATGAGGTTAAGGAAAACAAGAAATAGATACTGGTCACACAGTATGAAGCTTTCATGGCACATCCCAAGGAAAGCATCACTGAGATGTTTGAGAGATTTCACAAGCTAGTTACTGAGTTGCAGATGAATGGCAAGGTTTACAGCACCAAGGAGTTGAACATGAAGTTTTTACTATCTTCACCAAATCATCTAGAGCAAAAGGTCATTTCTCTAAGGGAAATAGATTTGAACAAAATCACATATGATGTGCTCTATGGGGTTTTAAAAACTCATGAGCTTGAGTTGCTTCAGAAAAGGGCTATCCAAGCCAACCAAGGCAGAATGATAAACACATCATGTGCCTTGATTGTCAACAAATCTATTCAAGACCTAGAAGCATCTACAAGTCAGCTAAGGATAGAGGAGATAGTAGATGATGAAGAAACTGAAGCTGAGGTAAGTGAACCTGTTGAGGAGAAGGAGGAAGAAGAGTTCTATACCCTTGAAGAACTAGATGGAATGGAAAACACTTCATATGCTTTCATGGCCAGAAAATTTCCAAACATCAGATTCAAGAGGAACCAACCCTTCAAACCTAAAACCCAAAACCATTCATTCAACAAAAGTAAGGCACCTGTGAATGCAAACAAGAATAAATTTAAAACCAGCCATGTGGATAGGTCATCTATAAGGTGTTATAGATGCAATGACCTAGGGCATTTTGCCAGTGAATGTAAGAAGCCTAAAAAGAATGATAAGGAGTTTCTAGAGCTTGAAGCTAAGTATGAGGCCCTTCTGAAAAAGCAGACACAAGGTAAGGCCTACATAGCTGAAGGGAAGTGTTGGGATGATTCTGATAGTGATGGAGAAGAGCAAGAATTTTGCAACTATGCCTTGATGGCCAATTCCAAGGTGACTCATCTTCATCAGACACTCAGGTACCATCTCTCACTACCATAGACATGTCTGTTTCTGAGTACAAATGCATGATTGAACAACTATCTGTTGAAATGTTTAATATTCATACTAGTATGACTACTGCTAATGAGGAAATTGCTAAACTGTCTACTAGAAATGAAATATTAACTAGAAAGAATGAGGAACTTGAGATAACTGCTATGCAAGTAGAAAACCTTAAGAAAGAAGTTGAATATCTGCAGAATAAGGTTCTATGTGCTAGTCAAATGGAAAAGGCTCTAAGGGATGAACTAGCTGAAAATGAATTCAAACTGAAAACCTTTAAGAACTCATCTGGTCTAGTGCAATCCTATTGTGAGAAAATTCAGGCTAAACCCAAGGATGCTATTGGACTTGACTATGGCACTCTTAAACAGAGGAAATGCTATGCTATCGTTGAAGATGACATAGTTGTTCTAGAGGAAGTGCCTCACATTTTGAAAAAGGCTGAGACTCCAATCTTTAAAGAATCAATATTTGAAATTGATGAGGATGCCTTACTCATCAAGCAAATGTTGAATGATGAGGATGAGGCACAATCCTGTGAACAACAAGCATCCTCTAAGTGTGAGAGTGTCAAGTCAAAAGCCAAGGAGCCAGTAGGAGATAGGTCTAGACCTAAGAAGTTTGTTAAATTCATTTTAGCTGGGAAGAATGAATCTGAGAAGAAAGTGACTAAGAAGAAACAGAACATAAATGGCAAATTAGGGATTAACAAAGATAACAACTATGCCTAATGCCTAATGCCCCTAGGAAAACCTGTCAGAACTGTTTCAATACCAATCATTTAACTCATGCATTCAAGAAACCTATTGGTGGTGTGCCCAAACATTTCTACGACTGCTCTGTGCCTTTAAGACATAGAGATGCTCCATTTTGTGATAAATTTGACTGTATGCCATGCAATATGAATGTTATGACTAGTTGTTTCAATTTGAGAAGGCAATTCATTGATGGTTGTATCAGTCACAATTCTCACACACACTACACAAGGTCAAAGTCTTCAAGTCCTCCTAGAGCTAGGAAGGTACATCTGTCACCTAAGTCTGAAACCTCGGGTTTTAAGACTTCTAACAGTGACAAGAAGACTAACACCAAGAAAGTTGATAAGCATGTTTTTTATGATAAAACTGTTTCTAAGTCACATGGACCCAAACTTGTTTGGGTACCAAAGGAGAAGTAATACCTTTGTATTTGCAGGGCAAAGAAAGTAAAAAGAAGGTCATGTGGATTTTGGACAGTGGATGCTCAAATCACATGAATGGTGATATGGCCCTACTATCACAGTATGAGGAGAAGGTTGGTCCAATGGTTGCTTTTGGAGATGACAACATGGGTAACACATTGGGATATGGCAAATTGAAAGTTGGTAATGTCATTATTGAAGATGTAGCACTAGTCAAGGGACTCAAGCATAATCTGCTAAGTGTTGGTCAGTTTACTGATAGAGGATTCAAAGTGGATTTTGATAAAGATGAATGTTTGATCACCCACAAGAAGACTGGTGATTTTGCTCTATCTGGAGTAAGGAAAGGAAGCCTGTTTGTAGCCAATTTGGACTCTGCAAACAAGGACAAAATTTGTTGCTTCTACTCAAAAGCATCAAATGAAGATTGTTGGCTGTGGCACAAGAAGTTATCACACCTGAACTTTAAAGCCATTAATTCTCTAGTCAAAAGAGAGTTAGTAAAAAGCATGCCCACACTTGAATTTTGTCAAGAAGGAGTGTGTGAGGCTTGTCAAAAAGGAAAAATGAAAAGATCAAGCCACAAGTCAAAGACAGTGACATCAATAACCAAGCCCCAGCAACTAATTCATATGGATTTGTTTGGGCCTGTTAACATTATGTCACTAGGAAGAAAGAAGTATGCCTTTATGATGGTTGATGACTTTACAAGGTATACATGGGTGGAATTTCTAGCATCAAAAGATGAGGCTCCATAAATAATCATTGAGCACATAAAGAAAGTTGACAAGGAAGCAAAGGCCAACAATGCAAGTGTGATTGCATTGAGGAGTGATAATGGAACAGAGTTCAGAAATGCCATACTTGAAGCATTCTGCAAAGAGAATGGAATTTCTCAGCAATTCTCAGCTCCAAGGACTCCACAACAAAATGGAGTTGTTGAGAGAAAGAATAGAACTCTAATTGAGGCTGCTAGAACAATGTTGCTTGATACAAAGATGCCTACATGTTTTTGGGCTGAGGTTGTGAGCACTGCATGCTATATCCAGAACAGAACCCTCATCAACAAAAACACCGAAAAGACACCTTACAATTTGATGACTGGAAAGAAGCCTACTCTAAAGTATGTTCATACTTTTGGAAGCAAATGCTTTGTATTGAAGGATAATTCAGAATATGTTGGAAAGTTTGATGCAAAGGCATTTAAAGGAATTTTTCTTGGCTATTCTATGGAAAGAATTGCATAAAAAGTTTATGTCATCAGTCAAAAGAAAATTATGGAAAGCACAGATGTGACATTTGATGACAGCAAACTACCTGGATTAGAATAAGCCAATGATGAAGATAAAGATCCATTAAAGTTTGATAATCTAGATGATTTTGATGAAGAGATTGAAACTGGAGTTAAAACTTAAGTTCAACAAACTCAAGTGAATGATGATACAAGAGAAGAATTTGTGCCAATCAATAGTGGAGAAACAAGCATCCAAGACACACCTGGGAATAGTGGCAACCTCACAGGGGGAGGAAATGAGAATGATCATGACTTGGATGATGAAGCAACATCAAGAATGAGAAATCAGACTGAGCATTCAAGGAAATGGGATATATCACACACTGCAGAGCAAATTATTGGAGATCCAAATGCAGGAGTAAGGACCACTGCACCATATATGGGCTATTGCAAGCCCAATATATATTAGTGTTACATAAAGTGTTACAATAGACATAAAACTTGGTAGTCTATTGCAATGTTTTAAAAAATGTGGCAATATATACGAAAAGTGTTGCAAGCAAAAGGAACATTTTGAAATTTTAGAACAATTGCAATATTTTAACCAAACGTTACAATAGACGATACACTTTGCCCAAAAATTATAGGCGGAAACTTGATTTTTTGGCTGGGCGGGATAAAAGAAAGGGGACCAAAATATTTCTTACACGATTGAAACAAAAAACAATCCCTAAAACCACATCTCCCCACTGTCTCTCTCCACCACTGTCTCTCTCATCTCATCACTATCTCTCTCGACTCACCAGTCTCTCTACCGCTCATCTCTCTCCACCTCACCATTATCTGCCGCTCCCCCCTCTCTCTCTCACTAATACACATCTCTCATCTAAAATATAATTGATTCAGCAAAAGCCCAAAATTGCAAACCTAATTGAGCAATGTTTTGAGCAAAGAGTTGAGTAAAGCTTCAATAGAGGTAAAATTTGAATCCCAAAATTAGTTGTCTCACTTGTCTTTATCGACTATATCTCTCGCTCATCTCTCACAACTATCTCAAATCCCTAAATTGATTAGAGCAAACCCTAAGCGCCCAAAATTAATTATAGCAAAGATTAGAGTGAAAATTCATTTAAACCTTCAATTAAAGGTAAAGTACCCATATTTTTCGAGTATACTGCATTATACATGATATATAGGTATGCATATGAAAACTTTTCGATTATATGTGTTCATAATTTTTGTTCGCTTATAGGATTTTTGGTTCAATTAGGAGGATTTTTGTGTTAAATTTGTTGGAATTTATTGTTAATTTTACAGGAATTTTGTGTTAAATTAGCGGAATTGTGTATATTTTGCATCCTTTGCTAATTTTATATGCTCATATTTATGTTTGTAGTAATTTTTAATTCAAACTAGAGTGATAATATACTTTGTTCTTGTCTCTGTAATTTTAATTCTCTGTAATTTTTAATTTTATTTTTGTTCACTCTGTTCTTGTCTATAATAAGTATGGCAGTAGCTTATTAATTTTGTAATGGTGTTTTCTTGTTCTTTTTTGATGCACTGTGTTCTTAACAATATTTATGTACTATGTGACAATTTTATTGGAAAAATATTTATGTATGGATTTGGTATGAATCTTTCAGATGATGTAATAGAGTATCACTGAGACAATGTTAATTTTTATCCTAACATTTGTTCTGTATGCTGACAATGTTTCTTATTGTAAGAACCCAGATTTTTGGGTAGAATTAAAACTTTTATCATGTATTGATGTAAGAGTGATCAGTGGTTACAACTACAGTGTAATACTGGCTTTAAAGAATGAATAATGAAAGGATATATATTCCAAGGTTATATGGCCTGAAGGATGCTATTGGGTGATAACTCAGATTAGAATAATCTATCTCCTAGAAAGTTAAGATAAGATTCCCTAGAGAGAAATAGATACCCTCATGTCATCCAAATCAATATCTATTATAAGTCCAGCGGTTCCGTAAAAAGGTTAAGGAACACTCGAGGGTGAACCAGGTTCATTTTTCTAATTATAGGAATTAAATAAAAATAAGTGATGAATAGTGATTTTGGTGGAATTTGGAATATTATTATAATAATGTTATACCCGGTATTCGGAACGGATTTCTGAGTTCGTATTAGTGATCCAGGAGGAAAATAAGTGTATGTAAAAGCTGTCGGATTCAGAAAAAGAGCACTTTTATTTTCTCCGAGATTTCCCTGGACACTGCAAGACTTAAGGATTTATAAAAGGGAATTAAGGAATTTAAATTCGAGAAGTATTAAGTAAGATGGAGGATGGTATTATAATTATTAAGAAGGTTTTCGGTAAAACCCTAACTAGAAACGAATGAGTTATTCCCTCGAACGATCAACGAATTAAGCAATAAACGGACAAAGAAACAAGCAGAGAGAGCAAGAGTCTTGTGCAAGCTACTAGAAAATATCTAGTAACTAAACTAGAAACCAAGGAACTAGCACCTTAGAGATGAAACTAAGTGTTTAGCAATACAACTACTTAGTTAGCCTTAAAACCACCACAAATCCAACACTTGTCTTGCCATTTCATCATGCTATACATCATCACTTTAATAAAGCAACTTTATCAAGATATTATCTTATCATCTCATCAATAATTCAAGATTGTATGAGAGCAAAAGCAAGAGAAAATCAAACAACTCTCTCCCCCTCCATTTTTTTCATTACATTCGGCTATTCCTTAATTCAAAGATCAAAATCCTACTTCCAACCATCATTTGATCTTGAAACTTTTTATGTGAGTCCTATAATTCATAAAGATGATCTCCTCAAAATCCTAGCTTCAATCTCTTCTTTTTCCATTTTCAAAAAAATCATTAAAGAGGAGGATGAATAGTGTTCTTCAAGAACTAACTTTGATTTTCATGTTTCTTTGGTTGATCTTAGGTTTGTTAAGGCTAGACAAGGACCATACCAAGCTTTGTAAGGCTATATCACACTCTCAAGAAGGTATAATGATCTTGAAACCCTAGGCCTACTTTGAGTTTATGAATGTTCTTGATAGATTTAAGTGTTAGGAGCATGTTAGTGATGTTATAATTATGATTATGTGGTAGATCTAATGGATTTAAGAGATGATGATTATGTTGGTACAATATTGTGTTCTTGAGATTGTTGAGATGAGAATCATATGTATAAGTTGTATTGGTGCCCGGTGTGGCTTGGTTTTAGTGTTACGATTAGTAGAACGTTCGATTTATAGCCGTCGTAATGCCCGATTTTCGTTTAATCTTGAAATCCGAACTTAACAGTAGATGAAACTCACTGAATAGCTTCAACTTATGCCATGATTAGCTAGATCATGTTACAAGCTTCGTTTTGATATAAAGATCGCATGAAACGGACTTACGGTTTAGGAGTTATGATTAAATTCGTAAAAGTGGTTCGGAACCGTAATCAAAAGTTCGTAACCGAAATTGGATCCCTTTAATATTACGAAATCAGTGGCGAATCTTACTAATTAAATATTAGAGGTAAAAATGAAGGTGTGGGAGAAGACCACATGTCGAATGGATCGTTTTCCGATTTTATAAAAATGTTTGAATCATGGTTAAGTACGAAAGTACCCCTAAGAGGTATACTTGGTTATAACTTCGGTAAACCACTTAGAAAACGATCGATAAATATCGAGGTCTAATGTTTCGACTTTAAAACTTATACGATTTAAATACTTACCATATGTAAGTGTAATGTCATGCTTTAGTAACGAACAAGTGTCGGGTAATAAAAGCAATAATAAGAGTGGATTAGAGGGGTATAACGAAACGACTTGAAAATGTGTTTCGATTTAAGTTAGGTTTATACTTAACCTTTTGAAAGGTGTTAAGTGATTAATCCCGGATGCCTTGGCTATTTATAGATCATCAGGCTGACCCGGGACACGCTACCACTACCCCTACCCGCACCCGATTCCCAGGCAAGTTTCAAATCCTTTTTTTTAAAAGACTGTTGTTGTGAGTATATATATATGTATGCTTTCTGTTATACATATGCCATAGCACGCATGTCTACTTTCAAAGTCATATTGATATACTTGTTCCCTGAATTATTGTTGGCTTATGAGCTAGATAGTTATTATATCAGTTATAAGCCGGAAATTTATAAGACCCTTAAACGAAGGGCATCTGAACCTCATTCCTTGATTATAGACCGGGAGTCGTTATTTCTTGATATATATTGACATTATTTTCAGAGGAAAATAATTAAGTAAATATTTCCCATTTATTATCTGGCGAATATTATTGAGATATTCCTTTGAGATTATTTGATAAATATTATTCGGGTTATTCATCAGATATTTAATTATTCGATGAACATTATCTTTAATATTTATCTAAAGTCGATTTAATATTCGAATATGATTTCGAACCCTCAGTTAAGTTATTTACTTAGAGAATATTCATTCTTATTCTTCGATAAATATTATTTTGAATATTCATTCGAGCCTTATTTATTTAAATGAATATTATTTCGAATATTCATTCAATCTCTATTTATTTTATAAATATTAGTTGAACATTGATTCGAACTCCAGTTCATCGATAAATATTATTTTGAATATTCCCTTGAGACGATAAATATTATCTTCGACATTCATTTAAAGTCGATTCAATTATTGAACATAATTTCGAATATTCATTCGATAATCATTTCTCCGATAAATATTATTAAGATTGAATATTCATTATTTATTTAATGAATATTGTCTCAAATATTCAGTCGACAGTTATTTCATCAATAAATATCATTTTGTTAAGTTGAATATTCATTATTAATTTAATGAATATTATATCAAATATCCAAGGGATGTTTATTTCACCAATAAACATTATTATTTTCAAATATCCATTTAAGATTGGATTTATTTAGTGAACATTATTTTAAACATTTATTTGAGTTTATGAATATTATCTGGAATATTCATATAAAGAAGAGAGTTATTTAGTAAATAATTCTAAATATTCATTCGAGGAATACTTACGAGTAATATTATGATTTATTCATATCCCTTAATTAATATTGAGTTAATAAATATTCTTGGAATATTTATTTAAATCCTTTTGAGTTCTTTTATAATAATTCATATTACTCAAAGATTATCTTTCACCTTCAGATATGGTGTAAAATATTTCGGAATATCTTATGACTATTTATATCAAGGGGAGGTTCCTAAACTTTAATTTCATTTAAATCTATCTTAAAGAAGATTTAAATACTCGCTCAACTTCCAAACGTATATAAGGGGACCTCACTTGAGCGATGTTATTTATTGGACTGCCCGGTCATATACTTGCTAAAACTATCTTGTCACTCACATCTTGATTCTTTCAAGCATCGATATGAGTCTTTTGGTTACCTCCTCAACGCTCGAGGGGTATGATTGATGTAACAAGTTTATATCCATTAACAAGCATCAGCTTGGGAAATATTGGTGAATTTTCCTTTCCAATTAGATACGACTACTTTATGGAGTCCTATCAACAAGTGTTACACTTGGGGAAAAGGGGAACGAACTTTACGTTTCAGAGTCATGGATGATATTCGAACTAGGAGACGCGTAAGTGGCCGAGTGGCGCCGGTCCAGCAATAGCCCAACCGTTGGCTGAGGAGTTCCAGAGGGCGGTAGATAAGTAATTCCGTCGGAGCTACCTTCTACATGTAGAGAACGACTGATGAGATGCATGACATACGACTGATCATCGTAAACGTCAGGGCATCTGGCGCGGCAATGCTCCCGTATTAGTTCATCTTCTAAAAGTGAGAAATTTCTGCAACACTGTTGGTGTTGGCAAGGTGAAAAAGTGTTGAAACCGGAATTGCAATATTTTTCCTACAAGTTCCTCTTTTATGATAATTGAGAATATCTTGCTTATCTTTTGCATAGCAGATATTTATTCAAAACAAATATATTTTTGAGTTACCTTGTAACTTCATCTCATACCTTATATTGGTACTACATCGTTAATGCATGGCATATGATTTCAAAGATATTTTGAACTGTCATATATTATTGCCGTTCAATTATATTTTTGGTGGGCTATTGCTCACCCTTGCTTTATTTATTTATATCACAACAACAGCTAGATCAGATGGCCGCGCAAGGCGTACCCAACATCAGCAGGTGTCAGCCGTCAGAGGATTAACTGATGAGGTCATAGCTACCATTGCTGAGGATGCAGCTTCTGGTAGGCTAGTGTTAGCATTTGATCCTCTAATGTATTTATATATATGGCATATATCAATGGATGGCAAAGAGCATGTAATTGTAAAATTGTAATTCTTTGGGTTGTAAGAACTCAAACTTGTGATTAATAATATTAATGGTTACTCTGATTTCATCTCTGGGACTATAACGGGTGTGTTTTATGTTGTTGTTTTGGGTCACAAGGTTGTAATTTAAATTATGTTGGTTTTATGGATGGATATTGAGACCGTAACAACCAGATCCCTGACCCTGGATCTGGGGGTGTTACAGAAATGGTATCAGAGAGAGCGTTATAAATCCCAGAGATGACGCGACGTTAAAACAATAAATTTATTAAGATAATAAGAACTCTTGCCAAGTTCATAGTCGGACTACTTAATGTAGTATTGACATATAAAACCCTTATGGGAACTATTAAGTATCATGATAGTAACTTAGCTCGTTCTTGTACCGACTAGTAAGGCGACAGACCTTGAGGCATACGAGCAGCAGCACGATGATGCCTGATTATAGGCTGACGATCGGATGGTGGATGCGATAGAGTACCCTACTGAGGACCCGGAAGAGGTTCCAGCAGAGGAAGGGAATATTGATAAGTGTAAGGAGTTTACCCTTAAGGAAATGAGGGCTACAGCCAGAGTGACTGTAAGAGTTAAGGTACAGTACCCAGAGGAGGGAGCGTAAAGAACTGAGATATTATTAAGAGAACTAAAGATGCATAATGGATTCATAGCCGGACTGCCGGATGAAGTACCAGCAATTAAGTCAAATTGGAAGGGTTACTTGAGATCCTATATGGGGATAGATTAAAATCCTTAGAGACCTTTAGATTAATGAGGAAAGAGATAGAGTGGTACATGATCATCAAAGACAACAATAGAGGACAAGGAGCAGAGTCTCCAGGAGCAGTTAAGATAGAGGCAGCAAGTGCCATATCATGTGATAAATGAATTAGTGTGAATATTGTAATGATAATTCACCATGAGAAGGCAGATTTCATAAGTGATATTTTGTAAAGTCAAACTTAGATTGATAAGGTGGTTGGGTTCAAGGAAATGTCCATCTTATAAATGGATCAACTTAGGAAATAAAGACATTGAACGGTGATGGCATGATTGAATAAAGTATATAAGGAAGTAGTAAGCGAGACGAGGATCTCAGAACCTACAAGAGGAGAAGACCAATGAGTCTGTGATAAACTAGTAATAAGGCTATCGTCATAAACCAAGTATAAGTTCAGTTCAATTCAGTGAAATGATGAACCAGAAACATTAGTTGCATGTGATTCAGAAGAATATTAAATTCTTTCTTTTCCTTGAATGGATTATGGTAGTTACCTTAAGTTATTCTGACACTGAATCATAAATGGATTAGGCAAGGCGAGCAGTGGTCGAGATGTAATTGAGAATGCTTCTAGGTGCAACCTGATAGAACAGGTGTAGGACATGTTCTCGAAATAAGAGTTTTGGCAAAATAAAATCCAGACAGTAGGACATATGAGCAATAGGAAGTAGCGATTGATTGACCCCACCAAATTAAAGACAGTTTCAAATGGAGATTGGCCGACCACACCGGCAAAGGTGAGAAATTTCATAAGATTCACAAGGTATTATCAAAGACTTGTTCAGGACTTTACAAAGATTGCAATCCCGTAACCCGACTTATTTGTAAGACTAAAAGTTTGAATGGACAAGATAAATGGGGGAAAATCTCCCTGGAGTTAAAGATAAAAACTGGTGATGACCCAGCATTGGCGTTACCTAATGGAAGAAGGAGAATTTTGAAATATATTAGGATGCACCTCGTACAGGCTTAGGTGTGGTGCTTGTACAACATGACAACATAATTTTCAAATACAATTGGACAACACGGTTCACCAGATTCGGATGACCTTGGTAGTGCCAATTCTGGGAAGCAACTGACCCCGATGGTAGCATTCCTTCTGAGACTAGTTTTTAAGTAGACTGGTATTCGGTAGTATCGACTATTAGGACAAGCATGTATCGGGGAGGTATGGCATGTTTAGTTTGAAACTTTTGATTACCCTTCCAGGGGAGGTATTTATTTGGCTCCTTTCCAATGGTTAAACTCCCAACTATATGTCAATCATTTCGTTATTATAACTGTTTCTGGTTTCACCCGCTTGGGTATTCCTAGAAATACTCTTCGGGTATCGAAATAGATCTTCTTAGTATCACCAGTGGGTGGATAGATTGACTGAAATTTCCCTAATCCTGGAAAGGAATTTGACAAATTTTAGTAAACCTTGTCTTTCTGATTATCGGAATACGTCACTAAAGAGAGTGGAAACTGGAGTGAACCCTACGGATTGGGTAAAGTAGCCGCTATACAGGTGGGTAGACATACCCCGATTATTACAATTGAATGTAGGGATGAAATTATGAAGTTGAATGTAATTAAGAAACAAGCCGGACTAAGAAAGTTCAGGATTGACTTAAATGAAAAGGTTGTTGTGCCAGAAATGTTGAGCTTTGGTGGCACGTGAAATCGATAAGAGTAACTAGAAGAATAAAAGAAAAGTAAGGGTGACCGGAGGTGGTACCGAGAAGTCGATTGAGACTTGTATGGAGTGAAGCTTTGAAAAGATCAAAAGGTATCAAGTAGAAGGCACTATGCCAACAATTGCTAGAAAAGTAATGCTATTAGCCAACCCCTAAATTCACATATTTTAGTGTGGCCAGTTGGGGCCAAGTCACTAAGGATTGTCAAGTGACTAATCCAGCAATGTAAGGACAAAGCGGGGTGCTTCTAACAAAGTGCCAACCGCAAGAACTTTTGATGAAGAATGAATTGAGATACATGATGATGGATTTTATAAATACCATGGATGTGTTGGGAATGAGGATGGTGACCAGTAAAGGTTATGAGGATTGTCAGAGATGGTGCAGTATGATGCATAAATGTTATCTGAAACTTGGTGTCCTCAAGAGGAGCATTAGGCATTAAGAGATTCACGTTGAACATGACCAATATCTTCCAGAACATCCTTGCTACCATTACCAAGTTCTGTAAGAAAGACAGATATGTTAGATATAATTGATGTGATTTAATGTCAGTGTTTAAGTGTTACAGGTAAAGAGAGTTTAACTTGTTATTGAAAGCAGTTGTAACAGAGTTTGAGTATACGCTGATTGCTGGAAGCGCAAACGCTGACAGAGGAAAGCGTAAACACTGATAGCTGAATACATGGAAGCGCAAACACTGTTAGCGTGGAGAGAACAGAGTTTGCTAAAGTCTGTCTACTGGGAGCGTCTACAAGTCAACAGAGTTTGAAGATTAATTTAATATTAATATGGAAGTGATATCTTTGAAGATTGGATAGCTGTCAAAGAGATTGAGTTGACTTAGAAGACGTGTAGCAATCGTAATTGATATCAATTGTATAGCTTAATTTTAGGAGAATCAATTAACGATTGTACGTAGCTGTATATCTTATAAATACAGTTAGGTTAATCCTAAAAGAGTATCCATCGTGAACGAATATCATTCTTGTAACCTAAGCAGCTCTCTGTGATACTTTACATCACCGAGAGAGGAATTATTAATTCCAAACAGTTTTAAGAGTTAAAACGTGTGTTCTTGTTACTTATTCATACAGTAATTGATTATATATTGTGTATTCGACCTAACAAGTGGTATCAGAGCCAAATCTGTTACTTTATTACAGTTAAAGATCCAAACACAATAGTAATCAATGGCAGAGATACCTCCACCATCTGAGAAAGCCCCTACTACTGTTAGTAGGTATGAAACAATTAGGGTTCCTATACTGAGGCCATTAGAGTATGCAATTTGGAAGGTGAAGATGACCATGTTTCTGGAGGCTACAGATCCAGAATATCTGGACAAAATTTATGAAGGTCCTCACAAACCTACAAAGTTATCTGCTGCTGCTGCTGGTGAGGAATCAAAAGTCATTCCAAAAGAGAAGAAAGATCTAACTGCTGAGGATCTTTCATCTATTGCAAAGGATGCGAAGGTAAGGCATTTACTTCACAGTGCGTTAGACAATGTTATGTCTAATAAAGTGATAAACTGCACAACTGCAAAAGAAATATGGGATGCACTTGAGGTTAGATGTCAAGGAACACCTGCAATTAAGAAGAACAGAAGGAACATACTCACTCAGGAGTATGAGCATTTTGAGGCAAAATCTGATGAAACCATGACAGAAACATTTGACAGATTCTGTAAACTGCTCAATGATTTGTCATTGGTGAACAAAGAGTATGATTTAGAAGATTCAAATCTCAAGTTTCTTCTCTCTCTACCTGAAAAGTGGGATGTGAAAACAACCATTATAAGAGATAATTATGAACTTGGTGAAACAGAGATTGATGAAATTTATGGACTGCTCAAAACCCATGAATTGGAATTGGAGCAGAGAAACAAAAGATCTAGTAGAAAGTCAAAGTCTGTTGCTCTTAAGGTTGAGGAGAAACCATCAAAGAAGGAAGCATCAAGGAGAAAGGCAAAAGGAAAAGCTTTAGTCATACATTCAGAGAATGATTCATCAGACACTGATGTTGACTCAAACACAGATGGATCATCTGATTCTGAAGATGATGAAGAGATGATGCAAATGGCTGCATTGATGGTAAAGACCTTCAAGAAGATGGGATACAAGAACTTCAAGAAGGGAAAGAGATTCTCCAAGGACTACTCAAAGTTTGATAAGAAGAATTTCAAGAAATCTGAGGGAAAGGACTTCAAATCTGGTAAGAAAGATAAGTCTGAAATTCAATGCTACAAATGTAAAGAGATGGGTCACTATGCTCCTGAGTGCAAGAAGGGTAAAACTGAAAAGGCACTCTACACCAAAGGCAGAGACTGGGCAGACACTTCAGATTCAGATGAGGAAGTCAACTATGCTCTCATGGCTACTACTCAGACTGAAAATGATGATCTCAAGGTACCCCCAACTACCTATGCTTATAACACTGACAATATAACTGAACTGAGAATTTATCTTAAAGCATTGCATATCAGTTATAGGGATCAGACTTTAGAAAATGAAAGGATAAAGTCTGAGTGTTCTCAACTCAAAGAAAGAAATAAACTTGTTGAGGAACAGCTAGAGAACATGAATAAAATTCAAAAAGAGAGAGATGATGCAGTGTTTATTGAACAGGAGTTGCTAGGTAAGTATAAGCAACTAGAATCTGAATTGGAGGATACTAAACACATCATTAAAACTTGGACACACTCTGGTAAAGACACTCAAGAAGTGTTTCAGTCAGATACAGTAGGTCTAGGTTACTCTGTAGGAGATGAACTTAGATTTGAAAATCAGGTAAAGGTTAGACCACATTGTTCATTTGGGGGTAATGTCATGGGAACAGGTGGACCTAAGACTGAAGCACAGAAAAAGGCTGTTAAAGAGTCATATGCTAAAACTTTTGTTAAAGAGGCTAATATTGGTTTAATGACAGATAAACAACTCAAGCATAAGCTTAAGGAGATAAAATCTGTCAACAAACAGAGATTGCCTAAGAAAAACAAAAATGGAAAAGTAGGCATCACATCAGGAATTAAGCCAATGCTTGCTTCATTAGCTCCTAGAAAAACATGTTTTAATTGTGGTAGCACTAATCATCTTGCTAGTTTCTGCAGTAAGAATAAGAACATTAATTCTTTGCTCTCTAAAACTGCAGTAAAGAGTGATTATGTGAGAACTAGACCACAGACTTTATGCAAACACTGTGGAAGTACTTGGCATTCTATTTACACTTGCAGAGATTATCATGCTATTTACTATAATTACTATGAACCCAAGCCAAATTTGAAATGGGTTAAAGTAAACTCTGTAAATGTAAACTCTGAAAAAGTTAGCTTAAACTCTGTTAATGAAAATTCCGCTGCAAAAGCTAACAGAATTAAGAAAGCCAAGGGATCCAAGCAAGTCTGGATCCTTAAAACTAATAATCAGTGATTGTTTGTGATTGCAGGGCACCAGGGTTAGTACCCTAGTCGTGGACAGTGGATGTTCAGGACACATGACTGGAAATAAAGCCCTGCTATCAGAGTATGAGGAGAAGGCTGGCCCAGAAGTTTCCTATGGAGATGGCAACATAGGACATACACTGGGATATGGCAATATTAATCTTGGAAATGTCATCATCACAAATGTAGCTCTGGTTCCATGACTCAAGCATGATTTGCTATCTGTGAGTCAAATCTGTGACAGAGGATATCATGTAGATTTTCAGCCTGAATATTGCCAAGTGATCAGTAAATCTACAGGGAAAGTTGCTCTAGTTGGAAACAGACACAACAACATCTATGAAATAAAATTGTCAACAAACACTGATGGCAAAGCAGTATGTCTGTCAACAAGAATGTCCAGTGAAGAGAGTTGGAAGTGGCACAAGAAACTCTCTCATTTGAATCTGAACAACATCAATGAGCTCATAAAGAATGATCTTGCAAGAGGACTACCAAAGTCATTGTTGAATGTAGAAGGTCTGTGTGATTCTTGTCAAAAGGCCAAACAGAGAAAAACCTCTTTCAAAAGCAAATCTGAGTCTTCAATTGCTGATCCTTATCATCTACTACATGTTGATCTTTTTGGTCCAGTAAATGTGATGTCTCTTGGAAAGAAGAAATATGCATTAGTCATTGTTGATGAATATACCAGATTCACATGGGTATATTTTCTTGCAAAGAAGGATGAAACAGCTTTAACACTGACAGATCATATAATCCAACTGGACAAAGGGTCAGAGCATCAAGTGAAGATAATCAGAAGTGACAATGGAACTGAGTTCAGGAATTCATCTATGGAAGAATTTTGCAAGAGTAAAGGGATCAAACAAGAGTTTTCTGCACCTGGCACTCCACAACAAAATGGTGTAGTGGAGAGGAAGAACAGAACTTTGATAGAAGCTGCCAGAACCATGCTAGATGAAGCAAAGTTGCCAACATATTTCTGGGCAGAAGCAGTTCAAACTGCTTGTTTTACTCAAAATGCAACACTGATCAACAAGCATGGTAAAACACCATATGAAATGGTGAAGAAGAAGAAGCCAAATCTAAAATATTTTCATATTTTTGGATGCAAGTGCTTTGTGTTGAAGACTCATCCTGAACAGTTGACCAAATTTGACCTAAAGGCAGATGAAGGAATTTTTGTTGGCTATCCACTGTCAACAAAGGCATTCAGAGTTTATAATCTGAGAACCAGAGTGATCATGGAGTCTATTCATGTGTCATTTGATGACAAGAAAATAACTGGACTTGAAGATGTTAATGAGCATGATCAACTGCACTTTGAAAATGAAGATTTATTAAACTCGGATGATACAGATCTGACAAACATTGTTGAGGTCAATTCTGAACCTCTACTGGTAAACACTGAAGAAACTTTTCAATCAGAAACAAGGGAAGAACCAGTTGAGGGGGAGCATGAAGAATCACATCAAAGTGATAATTCAAACACTGATAGTGACTCAATTGATAACTCTGAATCAAACACTGTTGATTCAAACTCTGATCATTCAAATTCTGAGCAGTCACATTCAGGGGGAGCATCTGAAAATGAAGAGAGACACCAAGAAAATCAGGAGAGCATGGATCAAGGGGGAGGATCACATGATGACAGAAGCAATCTGCCTTCTGCAAGAAAATGGACTAAGTCACATACACCTGATTTAATTATTGGTGATCCAGATGCAAGAGTAAGGACAAGAAGTGCAACAACAAACGAATGTCTGTTTCATGCATTCTTGTCACAAACTGAGCCAAAGAAAGTAGAAGAAGCTCTTAAAGATGCTGACTGGATAACAGCAATGCAAGAAGAGCTAAATGAATTTGAGAGAAATGAAGTGTGGACACTTGTACCAAGGCCCAAGAACAGATCCATTGTTGGTACTAAATGGGTTTTCAGAAATAAAACTGACAGTGATGGTGTGATCACAAGGAACAAAGCAAGACTGGTAGCTAAAGGCTATTCACAGCAGGAAGGAATAGATTATGATGAGACTTTTGCACCAGTTGCCAGATTGGAGGCAATAAGGATGTTTCTTGCCTATGCTTCTCACAAGAAATTCAAGGTTTTTCAAATGGATGTGAAAAGTGCTTTTCTGAATGGAAAACTTGAAGAAGAAGTATTTGTTGAACAACCACCTGGTTTTGTAGATCCAAAATATCCAGATCATGTCTACAGGTTAGACAAGGCACTCTATGGACTTAAACAGGCACCTAGGGCATGGTATGAAACACTTGCTAAATTTCTACTAGAAAGTGGGTTTCACAGAGGTACTATTGACAAAACTCTGTTTTACTTTAAATCTGGTAATGACCTGCTCTTAGTTCAGATATATGTAGATGATATCATTTTTGGATCTACTAATGATAAACTCTGTAAGAAATTTGCCAAGCTCATGCAGTCTAGATATCAAATGAGTATGATGGGAGAGTTAAGCTATTTTCTAGGCTTACAGGTGAAGCAAACAGATGATGGAATTTTCATTAATCAAGCAAAATATACCAGAAATCTTCCCAAGAAATTTGGCATGCTTGACTGTTCATCTGCAACAACTCCTATGGCAACTACAACAAAACTGGACAAAGATACAGGTTCATCAGTGGATATGACAAGCTACAGAGGGATGATTGGTTCTCTACTCTATTTAACAGCTAGTAGACCTGATATCATGTATGCCACATGTCTGTGTGCAAGATTTCAGACAGATCCAAGAGAACCACATTTAACAGCTGTGAAGAGGATTTTCAAATATCTCAAGGGCACTGTAACCTTAGGGCTGTGGTACCCAAGAGAATCAGATTTTAAGCTACTTGGTTACTCTGATGCAGATTTTGCTGGCTGTAAGATTGACAGAAAAAGCACAAGTGGAAGTTGTCAATTTCTTGGTGACAGACTAGTGTCTTGGTACAGCAAGAAACAGAAGTCAATATCTACATCTACAGCTGAAGCAGAGTATATTGCTGCTGGTAGCTGTTGTGCACAGATTTTATGGATGAAGAATCAACTACTGGATTATGGGTTGAGGTATAGTAAAATACCTATTTTCTGTGATAATCAAAGTGCTATTGCAATGACAGGTAATCCAGTACAACACTCAATGACCAAGCACATCAGCATAAGGTATCACTTTATCAGAGAGCATGTAGAGGAAGGCAATATTGAGCTTCACTTTGTGTCTACAGATCAACAACTTGCAGATGTTTTCACAAAGCCTCTAAGTGAAGCAACATTTACAAGACTGGTCAATGAACTAGGGATGGTATCTGGTTTTGACTAAACATGTTGGTTAGACTCAAACTCTTTCAAATAAAATGTGTTGCTCATATCTCTGTAAATTGCTAAAGTGCTATGTGAACCTTATTAATTAAACTCTGTCAGCATGATTGTTGGTCATACACTGTTAATACGTTTGTTAAACTCTGTGAATTCTGAGTTGATTTTTTGTCTGAATGAAAATACCAATGAAGAAAAATGTATAGAGCATGATTTTCAGTGAAAAATCAAGATTCTTTTTGAGTCACTGTAATCTAATCAGAAATTGCACAGTAAGTTAACACAGCATGATACTGTTTCATATTTAGAGCACCTCTTAGTTTATTTGATCCTAAACTCTGAATCTATGAATACTGTATGCATTGCCTCTCATGAATAACACTGATATTGATGAACTCTAAACTCTGATTAGTGACACTCTGTTTCCAAGTCATACTTGATTCTTGTTGATTCTGTGTTTGCACTTGTGAAAATTTTAAAACCTGAGATGTGTCATTGTTTATTTTGGTGAGAAACAGTTCATGTCTGCACCCTGTGAGATTTTGAGCCGAATAAGTGATTGATACATTTTATATCAATCAGATTTTATTGTTGTGTGATGTTCATCAGTAAGTATGTTGCTCTAGAACTTGCATTAAACCGTTTTGAGACTACATGATATATGTGTGCATGAAAATGATAAAGGCACTAGGATTAACCATCTTTCTTTAAACACTGTTCAAAATATCTTTGAACACTGTTCATAAAACACTACCCTTAGTAAACCCCTTTGAGCCAAATTAACTGCTCATTTTTCTTGAATACTGAAGTATTAAGAGCAGTTATATTCGTTTGTTAAATCAAATTCAAGCAGGTGAGTATTTCTTAAGAAAAGATATCTTACTCAGTATATATATATGAATAAAAAAAAAAAGGGTATATATACTGATCATCTTGTACAAATATGTACTAATCATTTGACTGAACATTTTGATCAAATAAATTGTTCAGTTAGAAATTCTCATTCGAAAAACATCTCTTCTCATCTGTTTGATTTTACTCAATTTCAACCCTGAACAAAGTCCTTTTGATTTGTGCATATATGTAATCGAAGTGGTGTAGATTTGGTGGAAATTCAAGCTTATGGTAGTATCTGCTTCTACTGATTGAATTTGAGCGAAAACACTTCACCTAAACACTTGTGTGCTGTGAGAGTTTGTGAGGAAATCCTAGACATGTAACTCACTGAATGATGCTTTGATGTTTATCTCCTGATCTTTTTGTCTTTAATGACTGTGTGCTTACGTGGATAATCATGATCATAAACTGGAACAGGGATATTCAGATTTCTGTAATTAAGGAACTACAGAGTTTAGCATTCATCATATACTCTGTGTTTAATATGAGAGTTTGTGCATTCAGTGTTTATTGTTTTGATTTATGGATTTTATGAAATATTAGATGCTATAAAAATTGATTTGGTAAACTCTGCTACTCACACACGAAAATCACGACTGTGCATTTTTGAAAGGGTTTTTGTGATAAAGATTGAAAATTTGACAAACACTGATTGATTGTGTTCTGTACTCTAAGGTATATTTTCATTAAGATAATTTGAAAATTTTGGAGTAAATGGAGTAGTTGACAACTGTTAATTAGTGTAATTAGTGGTAACGTGTCTTGATAAACGGAACGACAGCGGTAATAATGGCTTTTACTGCGCATGTATTAAGTGAACCGTTGCATGTGTGACACGTGTCCCACTCACTCATCATTATGTCTCACTTTTACATTTTTCAAGGGAACAGTTGCGTGTTTTCAAGTAAAATCGTTTGAGTTTAGTTTTTAATTAAAACTCAAATTACTTTTTGCCACAATCACTTTTACCCACTCATATTCACTTTACCAAAACAGAAAACATCTTTGTTTTTCACTTTGGCATTTTCACAAACACCTTTCTTGCAAAACATTTTCACAGTTGCTTTTTGCTTATTTCTTGATTCAATGGCAACCAAACCTTTCACTGTCTTTGGTCTACGCTTTGTGCCTAACAATTATGCAGCTTTACTTGAGAACGACCGGGCTCCAGAGGCGTTCCATCTAATGCAAAATTTTCTTCGAGATTCTGAGATTGGGCAAGCGCTGGTTGAACCGGCTACTCTATCTGCTTCCCAAGTTGTTAATTTCTGGCAAAACTCAAGATATATAGAAGGAGGAGAGAATGGAACTCCGTCTATCATCTTCTCTCATGAAGACCAAGAGTTTGTGATTACTCCACAAACTGTTCGTGATGTCATGGATTTCGACACACATACTTCATATGCTGTTGTCTCTGAGCAAAATCTGAGGGAAATGCTAACAGAGATTGGGTACATGGAATCACTTGCCAAGCTGGGCAGTGTGAGGAGGCCAAACTTGAGAAAAGAGTGGAATTTTTTCTTTGATTGTATCACCAGGACATTCCAAAAGAAGGTCACCAACTGGGATGCTATTCCAATGGACAGTCTGCAAATTGGGTATTCTCTACTTTATGGCAGTAATTTTGATTTTGGTAGATATGTTTTAATGAATTTGGGTGATAAGTTGTCAGAGTCTACTACAGTTTACTTTGCTAGATTTTGTCAACTTCTGTTCAATGCATGTGTTCCTGGGTTAATTGTTGATGAAGCTGATGAGATTCAACCTTTTCGAGTCACTAAGAGAATATTCTCTGATATGACTAACAAAGATGTTGGTAAGGACATACCTCCTTTTGTATTACCACTTGCCTTACAGAATTTTGTCAATCAACCACAAGATTCTTCATCACCACAATCTGAACCACATCAACCACAACAACTAGAACCACAACCTATGCCTGAACCTTTAGCCACTGATCGTACAGAAAACATACCATCTCAACCTACTCAATCACCTGAGCCAATACCAACAACCACTGATCAACCCATATCACCTCAAACACAAACAGAACCTCAAACACAACCTGACCAAATGACTACTGAACCAACAAACCCTGTCACTATCACTCATCCACAACCACCATCTAAGTTAAAAAGGAAGAAACATACTGCAATCAACACCAAACATTCTAGGGCTAAACAGACAACTCCAAAGGCTGTTTATTCTAGAAGATTCATACAAAGGGCAAATAGACCTTCAACACCATCGGTTGAGGAAAGTTCTAGTGCAGAAGAAGAATTGGTTGCGGTACCTCAAGCTAAGAGGAGAAGGCTTATTCTAACTGATTCTGATGATGAGCATGTTGAAGAGGCTCAAGAGAAAATCTCTTTTGATATTCCTACTGGTGAGCCAGAGGTTATCATAGAACCTATAATACCAGAATCTGAAGTCAAGCTTTCTGAACCAGAAGTTGTTAAGGTTCAAGAAAATGAAGCTGTTAGAGATGTTTTGTCTCCAATGGAAGAGTTTGCTGAAACTCCAATTTCTTTTAATCATGAAGCATCTACTCCACCACTCATGGAGGTTACACTTTCTATCGATACTGGTGTTGCTGATGGGCCTACTGTTGTTCTTGAAGACACTGTGGTTGCATCACACACTGAGTTGAACTCTGATGCCAATCATGTTTCTGCTCATGGTGAGGAGGTTGATAAACCAGAAAAGGTTCTTTCTTCAGAGCAAACTCCAGTTGATAAAGGAAAATAGGTTGCTCAAGAACCTATTTCTGCTCAAGAACCTATTGCTTCTGTTGCCTCTACTAGTGAGTCGATGAGTGATTCAGTTGAAGCTAAGAGTACAGGAGTTGAACAACCACAAAATCAGACTGATGGTCAGAAAACAGGTGAAAAACCAGATTTTGCTGGGCCTTCTGTAAATGAAGTTGATGATAGTTATTTGGCCAAGCAAACTGCTGATTGGTACAAGTCAGAGTGTATTTTTCCTCCTGGAAGGGCAGCAATGTTTCTTGAAGCCAATTCTAAGAAGATTAAAAATCCATAAATTTTCACTTGTTTGCAAGGCACAGTGATTCAAATCAAAACTTTGAATAATAGATTTGATGATACTCAGAAATCTATTGTTGATCTTCGAACAGAAGTTGCTACTCATGAAGAGAAAGCTCAACTAGCTAATGCTAAGATCTTTCAACAATTTGCCAAAGCTCAAGCAAATATTAATGACAGACTGAGCACAGTTGAGAAGAATCAGATTTTACTGACTGAGAAGGTTGATTCCATTGCAAATTCTCTTGAGTTAATCACCTCGATTCTGATTCAATATGGTGATGATGTCAAAAAGGGGGAGAGAATTTCTAAAACCAAGTGTAAGAAAGATCAAACTCTGTCAAAGAAAGATCATCTTGATGATGAAGGCACCAATGCTGATAAGGGCTTAAGAAATGAAAATCTCAGACAAGGACATGGAAGGTCTTCAAGGTCAAAGCCGAATTTGGTGATAGATTCAAATACTCAGAGTACTTCTGTTTCAAAGCCAAAGGATTTGTCATTCTCTGACAATCCACAAACAGATGAAGAATTGGCTGCAAAATTATTTCGTGAAGAGAATGCTAAAGCTACACTTGAGGATATTCAAGCTGAAGAAAAGCTGTTGCAGAAAGAGCATTTAAAAGCTCAAAAGTCCAAGAAAGTGAAGAAAGTTGTTAAAGCTTCAAAGTCTGCAAGGCCTATAATGAAAGGAATTGAAATCAAAGAAAAACTATCTGGTATTCAAGAAGAAGAAGAAGAAGATACTGGAAAGCTGGTTAGAAAGTCTTCTCTTGATGCCAAGTTGAAGTTAAAAGGGAAAATTGGTGAAGAAAGCAAGGGCAAAATGATAGTTACAACCTCTGTTGCTACACAAGTTGTACAGACTCAAAGTAAACTCTTACCTGGTTTTTCAAGGCCGAAGATTCCAGTGCAAGAAGAAGCAGGAGTGACTGGTGGATATCAACATAATGTTGCATGTTCAGGAAAGCCACCAGGCAGGAATACTTCTGGCTTAGGTTCAAGAAGAGATTTGAGGGTTAGTAACAGTCCAAGAGATCCCTCTGCACTTGTATCTCTTGGTTCTGGTATAACTCAAGAAAATCTAGACAAGTTGGAGTCAGTTCAGGTAGTTCGTCAAAGGAGCTTAGACATTCACTTTCTACTATACTTTATGGCAGATGGGTCAGTGTATAGAGTGAATGAAGAAGCAATCAAGCTAAAATTATTTGAGGAACTTCAGTATGTCTTGCATATCTTCAGAGTTAGAAATCAAAGAACACAGCTTATTGCTAATTCTATAAGGGAGTATATGCAGAAAGCTAAAGTTGCTACAGGAACAAAGTCTGCTGAAAAGTATGTTCCTAAGTACAGAGACTGGAATGGGAATCTGATTGAAATGCAGAAGGGAACTACAAAGCTGAAGACTGATCTTGGAATTACAGTTCTGGATTTCAATGTAAAGTCTGAAGAATTAAAGTACATCAGATTGGGAAATGAAATGAGAAGAAATAAGATCTATGATCTCAGAGCTGCTATTTTTCAAACTGATGAGAATGATCCAGATTTAAGAGAGATCAAGCAAGCTATGGAGATTGAACTTGAAAATGCTGAGAGGAGATTGTTGATTGATTATCTCAGAACAACTCCAGATCTTGAGGAGGTTAGGTAGACAGAATTTGTAAGTAATTCGAATTTTCTGTAAATTTTGCTAAGTCAAGTTTAAACTCTGATTATATGTTAAATACTGTGTTTTTATTTGTTAGTTTTGACATCATCAATTATTGTGAACTTGTACATTTTTCTAATGAACAAGTTGGGGGAGATTGTTAGATATAATTGATGTGATTTAATGTCAGTGTTTAAGTGTTACAGGTAAAGAGAGTTTAACTTGTTATTGAAAGCAGTTGTAACAGAGTTTGAGTATACGCTGATTGCTGGAAGCGCAAACGCTGACAGAGGAAAGCGTAAACACTGATAGCTGAATACATGGAAGCGCAAACACTGTTAGCGTGGAGAGAACAGAGTTTGCTAAAGTCTGTCTACTGGGAGCGTCTACAAGTCAACAGAGTTTGAAGATTAATTTAATATTAATATGGAAGTGATATCTTTGAAGATTGGATAGCTGTCAAAGAGATTTAGTTGACTTAGAAGACGTGTAGCAATCGTAATTGATATCAATTGTATAGCTTAATTTTAGGAGAATCAATTAACGATTGTACGTAGCTGTATATCTTATAAATACGGTTAGGTTAATCCTAAAAGAGTATCCATCGTGAACGAATATCATTCTTGTAACCTAAGCAGCTCTCTGTGATACTTTACATCACCGAGAGAGGAATTATTAATTCCAAACAGTTTTAAGAGTTAAAACGTGTGTTCTTGTTACTTATTCATACAGTAATTGATTATATATTGTGTATTCGACCTAACAAGATAGACATACGTTGTCTTTTGGGAAAGTCATATAGACTAACATTCGTTTGAAAGAAGAGGTTAGCATTAGTCTACCTATAGACTATCAAGATGAGAATGATTAAAAGAGACCCTTATTAAGGATGTATGATTGAATTGCCAAGTACAGGATATAAGTATTCCTTGAAACTAGAATTGAGCATAGAATGTCCATATATTAAGACGAACCCTGGGGGATGCACAAAGGATAGCATCACCCCTAATAATAGGCACTGTGAAATCAGACGATATAAGTTGAATCGACCAAGGTATCAATAACCTATAAGGAATTGTGGAAAGGAGTCTCGAAAATTTCATAGACAGAATCGTTATTGAATTGGTTAATGATGTTTGATATACCCTGTACCCAGAAGATATAGGATGAATGATGAGGATGACCTAAGGAACCCTATAAGGGAAGAGGTAATGTTCTGAACTTCAGAAAGGGAAGTTTGGTAAGGAATGTATGACATAGTAACAATACGGCCAGAGGAAGTAGGCGTAAAACCATGAGAAAGTATGGATTGAACCAATAAGGTTGAGATTATCCTAAAACAAGAAGGGATTTAAGTAAGGAAATATCCTAGGTATGATTGGGAGTACTGGTAGTAAAGTTCACACTAGAAAGGTGGAAGCAATGACTTTTGGAAAAGACTGATAGATGTTTTCTCTCATTCAGCAGAATTTAAGGGAGAATGCTTTCACCCTGAGTTGGAATAGATCCAAAAAAAAAACATGGATCTCAAGAAATTATTATAATCAGGAAAGGCCAACGAGGTGGCCGACACTTTAAGTATAGGGGAGTAAGTATAAATGCTCATACCAAAGAAATAGAATGATAATGTAAGGACCTCGATGGTCATAATGTGGTAGAGGAAGTTACATCCCGTCTAATGATTGTGTCAGGATCAACTATAGGAATAGTTTAAGTAAAGATTCGATTCCTGATGTTGCCAGTAGCACATCATCGACATTATGAGGCTCTACGACAGGCCAGACCAAATTCCCCAAGAGACTCGCCTTTCCTTTGGAATGAGTGGGGGAAAGTTAAGTAACAAGGAATTGGTAGTAGATGACCAAAAACAGAGATGGTACAAATACTGATAAGCCAAATGGCACGATGATGAATGACAAGCAAGCTTATGTTGGTGTATTTCTGTGCAAACAAGATAGAGAATTATGAGGTTGGCAAGCGATTAAGCAAACCGCTAAGCTTTTAGTCTTCTACCGGAGATATGTGATTAATAATCTCACCAGCCTGTTCCAGCTGCGATGCTGGAAGCTTTCCTGCAATTTTATCTGCTTCATGTAATATCTACGTCAAGTTCAGGAAGCATTCCCTATGGATAGGGAATAGTGATTATTTTGTTTTCCTAGAGGATCTTGAATTGACAATTATGATGCTTAGTTGTTAAAGCACTAAGTAAACGATAAGCGATGGTGATCCTTCTGAGAAATTAGGTGGTAACGACTGTGGAAATGTCGAAGTGAATCTAGGTTAGAGAAATCATCCAGGTTTATTTCGGATGGTGTAATTTCTGGACCGACGGGATATTTGAAATGAAGAATTAGGTTATGATGGTTCATAAAATGATTATAGTAGAAATAAAGACAAGAGACTGATAGAGATGGAAATAGAATTGGGAATTAATAAGAGAGTCAGATAGGCAGACTCATGAGAAGCTCCAGTAATGAAGCGAGAAAAGTATGGAATTAGCAGGGCAAGGGTATTGGCTAAAACAGAAAGTTGGGATTAGGAGCATAAATGACATACAAATTGACTCCTTAGTAAGTTTGGAAAATTCGAGAAAATATGAAATAGATTGACTGAGTAATAAAGAGACTCATGAAATGAAAAAGTGAAATCTAGATGATTGAACAAAGGAAAATTTGGCCCCAAACGTGTAACACGTATTGAATAAAGGTGACGAGTGCCTCAACTCTGAGATGAAGGTGGAGATAAACAACAAAAGTAAATAAGAGTTAGATAATACGAAGGATGTGATTGATAAAGAAAAGATTGGGAAATAATGATGGAAGTGGAGCAAGGAATGCTATGAATGGATTGATGAATGGGTTTTCCTAATGAGCTATCGGAATGACAACCTGATGGTGTTAGAAGTATGAATATGAAATGGCCAGTGTCGTGGCGTGAAATGCCAGTAATAATAATGTCAAGCGAGAAATCCATGATTTTAACCTGAGAGGTTGAAGGATTTTCCAAAAGTAAGTAATGCTAATATCAAACAAGAGTATAGGTCCATAGAATGATGGACAGAGAAACAAGGACATGTGATATGTGAGATTACGATAAAGTAGTATTTGATACGAATACGATTACTTTCTTCCCTAATAAACCTCTATAGTTCAGAGGTAAATTCTGAGTATGATATTTTGACAATCATGAAAAATTTCATATATGATTCTTTGAAATTCGTTCTTTTCTTCTCCCTTATTTATCTTCTTCTAAATTGAGAAGAATAACCCTTTAAGGAGGGGAGGTAATACTACGTGACTCTCTGTCTGTGTGATAGGAGTCTAAGTGGAATGCCATTAATTGTTTAATTGCTTGTCAAGTACTAAAGGCTGGCCCCCTTTTGTACTAACTATGCAATATAACAAATGTTCATTGATCATAGTGATCTCTCAACAAATTCCTCTAATTCTATATATTGATCGAGATTGCGAAGATTAAAAGCGATCCAGAACGTAGTACGAGTAAGGTTATCTCCAAATTCGTAGCACGTTAGTGATACCGAAGTCACTGCACGTACCAATAAGGTTAATAGTATAAGAACGGACAAGAGCGTATACCGGATAATGTGTCATGCGAAAGTATCAAAGAATTGGTAGAACGGATAAAGGGGGTATTGTGACACCAGTTCGATGTGCTTTAGAAAGATTGGAATGTGTAAGGATCGACCAGAGAATTGGAAAGCGAAATAACCAACAAATACCCAATTGTCTTCTACCTGATTCCGGGACGGAATCCTTTTAAGGAGGGGAGACTGTAAGAACCCAGATTTTTGGGTAGAATTAAAACTTTTATCATGTATTGATGTAAGAGTGATCAGTGGTTACAACTACAGTGTAATACTGGCTTTAAAGAATGAATAATGAAAGGATATATATTCCAAGGTTATATGGCCTGAAGGATGCTATTGGGTGATAACTCAGATTAGAATAATCTATCTCCTAGAAAGTTAAGATAAGATTCCCTAGAGAGAAATAGATACCCTCATGTCATCCAAATCAATATCTATTATAAGTCCAGCGGTTCCGTAAAAAGGTTAAGGAACACTCGAGGGTGAACCAGGTTCATTTTTCTAATTATAGGAATTAAATAAAAATAAGTGATGAATAGTGATTTTGGTGGAATTTGGAATATTATTATAATAATGTTATACCCGGTATTCGGAACGGATTTCTGAGTTCGTATTAGTGATCCAGGAGGAAAATAAGTGTATGTAAAAGCTGTCGGATTCAGAAAAAGAGCACTTTTATTTTCTCCGAGATTTCCCTGGACACTGCAAGACTTAAGGATTTATAAAAGGGAATTAAGGAATTTAAATTCGAGAAGTATTAAGTAAGATGGAGGATGGTATTATAATTATTAAGAAGGTTTTCGGTAAAACCCTAACTAGAAACGAATGAGTTATTCCCTCGAACGATCAACGAATTAAGCAATAAACGGACAAAGAAACAAGCAGAGAGAGCAAGAGTCTTGTGCAAGCTACTAGAAAATATCTAGTAACTAAACTAGAAACCAAGGAACTAGCACCTTAGAGATGAAACTAAGTGTTTAGCAATACAACTACTTAGTTAGCCTTAAAACCACCACAAATCCAACACTTGTCTTGCCATTTCATCATGCTATACATCATCACTTTAATAAAGCAACTTTATCAAGATATTATCTTATCATCTCATCAATAATTCAAGATTGGATGAGAGCAAAAGCAAGAGAAAATCAAACAACTCTCTCCCCCTCCATTTTTTTCATTACATTCGGCTATTCCTTAATTCAAAGATCAAAATCTTACTTCCAACCATCATTTGATCTTGAAACTTTTTATGTGAGTCCTATAATTCATAAAAATGATCTCCTCAAAATCCTAGCTTCAATCTCTTCTTTTTCCATTTTCAAAAAAATCATTAAAGAGGAGGATGAATAGTGTTCTTCAAGAACTAACTTTGATTTTCATGTTTCTTTGGTTGATCTTAGGTTTGTTAAGGCTAGACAAGGACCATACCAAGCTTTTTAAGGCTATATCACACTCTCAAGAAGGTATAATGATCTTGAAACCCTAGGCCTACTTTGAGTTTATGAATGTTCTTGATAGATTTAAGTGTTAGGAGCATGTTAGTGATGTTATAATTATGATTATGTGGTAGATCTAATGGATTTAAGAGATGATGATTATGTTGGTACAATATTGTGTTCTTGAGATTGTTGAGATGAGAATCATATGTATAAGTTGTATTGGTGCCCGGTGTGGCTTGGTTTTAGTGTTACGATTAGTAGAACGTTCGATTTATAGCCGTCGTAATGCCCGATTTTCGTTTAATCTTGAAATCCGAACTTAACAGTAGATGAAACTCACTGAATAGCTTCAACTTATGCCATGATTAGCTAGATCATGTTACAAGCTTCGTTTTGATATAAAGATCGCATGAAACGGACTTACGGTTTAGGAGTTATGATTAAATTCGTAAAAGTGGTTCGGAACCGTAATCAAAAGTTCGTAACCGAAATTGGATCCCTTTAATATTACGAAATCAGTGGCGAATCTTACTAATTAAATATTAGAGGTAAAAATGAAGGTGTGGGAGAAGACCACATGTCGAATGGATCGTTTTATGATTTTATAAAAATGTTCGAATCATGGTTAAGTACGAAAGTACCCCTAAGAGGTATACTTGGTTATAACTTCGGTAAACCACTTAGAAAACGATCGATAAATATCGAGGTCTAATGTTTCGACTTTAAAACTTATACGATTTAAATACTTACCATATGTAAGTGTAATGTCATGCTTTAGTAACGAACAAGTGTCGGGTAATAAAAGCAATAATAAGAGTGGATTAGAGGGGTATAACGAAACGACTTGAAAATGTGTTTCGATTTAAGTTAGGTTTATACTTAACCTTTTGAAAGGTGTTAGTGATTAATCCCGGATGCCTTGGCTATTTATAGATCATCAGGCTGACCCGGGACACGCTACCACTACCCCTACCCGCACCCGATTCCCAGGCAAGTTTCAAATCCTTTTTTTTAAAAGACTGTTGTTGTGAGTATATATATATATGTATGCTTTCTGTTATACATATGCCATAGCACGCATGTCTACTTTCAAAGTCATATTGATATACTTGTTCCCTGAATTATTGTTGGCTTATGAGCTAGATAGTTATTATATCAGTTATAAGCCGGAAATTTATAAGACCCTTAAACGAAGGGCATCTGAACCTCATTCCTTGATTATAGACCGGGAGTCGTTATTTCTTGATATATATTGACATTATTTTCAGAGGAAAATAATTAAGTAAATATTTCCCATTTATTATCTGGCGAATATTATTGAGATATTCCTTTGAGATTATTTGATAAATATTATTCGGGTTATTCATCAGATATTTAATTATTCGATGAACATTATCTTTAATATTTATCTAAAGTCGATTTAATATTCGAATATGATTTCAAACCCTCAGTTAAGTTATTTACTTAGAGAATATTCATTCTTATTTCTTCGATAAATATTATTTTGAATATTCATTCGAGCCTTATTTATTTAAATGAATATTATTTCGAATATTCATTCAATCTCTATTTATTTTATAAATATTAGTTGAACATTGATTCGAACTCCAGTTCATCGATAAATATTATTTTGAATATTCCCTTGAGACGATAAATATTATCTTCGACATTCATTTAAAGTCGATTCAATTATTGAACATAATTTCGAATATTCATTCGATAATCATTTCTCCGATAAATATTATTAAGATTGAATATTCATTATTTATTTAATGAATATTGTCTCAAATATTCAGTCGACAGTTATTTCATCAATAAATATCATTTTGTTAAGTTGAATATTCATTATTAATTTAATGAATATTATATCAAATATCCAAGGGATGTTTATTTCACCAATAAACATTATTATTTTCAAATATCCATTTAAGATTGGATTTATTTAGTGAACATTATTTTAAACATTTATTTGAGTTTATGAATATTATCTGGAATATTCATATAAAGAAGAGAGTTATTTAGTAAATAATTCTAAATATTCATTCGAGGAATACTTACGAGTAATATTATGATTTATTCATATCCCTTAATTAATATTGAGTTAATAAATATTCTTGGAATATTTATTTAAATCCTTTTGAGTTCTTTTATAATAATTCATATTACTCAAAGATTATCTTTCACCTTCAGATATGGTGTAAAATATTTCGGAATATCTTATGACTATTTATATCAAGGGGAGGTTCCTAAACTTTAATTTCATTTAAATCTATCTTAAAGAAGATTTAAATACTCGCTCAACTTCCAAACGTATATAAGGGGACCTCACTTGAGCGATGTTATTTATTGGACTGCCCGGTCATATACTTGCTAAAACTATTGTAACACCCCCAGATCCAGGGTCAGGGATCTGGTTGTTACGGTCTCAATATCCATCCATAAAACCAACATAATTTAAATTACAACCTTGTGACCCAAAACAACAACATAAAACACACCCGTTATAGTCCCAGAGATGAAATCAGAGTAACCATTAATATTATTAATCACAAGTTTGAGTTCTTACAACCCAAAGAATTACAATTTTACAATTACATGCTCTTTGCCATCCATTGATATATGCCATATATATAAATACATTAGAGGATCAAATGCTAACACTAGCCTACCAGAAGCTGCATCCTCAGCAATGGTAGCTATGACCTCATCAGTTAATCCTCTGACGGCTGACACCTGCTGATGTTGGGTACGCCTTGCGCGGCCATCTGATCTAGCTGTTGTTGTGATATAAATAAATAAAGCAAGGGTGAGCAATAGCCCACCAAAAATATAATTGAACGGCAATACTATATGACAGTTCAAAATATCTTTGAAATCATATGCCATGCATTAACGATGTAGTACCAATATAAGGTATGAGATGAAGTTACAAGGTAACTCAAAAATATATTTGTTTTGAATAAATATCTGCTATGCAAAAGATAAGCAAGATATTCTCAATTATCATAAAAGAGGAACTTGCAGGAAAAATATTGCAATTCCGGTTTCAACACTTTTTCACCTTGCCAACACCAACAGTGTTGCAGAAATTTCTCACTTTTAGAAGATGAACTAATACGGGAGCATTGCCGCGCCAGATGCCCTGACGTTTACGATGATCAGTCGTATGTCATGCATCTCATCAGTCGTTCTCTACATGTAGAAGGTAGCTCCGACGGATTTACTTATCTACCGCCCTCTAGAACTCCTCAGCCAACGGTTGGGCTATTGCTGGACCGGCGCCACTCGGCCACTTACGCGTCTCCTAGTTCGAATATCATCCATGACTCTGAAACGTAAAGTTCGTTCCCCTTTTTCCCCAAGTGTAACACTTGTTGATAGGACTCCACAAAGAAGTCGTATCTAATTGGAAAGGAAAATTCACCAATATTTCCCAAGCTGATGCTTGTTAATGGATATAAACTTGTTACATCAATCATACCCCTCGAGCGTTGAGGAGGTAACCAAAAGACTAATATCGATGCTTGAAAGAATCAAGATGTGAGTGACAAGATAGTTTTAGCAAGTATATGACCGGGCAGTCCAATAAATAACATCGCTCAAGTGAGGTCCCCTTATATACGTTTGGAAGTTGAGCGAGTATTTAAATCTTCTTTAAGATAGATTTAAATGAAATTAAAGTTTAGGAACCTCCCCTTGATATAAATAGTCATAAGATATTCCGAAATATTTTACACCATATCTGAAGGTGAAAGATAATCTTTGAGTAATATGAATTATTATAAAAGAACTCAAAAGGATTTAAATAAATATTCCAAGAATATTTATTAACTCAATATTAATTAAGGGATATGAATAAATCATAATATTACTCGTAAGTATTCCTCGAATGAATATTTAGAATTATTTACTAAATAACTCTCTTCTTTATATGAATATTCCAGATAATATTCATAAACTCAAATAAATGTTTAAAATAATGTTCGCTAAATAAATCCAATCTTAAATGGATATTTGAAAATAATAATGTTTATTGGTGAAATAAACATCCCTTGGATATTTGATATAATATTCATTAAATTAATAATGAATATTCAACTTAACAAAATGATATTTATTGATGAAATAACTGTCGACTGAATATTTGAGACAATATTCATTAAATAAATAATGAATATTCAATCTTAATAATATTTATCGGAGAAATGATTATCGAATGAATATTCGAAATTATGTTCAATAATTGAATCGACTTTAAATGAATGTCGAAGATAATATTTATCGTCTCAAGGGAATATTCAAAATAATATTTATCGATGAACTGGAGTTCGAATCAATGTTCAACTAATATTTATAAAATAAATAGAGATTGAATGAATATTCGAAATAATATTCATTTAAATAAATAAGGCTCGAATGAATATTCAAAATAATATTTATCGAAGAAATAAGAATGAATATTCTCTAAGTAAATAACTTAACTGAGGGTTCAAAATCATATTCGAATATTAAATCGACTTTAGATAAATATTAAAGATAATGTTCATCGAATAATTAAATATCTGATGAATAACCCGAATAATATTTATCAAATAATCTCAAAGGAATATCTCAATAATATTCGCCAGATAATAAATGGGAAATATTTACTTAATTATTTTCCTCTGAAATTAATGTCAATATATATCAAGAAATAACGACTCCCGGTCTATAATCAAGGAATGAGGTTCAGATGCCCTTCGTTTAAGGGTCTTATAAATTTCCGGCTTATAACTGATATAATAACTATCTAGCTCATAAGCCAACAATAATTCAGGGAACAAGTATATCAATATGACTTTGAAAGTAGACATGCGTGCTATGGCATATGTATAACAGAAAGCATACATATATATATACTCACAACAACAGTCTTTTTAAAAAAAGGATTTGAAACTTGCCTGGGAATCGGGTGCGGGTAGGGGTAGTGGTAGCGTGTCCCGGGTCAGCCTGATGATCTATAAATAGCCAAGGCATCCGGGATTAATCACTTAACACCTTTCAAAAGGTTAAGTATAAACCTAACTTAAATCGAAACACATTTTCAAGTCGTTTCGTTATACCCCTCTAATCCACTCTTATTATTGCTTTTATTACCCGACACTTGTTCGTTACTAAAGCATGACATTACACTTACATATGGTAAGTATTTAAATCGTATAAGTTTTAAAGTCGAAACATTAGACCTCGATATTTATCGATCGTTTTCTAAGTGGTTTACCGAAGTTATAACCAAGTATACCTCTTAGGGGTACTTTCGTACTTAACCATGATTCGAACATTTTTATAAAATCGGAAAACGATCCATTCGACATGTGGTCTTCTCCCACACCTTCATTTTTACCTCTAATATTTAATTAGTAAGATTCGCCACTGATTTCGTAATATTAAAGGGATCCAATTTCGGTTACGAACTTTTGATTACGGTTCCGAACCACTTTTACGAATTTAATCATAACTCCTAAACCGTAAGTCCGTTTCATGCGATCTTTATATCAAAACGAAGCTTGTAACATGATCTAGCTAATCATGGCATAAGTTGAAGCTATTCAGTGAGTTTCATCTACTGTTAAGTTCGGATTTCAAGATTAAACGAAAATCGGGCATTACGA
Source organism: Kitagawia praeruptora (assembly GCA_037693485.1). Classification (NCBI taxonomy): domain Eukaryota; kingdom Viridiplantae; phylum Streptophyta; class Magnoliopsida; order Apiales; family Apiaceae; genus Kitagawia; species Kitagawia praeruptora. The sequence continues at coordinate 164,930,797 of CM075348.1, read as the reverse complement.
CGGCTATAAATCGAACGTTCTACTAATCGTAACACTAAAACCAAGCCACACCGAGCACCAATACAACTTATACATATGATTCTCATCTCAACAATCTCAAGAACACAATATTGTACCAACATAATCATCATCTCTTAAATCCATTAGATCTACCACATAATCATAATTATAACATCACTAACATGCTCCTAACACTTAAATCTATCAAGAACATTCATAAACTCAAAGTAGGCCTAGGGTTTCAAGATCATTATACCTTCTTGAGAGTGTGATATAGCCTTACAAAGCTTGGTATGGTCCTTGTCTAGCCTTAACAAACCTAAGATCAACCAAAGAAACATGAAAATCAAAGTTAGTTCTTGAAGAACACTATTCATCCTCCTCTTTAATGATTTTTTTGAAAATGGAAAAAGAAGAGATTGAAGCTAGGATTTTGAGGAGATCATTTTTATGAATTATAGGACTCACATAAAAAGTTTCAAGATCAAATGATGGTTGGAAGTAGGATTTTGATCTTTGAATTAAGGAATAGCCGAATGTAATGAAAAAAATGGAGGGGGAGAGAGTTGTTTGATTTTCTCTTGCTTTTGCTCTCATCCAATCTTGAATTATTGATGAGATGATAAGATAATATCTTGATAAAGTTGCTTTATTAAAGTGATGATGTATAGCATGATGAAATGGCAAGACAAGTGTTGGATTTGTGGTGGTTTTAAGGCTAACTAAGTAGTTGTATTGCTAAACACTTAGTTTCATCTCTAAGGTGCTAGTCCTTGGTTTCTAGTTTAGTTACTAGATATTTTCTAGTAGCTTGCACAAGACTCTTGCTCTCTCTGCTTGTTTCTTTGTCCGTTTATTGCTTAATTCGTTGATCGTTCGAGGGAATAACTCATTCGTTTCTAGTTAGGGTTTTACCGAAAACCTTCTTAATAATTATAATACCATCCTCCATCTTACTTAATACTTCTCGAATTTAAATTCCTTAATTCCCTTTTATAAATCCTTAAGTCTTGCAGTGTCCAGGGAAATCTCGGAGAAAATAAAAGTGCTCTTTTTCTGAATCCGACAGCTTTTACATACACTTATTTTCCTCCTGGATCACTAATACGAACTCAGAAATCCGTTCCGAATACCGGGTATAACATTATTATAATAATATTCCAAATTCCACCAAAATCACTATTCATCACTTATTTTTATTTAATTCCTATAATTAGAAAAATGAACCTGGTTCACCCTCGAGTGTTCCTTAACCTTTTTACGGAACCGCTGGACTTATAATAGATATTGATTTGGATGACATGAGGGTATCTATTTCTCTCTAGGGAATCTTATCTTAACTTTCTAGGAGATAGATTATTCTAATCTGAGTTATCACCCAATAGCATCCTTCAGGCCATATAACCTTGGAATATATATCCTTTCATTATTCACTCTTTAAAGCCAGTATTACACTGTAGTTGTAACCACTGATCACTCTTACATCAATACATGATAAAAGTTTTAATTCTACCCAAAAATCTGGGTTCTTACAGTCTCCCCTCCTTAAAAGGATTCCGTCCCGGAATCAGGTAGAAGACAATTGGGTATTTGTTGGTTATTTCGCTTTCCAATTCTCTGGTCGATCCTTACACATTCCAATCTTTCTAAAGCACATCGAACTGGTGTCACAATACACCCTTTATCCGTTCTACCAATTCTTTGATACTTTCGCATGACACATTATCCGGTATACGCTCTTGTCCGTTCTTATACTATTAACCTTATTGGTACGTGCAGTGACTTCGGTATCACTAACGTGCTACGAATTTGGAGATAACCTTACTCGTACTACGTTCTGGATCGCTTTTAATCTTCGCAATCTCGATCAATATATAGAATTAGAGGAATTTGTTGAGAGATCACTATGATCAATGAACATTTGTTATATTGCATAGTTAGTACAAAAGGGGGCCAGCCTTTAGTACTTGACAAGCAATTAAACAATTAATGGCATTCCACTTAGACTCCTATCACACAGACAGAGAGTCACGTAATATTACCTCCCCTCCTTAAAGGGTTGTTCTTCTCAATTTAGAAGAAGATAAATAAGGGAGAAGAAAAGAACGAATTTCAAAGAATCATATATGAAATTTTTCATGATTGTCAAAATATCATACTCAAAATTTACCTCTGAACTATAGAGGTTTATTAGGGAAGAAAGTAATCGTATTCGTATCAAATACTACTTTATCGTAATCTCACATATCACATGTCCTTGTTTCTCTGTCCATCATTCTATGGACCTATACTCTTGTTTGATATTAGCATTACTTACTTTTGGAAAATCCTTCAACCTCTCAGGTTAAAATCATGGATTTCTCGCTTGACATTATTATTACTGGCATTTCACGCCACGACACTAGCCATTTCATATTCATACTTCTAACACCATCAGGTTGTCATTCCGATAGCTCATTAGGAAAACCCATTCATCAATCCATTCATAGCATTCCTTGCTCCACTTCCATCATTATTTCCCAATCTTTTCTTTATCAATCACATCCTTCGTATTATCTAACTCTTATTTACTTTTGTTGTTTATCTCCACCTTCATCTCAGAGTTGAGGCACTCGTCACCTTTATTCAATACGTGTTACACGTTTGGGGCCAAATTTTCCTTTGTTCAATCATCTAGATTTCACTTTTTCATTTCATGAGTCTCTTTATTACTCAGTCAATCTATTTCATATTTTCTCGAATTTTCCAAACTTACTAAGGAGTCAATTTGTATGTCATTTATGCTCCTAATCCCAACTTTCTGTTTTAGCCAATACCCTTGCCCTGCTAATTCCATACTTTTCTCGCTTCATTACTGGAGCTTCTCATGAGCCCGCCTATCTGACTCTCTTATTGATTCCCAATTCTATTTCCGTCTCTTATCAGTCTCTTGTCTTTATTTCTACTATAATCATCTTATGAACCATCATAACCTAATTCTTCATTTCAAATATCCCGTCGTTCCAGAAATTACACCATCCGAAATAAACCTGGATGATTTCTCTAACTTAGATTCAATTCGACATTTCCACAGTCGTTACCACCTAATTTCTCAGAAGGTTCACCATCGCTTATCGTTTACGCAGTGATTGAATAACTAAACGTACGGGTTTCATAATTGTCAATTCAAGATCCTCTAGGAAAACAAAATAATCACTATTCCCTATTCATAGGGAATGCTTCCTGAACTTGACGTAGATATTACATGAAGCAGATAAAATTGCAGAGAAGCTTCAAGCCTCGCAGCTATGATAGGTTGAGGAGATTTTTAATCGTACATCTCTAATTGAAGGCTGGAAGCTCAGCGTCTTACTTAATCACTTTCGAATCTTGATAATCCTTAATACAGGGATACCCTTTAGCATCACGAATCTTTAACTTCATGTACTCTATCTTGTTTACGCAGGAATACACCAACATAAACTTGCTTGTCATTCATCATCGTGCCATTTGGCTTATCAGTATTTGTACCATCTCTGTTTTTGGTCATCTACTACCAATTCCTTGTTACTTAACTTTCCCCCACTCATTCCAAAGGAAAGGCGAGTCTCTTGGGGAATTTGGTCTGGTCTGTCGTAGAGCCTCCTAATGTCAGTAATGTGCTACTGGCAACATCAGGAACCGAATCTTTACTTAAACTATTCTTATAGTTGATCCTGGCAAAATCATTAGACGGAATGTAACTTCCTCTAACACATTATGACCATCAAGGTCCTTACATCATCATTCTATTTCTTTGGTCTGAGCATTTATACTTACTCCCCTATACTTAAAGTGTCGGCCACCTGGTTGGCCTTCCCTGATTATAATAATTTCTTGAGATCAATGTTTTCTGGATCTATTCCAACTCAGGGTGGAAGCATTCTCCCTTAAATTCTGCTAAATGAGAGAAAGCATCTATCAGTCTTTTCCAAAAGTCATTGCTTCCATCTTTCTAGTGTGAACTTTACTACCAGTACTCCCAATCATACCTAGGATATTTCCTTACTTAACTCCCTTCTTGTTTTTAGGATAATCTCAACCTTATTGGTTCAATCCATACTTTTACATGGTTTCACACATGCTTCATCTGGCCTTATTGTTACTATGTCATACATTCCTTACCAAACTTCCCGTTTGAAGTTTAGAATATTAGCACTTCCCTTATAAGGTTTCTTAGGCCATCCTCATCATTCCTCCTGCATCTCCTGGTTACAGGGTATATCAAACATCATTAGTCAATTCTATAACATCTCTGTCTATGTACTTTTCGAGATCCCTTTCCACAAATCCTTACAGGTTCTTTATACTTTGGTCGATTCAACTTATATTGTCTGAATTCAAAATGTCTTTATTAGGGGTGATGCTATCCTTTGTGCATCCCCAGGGTTCGTCTTAATTTATGGATGCTCTACCCTCAATTCTATTTTCAAGGAATACTTACATTACCCAGAAATTGGCAATCAAATCATGTACCCTTAATAAGGGTCTGTTTTCAATCATTCTCATCTTAATAATCTATAGGTAGCTCATGTTAACCTTTCTTTCAAACGAATGTCGGTCTACATGACCTTCCAAAAGACAACATATGTCTATCTACTCTATCATACAGAACTTGGTAATGGTAGAAAGGATGTTCTGGAAGATATTGGTCGTGTTCAACGTGAATCTCTTAGTGCCTAATGCTCTTTTTGAGGACACTAAGCTTCAGATAACATTTGTGCATCATACTGCACTAACTTTGTCAACCTTCGTAACTTTTCAGTGGTCACTACCCTCAATCCTAATACGTCCATGGTATATATAAAATCCATCATCCTGTATCTCAATTCAATTTATATCAAAAGCCCTCGCGGTTGGCACTTGATTAGAAGCACCCCGCTTTGTCCTTACGTTGCTGGTTCAGTCACTTGATAATCCTTAGTGACTTGGCCCCCATCTGGCCATGCTAAATATGTGAGCTTAGGGGTCGGCTAATAGCATTACTTTTCTAGCAATTGCTGGCATAACAACCTTTTTATTTAAGTCAATCCCAGGATTTCTCCGTCCGGCTTATTTCTTAATTACATTCAACTTCATAATTTCATCCCTACATTCAACTGTAATAATCGGGGTATGTCTACCCACCTGTATAGCGGCTACTTTACCCAATCCGTAGGGTTCACTCCAGTTTCCACTCTCTTTAGTGACGTATTCCGATAATCAGAATGACAAGGTTTACTAAAATTTGTCAAATTCCTTTCCAGGATTAGGGAAATTTCAGTCAATCTATCCACCTACTGGTGATACTAAGAAGATCTATTTCGATACCCGAAGAGTATTTCTAGGAATACCCAAGCGGGTGAAACCAGAAACAGTTATAATAACGAAATGATTGACATATAGTTGGGAGTTTAACCATTGGAAAGAAGCCAAATAAATACCTCCCCTGGAAGGGTAATCAAAAGTTTCAAACTAAACATACCATACCTCCCCGATACATGCTTGTCCTAATAGTCGATACTACCGAATACCAGTCTACTTAAAAACTAGTCTCAGAAGGAACGCTACCATCGGGGTCAGTTGCTTCCCAGAATTGGCACTACCAAGGTCATCCGAATCTGGTGAACCGTGTTGTCCAATTGTATTTGAAAATTATGTTGTCATGTTGCACAAGCACCACACCTAAGCCTGTACGAGGTGCATCCTAATATATTTCAAAATTCTCCTTCTTCCATTAGGTAACGCCAATGCTGGGTCATCACCAGTTTTTATCTTTAACTCCAGGGAGATTTTCCCCCATTTATCTTGTCCCTTCAAACTTTTAGTCTTAAAAATAAGTCGGGTTACGGGATTGCAATCTTTGTAAAGTCCTGAACAAGTCTTTGATAATACCTTGTGAATCTTATGAAATTTCTCACCTTTGCCGGTGTGGTCGGCCAATCTCCATTTGAAACTGTCTTTAATTTGGTGGGGTCAATCAATCGCTACTTCCTATTGCTCATATGTCCTACTGTCTGGATTTTATTTTGCCAAAACTCTTATTTCGAGAACATGTCCTACACCTGTTCTATCAGGTTGCACCTAGAAGCATTCTCAATTACATCTCGACCACTGCTCGCCTTGCCTAATCCATTTATGATTCAGCGTCAGAATAACTTAAGGTAACTACCATAATCCATTCAAGGAAAAGAAAGAATTTAATATTCTTCTGAATCACATGCAACTAATGTTTCTGGTTCATCATTTCACTGAATTGAACTGAACTTATACTTGGTTTATGACGATAGCCTTATTACTAGTTTATCACAGACTCATTGGTCTTCTCCTCTTGTAGGTTCTGAGATCCTCGTCTCGCTTACTACTTCCTTATATACTTTATTCAATCATGCCATCACCGTTCAATGTCTTTATTTCCTAAGTTGATCCATTTATAAGATGGACATTTCCTTGAACCCAACCACCTTATCAATCTAAGTTTGACTTTACAAAATATCACTTATGAAATCTGCCTTCTCATGGTGAATTATCATTACAATATTCACACTAATTCATTTATCACATGATATGGCACTTGCTGCCTCTATCTTAACTGCTCCTGGAGACTCTGCTCCTTGTCCTCTATTATTGTCTTTGATGATCATGTACCACTCTATCTCTTTCCTCATTAATCTAAAGGTCTCTAAGGATTTTAATCTATCCCCATATAGGATCTCAAGTAACCCTTCCAATTTGACTTAATTGCTGGTACTTCATCCGACAGTCCGGCTATGAATCCATTATGCATCTTTAGTTCTCTTAATAATATCTCAGTTCTTTACGCTCCCTCCTCTGGGTACTGTACCTTAACTCTTACAGTCACTCTGGCTGTAGCCCTCATTTCCTTAAGGGTAAACTCCTTACACTTATCAATATTCCCTTCCTCTGCTGGAACCTCTTCCGGGTCCTCAGTAGGGTACTCTATTGCATCCACCATCCGATCGTCAGCCTATAATCAGGCATCATCGTGCTGCTGCTCGTATGCCTCAAGGTCTGTCGCCTTACTAGTCGGTACAAGAACGAGCTAAGTTACTATCATGATACTTAATAGTTCCCATAAGGGTTTTATATGTCAATACTACATTAAGTAGTCCGACTATGAACTTGGCAAGAGTTCTTATTATCTTAATAAATTTATTGTTTTAACGTCGCGTCATCTCTGGGATTTATAACGCTCTCTCTGATACCATTTCTGTAACACCCCCAGATCCAGGGTCAGGGATCTGGTTGTTACGGTCTCAATATCCATCCATAAAACCAACATAATTTAAATTACAACCTTGTGACCCAAAACAACAACATAAAACACACCCGTTATAGTCCCAGAGATGAAATCAGAGTAACCATTAATATTATTAATCACAAGTTTGAGTTCTTACAACCCAAAGAATTACAATTTTACAATTACATGCTCTTTGCCATCCATTGATATATGCCATATATATAAATACATTAGAGGATCAAATGCTAACACTAGCCTACCAGAAGCTGCATCCTCAGCAATGGTAGCTATGACCTCATCAGTTAATCCTCTGACGGCTGACACCTGCTGATATTGGGTACGCCTTGCGCGGCCATCTGATCTAGCTGTTGTTGTGATATAAATAAATAAAGCAAGGGTGAGCAATAGCCCACCAAAAATATAATTGAACGGCAATACTATATGACAGTTCAAAATATCTTTGAAATCATATGCCATGCATTAACGATGTAGTACCAATATAAGGTATGAGATGAAGTTACAAGGTAACTCAAAAATATATTTGTTTTGAATAAATATCTGCTATGCAAAAGATAAGCAAGATATTCTCAATTATCATAAAAGAGGAACTTGCAGGAAAAATATTGCAATTCCGGTTTCAACACTTTTTCACCTTGCCAACACCAACAGTGTTGCAGAAATTTCTCACTTTTAGAAGATGAACTAATACGGGAGCATTGCCGCGCCAGATGCCCTGACGTTTACGATGATCAGTCGTATGTCATGCATCTCATCAGTCGTTCTCTACATGTAGAAGGTAGCTCCGACGGATTTACTTATCTACCGCCCTCTAGAACTCCTCAGCCAACGGTTGGGCTATTGCTGGACCGGCGCCACTCGGCCACTTACGCGTCTCCTAGTTCGAATATCATCCATGACTCTGAAACGTAAAGTTCGTTCCCCTTTTTCCCCTAGTGTAACACTTGTTGATAGGACTCCACAAAGAAGTCGTATCTAATTGGAAAGGAAAATTCACCAATATTTCCCAAGCTGATGCTTGTTAATGGATATAAACTTGTTACATCAATCATACCCCTCGAGCGTTGAGGAGGTAACCAAAAGACTAATATCGATGCTTGAAAGAATCAAGATGTGAGTGACAAGATAGTTTTAGCAAGTATATGACCGGGCAGTCCAATAAATAACATCGCTCAAGTGAGGTCCCCTTATATACGTTTGGAAGTTGAGCGAGTATTTAAATCTTCTTTAAGATAGATTTAAATGAAATTAAAGTTTAGGAACCTCCCCTTGATATAAATAGTCATAAGATATTCCGAAATATTTTACACCATATCTGAAGGTGAAAGATAATCTTTGAGTAATATGAATTATTATAAAAGAACTCAAAAGGATTTAAATAAATATTCCAAGAATATTTATTAACTCAATATTAATTAAGGGATATGAATAAATCATAATATTACTCGTAAGTATTCCTCGAATGAATATTTAGAATTATTTACTAAATAACTCTCTTCTTTATATGAATATTCCAGATAATATTCATAAACTCAAATAAATGTTTAAAATAATGTTCGCTAAATAAATCCAATCTTAAATGGATATTTGAAAATAATAATGTTTATTGGTGAAATAAACATCCCTTGGATATTTGATATAATATTCATTAAATTAATAATGAATATTCAACTTAACAAAATGATATTTATTGATGAAATAACTGTCGACTGAATATTTGAGACAATATTCATTAAATAAATAATGAATATTCAATCTTAATAATATTTATCGGAGAAATGATTATCGAATGAATATTCGAAATTATGTTCAATAATTGAATCGACTTTAAATGAATGTCGAAGATAATATTTATCGTCTCAAGGGAATATTCAAAATAATATTTATCGATGAACTGGAGTTCGAATCAATGTTCAACTAATATTTATAAAATAAATAGAGATTGAATGAATATTCGAAATAATATTCATTTAAATAAATAAGGCTCGAATGAATATTCAAAATAATATTTATCGAAGAAATAAGAATGAATATTCTCTAAGTAAATAACTTAACTGAGGGTTCAAAATCATATTCGAATATTAAATCGACTTTAGATAAATATTAAAGATAATGTTCATCGAATAATTAAATATCTGATGAATAACCCGAATAATATTTATCAAATAATCTCAAAGGAATATCTCAATAATATTCGCCAGATAATAAATGGGAAATATTTACTTAATTATTTTCCTCTGAAAGTAATGTCAATATATATCAAGAAATAACGACTCCCGGTCTATAATCAAGGAATGAGGTTCAGATGCCCTTCGTTTAAGGGTCTTATAAATTTCCGGCTTATAACTGATATAATAACTATCTAGCTCATAAGCCAACAATAATTCAGGGAACAAGTATATCAATATGACTTTGAAAGTAGACATGCGTGCTATGGCATATGTATAACAGAAAGCATACATATATATATACTCACAACAACAGTCTTTTTAAAAAAAGGATTTGAAACTTGCCTGGGAATCGGGTGCGGGTAGGGGTAGTGGTAGCGTGTCCCGGGTCAGCCTGATGATCTATAAATAGCCAAGGCATCCGGGATTAATCACTTAACACCTTTCAAAAGGTTAAGTATAAACCTAACTTAAATCGAAACACATTTTCAAGTCGTTTCGTTATACCCCTCTAATCCACTCTTATTATTGCTTTTATTACCCGACACTTGTTCGTTACTAAAGCATGACATTACACTTACATATGGTAAGTATTTAAATCGTATAAGTTTTAAAGTCGAAACATTAGACCTCGATATTTATCGATCGTTTTCTAAGTGGTTTACCGAAGTTATAACCAAGTATACCTCTTAGGGGTACTTTCGTACTTAACCATGATTCGAACATTTTTATAAAATCGGAAAACGATCCATTCGACATGTGGTCTTCTCCCACACCTTCATTTTTACCTCTAATATTTAATTAGTAAGATTCGCCACTGATTTCGTAATATTAAAGGGATCCAATTTCGGTTACGAACTTTTGATTACGGTTCCGAACCACTTTTACGAATTTAATCATAACTCCTAAACCGTAAGTCCGTTTCATGCGATCTTTATATCAAAACGAAGCTTGTAACATGATCTAGCTAATCATGGCATAAGTTGAAGCTATTCAGTGAGTTTCATCTACTGTTAAGTTCGGATTTCAAGATTAAACGAAAATCGGGCATTACGACGGCTATAAATCGAACGTTCTACTAATCGTAACACTAAAACCAAGCCACACCGAGCACCAATACAACTTATACATATGATTCTCATCTCAACAATCTCAAGAACACAATATTGTACCAACATAATCATCATCTCTTAAATCCATTAGATCTACCACATAATCATAATTATAACATCACTAACATGCTCCTAACACTTAAATCTATCAAGAACATTCATAAACTCAAAGTAGGCCTAGGGTTTCAAGATCATTATACCTTCTTGAGAGTGTGATATAGCCTTACAAAGCTTGGTATGGTCCTTGTCTAGCCTTAACAAACCTAAGATCAACCAAAGAAACATGAAAATCAAAGTTAGTTCTTGAAGAACACTATTCATCCTCCTCTTTAATGATTTTTTTGAAAATGGAAAAAGAAGAGATTGAAGCTAGGATTTTGAGGAGATCATTTTTATGAATTATAGGACTCACATAAAAAGTTTCAAGATCAAATGATGGTTGGAAGTAGGATTTTGATCTTTGAATTAAGGAATAGCCGAATGTAATGAAAAAAATGGAGGGGGAGAGAGTTGTTTGATTTTCTCTTGCTTTTGCTCTCATCCAATCTTGAATTATTGATGAGATGATAAGATAATATCTTGATAAAGTTGCTTTATTAAAGTGATGATGTATAGCATGATGAAATGGCAAGACAAGTGTTGGATTTGTGGTGGTTTTAAGGCTAACTAAGTAGTTGTATTGCTAAACACTTAGTTTCATCTCTAAGGTGCTAGTCCTTGGTTTCTAGTTTAGTTACTAGATATTTTCTAGTAGCTTGCACAAGACTCTTGCTCTCTCTGCTTGTTTCTTTGTCCGTTTATTGCTTAATTCGTTGATCGTTCGAGGGAATAACTCATTCGTTTCTAGTTAGGGTTTTACCGAAAACCTTCTTAATAATTATAATACCATCCTCCATCTTACTTAATACTTCTCGAATTTAAATTCCTTAATTCCCTTTTATAAATCCTTAAGTCTTGCAGTGTCCAGGGAAATCTCGGAGAAAATAAAAGTGCTCTTTTTCTGAATCCGACAGCTTTTACATACACTTATTTTCCTCCTGGATCACTAATACGAACTCAGAAATCCGTTCCGAATACCGGGTATAACATTATTATAATAATATTCCAAATTCCACCAAAATCACTATTCATCACTTATTTTTATTTAATTCCTATAATTAGAAAAATGAACCTGGTTCACCCTCGAGTGTTCCTTAACCTTTTTACGGAACCGCTGGACTTATAATAGATATTGATTTGGATGACATGAGGGTATCTATTTCTCTCTAGGGAATCTTATCTTAACTTTCTAGGAGATAGATTATTCTAATCTGAGTTATCACCCAATAGCATCCTTCAGGCCATATAACCTTGGAATATATATCCTTTCATTATTCACTCTTTAAAGCCAGTATTACACTGTAGTTGTAACCACTGATCACTCTTACATCAATACATGATAAAAGTTTTAATTCTACCCAAAAATCTGGGTTCTTACAACTATCTTGTCACTCACATCTTGATTCTTTCAAGCATCGATATGAGTCTTTTGGTTACCTCCTCAACGCTCGAGGGGTATGATTGATGTAACAAGTTTATATCCATTAACAAGCATCAGCTTGGGAAATATTGGTGAATTTTCCTTTCCAATTAGATACGACTACTTTGTGGAGTCCTATCAACAAGTGTTACACTTGGGGAAAAGGGGAACGAACTTTACGTTTCAGAGTCATGGATGATATTCGAACTAGGAGACGCGTAAGTGGCCGAGTGGCGCCGGTCCAGCAATAGCCCAACCGTTGGCTGAGGAGTTCCAGAGGGCGGTAGATAAGTAATTCCGTCGGAGCTACCTTCTACATGTAGAGAACGACTGATGAGATGCATGACATACGACTGATCATCGTAAACGTCAGGGCATCTGGCGCGGCAATGCTCCCGTATTAGTTCATCTTCTAAAAGTGAGAAATTTCTGCAACACTGTTGGTGTTGGCAAGGTGAAAAAGTGTTGAAACCGGAATTGCAATATTTTTCCTGCAAGTTCCTCTTTTATGATAATTGAGAATATATTGCTTATCTTTTGCATAGCAGATATTTATTCAAAACAAATATATTTTTGAGTTACCTTGTAACTTCATCTCATACCTTATATTGGTACTACATCGTTAATGCATGGCATATGATTTCAAAGATATTTTGAACTGTCATATATTATTGCCGTTCAATTATATTTTTGGTGGGCTATTGCTCACCCTTGCTTTATTTATTTATATCACAACAACAGCTAGATCAGATGGCCGCGCAAGGCGTACCCAACATCAGCAGGTGTCAGCCGTCAGAGGATTAACTGATGAGGTCATAGCTACCATTGCTGAGGATGCAGCTTCTGGTAGGCTAGTGTTAGCATTTGATCCTCTAATGTATTTATATATATGGCATATATCAATGGATGGCAAAGAGCATGTAATTGTAAAATTGTAATTCTTTGGGTTGTAAGAACTCAAACTTGTGATTAATAATATTAATGGTTACTCTGATTTCATCTCTGGGACTATAACGGGTGTGTTTTATGTTGTTGTTTTGGGTCACAAGGTTGTAATTTAAATTATGTTGGTTTTATGGATGGATATTGAGACCGTAACAACCAGATCCCTGACCCTGGATCTGTGGGTGTTACACTTATCATCATTACTAATTTCAGATATTTGTCCCTATCCACAAAGAAGAACATTTGTAAGAACCCAAATTTGTGGTAGAATTAAAACTTTTCTTATTTGGATTAAGTGCATCAGTGAATAGTGTTTTCATACGTGAATAGTGTTTTTCATGGATGAATAGTGATTTTGGGAACCAAGAAATTTTTCACGCCACCCTATGTACAAGACATGGTATGGATATTTCGAAGTCATATTAGTGATTCACGGAGTAAATAAGTGTATGCAAAGACGATCAGAATTCAGAAATTCCAATTTCTATTTTGGGGTAATATTTGACCAGACACTGAATTATATATTATTATATCCAAGAAATGAGATGTTAAATTTGAGGGTTTGAGGATTTAATATTTTAGAATTTTATTATATTTGATTTGGGGATTTGGAACGAAAACCGTAGAGATAGTGAAACAAGCGTTCTAGAAACCGTTGAAAATTTACAACGAGATTAAAAGATAAAGCGAACGAATTATGGAATTTGGATGAAGTTCATTACAAGATTAAATATTCTACATGATCATCAAGAGAATTATATTAAGTGGTCATATGAGTAACCAATGCGCTTAGTGATTTCAACCTTGTACTTAGCACAAACAATCTTTAAATCCACCAAGCTTCCAAGATAAGCTTCCAAATGCATCATCCCTTACCTCATCACTTTAATAAAGTAGGATTGGATGAGATAATATCTAGTTCCACTCACCTTGTGCATTATTGATCAAACAAACCAAAACAAAGGAAGAAAAGCCAAGAACTCCATGAAGAGCAAGAAAAAATATGCTCCTTTTTAGCAAAATCAAAGTCCAACCTCTTGATCTTTAATGGCCATGAAATAAATCATGTAAGTTCCTTACTATATCAACATGATCTCCTAGAAATTTGAGCTTCAAATTCCATCTCTAGCATAGTTTTTAAAAATCATCAAAGTGGAGGATGAATAGTAACCTCAAGAACAAAATTCTTGGATCTTGATTTCTTGGATGATCTAAGCTTGGTTAAGGATGTACAAGGACTATACAAGGCTTAGCAAGGTCTTTACCCACTCCATGGAAGGTATAACTTTTCAAAACCCTAGCCCTTACTTTAAGAATATGTTTGTTCTTGATGGATTTAAGTTGTTATGGTGTTAACATGGTTATAAGCATGATTATAAGCATGATTATGATTTGGTTTTGGTAAATGTTAAAAATCGTTTAGATGAACGGAAAGGCATTGCTTGGCCTCAGTTCATGGGTATATATCATGTATATGTTGTTTGGATTGGAGACCATGATTATTGGAAGGTTTGGAATTTAGAAAGATTCGATTTATAGCCGTCGTAATGCCCGATTTTTGTTAAGCCTTAAGTAACCGTGCAACACAGTAGCTTTAACTCACTGTTAAGCTTCGATTTCTGCCATGATAAGCTAGATTATGTTATAAGCTTCGTTTTGATATAAAGATCGCATGAAATGGACTTACGGTTTAGGAGTTATGATTAAATTTGTAAAAGTGGTTCGAAACCGTAAAAAAAAGTTCGTAACTGAAATTAGAATCCCTTAACATGAATAAGTCAGTGACGAATCATGGTAATTAAATATTAGAGGTCATAAGGAAGGCGTGAGAGAAAACCACGAGTAAAATGGATCGTTTTCCGATTTTATAAAAATGTTCGAACCAAGGTTAAGTGCGAAGAAACCACTTTTCGGAGGTAACACTAGTCACTAAAAGGCTCCTGCCCTGTTTTAGTAAATCTGGAAAAATTGATCTTCTGACAAAAGTTAGATTTTGAGCTAGCCACCTTATAGACATTCTCTAGAGTATGTACGCGAAAACGGTGCGTCATTTGAGTTAACGGTTACCGAGTTATGAACGTTTTAATGAAAGAGGTGTGAATAGTAAAGATCCGTAGTCGACTGAACTTCAAAAATACATTTCACCTATCTAGACCCGTGGCTTCGAATTGGAAATTTTATGATAAATATTACAAATACCAAGGATGATTTTAGAAGTGGTTTCGTAATTAAAAACGGTTCCAGTGATTTATTAAAAGTGTTGGAGTATGAGTCCCGGAATAGTAATTCTCAGGAAAGTCAACTCTAGAGGTACTACTTTGACCACCCATTTGGGCTAGATTAAAAGAGGAATCTCGAGTCGACTAAAACACGAAACGTGTTAAGAATTATCAAGACCACATATTGGTTCAAAGAACAAAGTTATAAATGATTAGGTAAGATATACGAAAGATCCGACATTAAGGATGGGTTCGAGGGGTGTTTTGGACTAAACTTACCTGACTTAAATTAAGTTATACTTAACCTTCGAAATGTTAAGTGATTGACCTCGGTTATTGTGACTATTTATAGATCACTGGATTGACACGAGGCACACTACCCCTACAGGATTACCAGGCAAGTTTCCAATACCTTGGAACTGTTGTTGTGATAATATATACAATTGTTGTTATACATATGCCATAGCATGCATGCTTGTTTTCAAAGTATATTGGAATACTTGTTCCCTGAATTAATATTGGCTTATAGACTAGATATGGATTATCAGTTATAAGCATGATTGTGTTGCTAGGACCCTTAGTGAAGGGCGTATGATATTTATTCTTTAAATATGAGACCGGGAGTCGGTATTTTGTGTTATATAGATAGTCGTGGAAACCCGGAGGGATTCCAGCGACAGAGTAGTATTCATTTTGAGGAATGTTATTATTAAACATTATTTATATTTCCATAAAAGTATCAAATACTTGGAAATCTTTCGAGAAACGTTATTTGAGTATTATTTCAGTCGAGAAATATCAAATGAATATTATTTTTGAATATTCATTAGAGTTGATTATTAATGAATAATTACTTTGATATTCATTGGGATTTTATTCACTAAATGAATATCACTTTCGGATATTCATTTAAGTTTTATGTATTTGATAAATAATATTTTAAAAGTATTCTTTGGAAGTTCTAATTACTCAAGGAATATTATTTCGAATATTAAGGTTTTGATTACTAAATAAATATCATTTGGATATTTATTTAGGATATTATTTGTTAAATGAATATTATTTGGATATTCATTTAGAACATTATTTGTTTAATGAATATCAATTGAATATTCATTTGGGATTTATTTATTAAATGAATATTATTTTGAATATTCATTTAAGATTTTATGTACTTGATGAATATTATTTTAAAATATTCATTTTGGAGTTTTATTTACTTAAGGAATATTGCTTCGAATATTCCTTTAAAGTTTTGATTACGAAAAGAATATTATTTGGCTATTCATTTAGTATATTATTTATTAAATGAATATTATTTTCAAATATTCATTTAAGGTTTGATTTATTTAATGAATATTATTTTAAATATTTATTTGAGTTTATTTAATTAATGAATATTATATTGAATATTCATTTAAAGAAGAGAGTTATTTAATAAATAATTCTATGTATTTATTCGAGGATTACTTACGAGCAATATTATGATTTAATCATATTCCTTAATTATTATTGATTTAATAAATATTCTTGGAATATTTATTTAAATTCTTTTAAGTTCTTTTTATAATAATTCATATTATTCAAAGATTATCTTTCATCTTCAGATATGGTGTAAAATAGTTCGGAGTATTTTATGACTATTTTTATCAAGGGGAGGTTCCCAAAACTTTATTTCCATTTAAATCTATCTTATAAGAAGATTTAAATACTCGCTCAACTTCCAAAAATATATAAGGGGACCTCACTTGAGAGATGTTATTTATTGGACTGTCCGGTCCTATACTTGCTAAAACTATCTTGTCACTCACATCTTGATTCTTTCAAGCATCGATATGAGTCTGTTTGGTTACCTCCTCAACGCTCGAGGGGTAAGAATTGATGGAACAAGTTTATATCCATTAACAAGCATCAGCTTGGGAAATATTGGTGATTTTTCCTTTCCAACTAGATACGACTACTTTGTGGAGTCCTATCAACAAGTAATATACTTGGGGAAAGGGGGAGGAACTTCACGTTTCAAAGTTATGGATGTGAAATGAACTAGGAGATGCGTAAGTGACCCAGTGGCGCCGGTCCAGCAAATGGCCCAACCGTTGGCCGGGGGGTTCCAGAGGGCGGTAGACAAGTAAATCCGTCGGTGCTTCCTTCTACATGTAGTAAACAAGAGGTGGGGAGCATAACATGCGACTGATCATCGTGTAAATGCTATGTCTCCTGGCGCGTCAAACTCCAGTATTAGTTCATCTCTCTATGTTGGAAATTTCCTGCAACCTTATCATTATTGGCAGGTTTGGAAAGTGTTTGAATTGGAATTGCAATATTCTTCCTGCAAGTTCCTCTATTATGAAAAGTTGATAATATCTGGCTCATCTTTGACATAGCAGATATTTATTCAAAACAAATATATTTTGAGTTACCTTGTAACTTCATCTCATACCTTATATTGGTACTACATCGTTAATGCAAGGCATATGGTTTCAAAGATATTTTGGACTGTTATATATTATCACTGTTCAATTATATTTTTGGTGGGCTATTGCTCACCCTTTCTTTATTTATTTATATCACAACAACAGCTAGATCAGATGGCCGCGCAAGGCGTGCTCAGCATAGGCAAGTGTCAGCCGTCAGAGGATTAACCGCTGAGGTCATAGCTACCATTTCTAAGGATGCAGCCTCTGGTAGGCTAGTTGTTAGTATTTGTGCATCAAATGTATTTATATATATGGCATATACCAATGGATGGCAAAGAGCATATAATTGTAAAATTGTAATTCTTTGGGTTGTAAGAACTCAAACTTGTGATTAAAAATATTGACGATTACTCTGATTTCATCTCTGGGACTATAACGGGTGTGTTTTATATTGTTGTTTTGGGTCACAAGGTTGTAATTTAAATTATGTTGATCTTGTGGTTGGATATTGAGACCGTAACGACCAGATCCCT